>CP136870.1:1828176-4228176 GCA_033000465.1 Sciaenops ocellatus
TCCCTCCCTCCCTCTCTCCCCCCGCTGCCTTTTTTCTTTCTTTTGCACTCCATTTCACTCCCGACCACTCGCACCCCCTCCAACTCCCCCCGCTTTACTCACACTTTCTACTATGTGTCTAGGTTCTTTTCTCCGCTCTCACGCTCCCGTTACTTTCAGCATTGCTCATCCATGCCTCTGAGTATGTGCATGTGGACTGGACGTCTTCCCAGGTCCTTTTTTTTTTTTTTTTTGCAAATGACAGCATGTTTTTTAGTTGCTGAAGTTACTTTTCACAGTGGAAGTTCTGGTGAGTCTCAAGCATGGAAAGAAAACAGATACACAGGACTGAGTATGATCAGTGCAGAAGCAAAAGTGACAAACTTCTCAAATGTGTTTTTCTGTCCTATCTTTAAATTTTGGACTGTTATTCAGTCTTATCTTATCTTGAGTTCTGGAGAACAGCGCTGACATTAATTGAACCTAACAATGAATTCATTAAAGGCCTATGTGTTTGAAAGACAATTAAATAATTACATCATGCAATCTGTTGTAAGGTTTCAGAGCTGCATGTTTGGGGCAGTTATTCAGATTAGTTTGGCTGTGGCAGCAGAGTTTCCAGATTATGCAAGACTTGGTAAAACTC
This sequence comes from Sciaenops ocellatus, assembly GCA_033000465.1. Taxonomy (NCBI): domain Eukaryota; kingdom Metazoa; phylum Chordata; class Actinopteri; family Sciaenidae; genus Sciaenops; species Sciaenops ocellatus. Next base: position 1,828,802 of record CP136870.1, read on the forward strand.
ACATATTACTGAAACAAGCATTTCCAGTGACCCTTCCAAGTAAAATGAATTCATCTTCCTTCTCAGATTCCTCCTCATCTCCTTGCTTCTTTCTGACTTTAATCTCCCAGATCCTTTTTCTAGCAGCTTATAAACTAGAAAATACTTCCATTTACCATGCCTCTAACATCAAACTCTTAATTTGGTGACAAAAAACACAACAAACAGGACTACTATTTGTTGTTATCATTCGAATAGATTTAAAATGAGGGACTGTCCCTACACAATGGTTCAAGCCTTGTATCAGCAAGCATCATGTCTGCTGAAGTGCTGTTGAACAAGACACTAAAGGCAGAGAAAAAACAAGCATTTCCCCCACAGGAAACAATCGATTATCACATTATTGTTGCGATAACAGCCGAATGGAGGGCGTGATAGTATTTCCTATCCTTGTTTTTCCTACTGCATAACTACTCAGACAGCAGGCACAGGGCCCAGAAATGCTATCTGATGTCATCACATTAAACAATCACAAGCGCTCAGTGTAAACAGGAAACAGGAAGTTGATCTCTGACAGATCAAGAGACAGAGAGGAAAACTCACACTACACATATTAACTGTTTGAAATGACAGATCGGGAGGAAAAGTATACCAACTGAAAGGATGATGAGTATTATGACGGTATAACCAGGTAGCTCATATCCAGAACGACTTACAGTATTTTACATTATATTCAAATGTGTTGTGAATCATATTAATATGTTGTTTGCAACCAGTCTTCCTCTTTGTGCAGAATGGTGTTATTTTGTGAGGCGTGCAACCACTAACTGATCAGTTACTGGCAGTTATGAAAGGTACACAGGCATTAGCAAGTTGTTTCACACACCGGCACGTAGAGAAAGATAGTGAAAATCATCATTCTGTCAGAAAGCTCCAGCAAGAAACTTGGCAGGCAGGTGAAATAAGACATCTAAAGAAAGCACGGAGACGGAGGAGAGACAGAGGAGGCAGGAGCAGCAAAAGCACTGATCTGTTGTTCAGTTTGTCTGCACTAACTGACTGCAATTTCTCCACCTGTCAGCAACAACTCACCAGAATGCTGTGCGTGTGTGCATGTGTGTGTGTGTGTGCGCGCGTGCGCGAGTGTGTGCGTGTGTGTACGTATGCATGTGTTTTGGAGAGATTTTTTTGTTTTTTTCTCTTCCAAGGCAGCATCGTTATTCTTGGCTCAGTAGAATAGCAAGTCTTTAGGGAATAAAACGGACACAGACATTCAGTCTTAGACACTCACACTGTTTTTCACACACACACACATGCACACACACACACAAAGCTGGAATTCCCCCGGATGTCACCCTTGCCCCGTTGGCATTGTAACTGTTTAAATGACAGGAGAGTGGTCGAAACAAAACTCCCATAATCCTCTTTCCTCATTCTCTCCTACATTTGTTTCTGCTTCACACACACCCTGCTTTTTTCCACTGTCTCCCTCTCTCTCTCTCTACATCCCGACGCCCTCTCCATCCCCTCGCTCTGTCACTTCCTGTCTTTCTCCTCAGGTCTGTGTTAGCCCAATATATTAAATATTAATGTCAGTTGTGCTCTGAGCCATAATTGCCATCTCAGCCTCTGAATAATGGATGTAACTGTGCCGTTCACTACTAACCATGGCTAACAGGCTAAAAAAACAGCATCCAACTGTGGTTTGCTGTGTTACTATGGATTACAGGCTAAATAATGGTAGCATCCTTGTGTGGTTGAGTACATTATCACAGTAACAGTAACTACAAAGCTAAAAACCCTGCATTCAACTGTGGATGACAACATCATAGGTACACGCAGCACCATGCTTTATAGGCTGAAATAAAAGTAGCGTTGCACTGTGGTGAATTTTGGATGGGATGGGTTTCACAGCAGGAAGCTGTTAGCAAAGTTAGCAACTAGTAGATGAAGTTGAATGAGCAGCTAAAGAACCAGGCAGAGAGTGAATATTGGACCAACAATCATCACATCCCCATCAATGCTGTTGTTGCTCTGTGTCTGATGAGTAGGCAACATTAGGCATGTTAGCCTTATGAGGTGATAAGATGTGTGTGCTGTGTCTATCTCTTCTTCCCCTTTAATGGCTAAAATAATCTTCCTTTTATATATCAGACATTTTGACTCATCATTGCAGGCAACGCACAGGTATAATAATAATATTCAGGATGACTTCAGTAACCTTCACTTCCCCGCACCAAACAAAGCATAGAGTAACTCAGATCCTGTAAATTACAGATGGAAATAAGTCATCATATTTTTCATATTTTCTCGGAGATATGAATCAGCATTTAAAAACACTAACTTTACCATGACTAGCATTTTAAATAAGATTGTTATGATTATGATTGATTCTCTACAACTGTTGTTAAGCCCACATCTCGAACCTTTCCTTGTTTTATTCTACAATACACAATGTGCAAAAAAAAACATATGAGAAAGTATATGTGTCAGGGGACTAAAAATATTTTCCCACAAACCTAATTCCATCTAAATGCTCATGTTGCAGTGTCTTGCATCAACCTTTTTTTAAACTGCTACCACCATCTTTCCTGACCTTAGTTTCACTACAGCCTTTCCCTAAATGTATCCATAGTGTAGTTGCCATATACAGATATTATAGAAATTCATCATGTAGAGATCCAACATAATCCACATCTATTACTGACGTATTGCAATAAGCTTGACAAACATGTGGCGTCTGGTGGGCGAGTGGTTAAGACTCCCTTGTAACATCCCTTGTTGCGTGTCATACCTTTCTCTCTCTCTTTCCACATGTTTCCTGTCTGTGTCTATACTGTCACTATCTAATACAGACAAAATTCTAAAAAAATAAGAATATTTACAGTATAGTGTAAAATGATAGTGATCTTCTTCTTTAGTCTTCCTTTTCTTTTTCTTTCCATCTTTAACTCTCCATGTGTGTGTGTGTGTGTGTGTGTGTGAACCTCTTGTGTGTGTTTGCAGCAGGCATAACTGGTGTCAGGTCAGCTCTCTGAGTGTGGTACTCACCGTATAGCAAAGGTCAACAGCGCTGTTATCACTTGAACATGATCGGGCCTCAGAGAGGTAGTGAGATAGAGGAGAGAGGGGGGAGAGCGCTCCCCTCCCCCACAGTCATTCAGACTCTTATAATTGCCCTGTTTAATTGGAGGCCTCTTAACGACCAGCGACTGGACCAGCCAATCAATTCACACAAGGTGTCTGTGTGTGTACGCCCGTGTGTGTGTGGCTGCAGGGCCTTTTTGTAGCAGAGTTGATTAGGCCAGATGGGGTCAAGTGAAGGGGGAAGAGGAACGCATACATACTGCATTAAAATATGTTCTGCTGGAAATCAATGAGAGAAAACTCTCTCCCAGGAAATAGATGGAGCAGTAGATGGAAATGTGAAAAATAACGAGATATCATCAGATCTCCAACGAGATAAGCCAATGAAATGATTCAGTTTGTGAATTCAGAGAAGAGGAGATTGATATTGTTTAATTACGGGCCAGATGAGATTGTGGTGATGACTTAGGTGATGTATTTTAGTGGTGCAGTACTGTGAGCTTTTAACCTCTGAGAGGTGGTGAAAAGAGCACTGCACTTAAAGAAACCCTATGGTAGTTGGTAACACAGTAGAGGAATGTGTACACTTGCTTGTTTGTATCTGACAAGACTGTTGAGGGCAGTCACTGTTGGTGGGAGTAGTGAGCAGCAATCTGCCCAGAGAAGTAGAAGTAGCTAAGATTGTTTTAAAGTGTTGAAAACAGGTTTTACAAATGTGTTTGTAGGGATGCACCAGTCTAACTTTTTATCCTACAAATTAATTTTATATGGAGCCCCTGAAGTCCCAAAAGATGTGCACAAGATAAAATCTAACTAAAATAAAGATTTTGAAATTCACACTTGTTTGTTTTTCATTATACAAAAAGGCACAATAGAGTCAGGTTGGTCAATTACATTATGTGAAGACATGTCACAGTTTATAGTAAAAGGAAAAAAAAAATTCCGATACCTGAACCCTTTTTTCTTCATTTGAAATATCATTCCACACTGAGTGGAAATGTTTGAATCATTTTCAAGTAAAATCAGTCCATGGATTGCTGTGGCACTAAAAGCTGAGTCAGCCCCCACTTGAGACACACTGACAATGAAGCTGTAAACTAATGTGGATTAGTCACGTCATTGCCAGGAACAGTTTTGCTTGATGAGTTCGAGTGAATCAGATCTGTGTATCTGGATTTCCATTTTTGCTTCTTTATACTTTTCCTCCAGTATGACTGTAAGTTTGATTTATGGCAACACCTGAACCAGATCAAACAATTAAAGAAGTGTATCAGAAGTGTACAGTAATTTTACTAAAGCTATATTTTTAAATGCAGCTTTTTTATTGGAGTATTTCTAAAAGATCTGAATGTTTCTTCCACCACTGCTTTAGTCTTTTCGTATTTCAGGCAGACGAGTGTGTGAGCCTCCCGACCGCCTCCTTTACATAGAGATGTACAGCGGAGGGTCAGCTGAGGTGGCCGTGTTAACGCTATGCTAGTGTTGTGAGAAGGACTAGACAGTGGGAGGTCAGAAGGGGTCACCGTGGCTGTCCTCCACTGTGATAGGCTGTCACCCAGGGGTGAGGGGTCAAGATAATTAGGCATGCAGAATCCCAGCGCCGGTGTTCTAACGAAGCCTGAGCTCGTTAACGCAGAGTTTTACACTCAGACCTGCCACTGGGCTGTGCTGCACCATCAGACACGCACGTACACACATGTGGAGTCCATGTTTGCATGCACACGCACACACACAAGCGCACACCTCTGCTTTGTTCCGGTGGTCCAGTACAAAGGCTGTCATCTCTTTAACAGTAGAGCATCCTGCTCAGCCATGAGGGAATGAAGGTGACGCAGACTTGTGAAAAGTTCAAATTATTTAAGTACTGCATGCAGTTAAGAAACAGAAGACAAATATAATAATGCTTCAGTTTTTGTGGAAATTATAATATTACATCTTTGTTGCAACAAAGAGTGCAGAACGTTACGTATGAAGAAATAATCCAACTAAAAGAGGGGAAAATGTGAGGAAAAGGTTTATATGCAGAGCCAACATACAGTTGAGGAAATATTACCTTGCATGTAGAGTGTTGCTTCACACACACACACACACACACACACTCACACACACACACACAGATGTAACAAACACAAACGTACACGCAAACGTGTGTCAGTGTTATTGTGTGAGTGCCTTGTTGCTTCTGCCAGGCTGGCCAGCTGGCTCACACCAAAACAAAACCTGGATGTGTTTGTTAGCTGTTGATGGCCATCTGTGTGTTTGATTTATTCTGTAATATAGATTCATGACATATGGTCCCGTTTCAAACACCCAATGTCAACGTGCTTCCCCTTTTTTTAATGGCTCGACATCAGGGTTAGCATAAGGAAAACACCTCTACAAGTCAGCGTATTAAAATCTGTAAATCTTTTCTGAATCTTAACAAGCAAGCCAACTTTTCTTGTTTCACATGTTGCTAACTCAAGAAACCATTGAGAAAGAGTTTAAGTCTCTGGAAGTTTAGATTCACAACAGTATAAAACTGAAGGTCAAAACTGAGATTTTATCAAACTTCAACTGGCTCACAGTCACATATTTTCACCAGTTTTGGTGTGTGCTGCAGTGTGCAGTGTGCTGCTTTATTTGCCTTCTTGTAAGTTCATCCAATGCCTTCATGTGGCATTTCAAAGCAGTCTCAGTTGGTGTAGATTTAAGAACAAAAAAATATGTTCCACGTATCCACGAGGAAATTCATTTTGACTTTCCAACAGTATGAAATATTAATTTCTCGATCTGTATTTGGGCTTCTGTCTGTACTGTACATTGGAGACTGAGCTTGAGTTCACATATCCTGAAGGAAAGCAGTCAATGGTCTAATGTTTAACTGTTAACCTCAAATATTGCCTGTCCTCTCTCTTCACAGATTCTTCCTCAAGTTTTTTCTCAAGTGCAACCAGAACTGTCTGAAAAATGCAGGAAACCCACGAGACATGAGGAGGTTCCAGGTAAAAACCACTGCACTTTTGTTCTGCCTTTACATTTCCTTCTTTCCCTCCGTCTCTAACTGTCTCTCTTTCCCTGTGTCTTTTGTGGACGTAACACACAATGATACACACAAGTTTATGGTTATTTTAACACATAAACACAGGAATGTCTATGTGTGTGTTTCTGTGTAAGTAAATAAGCGATCAGCGCTTTTACAGGAAACATGAGATCCTGACCCTGACTCGTCAGAACATAAATATACACACAATGCAGGGAGGCTGGGAGGAGGGTGTTGAGAGAGAGAAAGAAAGGAGGAGAGGAAGGAAAGAAGAAAGAAAAAAGAAAGAACGAGAGGAGACTGGAACACTGTGAATAAGATTTAAGGCAGTAAGGTCTTTATTATTTCCTTATCTTCACGTCCACAACACAATCAGGAAGACACCACTTGAGTCTGAGTGGAGATACTGGACGCCCAGATAGATACTGATAGATTTATTACTATGGCACGTGTGTGTGTATGTGTATGTGTGTATGCCTGGGAGAGAGTGTGTGACATGTATATGTGTGTATTTCTGCTGGTGTGCTCTCATGGGTATGTTTGTTACGTCTGTGTGTGATATAGGACACAGAGAGAGAGTCACACGGTAGTGAGTGTGTGACAGTATCTGTGCCTCTAATTGTGCAGCTCTATTGTAGTGGAACCAGAGAAGACAGCTCTGTTTCCCTGGGAGATAATTAAGGGCTGGACCCATCAGGAACTATTGAACAGAGGAGGATAGACACCACACACACATGCACACACACACACACATGCACACACACTGTACAGTCATTGTGACTAAGTGTGTGTTGAGTGCGATGGTAATAGCAGTGATAACGGGTTACATTTAAAGAGCTTTTCACAGTTTCGCACTTTTAATTCTTCCTTGCGATGATCTCCAGACCCCGAACTCTGTAATTCCTTTTTCCTTTTCCTTGCTCTTCGCCTCCTTTTTCCTCCTCCTGTCTCACCTAACTCTCTCCTCTTTTATCTCATCACTCTCTTGATGCTTCTCTCTATCTGTCTCACCCTGTCATGTCCCCTGCTCCTCTCCAGGTGGTTGTATCAACTACGGTGAGCGTGGAGGGACATGTCCTGTCAGTCTCTGACAACATGTTCGTCCACAACAACTCCAAACATGGCCGACGGGCCCGCAGGCTCGACCCCGTGGAAGGAACGCCGTCTTACCTAGACCATGGTAACATAAGAGTGTGTGTGTGTGTGTGTGTGCGTGTGTGTGTGTGTGTGTGTGTGTGTGTGTGTGTGTGTGTGTGTGTGCATGTGTGCGTGTGTGCGTGTGCGTGTGTGTGTGTGTGTGTGTTTCTGTCTGTCTGTGTGTGAATATCTGTGAGCATAAGCAGCATGGCCACCAGATGGCTGATGGTTTAATCCTATCAGGTGATTCCTGCCCCTCCATCTGGCTAATCCAACCCACTACACACATATACACACATATACACACATGCACACATAGAAATGCATGGTGTGATGCTCTGTGTGTGAATATGTGTGTATTGCTAGGTCTGCTATCATTATGCATCTTCATAGACAAATCCAAGCTAAGAGATATTGAAGCACACACACAGACACACATACACACACACACACACACACACACACACACACACACACACACACACACCACACACACACACACACACTTTGTTTTTGACAGATGAGCTTTTATAGTTGTGATATGGAATTACATTTCAGCTTATACATACAACATTCACAATGCTGAAGTGACATAAAGCTGACTGATGTATTATGATGAACCTCCTGTGTGTGTTTTTATCCGAGCCATAGCATTAGTTTAAAAAGTGACCTGCCATAATCTCACATCAATCTCATATCAGTCACTCTTTGGGATATCACACAGAGTTACAGTGCAGCTGACGTTTTCATTTCAGTAATGTAATGTTGAAATAATGTAAGTAAATGTGAGTAAATGTTGGTTTGAAACTGAAAAGAAAAGAAGTCCACAAACTTCTTCACTACTTCTTCGAACGGTTCACAGGGAGAACCCTCTCTACTCAAGGATCATTTGAAGAGGACTCAGTCTTTGAGTCTGCACTGTTTTCAGTGTGATCTGGACCGCTGCCAAAAGCCAAGGGTGTAGCATGAAGATATATGAGGTGCAGATGCAACATGGATGAAAGTGCTTCAAGCCAGATTTCCCTCCCTGTTTAAAGACTGATTGGTCTTTAAAGGAAACAAATGTTTTCCTACAACCATGACTTGTCGAGTCATAGTCAACACTGCAGGTTTTATTCCACAACTCTTTCATTCAGATGCATCTCAAATGTCGATAATCTTTAAATGTTTGTTTCCCCCCTCTCTCTCTCTCTCTCTCTCTTTCTCTCTCTCTTGGCTATAATCCTCCTCTCCTCCCTCCCAGGAGCAGCTCCCTGCATTAAAGCCATCAGTCCCAGTGAGGGGTGGACTACGGGGGGCGCTACAGTCATCATCATAGGGGACAACTTCTTCGATGGTCTCCAAGTCATCTTCGGCACCATGCTGGTGTGGAGCGAGGTCGGTTTGCCAACAATCATCATGCTGTCTCGATGTTGTTTCAACCCCTCGACTGTGTGTTTTTGCCCTCGGACCGTTGGAAGTAATTCAATATGAAAACATACTTTTCCTCATGGTCGGGCTCTTAACTGTGTGTGATCATGTGAATGTTTGTGTGTGTGTTAATGTTTGTCTAAATGAGGTTTGCCTCTCTAATGAGTCCCCACCAACAAGTGACCACCGCCCCCTCTACCTTCCCTACCCACAGTCCCTCTGTCTCTTTCTCCCTGGAATACTGATCAAATCAGCACATTTCGATAGCCATCGGCCTAATGCTCACAAAAACACACACTCACATGCAGAACTCACTATCGTACTTTTCCCCAGTGCAACTCCTCTACAGAATGTTTATTTGTCTTCTGACTCCACTCACCGTGTGTGCCGAGCGACTGTGGCTCCCTTCCAACAACAACACCAAGTGTGTGTGTGTGTGTGTGTGTGTGTGTGTGTGTGTGCTGGCATACATGGATGGGTGTGTGTGTGTGTGTGTGTGTGTGTGTGTGTGTGTGTGTGTGTGTGTGTTAAGCGCTGAGGGGTTTGTTTACAGTGTTGAGAGCCACACTTACACACACTAACATGTGTACAGAGTCTCAGTTCAGTTCAGTTCAAACTGACTCAGCTCTCAGGCGTTCCTCAGGCTGCCTCTAATGGATTTTGGCCAACCAAATGTTTCATTTGCACTCAACCTGATTATTGATTCCAAAGCGAGAAAACACAGTTTGAAAAACGTGTGACTGCGTGTTTGCCAAATCCTGTTTGTCTGCAGCTGTCCCTCCTACCTGCAAATTTTTTGCAAAAAAAAATGTGCCAAATATTAAAAACTGTTTTTGAAAACCATCCATGAAAATGTGTCATGTAAAGCTCAGTGTATTCCACATGAGATTATAACACACAGTTGTTGGTCAAATACCTATTTACAATTACATACATATCCATACTGTATATAGGATTTCAAATGTAGTCAATACAGGACTTAAGAGTATCTTGAGAGTGTCCATCTATAAGAGTATTTCCTTCATTCAGGACCTGTAATCAGATTGATTCAAAAATCCATCAAATCCAAATGTAAACATAGCTCAGTTAAAGATGCCTTTCACCACATTAACAAGTGCAAATGCAATACATGTCAAACCCACAAACTAAAATAAACTTTAGAGTGGAGCTCAAGCAAGAAAGCTCTTGCAAAACATGCCCAAAGAATAACATACAGCAGTGTATCAGAACTGATCCAGGGTCAGATTTAAAGCCACTTCTTTGGATGTGTTTTAATGCTCGGTGTAAACAACATAATCTGGCAGGTACTCATGGATCATAGCTACACCTAGATCAGTGATTGGTTGAGCCTGCTGCCGTGGTCCTTCTTGACGTCCACTACAAATACTATTATTATCATTATCATTATTACTACCTTTAGTCATATCTTCATTAAAGTTTATAATTATTGTGTCTCTGTAAATCATTTTATAAAGAGTACAGTCTACACCTGTTCTATATGGAGTGTCTTAGAGAACTTTTGTTGTGATAAAAATTAAATTGAATTCAATTGAAAATTTAATTAAACCAAATCAAGACTTCTGTTGGCAAAGAAACTCTTAAAGTATTCTCAGTGAGTTCAGTGATTTTGTAACTGACCAAACACCAGTTCCATTGTCCTGACGCAGAAAGCACGTTGTCGTGATCAGGCGATGTGTTTTTTTGTACTCATGGTCCCCTCCTTGTCCTTTCTTCTCCAGTTGATCACGCCGCATGCCATCCGGGTACAGACGCCTCCCAGACACATCCCCGGGGTCGTCGAGGTCACTCTGTCTTACAAGTCCAAACAGTTCTGCAAAGGCACACCGGGAAGGTTCATATACACAGGTATGTCATCTGTATATGTGCATGTGCAAATATGCACAACACAAACAAATCTGCTCTGCTGCAAACACACATGCTCGGGTGCATTTAATTTTATTTTTTTTTATAAATGTGTGTTTGTTAGCCCTCGCCTGAGTGTGTGTGTGTGCGTGTGTGTGTGTGTGTGTGTGTGTGTGTGTGTGTGTGTGTGCGTGTGTGTGTGTGTGTCACTTTGTCTGCATGTGTGTGAATAGCATCCATGAGTTGCAGTTCACTCTCAGGCCAGACAGTGTTGAACTAATGACTGTAGATTAGTCAACATTAACGACCCACACTCGTTACAATGTTGCCATAATCAGAGGCTCGTTAAAACCAGCTACAATTAAACAGTCTGCTCTTTATAGCCCTGCATACTGAAACTATTAGTGAAATCATCCAGAACACCCAGTTTACAAACACACACACACACACACACACACACACACACAAGTAAATGCTCACACAAACACACACAGCGTTGGAAAAAGAGTGTGTGGTTTCTGAGCAGATTGTTGAGTATGAGCGTTTTCCTGCTAAATTCAGCAGAGATGGAAAAGGAAAGAGGAGAAGAAAGCGTGTGTGTGTGTGTCCGTGCGTGTTTGCTCATTTGGTTCACACATATACAGTACATGTAGGAATAGATGGAGGTGATGTGATGTCTGGTATTGATCCGCTCAACATGGCTCCATCACACCATAATGATGACATCATAGTCATTCACACCGAGAGACAGAGAAGAAAAACAGCTGCTGTGTAAATTCTTTATGGTACGAGATGTTTAATGACCCCATTAACCAGACAGAGACGAGGATTTAACCCTGATCAATGGAGATGAAAAAAACAACGATGGATACATTATCAGTTATTGTTGCCGTCGATTTCATGAAAGTTTGAAGTTTGAGTTTCCTGCTCAAAATAAAGAAATGCTTAAAGAAAGTGTTTCAAGCTTCAGCTGCAGTCATTTGTTCTGACTAAAGGCAGGTTTCATTCATGTGCTGCTGCAAGAAATGCACACAGTAACAAGTTACACGTATAGAATAATATTCAAAAATGCAACAACAGTAAAGAAGAAAAAAGGAGGGAAAGTGGAGCAGACAAAAAAAACAGCTCCACCTTTAGGAACTCCTTCAACAAGAAATGGAGGGAAATGGAGTCCACGGTAAGAACAGTTAGCACAAAAAAAGAGAGCAACAATTGTGAGTGAGATAAAACAGAGCCAGAATGTTGTTTAAATGTCTTGAAGTTTGGAGGACGACAAGTGATTTCTGTGATAATTGTCGTCTAAATGTTGCTGCTCGGTAGTTTCTTTGTACAGCCTGTGTGCCTCCTTCAATGTTCTTCAGTCAAAACATCTTTGGTCCGACCCTGAGGCTAGCCGGCTGGTAATTGGTCCGTCTGGCGTCTAACTGCTTCTCCTATTGGGTGGAGATGACCTCCTGTGACCTCACAATTGGCTGATGGCTTCAACATGTGACCCAGGAAACGCGATCCGTTACTGTGGTTGCACGACCCCGCCTCAAGGTTGACTTCTTTCTGGAAGTCGCTGGTGAAAGGTCACGCCGGTGAAAGCTGATTGGCTGTTGTGGTTTTTTTGGTCCTTTAGCTGTGGTTGCCTCTGGGTGTAAGGACCGAGCAATTAAACACACTCATGAACAGGCACACACACGCAAGTTTGTAACGTCGCGCAATGTAAACACACACAAAGCAACACTTGCGTAGGGTCGTGTCTTACACACACACACACTTTGAAACAGGGGCAGAAGTTGAAGGTAATTGTAAATCAGAGAGATATGAGGGAAAGATGGTGACTAGTCTGGTAAACAGATGGTGTACCACACACACACAAACATACACACACACACACACACACACACACACACACACACACACACACCGTATACACACACATACACAAAGTGCCGTATGGTTGCTTCATCAGCCTGGTGGGAAAAATTAACATTCTCGACATCACACACTCCTATAAACACAATGGGACAAAGTACCAATCAATAAATGCTCTCTGACACACACGTTACAAACATGAGCACAGTCACACAGAATGTGCATACACACACACACACACACACGTATAGAGCTGGTTTATTGTCATTGCAGCTGCAGAAGAAAATCCATAGCTCAGCTATGGAGAAAAACTTTTGGCTGAAGCTGAAAAAGTGTCACAATTTTAAACTTTTCTCTCTTTCACGAGCAATTTAACGTTCACTCTTCAGACACGGAAAGAGAGGATGAAAGAGATTGAAATACAGAGGGAGGGAGAGACAAAAGAAAAAAGAAAGAGAGACGCAGAGAGACAGAAAGGAGGACTTTTAAAACCAGATTTGTAAAGTATTGATCCAGTCATAAGTGGATCACACATATAGTGATACACACATGCAGATACACACATGTTCATACACACATATACAAACAGAAAGTCACAGAGAGGAGGAGAGCTGGAGAGAGAAAGAGATCTCATCTCATAAGGGGAAGAATGAAGCAATAATTCAGTGGTATTGAACTGCTGGCTGGCCAGAGAATCGATCTCACCACACCTCCTCTCCTCCTCCTCTTCTCCCTCTTCTTCTACTCCTTTCACCTAAGCAGCTTCACCCTTTTTCTCTCCCTTCCTGCTCCCTTACCCAGTTTTTCTCCCTTCTTTGCACTGTTTAAAAACATCAACATTTTATAATAAATACAAGTAAGAATTCCAAGACATGCATCATGAACGATATCTTTCCCTCTTCACCCCCTCCCCCCCTCTTCTTTTCTTCTGTCTCCCTCCTCTGTTCACATTTTATTGCGAAACAGGAGTGGAGGGTCTGTCCTCATGAAACTTCTATGAGTATTGATCTGTGGGCAGCTCTGGACTCTGAGAGGAAGAACGAGGCAGGAGGAGGAGTGATGGAGGAACGGATGGATGAAAGTGGCAGAAGGTGTAGTTAAGAAAGAGGGGGAAGGAGATAGAGCAGAAGAGAGGGAGGAGGGGGGAGGCAAAGGAGACCAGGAGGGATTCACGCAGAGATGCTTTCATGGGGAGCAGCAGGTTGGCGGAATGAGTCGAGATTAAACAGGTTCAAGCCTCCGTCTCACCAAATCATCCGCTGATGACCGGCAAACTGTGACCATGACCATCCCTTAACCTGACACTAGTTTTATTTGCCCTAACTTAACCACAGATCTGCTCATATGAATCATTTTTGGTCACAAGCTTTTATCTTGACCACTGATGCTCTCTCTTAAGTGACTAATTGCACAAATAATTTGTATTTGATTTGTGACCTTTGTTTAGTGTATTCATCATTCTCTTCAGCACCATGGACAGCTGACACAGGACAGGTTAGCAGGTCTGAAGGAAACACTGTCAATGAAAATAGAGAATTTTGCACTTGTAGGACAAAAACTGTCAGACTGTTAACACAGTCAGACTGTTATTAGCTTCAAATGAAAGATTTGCAAAGAAGATGAAATGTGGATTTTCTCCCTCATCACTTCCAAATGTTGTTTAGGTTACCGTTCACTGTACATATGGACATATGAATATTGCTTTAAGCCCGTCTTGAAACAAATGTGAACTTTTGGTATCTCTCTTTGGAGCTGCTTTGGTAATTGTGTGTAAAAATCACTGAGTTCATAGATATGACACTGTTAATTAAGATCAGTTGTTATCGGGAAACAGGACCCTGATTTGTCGTTTAGGTTGGATGTTGTGGTAGTTGATACGTTCACAGCAGGAGTCAAACCACTAGAGGCTAAGGGACACTAACTCAGTCAGCCTTGTTCAACTTCCAAGTGGCCATGCATCCCAACATATACACCTTGATAGCAGAGCAGAACATTTGTGCTCAGAAGTTACTTTTCTCATAGAGTCATATTCTCTGTGCTGGATGTTTCCTCTTGGTTTATTGAATGTTATCCATCCATCTTTTAAGAGTTCTTTAAAACAACTCCTCCTCAGCTCCTCTCATCATACCTGTGACTTTGTTTTTAGTTTTATGCACATCTCAAAGCAGCATCATCTGCAAGGTTGGAGATAAGTGCATTTGGTGTTTGTAGGTGTCAGTGTGATTAGTGTTTATATGGTGAATGCACTATGGCTGGTGTTACCGATGGCTTTTATAGCTGATGTGTAATCAATTGGACGGCCGTTGCTGCACTGATACTATTTCTGTTTCTGTGCAGAAAGAAACCACCAAAGAAATCGTTGGAGAAACCTGACCTTTTTGCTTCAAAGTACACATACACAAACACACACACACACACAGTACATTAACACATATATCCACACGGGCTTACACAAACCCATAAACACACACAAACATTCACACACCATCCAGTGATTTAAGAAACATATTGTTCTATTAATAAAGAGTCCGTTGGAGACGCTTTAGGCCTAAGGCATTGAAACCACCCTAAGTCATCCTGTTATGTACATTATGAGTGTGTGTGTGTGTGTGTGTGTGTGTGTTATATTAGAGCCGGCATTGTGTAACGTCTCCAGAGATGTACAGACAGTGGAGATCTCACACTGGCAGTTAATTCTGACAGTTGATATCCCACCGACTGTTAGGCAGCTGTTTTTGTACTTTTGTTTTTCTCAACCAGAACTGGGTTTAGTTTTTTTTAGGATGGTTTAACACATGCTCTCTCCTCCTCTCCTCCCTCCTCTCACCTCACCTCTTCTCTCTTATCACCTGAATTTTACTCTTTTTCGATTATTTTCCCTCCTCCATCTATTCCATGCTTTGCTTTCTCTTCTCTGCTCCTTAGCCAACCTGCTCCACCAATAATGTTGATATAATTATTATACATAAATCATAATTTGTCCAGGACTGAAAACAATTCCTCAGAAATGGGGGAAGTATTGTTCATGACGGTTAAACATCTGGTGTTTTTACAGCTTACAATTTATGAAGTTATGTTGCTAACAAATTGAGTGGTTTAAGACTTAACAGAAACCAGAAACTTGGGTGTGATGTGATAATAAAAAAGACATACATATAAAACACACGCATGCACGCACACACACACACACACACATACACACACACAAAAGAAACTAACAAACAACATATACGGTAAGATATTCAGCTGCAAGTAATTTATTAGTGCTGGATGTGGAAAGTACCAAACATCACTCCAGCTGCACACTTGGACATCACACACACACACACACACACACACACACACACAGAGAGAGAGAGTAACTCAAGCATTAGAGGTTTAGAAATGAGGTGAAGACATATTGAGCACAGATAAATACACACACATGCAGAAACAGCTTTCAGAGCGTGACTTGATTGACATATTGATTGGATAAAGACTGTAGAAGAACATAATTGCAACATTAAAGGCACGCTAAAATCTTTTAGATGATACCTGTTAATGTTATTATAGTACAGCTTTTGGCACCATTAGTTCTCCACCAGGTTTATCCATGTTGCACAGGTCCCCGAAGTTTGAAAACCACTGCATCAGGGAGTTTGAACTCCATCACAGCATCACAGGTCTGCAACAGTAGAACAGCAGTGTTGGGTTGTAGATTGTTTTAAGGGTCATAAAAGAACAATGCTGGACAATGCTGTGAAGAAATGATGACTCAAATTCTTCAGAATTTTCAGTCATCCCCTGTTGTCCACTGAGCAGCTTCTCTGGAGAACATCCAGTAATATCCCCACAGTAGTAGTTGAGCAATGTGCTTTCATCAGCTCCAGTTTCCCAGACAGATTTTGAACCGCCGACCTTTCAGTCACGAGCCCACCTCTCTAACCTCCAGGCTTCTGTCGGCTCTTGGAGCTCATGCTGAGCAGGTTCATTATTTTCCAACCCAGTTTTACAAAAAAAACCTACTTGATACCAGCGTGGTGCTTGGGAACAAAATGTCAAAAAATGGGATGTCATCCTTTCTCCTCACCACTCAAATCCCCCCCACTGATTAGCACAGATGTTGTGAATCTCTGTCTGCTTATCATGTGTGCCAGCTCAGGTTGAACACCAGCGGTATTAAAGGAGGAATGTTTTTACACCTATAATATGCTGCCACAATCTTTTTAAAAGAAAGATACTGAACCTTTAACACAACACAGTTGGCTGAAGTCAAGGGAGAAAGGAGGGTGGAGGAAACTCTCAGTACCTTTGGTTGATAGTCACAACATGCATGCATATGTACATGGACAATCTGCATATTTAGATTTTTCTCAAGAATGAAGGAAGTGAGAGTCAACTCTCTTTTTTCTCGTTAAGGTTCATTGGTCAGTCTCTACTTTCACTATGTTTTATAATATATAGTATGACACCAGTGGGATTTGCTGAAAATCAGCAGGACTGCTTTACACTATAAATTGTTGAGGGTTCAAAAACAAAGAAGTTTCTAGAAATGACAGAAGGTGGGAACAGAGAAATGAATGAAAACCCTTATCACACATGTTCTCCTTCACTGAAGTTAACATGAGAGAGTGCAGAATAAGCCAGCAACATCATTTTTTGACAGGAATCAACTTGGGTGGTGGAAAATGTCTTTAATCAATATTTCTAAATCAACAATGGATCACAGGACTACTTATTTGTTGAAGGAGTCTCTCATAGTAACAAACACACAGAGAATTATAAGCCAAGCCTGATGACCCTCTCTGCTTCTTCTCTGCATCTTTAGAATGTCTTTTTAGTTCATTGTTTTGGTTTTACGGGCCTCAACTTTACAGTTGACCCTCTGTGTAGTTTTGAGACGCTGCAACCAACTGTTCAAGAAGAAAGCTCTAAATACACTACCTGTCCAGCACGGAATGGCAGAAAGATAAAGCTTTAGCACAACAAAATGAAGCTTTTAGCATCTACAAAGCTTGATATTTGTTTGGGTGTTGGTAGAGAGCAAAACAGAGCTAAAGTGAGGCAGACAGAAACACAACCATATACGTACATTTAAAAGGTGATAATACTGTATGTCAGTGCTGTGTCAGGTGATAATACTGTATGTCAGCCCCTGAGAGGTCAAAAAATTAGTCATTGCAGGTTTAAAGGTCCAGTGTGTCAGATGTAGAGGGCTCTATTTACAGAATATGGCTGAAATGGAATATAATATTCCTGACTATATTGTGAGTATAATCACCTAAAAATAAGAATTGTTAGGTTTTTATTACTTAGAATGAACCTTTTATATCTGCAGACGCCACAGCCTCCCTCCACAGAGTCTGCCGTGTTTCTGCCGTATCACAGAACAGACAAACTAAACACTGACTCTAGATAGGGACTTTTGGGTAGTGTTGTATTTCTTGACAACTTTATTAGATTGTTATAAACTTTGTTCTACTCTACTTATTCATAGGTTCAATGAAATAAACCAATGGCCTAACAGTTATGGAGTTACAGAGTTATGGATTTATGACAGAAAGGCGAGTTTGTTTAAATATTTGCAATGATTTTTTAGTTACACCCAGAAATGCAGCATGAGATCACCACTGAAGTTTTCCAGACATTCAGTTAAATTGCCTTTTTATGAGACATTTAAGCAACTTCTGTCTGGATAATGTAAGAAACCGTCTGTAGCTGGAGAGTAAACAATAAAACAACCATTTTATTCTCTGTTTTATGAATTCTTCCTGTTTCTGTTTCTATCTTCTGCAGCACTGAATGAGCCCACCATTGACTATGGTTTCCAGAGGCTTCAGAAGGTCATCCCTCGGCACCCTGGGGACCCTGAGAGGCTGCCAAAGGTACAGAAACAATCTGCTCTTGTACTTTTACCTGATGCCTTTAACTGGACTGTGAACCCAGAAGGAGCAGGGCTCTGGCTCTTGCTTCAACATGACAGATAATATAGCTTTTACAGAGATCAAACCTGCAACTTCTCAGTTAAGCTACACCGAGTTGCTCTGCTATCAAAGAACAAGCACACAGAGGTGCTCTAAGAACAAAATCATCTTTCTTACGTTTCCTTACTTTGGTTTGTTTGTGTGTTATTTTTATATTCTGAAGCTGAACATGTTTTCAAATCTCCTGTGGGTTGTGTTTTTACCTCTTTATGAACTCTGCATGTGTGTGAGCTGCTTAACCCCGTTTACAGGGTGAGTGTTTGAATCTTCTCCAGATCAGACAGTCATATCTGATTATGTGTTTATCAGCTGGAGATCAAGCTGAGTGTTTAAAGGATCAGCAGATGTAAACAATTAACACCAAACGATGAGCTCAGCTTTGATACCAATCCCTGTCAGCGTGATGTGTACATGCAGGGCGACATTTCAAAGTGCATATGTGTGAGAGTGTGTGTGTGTGAGCTTACCGTGTGACCCGATTCAACTTGCCTATACGGGTGGGTGGGGGGGTCATGACCTTTTAAACAGCTGCTGTTGATTGGCTTCCCATCTCTGCTGGAGCTGATCCAGGACTGGCTGTCTTTGCTGTGACATCGTCAAAGAATGGGCGCCGGTCATGATGTGATGATGTGATGATGACGTGATGTCATCACAGCCGTGCCGACACCCTGGCTCCTGCACATGTGTTAGCAATCGCATGTAATGTGCGTAGTCACCGTGAGAACGTGTTTAATGCAGCATACACAAAAAAC
This sequence comes from Sciaenops ocellatus, assembly GCA_033000465.1. Lineage (NCBI taxonomy): Eukaryota > Metazoa > Chordata > Actinopteri > Sciaenidae > Sciaenops > Sciaenops ocellatus. The sequence continues at coordinate 1,847,875 of CP136870.1, forward strand.
TTCACACCTGGAATGTTTGTGAGGTCAAGTTGTTTATTGCTTTTACTTGTTTACAGTATGCTGTACATCATAGTGTTCTTCAGCTTCAGACACTACTGAGCTCATTGTTGTCTGCAGATATTGAGTCAAGTTGGGTAACAGTTAAAACATAATGAGGGTTATGTGACTGATGAGGACTAAAATCTATATAGTTTCAAAAGCAGGTTGATGGTTGTTGTTGCTTCAGCATAAAGATGAAGTATTTAATTCATCTGTCCATCTATGCATCGTCTTGCTCCTATCTGGGGTCAGATCATGGTGGCAGCAGGTTTAGCAGGATGCTACAGACGTCCTTCTCCCCAGCAACACATTCCAGTTCCTCCTGGAGGATCCTGAGGCATCCCCAGGCTACATGGGCTATATAGTCCCTCCAGCGGGTTCTGGGTCTGCCCTGGGATCTCCTCCCAGTTGGACATGCCTGGAACACCTCCAAAGGAAGGCACCCAGGGAGCATCCTAATCAGATGTCTAAACCACCTCAGCTGGGTCCTTTTGACGTGAAGGAGCAGCAGCTCTATTCCGAGCTCCCTCCGGATGTCCGAGCCCCTCATCCTAACTCTAAGGCTGAGCCCAGCCACCGGGCAGAGGAAGCTCATTTTGGCCGCTTGTATCCGCAATCTCATTCTTTCTGTCACTACCCAAAGCTCATGACCATAGGTGAGGGTTGGAACATAGATGACTGGAAAATCGAGAGCTTTGACTTCTGGCTCAGCACCCTCTTCCCCATAATGGTTCAGTACAACGTCCACAATCCTGCAGACGTCACACCAATCTGCCAGTCCATCTCACATTCCGTTTTCCCATCACTCGTGAACAAGACACAGAGATATTTGAATTTGGGCAAAGTTTGGGGCAACAAACTGGAGGGAGCATTCCACTATTTTCATCATTGGAAGTCCCCTGGCATTGTAGGCCTATAGCAGCATAACTTAGGGATGGACTCACCTGAGCCAGGCCTAACTGTAAGCTCTATCGAAAAGGAAAGTCTTAAGTTGAGTTGAAACTTTATTAATCACGTTGAAACACATGAAATTACTCCTCCGCATGTAACCCATCCAGGTTGGCACCTGTTGGAACACACACATGCACATGCACAGGGTCACACACTCATAGAGACAGATGCCATATTCACACACTGGAGCGGTGAGCATCAATTCACAGCGCCCGGGGAGCAGATGTTGGGGGGATACGGTGCCTTGTGGTGCACCTCGGCCGTGGCAAGGAGGTGGACTGCCACCCCACCAGCTGTCAGTTCACCAATCTTCGAGCAGCGAGAGCGGGGATTGACCGCCAACCTTCGGGTTAGTGGACGACCCACTGAGCAACAACCGCCCCAAGTCTACTCTTAAAAGTGTTGACCGTGTCTGCCTCCAGAATCCAAAATGGTAGTTTGTTCCACAGAAGAGGAGCTTGATAGCTGAAAGCGCTGGCTCCCAGTCCACTTTTGGAGACTAAAGGCATTATACAATGCAGTTAGTGGCTACAGTATGCTTGTTCCATATTAGCTGCTCCGCAGCTCAAGGTTTATGAGCATGGCCAACATTCAGTGCCAATGTAGGATGTAGTGAGCCTTAGGGCTGCAACTAATGGTTATTTTCAAGATCAATTAATCTGACAATTTTTTAATGATTCGTTGATTTTAAAAAAAAAGAAAGAAGAATGATGATTGACTCACTTTTTCATGCATAAGCATGCACACAAACATTGATTTGTGAGAGATTTATGGAGCATGACACATGCCTTGTTAGCACAGAATATGGAACGCTTCAACCTTTTCCTCGCTGGATTCCCTCTAAAGCTGGAATACTCTTGTTGTTAGATTTATTTATACAGCCGATAATTTGATCCAACTAATCTTATCAGTCCGAGCAACATTTTGAGCTGTCAGTTCCCATGAAGCATGCTGAGGGAGTGGAAAGGAAGTGGTTGCTACTTAACTCGTAAGTTGTTAATATTATTATCATTAATGTTAATAATATTGTTTTTGAGCTCAATGACATACAGTGCAAATGCGTTCCTTAAACTAAAATATCCAATATGTCATTTATCTGCACAGAAGAGTTAACATTTGAATCATGGAAAAACTGAGAAGGAAAAATGAAAAATCTTGTTTTATCTGAGATTTAGCCAACACATCTTCTGTTGTGGTTATGCTTGTCAGGAGAAATAAAACAAATGAGCATATTACATGTACTAAATAGGTCCATAAATACCTTAAGAACCAAATGTTGATATCACTTCAGACCCCAGTCCATCATAAAGCATTTTAACACTGTTTAAAAACAATACTGGCACTGTACTTTTCTAGGCCTGTTTAACTTTGTAATGTATTTTTCTTATTCGCATGGATAAGTGGTCAAGCTAATTATAAGTACCATGATGTCACACAGGATATTTCCAGGCAAAACTACAGTGAGAACCAGCAAGCTGCTGGAAATGCAACCAGAGTAGCTGGATGCATTGATCAGGTATCAAATCCAACCAGTGGACGATAGAGAGAGAGAGACGAATCTGTGCCAAACATCGGGTAACTTCCAGAGCTTTTCTTTCATGCAAGATCAAGGCCTCGTTCTCAGGGAGCATGAGAACTGAAACGTTCAAAAGAGAGTGAAAGAGTTGAACTTTGAGAAGCTAAGATTACATTTCAAATTGCAACAGGAAACCAATGAAAACTGTCGGTGCTCTCTGTTTACAACAAGGTTCCTCTTACTGAACATGTTTGTTTCTGTTTCTTTGTGTGTGCGTGGTTTGTGTGTGTGTGTATGTATGTGTGTGCATTCCTGGGTAATTCATCATGGTATAGCCATGTGGTCGATCGAGCCCTGAGACTTTATTACTACTGCCCACCAGCAGTCACTGTGTGTGTGTGTCTGCATGTGTGTAAAAGAGAGAGAGAGAGAGAGTACATGTATTTGTCTTATTTGTGTTTATCTGGATGCATGTGGGAGCAATGTGAAAATAATTTTGCCTTGTCTGAATATGTTTGTGTGTGTGAGGGTGCATTGATATAGGTGTGTGGGTGATGGCTGGCATCACACACACAGACCTGCTCATTGCAAGTATTGATTAGCCCTTTTATTGAAGTTATAAGAGTTTGTTACAGGAGCTATGAAGAATGCAGACAGACAGACAGTCAGACAGACAGACGGGGCAGTGAAGTGTATGAGAGGATTACCAGTGGACAGCCGATTCTATAATTGTTCAGTGAACATTGAGGGGATTTTGCTAGCCCCACACACACACACACACACCAGTGCTCAGCTGCCAGTTTGTGTCACCATGATCCCCTCAATATCCATCCATATGTGCACATATAGTTACTGTACACAGTGACACACATATTCACAGTGAAGCCTGAAAACACATCAACTAGACACAGACAAGTTCGATGGCACAGTGTTGGACTTGAGGGGAAATCAGAGACTTCTCTGTCGCCTTACTTTGCCTTTTTTTTTTGACAGAGGACTCCAGCTGTTTTTTGCCCCAGTTACACACTCCCAGCTTCTACAGCTTCTCAGTCCAACCACATGTAATAAGAATTCTGCAAAAAAAATACTCACTTATTTTTAATCTACTAAATCTTTGTTGAGAAGTTAAGACTCATGATCCTTGAATCTTGAATTTAGTAGTTTGAACAAACTAAAAATGTTTATCAATCAAGAACCAGATTCTGCTATAAAACTGTTTTTATACTCTTATTTGCTACTAATCACCTTGTGTGGGCGATCGGCCAGTAACTAAGAGAGTGAGAAGCAGAAATGCCTCTTTGGATCCACAAAACAATCAATCAGCGGTCTCTTGGCTTGTAGTCACCTTTTCACTGCAGCAGGAAAAATAATGGAAAAAAACAACAGAAATGAAAGACAATGACCGACCTCCCAGCTTTTGGACTATTTTCTAAAACTTAATTAATAAAAGTGATCTTTGCGCATATCTCAGTGATTTTACCTGCACCAGCCCTGAGCTCAGAATATGTCAGTGTACTTTTGTAAGTGTTTGTTTCCATCGACCTGTTTTTATGAGCATTTTCAAAGAAGGTTGTGAAAAAATGCCAAATGTCATTGGCTGAAGTGAAAAAGTCAGGCTACTATTAAAAACAAAATGCAACAAAGCATGCATGTGATTGAAGCATCAGATCTGTGTGGAGCTGTTTCCCATAGTTTCAGGTTGATCGCCGCTACGTACATTACATCATTATTCAATTCAATTCAATTCAATTCAAAATTCAATTTTATTTATATATCACCGTATCATAACTTCAGTTATCTCATGACACTTTCCATACAGAGCAGCTCTAGACCGTACTCTTTATAATATTATTTACAGAGACCAACAGTTCCACCATGAGCAAGCACTTGGCGACGGTGGTGAGGAAAAACTTCCTTTTAACAGGCAGAAACCTCGGGCAGACCCAAGCTCATTGGTAGACGGTCATCCACCACGACCGGTTGAGTTAAAGATAGAGAGAGGCAGATGGGGAGAGAGGGGAGGGGGGATAGATAGATAAATAGAGAGAGATAGAGAGAGACAGACACAGATGCACAGCAGCAGCAAATCATTAACTAACTATAAACTGTAATGGAGATATGGTAACAATAATGACAGTAATAATATATGTAGTGGACGTCGTGCAGGACCACAGCAGCAGCCACGATCCATGAGAACCTGCTGGACGAGAGAGCACACAAGTTTAGTTAGTAACATGCATTAACATGCATTAATGAGACATGTATGTTTACACATGGAGATGGGGAGAGAGAGCTCTCTCTCCCCATCTCCATGTGAGAGAGAGAGAGCGAGAGAGAGAGAGAGAGAGAGAGAGAGAGAGGTTTGAGTAGAGTTTTCAGTAAAGGGAGATGTGCTACATCTTCAACCAATACCATGCCTGACTAGACATAACCCTGAGAGAGAGAGACAGAGAGAGAGAGGGAGAGAGAGAGAGAGAGAGAGAAGGGAGGGGGAGTCCCCCGGCAGTCTAGTCCTATAGCAGCATAACTAAGAGATGACCTGAGCCAGCCCTAACTATAAGCTCTATCAAAAAGGAAAGTCTTAAGTCTACTCTTAAAAGTGTTGACCGTGTCTGCCTCCCGAACCCAAAATGGTATTTGTCATTATGTTGCCCCCTTTTCTTCTGCAGTTGTTTAATGACATTGGACTGAAAGTAAGCATCTCCAACTGATTCACTCCTGTCTCCCAATGATTGTAAATCAGCAGTGGATGTGTTACATTCAAAGTGTTCCCACAGAAACACAATGTCTCTGTGTTAGAGTAACAGGCAGATTCATTGAGTTATACTGTATGTTATTATTTGTGTCTGTGCTAATGGACAACATCCAAAACTACTCCAAGAATCATTCTATGCAGAAATGTGTGTTTCTCAGGTTGGAAAGGCTGACCAGTGTGTGTGTCACCTCCATTAGACTGTTGACTTCCTCTGGTGACTCACTGTGTCACTATGCAACTCATTTTGATGATGTCATACATCAGTTACTGAGGTCATGTCATCAGCATCACCAATATGAGTAATCCTGGTGATGCATGAACATGCAGGCATCTCTCTCTCTCTCTCTCTCTATCTCTCTCTCTCTCTCTCTCTCTCTCTCTCTCTCATACACACACACACACACACACACACACACACTTAAATTTACATGTGGATGTTCACATCACCAGTGAGGAAAGATGAAATCTGAAACCATATGTCCTGACACTATCTCACAACATATTAGCAGGAGAAGATATTCCCCAGAGGATTTGTGCATGTGTGTATGCATGTCAATACTTGTGTGTGTATGTGTGTGTGTGTGTGTGAGATTGTACCCCACATCCTCCTGAACCAAAAGTATGACATCATCTCTGTGCAAGGTGTGACCCTGCATGTACGGCATCCCTAATGGGACATTAGAAGCGGATCAAACAGCTAATGCATCAGCATTAGGGAGGAATAAGTCATGCGTGTGTCATGTCTGTGCTGGCCTGGCACACGCACGTCACACACACACATCTGACCCCACAGATACTCAGCTCAGCATTTCCTGGTCGAAATGCATACAACATGTGTGTGTGTGTGTGTGTGTGTGTGTGTGTGTGTGTGTGTGTGTGTATGAGTTTAATATATGGTTATCACATTAGGGCTGGTCATAACTCAGACAGTAAAAGCACGTAGTCACCTCCTGTTATTCTTTCTCTGTGCCAACTGATCTGTCTTTTCCTTCACTCATCCCCTGTTTCTCTGTCTGTCCGTCAGTCCTCCTGTCTGTCTACTTATTTACCTTCAATACAACAAAAGAACAGAATGTATTAAAGGTTAGAAAAGACTTGATGATGATTAAAATAAACTCAATTAAGGGAAACTTATTTTTAAAGACTGACGAGACATGACAAAGAAATGACAGAAGGTGTTTGTTTCATGAATATTTGACAACAGATAAAGACAATGTAGGATGATGGCAAATCCGGCTTTATCGCACCGATTAGAGGAATCAAAGAAGCATTTCAGAGTTGGTTTATGTCATTCTGTTGTCATAATTCATCATTATCTACTGTAAAGCCAGGAAGCAGTTGATAGCTTGAAACATGAAGTGGAGGGTCAAACCCTGTTTAAGTTAGAGCTGGACTAAATATAATCTTAACTCAAAGTCCACTCACTTACTGAGCAAACTTCATTCACTGATGTGATATTGGGTTGCCCAAGACAAAAGCTAGTAAGTGGACCTTAAGGTCAAGTCAGTGTCAATAAACAGCTTTTTAAAGATTATATTGTAATGTGGATCTGGTATTCCAATCTAGTCTTAAAAGTTTAAACATCATTTACAAGTACCCATTTGATTTTGAGATGCATATCATTAACGAAGCCACAACAGTTTTACAGTACTGTGGCAACAGTTTGGACTGATATTGCAAATATATATTTAAAAAGAAAATGTATAAAACTTTGTTGCTACGATTAGATGTATTTCCATTGTTGCTGCAGGCTATCATATTGACAAGAGTTTAGGCTCTGAGGATGTCAAAGCTGGATTATTTTACACTTTTTAATCAGTTTTGAAACATAAATAATGCCCACAAGATCAACAGCAACACTTTCATTCTCACTCATATCAACACAACGCAGCTGGAAGCATTATTCATTTGTATTGAGCACGAGGTAATCCGACAAACAATGCCTTCTTATTTACAGACGCAACCTGGGAGAGATTAATTAGACGATGTGAGTGGCTGTGTGTGAATATGAAAAGATGTAAACAGGCAGAGTATTCAAAGTGCATCGATCCTGGCAGTCAGAGGCTTTGAGTGATGTAGTAGCAGAAGCCTGCAGACCTGATAATGATGATGTTACCAGAGGATCATCTTTCCTTCCCGTTTATCAGCTACTGCTTTACTGGAACCGCTCGAACATTCAGGATCAGGTTTCTGTGAGTGTGTGTGTGTGCTCACCAGTCTAATAATGAGAGGTTAACAGACAGCCAGCCTGGCCATAATAATGTGTAAAAGATTGAATTTAGCACCATGGACAGGCACACTAAAACTGCTGACTGGCTCTGTGACCTCTCATATCCTCACACACACACATACACACACAATGATGGAGAGGCAATATGTTCCACCAGGCACAAACTCACAGGAGAGCACACATGCAAGCCAAACATAAGTGTGTGTGTGTGTGTGTGTGTGTGTGTGTGTGTGTGTGTGTGTGTGTGTGTGAGTGTGTGAGTGTGTCACACAGTGCAGGTTAATACTGTGAAGCACAGAGTAATTTTCTCTCTGTCGCCGGGCGGCCTCACGCTGTGGAAACGACAACACATTAACTGTTAAACAAGACACCTTAGACCCCGGGGTGGGAGCTGAGGGAGAAAGAGGGAGACACTGAGAGGGCGGGCGGGTGAGGAAGAGAGGAGAAACAATAAAGAGACTGAGGAAAAGAGAGAATTGTAGAGGGTTTAGTGGGTGGGCAAAATAAGAATAATATAATTCTCAATGTGGAGGCAAAGCGGGAGTGGTGGAGAAAAAGGTGAAAATGGAAGCAGAAGAGGAGGAGGACATTGAAACATCACATAATTAATTACACCTTCCAGTACAAGAGATTCAAATCTGAATTAAAAAGGGAGAAATTTACAGTTTTAATCATAATAATCGATATGAGGATAAAAATCAAAGATGTTGCCCTCTGAAGGATTGTCCGGGCTGTCACTCCTCTGCTGATGCTGGGATCATTGTAGTCTGATTTGAATGTCAATGCACAGCAGAAGAGCCTACAGAGTACTTTAGATTGACTTTAGAGTATATTTAAATACCTGTCACTTCAAGATGTCATTTAGACGCGCAGAAAGAAAAGATGCATAAAAGCACTTGACTTGACAGCAGATAATCTGCCTTTAAAAGCAGTGAAGAGCAATTTGTTTATCATGAATAGATGGTGAAATGGATGTTGGTTGATGGTGTGTTGGGGGAAGGAGGAAGGAGGAGAAGGAGGGATTACACATGTCCCTTTATAAATAACTTTTATATGTGTTTTTTTTTCTGTCTTCACATGCATCAAAAACCTCTTTATTTATACCTCTCTATTTAACTTATTGGTGAATTTTAATTTAGACCTTTGATCACCAAGAAAAAAAAAAAATCCTAGATGTCTACATTACGTGTGTTTTACATGTGTTTACTGCATACTCACTAAGGCTAATTCTACCTTCATTTTCTCTCAGGAGGTTATTTTGAAGAGAGCAGCTGACCTGGTAGAAGCCCTCTATGGTTTGCCCCATAACAACCAGGTGAGGAACACAGATGCACAGTTGCAAACGTCCACATTCAAGTGTTATTTTATCTGTCATGTTGATGGTTATTACTCTTCCTGCAGGAGATCATCCTGAAGCGTGCTGCCGACATAGCAGAAGCTCTCTACAGTGTTCCACGAGGACACACCCAGCTCTCTGGCACCACCCACAGCGGCATGATGGGGGTCAACTCCTTCACTGGGCAGCTGTCCGTCAATGTCTCCGAACCCACACAGGCCAATCAGGGTAAGAGTGTGTCCTCAAGTTCACCTCAGCGGACAGGAAAAGTAGCCAGACATTTTATATAAATGTCCAACCTTAACTCGTGCAGAACTGTCATGATATATATCATGAATGACCTCACATCACTTTGACTGCTCCTCTTCCTCTCCACACCTCCTGCAGGTTTTGTGCGCAGCAGCAGCAGTGTGTCACCTCACGGTTACGTGCCCAGCTCAACGCCTCAGCAGACCAGTTACACCTCAGTTACCAGCACCATGAACGGCTACGCTAACAACACCAGCATGACCAACCTTGGAGGGTCGCCTACTTTCCTCAACGGCTCTGCAGCCAACTCGCCTTATGCTAGTGAGTGTACATTCAGTCCACAAACATGAGTATAGACACACACAATCACATACTGCACCTGGGGAGAAATAACATTTTACAAGCTCTCAGCTGCTTTGCTTTGGAGGAACGTGAACCAAAGTGTACTGAAGTTATAGACATGTTTTAGCTGCTTTGTTGAAAAAACATCTACCTCCACTGTCATAAAATACATAAGCGTTTCAAATTAACTAAACTGCCACCAAGCTGCTTCAAAATGCAGTTTGCGCACCGGTTTAATTACAGGTGCTCAACACTGCATACATGCATGCAGACATACTGTACCTCCACACGTCTGTGGACAGAAAGCGATAGTCTCAGATCTGCCATGAAGAGATTCCCCCATGGGGCTTTCTGTCTCTGTGTCTTCAAAAACAATCACCAGTACTCACAGCTCCATTTTGTCCTCCCTCCATCTCCTCCGGCCTTTCATCTGACAGCCACACCTCTTTCCTCTCTGTTGGTTAATTGTACTCCTTTTTCCATTTAGCACCACGCGAGAGAGATAGAGATAGAGAGAGAGGGATGTGAGGTTGTGTTTGTTTGCTGTTATTTTTTCACTGGTAATGATGACGATAAAAATGAAGACGTGCACATTTGACGTCATTTGTCACTTTAAGTCATTTCAAGCAACTTTTATAAAATACACCACATGGCCAAAAGTGTGGACTGATTTTTAAACATCATTACTACATCATTCCCAAACAACAGGCTCCAATATGCTGCCTGTTGCCTGAAGAATTTCTTTGGAATCAGCCGGTCATGCACTGGCCCGGCTCACAGAGGCATCAGATAGAGTTGAGGTCAGAGCTCTGTGCGGGTCAAGGTCTTCACAACAAACGGTGAAAACAACTTAGATGTTGCTTTGTGTACGGAGGTATAATCCAAAAGGGAGTCCAAACCATGAAAACAGACAGATGACCCCCTGTCCAAAAATGGACACGGGGTCTACAGACTTTGGCTGTATAGTATATTCTCAAAAGGCCAATCAAGCCATTTTAATTTTAATAATTAATAAATAAATTAATCACAATAAGTTGGAGATTCATGTTTGATGAATTAATCATAATCTGTTTCTGTCCTTAATCCTCACCCTTCATCCCTAATCCACCCTTTTCTTTCTCATCCTACCTCATCCATCTCCTTATTCCTCTCCTCTCCCCTAAAAAATGTAACTCCCACCACCTCCCCAGTTGTCCCATCTAGTCCCACTATGGCCTCCTCCACCTCTCTCCCCTCCAACTGCTCCTCCTCTTCTGGCGTCTTCTCCTTTTCTCCGGCCAACATGGTGTCGGCGGCCGTTAAGCAGAAGTCCGCCTTTGCACCAGTGGTCAGGCCCTCCTCCTCCCCTCCGCCCTCCTGTACCAGCGCCAACGGCAACGGGCTCCAAGGTAATTTGCCATGACAGCAGCCAGTTAGCTTTCCCCATCAGATTTGAAGCTAATCTGTCACCAGAGTCACCGTTATGTTTCACCTCTTTATCTTCTCTCTCTATCCTCTCACTGTACCTGGTCAAGTAGCAGGTGCAAACTCTGTTTCGAGTCTTTGAGTCAGTCTGACAGTTGTACAATATGATGTAATGTGCTGATAAAAACAGTGAGAATGCAGTTACAATTGAATATTTTTGGCAACTAAAACCAACTGTGCTAGAAGACAAGAGGATGTAGTTTTCAGTGTCAAGGTCATCCACCCCGACCTCCTCCATCAGACTGTTTAAGAATATGACATGAGTCTGCTTTTAGTACTGCTTCACCTTTTGGATTAACTTTGTTTTTCATTCTCTCTCTCTCTCTTTCTCTCTCTCTCTCTCTCTCCTTTCCTTTCTCTTGACTTTTAACGCTTCCTCTTTTTATTTCTCTGACTTTTCACCCTTCATTTGTCATTTCTCTGCCCCCACCTCTCTTTCTCTGCCTCTCTCTACCAGATCAAACATTTGTGGACTCTAGCAAGTACTCAACAGCCAGCTCTCTACAAGGACTGGCCTTCACCTGAAGTATGTCCCTCAGCTATCTCTTTCTTCAACTCTGTTGACTCATTGCAACTTTTGGTAACTTTGGACTAATTTGAATGAAATAATATTTTTAGGCCTTTCTTGTTTCACATATTTTACCCCTGAATGATCTTTCACTAACTTTCCTGATTTTTTACCCCAACTTCTCTTTCATGTCACACCTTTTTTTCTCTCTTCATCTTCCTTCTGTCTCATCATCACCTCTTCCATCCATTTCATCCTTAACTTTTCCATCCACATCTCATCCCACAGCACAGATTTAGCCATTCTGTCGCCTGGTGACTCCTCCCTGTCTCCCTATTGGCTTGGGGTAAAAGACAGGAAGTTAGATATTTACAAAAAAAAAGACATTTGGCACAGCAAATTTATTTCTCAACATCACTGGCTTTGTTTAGCTGTGTATGTGTGTGTGTGTGTGTGTGTGTGTGTGTGTGTGTGTGTGTGTGCGTGTGTGTACAAAGAGCCTTTGCGGGGGTGTGGGAACTCAAAGCTTCGTCTCAAAGCACAGCTGAAATAAACACACCCCACTTACAGCTATACATACACACTTTGCTCTGTCACACACACAGACTTGATGATCCCACACTGGCAGCTTACTAGGGAGCGATCAACAATGACAGCTGTTCAACTCTTTTGACAGTTTATACTGGCAGTACACCTGCCCTATACTGTGTGTGGGTGTGTGTGTGTGTGTGTGTGTACCTGAGACAAAGAAGAAGAAGAGGAACACATTTTGTAGAGTTGAGTACACTGGTAAAGATGAATGAATTTGTGTTGAAGTTTTTACTCACCATGAATTATAAAAGCATTTATTTAATCATTTCTCCAGTGTGTGTGTCACTTTGGGCTGGGCTCTGCCTCTCACATGTTGACACCCATCCCTTGGGTTTAAATACACATGCCATGATGCAGTCTGTCATGCACACGCACAAACATACAGTAAAATGCGCCAACTGTTCCCGAGCAGGATTATGTGTGTGTGTTTGTGTGAGTAGCATCACGAAGAGCCAACTTAGATGAAGTGTCCCTGCTCAGATTTACTGATTTATTTGTCTTTTGAAGTTTTAAACGTCGCTGCAGTCACACAGCTGCACAGATGGGAAAACATATTGATGTATTTACGAGGGAATTTTTTATGACGAAGAAAATATTTGGCTGTGTTCTAAAAGTTTTTTCTCTCTTCTCCTCCCTCTGTTTCTTTTTCCACCCAACAGCAATCCCGGGAATGATCGTCCCACCCATGTAAAGGTGTGAGTGCATGACCGTGTGTGTGTGTGTGTGTGTGTGTGTGTGTGTGTGTGTGTGTTTGACTGTGTGCGAGATGAATCAAGCACACTCGAGCCGATCCTGGCAGAGGATTTCGGTGCGAGTCAGACTCCGGTCGGGGATGGAAGCAGCTGTCCTGATCTGAAGGAACAAACCCAACTCAGGCCCTTTCTAACACAAAAACAACTGCAAGAAAACTGACGAAAAACAAAGAAAAAAAGACTGTTTGCAAGGAAATATGTTGTTTAGACTTTGTACACCTTGATGCTTTTATAGGAGAACGGCCACGCCTACATTATGACTCTCCACAGACACAGGAAGTGTATTTATTTTGGAGAGAATCCACTTTTTCCCTCAAGTGATTGTTGATTTGTTTTTCTTTTCGTGCAACAGTTAAAGTGTGATCATCTTCTAACTGTATCTCCTGAGGGATTTTCTATTTAAGAAGTTTGGTCATTAATGAAGGAATATAATGTGAAGAATACCTGATGATGATGATGATGATGATGACGATGATGATGATGATGATGATGATGATGATGATGGTGATGATGATGATGATGATGATGATGAAGAGGCTGCAGATTTCGGGGTCAAATCCAGCTGACACAGACAAGCCAAACCAGACACACACACTTTCATATTTCCCTTGCCAAATCCACGTCACCGCCACTCCTCTGCATTTAATGGATCTGCTGAAGGGTTCCGATGCGTCCAGTCTGTGAATGATGCTGCAGTTTTAGCTATCTAAGAATTCCTGATGTTTACTTTCAGCTCGCTTCACATACATCTCCGCTGCTGCTCCAGTGTGCTACATTTTCTACAGAGAAATTCAGTCTGTCATGAAACAAAAGAAGAAGAAAATTTGGTAATTTAACAAACCAAAAGAAATCCATTTCCACCATGCAGTACATTCAAGATAGATTCAATGAGTTGACTGTAAAAGGCCATGAATAAGTGCAGCTCCTGCCCCACAGTGTGTGATTACTGGGTGCCAACAGCAGCTTCACTGTTGAGAGTTTGACCCAATAACCCTGCCACTGACTCGGTCCATCAGCCCTGTCACCACATGATCCGTCAGCCAGAGCGACCTCTGTGAGAGGGGAAACATGTCTTAAAGACTGCTGCCATTTTGACTTTGTTTTTGTTGTGTGAGAGTTGGCTTCTCAAACTTTTGTCTTAAGATATAAACCCTTTTTCTTTTGGTATGCTGTGTTGTTAATATTTTTACTGTGATTAGCCGGCCAATCAGATTGTGTTTTTTTGTTACTCACCCACTTATCTGGTGTGATGGACAACTTGAGTGAGGAAATTATCCAATGGTGTGTCTTAAAATCTGCGCTGCAAAGATTGTCAAATCATTCAATCTTTACTGAAGTCTTATTTAGTTAAAACATCTGCTGCTGAGGTACTCTTTATTTTCATATCTGCCCTTTAGTTTTACAGTGTAACTGTATTTAACATCACACTATTTTATTATATTTGAATCCCATTTTGCACTTGTTTTCTTAAGCAGTAAAGATGAAGTATGAATTCCCATGTCTTGTAAAAATAAAATAAAAAAAGACTTTTTTTGCAGCGCAGAACAATTAGCCAGGGACATGTCTTAAATACTCGCTGTGTAAGGATGAGAAAAGTAGCTGATTGTTGTGAAAGTCACTGCTCCCTCACTTACAGCTCTGTGTGTGTGGTTCAATAGTCTTAATTCATTTGTGATGTTAATTTTGCCAAAGCCCTTATTTGACATTAATGCCTAAACAGTCTTATGCCACAGTTTTTATGCCACTTGTCTTCTCTTGTCACACACAGTCAGAAACTGTGTAAGAATGCCATGCTATGAACAACTGTCACACCTGAAGCAGATAGAGTCCACAAATACATCAAACTCTGTTTGTTTGTCATTCAGCTTGATGACATTTGCCATAAAATATTTGAAAGTGAATTCAGATTCTGACCTCCATCAGTTGCTGACACTATCTGATAAACAGAAATCATTTGGAACTCCTGCCTGAGGAGGTCTGGACCTCCCGCAGCCTGAATGTTAGTGCAATTATGAATAATAAAGGGAAGAAAATACGAAACATCATTCAAATTTTACATTGAAACTAAATGAGTGAAAGCCACCTTTTCAGCCAGAAGATTAAAGATTAAACGATTAGTGACATAATAAAAAGACATGCTCCTCATTTACTTTGTCTCTCATGTTTAAGAATTTGAATGTTATTAAGACATTTGATTTGTTTCTATATTATATCTGTTTATTAAAAGCCATATGTCCACTGCTAATTTCACAAACTAAAACAAGCCATGTGTTTTTGTTTTTTTATCATTTGTCAAAGAAGCAGGTGGATGATGATTCTCATTTTGTCACAACGTTGTTTGTATCATTATTGTTCAATGATTTTGTTGCATTATCTAGGTATAGAGTTCTTTATGATTATCTGTGTTTGTCTTCCATGTGATGGATGTTAAGATGGGACAGAGTTGTAAGTTTAATGAAGGCCTTTTTGCCCTTTCTCTCACTTTTCCTTTAGAAAAACGAGCCACCTATTTATTTTATCTCAAACATGGGTCTGGAGACCACTCTTTTGTTTGTGTCTACATGTGAGAGAGCCTGTAATTGTGTGTGTGTGTGTGTGTGTGTGTGTGTGTGTGTGTGTGCGTGTGCGTGTGTGCGTGTGTGTGTGTGTGATCATTTTTTCTCTGAAAGAAAAATGTGATGTTTTAAAGCTAAGGGATGTTTTTTTTTATAGTACATATATAAATACCTGTACAGGAAGGAGTTAATATAGGATTTGGTGAAGAGGAGTATGATCCGAAGCACTCATCCAACAGCAGTGATAACATTTACCATGGCTTGTCTGCGTTCAGGCTTACAGTGGTGGTCATCATTCATGCACACATTATCAGTAGTATCAGTGTGGAGGGGAAAGAGTACAGAGGAAACTACTGTAAAGATGATAATGTTGATTTTTTTTTTTAATTTTAAACTTTGAAGTGTAAAATAACTTTTTGACTCTCACTATATTTAATTAAAGTTCTTTCTTCTCTGTGAAAAAGTGTTGTTTTCTTCATTGTTCATCTCTGTCACTCAAACAACAGTAGAATGCAGAGACATGTGAGGAGGAGATGCGAGTCAGAATGCAGTTAAGGTAATTCAGGTGCACCAGTGCGTTTTTCAGAGAACTTCTTTGCCTCTCTCTTCAGGAGGGGAGAGTCAGTCCACCTGAGTAAACTGCCTGTATCCTCTATGTAAGCCACTGTATCTTTTTTAAATTTACATCTCATGTATGATCTCTGCTCTTTGTCCTGCCTTGAGTTTCGTTGTGACACTCACATCATCGAAGGCCAAAGATATGTATATAATGTACCTGCTGAGGGTGATGAGATGGTCAAAGATCTGTAAAGGGTTCAAGTTTGAAGTTTCAATCGGGAAGGCAAAAACTGAAAGATGTTGAGAATTTGGTACCTGCAATAAAGAGTTTGTCAGCTCAAGTTTATCTAATAGTAGCAGCCCCAAAAATGGCCTGGCCTGACAGGTGTGCAGCATCAGGAACAATACTTGAGGTGACGATTTCTCGATTTATTATTTGTGTTGTGTATCCACTGAAGACCAGTGATGTAACATCAACCTCTCACGATGATCTGAAAAAGCAAGCATGTCACACAGTTTCACCCTCAACTATCAGCCTCAGATCAGGAGAGTTAAACCAAATGAATCCCACCTGTGGGTGCAATGTCATCATCTGTACAAACATATATTACATTACATAATTCATCACATTTATCCTCCACCATTTCATCTGAGTGTCTGACTGAATGAAGTGTAAAATGTATGCACGACAACTGTACTTACTACCCTCAAGCCCTGCACCACCCCATTCACCACACCACCTGCACTGCACATTCCTTTTGTATTCAATGAACTGTTTAAACAAGATTCAGTCTCCGGTTTGCATTTGAGTCTGCTACTGTTCTCATTAACAATAACTGGATTCAAAAAGTCGTTTTTATGGCATTTCGGCTAACAACCCCACAATGCAATGCACTGCATTATATTAAAGCAAAAAGTATGATTGTGACTAGACCATTGATGCCACAAAATAACAATTCATCCATAATCTTAATTTTCTTCTCACTATTGAGTTAAACTACTGAGACTATCAGAGTACCAGCCTCTCAGAACTGTAGCACTCAGCTGAATATATCCATTCAAATAAGTATGAAGCTGTCATGGACCAGCCAGCAATTCTATGTGTCTGCATCTGTATGTACTGTAGGTAGAAGTGAAGGAAAGAGTGAGTGAACAAGCTCAGCTTGGAGTTTACGTTGTTCATACGCACACTGACTTTAACACATCAGTGCAGTTCTTCTGCAGAAAAGCTGAAGACTAAAAAGACATTTGGAGGGTATACACAAATCTGTAACGTTTTGAACTAAAATGTGAATAAAAGTACAAGAATTTAGTCGAACTGTGACTCATGACTCATCACAATGAACCCCTTCTCTGTTCAAATGTTAAACTCATTTCTAGTAAAATCAGAGAGCCAGAGAGGTCCTACTGGGTCAAAGAGTTACACAACATGTTGTAAAAATGCAGACAGAGGAGTGTATTCACTCTGTGGGTATATTTGTTTCATTATTTAAATCTTCTCTATTCTTCTGTCACATCAAGTCCAGCTCTGATGTTGAGCAAGGCAACCAGCACTGCCAATGATGTGGTCATACACACATATCCGTGTGTGTGTGTGTGTGTGTGTGTGTTTGTGATCATAAACAATACAAATTCTCTAGTGAGACCCGTTTCTGTAATGAGACAGATGGGCCCTGCCTGGAGTTAGCTATCAGCACAACCACAGGCAGTGTGTGTGTGTGTGTAGGGGGGTGGGGAGGTGGAAAGAGTGTGTGTGAGAGGTGTTATTCTCCTATTCCTAGCCTGCAGGCTTAATCAAAGAGGAGCCACAGATGTCTTATTGACACCAATTAGTTTCTGTCTCATGCTGCACACACACACACACACACACACACTACATATACATTAATACACGTGTACTTAGAGTGTGAACACACCTCTGAATTTTTACTTCAAAGTTGATGTGATATGAATTTGGGATTATTTATGGCCTCGTTTCCCTGACTTGAGGAATGCAGTCGATTTGTTTGAACTGCACAAATTCATGTTTCACAAAAACACACCAGTTCAATAGCTTGTTGCCCCTTTGTGTGTGTGTGTGTGTGTGTGTGTGTGATAGTACCAAGTCTGATGAGACAGGACAGAAGACATCCATTAGCTAATGGATCTCTCTTCTCTCGTTTTTTTTTCTCTCTGCTCTTCTTTTATCCCTCTCATCCTCCCTCCATCACCACATCACACTCCCGATGCACTTAACCCCATCAGGAAGAACCAGACACACACACACACCTAACACACACACACACACACACACACACACACACACACACACAGACTCCACTCTTTTCCCCTCCTCCTCCTTCAGTTGGATTCAAAACCTTTATTTACACAGGCTGTACATGCTGACAGCAAGCCTTCTTTCGAGGTTTGGCTCTGCTCGCAGAACAGTTTCAAAATCAAGAATGTGACCATTCATTTCAAATTACAGCAACAGGACAGTGAAAAGTGGACAGAGAAGCTTTGCCCTCAAATGATGGTGAAACTGCCTTTTCATGCTTTCACAACTTGCTGCTGTTGTAAAACATGCACATATGCAAGTATTTTTTACAGTGACTAATTAATGCTTACCGATCTTTGAGAACTGACTCTTCACAGATTCCATCTTCAGCAGAAATATTTGTTTGCAAATGTACTTTCTGAATAGTGTAGCAAGAAAGACATTCCTTCTCTTGCATCACACAAACCAGAACAGTACCATTAACTCAAACAAGAAAAACTGCTTTTGCAATATGTATGTAAAAACAAAGTAACAAATGAAATGCATCATTAAATATTAACTTCATGTCAATTAATAAATACAGGCTCCTACACAAGTTTCATTCTCAGATTCTCAGACATGAGCTAAAAAGAGAACAGAAGCACAGGCACACACAGCAGACTGTCTACATCATTTGCATTTACAGGACCGGACTGCAGTGTGCATGTCAGGCTGTGCATGAAACTGTTGATTTACCTCTGCTAAATCTATCCCTACCCTAATTCATTAGGAAAATGTTTGTACAGGTTCACAAATAGTTGGTAGCAGATAGACATGAAACATTAAACAAGTCCTTCAAATGATGTCCATTCTGACTAAAAGGAAACAAATGCATTTTCTCCTCCTCAACAACATCATTACAACCTTTCACTGTCAAAAAATAGGGAAAAAAAAGAGTGATCAATAAATAAATCAATAAATTAAACGATGTGACAACACTCTGGTTAAGTTGGGTTAGACGAGGCCACTGTCAGGTAAAACACTTAAACCATGAAGATCAAAAAGGGTGTTAATGACCAGGTGAGAAATGGACTTATGTAAGTTCACTTAATTGCCACTGTTGTTGTTTTCAACAGTCACTTCTCACACACGTTGTCACACACACCTGAGCTGCTAGAAGTTGCTCATAGGATGCTGATCAACCACTGTGTTCATACACAAATGCAGAGCTTGAAGCAAGATGGATTCTCTCGTGATCTGAAGTTAACAGTCACCCGCCAATCAATGCATTTAGCCATGAGTTTTGTAAACTGAGAGCAGATTGAGACTTTGTCCAGTTGAGGAAGAGCTTTTTTATTGTTGCCTTCATACTCTGTCTTTAGGGAAGAAGGAGGAAGAAAGCATCAAGTTAATAAGTGCAGAAGATAAAAGAATGAGAGAATAGGGTAAAGATGAGGATGAGTGGGAAATGGAGGAAGAGGAGCGGTTATGAGAGAGGAAGATGTGCTGAAGAGGAGGGCGACATGACGACCGTGCATGCGAGGGTGAGTGGTAATGGAGTCTGATAGAAAGGTGATGTCGATGTATGACTTAATGATCAAGAACAATGAAATTTAATTTTAATGTGTGTGTGTGTGTGTGTGTGTGTGTGTGTGTGTGTGTGTGTGTGTGTGTGTGTGTGTGTGTGTGTGGAGTGTGTGTGTGTGTGTGTGTGTGCGCGCGCACGCGCGTGTTCAAGGTTTGGCCTTTGCATTTGAATGAGTACAGGGGATGACACCCCTCACTGCTGCCACTCCAAAACCACTTGTAACACACACTCTCCCTCGTACTGAAACACACTCACACACACTTATACCCACTCACTTAAGTGGAGGGTTTGAAATTGAGCTGGGACTTGGAACGAATACTCCAAACAATTATCTTTGTCTCCTGTGCTAGTAATCCATTTCCCATGAATATATTCACATCTGCCTCTTTTTTCTTGTTCATCTCGTCCTCCCTCCATCCTCCTCCTCTTCTGTTACACATTCTCACCTCCCTCTTTTCTCCTCCCTCACAGGTGATGGTGTCTTTCCCTCGAGCCCTCGGACAAAATGTGACAATACAGCAATCATACTTCTGATTTATGGCAGCAGATGCCTGTCACATATCCACACTGTGGTTACTGTTGGCTGTGCTAATTCATATTATAGATTATCCTGAACAATATCTTCTTCACATTGGCTCTCTTAAGCGAAAACATGACTAAAAATCTATAGCTATAGCTGGAATAAACTATTCATTGCATCTGATAAACACAAAGGTGCATCCATGTTTATACACTGCAGTTGGAAAATGTAACAGTGTCGTGCGTGAACATGCGCTGATGCTAAGCAGCAGCAGTAACCTCTGCGGGGATCAGTCTAGACAATATATGGGCATGATGGCTCCTCAAGACTCTCAAAGAAACAACTAATGTAAGATGGAAAGCAATGAATTGACATTGACTATTGATTAAATATTGAATATAAAATGTTGCTGCAGTCTTGGCACTGCCATCAGTATCTAGTGTCTTTGATTAGCGTTTTTGTGTTCAGACCAAAGGGTCATCTCTCTTGTTATATCTCATTTACAGTTTGTCAAATAAATCAATCAGATTTTTGCAGTCTGTGCCACACACACGTGCACATGGCAACCCTCAAACCACAGAGCCTCCCCACATCACAGACCCCACAGTGGGTCTTTGAGCTAAATGCTAACACTGGCATGCTAACATGCTAGGGCCCAGTTAAAGTGTTCTTAAATTGTGAATCTCGGTGGCTGTGTGTGTGTGTGTGTGTGTGTGTGTGTGTGTGTGTGTGTGTGTGTGTGTGTGTGAATGGGTGAATGTAACAAATTATCATAGCTCGATTCCATTTTTTTCCATTCTATTTCCCTCTGCTTATCTGGGTCGGGTCACAGTGGCAGCAGATTTAGCAGAGATGAACTATGTAGTCCCTCCAGCAGGTTATGGGTCTGCCCTGGGGTCTCTAGTTGGATGTCCCCACAACACCTCCAAAGGAAGGGTGCCCAGGAGGCATTATAATCAGATGTCAGAACCACCTCATGACATAAAGGAGTGGCTCTACTCTGAGCTACCTCCGGATGTCCTAGCTCCCAGCCCCAGACCCCAGCCACCACCTCATTTTGGCCACTTGAATCCATGATGTCATTCTTTCAGTCACTACCCAAAGCTCAGCTCCCTCTTTCTCTCAATGGTCCAGTACAGAATCCGCAATACTGCAGACGCTGCACTAATCCCATCACTTTAGACCAGGGGTGTCCAAACTTGTTTTAAAGAGGGCCAGATTTGACAATGTGAAGATGCCCGGGGGCCAATACTAACATTTTGAAAATGAAAAAAAATCACCAATAAAAGTTACATACAAATGCACTGTTCTGTAACTTTTTTTTCATTGTTACAATTATTTTTTTTTTTTATTATTACAATGTAACCAAATCTAATCCAGTCAGGCGTGAACAAATCTAAAAACCAGTTCTTCCTTTCTTTCACATCTGGAGTCAGATAACAAAGAATAAACTGTATGGAACACGTTAAACTTGTTGAAGTTGATACAAATCTTAACCTCATGTTCATTCTAAACATGACTTATTATGAGTAATGTACATTTAAGTCTAAAACATTTCACTTTTGCTCTTGTCTTTAACAAGATCATTCAGAAAGTAATATTTAGTGTCACATCTACAGATAAATAACAGCAGCAGTTATGTCCTTAAAGGTTCAAATGCTTCATTATGTCAACCAAAAAAGTCAAATCTGTCAGCCACACAGTATCTGACAATCCTAGCAGGCCATAAATAATGTATTATAAAAATGAAGCTTCAGGCTGCATGAAATCTGACCATGATTGGCCCCCGGGCCATACTTTGGACATCCCTGCTTTAGAATGAAACTTGTGGTAGCAACTCCCAACCCAGAGGGAGCACTCCAGCGTTTTCTGGCAGAGAACCTCAGACTTGGAGGGGCTGACTCTCATCCCGGTGTCTTCACACTTGACTACAAATTGCCCCAGTGCAAGCTGAAGGTCAGGCTCTGATGTAACCAACAGAACCACATCATCTGCAAAAATGCAGTCCCGGTTCCCAAATTGGACACCTTCCTCAACCCGGCTGCACCTGGAGATCCAGTCCATTAATGTCATTGACAACAAAGTTTCATGGCAGTCAAACCAGATTGGTGGATCGTCAAACAGACTGATGTTACGATCCATACAGGCATATTATTAGCATTAATAAAAACAAAACATTATCTCTTATTCCAACAGAAGAAACAGAAGAATCTGTTGTTAGCTTCTATATTTCATTTATCTCAGGCGTTTCCACTCCTTTCAGCTGATGATCTGTGAAGGATGAAACGCTCTTTCTTAGCCACTTTTAATGTGGAATTGTGACTTACAAATGATATCATGAAACGCTGCCAGGAAGCTGAGATTATCAATGAGATGATGCCCAGAAACGTGTGATGATTGGCAGGGATGATTAATGATGATATCATGGTTTGCATGGCAATAATGATGTCACTGCCTTTGTCAGACTACAACGTGTGAATATGATATCATCACGTCCCACTGGGGGTAATGCCGATCCCAATCACTGCAAGGATCACTCTCTCACACACACACAGACCACACACAGTGTTCTGGCAGTGGTCTTCTCCAGATGCTGTGTTAAAGGCCAGAGCTAAAAGTCAAATGTCACAGGCGTGAGTTTCTGTTCACCTTGCATAAACACTGAATCTGTCCTGAGCTTCTGCATGAAAAGCTCCTGCCAAACAGCTGACAGCAGGACACTCTGAAACCACACAGCACGCCACAGTACACTGTGAGAGGGAGGACAGGAGAATGAGGGGTGTTGGAGAATATCTGTCGAGTTTAAAAGCTGTTTATGACCTTTTATTTTTGTGATTTATTTGTACCTCCACCTCTTTTCACAGTCACAAACATCCACACACACATACCGACCAGATTAAACATGCAGCTGAGCACAGAAGTTCATGATGTAATATTCAAGTAATCAGATTCTTGTTTTTCGTGACATTGGAGACATTTATGGCATTCAGGGAAAACAAAGGACCAGCGTTCTAGACATTAAATGTCTTTGTGAAACCAGCAGCTGTCACACAGAGTCACACAGAGTTATATCTCCTCAGCCAGAGTACTGCTGTGCACACAGGACAGTTTTGGTATCACTCACACACCAATGCACAATCATACACAAATAACACTGAATAAAATAGACATGAAGATCTGCTTTAAAGTAGAAAAGATGTGCAACACTGCCCCTGCTACATAGCGAGTAGCTAAATGCTTTCTCCAACAATCAACGTGACTTTGAGTCACTTTTTGTTCATACCAGGGGCTCGCCTTAGCTTAGATGTTAAGACACGAACCATGAACTACAATGTCCCAGATGAGTGAGACCTTTTGTACCTCTCTCCCCCTTATTTCCTGTCATCTCTCTACTGTCTGTAATAAAAAGCACAAAAGCCCCCCAAAAATTATTGTTGGTAATCTTTGAGGCAAGGGTAAAAAAAATTCCAATACTAATCTCCTCCACAGACAATTTTCCACAGCTACACAACCAAGTGTAGAACCCAAATTTCTCTCTTTAGTTTTGAAAATGCCAACATGAAAACAAGAAAAGTTAGACAAGAAGCAACTAAACTAGATAAATTGCTGTTGAGGTGAGTGACAAGAGAAAATATTGTTTTATGTTGAAACCAGGATCTGAAACAATAGGACACACTTTTCCCCGTCAGTTCCCACCAGCACATTTTCAGCTCATTGATGCAAAATTCACTGAACGCAGTGGAGAGCTACGTGGACCCACATGCACACTTTCATTCAACATTTGGGAGCAGTTTGAGACCGACCAACCCTGAGATCACTGGACGACCTGCTCTACAACTTGGCTGAAACTTTTGATGTGTGTTCCGAGCAAAATACTTTTCCTGCTGCAGGAAAACTTAAACTGCATCAGTTAGTCTGTCTCCGTATAATTTTTATCACAAAATTCCAGCCCAATATCAAGTGATTAGACTAGCAGATGTATCCTGACCTGAGTTACGGTGAATCCCTACTGTTATTTCAATCAACAATAAAAAGTAGCAAAACAGACACATATTTATGAGAAATATGTATCACTTTAACTTCTCAGGGCAAAGCTCACTCCCCCATAATCCCCTCTATCTCTCCGAGTGTTGTTGTTGTTGAACCTAAGCCAATTGAATAATGCCGCTGCCCTGTCAACTATAAGAGGTGTGGGTGTATTTGTGTGTATGTGTGTGTGTAACCTAACTCCTGATATTAGCTAATTTGTGAATATTTGAGCAGAGGGAGCTTACAGCACATAAACACACACGCACACACACATCCCCAGTGTTTTTACAGTTTCCCAACATATCCCCAGTGCAGCCCTCTGAAGCTCTCTGCTGCCAGCTGAGTGCTCAGGCAGGAGGTCTGCAGCCTCCGCTGACCCCCTCAAAGACTCCTGGGAGCCTTTTTCAGAGAACCATGGCTCGAGTGTGTAACACCGAGCACTGTGCGTGGTTTGATCTCTGCTACTCTCCTGCTGCAGTAAACACAGAAACACACCACCAGGGATCGAACAGTTATCAATAGTTCACCAGCTTGCATGGACTTTAACCCCTCCATGCAGAACTAGAGTCTAGTAGACCCCCGCTGCCTCTTTCTAATGCAAAATCTTGTCTAAAGACATACATTTTAATTTGTTTTCTCAGCGATGCTTCAGTGAAATTATTTGAATAAAACTGTATTTTTGATGAAAGCTTAACAGCCTTTTTTATGACTTTTTGTTATAACCCGTTTTCAGCACTATTGACCAACACACTCATTTTTTATGCATTATAGAGACATTGACCAGAGGCAGAGTGAGATTCTTATACTTCATGACAATATCGAAGTGTGCTGCCGGTACCAGTTTATTACAAAAAACATTACATGCAGCTTAAAAAACACAAGTTAACTTAAAATACATTTACTGTATTAGCTTTATTTCTGAGAGGGAGATAAGAACATCAGTATCACACTCCTGTCTGTGCATAAACACAAGGCTAATTGTTTCCCATTACTTCCAGTCTTTATGCTAAGCTAGGCTAACTACCTGACCTGACCTGACCTGACTCCAGCTCCAATCTTAACCAAGATATAAGTCCTCCATTAATGTGCAGGCTCAAACCTTTAGATTCTGGACATATTAAAGACCGTACAAACCAAGCGGCAACCTCTGAGGCCAATGTGGGAGTGTAGTTCCTTAAACAGCCACCTGAGGCTGCCTACAGAATGTGTCAGTCTCCATAAGCAATGTTAAAACCAAGCCAACATGTTAAAATGTCCAACTTCACAGCAGAAATAAACCTGTTTATGTTGTCCGTCTGGATTAGGAGAAATAATCACAAGCATGATGTTCCTGTTCGAGAACTTTACTCAAATGAGGCAAAACACCACAAAAGCAATCGATCTCAGAGTGAAGGATTAAGATTATTCTTTAAATCTGATTAAAATTATTAATGCTTGAATTTTAACAATAAAGAATAACGTAACAATGTAAAATAAACACTCTTTTAGCATTGTAAGTATGAGTATCTTTTTAAACATCACTGTTTTGTTTCATCTTGTAAATGTTATTAGTGTATAAAATATTTAACATCAATTTTTAAACATCGTTACTAACCGTGAATTTACTATCCTCACAGCCTACAGTGTATTACATTTTTAACTTGTCACATTTACAGTTACATAAAATCTAGTATGTTTGGCTCTAACACTGTTGCCACCCTGTTCACTTCATGCTTTGACCAGTATTCCACAAGCAGTAACCTCCGTGGCTGGGAAGTGAAGCCAATGCCAAAGTGCCAGAAACTGCAGTTCCTCAAGCGTCCACTTGAGGCTGGCTACAGAACAAGTCAGTCTCCATAAGTCCCCATGTTAAAATGTCCAACTTCACAGCAGAAATAAACATGTTTACAGCCTGGTACAAAAAACAGTTTTGGTCTCTATAGCTAATTTCCCCGTTCATGACAACTGTACTGAGGGTGAATTTTTATACAACTCACCTGTTCAAATTATGTTAAGGCTTAAAGTTATACAGAATTAACAGCCTGGCCACTTTGACTGACATGTGGGTGCAGCCTCAAGTCCACCCACGCTGTATGTCTTTGTTCATTTTTAGATTAGCCAGGAGGCGGAAGAGGCAGGACGGCATGGCGGCAGCCAGAGCCACCACACTCAGATCTACACAACAACTGTCCAGAAACCTGTGGGTGACATCATGGATACTACGTCCATGTTTTATTCAGTCTGTGATACAAACCTACACATACAGGTGCTACTTATGTTTCAAACTAGATAAACTGACTCAGCCATTTTTCCAAAATTGTACTACCATAAAATCCGCAGACATCCAAATAGAAAATGGTAACGCTGCAAATCACTTGAGGTATCAGCGAGACAATGAAATCCAGGACAGTTTAAGTGATGAATGTGAAGGCTTACCAGACTCCAACACACTGGACAGCACTTTAAAATACTATGAGGAAGGACTTTACAACTCTAGAAGTCATACAAACAACAATTTTATCCTTGTCTCAATGATCGTTAGACAAACAGTAGACATTATGTGCTTTTAAGTTAAAAAGAAAGCTACAAGAAACGTGCACTTGTGCTGTGTTGAGACAGGTTTTACTATCCCAACTGGTTGAATTGGAATTTAATTGGATTTTATTTGAAAATTGGGTAAATCCTGTCTTCTCTTGTATCACTGTTTGTTTTTCAATGTATTTTCTACAACTTTATGCACTGTTGGAAATATCCTAATCATCATGTTTAAGAATATCTAAATCTTTGGTGATGCAGGGGTAACTGAACTCCCAGCACACACTTTATGCCTGACAAGAGTACTTTAACTCACGTCACTCATCACCTCCTAATCTGCACACACACACACACACACACACACACACACACAGGCACAAAACTGCATAACTTGTACTGTAGGTCGACACGCTCAAGTCCATGAGGCCACATACACAAATATGTGTATGCCATACTGTAGCTATGCACACTCTCTCTCTCACACAGGAGTGGACACACACACACACACACACACACACACACACACACACACACACACACACACACACTCTCACACACTCTGGGTTGTTTTTCTAAGGGGTGTTTATGTAAAGGAAGTTGGAGCCTGAAACTCGCTGCATACTTCACATTTATGAAAGTTGGAAACGGCCCGACTGCTGATATGATTACACCAAGAAGCAAGCAGGAAAAAGCTCTGACATTCTCATATGGAAGCCATTATCCTTTCTCTACATCACTTTCTCTCCCTATTTATCTTTACCTTTTCTTCCACCCCCACCAACCCATCATTCTCTGACTTATCTGCCTCATTCTCCCAATTTCTCTTCTCATTTTCTTTCTTCTCAGTTTCTCACATGCTGTTTGCATTTATGGATGCATGTATATCTGACGCCTGCGATGAATTGTTTTGTTTAGACACAAGCATCAGAAGTGAGGTGCACAAATACACACACACATACATACACACATACGGTGAAGTGGTTTGATTAACGACTAGTTGGCCTGAGTTTTCTCTCTGGAACAACCACAGTGTTAAGCATTAAAAACGCATAATTCACTATTAACACCCCAGCAGACCTCTATGTGTGTGTGTGTGTGTGTGTGCTTACAAAAGTGTGTGTCTTTCTCATAAGTCACCTCCGCCCATCAATCCACTCCCAAATGACATCAGAAGAGTGAGGAGTGAGAACACAGTGCATGACTGACAGAGAGCAGGACAAGAGAGGGGATAAACCCCAACACTGTGTGTGTGTGTGTGTGTGTGTGTGTGTGTGTGTGTGTGAAAGAGAGAGAGAGAGCTCTCACGCCCTGAATGCTGTAATGACACAATCATCTCTGGCTGAACAGAGTTGGTAAAGAGACATACACATACACACACACACACAATCACAGTGAAACTGAGATCCACCCTGCCTGACTGCAGCTCGGTTTCCAAACATTGCATCAAATTCCCAGAAATATGACAACAGAAACCTGAGGAGCCAGAGAGAGTCTGTCGCTGACCTCTAAGTCCTGCACAGACTGAAGAGTCACCGCTGAATGTGTTTTCATACTTGAATCATGCATGAAACTGACTGTTCAACACCAACATCTATAACAGGTTAGTGACGGACAGAGCTCCAAAGACAACAATTTCAACAATCAGCTTCTGCTGCTTTACTCACATGAAGGAAAAGGCACACATTAGTAAAGCCTGATTCTGGTACTTGTCCTCGAGTACTAATACTGTGTACTTTTACTCTGACTCACAGGTAATGTTGTACAATTACTCCACTACTTCACTAGTTACTATGCAGATTATGAATTTTAAAAGCCTATAACGACCATATCAAATGCAATGTACTATTATACAGTAAATTAGAATTCAAAGTTTATATGATCCCTTCCCAGTTTACCAGTACACTTAGAAATATCCATCCATCCATTATCTGTAAGCGCTTATCCTCATCAGGGTCACAGTGGAGCTGGAGCCTATCCCAGCTAACTTTGAGTGAGATGTGGGGTACACCCTGGACAAGTCACCAGTTCATCACAGGGCACATGGAGACAAACAACCATTCACACTCACATCTTAAACTTGACCCTTAAATATAAATATTTTATCCAACAGAATAATTGTATAAATTATCTGAGGACATTGTTTTCCATCCAGAACTCCCAACATCATATTTACAGGTGTACGTTTGAAATAGATGTCGAATCTGTTGTTTATTTAGTACCAGATATTGTTATTTTGCTCATCTTACCAAACAAGAACAGGCTGTTTGTGGACAAACTGTGAGGCCTCTGCTGTGTAAAATAAACCTATATGTTAATTTATTTATCTTTGTTGATGAACTTAAAGATTTATGACTCAAATCTGCAGCTTTACACATCTTTTTCAGC
Organism: Sciaenops ocellatus; assembly: GCA_033000465.1. Lineage (NCBI taxonomy): Eukaryota > Metazoa > Chordata > Actinopteri > Sciaenidae > Sciaenops > Sciaenops ocellatus. The sequence continues at coordinate 1,876,993 of CP136870.1, forward strand.
TCATTGTCCAGTTGCCACCAACTTTACTGTTTTGGTTCACTCTCACTGCTCTCATAGCATCATTTCAGCTGCAGCAGGCTGCTGTTTTCGGTGAAAATCCATTAAATTCTTCCTCAGCACCAAACAGCACACACAGATTAGCAGTTAGTGGCTAGTTGGTGAAGTGAAGGAATTTGGAAGCTAAGATAGATAAGATAGTTGGTAGAAAACAAAAATACAGAGCTAAAAGTGAGTGAACATTAGAACATTATTATTATCATTAACATTACCATCTTAAAAGGTGATATGTCAGTGTTTTGTTCATAACTCACCAAAGTAACTAAATGGAACATGATGACAGCACTGCAACTAAGTCAAAGGGGGCAGAGAACATGAGAAAAATGAACGGGGCAGTCGGTCTGTAAACTGTGATGGATGATTGCAGTGGTTTGGGTGATAATTTCACAGCTTGTCTTTGTTTTCTATTCCAAATAACCTGGAGGTCTCATCATCTGCCTGATATGTGTTGATTTCCCTTTTCAGACCCCTGTTTCTGTTTTACTAAACTTAAATGAGATACAAGTTGCAGTGAACAGGAATTTTCCTTTACAGTCCTCCTGATGGCACAAAATGAAACTACAGTACATAGAACAGTTATTTTAAGTAGCTCCAGTTACTGGTTAACAAAAATAGAGAAACAGGATAAATGCTGCTTCCAGTATAAAATACAGATGTAAATGTACTGTACATGTAAGAAAAACCTGAAGCTTTTATAAAAAAAACCTGCTGTGGCCTGTCCGTCTCCCATAAATAGAATAGACCAGGGTCTATTTAGGAAAACTTTCACATTTGCAACACAATAGTCTGAGGTCTACCACACATCACCACCAGAGAGGAGCGGGAGGTAAAGAAAGACAGAGTATGAGAGCAGAGACACTGAGAGTAGCAGAGAGACAAAATAAAACCAAATCTGGCAAAGACACTGGGGTCATATGCCTCCTGGACTTGTAGGTGTCCCAAGAGTCTTACATTGTTTTACTCCTGCGGTTGCAGCCTCCGCGTTGGGTTCTGGTTTGGGTTAGGTCTGATATGTTACTCGATTGAAAACACTGGCATTGCAGTGGGACAGCCTGGGAATGTGGCAGGGAAAACAGAAGAAAAAATGAGCTGAGAAATGTCTGTTTGTTTGTCATGGAGGAGAAAAAGGAGCGTGAAACCACGTGAGTTCATCTCAGGAGAAAGTCTGAGGTTTCATTTGCACATGCTGGCTCGTACGTATAGTACGAGCCAGCATGTGAGAAGGGGTGGGTCTTTTCTCCACCCTGCGGTGTGATTGGTGGTTGGCTGTCATTTTTGATGGATTGATGGAGACTGCTCTCCTGCGGTTGGTTGGTGGGTTAATCCATCATTCACCTGTCCAGGTACACTGCAGACATTTACTCTCCTCTCACCTCATGTAACTTCTCTTCTTCTTGCACCATCTTCTCCTCCTTACACCTCAAAACTATCACCTACTAGTTATCTCTCAAAATATGAATTTCAAAATGCATAAATGATTTGTACGTCAATGGGAAAACTTTTGAACAATAAGGCTGCATCCGTTAGTGTTGCAACCACATTATTACATTACAGTCCAACTGCATTACTGTAGCTCTTAACTGTCTTCATCTGCCTACTGTACGTTGTCAGGATTTCAGCTCTCTGCTCTTGGCAACCAAAGTATTTCTTTTCAATGTGCAGTTTTTAATAACATCTGGATTTTCTGTTTTTCTAGCATGTCATCTGTCTTTGCTCCTGTAAAACACAGTTTTTTTTGTAAAATTAAACTTGCACTGTGCACACACTGTACATATTTTGTGGTCTTGTAGGTTGAGCATGGTAGCAGACAGCCACAGTAAAATGTACTTGTGGTACTGGAAAGTGTTTGGAGTGTCCATCACATGGCTTTCATTAATGGACTATGCTGCAATCTCCTCTATAGGCAGATCATGTAAAATAATTTGCCTCTTATGTTTTTCTTTCAGAATGATTTTCATATCGGCCTACAGCCAGACGGAGATATTTTTGGCTGGTACACACTACAGCAACTGGAGGTCAGGATCACCCACGTTGCAGTGCTGGGGCAGCTTTTCAAGGTGCACTGGCCTCACTTGCATTTCTGAGCAGCACCTGCAGTCAACTGCGATTGCAGGTCGAGTTTTGAGTTCTTCCTATTTCAGTTGTTGATTTTTAAATAGTTTGCATGAAGCATACACTCATGATAGCAGCATCACTGCCATCTTGACAACTGTCCTGTGCCTTAAATCTCATGAGACTTTTATTTTAAATAAACACAGGCAGATGCACAAAGACCCATAGTCCTTCTCCACTTCTCTTGTACAATCACCTCTTCCCTAATTCCCTTTCACCCTTTTACCCAGCGCTTCCCTCCAGCCCTTGTCCCATTCAATATATGTTGTAAACTAGTACTATGTTGGTGGTGGTCCAAAGGAAACCACCTACCACACACGCACATGCACACACACTCAGAAACACACTGTGAGGGTGGTAATTCCACTTTCTGTGAACCATGTGGAAGCCATTGCTGTGTAATCTGTTGTAATTGTGTTGTATTTGAGAGAGAGCTGGTCTACATTACCTACTTCATTACCACGTGTGTGTGTGTGTGTGTGTGTGTGTGTGTGTGTGTGTGTGTGTGTGCGTGTGTGTGTGTGTGTGTGTGTGTGTGTGTGGGGGGGGGGGGGGGGGGGGGGGGGGGGGGGGGGGGGGGGGGGGGGGGGGGGTGTTAAGGAAGTACATTGCTAAGATAGAGCAGATATAGAAAGAAAAGATTGATGTGAAAGTTGGGGAGAAGTGAACACCAGCATGATGACACATTATTATTATGAAACAGTTGGATGAAAACTATAATCTAAAGTACAGTGCATTAAAAATGACATTGATCATATTCTATCTGTATAGACTTATACAATCAGACCGGGACACACATGCAAACCCATACACCATTACACAGACAGATTGCATAATTACACATAATGGACTGAAGGCCGCAAGCATTCTGAACGTAAATCTAGCGTGTATGTAAGTACACAGACCTCACTCTGTGTAGTTTACTTGTAAACAAGCTGAAATGAGCCATGTAATATATGCTGCTTGGTTCAAGTGATCATCAGAAGAAGCTTCAATTAGAAAGTGGTACATTATGAGTGTAGAATGAAAGAAAACAAGTGAGTGAACTTGGAACACGTGTGTGTTCTGACTTCTGCATGATTATATGTGGCTGAGTCAGTACTACTGTTGAGATGGATGCACAGCTTCTCCTGTTTAAAGAGATCAGTGTGCTTGTCTACAAACGGCACAAGAAGCTTTGCTGTTTTCATTAAGCACAGTCTAAACATACAGGGATAAGTGTGTTGATTCGTGATCATAATAGAATTTTTCAGCATAATCTTATTGCAAAAAAATGCGCCGAGTTGATGATGGTTCAACTTTTCACCTTGACGCAGCAGCTTGCTGTGTAACAACCACACAAACCAGACCAAAGAAGATGACACGTGAGTCTGAGTTCCCTGAATTACTCATCAGATCAATGAAGAGAAACAGTATTGGATCAACATCAAAGTCTATCAGCTCTGAGCCAATCAATGATGTTTACGATGTTTGTTAGCAAAAGTTTCACCAAGCTTTTCTTTCTAAGAAAACTGTTTCCGTTTCCATGTGTTTGAATTAGTTCCAGGATAGATTTACATACCCCAAATGTTTGTCTTGTCCAAACTGGCGACAAAGAAATCTCTTTCTAAAGAAACTTAAATGTAAGGGATGGGGGACAAAATCCACAATCCCTGTTCTGTATAAAAAAATGCATTGTGAAGTTCAGCTGAAGCTAATATGAGGCTTCAGCGGTTTATGTACATCAGAGGTTACAGCCTTTTTAGTATGAAATTCCCTTTGTGCATCAGTGGATAGTGTTTCCTTGCTAAACCACAGTACAGGGATACACAGCAGGAATGTGGTACCAAAAAGACTTTCATATAGCTGCAGCTGAACTTTATGATTCATTTTGCATGGAACAAGAACTATGTTTCTGCGCTGAGATGAAGGGAGTGATAGTTACCAGGATTTTTACAAGGACTGTCTATTTGTATTATGAACTCAACTTTTTTTTTATTAGACTAATTTAAAAGTTGCTATGATTAGATAAAAATCCTCTATATTGATCAAGATTTCAACACAAAGCAAAACTCAAAAACAAAATGCATGTCTTGTACAGTGCATGCGATGAGCAGAATTCAGGTCCTATGGCTGTTTTGCAGATGAAGAGGAGCAAAAACTTTCTGAGAAGTCCACCCAACTACTTTCCTCATCTTCAACGGTCTGAGATCAGCCCTCCTGGGTGAATCCAGAGTGGAGCCTCCTAGTGGCATCACTCAAAGAACTGCTTGCTGGTCAGCCCTGCCAATGCAGCAAGTGATCGATGCAGTGAGTTCCTGGCTGCAAACTTACCTTCATCCATCCTCAGGAGAGAGCAGAAGAGAGCGTACAGAGGAGCAGAGGAGAAAAAGATGGAGATGGTAGCATCAAGAGAGAAGCAGAGCCAGGGAGAAGAAGATAGAAGAAAAACATCTCTCTCAGCGCCCTGCAGAGTGAGATAAATAGGAGGGCCAGTCTGATCCATGAGCTGATAAATGATTGAGCTAACACTTCCCCCAATAGCCTTCCCATCACCTTCCTCTTCTACACACATCCTCACTCCCTCTGTTTATTTATTTACTTCAACAGAGCAGCGTGGGACCAGAAAGGAGAGGTGATGAATGGAACGGAAAGTCGTACAGGGCAGGAGCAGCATTTGGACTCGGACTTTGTGTGTATGAGTGTGTGTGTTTGTGCGTGTGTGTGTTGCTCTTCTATCCTTATGAGAACCAGTCTAAGGCCTTTCAAGTAATGACATTTTTGTAAAGTGATGTAACTTTGATCAGTCCGCACTTCTTCCGAAGGCCAGTTTATGGTTGGTAAATTGGGGTTTAAGTTTAACAATGAGATTAGAGTGAGCAGTAACCACGATAAGCCAAATGTCGAAGCCAGAGTGGAACTGTATCAAGAGCTCAGCTCCTCAAACAGCTCCAAGAAAAAGTCTCACTGCACTGACGTCAGTGGGAAAGACCCAAACTTTTCTCTCAAAATACAAGGTCCAAAAGAGCTTGTGGTCTTTCTGGTGTATTTACTCAGTACTTTTAAAAACTGTGCTGGAAAAATACTATGTTGAGATGTGTGTTGCTGACAACACAAAGCTGAGTCACAGATTCAATATAATCTTGGTAGTGTGCCAAAATGATGTTCCTAGTTGGACACAGTGGAGATTAGGAATTTAAATATCTGTATTTCAAAGAGTGAAAGTTCACAGTTAACAGTGTCAACATTTAAATATGTTCAATATGTTCTTTTGCTTTCTTGCCGGGAGACAGATTAGAAGACTGATATCACTCTCATGTCAGTACACTAATTATGAGGCTATAGCCAATGACAGTATAAAGAACATGACACTAAGTGGGCGTTCAGACAGGATCAGGCAAACCGGCAACCGGGGGTGGGGGAGTGCGGTGGTGGGGGGGTGAGGGGAGCTGAGGTGTGTTGCCGTGGGCGTGTCTATACCTGCTGAATGTAACCGCTATGAAACAATCAGGAAATAACTTTTTATTTTTCTGATTAATAACAGCTTTATCGAGGCCGGCGCTCGCTCTATGTCTCTCTACCAAAGCTCTCTCTCTCTCTCTCTCTCTCTCTCTCTCTCTCTACGAATCAAATTAAACTTCTTCGCGTCTCTATTTTGCGGCGTAAATTGCGAGTCGGACTCAGAACATGAAATAAAGAAAGTGAGAACACATACACAGGTAGATTATCAGAGTTTAGTCCATGAATCCACCTGGATAGTCTCTGCTTCAGAGACATTTCAGTCTGTCTGTGGAGGTTTGACCGATCTGAGTGTCTGATTGGTTTGCAGAGCGTGATGTGGGGCTCCGGTTTCCCAAAAGTTGAATCTGGCCCAACTTCTCTCCCGGACGCCGGCAACGTTTTTTGCGGCAACGCCTGCGTTGTGGACTGCTGGTGCGGAAACGCACGACCCCCACTGAAATGAATTGAAAAAAGGCCGCCGGCTTGCGGCTTGCCTGTCCCTGTCTGAACTCCCACTAATAAAGGTTGAGATGTTCTGTAGCCAGCCTCAAGTGGCCGTTGAAGGAATTACAGTTTTTGGCTCTTCCACATTGGTTTTATTTCACAGCCACAGAGGTTGCTGTTTGTTGCGTACACTTTAGCCCAAACCAGTAAATAATTGACAGTGAGGGAGACACGTTCATCCTGTAAAGTCGTTGCTGCACTCTATGAATGAATGCCTCAAGATGATGTAAGAAATTTCAGCTTGTGCTCACCTAAGTTTCAAGTTTAAACAACAGATTTTGATAATGTGAGATACATTTAACTCTCATACTACAGTCTTTGTGAATATCCTCCCCTGGCACCATTACCTAAAAAGCATTGCAATGTCTTGGTCGAGCCATGACTTCTTGTAGTCTTGTCATCCAGGCAACCTGCAGAGACTAAGTCACTGCAACTGGAGTAGAAGGTCCTTAACCCATGAGCAGGATCAGTATCTGCTCCTTTGTGTAAGGAGGAACAGGATGAGCACTGCCAGAGCCCTACAATATGACCTCCAGCAGGCCACTGGTGTGAATGTCTCTGAGCAAACAATCAGTCCTCTTGGTGCACGACAATGTGGCGAGAGTATGCAGGCAGTTCCTGGAGGATTAAGGAATTGATACCATTGACCGGCCCACGCGCTTACCTGACCTAAATCCAAAAGAATACCTCTGGGACATTATTTTCAGTCCATCCGACGCCGCCAGGTGCACCTCAGACTGTCCAGAAGTTCAGTGATACAAACATACTGTACATATATATATATATATATGTGTGTGTGTGTGTGTGTGTGTGTGTGTGTGTGTGTGTGTATATATATATATATATATATACACAACATTACTCAAGATAAAATAGGATGTGCCCGTGTTGTGGTCAAGGTAACGGTGAGAGCACAGTCAGAACGGTCAGAAAGCACAGTCATTGTCTTTATATTTACACCACTCAAAACCATTGCAGCTTCACACATTTACGCTGAGCTCGCAGGTTGATCGTAATCTCTGAGAGTTCGGTGCTTATACAGGAAAGAGGCTGAGACTGGCCAGTGGTGACAGCATCATGCTCATGCTGGCTACATGCCAGCTGAATCTTCTTGCCTTGAGGCTTGTGTGTTAGTGACTTCAGATCACTCAATCAAAATCAAACTTTATTTATTCATGTCTTCCTTCAGGAAAACTGGAGCCTTTCCAACAGGTCCTCCAAATGAAACGACAAAATACAGTCTGGCCCTGTTGGCGGGGTGAAATCACAAATCACTGTTATATCAGCTGTATTATTTTGGATAGGGCTTGGTTACATTTAGGGACAAACATGACACGGCTAGGTTCAGGCAAAGACCATGGTTTGGTTTATATTGACAATTTTGTTCAGGTTGAGGGACCTTTGTCGTCATGGTTACAATAATAAACACCTGGACCAAAGAAATTTAAGTTAGGGCAATATAAATTATTTTATTTTATTTTTTTCTTGATTTAAATTTAGATATTTGTATATGTGCTCTATGTGTGTTATAGAACGTACATGATGACAAGCTGATACCTTCCTCACTTCTCATTTCACACTCCATACATACATCCTTGATTCCTTTGTTTGCCTCTTCTCACATCATAGTCCCTCCTACCTGCAATGCGAGGAAAGGAGGCAAGGAAGAGAGGTGAGGAGAGAGAAGTTGAGGTAACAGGCATTTAACAAAGTTGTTGAGTTGAACAACTTAACAGCTGGGGACAAAACAGTACTAGTTTTAAACTTGGATTGATTGAGAGAAACGTCACCTGAACTGCTCGAGGAGAAGTCTTCCTCTATACACATTTGACGTATAGACAATTCCATCTGAATGTATGAACTGCTCTCGGCTCTTTGGCTCTGGTTTATTTACGAAGCATTCAGAGTGTTATGAGGAATGTGTGTGTGCATGCGTGAGTGTGTGTGATTCTGCTTGTGTATAAATGTTTACATGGCTCTGGAATGTTCTGAAATGTGATCTACTCAAGAGAGAGTGCCAACCGCCACATAAATGCACACACATACACACGCACGCATACACACACTACAGCTCTGGTGAACATTACCAGTTATATGGCTGGTTAGATCAGTTAATTCAACACATTCTCCTTCCATCCAAACCTGAACATACAGCACAGAAATATCCTGAAGAAATGTCTCATCATTCTACACACAAACATAAACACAAACACACACACACACACTCACACATAATATGTCATTATTGTGGTGTTGGTTGCATCAGGCCAGAGGGGCAAATAATGAATGAGAGCTTGGATAAGTTGAATTGACCTGCCATAAAACAAATTCTGCAGAGCGACACAGCCCCCCCCCCCCCCCCCCCCCCCCCCACCACCACCACCACCACCACCACCACCACCACCACCACCACACACACACACACACACACACACACACACACGACAGCGGGCCAGGGGTGAGCATGGCTGTTCTGTTTGACAACTAATGAAGCAGGGCTCAAAGACAAGATGGCACTTGCTGCCATTTCCACTCTGAATACAAACACACACACGCACACACACACACACACACACACGGGCACAGTGCCATCCATGACTCTGAATAACAATCACAACAAATGAAAGTGGCTGTGAGGGGGAAACTTTTCTCATTGTCTGTTTTAATTTGAGTCTTATTTAACGAGTCGAGAATCAAACGTGGGATAAGGGGGTGGGCGGCGGGCGAGGCGTCTCGCAGAGACGACAAAAGACGCTGAGAGGGGGAGAAGAAGAAGAAAACGACAGAGAGACATCAGACTCCATCAGTCTGAAAATAGAGCAGTTTTTTGTTTCATCCGACAGGGAGAGGTGTCGATAATTAGGCTCTGTCAGGTAGAGTGGGGAGTGTGTGTTCCTGTATGTGTGTGTGCAGAGTCTTCCTGACAGTATGTGCTGAGAGCACTGTAAATGCATGGGTAATGGTTGTCAGTGTGTGACAGCTATAAATGGCCCTTTAGTTCTCTTCTTAGCACTACATTGACACACACACCCTCTCTCTCTCTCTCTCTCTCTCTCTGCCTTTCTCACATTCACACACACACCTACACACACACACACACACGCACGCATGTTAGAGTAAAGGCGCTTCATTTTCATGTTCATCGACTTAATTATCAGCACCAACACACACCAGTCTCTCCACTTGAGGGAGTAGCACTGGGAACAGTGATGTTGGAGGTTCCCATGCAGCTTGTTAACATCAGGAACCTGTAAATAAAAGGTTTTTCTTGCATTATGAAATGATGACCAGACATGAGGAAGATGTACGGTCTCTGTAGTACCGCCACAAGGGACAGAAGATGGAAGACTTGAAAGGGGACGTTCAAGAAGCAGATCAGGAGAAGAAAAAAGGTCACAAAACACACAAAACAAAAGAACAACATAGTGCACATGATCACAGCAGGACTAGAGCTCTCCAGCAGAACAAACACAAACTACATGTGTTTAGTTATTTGTGTAGTAGAGTAGATTAACTGAAACATTGGAATTCATCATTAAATAATAACAATAATAACATGTTATTGTTGGAAAAGGGGATAAAGGCAACCTCACAGTCTTAAAGTGTGTTTTTATCCATCAGAGACATCTGAGTGGAAATAAAAGCATCATTTTTACAGCTGGCTGAGGTGGAAAAGTTGTCATACCCAAAAAGATTTTAAAAAGGTGAGAAATAAAATACATCTGAAAAGCAACAATTTTCCAGAATCACCGCACTGGAGCTCAGTTCATTATGTAATCCTGTCACATCCTCCTTCAATATAATCTGAGACACAAAAAAATGACATGCAGAATTTCAGAAATATGCTTAAAATGTGCTTGGTGAGGATAAAAGTAAAGGAGATAAATTTACTAAAATTTACTATGATATAATTTAGTATTTCCATCCATCCATTTTCAATAACATTTATTCCCATCAGGGTTGCAGATGGGCTGGAGCCTATCCCAGCTGAAAGTGGGCGAGAGGCGGGGTACACTGTGGACAAGTTGTCAGTTCGTCACAGGGCTGACACATCGAGACAAGCAACCATCCACGCTCACTTTCCCACCTACGGATAATTTAGAGTCACCAATTAACCTGCATGTCTTTGGGCTGTTGGAGGAAGCTGGAGTACCCAGAGAGAACCCACACAGACACGGGGAGAACATGCAAACTCCACACAGAAAGAACCAGCCAACCTTCTTCTTCTGTGAGGCTAACCACTGCCCCACTGTACCGCCCCATTTAGGAATATTAATATCTTATTTAGAAACTAAACAAATATACAGACCATATACTGTATAGACCAAATTTAAAGCTATATGTATATGTATCTAACCACTGCACCCTTTACTGTATTCCAGTAAAAAAGAATGGCGTAAATCATAAAATGAGCAATGGCTGAATTTATTTTTAACTATTATCTTTAACTTTAATAACTGTATTGTATAAATGATCCCTTTAAAAATATCCTTAGCTACTCAAATAGGCTTCTGAACCATCACTCTGTCTTTGTTACACACTCTCAGCAAGGTCACAGTTCAGACAGCTGGATAATAACATTACAACTAATGGACTCTCATCTGTTTATTCATAAAGGTTTCCTCTCTCCTTTTCTCTGTGTGAGCAAGTAGCAAGTGCAGTGTGTGTGTGTGTGTGTGTGTGAGAGAGAGAGAGAAAGAGAGAGAGAGAGAGAGAGAGAGAGAGAGAGAGAGAGAGACAGAGCACATGTCGAGAAGACCGTTTTCAGCGGTTTCACGTTGCGTCTCGAGGGACGCTGTGGTGACTCTACCCACAGTGCTTTGCTGCACAGGCAGGTCTGTGTGGGAGTGAGCTGGTAGCTTTATTACATTACTGTCAGGCACAGAGAGCCACTGTGGCACAGCATCAGGATGCACATGAATCCAGCAGAGCTTCTAAATCTATTAAATGTCCCTATGACTATTTTGATATTAGAGCTATTTCCAATAATCTTTCCGTTCTTCTGTGGTTGCTTTAATGCAAACATGCGCGTATGTGTGTGCGAGGAGAAGTGTGTGTGATCCGGGTGTGTTGTATGTTGTTGCCATATGTCTACTTCTGATGTCTAAATCATCAACAGGCCACAGGTGCAATAACACCCATTGATGATGGCAGAAGGTGCTCATGGGAACTGCGGTGTAGATAGAGGAGCATGGACAGACTGCTCCTGACAGCTGGCCAATCATCTCTGCTGAAAACCTCTCCCTTGATGACATCACCAGACTAAACTGCCCCATAGTGTACTGCTGGAAACTTTCTGATGTTCTCCACGGGACAATGCGATAAAGTGATCTGAATTTCAAGCATGCTGAGATAGAAAGCAAGTTGTATATTTGGCATGCAGCGGTGCCTAGCTAAGATAAATGTTGGCTGTTGTATATGGAAAGAAAGCAGGTAAACAAACATGATTGAAGCTGTGCAGATTATTCCAAGCTGGACATCTGGAACACGAAGAGGACATGATTCCTATGTGCCAGCTGGGAATTTCCATCTTTTGACTTGTGTGACATCATTGCGCCCAAAAATATCTGAGGAAACAAGGCTGCCCAGCAACATGAAGACTTTCAACATTCTTTATTGTCTTCTGGGAGGACCAGTGAAATCTGTAGATGCTGTTTTTAACACCGTCATGGGCCAGAATAAATGAATGTAGCATGGAACTACGTAATGGTTTGGTGTAGTAACCATAAAATACTATACTATAAAAAATAAAATAATTTATTTACATGTTTAGAAAATAAACATGATTCTATGTGGTAGAAATGTTTTTATTTTTTATTCTTTCTTTGATTTTCAATCATATTAATCATATTAATTAAAATTTCACAGTCCCTGCCCCCCAGGCTGGGAACCACTGGTTTCACTGTTTTCACTGTGAAAATCCAAATGAACAACCTGATTAAAAATATTATAATATTTCACAAAAAAACATTATTAGACACATTGACATCACACAAAACAGGAGGTAACTTTATAGTCTTTATATTGCATGACATTACAGTTACTCCATAACATAAAGCAAATATTGAAGAGTTATTATTATTATTATTATTATTATTATTATTATTATTATTATTATTATTATTATTATTATTATTATTATTACATATAGCTAAACATAAAATTGTAATGTAAATATGAAATGTTTTAGTGCATTATTACATATGGAAGGGTGGAGTACTACAGTTCAGTTTAAACAGTTCATCACTGATCTGATTTGACTGGTAGCTTCACTGATATACTGAAAATGAAAAAAATATCAACTAAAATATAAAAATTTTTGGTCTTTGAGGCTTGGCACTTACATAAAAATGACTTATCCGCCCTGTGAGAGGGACCTGTTTCCCAGGGCGATAGTTAGCTGCTCAAAGAGAGCGGTCATGTGATAGTATGTTGACAAGTTGTTTGATGCTGTTCAACCACCAGGAATGCAGGAAACTGGCCTTAATGGTTTCACCTCATTGGTTCACTATTTTTACAACTAGCTGTTTTCAGATATTTTTTTTATAGCTGCTGGTGTCGTGTAAATTCACAGAAACCTAGTCATGTCTAAGTTTACTTAAACAGCTCCTGGGCACAGAAAGCTATGTCTGTTTAATGGACTGACATTTATTACAAGCCCAGTCCTCAGCCACAAATGGCCTCGCTGCTGTTTGGACCTGGAATAGTTAGCCTTTCTCCGTAGTGTGAGCAGTCGTTTGGAGTGTTACTAATGTGAGATGACAGGTAAACTTGTGAGTTGCTCCCCCATACCAGCACCCACTGCTGAGAAACTCTGTGTGAGGGTGTGTGTGTGTGTGTGTGTGTTTGTGGCGCTGTGGGGGAGTATCCAGCAGTGTGTCCAGGCAGTAATCGGGTCGTAAACTCCATCAGGTTCTGTTTTCTCTGGAAGGCTTTGGAGGGACGAAGGGGAAGGTGGGCAAGAAGGAAGGAGGCAGTAAAACTCTGGTTAGCTCTGTCAGCTCTCCTTCAATCAACAGGGAGATGGAGGAGATGGAGAGGGACTGAGCAAAGCCAGAGGAATGAGGAGAACATAAAACAAGCAGTGAAAAAGAGGGGGGAAGTCAAACAGGTTGGCAGAGAGCGCAGGAGCAGCAGGACAAAAAATATACAGCTTCTTTGGGGTTTAAAAGTATTTGTAAAAATGTTTTATAGAATGTTACAGCCGTCTGTGGTGGCAGATGGTCGGAGTTTGACACATGTGACAATAAATAAAAATTATTAGGCCGAGTGTGGTGGGGGGCTTCAGTCCACCAGGCGCAGCCCTGCATAATCTCTGTCATCACTTGTCACTAGTTTGTCAGTAGCGGTAGACACGTGTGGTGCACACAAACACACACACACACAAACACACACTCTGCAAACTTCAGAGGTCATCTTTGGGGGGGGGTGTAGGGGGCTGATGATAGGTCGAGGCTGTGTGTGTGTGTGTGTGTGTGTGTGTGTGTGTGTGTGTGATGGTGATGATACAGAGTAAATGGTCAGCTCTGTCAGGCTGTCAGGTTAGGTGGTGGTCACAGCAACTGTTGTGATGAAAACACCATTTAATTTGAGTGAGAGAGACAGTAGACATGATCACACACACACACACAAACACACACACACACACCTGGCCTCATGCACAGTAATGTTTTCTATTCCCCTGCTATCAGAGACATGATCCAGCTGTTTTCCGTGTGTGTTTGAATGCATGTGGGTCCTGGTTGGAGGACTAATTGTAACTGGACCCAGTAATGAAGCTTCTCAGAGCTTCCTGTTGTGACTCTGTGCACCTCTCTGGGTTCAAACACTCATCTCCCCCACACTAACCCAAACAACAGAGTTCAGTTCAAGGCTACACCAGCGTTCATCATATCGGTCTGAGACTAAATCCTGTACCCTGGTTTGATTTCTGCATCAAGTGAAGCCATAATTTGAACATAACTCAGTTTTTTTACACCTTTGTATTGGTAATCATAACACTGTACTCATCAAGTTAAGAGGCCTTTTTCACGGAAGACATTTTGACATGTGACAGTGAAAAACACAGGTGTAAATAATAAACTTAATGATAGCTGAATTCCATTTAACCAGCGCTCATTGTCACACTGTCATGACTTACTAAGGCACTTAAATAGAACAATAGTATAACATATAAATAATATAAAAAGTATAACAATATTATCAGTAAAACCTGTGTTTTTCTGCTATGATAGGTCAAAATGTCTGCTGTGAAAAGGGCCAAAATTTGGCTTCAAACTACATATTATACACATGATCAAAACCAACTTTGCAAAACATCAAGCAAGTTCAACAACACAATACATCCAGTCAGTCCCAGATTTACTCTTTTCTGGTGGTTTCTTGCTCGCTCACTCTCTCTCTTCTCTTCTTAGGTTCCTCCATCAACGTCCTCTTTGCTTACTTCTTCTCTGTCATATGTCCATAGAAGCTGCTGAGCCCGGTCACATTGCCCTCTTGAACAGCTCCAGTTCTGACACGACATCGGCCCCGTCTGCATTACCCAGCGACCCAGGCCTGAAAACCTCCTCTTCCTAAAAAAAACTGAGCTAACGTTAGCTAACAGCAGCTGCAGCTCACAGCAGTTTAGTTCTCTGTCCATCAGAATGTTGCTTCTAAGTATGTACTTGAGTGTTTTTTACTGACATTGTGGTTAAAATACTATCTGGTTTCTGTGTTGTAGTCATTTTTGCCATGCAGCATTTACTTTGAAGAGTGCAATGTTGTCATGACTGAGAAATTCAGCTGTTTGAACAGGAAGAATGTCATGTCATCCACACTAAGGTGGAATCATTTGAAAGTGCAGTTTACATTTGTTTTTTGTGTTTGGTCCACACACACACACACACACACACACACACACATGCCAGGTAAAAAGCACAATTTTACCTTCATCATGTCTTATAGTGTAGGCAGACAACAGTGCACATTACTGCACATTACTGTGTCTGTCAATCGGTTCATCATTTTTCTCATCCATTCCCTGTTTTTTAGCCAAAAACAGACAGAAAAAGACATGTTTTCAAATGTAGCCAATTTTCTGAGGATGCAGCCTTCCAGTATTCTCAGTGATCTCATTTATAGTAATTGCTGCATATCACTTTCTCCAAATCAATATGGTAATGATTTATTGCTTCCACCATGGACATTACATTTCTTTCAGCTGATCGGTAGCATCTCAAAAACATTCCTCCACAAAATCGGATGCACTCACATTACACTGGCCGAGGAAAGTGACTAGATCTGCTATTTCTTATTTTTTGTTTTTAGCCATGGACTAACAGGGACAGAGTCAAAATATCATGGTTGAAGTTTGGAGTTATTGTTAGATATGTTATTTGGGATACAAGATATGTCTCAAACATGTGTATCAATAGAGCAGCTTTAAATTCACTGTTTCCCCCGTTGTCACAGAAAATGCAGACTTTGAGAAGATGGTTAGATAATGAATGTGCTCTTGTGATTGGTGGGAAAGGATGGTTTTGTAAATCTGAGTTGCCTGCTGGCAACCGCTAAAGAGAATTTATCTTCAGTGATTTCATCACTGATTATCAGAGGCGATTATAAACATTAGGAAATGATGACACTTCATCTTTCAGCTTGTGATTCATTCTTCATCAGAGGTGCATGAGAAGCAATTACGTTTTTAACAAAACTAATTTTCACATCTCCAGCACCCCCCTTCCCCATATATAGCATACATTCATGCACTAACAAATGGACACACACACTCCCTCATGAGATCTCACAGTCAGTGTCTGAAGCTGACAAGATTGTCAGGATGTACAGTATTCTTGTAAGAAAAAAGCCCATGGGCCTCATTTCTCATCGTGAAGAACTTTCACGTGTTAAACAAGGTGTGTGCTTCTGTGTCTCAGGGAGTCATACAAGCATGGCATCAACAGTTGAAAAAAAGAAATGAAAGTGTATATAGTATAGATGAGGGGCGCAGAGTGGAGTGGGTTTACATAATGGTTATAAAGTGTAAAAATGTCTGCTGATAGCAGCAGGGAGAGAAGGTAATATGAGTGAGGAAAAAGGTAAAGGTGTCAGGGAGGATATTCAGAAAGACTGTAGTATGAGATTTAAATGTATCTCACATTATCGAAAACTGTTGCTAGACTTCCATGGGCACAAACTGAAATTTGAAATACAACTGACATCATCTTGAGGCATTCATTCATAGAGTGCAGCCACGACTTTACAGGCTGAACGTGTCTCCCTCACTGTCAATTATTTACTGGTTTAGGCTGTACTAACAATAAAAACGTGTACGCAACAAGCAGCAACTTCTGTGGCTGTGAAATAAAGCCAATGTGGACGAGCCAAAACCTGCAGTTCCTCAAACGTCCACTTGAGGCTGGCACCAGAAGTGACTCATTCTCCATAAGTCCAACTTCACAGCAAAAATGTTTAAAGCCTGGCACAAAAAACAGTTTTTATAGCTAGTCTAGCTATAAAAACTGAGCAAAATACAGACAAAAATAATGGAAAAAAAGAATGTTTTGAAAATAATTATCAAGGCGATGCTTACATTTTATTTTGTCAAATATTATTATTTGGAGACCATGCACTGCAGATTCCATGTCAATTTGCTGTAAAGCCACTGAACTGGAATCATTTATTTTCACTCAAATATCCGATAACTCTCCACGACTTTGCCACAAAGTTCAACATAAAACCTACTTAGTAGCTTGAAAGATCGTACAGCTAATTAGGCTGAAAAATATGAAAGTCCAAGTCGATATTGGCTTGCACTGGTTATGCATGAAAAAACACACGCGCACACACACACACACACACACAGACACAAATAGCAAATTGATTGGACCATTCAGCTGCTACCAGACCCAAATATAAACTCTTCACTAGTATGTCAGTTCACAGAAATGATGGTATCATTTGTTAAATTCAGTGTGTTCCCCTCAGCAAAGTACACTGACACACAAACACACACACACAGTCCAGTTCATCCAGTGTTGTCACACATATAAACACTACATGCTGTAGTAATTTTACAGTGTTGTGTTAACCTCAACTAACTACAACTACAACACTGTGGAACACAGTGCCACCCATGAGTCAGGTGTACTGCAATCGTGGGGTGTGTGTGTGTGTGTTTGTATCTGGACATGTCTTACAGCGCCATGCATGTCTGTGTTTGTGTGCTGCTCTAATTGAGCAGCAGTTGTGTGCAATGGCTGGGGAGGGTCAGGTATGATAACGATCTGGGTTGCGAGGTTTGGTCTCGGGATTACAGGACATGGTCTTATCTCAAGGGCCCCTCTTGCACTTATTATGAAGCCTGCAATGAGTGACAATAACCACTTAATGGAGTAGAGGAGGGGGAGCTCTGTTTTCTGGCCCATTCCCACAGTACTGAAACTCTATTATTTTGTTATTGTTCAGGTCTGAGAGCCCTTCAGTGTACTTATGAGGTAGTATTGATGGTAGCAGTTGAGCGGTTTGACTGTTTCTGTGATTTGGCAGCCTTAAGCCCCAATAACACCATTTCAAATGACCAAATGTCATGGCAAAATAAGTGACTTTGACATGCAAATTTTCACCATTGAGCAAATAGTGAACTGTCTTAACAGTGCTAACCTTTGGGAGAATTAAGAGATGGATGTACATCCTGCTGCCATAAATCCTAATGAAGAAACAGTGTTGCTAACTCAAGTGAATAGAATAACAACAACACAGGCAATAATTATTATATGATTGATTCATTAATGGTTTTGTCTGGTTTGTATGGTTCATGCTGTTCAAATTTAAATTTAAGGGATAGAAGATTTAGACTCACATGACTCAGGGTGACTAGAACTGACTTTCTTCATTCATACTTCAGAGCAGATCATGAAACAAACTAGTCTCATACTGACAGTCTTAATCCTTTGACCTTTTTTCTCTCAGTATACTGCTAAGTGCAAACATACCACATCCACGCAGACACACAACGGCTTAAACGCAGTGGTCTAATGGTTTCCATAAAGTGTTCATCAGTCTGTGGCCTGAGGGAATGATTGGTAAGTCATACTGTTGAACTTGGAGAGCGGCTTGGGGCTAAGACCAGGTCCTGGGCGAAGCTTAGGGGCAGCTGCAGCCGCTCATTTGTGGCCACCCAGGACAAGGCTGTGCATATACGTGTGTGTGTGTGTGTGTGTGTGTGTGTGTGTGTTTGTGTGTGTCTGTGTGATACTGAGTGAGAGGGCAGGACAGCTGCAGAGGTCTATTCATAGTGCACAAAGACTGATGTCTCTTTCCTGTTCTGATAACCTACCATCCCTCCATCATTCTATTTCTGTCAGTTACCATCATCATTCTTTTACAACTTCAGCCACAATCCCATCATCTGAAGGGAGGATGTAACACACCTGAGGAGAGGAAAGGGGAGGAGAGGAGAGGGGAGGAGAGGAAAGGAGAGGAGAGGAGAGGAATTATCAGTGTGAGTGTTTTGTGAACAGTAGCAACTTTTTCCCACATTAGCGCTGTGATACATAGAGATTAACAGTACCATCTCACAGGGGGCTTGGTGATTTTCCTAAAAATCAACATCATAATAAATTGTTCACCAGTTAGCCACTAGCTGAATCTGTGTGTTCAGAACTGAGCGGGTCAGTTTTTTTAGTTTTTTTTTTTTAATCAATATGTAATTCACAGCATGGAAAACTTTACTTATATAACACCTTTCTAGTCTTCCGACCACTCAAAGCTCTTTTACACTATATATCTCATTCATCTATTCACACACATTCAAACACTGATGGCATTAGCTGCCATGCAAGGTGCAACTGCTCATCAGTTTTAGGAGCTAACCATTCATACACATTCACATACTGATGGCGCAACCTTTGGGAGCTATTTGGGGTTCAGTATCTTGCTCAAGGACACTTCGACATGCAGACTGGAGGAGCCGGGGATCGAACCACCAATCATCTGATTAGTGGACGACCCGCCGTACCTCCAAGTCGCCCCAAAATGCATGCATGTAAGCAAATAATTGCACCCAGTGGTAGCATTAGCATTTTTATGGATATTTATGTGTTTTTCTGGACACGTAATGTAGTGTGTGAGTGTGTAAGTGTAAGTGAATGTAAGTAATATTCACTCTCTTTTAGCCCTGTTCTCCGGCAACATTTGGCTGTAAATGCTCCACTTTGTTCACCAGTTAGCCACTAGCTGAGTCTGTGTGTTCAGAACTGAGCAGGTCAGTTTTGTTTTTTTTTTTGTTTTTTTATCTTTTTCGATAAAAACAACTACTAGAAAAAACACCAGTCCATGAGCTGAAATATGCTAAAAAGCTCTGAGCTGAACTGCTAATTGGGTTGAGTGATACATTTGTTTTGGTTTACAATCATTGACAGCATT
Source organism: Sciaenops ocellatus (assembly GCA_033000465.1). Classification (NCBI taxonomy): domain Eukaryota; kingdom Metazoa; phylum Chordata; class Actinopteri; family Sciaenidae; genus Sciaenops; species Sciaenops ocellatus. Next base: position 1,896,553 of record CP136870.1, read on the forward strand.
AAGAATGAACGCTGTAACTATGACATCACAGACACAGGTTTCCAAAGGGTTGTTTTGAAGCTTAAAATATGTAGCTCTGGCCACCACCATCTTGGAACCATCTCCTGGCTAATCAAAAAATCAGTAAAGACGTGGGTCATCGGCGGACCTGAGGCCTTGTCAATCAAATCAGTCAAAGCGGCCACGCTCTTAATTCTGCATAACTTTAAGCCTTAATATCATTTGAACAATTGACTTCTATAAAAAATTCCTTCATTCCCTCAGTACAGTTGTCATGAACGGGAAAATTAGCTATAGAGACCAAAACTGTTTTTTGTACCAGGCTGTAAACATGTTTATTTCTGCTGTGAAGTTGGACTTTTTTACATGGAAGCTTATGGAGAGTGACTTGTTCTGTAGCCAGCCTCAAGTGGACGTTTGAGGAGCTGCAGTTTTTGGCACTTCTGCATAGGCTTCACTTCACAGCTACAGAGGTTGCTGTTGGTTACTATAAGCAACCTTTCACATTATTGATTCATTCAACCCATTATTATCATAAGAATATTGATTAGTGCAGCTTTAAAGAAGAACACATAAAATCTGATTTTTTTTAAAAAATTACAATTTGCTTAGAATGATTAAGTTACAAAACTTTGTAAAACGGTAACACAATATGATAATACACTCTCAACTCAACCGAGAAGCCAACATACTACACCACACTGGACCTTTAACCTTTAATGGCTGCCTATAATTAAAAGATGAGACATATGGTTGCCAAAAAAGAAAAGACTCCACAGCCACAATCTTAACACCACACCAAACTTGGGAAAGTACTACTCCCCCATCTGTTGTCCCATGCTGCATTTTGATGGCCCTCAAGGGAAATTTGCCCTTGAATACTGACAAGGGAGAGGCTTCTCTGCACCGTATCCCACCATTAGTTGGGATATTGCAAAACTGGGCCCACATCCATTGTACCGATTACGGCTGGTTGCATCAGAAATCTGTTCTCTAAACACACAACATGTAATTAAGTGATGGGTAGTATTTATAGATGCACCCTCCTGTCCTTCTATCTATCTATCTATCTATCTATCTATCTATCTATCTATCTATCTGTCTGTCTGTCTGTCTGTCTGTCTATCTATCTATCTATCTATCTATCTATCTATCTATCTATCTATCTATCTGTCTGTCTGTCTGTCTGTCTGTCTGTCTGTCTGTCTGTCTATCTATCTACGTCTAAAAAGGAGTACATACACACCTGCCACTCTCACTCATCTTCTTCCCACACCCTCTTTTTGCCCTCTCTATGGGCTATAGGTCCACAACTGCTAACACACTCATTAGCCTGAAAACACACTCTCTCGCACACACACACACACACACACACACACACATACACGCACGCACACACACACACACACACACACACACACACACACAAACAAGTCACAACTTGCCCAGCAGATACACATTTAACCATGATGCCTCAGGGGACAGCCAGAAGGTAGCCTGAGGGTAGAAAACAGAGAGAGAAAGAGATGGAGGGAAGAAAGAAAAGTGCAAACATCTAAGGTCACATTCCTCCCGGTGCAGCGAGCTTCCCTCTTTGATTGAAATTGATTTAGGTTTTGTACCAACAATGATTAGCATTAAAGATAATACTCCTCACTCTGTGTATGTGCGCATATTTTTGCATCAGCTCATGCATACCAATTTACAGTATCTCTGCTTCATAACTCTGACAGACATCGTCTTGTTCGTGGAAGCCACATTCTTCCATATTTGGGCATCTGTCCCATTTCCTGTTATAAATATGTATGTGAGTGGATGGAATCTACCACAAGCAGACCACAGAGAGCTCTTGACGCACACACACCTGAATACCACAGAGTGTTAAGAGATGTATATCAACACTCTTCTGTAGCTGAACAAACAGAAAATATGGTGAGTTCACCACCGTTAAATGAACTCACCAGGTCTCTCCTGCTCAAGTGCTCCGTGCTAACACTTTAGCATTCATCTACGCTGATTACAGACATGTTTATGTATGGTTTATATCCATAAATGTAACATACTCACTTTTACATCACTTTGTGGAAACAAGGAATGTAGCACCTGGTGGATATTTTTATATTGGGCTAACTAAAAGTCGCTACTACCAGTTTTTTGAAATCTTTTAGTGTTTTGAAAAATGTTTCAGTTTAGGCAAAAAACTTACACAGATGAGATGATTGGTAGAGGGTTGTCACACAAACACACGCACGGGTTGCCACATTCACTTTGCATCGTTGTGAACTTGATTTAACACATGAAGACACACCTGACTTGCCCTATACTTGACTCAAACTTAAAAGGGTTTAATTTTACTTAGCTTGACAGTGAAAATGCTTTTATACTATTAAAAATGAATATTCTGTTCTTAACTTCTTTGTCATTTTAGATCATCAGTTTTACGTTTAACTGGAGACAGGTACAATCAGGAGACATGTAGAGTGAGAAAAAGTTGGAAACACCTCTGACATGTTAACACACTCAGGGGTGAGGTGAGTAACCACAGTTTTCTGTATCCACAGTGATTAGTGCAACAGCAACTTCCTCACTTCACCTCAGCACAGAACGGCACGGCTGGATGCAAACACACACTCGCACACACACACATACTGTACAAACATACAGAGAAAACCTCTGTTTAAATAACATGCATGTTCCACACACATGTTCACTCTGCTGTGCCATTCCGCTGTGATGTGTGACAGCGATGTGGAGCATCATTACAGAGAGACAAAGCAAACTATTTCTGTTCTGCAAAAACAAAACAGGATTCAACACTTTGTAGCACTCTGTTCGGAGACAAAGTCTAAACAAGCAGCATAATTACGGGCTCATTTTGAGACAAACAACCATCGTCTGTGTGTTTACATGTTGGCGTGTGTGTGTGTGTGTGTGTGTGTGTGACAGCAGTGGTCTCAGCACAACTACGTTCTCTATCAGGGATGAGATGAGAGGAATAGGATGAAAGATATACTCTGTCTTACTTGGCAGATGACAAATAAATGACAGCACACACACATCCATACACACATATACCCATATATATGTGTGTAACCCCCCCCCAACACACACACACACACACACACACACACACGCACGCACATACATACACACACACACACACACACACACTCCAAACAAATTTGTCTGAAAAGTGACAGAAGTCTCACACTGTCATTACACAGCTCACGGTTGTCATTTTAGCGTTTCTCATCAGTACATCACACAGAAAAAAATGTCTGCACGTACGCATGCATGTTCACACACACATGCACACACATACACACACACACTGCTACCATACCAAGCTGACAAAAGCGCAAAATCACTTTAGCACAAACAGAGCGAAAGCACAGCCAGGGAGTTACAAAAACCTCTTGTGTTTCTACAAAACAATCTGCCTTTTGAGTTCTGATGAAGCTCCAACAGCAGGCGCTAATGAATACAAACACACACACGATGGATCCAATGATTTATGTTCATATGGGGTAATATTAGCATCAAAAACTGTCAGTTGTATTCTCTCAAGGGAGAGAGACACCACTAGCATTAATATGATGGTTTTTAACATAAATATAACATAGCGTTCACCACTCTGATATGTCACAAGAGTTTACCTCCACAAAAAGATGTATTTCATAACATAAGTGACGACTTTTTGTTTGAAATCCATCAACATATCAGGACTAATTAGTGCTTTATTTTCTTGAAATGTATCATTTGAATTACAGCCTTGCACTGTAGCACTTGTGAGCTTACAGTAAATCGACTCATACATTTTTATTTTCATGTTTATGGATGAAACACAGCATTTATTGTTTTCAGTCAATCACAGTAATAAACAAAAATGATTCTCTTGTAATTAAATCCATCACAAACTCACTGAAGTGTAAGTTACTACAAAAATGCTACAAAACTATAATTCAAGAATACTTTTACCTTTTTTTAACCCCCTGAGTTAAGACACACAAAATCCAGCTTTTGCAACACTGAAAACACTGAATCATAAATAAGATTGATCTTTTGTTGGCTCACATTTCCCCTTGTTCTTCTGAAGTAATCGTGCCCTTTCTGATACAGAGGAAGCTGAAAGAAAAGGGTAAGAAGGGGAGTTAGGAGCTCCACTTGAGTCTCTGAAGTCCACCGCTCCTAGCTATCACACTGCAGTATTGCATTTCAACATGACAAGAGCAAGTGAGTTTGAACTGTAAAGTTTCTACATATATTTCCAAAGTAATCCCCACCCTCAGTCTTCATTTAGATTTTCTGCAGATCACATAAAGATCACATAGAGCTACCTCAAACTCAGCACACAAGTCCATTGTCCCATTCGGTGGGCTGAAGAAGATGATGGACAGAGCCATACTGCCCCCTGTTGTGTCAGACAGATCATAGCACCATACATCCTTAAATACAAAGCAACTTTCATGTAGGCTAACTGGGGTCTTTGGTCAGGTCTCATTACAGATAAAGAATCATTTTAGACAGAGGAGATTTATTCAATATGACTATATAATACACAACTTTTACCTCTGAGACACCCACAGACGTGAACAAAGCATTAAGATCCTTTAAGTAAAAGTACCTATACATTTATGTAAAAATACTGCATTCAAAATCCTATCGAAGTAAAAGTATCAAAAGTGGAAAAATGACTCCTATGACAGATTATTATTACTACATATTATTATTATTATTACTGCTGCAACGATCCATTGTTGACACACAATCCACTGTAGAATTGAGTCTGTAGATAATAGTATAGAGAGTATGGTCTAGCTCTCATGAGATAACTTTGTTATGATTTGGCGTTATATAAATGAAATTGAATTAAATAAAACTGAATTGAACTGAACTGAACTGAACTGAACTGAACTGAACTGAATTGAATTGTTGGAGCTGATTGAGGTGAAGTTTTAAATAGTTTATATAAAGTTAGTTTAGGCCTCTGGTTTCCAACCTTGAGGGTCAGCCCACTCCTAAGGTCACAAGATGAATGTGAAGGGTTATGAGATGATTCATGCAGAACAAAATAATAAGAAAAAATAAAAAGTTTTCTTTTTGCCTTTGTTGAACAGTTTTTAAATGAAACAATCAGAGCCAAGTTTTTCTCGGGTGGAACTGTTAACTCTGCTTTTTTTTTTGTCGGGGTCACCAGCCAAAACTGTTGGGAGTTGCTGCTTTAAAGCATTTCATTTAGTTGAGTAGAAATAACAATATTTCTCTTCTGAACTGTTGTTGACTATCAGTATGGAAACACATGATATTGAAACACCTGTATAAAATGTACTTACTTCATTAAAACCTATGTAACTGCTCTAGTAGTCCATTTGTATGTTAGTGACGAGCACTAACATACAAATAGACTACTTTTTAACAGTAGGGTTGTACTGTATGACCTCACGTGTTCAAGTTTTTTTCTCTTTCTCTGTTACATGTATCCAAACTTGGCCGGCTAACTTCCTCCTGCAGCAGAAAATAGAGAGATTCACAGAGAGAGGAAAAGATGGATGCACACATAGAGAAGAAGGAGACAAAGTATAGATGAAAAATAGCAACCTGTGACTGATGAGCGACAAAAACAGAGATGCGAATGGAGAGATTAATGGTCGGCTGCAAGAAATATAGAGGGTAGAAGGGGAGAGACTGGTAAAGAGTTGAATCTGGCAGCAAAAGTGAGTGAGAGGTTGAAAGAGGAGATGAAAAAGTAGAGGAAGGGTTCATCTCTCTACCCCTCTTCCTCTCTGTCTCCCTCTCTCTTGGCCAGTTGACAACACAGTAGGAGTCAGACTACCATCTGTCTATTGGAGAGGGGTGAATAGCCCTCCACCTACTTCTCCTCAACCACCACCTCCTCCTCCTCCTCCTCCTCACTTCCCTCCTTATCTTCCTCTATTTCTCCTCCTCATGAAATTCTTCCTCTCCATTCTGACAGCATGTGAGAGAAAGAAAACCAGACAGAGCCAACTGATAGACAGGATACTAATATGCTAATATGCTAATCCTGCTTTGCACTTGTATGCTATGTGTGCTGTTTGAAAGTGCATGTTTGCGTGCATGCTTGTGTGCATGCGTGTGTGTGTGTGTGTGTGTGTGTAGGTGTGTGTGTGTGGTGTGTGTGTGTGTGTGTGGCAAGGCCTAGCCCCTGGGTAATAAAACAATACAAAGAGAGCTTTAGGCCTGCTGGGCCCGCAACAGCACTTGAATACCAAATCAGCCTGCAGAGATCACTGGGGGAAAGGTGTGTGTGTGTGTGTGTGTGTGTGTGTGTGTGTGTGTGTGTGTGTGTGTGTGTGTGTGTGTGTGCGTGCATGTGTGCATGCGTGCATGCGTGTGTGTGTGTGTGTGTGTGTGTGTGTGTGTGTGTGTGTGTGTCTGCAGGAGTAAGACAGATAGCAGAAAGCGGCCTTATTTTTCCAGTGGTGACCGTTGTTCAGTAACTCCTGCTTCTAAAAGTAGGAGAGCAACTTCGCAATAGCTCCAGGCACAGATGGATACATTTCTAAAAAAGAGAAGAGGATTGATGACGGGGGTGCATGAAAAGCAAACAAGAACAGGGATTTATAAAAAGATATACAATGTAGAGTGCCATAGAAAGGACTTTACAGTTAAAATGCTATTTCCACTAGTTTCACTTCTCTGTTGGTCAACATGCACATGCACGTGCACGTTCATATATACAGACTCATCGCTTTTTTCTCTCTCTTTCTCACCCTTGTCTGTCAGCCAGCCCTTGTCTTAATGGACCATACACACAATTACTACTGATTAATCTACCACTTAACATTTTGACCCCACTCAGGCAACACACACACACACACGTGCATGCACACACACATTCACATCACTTAACATTCTGGCCTTGCCCTGGTATCATTGGCTTCTCAGGTACCCTGCATGCTGCAGTGATGCCCCAGGGCAGCCCCGCTGAGACCACTGCTGTCTGAAGAGGGGAGTAAAAGTGTGTGTGTGTGTGTGTGTGTGTGTGTGTGTGTGTGTGTGTGTGTGTGTGTTTGAGATTAGACCTTGCCAGTGCCAGCCCCCTGAGGGACTACCATCCAGTGCATGTCCTCAGGGAGCCTCGACACTTTAGGGATGGCAGTATAGTGGGGCAACATCACAGCCAAGGAGAGAGAGAGAGAGAGAGAGAGAGGGTGAGGGTGAGGAGGAGAGGGGGTTGACTAGGGCGCAGTGGGACCTGATCATCATCAAGTAGCCCAAAGGGAGAAAAGGTGGATAAAAGATTGAGAGTGTAATGAGGAAGGAGTGGATGAAAATATCCCTACATGTACAGTGTACAATGAGGAACCCAGAGAAATAAAACTCAAACAGCACAGACACTTATAACCTGAAATGTAAGTTTACACCAAAGGATCAGCTGGGGTAAAGGAGGTAAACAGAAAGGCATCGAAAAGAATTTTTTTTTTTGGATTTACTGATATTTTTGTCACTTGAGGGCACCAGAAAGTTGTGCAGCACAACAGGACTTGACCAATGACAGTAAAATGGACAGTGCACAGGCACTGGGTGAGAGTGACCCACCCCATAGGTTTCCAAAGCACTTTTTTAAAGGGTGCTCTAATAAGACCTCTGTAACGCACCCACCTGTCAATCAAAGCAGCCACACTCTTAATTCTGCATAACTTTAAGTCTTAATATAATTTGAACAGGTGAGTTGTATAAAAATTCACTCTCAGTACAGTTGTCATGAACGGGGAAATTAGCTATAGAGACCAAAACTGTTTTTTGTACCAGGCTGTAAACATGTTTATTTCTGCTGTGAAGTTGGACATTTTAACATGGGGACTTATGGAGGCTGACTTGTTTTGTGGACAGCCTCAAGTGGCCGCTCGCGGAATTACAGTTATGGCACTTCCACACTGGCTTCATTTTCCAGCTATGGAGGTTGGTGCTTACATAATATATCATCACCTTTTTAAGGTGATATGGTGATTTTTTTTTTTTTAGCAAATGGTTGTTTATTTATATCCAGCAGTTATAAATAACATCATCATTTCTGGCCAGTTGGTAAATGTAAATCCAGTATTCACTCTTTGTTAAGCACTGTTTTTGGTCTGCACCAACACCGTACCCCCAAATTCCACCAGGCACAGATGTGCCGCATTCCATGTGCACCACAGCCGCCGGAGCTAATCATGGCAGTTCCAGTCGAAGTTTCAAACGCGAAAAGGCCCACCACAGTCCGGTTCAGAAACCCAGACCGTTATTTTTGATAGATGCCGCGAGCAGCCTGCATTAATCTACACAGAGCAGCTCGAGCTGGCCAGAAGCCAGACACAGGAATGGTATACAGAATCCGGTCGATTTTCAAAATAAAACACTGTGTGCAAACTGACGGTTGTAAAAACAGACAAAAGGCAAACAATTTAAATTAGTAGCATATTTACATGTTTAGAAGCATATTCAGAAGACCCTACATCAAGAAAAACAATCAAATATGAGCAAGTAAACAAAGCCTGGCGGGCAAACCGCTCTGCTTCTGAAACACTCCTGGTGGGATCTGAAGTGTGGAGGACAGACCAAAGACATAACAGAGACGTGCCCAGTGAGGTTTCGGGGTAAGGGAAATACCTGTGTCTGTAGCTGCTAAATGTTCCACAAGTTCACCATCATTTACTGTTTGACAGTAAATGCTCAGGGTTTAGTGTAAAGTTGGTTTTTCGAGGGTTTTTGTTGAAAACAGCTGCCTGCTGTATCTGAAAAAGACACTATGGACTTTTTCACACCTGAAAGTCCAAACCAAGGTAGGTACCAAGGTTCGGTTTGTATGCATTTGATCCATTTACTTTTGGTTTCACATCACAAGCCCATGACATACCTCCATCCTGTCATCTGTCTCCCTATTCTTGCAACTGATAACTGATGTAACTTACTGGTGCTGACTGGCACACGTCTGGTGCCGGTATGTTGTCACTTCAAATGTCAATTTGTCTCCCGTGACACATTTCAATTTGCTGTGTTGTTTTTCCTTTTTCTGGTTCTGATGATAGCCTGTCAGGCTATCCTATAATTGGTCTGAAAGTCCAAAACATCAAGAAGTAATGTTTTCATACTCAACAAACCAAGGCAGGGCTGCATGGTACATTTACAGACAGACAAATGTGATGTAAACATTTGTACATACGGTTTTCTGGAACATTACAGTGAAGGCAGCAGTTGGTCATCACTACACTCAAACAGAAGTTGTTTTGACATCTCTATATAGATGAACGGTTTGAATGTGACATAAAGGTAGCAGTGAGGGAGTAACAGAACAAGGTGTGCAAGGACCACGAGGGAAAGACATGGACAGTGTGGCAGAGAAGGATGGAGGGTGTGAGTCAAAAATATAGATCAGACGAGAAAGACAGAGATGGATATCAATTATACTGAGGGGCCTGACGTGAACACACTACAGGCCCGTGATCACACATACTCAAGAGGGTTACCTGGTGCAACAGAACTGTGGTAGTGAGACAGTTCCAAAGTTTGTGTTTGTTTTTTTTACTAAGTTGACGAAAGAATGAGGTTTATACTGCATGTTTCAAAGTTCACACAAGTTATTCATCTTTCTGGGCTAGATCGTGGACCTGGTTTCCTTCTGTCTCTGTTGTGTGCAGGTCTTGATTAAAGAAAGCAAAAAAGGTATCTGACCATCATGGAAAAAAATGAACTTGGAACTGAAATATTTTTGTTTCCCTATATTTCTGTGCATGCTGAGATCTTTTATGAGAAAAAGTAACAGTACTGCAGTATAAAAACAAATGTGTTGAAGTAAAGGTACAGAGGTAAGAGCAGCAAAATAATAAATTAAAAGCAGCATTGTAATGTTGGGTGGAACTAATCTGACCAACTTTGTATCCTGTTAGGTAGTTTATTCTATTACAGTGCATCATATTTTATTATAATTATATGTATCCATACTCCATACACCAGTACATGTAGATAAAATATACTGGTTGAATAAAACTCATGTGCTGAACAATGCTGATGAGTTATAATATTTTACATTAACATACAAAAACGTGTGAGTCTGCCTGTGTGCAGTCCGTTAATGAGATATTGACTCCATTGTGACTGTGGTACATTGTTTATCCCACTTATTTATTTATGAACATTTGATGTGTCAGTTCAGCTGAGTTCCTACAAACACACACACACACACACACACACACACACAGCGTATGAGTGAAGCACACAGCCACAGAGATCAATATGCAACATTAACACAGAGTTGTCTTTAATGTTATTTTCATTTGGAAAACAAAGACCCTCTGTTTACTTCCATTTCCATAACCCTCATTCTCTTATGATTGATACCTCTCAGTGTAGCTGTCTTACACACACACACAACCCCCATCCAAACACACACACACACACACACATCATACCACACCCGGACCTCTCTTTTCTCTCTCTTTCCTGGCTGTGTCAGCAGCACCACCAGCAGTACTTGGGTCTTTGTGTCTCCTTCATATCATCTTGTTAAAAATTAAAGTGATTCTACTTCCCTCCATCTTTCTCTCTCTCTCTAATGCTAATCTGTTCCCTGTTGGACCAGTATGCAGATGAGACGCAAATACAGAGAAGCTTGATGAATAGTGATGAGGCTACAACACACACACACACGCACACACACACACCTTAGCAGCCCTGGAATGCCCTATGGTTTACCTGTCTATGTGTCAATCAAAGCAGTGACCGAGTGAAGGAAGATTTGTGGGTCTGTGTGTGTCTTAAAATGACTCCTCAAACCATGAAATTAAAGTTAGATTAGGATCCAGCCTGCCTTTTAAATATAATTTATCACATTACAAGCAAAGTCTAATAGCCTAACAACATTTTTACAGACATTTGTGCACAAACATACAAACTAGATGTTTAAATATGATTATGAGTCTGTGAATCAGAAATCTGTTAACTATAAAGCCCACCAGATGTGTGTGTGTGTGTGTGTGTGTGTGCGTGTGTGTGTGTGTGTGTGTGTGTGTGTGTGTGTTTAAACATTTCCTCTCTCTCTGAATATCTTTAACTGGGGAGAAGGGGGATTCCCCTTAGTCCCACTGGTAGATGTATGGTTTCCTGCATCAGTGACCCAGGTTTCAATCTAGTCCACTGCATACATAGACAAGAAACAGAAGAGAAACCCTCACAGGGTCAACATGTGCCACAATCTGAATCAATGTTGTGACATTTAATATTCTGAAAATAAAAATTTAAAATAAAAAAACATTTTTCACTGACATATGGGTACATCATGGATGTGTGATGTGGTGAACTGGGGCTGACCTCACACAGAGCACAGGCAGGATATACAGTATGACAGCAAACTAAACATAAACATTTTTGTTTTCATGAGAGACAAAAAGAAGTTTGCAGTGCAGCAATAGCAAGGGGACAAACTGACCTTATGTCAGCTATGACTGTTGAAAATGATCATGTTGGAAAGTGAAGGAAACAAAGTGTCATGGATATGCTGGTCCAAAAAAAGTCACACATATGCAAAAAGCAACTAGTATGGTCGTGTAGAAAAACATACACAGATAGCAAAAGTGCAAAAGAGAACAAAGTGTACAGCTTGTAATTAATCAGTAATCCCAATTACAGAGACACCAACGAATAAAGGACTTATTATGCCCACTATAACATCAAGTCTTATTGTAAAGAAGAGCCAAGACTCAACAGCCACACTAAAAGGCCGTGTTAAGACCGACTTGAGCCCTGTGGGAAAAACCACAGCCCTCTCCTTCATTCATTTGAATGGAGCCAGCAGGGGTTCCACCACAAGGGGCTCCTGTAAAACCAAACCGTTTCACCAGGCTCAACCTTTGCTGCAACTCAGCGCATCGTCATCCAGCAAGGCCCCGTGTGAAACGAATGCAAGCCTTCATTTCTGGTAAATGACTTTATAATACAAAGTGTAATCGTGTGGCAAATGATAACATATTGGCCACCATTATGAGTTCTTCACACAGTTGTCTGTAGGTTTTACTAACTGTTGTGCATTGTTTTGGCATCTGTTAGGCCTTTAAACACATTAATCTGTTACTCCCACTAGACCTCCTGTATCATATTTCATTGTCTCACTGTTACCTAAAACAACATGGCACCAATCACCAATGCAGTCATCTGCACTCTTTTCAAGATCCAGTGTGTCAGATTATGGCAGAAATGGAATATAATATGCAGAACTGTGTTTTGATTGGTGAGAACTCACCTGAAAATACAAATCATTATGATATCTTAAAGCCACAGGTCTTCTTCCACTGTCCGCCATGTTGAACCACCATGTTTCTACAGTAGCCCAGAACAGACAAACCAAATACTGGCTCTATAGAGGGCCTTTCACATTTTTCACATGTTTTGCAGCCACCATAGTTTCTCCTTCATGCTAGGAAGGAGAGGGTGGGACGAGGGGGTTGCAATCTGCAACTACACCGCTAGATTCCACTAAATGTTACACACTGGTCCTGTAATGCAGGGCTGTTTTCACTCTGAATCTTTGCTAACAGCTCAGTGATGCTGTATTGAAGTGGTACTTTGAGCTAAATGCTAACATCAGCACTTTTGGACAAATTATCATTCTGACCTGGTGACGGCACTAAGTGAAAAGTTCAAAGGATCAACAAAGGTATATCATCTCCAGAGTCATTACAATTTATTGTCTGGGGATCATTAACGTCTGAGCAAAATTTCATGGTATGTCATTTTATGACCAAAGTGGTGGCTGGACCAATGAACATTTCTATCCCTAAAGCCCCTCCACCAGAAACAGGAGACAGGATTACCTATCTCATCGTTTTGAGATTATTTTACCCAGCAAGGACAAGTTCAGTGATTTTCAAATCTCTTTTTCTTATGATCCTTTAATCCAAAATTAAAGCCCAAAATCAGTTCATGACGATTCAGATTTAACTTGTGACCCCTTGTGGTGTCCGGACCCCCACAGGTTGGGAACCATTCATTTAAAACTTTCAAATGTAGCAATATTTATTATGTCTTTGTGTGGTAACTAAGATTGTGGGTTTTCTATGCGTGTCATGCCACCTAGCCCTGTTGCCTATTACTGCAATCATCTATTGCCTCTTCTGAAAATAATAGCAAACTGCTGCTGCTAATCACAGGCACACATAAATACACACAAACAGCTGCAGAGTAGGCTGTTTCCTGTATACCGTTCTCAGTGTGTCCACATTACTCTTCCATCTGCACAGGCATTTCCTGTCCAACCTTGAAATCAGGCCCTCGCCCACCACCATCACTTCACACACATACACACTCTTTCCCCATTTCCCCACGTACTCAAGGACAAGACATCCTTTTTGCATTCACACATGCCATTTACATCTACTATCTGCACACACCCTCATATTATTCCTTAAGCACTGACAAGTATCCAAATTAAGGAGTGACTTGGCAAAAACAATCATCATTGGAAGATACATAAATGCCTCAAACCTGTAATTATCAGTTATGAAAAACTAAACTCCTATGGGGGAAAATCATGGCTTTGTTTCATGACTAGAAGCTAAAATACAGCACAAACTCCAACTTTACGAGCGCACAGAGTTGTTCTAATCTGCCACTTTCACACCGGGCAGCCGTGATGTCATCAATCAGTAACCGAGTGCTCGAACGGTGGCCAGCCTTTCTCAAACCAGCCACATGTGTTTTTATTCAGCAGGAAAGTAATAGCAGTAAAGGTTAGGTCACAGATAGTTTACAATAATATTATTCATGTAAAGGAAAGTGGAAACGATCCCTGTATGTGACTTCACTCTATTTACACAAGCATGCCCTGAATACATTGATATCGCCAGCTAGTAAAACTCACTACGTACACACACAGAGAGAACACACTACACATTAATTGCATGAACTGGATCTCATAAGGTGATGGAAAGGAACCAAGCCAAAGTCTGACAATTAGCAAAGATTTAAAATAACAACTGAGGGCCTGAGGCGTAGTGTTAAAGCAGAGGAGACATAATGAGAGTCAGAGTTATGATTCCAACTCACAGGAGAAACAGAGACACTGTTGTAGTGTTCAAATATCCAGTGCCAAAAGGTTACAGCTCTTGGACTGGCTCTCTGGTTGTATTTAATGCTGACTTGATGAGGAAAATATTAATTAAAATTATGCACATTAGATTTGTGTTCAATTCATTTAGTAAATTATTGCTGTTGGTCATGTTTTAAGACACGTGGCAAGAGAGTCAGATGGATTGACCCAGAGGAAAATCATAAACTATTTTTGTTTTACAAAACTGTGAAAGTGTGTATGTGTGTCTGCCTTGTATTCATGACATTGTGGGGATATAAATCTCTTCATACAGTCACATTACGGGCCTCAACTCCCTTATGGGGACAAAAAGTTCATCGACACAAGGTAAACCATTAAACTTTCAGGTTAGGACAGGTTTTTGGTTAAGGTTAGAGTATGTCTCTAGGGGATTCATGTAATGCTATGTCCTCCTAAGTGACGAAAACAAGTTAGTGTGTGTGTTAGTCATAGTTTCTGTGTGGAAAGAGGACACATCATCAGACACACAGGATACAGCACCACACTTCCCATGGGAGAATACAGAACATAGTAAAGGAGAGATGTGGTCGTGACTCTGAACAACATTCACATGGCTGTTGCTTTGGCTAGAATAAATGGTTGAAACCACGCACATTCACTTTTCTGCTTTCTTACTTATTTCAGATAGTTTGTGTTCCCCACCATTAAAGTTTGGCTATTTCAGACAGTTTTGCAAACATCCTGGGCTTGTTCCCAGTCAAGCAGCTGCAGAAACATATTTTTACACATGGCCATTAAGTTAGTTCATAAGAAGCTAATAAGTCAACTTATTGAGGTGATAATATGTAAGTGTGGTTTACAGTTTGTTTCTGGCACCCCCATGTGGCCAAAAATTATTTATTGCAGCTTTAACATTTTAAAAAGGGGTCAGTCACAGCTTGAGTTTCAGGATCCCAATGTGCTTACCTTCAGTTTTTTGCATTTAAAATAAAACATTCAACCAACTTGCTATCATGCTCTGCAGCTTTGTATAACTGGTAATATTTAAACCAGTTAAAGTTTGAACCTGGATGAGGAACTTAAGATAATAGAGTTTACCTTCAACTGTTCTCCCATCCCTGTATCTTCACAATTGAAACCTTATGATTACAGACTCACTTCTGCAAACATTAAGCTACTGCGGGCCCCTTCAGCTGGACGAACTTTGTTTTAAATATGTGAAACAATGTCTTTTTCACTAACCCACACACCAATTTAAACACACCCATTTCCATAAAAGATCAACCTTATGTGATTCTTCTAACAGACTGGAGCATCTGCAGCAAATCAGCCTGCTTTTCCCTCACCTCCCTCCTTTCTCTCTCTGTCTCCCACTCACTTGCTTCCACCCTCTTCCTCTATTTTCCCTCTGTGCATTTTTCTATGATTAGGAACAAGTGTAACAGGCCAAAACCCATTTTTCTCTATCTCTAAAACAAACATGCATTCATTAGCTCTTAACGCCTTTTTACTGCCATGCATAGGTGTTTGTCTTCTGTCTCATCAGTCACATTGCTGCCACCAAGACTCCAGAATGCAAAGAAGATACAAAAAAAAAGATTGCTAGACACCTTTCCCATGCTCTCTTAAGAGCTTAACACCTTTTATTTGCATCTTAAGGTGAAATTACTGAGATCCATATCACCCACTGTTTATGTGTGTGTGTGTGTGTGTGTGTGTGTGTCTGGTGTATGTTTTCCTTGACAGACACAAGTATATTTGTCTTGTGTGTCCTTGAGACATCTTTGTCCTTGCTGATGTCAAACTACACAGGTGTTGCTTCACTTTCTCTGTGTTCGATTAAATACTTAAATGACTCCTGCCATCAAAAACAGATGCTTTTGGATCAGGATCAGTAAACATATTATTCGTGTGTGTGGGAAAGAGAAGGCGAGAGGCACAGAGAAATAACTTCACTGGTCAGCAGTAGTGTTGGCTTGTGATCAGTACATGACTTCCTGGGCACCCCACTGCTCATGTTCCTAGTTCACACAGTGGAAGTCCCCCCCACCCCACCCCCAATGTGCATGCTGTTAATGGACCGGACCTGTCTGTCTATGCAGCATGGCAGACACATCTACTCACTGGAATTTCCCATGGCCGATCATCATCTACGGTCACAGGCGCCTTCCACCCCCACCATCATCTCACCCACTCCCCATCACAACGCAACAAAGAGGAAAAACAAATCAAACAATTCACAGTTTCCCATTATTCTCTCTGTCTGTCAGCATATGGTTCCAATCAGCAGTGTGTGAGAGTATGTGTGTGTGTGTGAGAGAGAGACATCATGTGAATGTTTTTATTTTCCATACATTTTCTCCTCAGATACAAACCTCTTTGTCCACACTCTTTCTCCATCTCTTTGGCTCCTCCTTCCTCTCACGCCCTCTCCATCTCTCTCTCTCTCTCTCTCTCTCTCTCTCTCTCTCTCTCTTTCTCTCTCTCTCTCTCTCTTTCTCTTTCTCTCTCTCTCTCTCTCTCTCTCTCTCCATCTCTCTCTCTCTCTCTATCTCTCTCTCTCACTCTCGCTCTCTCTCTCTCTCTCTCTCTCTCTCTCTCTCACTCTCTCACTATTTTCGTCTTGCTTTTCTTGGCTGCAAGTCAGACCTCAGGCAGACCTAGAGGTCTTTTTCCCAAGCGATCTCCAGGGTGGACTCCAGGGAACAGAGCACGCACATACGCACATAAACATGTACGCACATACACACACACGCACACACGCACATACCCTGCCTTCACATGCTCTGTCCATTTCCTCCTCTGCCTCTGCTCCAATCCCATATCTTTCTCTGTCTGCACCTCCTTGTTGACTCGTACAATATTGTTGCATTACTCTCAAACTGTGTTGCCGTCACAGTTTATTGGACAACAGAGAACACAATGTTCAAAATCAAGGATTGTGCACTTGGCCTGGCTGAACTCTCTGTATCACGTACACCCATTTATACATTACATACTTTGTGGGTGTTTCAAGGCTTTGTTTATCCAGGTTAGTCCCACTGGGATTAAAGATCTCATTTACAGGAGACCAGGTCGAGACTGCAGCAGCTCATTTAGATACAGACAGAACAACTGTAAATGCACCCACAAGGTTGATGGAGTGCTATAGCTTCTCATAAGATTGAATAACACTGAAGGATGTTATTGTTTTATAACAAGATCTGTGCTGTTTCCTTTACTCCACCCTGCAAGAATGTATTTCCAGAGAAGCTACACGAGATTGTGTATAAATGACACACATCAATCTTCATTTGATACTAATAATACTCTGCACGCACTCGTGGAACTCCAATAGTACTCAAATATTTGTAAAAGTACATAAAAACTAGCATCAAAATATATCTTAAATACCAAAAGTACCAATCATAAAGAATAACTGATTTTGAATACTATATATTATGTAACTGGACTAGGTATGTATCATATTATTGTTGTAGCTGGTCACTGGAGCCATAATAACTATAATCATAATTTATATTAATAATCTGAATCTGAAAGGTAAATATTAACTGTAAAATATTAAATTAATATAGTGTAGTAAAACAATATATTTGAGAAGTGCAAATAGCATAAAATGGATATACCCAAGTAAAGTACAACTACCTCAAATTTGTACCATTTTTAGTGAGTATGCTTCAGCCTTTGTTCATCATATTTAATAAATCTAATAGTGAATTTTCAGTTTTGACACTATGATGGCAGCAGTCTGTAAAACCTCTAAACATTCAGTCCTGTTTTGGCCCTGATGTGACATAAGACCTACAGAATAAGAGAACACGTTTCATCAAACAACAGCAGGATTACAGTGCTATCTAGTGGTGAGGCAGAGGAGACTGTACCAGCAAAACATTAAGTTTCATGATTTGGTACTGCTGGTTTTTAATGTGCAGATGACCAAATATTTAAATATAAGAAAAAATGCATGTATAGACTTCAAAGATGGAAGGTTTACTCTTTGGTGGAGACAAGAGAGCAGTTCTCAGTCAGAAATATGTTGAGCTTAACTCTAGCAATATGAAATAAGAATATCTTCGATGCACATGATATACTGATTTCAATCCCACAATCAACATGGCTGGAAATATTGCGGTTTGCAAGAGAGATCTCCATATGTAACAAAACCACAGCTCAGACACAGGATGAATCCAAGTTTGACTGAAGAGTACTGTCAAGTGGAGGAGGAAAGCTAAAGGCACTGTATGTGGACATATATCCATATTAAAGAGTCCTGGGGGAAATTTGATTTATAATGTCCAGCTTGATGCTGAACAGGAAAGGAATGATACATGGCAATGAGGAAAATGGCTATCTGATGTTTTTAGGTTATAGGGTTGGAATTGCTTTTTTTTTGTTTGTTTGTTTTTTTTAAACATCGCATTTTCTCTCAAAATTATAATTATTGTCATTTTCTTTTTTTATTACTTTTCTTTTTTCCATGTTTTGTGTTGCATCACTGTCATTTGTAATGTGGCTAAGTGTTTTCTTATATGTACAGCGAGTACGGTCTAGACCTGCTCTGTATGGAAAGTGTCATGAGATAACTTTTGTTCTGATTTGGAGCTATATAAATAAAATTGAACTGAATTATATGTCTGCGTGTGAATACACATGATGAATGTATGAATGTATGTATATAACTCTGCAAAAGTTTTAGGCAGGTGTGAAAAAATGCTGTAAACTAATAATGCTTTCAAAAATGTCAATAATAATTGTTTATTTTTATCAATTTTACAAAATGCAAAGTGAGCTAACAAAAGAAAAATTTAAATCAAATCACTGTTTGGTGTTACTACCCTTTGTCAGGTATTTTGTAGGATTATGGTCAGGTGTATGATCAACCAGTTATACCAAAGAGGTGCTAATAATCAATATCACATGTAGGTTGAAACACAGTCATGAACTGAAACAGAAACAGCTTAAAAATGGGTGAGGAACAGCCAAACTCTGCTACCAAGGTGAGGCTGTGGAAGACAGTTTCATGTCACATGTCGTACACCAAAGACTGAGCACAGCAACAAGACTATGGAGCTAGATTAGGGTCAAAAGTTTTGTACTTGAAAACATAAAATCTGAAACTGAAATTTCAAGTTTTGATCTTGAATTTTGAAAAATACACCAACGTATTCAAAATAAAAATAAGTGTACACATTTTTTTTTCAGGTTAAAAACAATTATGATCAACTCTGGTAATTCTTTTGAATAAATTATTTATTTTCATTTTTCACTTTCATATGTTTCTTTCAGTTGCATGTTTTATCTTTTCAGATTCAGATCTTATTTTTTACAGTATAAAAAAAAATCAGTTTCAGATCTGTCTTTTTCAGTTTCAGATCTTTCTTTTTCCAGTTTCAAATCTTTTTTCAGTTTCAGATCTGTCTTTTTCAGTTTCAGATCTGTCTTTTTCAGTTTCAGATCTTTCTTTTTCCAGTTTCAGATCTGTCTTTTTCCAGTTTCAAATCTGTCTTTTTCAGTTTCAGACCTTTCTTTTTCAGTTTGAGACTTTTGACTCAAATCTAGCGTGGGGGGCGTGGCATAAACTGAGAGGGGTGTGGAATCATGACAGACAGCTCAA
The DNA here is from genome assembly GCA_033000465.1 of Sciaenops ocellatus. NCBI lineage: Eukaryota > Metazoa > Chordata > Actinopteri > Sciaenidae > Sciaenops > Sciaenops ocellatus. The sequence continues at coordinate 1,916,229 of CP136870.1, forward strand.
CCAAAAGGCTAGAGACCTTTCCCTATCACGCTGCCTTCAGGGAATGTAGGATCTAAAACGATTCGGCTACACCACATGATTGGCAGTGAAAAAACTGCTGTCAGTGACTAACTTCCACTTGCACACCGTGCATGAATATCCTACAGGGCTAAAACTGTTTTAATTTCCACTGTAAGGCCAAGGCTGTTAATATGTCACCTTATTAAGTTTTAATATTCTTCAAAATGTGGTCAGTTCATCCAAATATAGCCTTTTTGAATTTTGCTGTGACATTTTCAGAGATGTGAGACGTGGAAACTGTTTTAGACAGTACTATATATATATATATATATATATATATATATATATATATATATATATATATATATATACATATAATAATAATAATAATAATAAAAATTAAAAACTGTACCTGAAAAGACAGAGTCCTGGATCTAATGGGATCGATGTTTCCATGATTTTAGTTAGCGTGTCGCATATATCATACCAAAATGTAGTTACTTTAGCGCATTGCCACGTGCAGTGTAACATGGTACCCTCAGCAATACCACATCTGAAACAGATATTTGAAACTGAGGGATTGTACTGGTGTAATTTTTGAGGGGTGAGGTAAAGTTGATGAAGAAAGTTGTAGTTGACCAGTTTGAATCTGGCGTTTATAGTGGCGAATATGCTATTCGGACACAAGCTGGACCACAGGTCCTCATGTATTGTAATGCCCAGGTCAGACTCCCACCTCTCTCTTGATCGGTGTATGTTTTGTTTTGGATACTCTTCCATTATTATTAAATACACCTGGCCAATAAAATGCTTTGGGCCTTTATTATTGTGAAATATTTCCTCCATCTTTGTTAGGTTAGGCAGTGTCATTTGTTCCCCCCAGCTTTTTTTAAAGAATGTTCTTAGTTGTAAATAACAAAAGAAGTGTTTGTTGGACAAGTCATATTTAGCTTTTAGTTGTTCAAAGGACATAAGAGTCCCATTACTATAGCATTGCTCAAAATACATTATTCCTTTATCATTGCCAGAGCTCAAAAATTTTGTTATCAGAGAACATTGGTATGAGTTTATTTTTCCATAAGGGTGTTTTGGGTGACAAATCAACCTTCACTCCAATAATTTTATGAACCTCATACCATGATCTGATCAGGTGGATAGTAAGTGGGTTTTTGGTTTTACTAATAATACTTTTGGGATTCCATTTATAAATGAGATCACTTTTCACCTCTTCATCAAGGTCATACAATTCAATTTGTGTCCAAGAGGGGGTCGAGTCTCGTTCAAATAAGAAATCTCATTTGTGCTGCCCAATAGTAGAATTTGAAGTTGGGGAGTCGAAGGCCACCCATCTTGTAATCCCATGATAATTTCTCTATACTCATTCTAGGTACTTTATGATTCCAGAAGAATTCACTTATGCTTTTATTAAGGGTTTTAAAGATATTATTGGGGATTGGGATAGGAAGCGACTGAAATAAATACAGTATCTTAGGCAAAATATTCATCTTTATACAGCTGACTCTGCCATATAGGGTGAGGGGTAGGTCTGTCCACCTGTTGAGGTCTCTTTCTATTTTTTGGATCAATACAGGGAAGTTCAGTTTAAACAGGTTTTTCAAGTTATTATCCACCTGGATACCCAAGTATGTAAACCCATTTGGAGCCCATTTAAAGGAGTTTGTTTGGCATAGTTCACTCCGGTCAACTTTAGTCAGAGGGAGTATTTCACTTTTTTCATAGTTTACCTTGTAGCCTGATATTAAACTATAACTGTTCAGGAGAGCTTGTAGCTTGATAAGAGATTGATTTGGGTCTGTGAGAGATAAAATTACATCATCAGCAAATCATTTTGTGAATTTGTTGACCAACCTGGACACCTTTTATGTCTGGGTCTTGTCTCACTGCTTGTGCCAGTGGTTCTAATGCCAAGACAAAAAGCCCGACTGAAAGCGGGCAGCCCTGTCTGCTGCTTCTTTACAGTGTGATAGGAGTTGAAATTACGCCATTCGTGGCTATCTTTGCCTGTGGTTTGTGATATAGGGCTTTCACCCAGTTAATAAAAGATACGCCAAACCCAAAACTGTCAAGAACCTTTAGGAGATATGGCCATTCAAGGCGGTCAAAGGCCATTTGATAGTGCAATAGTGTTCTGGTGTTTGCTAAATGAATAATGTTGAAAAGTCTGCGAAGATTATCGGTTGCGAGTCGTTTGTTTATAAAACCTGTTTGGTCTATATTGATAAGTTTTGAGAGGAAACCTATTTAGTCTATTGGTCAAAGCCTTAGAAATAATCTTAAAATCTGCATTAAGAAGGCTAACCGGCCTATAAGAGGAGCATTTTTTGGGGCTCTTATTTTTCTAATGAATAACTGTTATTAAGGCCATTGAGAAGGATTCGGGTAGAGTTTGAGTTGCAGTTGCCAAATTTACAACATCCATAAAAAGGGGGACAAGCAGGTCTTTAAATTCCTTATAAAATTCAGGGGGGAAACCGTCTTCACCAGGCGATTTATTAGAATTTAAAGAGGAGATGGCTTTTTCGATTTCTTTTTGTGTGAGGGGGCAACTTATCTCCTCCTGTTCTTCCTCTGTTAATTTTGGTAGGTCAGTGTTTGTTAAAAATGAATCGATCATGCTAAGATCATCTGGGGATTCCGTTGTATATAATGAGGAATAGTAGTTTTTAAAACAGTCATTAATTTCTTTTGGGTTTCCTGTCACATATCCATTTTCAGTTTCTATGGAATTGATGGCTCTTGAGGCCTCTTCTGCCTTCAGCTGCCAAGCCAAAACTTTCTGTGCTTTCTCCCCCAATTAATAATATCTCTGTTTGGTTCTAGGATGTTTTTTTCTATTCTGTAAGTGTTCAACAGAATATATTTGAGCTTTTTGTTTACTAACGATCAATATATTTCTCTGGAGCGTGACATTTGATGTTCCTTCTCTAAATGTGAGATTTCCTTCTCCAGCTCATTCATTTCAGCCATGTTTTTTTTCTTTAAACCATTGGTGTAAGAAATAATCTGTCCTCTCAAGTAGGCTTTCATTGTGTCCCATATTACAAAGCTATTGGAGGTGGAGGGGCAGTTTGTTTCACAAAAGAACTTAATTTGGTCCCTGATGAATTGACAAAAATCAGGTTTCTTGAGCAGAGTTGGGTTCAGTCGCCATCTGTATGGTCCCTGTACTTTCTCTGGTATTAACAACGAAAGCATCAGTGGAGAGTGGTCTGAGATAATCCTAGGTAGATATTCTGATTCCAGGACTCTATGGGTTAATTGGTTAGATATAAGAAAAAAATCTATCCTTGTATGGGAATTATGTGGGCATGAATAGAAGGAGTAATCCTTAGTTGTGGGGTGAAGGTGTCTCCAGGCGTCACAAAGGTTTAGGTCTTTCATAAAGGCCAATGTGGATCTGGCTGCTTTAGTCTTGGTCACTACAGTGTTTGAGGACCTATCCAGGACTGGGTCAAGGCAAAAGTTGAAATCTCCTCCTATCAATATATTCCCAGAGCATTCAGACACTTTAAGAAATAATTCTTGAATAAAGGAGTGATCGTCATAATTTAGGGCGTACACATTTAGGAGTGTCCAAGTTTCAGAGTACATATTGCCTTGAATCAGTACATATCATCCAGCTGGATCAGAAATATTTTTTTCCATCGAGAAGGGTAGATTCTTATGTAATAATATTACAGCTCCTCTTGCCTTTGAGTTAAATGAAGATGCATATACTTGCCCTACCCATTCCCTCTTTAACTTTTGATGTTCAGTTTTAGTAAGGTGGCTTTCCTGTATAAATGCTATCTCAGTTTTCAACTTTTTCAAATAATCATATACTCTTTTCCTTTTAACTGGTCCATTCAACTCATTTACATTAAATGATGTGAATTTCACTACCTTAGCCATGTTGTTACTTTATGGTGACACTTGATAGATTGTTGGTAGCTTAGGCTTGGATGTGTTCATAAAGTAGATATTTGAGTTGAGGTATTCAATATTGCGCCAGGTAACACATTGATAACAGTCAAAACAAGAAGACATAAAAGAAAAGAAAAAGGGTAAGGCCCATCCCACAGAAAATAGAACGGTACTAATTCCCACCCGTAACAGCACTGATGTTGAACAAAAACAGTGCAAGTCCCCATCTGTATAGAGTTGCGTGTCTGATATCCCCAAGTGCAGACCTAACGCTCCCCCAAAGCTACATCGACAAACACCCAGTTCAGGGGTTAACTCCTCACTCTTTCTGTAAGAGGTGGCTAACGGCCAATCATTTTAGAACTTACTACTAGCGATTTAAGATAGAATTAGACCAAAGGTAAAAACAAAAGTGAGAACAGTGAGAACAAATGGTCAAAACAATGGTCAAATACAAGCAATGTTGTAGTAAAATAAGATGGATCAGGTTAAATTAAATTGCAGCATCTATATTATTAGCTGTAGTATCCACAATACTCTCAATGACTATAGTGAAACGAAAATATAAGCGAAGTTATGACTACTGTATAAAGAAGGTTCCACTAACCAATCAAAAGTGTCCAGTGAAGCTTAAATGTCCCATGCGTCAGTGAACACATCGCCAGCAGTAAACCTTTCCTCAGGCTCGTCCTCACCTTCAGGATGCAGTTTATGAATGAAAGACATGGCTTCTTTGGGTGTTTTGAAGAATCGTTGTCAGCCGTCGTGGAGGATTCTCAACGTTGCAGGATGGAGCAGAGCAAACGGTATCTTCCTGGCCACAAGCTCTTTCTTCACCTGATCATATTCCTTCCGGCGTCTGGCGACAGCAGGGCTCATGTCAGGGAAAAGCATGACAAGTGTGCCATCATGTTGAATGGTGTTCCTCTCCTTCGAAGCAGCGATGCACAGGACCCTCTCTCTGTCTTGGTACTTCAAAAATCTGATTATGATGGGTCTCGGTTTCGGGGAGGTGGGGTGGTCTGGGGAAGAGTGCTCTGTGCGCCCGCTCTATGATGATGGGGTCAGGGAAGTTGTCAGAGCCCAAAGTGGAGGGGAGCCAGTCAGTGAAAAACTTAACTGGATTCGTGCCTTCACAACCCTCCGGTAGATTTATGATTCGGATGTTGTTGCGCCTGCTGTAATTTTCGAGTTGGTCAACTTTTTCAAGCAGGTATTCATTCTGTTTACGTAGCTGAAGCACTGTTTTGTCCAGACCCACTAGCGTATCTTCCGCATCGCTGATGTGGTTTTCTACCTCTCGTGACCAGGCCATTCATTGTTTTATCCAGATTCGTGATAGCATTATTAATCTCCGTCAGCTTGGAATCAAGTTGGGTAGCGAGTTTTTGGTTTCCTTCCCGTATCTCTCTGAGTATGTGAGTCGAGCTCTCACCTGGGTTCCCTCCCTCTTCGCCACGCTCGTCATGTCGGGTGCTAGCATGTGGACGGCTAGAGCTAGCTTTAGCATCTTTCACATCCATCATAAGTGCAGGGCCAGCGAGGTAGTTTAGCTTCCCTTTGGATCTGGTATTCATGCACTTACTTGAAGTTGACTTTAGTTCAGAGTTTGGGTGGTATAAGTCAGTCAAGGGATATTTTAAACTGGGTGTTGTCGGGAGCTCTCGGAGGCACGTCCGCCTATCCTCGCTGCATCACGTCCTCCAAGTTGATCAGAATTGTATTTAACCTGAAAAAAAAAATGTGAACACATTTTTATTTTGAATACTGTAATATATGAAGTGGACGAAGCCATGTCTTGTCAGTCTACCGCTGTATTTTTATTCTCTAGTTTCAACACCAACACAGTAACACCACAATAAACTACAGTGCCACCTAGTGAACATACTTAGTAATGCACTTCTGATATTTCAATACACTACATCTCCCTTTCTCAAGACTGTTTTTTTTTTTTCTTCTTCTTGTCAGTTTCTATGTAGAATATTGGCATGACAGTTATGACAACAGGTGATACCTTGCAGTAAACCAGGTTTAACAAAATGCACTGTACAACATACTACAGTCCTGATTAGACTTAATTCACCAACCAAAATACCATCTGATATTACTGTTCAGATTCACAAATAAGTCTGCACATTACCATCACCAGAAAAGCAATCGACTTAACATAACACCATGAATTTTCAATTTTAACAAAACATATCTGTACCATAAAGTCATGACTGAAATTTAAAGATTACCAACAGTACACAACAGCTCAATGTGTAACACGTAGCAACCTATGTTTGTTTGTTTTGTTTTTGTTTTTTCTTGTCACACAATTCCTTTATCAAACTTTGAACTAAACCCATGACAGTCTTTAAGACAGCTTGTTTTAGTTAGTCCAGATAACGCTGTGGCACTCTTACAGACCTTCCACAGCGTGTTGTTGTCACAGGGCTGTTGGTGAATACAGTATTGTCAGTCACTACTCTTGGACTATGAGGTACAATGGAACAGTCTGGAGTGGGACTGGGTGGATCAGCACTTGGCAAAGTGTCCTGTCCCACATGACATAGTGCTCTGGTGGAGTGTCATCAGGCGTCCCTGGGAAAGAAGTCTCCCTAGTTTTAAGCAGGTGTCTGCGATTCCTCCTGTAAACTTGTCCACTTGGAGTTTTAACTATGTAGGATCTCGGAAGGTTGTGTTTCTTTATCACAGTGGCTGGTTCCCACTTGCTGCCTTGTCTAATCCTCACATTTTCACCCTCTTGGAGATCAGACAGTGTCCTGGTTCCTTGGTCAAAGTATTGTTTCTTTCTTTGCTGTCTATTCAAAAGGTTGCTCCTGGCATTAGTATAGAGAGCCGGCTGCAACAATGTCTTTGTCACTGGCAATTTTGACTTGAGCCTTCTCCCCATGAGCATTTGAGCAGGTGAGAGGCCAATCCCGCTCAGAGGAGTATTCCGGTATTCCAGCAGGGCTAAGTATGGGTCACCAGCGCTCTCCTGTGCTTTTCTCAGCAGGTTTTTTACTGTCTGGACAGCCCTCTCAGCTTGCCCATTTCACTGCGGGAAAGTCGGACTGGAGGTGGTGTGTTTGAAACCCCACTCAGTGCTGAAGTCCACCATCTCCTGGCTCACTAGCTGTCTGCCATTGTCTGAATATAACTCATCTGGCACACCATGCCTTGCAAATATAGACTTGAGTCCAATGATGATATGGTTGCTTGAGGTTCCACTCAGTTTGACAAGCTCTGGAAACTTTGAAAAATAATCCACACACAGTAAAAACTCTGCATCATTGAAGTGAAACAAATCCACACCTATCTTTGCCCATGCTCTCTCAGGCACTGGATGTGACATAAGTGGCTCTTTGGGATTATTGTTCTTGTGTGTGTTACATACAGCACAATGAGCCACAACTTCTTCTATCTGTTTGACCATGCCCGGCCAGAACAGTACATCACAGGCTCTCTCCATACACTTAACTATACCCATGTGTGACTCGTGGATTTTTCTGAGCATTTCACTTCTCAGTGTGTGTGGTACTACTAACCTTGAGTTCTTGAATATGAGTCCATCCACATATGCCAGTTCTTCTCTAAATGTCCAGTACTGTTTGATATTGTCTGGAAGCTGTCTTTGTTTATCTGGCCAACCTCTCTGAATTGCATTTGCGACCAGACCCAACTCAGCATCCTCTTCCGTTGCTTTTCTGAACTCCTGCAACCTTTCCTCTGATACTGTGAGCTGGTGGTTGACAAAGTTGACTTCCAGTTCTTCATCAAGGAGTTTCTCATGGTGTTCTTTCAGAAATACTCTGCTTAGAGCATCAGCAATATACATCTCCTTGCCTGGTTTGTACTTGACCTCAAGACTGTACTTTTGTAGCCTCATGAGCATTCTCTGTAGTCTGGCTGGGGCGCTGAGGAGTGATTTTTTGAATATCACTTCTAGTGGCTTATGATCACTTTCTACATGGACATGTCTTCCATATAGATGTTGATGGAACTTTTCACAGCCAAACACTATAGCAAGCAATTCTTTTTCAATTTGGGCATAACGTTTTGACAGTCAGTTAATGCCCTGGAGCCATATGCTACTGGCTGCCCCTCTTGAAGTAGCACTGCTCCTAGGCCCTCAGAGCTTGCATCAACAGATAAAGTGGCTTGCCGACATCATAGTACTTGAGCACTGGTGCTTGGCTGACGAGAGCTTTTAGTTTGTCAAAACTCTGTTGTTGCTCTGTCCCCCAATGCCATACCACGTTTCCTTCCAACTTCCTCAGAGGGGCACTCAGGTCTGAGAGGTTTGGGATGAATTTAGAGAGGTATTGCAGTAACCCGGTGAACCTCTGGAGAGCGGTTTTGTCCTGTGGCGCAGGCATGTCTTGAATGGCTCTGACTTTTTCAGGATCAGGCTTGAGCCCCTTCTCACTGAGCACATGTCCAATGTAACTGATTTCAGTCATTCTTATCTTACACTTACTTCTGTTCAGTTTCAGATTAATGCTTCTAAGGCGGTCTAGCAGTTGTCTCAAGCGACGGTCATGCTGCTCTATGCTCTCTCCCCAAACTAGGATGTCATCTATTACATTGACTACACCCTCTAGCCCTTCGAGGTGTCTGGCTATGCACCTCTGGAACACTTCAGGTGCTGATGATATACCAAATGGAAGTCTTTTAAATCAATATCTACCAAATGGTGTATTGAATGTACACAGGTGAGAGCTTTCTTCGTCTAGTTGGATTTGCCAAAATCCATGGTTTGCATCTACAACTGAAAAGAATTCAGCATTTGGCATTTCAGCTACCACTTCTTCTATTGTGCGCAGTGGATTATGTTCTCTCTTAATGGCTGTATTCAGGTCCTGTGGGTCAATGCAGATACGGACTTTGTTAGGCTTTGTTACAGTCACCATACTATTTACCCAATCCGTAGGTTCTGTCTGTTTGGTTATCACACCTAAGCTTTCCATTCTTTTCAACTCTGTTTCGATTTTGTCTTTTAGGGCAACAGGCACTTTTCTGGGTGCATGAACAACCAGAGTGACATCTGGATCTGTCTGAATGTGGTATACTCCTGGTATGCAGCCTAATCCAGTGAATAAATCCTCATATTCACAAAGAATGTCACTCTCTGTTTGAAGCACATGCAGTCTTTTGACAAGACCCATTTCTTCACATGACTCTCCTCCCAGAATTGCAGGTGCCTTGTTCTTTATGATTTCAAACTCCACATCATACTTTTTATCTTTGTACTGACATGTCAACATGATTTTTCCTTTAGCTTGAATCTGGTGGCCTGCATAAGCAACAAGCTTGGAGTGAGATTTGCTCACCTTTTTGTCCAATCTCAGCTTTCTGAGATCATCCATGGAAATGACGTTACAATCAGCTCCAGTATCCAGCCTGACTTTCAAAACCTTCTTGTTGACAATCAGATTTTCATGCCACTTTTCTTTCTTTGCATCCACAGTATTAATCTGTGAGGCTGGGTGGTCATGTTTTTCTGCTTTGATTGAGCCAATAAAGAATTCTTGATCATCAGCCTCTGCCTTGTTTATCTGTTGCACTTTATGTTTATCTGTGTGTCTTCGTGAATTACACATTTTTGCATAATGATTTTTTCTGTGGCAGGCTTTGCACACTTGTCCGTAGGCAGGGCACTTCCTTGGCTCATGCCTGTAGCCACATCTGGTGCAGTTTCCTTGATTTCTCATCATTATATTCTGTGATGTGGCACCATTGTCTTTCTTTTTGTCATGTTGTTTTTGCTTGGTGACTTTATGAACAGGAATTTCAACCTCCTCATGTAGACTTTTGAGCTGACTCCAACTTAACTCACTGGCTCTACAAATGTCTATTGCTGTGTTTAGCGGGAGGTCAGGTTCTCTCAGTAGTCGTCCTCTAACTTGATCATCTGTGATTCCACACACGACTCGATCCCAAATCAGTGAGTCGGTAAGATGCTCAAACTCACAGTCTCTCGCTTTATTCTTTAAATCAGTTACATATGCGTCAACAGTTTCTGATTTTCCTTGCACTCGTGTGAAGAATAGGTGTCTCAATTATGTCACATTTTTTCTTGGCTCACAATGTCGGCGAAACTGCTCTTTCAACACATCGTAGTCATCGACGTCTTCATCGAAGTCAGTTTTCATCAATTCCGCTGGCAACAAGGAAAAGTTCAAATCTCTGGATCCAGATCCTCCAATTTTCCGCTAGATTTCGTTCTAGACTTAGTGAGGTCGGGGGTTTCATCTGCTCCATTTTCGTCCTCTTTTCCTCAAGTTTCACTTCTGACACCATGTAATATATGAAGTGGACGAAGCCATGTCTTGTCAGTCTACCGCTGTATTTTTATTCTCTAGTTTCAACACCAACACAGTAACACCACAATAAACTACAGTGCCACCTAGTGAACATACGGAGTAATGCACTTCTGATATTCCAATACACTACAAATACGTTGGTGTATTTTTCAAAATTCAAGATCAAAACTTAAAATTTCAGTTTCAGATTTTATGTTTTCAAGTACAAACTTGACTCAACTGTGCACTAACACATTGGAACTGGTTGTGCAGAAAAATGGCGGCAGGTCAAAATGTAAAATATTTGTCTGTAGCAGAAGTCAGTTTGTTTGCTGAAGGGCTGGAGAGCAGTACAATAGTGAGTGTCTGCAGGCGACAGTGAAGCATGGTGGAGGTTCCTTGCAAGTTTGGGGCCACATTTCTGTAAATGGAGTTGGAGATTTGGTCAGGATTAATGTTGTCCTCAATGCCGAGACATACAGGCAGATATTATCCATCATGCAATACCATCAGGGAGGCGTATGATTGGCCCCAAATTTATTCTGCAGCAGGACAACAACCCCAAACATACAGCCAATGTCATTAAGAACTATCTTCAGAGTAAAGAAGAAGAAGTCCTGGAAGTGATGGTATGGCCCCCACAGAGCCCTGATCTCAACATCGAGTCTGTCTGGGATGACGGAAGGATTTGAGGAAGCCTACATCCACAGAAGATCTGTGGTTAGTTCTCCAAGATGTTTGGAACAACATACCAGCCGAGTTCCTTCAAAAACTGTGTGCACCAAGTGTACCTAGAAGAATTGATGCTGTTTTGAAGGCAAAGGATGGTCACACCAAATATTGATTGATTTAGATGATCTCTTCTGTTCATTCACTGCATTTTGTTAATTGAAAATAAAATGAAATAACACATTACTGCACATATACTTAGATCCTATGTCTTCCCATTTATACTCCATCACCTAACAGCTAGACAGGAGATTTGTTTGTTGTGGTGATGGTGTGCTGTTGCTTGTGCTTATGTTGGAAAATAAAAAATAATATGAAAAAAATAAATAAAAATATGCATATATACTTCTGGTAGGAGGATTAATTTAAATGGCTACATGGGCTAATAATATTAATAAATCAGTTTTTTAGTATTTTGATGATTCGATCATAGACACAGAATAAAAAAACATCATACATAATTGTAGTACATTTCTTCCAGCCTCTAAATGAAGAAAGTATGTGATGGAGTGTAATATTATTCATTATATATAATATTCCACTATGAAGTATTAAGTAGCGGATAAATGTAAACACTCAAGTACTTCACATTTGTACTAGTACTTCAGTAGGCTAAATATGCTTACTTTCCACTACTGCCTTTCATTGAAAAGTTCAACTACTAAACTATTAAACACTCATGTAACACATGTACTAAAGTGTCTCACTGGAGGGCAGTGTTTCCCTGCTGTATGAAAGATGTAAGGCGCAGTAAAAACCAACAGACTCAAAACTGTTTCATATCATGTTAATGTAAAAATGAAAGGTCAACTTCAAAGAAGTTCACACAAAGTCAAACAAGCTGAATGACTGAAACCTTTGTCGGTAGTTAGGAGTGAGATGATGAGAGGAATGGCATGGTGAAGTGAGAGGAAGGCAAGGGGAAAAATCTGGGCGAGAAGATGTGGGGATATTTCTTTTTCCTCTTCTAAATCTTCTCTCTTTCTTTCCTCTCCGTCTCCTCTTTCTTCTCTTGTTTCTCTTTTTCCTCAGCTTCTTCTTATATTCGTAGTTCTGCTCAGTTTTGCGCTCAGTGGCCAGTCTCTCCTCTTTAATGATCAATCGACTCTGCCTCTCTGCACTGATATGGGTCACAGTTTTATCAAAGGAACATTTCATCTCTTTGACCTTATCAGGCTCTGCCTTCATGGATTTTTTAACCGTCTCACGCTCCATCATTTGGAAGTGCATGTCTGTCAGCGGGGAGCTGAATTCCATCTCTTTTTCTTCTTTAATCTTTTTTTCTATCAACTTGTACTGAGTGTCATGCCATTTTATCCCAGCTCTTGTGGACTCTACATCTTTCACCATACTTTCTGTGTAATTTCTGACCATGAACAGAGTTGACATTATACTGTCCATCTCATTTAGCAGCTTCTTTTTTTCTTGCTCCCAGCTGAGATCCTTGTTGACTATCTGCTCCCTCAAAGCAGCATTTTCTGCAGCCAGCTTCTTGTTTTCTGCTTTGGAGTCCAGAAGGGCTTGTTGCAGAGAGTGCAGATTTCTGCTGGGAGAACGCTGGGACTGCTGAAAGACATAAACATACATGCAAAGTTGGCTTACAGTTGACTTCCACTCATTCGTTGCTGCAAAATATGAATGCACACTTTTGTTTTTGCTGCCATTTTTCATTCGTTGAAATAAGCTCTTCTTCTATGAACACAAAAGATTCATTTTTCAAGTTTTGTTCACAAATGTATTAGAACCTGTGAGCACTTCATCTTTGCCAAGATAATGCATCCGCCTGACAGGCGTGGCATATCAAGCATAAACAAATGTGTTAACTCTGGTCAAGTAGTGAAGTATATTTTTATTGAGCGTACTATTGAGTGATGGCATTTAAATAAAATTCTGTTTCTATATTTAATTTCAATATAGTCACTTGATAGCAAATGTAAATATCTTTACTGGCCAACTGCATAGTATCCACTGCTATAAAAACATTATATATTGTTCAGATGTCTCATACAACAGATTTGTGTACATTTGAAACTATTGGAAATTCAAAACAAAAATGCGAGCAAAGCTCCCCATATCTCTGTAATATGATATGATGTAAGATATGAATATATTACACAGGGGGAAAGAAATGGCAAATCAGTCTGAATGGAGGCCATGGTGTTGAAATATCAGTTTTAGACAAAAGATGAAGAAATAAAAGAAGAAGTGTTGCACAAAGTGCTTAGAAGTGATTAGAAAATCTTACCTTGTGTCCTGAGTTGTTGCTTTTTTCCATGTCAAGCTGAACACTGGTAATATAGCAGTAATGGGGTGGTAGTTTTCTAAGATTTGCTTGTAGTTGTCTAGTTGGAGGTCAGGTTTGAACTAACTGGAGAATGCATCATGGGATTCTGATTCTAGAAATTCTAAAAAAAAAAAATGTTTGTTTGAAACAAAAGTGCAACCGCTGTGAAAATAAAAAGGCATTCCCTTAGCTGTGTGTTTTATTTTTATTTTTTTTTATTTTGAACTTATTTTGAAGCTGGTTTTTCTGTAAATGTTTGGAAGTCACAACATACAGACAAGCAACAATTAAAAGAAAAACCTGAATAAAGGCATCTATAAAAATGCTGAGCCAGCAGGGGGACTTCAACTTTAACTGTCCCAGCTGGTTGCCATGGGGACCAAAGATGTGCATGTGAGTGTCTAGGCTACCTTCTCATCACTTCCTGCCAGGCTGTTGTCTTTACAGTCCGCTTCAGGTCCCTGATCCTGTTGCTGTGGTTCTGTTTCTGTGTGCTGTTCAGGTACTGTGGTGGTGCCACCATTTGCTGGCTTGTGTTCTTGTGTTGGCCTTGCAGACTATTTATCAGTTATCAGTGCCAATAAGTGTAATACATGTAATAATGAATTTACTGCTGTGACAGCATGATGGCATTCTGTAAAACAAGGCTTCATTTGAAACAGTTAGTCCTGTCATGGCCCTAATGTGTCTAACTAACTATAATATCTACTAAATATGAGAACAAATTTCCCCAACCTACAGCGGGATTACAGTGCTATCTATTAGACTCTGCCATCAAAACATTAAGTTTAATGATTTTGTCTTCAGCAGAGAGTTATTGTAGTATCTCAGTCTGGAGTCAGTTCACCACGAGCCTTCAGAAGAGTTTCAGTGCAGTACTGGAAGACTGAACACCATTCCTCCACAAAATACCCACTCATTTATAGAAATACAACTTTTATTTAATCAACTTAATTAAAAGTGCTGTACTCTGTACTGTACTATCTAGTACAGTACAGAGTACAGCACTTTTGCGCCATGCCACATTAAATATTAACTTTGCATCTTCTTGGTCACACCCCATATGAATTGTGTTTTGCTGTAGTGCAGAGGCTCTTTTCTTGTGCCAAAACAAACTCAATATCAACATGCATAAATATACTAGCAAAGGGAAGATCACAATATACTGTAGTTAGACACTGTCGTCAAAGTGTTACAATTTTTAGGCTGGAGGGGACAGAAGAGGAAACTTCAATCAGTCATAGACATCAATTAAAGACACAATTATATCATCTCCATTGGTCCTGCATCATGTTGCTTTACCTGAAAATACGCAGAACATTCAGTCCACGAGAGAGAGAGAGAGAGAGAGAGAGAGAGAGAGAGAGCGAGCACATTTCGACGTTTCAGTGACGTAGCCAGAAGACGACGTTTCCGTAGCAACTGGGGCCGGAGCTGCAGCGGCTGCTGTACTAACGGAGCTCATCGAGGAGCGGGGGGGATTGTCGTCGGTAACCGGATACCTCCTCTGTCTTGTGGGGCGTAGAGGCACGGGGTGACGCAGTATCGAGGCGGCGAGCCCGCAGTTCCGTGCGGAGATGCTGAATATGTGGAAAGTCAGAGAGCTGGTGGACAAAGCGTGAGTACTGACGGAGGCGCAGGTGGAGCTGCCTGCACTAGCTAAACCGCTAAGTGGCTTCCAGGCTAGCTGAGCCGGCTAGCTTAGCTTAGTTTATCCGCGCAGCATCAGCAGCTTTTACCGTTGACAGAGGCCGTGACGTCACGGCGATAGCCCCTCAGCTGGTAGCTCCAACTAGCTGGCTAGTTGCCAATCTTCAACCTTGTGGCATAAATAGACATGTGTGTTTTACAGTGGCATCCTCCATTGTGTACTTTTCCAAATAGACCGCAGAGGTGAAGAAAATAGAACATTAATAACCGGAAATGAATTTGTTTTCGATTTAGAACGAAAGCTATCCAGTTAGCTCGTTCCGTTAGCCATGCTAAGCCCAGGTCGGCTGTGTGTACTGTTGTTACCGCTGCTGCAGAATCACGCCCTGTCCCGCCCTGATGATGCCCGCTACCTCCACCATGCATTCACTCATCATTATATCCCAGCTAGAAATCTGAGTGTTAATCATGGTGAGCTAAGTCGCTGGATAACTGTATGTGAGTAGTAAATTTCCTGTCATTGAGCTGCCGACCATGTCTCACAGTGTACACAGTGAAGACCGGTCTAACGAGGCCCGAGCCCCCGTGATGGTCCCGGACAGTGAGACAAGAAAACAGGTCGTGTTGGAGCAGCGAATGCTGGTGTTGCAACCTACTACATCATGTTTGTTTGTACACGAGACAACGCTGCTATAGCTATTTATACATACCTATTGTTGTATCATCATCATCATTGTTGATGCAATGAAGCAAAAAAAAACAAACAAAAAAAAAAACAAAACAACTGCTTTTGGAACAAGTCCTTTTTTTATTATTATTAATAACTAAACTTTTCACGTGGACACTGTCACTATCTAGATGGACAGCTACAAGAAAAACCTTTCCATGTAGCTTTACAAGTCACTTGTTTCATAGAGGAACAATGACAGGCATAGTAGGTTCAGTTCAAACTGTTCTCAAACAGTCCATAAGCCTCATCCATAGTCAAAGAACATATGTTTATATGAACGATAGAATCATTCTCTCGGCTGTGACTCAGAGGTAGAGCGGGATTCGAACCGCAAATCATCTGATTAGTGGACACACTAATTGGTGGATCCCCGGCTCCTCCAGTCTGCATGTCGAAGTGTCCTTGGGCAAGATACTGAACCCCAAATTGCTCCTGAAGGCTGCGCCATCAGTGTGTGAATGTGTATGAACGGTTAGCTCCTCAAACTGATGAGCAGTTGGCACCTTGCATGGCAGCTAATGCCATCAGTGTATGAATGTGTGTGAATGGGTGAATGAGATATGTAGTGTAAAAGAGCTTTGAGTGGTCGGAAGACTAGAAAGGTGTTATGTAAGTACAGACCATTTACCATTAAGTAAAAATCTTATTTTATAAAAAGTAGGAATCAGACTGCAGTCTAGATTAGTCTTCTAATCTTATTTTGACTTGTGTCCATAAATCTGAATCCAACCTTCTTGTGAAAACACACTGTGATTACAAAGTAACGAGGAAGGTAAACTTGAAGGATGATTAATTGAACATTAACAACTTTAATGTCACTAAAATAATCCAAAATTATTCCCACATCTCAAACCGGTCCATTACCGACTTGATATTGTCCTTCACATGGATACCCGATCCGATCCGTGTCTCAGCTGACTTTATAGCTTTATTCTACCAATTTAGCGACTCATTTTTCTGCGCCCATGCACACTGAAACTTGCCGTATAGCATTACCAAATCTGTGGCAAACTGTAATAAACTGAATTACAGTGTTATCCACTGTTCTACATATACATTATCTTTGCACATAAATACTAGCAGAACGTAACTAACATGTCATAACAACAATTTCTACCAAATGGAGATCTGTGACTGAAGTGGCTCTCACACTGATCTCTCACAGTTTCATGTGGGAGTGGTCTGATGCCCTTGAATCTGCGATAACATTATAAATCAGAAAAGACTTTCCATGTAAAATAATACCTAAGCTTTGTGTTGTATTATTTATTTTTATTTATTCTGTAATATTATCCACTGCTTTTGGCCGCTGTTGGACTGATATCGAGTGCAGCACTGCAGATCAGTGCATCACCTTATTGCAGAGTAAACTGCAATTTACAGTACTGTGGCAACGACTGCATACAGCTTCCAAGGTTTCATAAAATAAATACACAGCACAAAATGCAGTACATTATTGATAACAAATAATCATTCTTTCACCAAGCAGTGTAGTTCTTCAGTGACATTTAGCAGTATTTGCCATGTCACACACAGACACAGTGCATTGTTGAGGTAGTGTTCAATTATGTTAGAGGTCCTGAGGTGTGTTTTAATCGTGCTGTACCAGAAGCAAAGACATTGCAACAGTGTGTTCTCTCGGAGCAGTTTGGGGGCCAATTAGATTCAATGACATGATTTTTCTTGCGTCTAGACAGCATCAGACAGTTTCTGTACAGTGATACATCACAAGCAGCTGTTAGTGTGGACTGTAAGCTGACCACAGATCATTGGCGTAGTTTGTGTGCTTTGAATGAACATGATAGTCCAGTGGATTGGGCAGCAGCTCAAACAATCGCTTTGTTTCTAGCGCCTGTATCATTGTGGTTTTTGTACATTCATTGTATAACAGCGTTGTATACTTCAATCTCATCCATGCTTAGCACGCAAAATCATTTTAGTTTGGTGCAGTAATATTAATGTAATGCAGTCACAGGTGTATTTTACAACTAGTTTAAAAATGGCACAGCCAATCAAAATCAAGGACTGGTTATTTTCTAAAAATATTTCACTTAAATATCCTTTAAGGAAGTTATTTGTTAAAGAAAGCAGCCTTCTGTACCGTGTGTGAATG
Organism: Sciaenops ocellatus; assembly: GCA_033000465.1. Classification (NCBI taxonomy): domain Eukaryota; kingdom Metazoa; phylum Chordata; class Actinopteri; family Sciaenidae; genus Sciaenops; species Sciaenops ocellatus. The sequence goes on from CP136870.1 coordinate 1,933,952, forward strand.
CTCCATCATGTCAGTCTCAAAATCCCATTTCGAGTTCTTATAAAGCCTAATGTAATCCAGCATCCAGCTCAGCTATGAATTTGACCTTTACAAAGATAATATAGATAAATATTAATTGATGCTGTCAGAGAGGTATTAGTTCAACTAAATCAAATCAAATCAAATTTTATTTGTATAGCCCAAATTCACAAAACACATTTTGCCTCAGAGGGCTTTACAATCTGTAAACATGTTTATTATTGTTATTGTAGTTTGCAGTGCTGTTCAACTGGACTGCATTATGTTGAGAGATGGTTCTAATGTTTTGTTCACCCATTTACAAACATGAGCGGCAAAGAATATTAGAAAACACATTTAAATGTAATGTAGTCCAGTACAACATCACCACTAACTGCAACCTCAAGAATAAACATATGGTGCTGTTGAATTAACCCTTCTCTAATAGTTTGAGGTAAAACTGGCCATTCTGTTTGGTAAAGGTTAGACATGGCAGAGATGTTGTAAGATAGGGGACAGTCCTGGACAGAGCTGGTCCTCTTGACCAGTTTGTTGAGCCTTTTTCTGTCCCTTTCTCAGACGACTGCATAGAATAATGCAGATGCCATCACAGAGTCATAGAAGATTTTTAACAGAGTCCTGCACACTCCAAAGGATCTCAGTCTCCTCAGTAAGTGGAGATGACTTTGACCCTTCTTGTACAGGACGTCTGTGTTGTTAGACCGGTCCAGTTTGTTGTTGAGGTGAACACCCAGGTATTTGTATGCTCCCACCATCTCCATATCCAATCCCTGGATGTTCACTGCTGTGGTCTGAGGCGTCTTCCTCCTGAAGTCGATCACCATCTCCTTTGTCTTGCTGGAGTTGATGTGAAGGAGGTTGAGATCTGTGATGACCCCCCTGTACTCCTGCTCATTTCTGTCTAATACACGTCCAACGATGATTGGGATAGATTAGATTGTATAGGTGTACCCAATAAATGGCCACGGAGTGTACAACAAATCCATAACTATCTCATTTGGCTACAGTGTCATGTTTTTTTGTTTGTTTTTTTGTTTTTTGTTTTTTTTATCGCTTTCATCTGACTGGATAGTTTCCTTAGTTGTTGTCTTTGTGAGGTGGGTAATTAAAAGTTGGAGGTTTCAGCTCCCTGTAGGTTGTTAATGCGCTACACTATTAGATACATGCTGTGTGCGACTGTATTAGCACTTATACTGTACTTACTGCATCCACACAACACTGAAACCTTGAAATGCTGTAGAAAAACACGTTGCACAGTGACATTGAGTCGCTGCATGTACCAGTTGGCTCCGCCCTTTAAAGGACCAATTATATTAGAAAAGTGATAAGAAAAAAAGAGGAAGTGGGTAGAGGAGAGATAAGTGAAGAAAGGAGATAAGAAGACAGAATATATGGTAGTAGCACAGAGGGAGAGCTCAGCAGAGCTTTAGATGGAGTCATAGACACCAGCTCCCATCAGCTGTTGGTTGTGCTTGACTGGGCATGATGAATACACTCTATTATTGATCCACCTCAGCAGAGCTGGCAGTGGCAGCCTTGCTTTTCCTGCAGATTAAGAGTGGTACTATTATGGCGCTCTAACCGTCTGTGTCTGTCTTATGTGCTGACAATAACACAGTCAAAAGTAGCTGCTGTGCATGTACAGATGCCTCTCAGTTTCCTTTAGCTCGAAAGGCAGGAAAAGAGAGAAACTGCTGAGGAGTGAAGGAGTGATGATAGGATAGAAAATTGTGGGAAGTGTGGAGCGGGAGATGAAAAGGATAGAAAATAAAGTGATGGAAAGGCATATTGAACAACGAGGAATGGATGACAGGGTGATAAGAAGAGGAGAGGAAGAGGTGTGATCAAGCTGCAGTGTTTTGGCTGTGTCTGTAGAGCAAGCCGTGCCCAGAGATACAACACACACACACACAAACAGGAAGCAGACAGTTCTCATGGAAAGGTTTGGCTCACTGTTTACACTCACACAGACACTCTGCTCACCTCACGTCTGTCCTGTGAAGTTCAATGGTCAGAACGCAAACCTTCAGAAAGCTGTCATTCATTATTCAGTGAGCTGAGATTCTCCTTGTCTTACTCGGTTTTGTGTTTATGACACGTAAATGAATACTGTGATAATCCTGTTCTCCACAGTTCTTCTCAGCTTCAGTGTATGTGCTGCATGAGTGAGATGTAGTGGTGTGTAGAGAGTGTGTGTGTGTGTAGAAGTTGGATACTAGCTCTGCTGGTCATTTAATAGTTGCCCTCGTGTTTAGCTGTGTAAATATGTGTGTGTTTTAATTGTGTGTATTTCCCTCTGCCTGACCTCTGAAACTGTGACGAGTGGAGTGTGAAGGGAATCGGCACAGAACGAGGCTGGCCGAGCGATAGGCTGACAATAATAAGCACTGTGTTGACAATAATGGACAAATGGACACGAAAGGGAAGCCACAGCGTTTCACCTTTTAAGTTTGAAATATTCATGGTAATATGAATATTTTATGGGTGTGATATGTTTGTGTCAACAGCACCAATGTGGTGATGAACTACTCAGAGATCGAGTCCAAGGTGAGAGAGGCCACCAATGACGACCCCTGGGGACCCTCCGGACAACTGATGGGAGAAATAGCCAAGTATGTGTCACCACCACATACACACAGTTACTGTATGTTAGCAGATACACTACATTGTTCCAGCATTCTAATATATTTAATTGTGTGTGTGTGTGTGTGTGTGTGTGTGTGTGTGTGTGTGTGTGTGTGTGTGTGTGTGTGTAGATCTACCTTTATGTATGAGCAGTTTCCAGAGGTGATGAATATGCTGTGGACCAGGATGCTGAAAGACAACAAGAAGAACTGGAGACGAGTCTATAAGGTAACGTTGTGTTGTATCTGTGTTGTATCTGTGTTGTATCTGTGTTGTATCTGTGTTGTTTGTGCAGCTCAGTTCTGTATTGTTCTGTCAGGATTGATTAAAGCTGAGTCTCGTTGCTTCTCTGTGCTCGTACAATTTGAACATGTGAGGCATGCAGTGCTTTTAGAAGGAGCAGTCTGTCAGTGTGATTCTCTGCTGTACTGAGGCAGCGCCTTGGTTCCTTCTTTAATCCTCCCTGAATCCTGTGTATTTCAAAAATCAGAGCAGTACATCTCATTCTTGTGTCCTGCACACATAATCATGTGAAAATTATATGCAAATATTATAAATTATGCAGTAGAGTTGTGCGATATGTTCAAATTTTCCAACCAGCAATTGCCAACATATTCACACAGGAGTGTGTGCCCCCCCACTGGAGTTTCAGCTGGGAAATGTGTGCAAGAGGCAGGTTCACTAGAAAATAAACAAAATAAACTCCCAAAAAGTCAAGAAAGGAAATGTTCTTACACGAACATTCCTGAGGGCGGTACGGTGGTGCATTGGTTAGCAAGAAGGTTCCTGGTTTGAACCTCGGCTGGTTCTTTCTTTGTGGAGTTTGCATGTTCTCCTCGTGTCTGTGAGGGTTCTCTCCAGGTGCTCTGGCTTCCATGGCCTTAACAGGTTAACTGGTGACTCTAAATTGTCTAGGTGTGAATGTGAGTGTGAATGATTGTTTGTGTCTATGTGCCCTGTGATGAGCTGGCCTCTCGCCCAAAGTCAGCTAGGATAGGTTCCAGCCCCACTGTGACCCTGATGAGGATAAGTGGTTACAGAAAATGGATGGCTGGATGGATGGGTATATTCCTTATTAAACAGAAAGTTTCTCTTCATTGAAGTTTCTGTTGTACTGTACTAAGACTAGATTAATTGTTAACTCAGCTGTGGCTCAGGAGGTAGAGCAGGTTGTCCACTAATTAGATGATCAGTGGTTCGATCCCCAGCTCCTCCAGTCTGAATGTCAAAGTGTCCTTGAGCAAGATACTGAACGCCAAATTGTTCCTGATGCTGCGCCATTGTTGTGTGAATGTGGTGCTATACAAGTACAGTCCATTTACCATTTAAATCATAAAACACACCTCAATGATAGACAGAAACAAAATAAAACTCATCTTGGCTAGTCTTTCTACTCTTCCGACAATCACCAGTCCTGCTTTTGTGAAAATAAACCCTTAATCCACACTCAAATGTGAGCATATTCTTACTTTTTCTTGTGTGTCTGTGTGTGTCTGTGTGCGTGTCTGTGTGTATCTGTGTGTGTCTGTGCCTCTGAACATGAGCCTGTCAACAGTAGGCCTCACTTGCTCTTCAGCAGCAGACCATTAAATCAGCGAGATCAAATGACAGAAATTTTTCTGTTATGTTATATATACTCACTGGGTTTGGATTTTGGAATTAAGAGAAAAGGGCATTCATCTTAGTTATGTCAGGAACACTGTCGGAAAAAAAACTAAAACAGAATTGACTTTAAACATTTTTAGTTCTTACTGAGCAATGCTGACTACATCCCCCATAGTGAACTCTCCTCTCTTATCCTGTCTCTCACTCCATCTCTCTCTGCAAGGCTTTACTGCTGCTCGCCTATCTGATCAGGAATGGATCTGAAAGAGTCGTCACCAGTGCCCGAGAACACATCTATGACCTGCGATCTCTAGAAAACTACCACTTCATTGGTGAGTTTGAAAATAAGCTACCTCTGTTTTGTTTAAACTTCTTTTACTTCTTTACTTACTGGATGAATTCTTACACGTCAGAAGTGTCTGTGTGTCTAAAATAGAAAGAAGTATACTGTATTCATACTCCCCAGAGAATGAACACAGTATACTCAGTAAAATTTCAAGCCAGTTTGTCCATATTGATAGACATTTTGACAAATGGTGGTTCGAAAGGAAATAACCAGAAACATAAGAATCCTCTGCGGACCATGAATATTTCTATCCACAACAAATGTCAGAACATTCCAGCCAGTAGTCCTCATTTACTTTTCTGTCTTTGTGTGTGACTGTCCAGATGAGAATGGTAAGGATCAGGGAATCAATGTGCGTCAGAAGGTCAAGGAGATGGTAGAGTTCGTCCAGGACGATGACAGACTGAGAGAGGAGAGAAAGAAAGCCAAGAAGAACAAAGACAAATACATTGGAGTCTCCTCTGACAGTATGGGTGGAGGAGGAGGAAGCATTAAGAACTGTAAGTGTTTTATTGCATCTCCTTTGACAGCTCCAGTCAGATGTGGATTCAGATGATGATATAACTATCTAAAAAAGATATTGTGTAAAGCAAGCACACATTTGAAATACTTTTTGAGTGGCTTATCTTATTGTTTCTTTTGGTGTCCTGTATTTATTACAGTTTGTCAGTTGTTACAGTCTCTCTCTTTTTTCTCTCTGACTTTGTCCCTCCAGCTAATGAGTTGGATCGGAGTAAGTGGGATGAGGACTGGGATAAGAGCAAAGGAGCGTTCCCCTTTAGTGAGAAGCTCGGAGAGATCAGTGACAAGATAGGCAGCACCATCGACGACACGCTCAACAAGTTCCGAAAGAAGGAACGAGACGACTCACCCGACAGAATCAGGTAAAGTGTACATTTAAACAAAACGTGTGAATGAATGCTTGTTTTGAAATAGTTTGACGATATAACTGCCTTCCTTATTACAATCCCATTTCCAAAAAAGTTGTGTAAAATGTAAATAGAAACAGTCTGATCATGTGCAAAACATTAAAACCCTATAATTGATTGAAAACGTCATCATGACAGTGTCAAGTAAAGTCTGTAAAAGTTGTGAAATACTGAAAGAAAGCAGCTGGTGGAACATCTCACAATGAATACAGTTAACTGTTAACAGGTCAGTAACATGACTGGGTGTAAAAGAGCATCCAGAGAGTTAACCACTCTGTGAAAGACCCAATGTAAAAATAAAGATTCTGTGGATTTCATCATCTACAGTTCATAATATCATGAAAAGATTCAGAGAATCAGAAGAAACCTCTGCACACAAGGAACAAGGCTGGAAGCCAATATTGGACCTATAAACCAGATCCAGAAACACTGCTGCCTTCTGTAGAGCTGAACTCTTTAAGATGGACTTAGTTCATTTAAGATGGACTGAGCTTATTTAAGATGGACTGAGTTCATTTAAGATGGACTGAGTTCATTTAAGATGGACTGAGCTTATTTAAGATGGACTGAGCTTATTTAAGATGGACTGAGTTCTTTAAGATGGACTGAGTTCATTTAAGATGGACTGAGTTCATTTAAGATGGACTGAGTTCATTTAAGATGGACTGAGCTCATTTAAGATGGACTGAGCTCATTTAAGATGGACTGAGCTTATTTAAGATGGACTGAGTTCTTTAAGATGGACTGAGGTGAAGTGGAAAACTGTCCTGTGGTCTGATGAGTCCACATTTAAAATTCTGTTTGGAAATCATGGACGCTGCAGCTAAAGAGGAGAGGAACCATCTGACTTGTTGTCAGCACACAGTTTAATAGCCAGCATCAGTGATGGTATGAGGGTGCATTAGTGCACATGGCACGATTAGTAACCTGCACATTTGTGAAGGCACTATTGATGCTGAACTTTATACTGGTCTGCCTGCAGTCCAGACTTGTCAGTTATTGAAAGTGTTTGGCACAATGAGCAGCTTAAATCCTACATCAATTAAGGATAGAACACATTCTCCAGTCTCCTCAGTTCAGACCTTACAGAGTAAAAGACGAGGTGATGAACAGACTGGTAGACCCTGTCTAACTTTTTTCAACTTCAAAATTCTTCAACATGTCTTTGTGCTACTTTAATAAATTTTTTTTTCAGTGTTTTCACATCATTACATTTTGTTTCTATTAACATTTTACACAGCGTGCCAACTTTTTTGGAAACATGGTTTTAATAGTTGCCTTTTTAATCATTCAACAAAATAAAATAATGCAAAGAGTCACCCACTTATAGCAAATCAGATGTTTTTTGGTCTCTCTGTCATGTATTTAAAATATTAATACCATTGTGTCTTGGATTATCCATTACATAACCAAATGTACACACAAGAATTGCAAAGCAACAACTAAGTAGTCAATAGCAAAATCTCCTGAGTGCTGCTTCTCATCCATCCTTCATCTGGTTGCCATAGTGACAATGAGGAGGACAGAGCATCGAGAAACGGTAGGCAGGAAACCCTTGAGTTCAAAGATGAGGAAGAAACTGTCACGACGAAGAGCATCCAGATCACACAAGCAACAGAAACCACAACCACCACCACGCGGAAACGCAGCGGAGCCACAAGCAGCAAGACACTGGACCTGGGTGCTGCAGCTCACTACACCGGAGACAAGAGCCCGGAGGAGACGGTACTCACACAGACACTCATGCTTTTCCAAAAGTGAGACACATTTTCAACAGTATGCCTTCAATCACCACATCTCTCTTTACTCCTGTCTTCAGTCATCAGTCAGGCAGTCGTCCAGTAGCGGACTAGCTGACCTGCTAGTGATTGACCCTTCATCCAATCAGGGAACTACAACAGGTAACTACAAACTTTTACACACACAAAGATGAGGAAAGAATGAAGGATGTGTGGTGTACCTGTCTCTTTTTGTTGGACAAGAGTTTTTAGTCCTTTGCTTTTTATCTGATTACATGCGTGTGTCCGTCCATCCAGGTGGAAGTTCAGACCTCATTGGTGGCTTTGCTGACTTCTCCTCTCCTGCGGCCTCTGCCAGCCTCCCAACCTCCACTGGTAAACTTGTTTTTTTGCCTTTCTGTAATAATCTTAAGCTGCTTTTGCATCTGTAGTTCAGCTTCATTTGGCCAAGAGAAAGGATGATATATTGCTGCATTTTTAGTCGTGGTCCGGCTCATGTTCACACTGGCTTTTTAGGAGTCAGGAGGAGTCTGCATTCAGACAGGATGCAGCGCTGCACTCATTTGAGTGCGTTATCTGGGTTGTCTGCAGCAGTGCGGGCACAGGGGTGTCCACCAAAAAACGCAGCCTGACGTTACATTGTGGCCACCGATCAGACGTTCACACAGGTCAAACCTCCACATAGTGACACAAAGAAGTTAAATTTGATCTCTGTCCGATTGTTCGAGAGGGAGACAGAAAGAGCACTTTGGTCCAGAGACAGTCCTTTAATAAGAGTGAGCGAGCGCCGGCCTCGATAAAGCCAGTTAATTAGAGAAATAAAAAGTTTTTTCCTGATTGTTTCACAGCGGTTACATTCAGCACAAACAGACACACTCCAGCAGCCCACCTCAGCCCCCCTCACCCTACCACTGCCGCACAACACTGTGGCATTTCACTGCAGTGCCTGATCCTCTCTGAATACAGCTTAAACAGGCTGACAGGTAACTCATTGTAACGTATTGACCATATGCTCCATATAATGACACACAAGTAGAAAAAGACCTGTCTATGTACAGCAGTATTCTGGAGGGTTATTACTGTGGGATAACTGATTGTTTGTCAGATTGAGGAGATGCTGACACGCATACTTGTTACCATGCAGGTCAATTGATTTACATAAATACATATATTGTAGGGGTGCAACAATACACAAAATTCACGGTTCGGTTTGGTTCGATACTTTAGTGTCACGGTTCGATATTTTTTTGATACAGAAAAGAGAAATTTCCATGCCTTTTTTAACTTGTAGTTTATTGAAATTACCAACATTTGTTTCAACTCAAAAGTACAGTTTTTAAATTAAATTAAATGTATCTGGTGCAGCTATACCTGCCTCATTTTCTGCTGTCCATACTTAGAAGTTAGAACCATATAAAACAAAAACAGCACCTTGTAAAAATAATAATAAAATAAATGCATCTGATAAATCACCCATCTTCTGTGGTGCATTCTTAGCAGCAGAGTATATATTAAAAAGAAATAGCTCCCTAAGTATATTTTGAAACATAATCATTAATATTTTTAAACATTTTGTCCACAACGTGCTTGCCATCAGGGTCATACTTAATACGAAAACCAAAGTAGTTCCAAACGTCAGATCTGAAGGATGGTGGAGGATCCTCGATTTCAGGTATATTTAAGGTATTAGCCATGTTGCAATGAGCTAGCTTCGCATGTAGCTTCTGTCTCAGCAGCTTGGTCTGAATGAATGTGGGAGGTGCAGCTCAGTGGATCTGCGCTCGACAATGCAGCCTAAGGCGGAGTAGTCGAGCGCAGATCCACTGAGCTTTCAGCACAGAGCGCATCGTCAGAAGTTGATAAAATAAATATAAAATTACGTATTGTGCGATTCATAGTGCGTACCGAACCGAGACAGATACATGTATTGTTGCACCCCTAATATATTGCTTATACCGATCAATTATAAGATTGCTTCCTGAACAGTTCATGATCAGCAGATGGGTTAAAGCTTTTGAATTCATGCTAACATCACATATCTACTATCACAAAGTCCTGTGGTAGGTCCAGTTGCTTTCACACCACAAATGAACCATGGCAGAGTCCACTTGAAAGCGGACCAACACCCTCCTTTTTAAGTCCACAACAGGGTTCAATTGACTGTACTAACCGGGTAAACCCACCATCGCTCTTTTTAACTGACCCAAACGGGTTATGTGTGAAAGCATCTGTAGGTGCTGAAATATGCTCTCTTAGAACAAGTTCAGATGAGGTCAGAAAAAGCCATGTTGTACTGTTTTTTTCTTTTTTTTTACAAAATGAATGTATCAGACAGTGAAGGAGAAGGGCGGTTTAAAATCCAAGATGAATGTTAGAACCACAGCTTAACATAATCACTGCACTCTTGTGGCCAGCTGCTGCATCATCCAATGGAAATGGAGAATTTGGAGACTGGAATGCCTTCTCAGCCAATCCACCAGCTACGTCTAGCTCTGCTCCCTCCCAGCCTGTCACTGATCTTTTTGGCGGCGTCCAGTCACCCTCAGCCTCTAATCCCACCGCTGTCCCACCTTCCGCCGAGCTCTTTGACCTGATGGGTGGAGTTAACCATCAACTAACCAATCCACATACAACACTGAGTGCCTCTCAGAGCATGACTTTCTCTCTGGGAGGGGCGACTCCAGGAGCTTCTGTTGCTATGCCTACCATACCACTTTCTCGCTCTCAACAGGTAGGTACCGTACACATCACAGGTCACATAGTTTGGCTTCAGTTGTTGTAAATCAACCATTCTTGAGAATTGGGACAAATTATGACCCAAAAAAACCCTAAAATTATTACTTAACATGGTGCAGGACTACAAGTACTTGGGAGTGCACCTGGATAACAGACTGAACTGGAGATGCAACACTGAGGCTGTCTACAGGAAGGGACAGAGCAGACTTTACTTCCTGAGGAAGCTCAGGTCTTTTAATGTGTGCAGCAAGATGTTGCAGATCTTTCACCAGTCTGTTGTTGCGAGTGCAATCTTCTTTGCAGCCCTCTGTTGGGGCAGCAGCATCAGAGCCAGCGACACAAAAAAACTGAACAATCTGATCAAGAAGGCTGGCTCTGTGCTGGGGACTGCTCTGCCCCTGCAGCTGGTTGTGGAAAAAAGGATGCTCCACAAACTGCTCAGTATTATGGACAACAACTCCCATCCACTACATGACCTCCTGCTTAAACAACAGAGCAGTTTCAGTCGGAGACTCCTGCAGCTCCACTGTAAAAAAGACCGCTACAGGAGGTCATTCCTACCAACTGCCATAACTTTGTATAATGACTCCCTCTGTGCAGAGAGAGGAGACTCATTCTGGAACAGCTGATCTGATGGACATGATATGCACAAGTTATTGCACAAGTCCATATGTATATTTTTCTTATGTATATTTTGTAATGCTGCTGCAACGGAAGAATTTCCCTTTGGGGATAAATAAATCTATCTATCTATCTATCGATCTATCGATCTATCGATCTATCTATCTATCTATCTATCTACACTAATTCCATTTTTGGGGGGAGACTTTATCTTTAAATTATGTTCCAGAAAACACCCTTGACCCACACAAGAATTCACAACTTCAAACTGTTAAAACTCATAATACACACTGATAACATAGATGTAAAAATGAATTTTGTTTTCAAATATTTTTTGATAAAAATGCTGACCCTTTAAAGTGTGTCCCATTTTTGTCAACTCTACAAAAAGTTGTATATAATATATCCTGAGGACCCCTGGTTTAAAATAGGCAGGAATGGTGTTCAAGCACTGGTCAGTCAGTTTTGATAAATTCATGCAATAATATTATTATCATGTGTGTTCCACCCACAACAGGTCAACTCTGTAGCCCACCTAATTAAAAAATAAATAAGAATCATGGGTTAAAAATGTGTATTTTGATTAGTATTAAGAGAACTCTGAGCAACTGAAAAATATAATAGCTACTCAATACGACTCTGCTGTGAAATGAAAAAATATATAATTTTATAATGTTATATTTTCATATTATTATATTTTGTCAACTCTGTCAGATATTTCATCTTTTAGAGCTGACGCCTATGAGGTGACATAACTCTGATTTTTCTTTAATAATGGTTTCTATGGTACGTGAGTGTGTGTTCTTAAAGTGTATTATATAAGTATCACAAAGAAAAATGACATTATCAACAGAAGACTGTAAGATGGCAACATTAAATTGTATTTTTTTCTGAAATTAAAAAGACATCAAGCTTTTTGATTATACAGCTGATTAAATAAATATTTCCTTCATGTTTTATATGATGTTACATTTTTAGTGTTGGAGTTGACAAAATTCAAGACCTCAGCAAAAAACGTATATTTAGAACAAAATGTGATTAGTGGGAGTTTGGCCTGTTACATGGTTTAATAGCCAAGAATTTGATCTTTTAAAATATATTTTCCAGCATAATTAAAGAATAAAAATAAAAACCTCTCAATATAAGGTTTTGTCCCAATTCTCCAGAATGGGTGAAAAAATAAACTCCACTGAAAGAATCGCCCACAAGTTTCCAATGTGTATAACTCAGTTTAGTCTAAATTCATAGTGTGACACAAATGCTCATTAGGGCTGTAACGATTAGTTGAAGTAATCGATTACGTCAACAATAAAAATCCGTCAACGCGGAATTTTAGCGTTGACGTGTCATTATAAAACCCCACTGTATGATCACATACTGTTAAATAAAAGATTTCAGATTTCAGAAAAGATTAAGGCTGTTAATGGTGTGCTTTTTGCCTATATGTCAGAACTTGTTCTTGAGTTCAATGAATGCTCGTCGTGCCTGCTTTACCTAACTTTACAATATTTGTCATTTATTTCAGAGCTTGGGTGGCATGACATCCCAGCAGGCCATAGCACAACAGCAGAAGGTCAGTGGCATTGGAGGTCAGGGATCGTTGGGGTCAACCTGGTCTGACCCCTCTGTCAACATCAGCCTGGACTTCCTATCAGCAGGCCTCAACCCCATCAAGACACCACCCACACTCAACAATATCATCCAGCAACAAGGTATCATCGTGTGATTCTTTCTCTGTGTGCATTTACCTGTTTTTAAAAAAAGAGAAAAAAATTAAAACTCTGTAGAATTAATACCAAGTGTTTGAATGTATGTTGTTTGGATTAGAAGTTTCAAAAATGACCAACCTGCTACACTTTATAACCCAAGTGATGACTTCATTAACCCCCATACGTGTCTGTGCAGGAGTGCCTCCCGTCAACTTGTTGGCCCAGAACTTCGGAGGACTGAACCTCAGCTCCCCACCCCACGTGACACCCATCAGACCACCAGCCAATCCCATGATGGCAGGCAATGCCATGACGATGGGTATGCCCACGTCGATGGCAACTGGCATGCCTGCTTCCATGGCAGCGAATATGCCCCCTTCAATGACAACGGGTACCATGGGGATGGGGGGAATTCCTGTAAACCAAGGCATGATGGGAATGAACATGAGCATGAATATGGGCATGGCCACTCCAGTGATGATGGGTGGTATGGCTGGCATGGGAGTGCCGGGAGTAGGGATGGGCCTAACGCACTCCATCACCCCAGCCGTGGTTCCACCCAAACAAGATGCCTTCGCTAACTTTGGCAGTTTTGGGAAATGAAGGAGTACAAATACGTGTGTGTGTGTGTATGTGTGTGTGTGTGTATGTGTGTGTGTATGTGTGTGTGTATGTGTGTGTGTGTGTATGTATGTGTGTGTATGTGTGTGTGTGTGTGTGTGTGTGTGTGTGTGTGTGTGTGTGTGTGTGTGTGTGTGTGTGTCTATATATAGAATGGGGAGAGAAGTATGAGTATGTGTGTCTGATGATTTGAGTGTGAACCATTGAAGGACTGCTGTACTTGAAGACAACCTTGCATGTTTCTCTTTCTGCTTCTGCTCTCTTTGGCACCAGTGATCGTTGATCACAATCTTGAAGGTGGTGGAGAGCGCCCACTGGTGCCCCTGACACACTGCTAATTTGATGACGGAGGACACCACAAGAGCAGGGAAGGTGTAAACCCTCAGCCTCTAGTCATTACTTTCCTGTGGGAAACCTGTTTTTATAGATGAACTACACTGTAGACTGAAATGTTTTCTATGATTTCAGCCAGAATCAACCGCAAAATTTAAGCCATTACATTATTGCCCAGACAGGACTCTTACTTCCTCTCACTTCTTGTGCAAACAGTTACAATGCCCGGAGTTGACAGAATTCACACTATAGTCCTCCAGCAAAGGGAAGGATGGATGTTATGTGTTGAGAATATGGTCATACTTGTTCTTGAGCCATATTAGGGTGGAGGAGTTGGATATTACACCCTTTTTCTCTTTGTCTCCCCTCTCCTCTTTCGATCAGGCTCGTCGCAGCTCAAGGTCACTCACTGTTTAAAGTGATGTTTGTCTGCTCCTTTCCATTTTTTCATTTTGTCAGGTTCATGCTCAGTGAGAGGGACAGTCAGTATTTTCTTCAGTATGATTCACTGTCTCTATTTCTGACCCACATACATCTTTTTTGTGTGTTGTGTCTATTCTACGTTCCTATACTGATTATGAATAGAGGTATGGAATAATGTTTTTTAAAGAGTATTTTCTGGCTGTGGGAAAAGATTGAACATCACAATCCTTTAAGTTTCCTCCATGTTTAAGACAACCCAGCAATGTACCTTTGACTACAAAGTTGTTTTGCCAGCAAACATTTTCACCCTGCCGCTCACTTTGTGCTCTCTTGGTGCGTGGCTTGCATATCTTTGCCCCACAAACTGAAACACCTTCACATTTCACATGGATGAGATAAATCAGAGGATTTTCTTTCACTGGTTGAGTTTTAATAAATGATTTCTACAGCTAACTGAGATCAATCTGAAGGGTTTTGGCGGTCTCAAGTGAAATGTATGTCTGAGAAAAGAGTGAATGAGTGCGTGTGACTTTGTGTATGGGTATAGTTTTCTCTGTTTGATGTGCAAACACAGCTAAGCAGAGCCTTTTGTCATTTTCTGAGGCACTGCACTCCAAATGACCAAATCTTTATTTTGTTACTCTCAGAAGAATGATTCCATAGCTGTTAGTTTTTATCAGTTTTATTTTATTAGTTTTAAGTTTATGTTCATATGGGAGAGCTACTAAAAACATTATTTAGTTGACAAGAATCATTATTTTGTTTTCTCTTTGGGTACAGCTTGTTTTATTTGATTGTACTCTATTTTCTGTACTTCATTCAACATTAAATTAAATTATAAAATTAAATATTCTGTTTCCTCATTTTAGAGTTTTATTCCTGGCTTTGCATGGAAGTTTTGAAAATCATTTTTAGACAATCATGTTGTGATATAAAATGTATACAGACCATTTACATAAACAGCTAACAGAATAAATAAAACAAAGTTTGGTGTCTGGTAAATATTTATGGCAAAGAAAGGACGTTTAAAATGGTGGCTACAGCCCAGTGTGTATATTCCTAGATCTGTGTCGGTCAACAGCAGGAAATGTCATGATGTTATTTTAGGTTGTAAAACTCCATTTTGCCAGACATTAAAATGCTATAAAGCAAACAGCTACCTAGCTAGCTGGAGCTTCAGGACTGAGGTCTTTTAAAGGTCCAAAAAGTTCTTCAAAAGTTATTTATCGTCGAGGTAACAAACAGTTTTTCATTTATAACAATTTGTATAAAACTCTGAAATCCAGACCACACTTTCTCTAACTGGCGAGATGGATCACACTCAATAGAACAAGATTCGGGAAAAAAAAACTTGGTTGGAGATGGAAAGCTACCTACTAGGTGTGTCAGCGGAGGTGAGGGCAGTGGGGATGGCAGGGCCAGGTTAGCACTAATTATGGCTGTGCAAAGATGCTCCTGAGACACTTCAGCACATAATAGCAGGGTGTAAGTTGCTGTCAGGTAAAGTATACATGGAACGCCACAACCAAGTGGCTGGCAAAGTGTACAGGAACATCTGCACTGAGTATGGGCTGGAAATCCCAAGGTCAAAATGGAAGACACCTACAAGGTGGTTGAGAATGACCAAGCCAAGATACTGTGGGACTTCCAGATCCAGACTGACAAGCTGGTGATGGCTAACCAACCAGACATTGTGGTGGTGGACAAACAATAGAAGAAGAGAAGAAGGCTGTGGTGATAGACGTAGCAATTCCGAGTGACAGCAATATCAGGAAGAAGGAACACGAGAAGCTGGAGAAATACCAAGTGCTGAAAGAGGAGTTAGAGAAGATGTGGGGAGTAAAGGCAGCAGTGGTAATCAGAGCACTGGGAGCTGTGACCCACAAACTGGAGGAGTGGCTACAGCAGATTCCAGGTACAACATCTGAGGTCTCTATCCAGCAGTGTGCAGTCCTAGGAACAGCTAAGGTACTGGGCAGAACCCTCAAGCTCCCAGGCCTCTGGTAGAGGACCCGAGCTTGAGGAACACACACCACCTGGATCTACCATGTCAGAGCGCCTTGAGCAGCCTGATATTGTCACCACTCAGCAGCTTTCTTTTTGTGAGGATGATGTTAATGTCGTTGGACTGGATTAAATCATTAAATAAAAAACAAAATGTTCAGTGACTGTTAGTCTGCTGGGAGTGCTGTGTCCATGCAGAGTTCTCCTGCACCAAAAGATGAATCACTCTGCTGTCCTGACTTCGGTGAGGAGTATATTCCCTCACTGTGGTGTGTGGGAAAACAGCCTTGAAGAAGAAGAGCCTTGACTGAGACTGTGCAGTGTAACAAAATGATGCACCTCCATTGAGCTTGAAGGTTAAATTCTTGTGGAAATAGCAGTTTGACAAGTTCATCTAAGTGGTCAAGTTATTTAAGTGGTAAACGACAATTGGTCCCAAATTACTGAGATTTATAGACGAGCACTTTATGCTTTTTTCACACACTCAGGACTGAATAAGCTGAACTACCAGTCGTTTTTAAGACGATAGCACACAGACTATTGTTGATTTAACTTTTATGGATGAAAGTACATTTTTTGAATACAAGACACCTAACATGAAAAATGCTGTTCACTGACTGTAGCACAGCATTTGATACCGTTGTCCCAGCACGTCGTCAAGCTGAAAGACACGTAACTTAACACCACCCAGTGCGACTAGATCCTGACGGGCAGACCCCCGGGCTGTTCGGATAGGCAACAGAGGGTGGTGAAAACTGCTCAGTGCGTCACAATGGAAGACCTCTACACCCAAAGTGATGTAGGAACAAGGCCAACAGAATCACCAGAGACCCCAGACCACCAGCTTGGCTGCTGAGTTCATCCATCACTAAGTCACGTTACTCACACCATATTGACACATGGATGTCACTTTACACTGCTATAATACTGCACTGACTCCACTTGCTTACTTACCTGGTTTCTTACTGTTTATGTCACAGTATATATTTATTTTACTACCTGTTTATCCATCACAGTATTTGTATTTATGTGCATATGTTGACAATCTATTACATATATATATATATATATATATATATATATATATATATATATATATATATATATATATATATATATATATATATATATATTTACTGTTACTGCACAGTTACTGCACATCCTGCTTACATTACAGTTTATATATTTTACTATTACTCACCTGTTTACCACAGTATTACATTTGATATCATAATGTATTCATATATTTAGTTGTTGGAGTATTGTATGTCTTAGATTCTTATAATATTTATGCATATCAGTAAGAACACTGGAGGAGATCAGAGCTAATCACTGCTTCGACTGTAATTTTTGTGCATATGACAATAAAAACTTGAACAATGCAGTCGTTTTCCATTGTGGCACATTATTAGCACTTTAAAGTAGAGCTTTTCTACCACCGCTCGCACAAAATAACCCCAACATACAAAACAGCCGCTGCAGTGAACATAAAGCGGTAACAGCAGCAGAATATGCAAACAGTGGTAGTGATTACAGTCTAACTTCTCACCAACAACACCCTGCCTGCAGACTAACTGAACAAAGACGTGAAGGAAATTTGGACCAAAGCAGACCAATCAATGCTCGACCAAATCTCCGTGAGAAAGTCATCATCCAATGAGAACTCAAGGAGCTGGGGATGCGCTGTGACTGACATCAAAGTTTAGCGAATGGGAAAAGAAAAAAACACTTAGGGGCGGTTCCAGGAAGAGAGTGCTTACATTTTCCTGTAATGGCGGACCAGGCAGAGAGCGAGACTATCGGCTTCACCGACAACAGGTCAGAGAAAAACAGAGATACGTTACAATGAGGTGCACTGTGAGGCACAGGGCGAGATTTAATGAGGAGCTGCTCAGTGTAGTTTTTGTGAAATCCCGCCTTTCACTGTGAATGTAGCCACGCTAGCTATCTAGCTCGTAGCTAACTAGCCTGTGTTGTGAAGCGGTTTGTGTCCGGTATCGGCTCGTGGCACGCGGTAAACACAGTCAGTCAGATCAAACACACACACACGTTAGTCTTTCACCAGACTGCCTGCCTTTCAAGCCCACACACTGTTCACACTCAACTCTGTCTCAAGTTTCCTGTGCAGAGACGTTCATGTGCAGCAGCCAGATGCTAAGCTAAGCTACATTCATTAATAGGCAGCAGCTCAGAACAGCCCCCTCTGTGTGTGAATGGACGGACTCTCAGTTCACTGACTGACTGTTTGATTTGATATTTAAGCTCACACGGCCAGCAGATGAAGAGCTATGTGTTTAAACATGTGGAAGAATAAACAGCTCGCAGCTACATGACGTGCTACACCCAGTGTCATCACGTCAGTGTTGTTGCATCTTCAGCCCGATGGTTACAGGCAAACAGCAGTACAACGTTTTTGTAACGATCTGCTGAACTTTTCAGTATATCTTCCTCTGCATGATCTATATACTAATATCTAACTAATATCATGTTCTTTTGCATGACTTGCAGTCTGTACTGTAGATGTTAACACATCGTGTTCATACTTTTTTATCTTGAAGCAGTTTTGATCTCTTCACTAACAATGTAGAATCATTAATAAATGACTGAAGACTGGCAGGAGAAAGACACACCTTTGATATAAATTCATGTTATCATGCAGATGTTGTGATGCTCATGAAGTGTTACATGTGACCTAGTCTTCTCTGTACTCACAGTTAGTTTAGCATTAGAACTACCTGCACTCTTGTATAATGGCTTGACAGCAGATTAGCATGTTGATCAGAGTAGCTATCACACTTTTTTGTAATGCTGCTTTGTGATCTGTGATCTGCCGTCGAGCACTGGTTGTAACTTGATATTATTTTGGTGTACTAGAATGGCGCAGCAGGCAGTGCGGTTCCGTGGCCCTGCTCCTACACCAGCGCCTGCCCAGCCGCCAGTGTTACGAGGCCCTCCGCCACTCCTAAGGCCACCACCGCCTCCTTTTGGGATGATGAGGGGACCCCCACCACGACCCCCCTTTGCACGTCCGCCCTTTGACCCCAACATGCCACCCATCCCACCGCCAGGAGGCATGCCACCACCCATGGGACCTCCCCATCTACAGGTGACTGTTTCCCAGAATTACATAACATGCATTTTTTTCTTTATGGAAGTGTTGGGTTGAACTATGTTAATCTTAACCATTTTCATGGGCACATGTTACCCCGCTGCTCACCGAGCTCCACTGTCTACCTGTAGCAGCCCACATTAAATTCAAATCCCTAATGCTGACTACAGAGTAGTCTCCAGTTCTGCACCCACCTACTTGAACGTCCTCATACAGACATATGTTACCTCCTTCAATGAACGATGCCTGGCTCTGCCTCCCGTTCACTCAGGACAATCCAAACTTTTCTTGTCTGTTGTTCCCCGTTGGTGGAACGTCCGACCAGATCAGGGGCGTGCCTCTCTACCTTCAAAAACCTCCTGAAGACCCAGCTCTTCAGAGAGGACCTCCTCTCCTAGCACTACCAACAACTGGACATGCTAAATCTATCCCCTCTAAAATTGTCACTTGCTTCTATGTGAGTAGTACTTATTGATGTACTAACATGTCCTTGTCACACTGTACCTTGATTGTTTCCTTTTTTGTCAGCTAAATGACTATTCCTTTTTTCAGTCTTCATTCTGAGCAAGGATTGGGTGTTATGACTTGTCAGATTTTGCGGTAGCTATCTCCTAATTGGCTTCCTATAATAGGCCATTGTGGACAATTCTGCAGACCAGTCAGTTAATGAGTGTCTGGAAGGACTTTCTTTTGCTGTATTAGCCAAAAACCAACAGTCCCATCTGTTTTTGTAGCCAGCATGTTTTCAATAGATGATTTAGCAAGAGTACAATATCACAGTTCATACTGATGAACATGAAAGGATGACATATACTGTAATTAAGACATTTTCATCTCTAACTCACTCAGACTGACATTCTGACGTGGGTCAAACCTGTGAAGTGTCGTTTCTATAAAGGATGGAGCTGTAAATAAATGTAATGATGCCAGAGTTTAAACATTGAAATGACTCCCTGAAAAGGAAACAAGAAGAAGGGAGAGAGAAATAGAAAGCATGAACATGTACCGCATGTAACCGCACCTCGAGATACCATTAAGTCCTACACACTGGTCCTTTAAGTAGACCTGCATCTGTCTTGCAGCTCCTGTTTGCTTTTGAATTTCTATCCATCAGTGGTACAGTGAGTCTGCAAAGAAGATCAGTACTGAGTGTTAGAATGAATCACAATCAAACCTACCGCCTTCTTCTTCATTGATTCTTCATTAATTCTCCCTGATGGTCCAATATTGATGCTCAAACCTCCTAATTTTGATTCAGTGTTCTGACTAAATAATCCATTGTTTATCTAACTGGCCACTTTTCAATATCCAGTGAAGTCATGTTTTGTTTTTGAGGGAGGGAATGCTGTTATTGGGTGATTTCTCTTCACTGTCCTGCTCCTACCAGTCTGAAAATTGAATGCTGGCTTTTTATCATTTGCTGCAGAGACCTCCGTTCCTTCCCCCTCCCATGGGGAACCTGCCGCCTCCTCCAGGGATGCTGTTTCCTCCTGGGATGCCCCCCATTCCTGCATCTGGAACCCCTGCACTGAACCCTGCGGAGGAGATCTGGGTAGAGAACAAGACACCAGAGGGAAAGGTAAGCTGGAAGTCATATGTAAGCACATAACAGGGTCCCTATACTGTTTTACACAGTCTGGAAAGGTATGCAGACTTCATTAATGTTCTAGTTACTGTTTGACCCCAAGTTACAAGTGTTGTTCTTGTCTGTTATCTACAGGCATATTACTACAACGCCAGGACCAGAGAGTCATCGTGGAGTAAACCAGATGGTGTGAAGATCATCCAGCAGTCTGAACTCAACCCTCTACTTGTAGCCGGAGGAGCGGGGACGAGTAGTGCAGGGGTGACTGTAGCTGCCAGCTCAAGCAGTGTCAACAGTACAGCCAGCACGGGGGCAGCTGTCTCCCCTACCCAGGCCCTGTCCTCAACCCCCTCCCGCACACTCACCTCCAGCCCAGACTCCACCACCACCCTCTCCCCCTCTGTGTCCATTGCAGGTAAGTACACAGTGTTATATCACTCACTCACACACACACACACACACACACACACACACACACACACACACACACACACACACACACACACAAAGAGGCTAAACTAAAAATCCTCTTGTTTCCCCTAAAGCCACTGCTGTAGCAGACCTAAACCCTGTTGCCACAGTGACCTCAACTGTTGCTGTGTCTCCAGTCACTGTGGTAACGGTTTCCACGGTGCCATCACCTGTTACGGCGGTGCAGACTGTGCCTCTGCTGCCTGCAGCCCTGCCTCACAGTGTGGCCCAGCCCACCGCAGCCATACCTGCCTTCCCCCCTGTCATGGTGCCACCTTTCAGGGTACCCTTGCCTGGCATGCACATTCCTCTACCAGGTAAGAACCAGCCATGATATCTAACTGCTATTACTTTTACTATGTACATATAGAGAGGAGGGCCTGAATTTAGCTGATTTTACATTCATGTGTTATTATTTTTGATCTAATAATAGGAGCAGCGAAACAGTATATCTGAATATAAACTGCAATAACAGAGCGATATGACTTCTCTCCTAGTTATTCAGTTACTCTGATGCCAATAGGCTACTTAGCTGCATTCATGTTTTGTGTCAACTGACATTTAGTTTACTCACTCTGTGGAAACCCTGACTCAGCATTATGGCTGCATTTCTAATAACAACAAACTCTAGCTGTTATTGGACCACCACAGGAGGGTGGGATTATTATTTTGTGGTGCTCACTCACAGGTTATACAAGTTTCTGTCTCCTGGTCGTGGATAGCTATTTGTTTATGAGCGTGCATTCAAACAGGATCAGGCACATCACTGCAGGGTTGTGCAGCGTTTTGGCCGCAGCGCCTGATCCTGTCTGAATGCAACCTTATTGAGTTCACTACGGGTTTGTCAGGCCACATTTTCTTTCAGGGTCACACCAAGTCTTGAGTGTGGTGTCTTCAATTTAAATGTAGGCTTATGTAAACGCTCCTGTTAGTCCGCTGTGTTTGCTTTCAGACTTTTCTCTACTGTCCTTCTCTCTTCTCCTCTGTCGTGTGTCTTATTTGATTCCTTCTTTTTTCTCCCTGTCCCTCATTGTGACATAAATTGATTGAAAAGTTCATTGTAGACCATTTCCTCAGTTTATTGTGTTTTTTAGACAAAGAGTCAGATGGGGTTCAGTCTAGATAGAGTGGATTGTTTTTCAGCTTACAAATATCAGACTGACAGATTCCTGACTGACGTTAAGTTTTGTAGTGTTCCAACATTACAACATTATACAGAGCTTTTTTATTATTTTCGTTTTTTTATCATTAATATCAGTGTATGGCCAAATAAATGTGAATGTACACATAATCTCTTAAATCCATTCCAAACACATAAACGTCATCAAAGACTCAGAAACTGTTTAAAATCGGGCGTGTGTTAGTCTGAGTGGGGCCACACACAAACTTGTACACACCGTGGTAGTTGATGTCTAGTGTCCTGCTGTGTTCAACCAGATGCTTGCTTGTCCGTTGTTCTTGCAGGTGTAGCAATGATGCAGATAGTAGGTGCACCCTGTGTAAAGGCAGGCCCCAGCGCCAACGGTAAACACCCAGCCGCTCGCCTCTCAGACCTACAGTAGATGGCATGGTAGTGAATGATGTCTACATGAGTCTTATGTTATATATGAGAGTTCTCAGTGGCATGGTGGTGAATGCTGTGAACATGATCCATCCAGTGTACAGCAGTGAAAGTTCCTCCATTCCAGCAGACAGGAGCAGAACATAGAGCTTGATTGTTGTGATTATATTTATAGAGTGAACATGTTGAGTTTACTGCATTCACTCTGCAAAGCATATGTCACATCAACATTTGATCACCAGCAGAGCTTTAAGATGTTTTACAGGACAATGTGTTAAAGTCTAGTTTTCAGCATTGTTTCAGATCAACAGGGAACAAACAAACAAACGAGTATTCAGCTTTCACTAAATGATCAATGCACTTTGCTTGTGCGTTGTCCTCAGGAACTGTCAGCGAAAGTGTATGACTTCATTGTTTTGCATTGGTTAAATGAGAGGACACCTGAAGATCAGCATCTAAATTATTACATTGGGAATTGCTGATTGTTAGAATCAGTCATTTTAAAGGTACAATATGTAAGATATTTACTGTATTAAATCATAAAATTAACATGTTATATCATCAGTTCTTAAGGAAACATGCTAAGTTGAAATACTTGCTTGTTGACAAAAACCTGACAGCCAAAATGTTCTTATTTTCAAATTTACCGCCCGGGCGTCTCTTTGTTTATGTTTTGGCCTTTGTAATTCTGATCAATTAGTTCCGTGTTCGATATCCGGGGTTGCCAGGTGTGAAACAAATTTGCGGCAAACACAGCGCACTACAACGATGGAAGCAAGCGAGCGCAGCAGTGTGACAGAGTTGGACTCTACCAGACCCGAGAGACAGAAACAGGCGTAGAGGTTAGGTACACAAAAAAACAAAAAAAAACAAAACAAACAAACAAAAAACGTTACAGCAGCTGGAGAGTTTCATAGTTTATACTGCACAAACTCCGTCTTGATAGTGCTCAGTTTGAGTGGTGTTTGACGGCTATCAGTCACCGGAGGAGACGGGGGTTTGGGGTTGCAACGGTTTGTGGAAGGTGCTGACAGTGTGTTTAGTTCAGCTGCCCCACACAGCGGCAGCTGAGAGATTAATTAAGAAAACCTAAAACCAAATTAATGCAGAAATCACGTAATGGAAATGCTACTGCCAGCGAGTCTAATGCAACACTGACGACTGTTTTATCAAATAAAAACAAATGCCCATAACAGCAGCAGCTGCCGCGGCAGGTCAGTGGGGAAGTGCCACTGCTAGCTGCCGCTGCCACGAATTGAGGCAGCCCTTTCTCTGTGTTTATGTGTGCTGGACGTAACCGCTATGAAACAATCTCCCTCTGTCTGATTTACTGCGTATGTATCTCGACCAGTGCTCTCTCTCTCTCTCATTACAAACCAACCTAAACTTCTTCGTGTCACTATTTTACAGCGTAAATTGCGAGTCAGACTTTTCAGAGATTCAGAAGCTGATTCATGAAATGAACAAAGCCAGAACATAACAGGTAGAGTATCAGAGTTTAGATAGTTACGTTTACGTTACGTTTCGCTCATCCTGCGCTAGTGAAGGTTCAGCGGCGTCAACCTGGCACTCTGCGTGAGCGTTATCTGGAGAGGGGGGGGCGACTTGCTCCACTGTTTGGAATTCAATCTTACATATTGTACCTTTTTAAGGTGTGTGCTTGGTGAGTGTAAACCAGTTGTGATAGAATTCCTCTGTAGGACACTTCAGATAACTCTAGCTGCTGTGGCCTGTAGTGATTCAGTAGTGTAGCAGTTAGGGCTACATGTTGTGGTCATGGTGTTGTCTTCTTTTGTGGCATGGTTGTATGTGTGTTTGTGTGGGTGTGTGTGGTCATTCCTTTGTTTGTGTATGTGGACTGTGTTTGTTGTCAATCAGTTATGTTTCTTGAAGGAATCTTTAGACTTGAGCAGACTTGATGATATTTTGATTCCCTCATTCATCTAATCTGCTGTAGATGAGCAGGCACATCTGTGCAGGGACAGCCCTTTTTAAGCTGCAGTGAGTCTTGTTCAGCCTGCGGAGCTCTCTGTCTTACCTCTGGTTTTGCTAACACATGTTTTTGATTTCAAGTGGGCAACCTGGAGTTATATTTCACAAATTGATGTATAAACTAATACCTTTTCTAGAGTATAGTCCACTGCAACTAAAGTAAGTGGCTCAGACAGAAAGAGGACTCTCGGCCAATCATGGTGTGCCTCTTTCCTCTCTCACTAATGACAGGCATGCTTCCTGGCATGGGCCCGCCTTTAGTTTCCATGATGCACCCACAGCTGGCTCTTTCAGCAGCTCCAGCCTCCATGCCCGGATCTTTGCAGCTCCCCGAGTGGTCAGAGTACAAAACAGCTGATGGGAAAACGTACTACTACAACAACCGAACACTGGAGTCCACCTGGGAGAAACCACAGGCCCTGGTGGAGAAAGGTAGGCACTGCCGACATGGTGAGATGACCCACTAAATATGGGCTGGTTTCCAGTACCACTAATGTCAAAAGCTTGACCCTCGTTGATACACCAACACCAACAACACTGTCATTTGTCAAACAAGAAGATGTGCAACCAAACACACAAGAACCCTGATCTCACATTAGCTGTCCTAAGATTTACTAAAGTTGTGCAAGTGGACAGACGTCAAAGCCTGGCAGGAGGACACACATTTTTTTTTTACCTCACAGTCTCTGTGTGTGCGTGTGTGTGTGTGTGTGCGTGTGTGTGTGCGTGTGCGTGTGTGTGTGCGTGTGTGTGTGTGTGTCTTTTTCTGCTCCCTGTCTACAGAAAAAGAAATAGAAAAGATGAAGGAGCGTCTGGCCCAGGAGGAGGCTGAGGCGATGGAAATGGAGGACGAGGAAAACAAAACAGAAAACACTAATAATGAGAAGGAGGTATGTGAAGAGACAACAAAAACATTTTCTGTCTCAAACTTTTACATTTAGATGTGCTTTGTTGCTATGACTGTAATTTAAATAAGGTGCGATGTAAGCATGTTTTAAAAGGTTACGTTCTTTTACAATGTTTGAGAAAGTAAGAATTGATATACGCCTCAGTCTTTGTAGTAAAATAAAAGACATCTAAAAACACATAGATGATAAGATGGAGCTCAACAGCATGAATATAACAGTCTCTTTCTTTATCAAGGAGACTAAAGAAGAAGAGATGACTGAGGAGGAAAAAGCAGCTCAGAAAGCCAGACCTGTCGCCACCAACCCTATCCCTGGCACGCCATGGTACGCACATCACATCACAGCTCACACCACCTCTCCAGTCCACTCTGCTTGAAGAAATCTAACACATTCTTTTGTTTTCTCCTCTTATCACTGTGTATGTGCGTGTGTGTGTGTCTACCCATGTATATCAGGTGTGTGGTATGGACGGGTGACGATCGTGTGTTCTTCTACAACCCTACAACACGGCTGTCCATGTGGGACCGGCCTGAGGAGCTGGTGGGTCGGGCTGATGTTGACAAACACATCCAGGAGCCACCGCACAAGAGAGGCCTGGAGGACGGCAAGAAGACAGGTGTGGACAAACACATGCGTTCACATGTAATCAGAGATCATGATGTCAAGAGTCAAGCTAATTGTTAGTAGCATTGATAATTTGAAGCAATCCTGTTACACTTAAACACTGTACACTACAGTGTGTGTAGTATTTATTTTGTGTGTGTGTGTGTGTGTTCGTACACAGGTGTCATGAAGGAGGAGCCAGAATTATCCATTGCTACTGAAGAGAATCAGGATGAGGAGCCAACCAAAGCCAAAAAGAGGAAGTAAGTCATGTGTGTCCCTCCTTAGTAAATGCTACAGTACTGCAAATGTTTATCCCTCTAAAAATATGTGGTCTCCTTTTTGTTTGTGTCTCTGTTCTCATTTCTGATGCTCTCCACCTGTGACCTTTTGTGGTTTCACCTTCACAGGAAGGAGGACGTGAAGGAAGCAGACTCCGAGAAGGAAGCAGCAATGGAGGCAGAGCTCAGAGCTGCCAGAGAACGAGCTATAGTGCCACTAGAGGCCCGGATGACCCAGTTCAGAGAAATGCTGCTGGAGAGAGGGGTAACAAACTTTATACTGAATTTACTGCATGCACAAGTTTTTGTGTAAGGACTGGACATTACAGCACTTTAACAGTTATGAGGCTTTATAAAGCTGACAATCACATATATCCTGCGTTATCACTCAACCACAAAGGCCCAAGCATTTGTAGACACACACATGCACACACTCCTGTCTGTCTGTCTGTCTATCTATCTATCTATCTAGACAGGAGAAGATGCATTATAACTTCTTGAATGGCTCATACTCATTTTACATAATGTAGTGTGTTTTCTGTTAAGTTAAATGTAACGTCTTACAGTATCTGTCTAATGCCGGTGTTGTCTGTCTTAATGTAGGTGTCTGCTTTCTCGACTTGGGACAAAGAGCTTCATAAGATTGTGTTTGATCCACGTTACCTTCTGCTCAACCCAAAAGAGAGAAAACAGGTTCAGTTTCTGTCACTTCCCTCACTGTTACACATTCTCATTTTCTCACTGTATTGTCTCATAAATTGGCCATTTAAAAAATTTCACTTCTATTTCAGGTGTTTGATCAGTATGTGAAGACACGAGCGGAGGAAGAGAGAAAAGAGAAGAAGAACAAGCTGATGCAGGCCAAAGACGAGTTCAGGAGGATGATGGAGGACGCAAAGCTCACACCAAGGTAAAGCGACAGGCCACTTCTGTTTTTAGTATTTAACGTAATACATTATTGTTTTCTCCCTCTTGTTGTTGTGAAGAGATAATGTCATGAGACGTTTGTAACTGCAGTGTTTGTTTTGTTGTTTACAGGACAACGTTTAGTGAATTTGCAGTGAAGCACGGCAGAGACCCACGATTTAAGACCATAGAGAAGATGAAGGACAGGGAGGCTATCTTCATAGAATTCATCACCGCTATGAGGAAAAGAGAGAAAGAGGACTCCAAGTCCAGAGGGGAGAAGGTATCACTCACTCACATTCCAAAATCAGTATACAGAACTCTCTCTCTCTTTCTCTACAACAGGAACATGGTGTTTTTTTAGGCGATTGTTGTGATTGTTGAGATTTCTAATTCATTCTGATGTGTGTGTTTTGCTCCCAGGTCAAACAAGACTTTTTCGATCTCCTAAGTGAGCAGCACATAGAGGGAGGCCAGCGGTGGAGCAAAGTAAAAGAGAGGCTAGAGACTGACCCACGATACAAGGCTGTGGAGAGCTCTGCACTCAGAGAAGAACTTTTTAAACAGTATATGGAGAAACAAGCCAAGGTAAAAACAGTTCTCTGTGTGAAAGATGATGGCTCTTCTTGCCCATTGATAAGTTTTTTGTGATTAACTAGCCCAGATTTACAGCTCAAGCGTAGTTCTCATTGTTATCATCACATGACAAACAAAACGTGTGTCATCCTCCACAGAGTGTCGACATCGAGAAGGAGCGGGAGATGGAGCGGCAGGCTCGCATCGAGGCCAGTCTCCGAGAGAGGGAGCGGGAGGTTCAGAAGGCCAGATCAGAACAGACCAAAGAGATCGACCGAGAAAGAGAGCAGCACAAGAGGGAGGAGGCCATCCAACATTTCAAAGCTCTCATGTCTGATATGGTGAGCAGCTTTTTTCTTTCCCCACGAAACAAATGCATCATATTTGAATTTTCTATTTGCTTCATCAACAGTCACTTTTTCACAAGATTTTCATCAAGATTTGTATAGCTAACGACAGTTATTATAGTTTGACATTTTCTCTGAAATTTTATTCATTCATCAGGTGCGGTCTTCAGATGCAACGTGGTCAGACACGCGTCGCAACCTGCGGAAGGACCATCGCTGGGAGTCTGCGTCACTGCTAGAGAGAGAGGAGAAGGAGAAGCTGTTTAACGAACATGTTGAAGCACTGGCCAAGAAGAAGAAGGAACACTTCAGGCAGCTACTGGATGAGACCAGCATGGTAATAATTTGCTTAATTCTTATATGGGCACTATAACACTCTTAATTTGATGAACTTGATTTCTGATTTATTTCAGAAACTTATTGACAAATGATTTTGTTTGTGTTGTAGATCACTCTGACAACTACATGGAAGGAGGTGAAGAAGGTCATCAAGGAAGACCCTCGCTGTATTAAGTTCTCCTCCAGTGACAGAGTACGACTTTTAATGAGTGACCTCCTGCAAATATTGTTTTGTTTGTAATTACAAAATGCTAAAACTAGCGAGTTGAAACTTTGCTAACAGCCAACATCAACAAGGTCAACAACAGCAGACATAGCAGCCAGCTAATATTACTGACTAGTCCAACAGCAGTCAGCCCAGCTCGGCGTCTGTCTTTCAGCCTTTTATTTCACCAAGCTCTCACCAACCACTAAAAGTCAGTCCCACATTTACTCTTGTCCGGCTTCTTGCTCAGTCACGTAGCTTCCTCTGTTTACTTCGCTTCGGTCATTATGTTCATAGAGGCTGCTGAGCCTGGTTACATTGCCCACTTGCTTAGCCCCAGTTCTGGCACGACACCAGCAGCACTCCCAAACACTCTTGAGCTCACAGTCCAGGCAGCCCTGCTAACAAACTGAGCTAACAGCAGCTACAGTTGGTAGCAGTTTACTTCACTGTCCATCAGGAAACTCTGTAAATCAGAGTGTTGAGGCGGAACAGCCGAAGTACATCACAGAGAAAACCAGAAAACATTTTCTCCATAAAATATGATCCAGTTCCACCATTGACGTGATCACACATTAATGTAGCAAAATTTAAATCTTATTTTATGGTAGACAGGTTACACAACAACTTTTGACAGTAATTTACTGTAGTTTTGTGACTTGTGAGTGAGTCTCTTCATCTGAAAGGTAGAGCAGATCATCAGATCAATCATAAATCTTCCCTGAACTCACCCAGGTTACTCAGAATAAAAGCAGTCCTCAACTTTTCTTTGTGACAGTTAAATGTATTTCCAGTTCGATGCAGTCACTGTTCTGTTACCTCATCTCAGGCATACAACAACAGTCTTGACCTTAAAATATCTCTACATTGTTCCAGATCTGTGAGGCTTGTCTTTACTCAGCCTGAAGATAATGGTTCAGTCAGTGGTCTCACTGGTCTAATATTTGATGTCAGCTGGCCTCTTTCATCAAATCTAAATATTGATCAGGGGGTGGTTGATATTTGTATATCTGTTTTCTCAGAGTTTTGGTGTCTGATGTGTTCATCTGTGTTTGTAGAAGAGACAGCGGGAGTTTGAAGACTACATCAAAGACAAGTACATCACAGCCAAAGCTGACTTCAGAACCCTGCTGAAGGAGACAAAGTTCATCACATACAGGTCAGTACACTCACTTTACACATGATAAATATTACAAATCCTTTTGACACACATATGGTAATATTACGTGTGCTGATAAGATTGCAGCCTACAAATGGCAGACATTCTACCCTGTTACTGTGTATGACAAAAGTAGTACATTTTCTGCTTTATTAAGACACATTCATATTCATCTCTATGTGGAGTATGGGTGAAATATGGCTTTATAACTGGAATATTCTTAGATAAGTAATATTTGAGTGGACACAGCCGCAAACTGTGATTTGACACACATATTGTGTTAGTTATAGATGTGTGTATTTTTAGCTGACCAGTAAAATGATTTGTTGCAAAAGGAAGTCTTGACAGCAGAAATGAAGAGAACTACATGCTGAACAGCAGCTGCTGTACTTAAAGAGGGAGAGGATACTGTTCATAGTGTTCCCATCATACATCCTTCTTCTTCCACCAGGTCGAGAAAGCTCATCCAGGAGTCAGAACAGCATCTGAAAGATGTGGAGAAGATCCTTCAGAACGACAAGCGGTACCTCGTTCTGGAGTGCGTCCCTGAGGAGCGCAGGAAGCTCATCATGTTCTACATCGAAGACCTAGACCGCCGCGGCCCACCGCCTCCTCCCACTGCCTCTGAGCCCACCCGGCGCTCTACCAAGTGACCAATCACATCATCTTCTTGGCCGGCGCCCTAGTCCTCGCCCTCCCTTTGGCCAGAGCATGACCTCCCCCAACACCCCCCGAACCCCGCCCTCCAGCCCCACGGCTGGCCTCGCAGTGTTATTGCTGGGGGTCATGTTGCTTAGAGATGTACCATAGAGATGAACGGTTAAGGTCTCTGTGTTATGTCACCTCTTAGCCCTGAAAGAGCCCTGCGTTTAAGGCATCAGCAGGGAACAAAAGTTACCTGATCTAAAGGTGACCCTTGACCCCTCACCTCTGACTGACAACATTAGAGGGAGAGGGATAGTGATAAGGCTGCTGTCCGAGCAGTCGCAGAGGTGTAAGATAGCTGATGTAAATGAACGTTGAGTGTTAGTGAGATTGTGTGCGTGTGAGAGAGAGTGTGTGTGTGTCTGAGGCGTCCTTAAGCCTTACTGCTCCACTGTGCCAGTCATCGTTTCAGCGGCTCAGTGTGAATGTTAGTTTCTGCTCAGTGGTTTCTCTGTTGAATGAAATAAAAGCAACTTCCACTGTTTTTCAACATGTCGTCCTGTGGCTTTCTTCTGCACATTAACGTCTCACACGCTCTTTGTAATCATCACTGGAGCTGGTCATGTGATGAAGAGCGCATACAGGTGTTCACTGTGAGGCAGGTGTTGTTTAAACGTTAGACTGATAACTGTAGGACTACGTAAAGACGATGACTGTGATTGGTTGAAACGGCTCGAGACAAGCTCGTCTGTGAGGTCACGTGATGTTGCCGACCGTTCATTGGCGATTTTCTCTGCATCATCATGGCCGCTGTGTATCCGTCGTTCGTGCAGCATCTCTGACCCGTTCACACAGCACCGGGTCAGTGTACAGCGGCAGAGCGAGCCGACATGTCTCTGAGCTCCTTCTGAACGCACGGTGTGTGGAACAGGAAGTGAAGGCTCTAACGTTCGGCGTTAACCGTCCTCTCTCCTCCTCTCCTCCCGGGTATCTCTGCTCCGTTTGCCGCTATGGGCTGCTCTCTTCTCCCGCTGTTCGTCGTCGTTCTCTCAGCCTGGTCGGCTGGCGGAGACCCGGCAGGGTCGACGGATGTCGACGGAGCTCCGCCGTCGAAAATAGGCAAGAAAAGCAAATGTATCCGAGCTAACGTTAGCCACATTCAGAGGGCTGAAGGCTAGTCTGAATGAGAGACAGCAATGAGCTAGCTGACTCCTGTTACAGAGCTATAGGTCATTAGAATGCATGCACTGTGTGTGGTTATTACATCTGCAGATAGTTTTCAGATTTTAAACGGCCCTGGGAGTGAAAGGCCCTCCCTCTTATTTAACCTGACAGCATCTGTGTCCACCTGCACACACACACACACACACACACACCTACAGAGTGTTGCATGATTGACAGTGAAGGCGTTTTCATATCCATCTCTGTTTGTTTCATCAGTACATTTTACAATTACTCTGAGCTTCTCTGCTCAGTCATCTGTTTTATTTTTTATTTTTTTGGCCTTCTTGAGCTTTTTTTTTTTTACAGAGACAGCTTGAAGAGTGACAGGAGTGTGTGGAGAGAGATGGGGAATGACACAGTGGGGAAAGAGCCACAGGTCGGATTTGAACCCCGGGCCGCGCGGCAAGGACTGAGCCTTTGTACATGGGGCGGATGCTCTACCAGATTAGCTAAATGACACCCCAGTCATCTGTTTTATTATTTTTTGACTTATTTTTTTTATTAGTTTACATTAAGAACAGTGCAGCATACACATGTTCTTTTTCTCTTTCCAGCTGTAGACAACATTTGTACACATTAGTTCATAGATCACAGTAAAAAAATATATATATATTATTATTAAATCATTAAATATTATTATTATATAAATTAAATATTTAACACAGTTTTCCAGATCAGGTACAGTAGGATTTTAAGGTATATCCTGTTAGAAAACCTCTTTAAGAGCATCAAATACCTCTCCCTGAATGTCTTTAGTCTGGGACATAACCAGAATATATGGGTGTGATTGGCAGTGTGTGCTGCACAATTCCTCCAGCTTGAGCTAGAATGTGATTGGCCCATTTCTGGTGTCCTAAAATAATCTTGTGACTGTTTTCCACTTAAATTCCCTCCATGTATTTGAATTTGTAACCAGGTGCACCGCATTGCACACCTCCTCCCAGGCATCCTGCGATATGGCCATGTTCATTTCCGCTAAGTCATCATTTTGACAAAGACTGTTTGTGGTACAGTTTAAAGTCAGTTCAATTCAAAGTAACCAAAGGGCAGTGTTAGAACAAACAACACAAACTGGGACTAGGCCTGCAGCTAAAAATGATCTAGTCTGAATTGTTTGAGCAATAATTAGAACATAGCAAATAGTTATGTACACCCAAAAGCCAAAAAAAGGCAGAAGATGTTAACCAATCACAGTGGATTGTCTGTATCAGTGAAGTTCACTTGATCCCAGAGACCCTCGTGATGATCATATTTAGAGTACTGTCAAAGGTAATCCCTGCCATGGAAAAATACTCTGAACCAGCAGCTCTGCCTATTTAATCACTGCATCAACACACCGCTGTTTCTCATCTGCACGTCTCGGTCCAGCTGACAGTGTGATGACTCGCCTCTAAAACTGCAAAATAACAGCAAACAATATTACTTTAAATGACTTCACTGTGATTAGTTTATTTCTTCATACATGCTATCATTTACACTGTCACTGTTTACACTGTCACTGTTACATTACACGCCATATTTTTAACCACACAATAATCTAAACCGTTCTGTCTGATATATGGTCATTAGTTCATAACCTCTGCTCTTTCACACTTCCCTTCTGTCTTTGTCTCTGATCCTCTGTGATACAGCGGTGGTCGGGGCGGGGATAGGAGGCAGCGCTACGGCACATTTCCTCCGGCAGCACTTTGGCCCTGAGGTCCAGGTGGACGTGTATGAGAAGGGGGAGGTCGGAGGCCGCCTCGCCACTGTGACCGTCAATCACAATGACTATGAGTCTGGAGGATCCATCATTCACTCCCTCAATCTCCACATGCAGGAGTTTGTCAAACAGCTAGGTGGGTTTACACTCACACACACAAGGCTTAAAAGGCAGGGACAATAAGTAAACATGAAGGTGTATGATTTATTGAGTACTGTCCTTTTCTAGTTATTTTAATTGAAATGTTGCATGGTTGCATGTTAGATAGTCAAAAGGTTTTCAAAAAGGTTTTCAGTATTTACAAAACAGCAGCGAAGGCTCCCAGCAGAACCTTCAAACATCTGTTCAGCTAAGAAAACAGGTTTCCTGGTGTTTTGTTGTAGAATATAGAGATCCTGTGAAAGATGCATTTGAGATAAGTATGTAGTTTGATGAGCAGATGTAAGATGAACAGGAAGAGCAGTCATCAGTCAAGACAAGTTGATGGTTTGAGTTCAGTAAGCAGCGTCACGTGTGGCTCTGGAAGTCTGACTGGAAGATCATTGCTGTCCTGCCAAAGTAATCAGACCACATGACTGTTTACATCTTGTTATGGTGAATTGTAAATAGATCTTAAGTGGATAGTTTCTATGAAAAAAAAATGTCAAATGTCAGCACATGTCATAAATTCCTCCCTCTGTGTATATTTATTTGTCCTTGGTGTCGCCATGTGTCCACCCCCCAAGGTTTAAAGTATCGCCGTAGCGTGGCGGGTAAGACGGCTGTGTTTAACGGCGA
The DNA here is from genome assembly GCA_033000465.1 of Sciaenops ocellatus. NCBI lineage: Eukaryota > Metazoa > Chordata > Actinopteri > Sciaenidae > Sciaenops > Sciaenops ocellatus. The sequence continues at coordinate 1,968,051 of CP136870.1, forward strand.
GGAGGTCATTCTGGAGGAGACGGACTGGTACCTGCTGGACCTGTTCCGGCTGTGGTGGCGCTACGGTATCAGCTTCATACGCCTGCAGATGTGGGTGGAGGAAATCATGGAGAAATTCATGAGGTAAGTCAGAAATCTCAATGATTGGTTTGCTGTCTGCTAGTCTCATGGCGTCTGCTTGGCATGCTGGGTACTTGACAGTCAATAGAAGGAGTAAGCCAGGTGAGCTGAAGCCGTCCCTGTGTCAAAGTGTCATACCTTTGTTGTAAATGTCCAGCTCTGTGGAGGTCTGTGGCGAGGCCCCACATAAGCTTGTTTACCTGCACCTCCTGATGAGATAGATGATTGGTCTGCCTGGTGTCAGTAGTGTTAGTTGATGGTGAAGATAACATGAAGCTGTCTAAGTATTTATCACGTTTTAATGATTTTATTAAACAAGCTTGCATTACTGATCCAGCACCACCATTTCTGGTTTCACATCACAGAATGTATAGACTGAGTGGAACACCGCCTCCCAGTGTCGCAGTCAGCGTGTAAAGCCTATGCCGAGCTATTTGCTATGTGCTAACGGCTGCAGCCGTAATCGCTGCAAGACCTCGAATCAGTGTGTGTCTTTACCGACAAATGCAGACAACCATGTGCCTGAAAAATAAATCAACAGAACTGACTGATGTCTTTGATCAGCCTGTCCTCAAACTGTCAACATCTTTTGTTGCTTTTTTGTTATCGTGACTCAGTTTGTGCTCGAAACATGAACCAGCCTCAGATTTGCACTTCACCCCTCCACCATTGCCATTCACAGACCTCGATTTCCTCCCTCAGGAAATGATTTGTCTCTGTATCGCGTCTCTAAATCAACAACACTGAGCCTGTACGTCTCTCTCTCATGTCTTCATTACATGTGAATAATTACTGAAAGTTTATTCACAAATCTCAAATCTACAGTTTACAGCTATAACTAGTTTAAACCTTGGGTGTGTGTTTGTTTGTGTGTGTATAATATAGGATCTACAAGTACCAGGCTCATGGCTACGCCTTCAGCTCAGTAGAAGAACTTCTGGACTCACTTGGTGGGAGTGGCTTCATCAACATGACCCGAAGGCCGCTCTCGGATTCGCTGCTGGAGCTGGGTGTGTCCCAGCGCTTCATCGACGAGGTCATTGCACCCGTGATGAGGGTCAACTATGGACAGAACGTCAGCATCCCCGCCTTTGTAGGTCAGATGAGTGTGAAGAAATGAACAGTAGTAGAAGAAGGGAGGGGTTGATGAGTAGGAAAGAGGAGGGCCGGTTATGAGCCGAACATCTACGTCACCGCTGATGTAGGTCAGCTGAGAGGAAAGGAAAAGAAAAGGGGTATAGGAAGGGTGGAATGAGCTGTCAAGAATAAAAGAGGAAAGCAAGGTGAGAGGAGGGGGTAGTCTGAGTGAGCGAGAGACCAGGGAAGTGTGTGGTCAGCTGATAATCGGTTTATAGCACTTGTACTGTCTGTTGTGAGTGTGTGTGTGTCTGTGTGTTACAGGCGCTGTGTCTTTAGCTGGTGCCCAGAACAACCTGTGGGCGGTGGAAGGAGGCAACAAGCTGGTGTGTTCTGGCCTGCTCAAGATGGCTAACGCTAACCTGCTGCAAGCACAAGTCAGCTCCATCTCCCCAGTCTACTCAGGTACTTCACCCGATGTTAGCTGAGTGGAATCATGTCAGTACTGGGATGTTTTGGATGTACAGTCATGGCCAAGAATATTGGCACTGCTGCATGATTTCAGTTATTTCTTCCAAAGGGTTTGCTACCAAATACTAAGTTGAAGGTGTCAGTAACTTTGTCCAGGCCATGTTTGGTGTTGTGTTTTGTGTGAAATATCTTAGATTTTTTTTTCTCTGTTTTTTGGTCCACTGCAAAAAAAAAGAAAAAAGAAATAAACATAGAATACCAAAGTATTTGTGATTGCAACGATTTTCTGGGAGAAGTAGTGAATTATGTGACAGACATGCAGGCTGCCAATATATTTGGCCATTACTGTACATCATTCTAAAAATGGGACTGCTGCGGCCGACATTAGTGTTGAGGTAAAGTCAGGCCATGACTTTTATAGCAACTGATTTAGATTCAACTTTAGATTAGACGATTAAGAGCACATGCACTGAAACAACACAGTGCACTAAATATATACAGTAACTGAATAACTGATTGTGATATTTAACCACCAATTGTAATTTCATTACAGGCTAAAACATAAACATAGACAAGTCTTGATGATTTTATCAGAATCAAATATGAAACATTTAACATGTTTTACAGGCTAAAATGTATTTTATCTATCAACATTCTCCTAATTATCTTATTTTTGCTGGTTGTCCAAATGTACAGATGGATCTGTATCTACTTAAAAAATATCTATTGTTCACGCCATGCTTTCAAACTGTGTATGAAATATGTTTCTTTACCTCTTGTCCTGTCATAGAAATGCATCTTTATCATTCCAGTATGTCAACATTTGCCTGTTGGTGCAGACATCTTGAGACCTGAGAAATGTTCTGGATGTTTCTAGATTATATATGCCCGTAGATACCAGTGACTGACTGATTTCTATCATTTGTCTTACAGCGGAGGCTCCCCAGTACCAGCTGAGTTACACCACAGCAGCAGGGACGGGTTCAGAGCTGTATGACATTGTAGTGCTGGCGACACCGCTCCAGGAAAGTGTCAGGACCGGAGTCCAGTTCGAAGGTTTCACTCCTCCCTTTGACCAGCTCCCTGGCAACTATCACAGCACCGTAGCAACCATTGTCCATGGTTACCTCAACACCTCTTTCTTTGGTTTCCCGGACCCCCGCCTGTTCCCCTTCGCCAGCGTCTTGACAACTGAGACTCCTGATCTGTTTTTCAACAGCGTGGCTAGTGTTTGTCCCGTCAACATCTCGGCGGGCTTCCGGCGTAAGCAGCCACAAGAGGCCGGGGTCTATAAAGTGTTCTCACCACAACCTCTGGACAAGGCTCAACTCAAAACACTTTTCAGGTCAGCCACTTCCTTTCTGGTCAAGTAATCACGGTTTTGATTTATCATAAGTTATTATACTTGATGACAATACGCTGTCACATTGAGGCACGTTGAAAAGCAAACTAACAACTTACTGTACTTCTCAATCTTAGGTCATACTACTCAGTGCAGGTGACAGAGTGGCACGCCTACCCCTGTTACAGCAGCAGCCAAGGACTGCCGCCTGTGGAGCTGCACCCCAATCTTTACTACCTCAATGGCATTGAGTTGGCAGGCAGTGCCATGGAGATGAGCTCAGTGGCCGCCAAGAACATCGCCCTGCTGGCTTACCACCGCTGGAACAGACAGACAGACATGGTGGACCAGAGGGATCTGATGCACAGGATCAAGACTGAGCTATGACCTGTCTACCTGAAAGCATTCAGCAAAGTTACTCAGAAATGTGTTTATGTGGAGAAGCAGAGAAGTGGTTTCTGGGTTATTGTAGCATATAGCATCACACAGCTGAGGCACACCTTCAAGCTGAATCTAAACGTCTGGAGTTGGGTCCTAAATTTTAATAGTTTGACTTATACACCAATCAAAGATACTAAACATAATCTGACCCAGCCTTATCCTGAACAAGCTGAAATATATAGTATATTGTTAGAAAAAGAAGTGTCAAAGTCAAGTCCAGTCTAAGTCAGTGTGACTTTGCTGATTCCCAGCCACGTTGCAGATATGTGGAACATTTTGCAGTATCGGCTGGGGATTGATTGCTAATGCTAATTAGCAGTTTCATCCAAAAAATCAGCTGCAGGCAGCTTTTCTTTGCCAAAAAACAAGGAAAACACAAGATAATATTTAATCTCAGTAGACCATGGATCGACTGTTAGGAGGCTGTTTTAGCTGCTGGTGGTGTGAATTGATGCTAGTTAATAGCAGCAGCAGTCTAAGGTCTTTGTTACTGCTCTGTGTATATAAATGATCATGTGTCCGAGCCAAGAGAACACCTGAGAGTCAGGATTGAGAGCATGAATTAGACACTTTTAAACGGCTGTTTTATAATCTAAAATAATTGCTATTACTGTCTATAAATGTAAGGACTGTTCATGCTGTTGGCATGCACCATACCAAGGAGGTCTCATCTGTAAATTAAAATAATTATTCAGTGACTCGTGGTAGTGGCCACTGGTGGTATGCTCTATTGCCCCTTTCATCAGACTCTTTCATTATCTCCACTTCCTGCTGCTTTTGTTGCGTAATCCAGCGGAAAGAATTTTTTTCGGGGAACGGAGCCAACAAGCTTTCACACTGGACTAAATGAAAGCAGAGTACAGATCCACGGAGCTGCCATTGGTGATGATGACACAAAGGCCTGGTTGAGATTCTGCGTTTTTAATCATCTCTAATTAAAGAAAAACACATGAAGAGTTGGAGTTTGACATTCACTTCCAAAAGTGGAAAATACTAATAAAGATGTGTGATGATATGATAGACCACTGACTGTTGATTATCCTGGTTCTATAGGAGTTTATAACAGCACATTTGGACTGAAGTGAGTTAGTGCATTCAGAAAAACTTTGTGACTCCAACCAGCTTCAGTTGATGCATAATGTGAGTGTGTCCTGTGATGAGAAAACACCACAACCATTTGATGAAAAAGTGTCAAAACGCTGGGATGGCATCAGGACAGCAGCTCCTCTACATACAACAGTCAAATATTAGCAGTAATGTAACCTTTATGATATGCTGTAAAACAAATACACACAAGCGTTATGGAAACATCAAAACAACTGTGATTCAAAGACCACTTACTAGCTTTCTGTGTAACTTTCAGCTGTAGTCTTCATCTTCAGATGAAGGTTTTACTCAGCTGACATCGAGATGACTGTTTCACTATTTCACCCACAGCACCTGTCTGCCGACTCGTCTGTATTGGCTCAAGTTAGTCCTGATGAAAACAGTGTGATACAGCTGAAAGGTCTTGAACAGACTAGTAATGAAGCTTGAATTGGGATAGTTTTCCGCTTTCATGTATATAAGTATAAAAGCGTAAAAGTGCTTTGGATATAATCAGCTCAGTGGATCAGTCTCCATGACAACCTAAATCAATCCACCGATGAAGACTACATGATGCAGTTTAATCCTCAAAATGAAATAGCACAAAATAAAAGTGTTGGGCAGGAAGGGCAAGAAGAAGAAGTAGATCGTCAACCTAAGTACAAATATCATGTACTATATGTCATTCATTTAGTAAAGTGAAGTAAAAGTACAGAAGTATCAGCAAAATATACTTAAATGAAAAGTACTAATCCTGTAAATGATTTGTTATTATATTTGACATTATTTGATTATTTTAGCTGACGCGTTGATGTGTAACCAGCATTTTACTGTTGTGGCTGGTTGAGGTGGGGTCAGGCCCCTCCTAATAGTCACCATGTGGATGAATAATGGGAGAAGAAAGAAGACAAAAAGCTCTTTCACACAAATTTGTATTCATTTTTTGGATTTCTCTCTAATCTTGAATTCACGGACATCTGAAACATAATAAAGAACCTCAACTGGACAGTCAAAAAGTTTGGGAACCACTTATTATTTTTGAATGTAAAACCAGTAACTGTAGTTGTCAGAACGACGTGGTGGAGTAAAAATTACACTTCTTTTTTAATTGTACTTTAACATGACTCACTGCTGTCTGTATAAGATAACACAGTGTAACAGAGAATGAACATTCATTCAACATAAGGGAAAGTAGTTTGACAAATAATCTGAACTGCAGGTCTACTAACTAGTTTTTTGCAGAGCTTTTAATTCACTGATGAAGATCATGCGGTGCAATTAAAAGTTACAATCAAAGCGAGTAGATCCGTTGAGTTAAGATGATGATTCCATCTCACTGTTAACATCTGACCGCTGTCTCTCTACGTAACATAATACATAATACAGAATACTGTACATATGTTATCTGTCTTATCAACAAAATGATGCAGCTGTTTATAATACTTGGCGTGTATTATTCTGACTGTTGATAGAATAAAAGGATTGGATGGTTGGCTGTTTTTATTTTTAAAAAGTGCTGAAGTCTCTGATCTACCTCAGGAATTTCCTGTCCTGTAATAATTTCATAGCAGAAAATGTACTTGTTGAAAAACTACCTCTTGCTTCATTTCATTCTGCTGATGTTCAGTCGTTTGAAGTTTCATTTTCTTTTACTGGAATGGCTTAAAAAGAAAAGTTATGAGTATGTTCAGTGCCCATAAACTCCTGCTACAGTTGTTCCAGTGGATGATTTAAAAATCTTTTTTAGGGATTTATAAATCAATTTCATCCAGTTAAACTGACAACATGCTGTAGCTTTGTCACTGTGATGGATGTTTTGTTTTTGTTTTTGTGCCTTGCTCAAGGGCACCTCAGCAGTGCCCAGAAGGTGAACTGGCACCCCACCTTCCATACTTTGGTCCATGCTGGACTTGAACCAGCCATCCGCCGGTTCCTAAGCCAAGTCTCTAAGGACTGAGCTACTGCCGCCCCGATTATGAGATCCTGAATATGCCTGGCAGCCAAAGTACATTTACACACTGAGTCATTTATTAGTTGTTTTTTTTTGTTTTTGTTTTTTTCATTAAAGTCCTCATGCCCTGAAACTGAAGAATCAAGAAAATCATCTAAGATCCTCCAAGATTTCGTGTCAAAAATTCAATATGATGTTCACCAGACCACCAGACCACCAGCTCTTATTGCAGGAAACAGTGGAGAAAGATTGTTCCACCACCTATATGCTGTAAAATAGACGATATTCTGCATTTGAAAAGGAGTAGTACTGTAGTCATGATTGAGAATGTAAAGGAAATGACTGAAATGATAATCAAGAGGCCCAAAACAAAGAATATCCTCTTCAGTCTGTTTACTATAACATATAATGGGCCCTGTGTCTCCTCCTTGGCTTCAGCAGTGAGAACACATTCACAATGCTGCTAATCCAATCAAGTCCCTAACCAGTGAGACACATGACTCAATCTGGTGCAACATGTGTCAATTATGCTGCTTTTACTTTAATACCTCCCTTTTACTGTATGTTGTTGATGAGCTATAACACAGTTACATAAGTTAGTGTGTTGTAAATAAAAATAAACTTTAAAGAGATTTTTTTATCCCTCTTCACAAAGCATACTTTAATGACTTATGACCTGAAACAAGATCAAGGAACATCAGAGTTTTAAAGGGGAAATGAAGCTAAATTTACATGTCGCAAGGCGTACCCAGCCACCCAAAATGCTTCAATGATATCTTCTGGAGGCAATATAAAGTCTGAGAAAACGACTGTGATGATATGTAATAAAGAATCTCAACTCAAAGGCACACGTTCAGAACTTTCAAACACATCTCACGGCCTTTACTCAGTGAATGGAACCGGCTCACAGGAGGCTGGAGCCTATCCCAGCTAATTTAAGGGGAGAGGCAGGGTACACGTTGTTACTTCATTACAGAACACATAGAGACAAATTCACACCTACCTACCAATTAACCTGCATGTGTTTGGAATGCGGGAGGAAGCCCGGAGTACCCGGAGAGAACCCACACAGACACGGGGAGAACATGCAAACTCCACACAGAAAGAACCAGCCGAGGTTCAAACCAGGAACCTTCTGGCTGTGAGGTGACAGTGCTAACCACTGCACCACCATGCCCACCCTTATTTTGTCAGACAGAAAGACACTAATAAGTTGCATTTTGGGAAATGTAGTTTTACGATATATTTGTGCTATGTGACAAAAGTATTATGTCCTGTGTAAAAGTATGTTTGCTTTCATTCATCAGTTTGACTTTCTTTCATGTGGTAGAACTCCTGTTGGAGGCCAAAAACGGAGGAGGTCCAGAGAAATGTAAAGGGCTTTGTCCGAAAGATTATACCAATCATGCAGGGTCATGTTTTGTAATCATGACACAGTATGACTCGTGACTAAACACCAAGATAGTATTTTCACCTTCACTGTTGAATTTTGAGGACATCATGTAAGTCACTGAATTAAATCAGATTTGCACTTCATTATATTATTGTCTTGAATTTGTAGGCACAGACAAGCTGAGAAAAGCAGTCCAAAATGCTGGGTTGGGTGCTAAATGTTGGGTGCTAAATGTTGGGTGCATGTGGAGTAAAGACTCTTTAAAAGACACAAATGCAGGCAGTGGAAGTCAACAAAAAGAATGCAGACGGTTTAAACATGACACATCAAGAGGTCACTACACTGTCAAATAGAAGCACTGCAAGATGGTTTGGGGATGAATTGAATTCTCTAGAAGCTCACAAATTCCTCACAACTCTCACACCCTATCACACAAACACACACACACACACACACACACACACACACACTGCATATTTCATCCCATTCTCTTCAATCTGATTCTCTCTCAAGACCTCTCTGCAGGATATTTCATGTGTGTGTGATCTGTGTACTCAAACAGTGTTAAATTAACGCAGTGGAAGCCTTGAAGGTAAGCTAGTGATTGATAGATAGATAGATAGATAGATAGATAGATAGATAGATAGATAGATAGATAGATAGATAGATAGATAGATAGATTTGGCCCCCTTGCCCCCAGTGATAATTGTAGAGAACATTCCAGTCTTTCGCTCTGTGTCAGCTGCAGGATGGAGGTTGTAGGTGACTCTGAAAGTTCCTTTTTGTTCTCTGCTGTGGCTGTTTGGCCTGAAACAAGGCAGCTTTCAGACATAATGCTGTGTTAATGTTCCAAGCATTCCTCCTGAGTAATACTGAAACAGAAAGAGTAATGACGTTGCCACTCTTTCTCTGTGAAAATTCTTCCTCTAAAAGCTTAAACTCAGACCACAATGATTTTTGTGCCAAATGTATTAATGTTTATTATTCCTTTGTTTCTTTATTGTCTGTCTGTTTTCCTGTGTTGTTGCATTTCATAATAATGGTGACTGGAGTCATGGTTTCTCTTTCCAGTGAAAGGGGGGGCAGGGGTCTGCCTGGAACAGCTGCTCATACACCCCCACCCCCCTACAGAATTTGGACTGAGCAAGGTAATTTGTGGGAATCGGACAGTTCACTCTTCACTTACCTTTTCATGGTTTTCCACTGGTGTTACTGAATGCTCCATGTTCCTGAGAAATACAACCGATGAATGAAACCTTTGATGATGTTGCATGTTTGCTGTTCTATATTTGTGAGGGCTGAATGAAAAAAAAGCTCCTAAGTGAGGATATGTTCCTGGTCTGTTCACCTAAATGAATTCTGAATTACTGGTTGTGAGATTTAGTTCAGATTTAAAGTGTGATCTTTTCTGCCCCATCTGACTCATTTCAGACTTCACATTGCCTACAACTATTTGATTTGATGGACACATCATAAAAGGAAGTAGAAATGAGATGTTAACCAGCAGCAGCACACTGAGCTCCTTGTGGGTGATAGCTGTTTATTCCGGTGTGATTCTTCTTCAGTTAACCACAGCTATAAATGTTGATTTGATCCTGTTAGTGTCTCAGAAGGCAGGTATGTTCTGTTTTCTAGATACAAGTCATCTTCCATCACCTCATCATCATTGTTCCACGGACCCTTTTAATAAACGGTAAACGGGATCGATCTCCTGTGCTCATTGCTCCACACTTTATAGTCAGTTTCTAGTCACAATATTTTCACCAAATGCACAGTGAATAATTGGGACTGGACTGTGTTTACATTGTGTGTTCCTCATCAGAACACATTTTGTGTATCATTATGGCCTGACAGATTTGTAAATCCACTTTTAAACGTTGAACCCTGCCCTACCTAGCTTGATCTTCTTCCAGCCTGTGCCTGGCTTTGGCAGAAATATATACCCTGTCACCCACACGCCACACACACACACACACACACACACACACACACGAGAACAAACAAAAAGGGGACCAACTAGCAAAAACATTACTTTGGATTACTACTAGTGGCTAAAAACTCCACAGGGTTCCTCTAAACCTTTAAAATGACGATAATAAAGTTAAGGCCACAAATGGTGATTTTGTATTTTTCAAAGATTTGGAAGTGGAAGAGGCTTTCAAACTGAATTTAAACTTACATGTAGGGAAACTGAATTACAGAAAACGAAACTTGATAGCAAACTCAAAATATGAACAATTACAAACATGTGACACATCGGTGTCACGTTTGAATGAAGTGGACAGAGGGCGTTTGTAAAAGCCTGTCTTTGGCCCTGATAGCTGCTGGTTAAAGGTAACAACTCTGTTGTAATATTACAGTACTCATATTGAAAACAGTGAAATGTTACAATGTTTTCATCGGACTCGGGCTCCGCTCCTTATTGGCCCAGCGGCGTACCACGTGGTCGGGCAGTCACGCGCTTTCCAGGAACCCGTCAGGAAGAAGAAAAACAAAACAAACCCGAGAGAGCTGGAACAGCGCGTGGACTCCATTGAAAGGGGCCTTATTATCTCCAACAGGAGACCCGACACGAGGTCCCACACCGAGCAGGACGTGTGCATGGCCGTCCTAAAAGTGAGTAGGACCGGTATCGGTTGGTTTTGGGGGAACTTTGCCGCGCGGTGTGAGTGCTGTGGCCGCAGCGGAGGATTAGCTGTGAAGCTAACGGCAGGTCGCTTGTTGTTGTGTGTCGAGCTTCAGCTGGGATGAGGAAGGGGGCGGACGGAGGCCATACTGACTGTGAGCTGCGGGGGAAAAGGAAGCCACACTCGCTAGTTCCGCATTAAAAAGCACAGTTTGGACTCGGTAACACGGTGAACGTGTCCGTCAGGGTGCACGGTAGTCTGTCGAGCTCTCGCAGGAAGTGTTCGGGTGCAGATACGGAGCTAGCTAACGCTCCATGATGAGTTCTGATACATGTCGGTCACTGTCAAATGTCACTCAGCTACACCTGTCCAAAAACAACGCTCCAGTGATTTTAATGATTGTATCCTCGTACAGTTAATTGGTCTTCCTCGTTATAAGTGAGGTTACATGTCTGCTCGGGGTCAGGATGGTTAAAGAAAGCACTTATATAAGAAGATTGGCGTGTGCTCTTTAAACTATCCAAATAACGCTGCACCTCTTACTTCTGACTAATGAAGTAGTAGAATATAAAAGATAAATGAAAGTGTATTTGTGGTGAGAAAAGCCTCAGCGTGCCTGTGAAACGTCCAGCAGTGACTTTTAGCTGTGTGGAGGTACACGCCCCCCAAACACACACACACCACTGCTGCTGAGAGCAGCTCGACACAGCGAGACATGTCCATGTAATGTAAGTGAAATAATCCACCCGGATCAGACCTGTGCCGATTTCTTCAGTAAAGATGTGTTTGGGATGATAGATGAGTTTAGATTTTATCTAAACAACCTGCTCTTTAGTTTTGTCAGCCGACTTTGGTAGATAAACGTTTAATATATTGTTTCTTCTTACGTATAAATGCTAACAGATGTTATGGCTTGACGTACGCTCATGTGCTGTGTTCACGTTTTGTGTTAGGCGCTAGATCTGACTTGAAATATCTCTTAAATAGAGCTAACTAGGCCACGGACATGTAGGCCTCCAACTTGTTTATCTTCTGCCTCAACCTAGATTGAAACGAGGTGTTTATTATGTAGCAGCTCGCGGGATTGACAGACCGAGCGGCCATTCAGACACGCGCCGGAGGCGGGACGTCATCTTCGCTCGACCAATGAGGAGGAGGGATTACGTGGGTGTTGGCACAGAGGGTTAGATTGAGGGTTTGTTTTGCTTTGCTGGGGATGTGATGAGTGCAGACACTGTGGAGATACTGCTGACATTCATGGCTTTATTGGCGTTTATAACAGGTCATCTGTAATACGTACCTGCATGTTAGATGATGATGATGATGATGATGAGCTGAAGGTGTTTATTCTCTCACTGTGCTTTTCCAAAACAAGTGAATCAATCACAAAGAGATGAAGAGATGGATCATATTTTTTAGAGGTTTAAGCTAAAATACTCTGATATTTTCAGTTTTTACACGGTTTCATACCTTTTTGTGTATTATTCGTGTTCTTCTCCTGGCACTGTGGTTGTTTCATAGAAGGATTTTCCTTTGTATAAGTGACACTGCAGAGCTCAGTGTGTTTTCATCAGCAGTTGCAGTGTCATCCGTCACTATCACGTTGTAATAGTGAGGCTAAAGAAAGGCATTCACACCACAAACACACGTGCTGCAACAACAAACGTCAGCTCATCACATGCATCTAACTCAAACTATTTTATCATCAGCAGAATTCATTTGCATCCATGTGCTCGTGTGTTTACAGCAGAAGATCTCCAATGTGTTATGTCATGTCCAAACCACAAAATCTACACTGCTAACAATACTGAGGAGTTCTACAAGGAGCCATGCTGAATCTTACTGAGATGACATGATCAAGAATACGAGCTACATGTTAACACATCATTCACATGATGCTGTTGTTTCACACAAAGCTTTCCTGCTGTATGCTCAGTGAACTTGAGATCAAGACAGACTTTTTTTCTTCTACATGTGTTGTTCCGCTTTCTGAGTGAATCTTGTCACTGTGTTTCTGTGTAGTTCCCAGATGAATGAGATGAACCGAGCTTGTTCGCCGCAGACATTTTGACCTGTCGGAGCAAGAAAATCACAGGTGGAGCTAATAACATTAACAATGGCACAGCTCCAGAAATGATCACAATGCACTGCAGCTATTAACAACAGCATTAGCTACACCTGCTATTAACAAGTCAAAATGTCAGCTGCCAATGAGTTCTGTTCACAGTTAGTTTCGCTCTGTGTTCTTTTTCTCTGGTACATTGGCTCTCTGTCCTCCATTTTGGGGCCCGCTGTTTTACAGCAATCCTGCTATAGGTGCGTAGGTGTTACTGAGCTGCTGTGGACGAGAACTAGACATCTGCAATGAAGAATACCTATTTATTATGACATACTTTATGTGGGGTTTTTTTTCTCAAATGCTGAACTCAGGGATACTCTTCATGGGTCTGAGCTGTAGACTTGTAAAATTGAGGTAGTCGATTAGCCAGAACACTTGCAAGTAAGACATCGCAATAATAAAGCCATCAAAATTTGTTAAACTTGTAATTTTTTAAATATACAGTTGAACATAACGCCAATGTCCACAAGGTAGCAATGAATTTCCTGTCTTAAGAGCTGTTTATAGTACGGCACTCTGGCAAGAAGGTGAACTCCAAAAAGAATTTGCACTTGTAGTGCGTCTTGGTGACTGAGTGGGCTCGTCTCTCTAACCATGACCTCTAACTGTGCACCCATTCTGTGATATCTGTTGGCATCTCTTTAATTAACCTTCTCTGTCATCATCATGCCTGTATCATGATAAAAAACACAAAGTCACATATAATATGATTCCACTGAAGGTCCATAACTAAATGATACACAGCCCTACTGTCACCTGCTTATACCGCTTAATCAAGCCATATAAATGAATTATTAAAAGTCCCAACCTTCACGCACTGTTACCTGTTAGTGAGCATCCATTCCCTGTTTGTCTCTCATCATCTCCTGCTTGTTATCTCTGTGGGAATCATGGACTGACTGGTATCAGTAGGTAACTCATTCCAAATAAGACACTCCTGATTGGCCTACTTGGATCACATCCAATGTTGTGAGGCAGAGAATGTGAGCTGTTTGCATGATTGTGGAGGTATTAGTTGAGTGCAGCACAGTCATAACTAAACTCTGCAGATCTCCCAGATCTGGTTGTGTGTGAACATTCAACGATAATGATGACTGTGGAATGAAGTCTTAATTAAGCTTTGCATTTTTATTGATTTTTTTTTTTTTTTTTTTTTTTATTCCGGTGTTTGTGTAAATGACTGCGTTAGAGCTCACAGTAATTTCCTAAAATGCTCACTGGAAAGATACCAACCCCCCAATGAATCCACTAATGCAAGTATGGCAAATCTTTCTATTATCCTAGACAGGCATGTCCAAAGTACGGCCCGGGGGCCAATCACGGCCCGCGGTCAGATTTCATGCGGCCCGAAGCTTCATTTTTATAATACATTATTTATGGCCTGCTAGGATTGTCAGATACTGTGTGGCTGACAGATTTGACTTTTTTGGTTGACATAATGAAGCATTTGAACCTTTAAGGACATAACTGCTGCTGTTATTTATCTGTAGATGTGACACTAAATATTACTTTCTGAATGATTTTGTTAAAGACGAGCAAGAGTGAAACGTTTTAGACTTAAATGTTAACAGACTTTACGTTACTCATGATAAGTCATGTTTAGAATGAACATGAGGTTCAGATTTGTATCAACTTCAACAAGTTTAACGTATTCCATACAGTTTATTTTGTTATCTGACTCCAGATGTGAAAGAAAGGAAGAACTGGTTTTTAGATTTGTTCACGCCTGACTGGATTAGATTTGGTTACATTGTAATTTAAAAAAAGATAATTGTTACAATGATTGTTACAGAACAGTGCATTTGGAAGTAACTTTTATTCTTATTTTTTTCATTGTTAAAATGTTAGTATTGGCCCCCGGGCATCTTCACATTGTCAAATCTGGCCCTCTTTGAAACAAGTTTGGACACCCCTGGTCTATGAGGTAATACTGCAGCCCAGCTGATGCTCATTTCTAATGTCCATTTTGAGCTCATCGTAGACAGCCGCATGTGTGAACCCGACATCGACACAGTAAACCACACATAATGTAGAGAGCACACATTGTGACGCCACATGTCTAACTTAGTTGTATAGATGTACATTTTGTAAATAGTCTAAGGAGACATTTGATATATCCAACGTGTGTGCTGCTGAAGTCGTGTCAAATCAAAAGTCAATCACATTACTGAGAGTAGTGTTTTGTAACCTCTGCCTCATGGGCTAAAGCCAGCCTTGTTTCAGACTCAAACTACAATTCCCTATGTCCTCCCTGAAGCAGAGATCAGAGATGTAACCATGATGCTGCAAAAAATCTGCCCTGTTGACTAACTTTTGTCTTCATCAGTTTATCTGTCGTTCTTTAGCAAACATGACTTTTTCCATTTATTCTAGCTTTAGAAAAGAGTCTTGAAAAGTTTGAACTTTGACCTGAACCCACAGATTAGACTGACTCACCGACTGACTGACTGGAAATCCCAAATTATAAGAGCTAAAGGAAAAAATATAATGCCTCTGACTGAAGCCTGAGAGAAATTCAGCCTTTCGCCTTCCGGGGCCTGTCAGGCTCTGTCATAAATATCCGGCTCTACATCACAGCCTGTGTCAACTACTGAGTAGTGAGTTGGATTATATTAAATTCTGCTGTTCAGAAATATTGGTTGCAGCTCAGCCTGGAGAGATGAGAGATGAGCATTGTGACTCGTTTTTTGCACGTCTGTAAGATCGCTGCTTGTGAACGCAGCCTTTCTGTTTCCCTCTGTGATAGTAGAGAGTCTGGATTCATGTTGATGTTACTGTTGTGTTCAGCCATATGTTTCCTCATTCTGCTTCTGCTACAAGAGAAGTCAGAGGCAGCTGCTTTGGAAGGAAGTACACACTGAGATATGATAATGATCACAATTTGTACCTCAGAGGCCGAAGTTCCAAATGTACTGTCGGTCATTAAGAGAGTATGTGTGTACATGCATATTTATGTGCATAGGCCTGTGTGCTTGCATGTACTTTGGTGTTTGTAAAGGGATTTTACGATCGCTTGTACTTGTAGTGTGTACCGATGTTTTTTCTTTTCTGCCACTTCCTGCCTATGCAAAGTGTGTGTACAGAGGTGAGAAGTTCAGTCATGGGAGGAAGTGATGCCGTCAACTGGCCTCAGAGCAGTGGGTTTGTTGTATAATTGTGTGTCAGCTGTTCACTGCAGGGGTCGTGTCTCCATGCAGATTCTCATTTACTCGCTATGTGAAAGCAGCAAAAGAATGAAAGATCAGTCGGTGTGTTTCAGGAAAGTGAGAGAACAAACAAGCGTGAGGGGAGGGTTAAAATGATGTTAAGGTTAAGCTCTGTGTACTCAGAGCAACTCAGATGCTCCCTGACTGAAGGCAGGGAGGCAGTTGTGTTTGTAAAGGTCGGTCCTTTCTGAACACGATGGGGCACAGTTTCTCAGAACATCATTCTCACAACAACTTCCGGCAGCTACTGGGCAGACCGACAGCTGCTGTATGCTTCGGATGCTACGCTAATGGACTCACTGGTTTGGTATGTTGATTGGAAAAAAGGACAATGAAGAGCATTGTGCAAGAGATTTAAGGCAGACAAATATTTACACATTCATTCATTAGCATACGTCCGGCCACTGCCTCTGCAGCAAGTGCAACGTTAATGACGCTCTGTTTTCTTACCTCATATCAGAGCTGAGACAATTATTCACTTAATCAGTTCGTCAACTGACAGAGTAATAATCAGGTATTTGATCGATTAATCGTTTCAGTCATTTCCAAGTTATACCATTCTAATTGTGAATCATTTGAACTGGATATCTTTGGGGTTTGGACTGCTGGTTGGGAACAAGAAGACATTTGAAGATGTCACGTTGAGGAACATAGGTTGAACATTCTGGAGTCTGACTGGGCTGGTGTGTTGCTGTAATGATGGAGTGGCTCATTAATGAGTATACTGTCAGAGCCTTCTCTACACTCTACAAGTCTTATTTTAAACCCAAAGTGAATACCTGGTTACAAAAATGTTTCTTCTACCTCTGGCTGTCTGTGGCTGTTTAGAACTTGTGCCTCTGTCGTAAACTCAGGACTTCTTGGGCGTATTGGGGCACAGCCAGAAGGTTCCTGGTTCATACCCCGGCTGGGGCCTTTCTGTGTGGAGTTTGCATGTTGGTGGGTTCTCCCCAGGTACTCCGGCTTCCTCCCACAGTTAACAGGGTAATTGGTGACTCTAAATTGTCCGTAGGTGTGAATGTGAGTGTGAATGGTTGATTGTCTCTATGTTCCCTGTGATGACTTGTCCAGGGTGTACCCCACCTTTCACCCAATGTCAGCTGGGATAGGCTCCAGCCCCCTGTGCCCCTGATGGCAGTTATTAAAAATGGATGGCTGTATTATGTAAACTGCATACACAACACCTAAGATGGCACTCATTCACTTGAATGAAACTGCCCTCAAAACAGCCCATGAACTTTACATTAAGATGACATCACACACTTTAAATACAATATTATTAATTGATACAAAGAGTAATAATTGACCTTGTTTGCTCTTTGAGGTATCCGCTCAAGGTCTACGCACTTCTTTACACTCTTTTTGTTGATTTGTTTTGTTGCAGTACCAGTGGTGACCACCAGGGCAAATTGGTAGCAAGGCTGAGCTGCAGCGCTGTATCCAGCTCTCTTAATACATCCATGGTGAACATTATTATATAAACTACACTCAAAGGTGGAGGGAAGAGCTGGGAAGGGCGTGGGTTAAAAGCAAGCCAGCTTTGTGATATCTTCAAACCGTAGTCGAGCACATAGATAGCTGGTTAACCGGCTAACATTGCCTCACGGTATAGACCCCACAAAATCAGAGTATATTTAAGTCTTAAAGAATCAGTGTGTGAGAACTTATGGTGGCCGCAAACAATGTGAAAGACCAGTGTTAGTTTGTCCGTTCTGGGCTACTAGAGAAACACGGTGGACCTGCAGTGTCTGTAGATATAAAGGCTCATTCTAAGGTAACAAAAACATAAAGATTCTTATTTTCAGGTGATTAAACACTCATGAAAACAGAGTTTCTTGTTGCATATTATATTCCATTTCTGCCATAATCTGTAAATAGAGCCCACTAAATCTGATACACTGGACCTTTAAGTCTGTAAAAACAGAAGTGAGCCAGAGGGACAGAGGAGGAAAGATGAGATTACAATAAATAGACTAGCATGGCCCAGCGCTGTGTTGACTTTAGGTCCAGCTCATGAGATGGAGACAGAAGGCTGAGACTCCCACCCAGCAGTGATCAGTAAACACAGGGAGGACTGGAGGCAACAGTTCAGCATTTTTAGGAGCACTGGGACAGAGTTTCTTTCCCATGATGTGTTCCTTTAAAGATACAGACACTATTTATGTGCTAAACAAAGGCCTGTCTGTTGTTACGCTCGAGTAGGATTGGTACACAGTGAAAAGGGTATTTGTAAAAACCAAAAGGGGAATTCTACTTAATATCAGTTATCTCCACACTACACTGTAACCCAAAAGTCAGCAGAGAGCACCTGAAGTCCTGAAGTAACCTAGAGGGCGGTGATGAATTAGTGAACCTCTTCAGTGTAGTTTAAGAGAGGGGAGGCTGTATTGATCATTTATACACTTGTTTATGCAGCTGCATGTTGAGATGGTGCAAACAGCAGAGAGGGAGAGATGCTGCATGGCCAGCAGTGAATAGAAGAATATGATTAATAATCAAGTGTTTTATAATATTTAACTTATAGAATACTGTTAGCCTGTCAGCTCCTACAGCTTATTTTTGCAACCATGGCAACACCATTTCATGAGATGATCACTTCATTTACCTGCTGCTGGCGAGCGTTTCATTTTATATTTTATACAATCACAGTTTCGCCGTTTAGAAATGACAGAATGAAGGCACACATGCATTATAGAGCTCACTGTTCCCCGGCTACTCTGTCCAAGTGTCCTTGGGCAAGATGCTGAACCCCAAATCCTGAAGTCTGCGGCATCAGTGTGAGAATGATTAGCTCCTAAAACTGATTACCATCACCATGTCAGCTTAAAAGTGATAATATGTCAATATTGTGTTTGCAACTTTATGTTTCAGTGGCTAAAAATAAATAATTGCAGGTTTCATAGTTGATATTAGGGCTGCAATAAAGATTATTCTCTATTATTCTTTCTAAAATGTCAAAACACGTGAATGCAAAAAAACAAAAAAAAACTTTACCAGAAGACAAACAGCACATATTTTACACACTGGAACCAATGATTGATTTTTATCTCAACAATAACTGAAATGTAAAAAACTGAAATGACAGAATTTTGGTGTTTAATTTAATTTAATAGTTGATAACTAATTGATTCATAGACTTGTGTCGAGTGTGTCATTTTTACTTTTGCATGTGCCATTTTATTATTTTATTTTATTTTTGCAGACTTGTTAATTTCACACTTGATCCTCTTACAAAAACAGCTGTAGTTAAATTGTACCTGCATGCTACTATTGTGTTCTTACACTCTGTGCACTGTCTCTGTTTTTACCACAGACCTGAAGCACCCAGAGAACCACATCAGACCACAACAGATCCGACCAGACCAGGTTGAGCCCAGTCACTGAACCCCCATCTTCCCTTCTCCCCCTAGCCCCAGCCTTGCAGGCTGCATCCAGGCAGCACTTGGCGATTGTCTCATTTAGCAGTAATTTATTGTGCTGATCAAACAAACTCACACCGCTGGGACCAGACAGGAGGCCCAGAGGTTCCCCCCGCTGGAGCTCTAAGCTGTGCCTGGCGATGCCTCAGGTAAGAGAGTAGGAAAGTGTAACATCAGTGGCACACAGGTAGACAGGTTTCCTCCTACACAGACCTGGACAGTTTAGATAAGTGTGGAAAAATCCATATCTGGTTATATCCAGTTACCTACATTTCAACTGTAACTGTACAGAAAACCATCATCACCAAACAGCTGCTGGGAACAGACGGGCTGCTGACAGTGAATGGGTTAGTGAGTGAACGTGTAAACTCTGGATCATTCCAAAGATATGTGTGTGAATTTAGGATTCAGTGTTGTTGTCGTTCTCTGTGGTGCTGAATGATTAGAAACATAATACAGTCAGCCTCAGAAGAAGATGATCAGCTCGTACTGTAGCTGTTTTTGTTTAACCTTTAGATCCTGCAGTAAACAAACATGGCATCTTGGTGGCCATCGTGGAGACAAATATTACTGTACATAACTGCATCATCTCTAGTCTCCTGCTGTCACCTTAACAAAGATTTTCCACCAGAAGCCTCTTGACAAACGTCTGGGCAGTATGTATCTGGATCACAATTAACCTGCTTGTTTATGTGTTTCTATTTTTTTTAATGACTAAGCTGATATATAATTATTAGAAATTTTAAACCCACAATTATTGATTCTAGTATCAGTCAGGCTACCGTATTTCCTCAAACAAAAACCGTAGACAAATGAAAGGCGTCAAATAATGGCCGGGGGCGTGATTGACACAAACAAACAGAGGCTGGCACCAAATGGGGCTGAGAGAAAAAAAACAAGGGTGGATAAACTCCCAAAGCTCCTAGATCACTTTCATTTAATAAATTCAACAACAGAACGGTGCCGGCTGAGACATTAAAACAATGTGCGTGTCTGAAAGTCTCACAAGAAAGCCTTGTTAAGAAATGAAGGGAGAGGCGTCCACTGAGACATTAGAGGGATTTTAATTTAGAATGGATACAGGAAATATTTGTGTACACCATACCCTGTTAAATTGTTATTGCAGCGAATATTTAACGAGACAAACGAGCAGATCAGAGGCTTTGCACGAGAATATGATTAAATAAACTTATCAAACAGAGAATTAGAAATAAAGGCCTGTCTCTAATATAAGCCTCAAGGAAAAACAGTCGACACCAACCAGAAGTGATATCAGGCTAGCTAGTTATTAACTAATTTGTTAACTTTAAGATGATCCTCTGATATGTTGTGAGGTATTCACTGTGAGCATCAGCTGATCCAGGGTCACGCCTTCTGTAAATGTGTCTCTGTATGTAGTAGATAAAGAAATAATGTAATAATAATGTATCTGCAGCTCATCAGCTGAGTCATCGTGTCTGAAATAGCAGAACTTACAAATTTTTTTATAAGATTTGATCTGTTTACTATTGTTTGTTCATTCATTGTTTTGTGTGTTGCAGCCCAGCGTCAGTGGGATGGAGCCTCCCTTTGGGGACGCCTTTCAGAACTACTCGTTTGCTGACCAGGCCCTGACCAGCACTGAGCTGCTCGCCACTAGCTCCGACCCAGATTTCATGTACGAACTGGTAAGTAGCTGCACCACACACACACACACACACACACACACACACACACACACACACACACACACACACACACACACACTCACAGACAAATGATTTAAGCCAATATAAAAGCGTCGGTGCAGCTAACAGCTCTTTGTACAAGCTGTTACTATCATCCACACCTGTATATACAAAGATATATTTATTTACACACACTCATCTCACCAAGCCTCTGTTACAGATGGACATCAGACCTTGCTAACCCTCCTTTGAGCCAGACTTCTTTTCAGATCAGTCACAGCTGCTCACGCTGGCCGTCACTGAGCTGCATCTGAATGAAGGATCCACGTTTAGAGATCAACAGTTAAAATTCCTCATGCATCACATGAATGATAATCTTCTCAAGCACAGAATCTTTTTTTACCCATTTGTAATAGCACACATGTAATTGTAGTTTACAACACCGATTGTCATCAGAGCATATTGATGGCTGTTAATCTGTATGTTTCTGCGCTGAGCTGTATCTGATTTCAGGTCAGCCCAGATAGTAGCAGGTTTATTTGAGGGCAGAGCTAAAACATAGTTTGTCACACACAGAGTTTTGTAACTTTTATTTGAGTCAGTGTAGTTCAGTTCCTGTTCATCCCGTCATATATGAGTCTTTTTTACTGTTTATGAAGCTGTGTGCTGCTGCCCCTTCACATTAAAAGCTCTCCGCTGACAAACCACCTGCAGGAAATGCAATAATACATCACAGAGTTAGCAGAGCTTTGTCAACGCACCATGATATGGACACATCACTTTAAAATATTGCAAGGTGGAAACGAGCAGAAAGAGCTGCAGACGACGTGCAGGCGTTTAATGTGGTTTGCTAGACTCGAGCACACCTCCAGTGTGTCATCAAGGTAAACATCTTCTTTTACCTCGCCATGCTGTGCAGTGGAAAAACACTCGCACCACGCAAGGTTGAGCGACTTGAGTGGTCACAGTTATGCACGGCTCAGCTCTACACGAGTATCCCCACCCGTATCGAAAAACAATATTAGGTTACATGGTACACAGCTCACAAGCTTCCAACAAATTCAACAACAGGACAGTGGCACAGCCATATCGCGTTTCTGATCATTTGAATTAAAAATTCAAATAAATAAAGTACTGAAAAAATAAGAATTACAGTCAAAACATTTAAATAGAATACAAACAGGAAAACAGTCAGGTTTGAATCAAACAGCTTGGTATACTGGGACACCCAAATAGAATAAAGTCTAAATGTTTGCAGGGATGACATCAAACCTTCTGCACACAAACCGCATGTAAATTGACCTGAATGGAAAGTCCCTTGCATTCCTCATGTGTGTTAGCAGAGTGTCAGACTTTTTTACAGAGGAAAACCCATCTCCTATTTCACTCATATCCACATTTCTAATCGTTTTCAGTCGTAGTATTCTCAGAATTGTATGAATTTAAGTTTCATTGAAAAACAGCCGGTCAGCTCGGCTGCCAGCGTGGCATTTAAAACAGAGTGGCCTGTGCCTAATTGTTTAGTAGGCTTGTGACATTTGCCAGGCTCCCAGCAAACAGACAGCTCACCTGTCAGCACTCAGGCTGTCAGCTCCAGGTGTCTGCCTCAATTTACTGTCCACTGTAGACTAAACAATAGCGATTCACTGCTGCACTCTCAATTTCTTGCACCATAGCAACACATTAATGAGATGATGGCGTGCTGTATGATCTTTTTCAACCCTGGAACAATTTGGCATCTGTAAACTCTTTTACTATTTGAACAATAAAACAATATTTGCAATGTTATGTTATGATCTCCTCGATCTCTAGAGTTTCACTTACACGTTTGCTTATCGTAACCAAAATGTCCTCCTGACAATGTCGTGATAGTAAAATGAAAACAACAACTGAACTGATTCTCCCAATCCTCCATGTTTTCCTCTCTGCAGGACAGAGACATGACCCACCGGCAGAGCCCCTGTGGGGACAGCATAGTGGGGGTCGGGGATGGAGGAAAGGAGGTGGAGGGCTGCGTGGATCAGCTTATGGGTCTGGGCGAGTGTGAGACAGTCTACAGCAGCTCAGCGTTCGAACAGTGGGACTCCTACTGGGAAGACCTCACCAGGTACTGGATTATTTATTTACATGCTGTGGCTTATTTTAGATGGAGTTAAAAACAGCAGCAAACACATGATGAATCTTCACTCCTCCTCAAACTTTCTGAAGCTTTAATTGAAGCTTTAATAACATTACTGATGAATAGATTGTGCAATAACTACAGGAGCTTTCATTTAGTGTTCAAAGATGTTTCTGGTTTTAATGGACAGCAAAGAGCCTTTAAAAATACATCACATGTAACTAGTCAGTAATGAAGCTTGGACTATTCGAATTAGCCCCTTTATTGTTGTGAGACTTCCGAAGAGACCATTTTTTTTCTAACTGTGAGCAAATCTCATGGAAATTATGGACTACCAATTAATTAATAATACATAAGTAGCAATCAAGTGTTGTTTTGTTTATGTATTCAAAGCCTGATATATCTTAATTTTCTGTGACTTTTATTATTAATTGATTCATTATTGATGAAAAACTTTTGAAAACTCATTGTTGAGTTGCACTGCCAATACCATATACACTGTCCTTCTGCTATACATACAGTGCTTAACAAACTTATTAGACCACTGCCCAATGTGAAGTTTATGCCACAGCTGCCCTGAATTAACAGCATTGGTAATTACCAAACCATTTTCTCTAATGGTTAATACAGCAGTATGTAGAAGCTCTTTAACCAAAATGATATTTTTAATGCTAAAATATAATTATTATTGTTATCCATGAATTTACTGTTTTACAAAAAGGCCCAAATGTGTATGAACCCGGAGCTGCAAATATAAAAGCTCTCTTTTCTTTTGCTCTTTTTTTTGATAAAAACCTGTTTAAGGAAATTACTTACCCTTTTTAAAGTGAAACAGAAGCTTTGGGTTGAGAGTCACAGACAGGGTAGAAGAGACAGTTTACAAGATGGTGGATACTTTGGTCGACCACCCACCTCTAGACGATTGTACAGTTATATTTATTGTTGATTAATGTGTCATTTTTTCTTTTATTATGAAAAATTATGAAAAATGTGCATTGCAAATCCAAAATGATGTCTTCATACATACATACATACATACTTAATGACAAACTCAGTTGATTGAAGTGAAGAAATATGGCCCTGGCACAGAGGATGTTGTACTCCCTACATCATGTGGGCTCAGGATGTCTCATTTTTCCTGTAGTAATGGCCGATGAAAAGTCAGTGTGTGCATTTTCTGGCGCCTGAAGGTTTTTATAGAAGGAGAGTTTATCGCTGACAGGTAATCGTGGAGGCAGGTCATCTTGGTCTGACACAGGCAGGCCAACATTGGGTGATTTGGAGTAGGTAGTGGTTACGTGGAGAGGCAGGGAGTGTTTTAAGAGGTCAGTAAACAGCAAAGCAGCTGGATGCCGCAGTCTCCTGAGATCTCAGGTGATGCTCCGTCTGTCCTGCAGCGATCCTGATGCTTTGCTGCCAAAATAGTTTCTGCACTCTCTCCTCTGATGCTGAGTGTCAGCTAAGGGCAGACAATCAGTATCTGAAGTGCAAAGGCTATTAAAACTGAGGTGGAAAGTGCTGGCTGTTGCAGGGTACGAGGGCTATCTGCTGCTTACAGGATTGATTGAGGTCACATTTAGGTGGAACAGAGGAAAATTCTGCATCTTTTGGTTAATGAGTGAGTCATTCCTTTACAAGTTCAGCCACATTAGTCCTGACCTGCTGTTGGGTAGCTGTGTCACGGAGCATGTTTCTGGGTCACTCGTCCTTGCTGTGTGTGGTTTTACCAAAGTGTAGTTTAAAGAGACTGAAACAGTGTCTGAAGATTATTCCTTTGTGTCAGTCAAACACTGCAGAAGATAGATTTACGTCTTGGCCTGATGTATGTGTGTCCTTTTGCTTGGCAGATACACACGGCTGGCCAGCTGTGACATCTGGGGAACCAAAGAGGTAGATTTCCTTGGATTGGATGACTTCTCTAGTCCCTACCAGGATGAGGAAGTGATTGGTCGAACCCCGACGCTGGCTCAACTCAACAGCGAGGATTCGCAGCCTGTGTGCGAGGTGCTCTACCCCCCCGGTGACCTGACGCTACCTGCCCCCCAGCTTCAGCCTCAGCCATCCCAGCTTCCCTGTCACAGTAAGAGACCCCTGGTCCCTGGCCAAGGATTGGGCCCCGGCTCTGCACGGCCCTCTCTAAGCTCCACATCCTCTTCCCGTCCCTCACGCAGCCTTCTCCCAGACTTTCCTGAAGGCTCCCAAAAAGCCACCAGACCTGTCCCCTCCAGCACCGAGACCATGGCCAAGACCCAGAACCTCCTCAGTCCCACCCAGGACTATGGCCAAGCTCAAGCCAAGCCCCAGGGACGAGGAACCAAGATGGCTGGCCCAACTTCTCACAGCTCTGACTTTGTGCGGAAGGCCAAAGTCCGTGTGACTGCTGTGCATAAAACTCAGCCCGACAAGCCCTCCCAGACAGATTTTGAGAGGTCAGAGGCCCCTCTACCTCTCTCCCAGCCCCAGGACAAGAAGGCTTCCACTTCGACGAGCGCCACCTTGGTTGGGCTTCCTGATGCTACCGCGAGTGGCTCCGGCATCCTGGCAAGCTTTGAGAGGAGGGCAGAGGGAACAGTGAAGAGAGAGATGCCTGTAGGCTGGCCTGCCACCGTGCCTCATCTTGTGGAGGCGAGCCAGGCCCTGGAGGGCAGCACTTCTGGGCTGGTCAGCGGCGGCAGCGATAGCGTGGCAGGGGCTAGCGGTGGCAGCGTTCTTGTCGAGGGCACAGAGAAGAGCAAGGAGGAGGAACACAACTACTCTCTGTTCCTGAGCCGTAGACTGGCCAGCAGAGCCCACTCTCAGCTAGAGGCAGACGAGGAGGAGGAGGAAGACGAGGAAGAGGCGGAAGAGGAGGACGGCGATGGGCTGGAACTAGATGATGAAGACCATGATGAGGGTTTTGGCAGCGAGCACGAGCTTTCAGAGAATGAGGAGGAAGAGGATGAGGAGGAGGATGAAGACTATGAAGCAGACAAGGATGACGACATGAGTGACGCCTTCTCCGAGCCTGGTAAGAACCCATCGTCTGCCTGCTTCTGGTTACCACATTTCATTTTCTTCTTATTATTACCTCTAACTGTCGACCTCTGTTTCTTCTTCTTTCTGATTTACTTCCTATCCTCTGCCAGGTTGTGACATGGAGCTGATGGAGGACATTAAAGGCCTGACAGCAGGAGTCTCAAGCCGGAAGCGAGGCAAGCGCCGCTACTTCTGGGAGTACAGTGAGCAGCTCACCCCCCCCAAACAGGAACGTATGCTTAAGCCGTCTGAGTGGGACAGACACACGCTGCCTAGCAACCTGTACCAGAAGAATGGGCCTCTCCATGGTATTATACACACACACACACACACACACACACACATCAATAAACTGCACACTGGCGCAAAAAATATGAACACATCAGAGGATATATGACTTGCTTTAAGACTTAGTATAATGACATTTAGTGAAAAGCTCTTCAAAGCAAAGACCTTTGGGATGGTTGGATTTTTGCCTCCATCATGGTATAAAATATGCCTTCCAGTGGAGACATGTTCTGAGTCCTTCAATACGACTGTGACTGTCTGAATTTTCCACAGCTGCAGCTTTGCACAGCATGCAGCAGTGATACTACAGTTTAAGTCATCACATATATGAAATAAATAAAGTCTTGTTTCTCACATAAAAGGCACGGATAGTAAAGCATTGCCCATGTTTATTAAATTCTGTTGCTGAATTGAATTTTGTGTGAGGATGTAGAAGATGACTCTTGATAATCCATTTTGATAATTTCATAACGTTTTTCAAAAAGAAAAAAAAAAGAACTCAATCATATCAGGTCGTTATTTTCTTTATTACTGAACCCAGAACTGTTTTAGGTCGACCATCTGTGACTAAACAGAAACTACACTTTAAAATCTGTTTAGAAATGTGTACATGCAATGAGAAATGTAAATGATGCAAACAGAGAGGAGCTGACGGGCTCAAGTGAATGTTTCATGATTGATTTATTACTCAAATCACATATGATGCCATAAATCAAATCATATTAACTTGGTAAACAGTGAGAAACCAATTCAAAGGATGGAAACAGCACCTCCCATTGGCTGGTTGTTTTTTATTCCTGTATGAAGCAAAAACATGCATCCATTTTCATACTGAGAGAGAATCATAAACTGCATATATGCATGCTGAAACATGAAATTCATGGTGATGGTCCTCTCTAATCTTTAAGGAAAATATATGCTGAAGAAGTCTCGCCGCACTGATGTGGAAGATCTGACTCCCAATCCACGGAAGCTGCTGCAGATTGGCACCGAGCTCCGCAAACTGAACAAGGTGATCAGCGACTTGACCCCCGTGAGCGAGCTGCCGCTGACTGCACGACCGCGGTCCCGCAAGGAGAAGAACAAGCTGGCATCCAGGTAAGACATGCACACGCATAAAGTAAGACACGTATGATCACGCTGACCCCCACGGAATAGGAGTATGAATTTGAAAAAGGGTGTTGTGTATTAGTGAACTCCACTCATCTGGTGTGTTCTGTAGAGCTTGCCGTTTAAAAAAGAAGGCCCAGTATGAAGCAAACAAAGTGAAGCTCTGGGGACTCAGCACCGAGTACGGTAAGTACATATGTTCATTATCACTGCAGTGATCATGATTACCTGTTTTAACTTTGTCATATGTTGTATATGTTTGTCATATATATCGACCCTCTGATCTACCACGTGTCTTCCCGTAGACCGCCTGTTGTTTGTGATCAACACCATCAAAGAGGAGATTGTGGCCCGGGTGGAGGACTCTTCTCCGCGTCCAACCAACATGACTGACACTCTGGAGCATCTCATCCAGGAGACACTTGGTGAGAATCATTTAGAGATTAAAGGTCAGCAAAAACACAGAATGGTGAATGATGATTCAAATTCCTCAAAAATAGTCTCAGAGAGACATGGGAAACTAGTGAGCTGTAAAATCTGAGCATTAAAAACACCAAATCACTTAATTACCATATGATGCATCAGATCATCAAATCAGAAAATTATAGGAGGTGATTAATGACTATATTTGTTTGACAGAGGTACCTTGCAATTCTGACATTTCTGATGCATCTTGTGTGTTTCTGTGTGTACAGTGACATCACCAGTTGCCGGGCATACTTCAGACTTCGTCAACAAGATCTTGGACAACACGGGACGTGGGGATCCCACCGGCGGACTGGTCGGCCTGCGAGTCCCCACCTCCAAAATCTAGACAAACCGCGGTCCACTGAGAGGAGTGGACTAAATATTACCACCGTGCTGTCCCATTGTAACTATGCTCCCCTCTGCATGCCCCTCCAACCCAGAATACATACACATTGTTAGTCACACAAACACACATACCACTCCCTGTGTGTGTGTGTGCTTGTTTAAGCCATGCACCTGTATGGCATACCCCCTAGCTTTCTGTCTCTGCACACACGCAGAGACAGCGCGTCACCATCTCCCAGCCCATCGTGAGCATCTGTTGGGAAAAGCGCCTCTTAAAGCAAGGGATGGTTAGGTGTATAGCTAACAGCACGCTCTAAATCCACTGGTGATTATTAGATGTGTTTTAACATAGCATTGTGTAGGGTCGGTTCTGTTGAAGGTTTGCTTCCAGGGCTGAGACAGAGACAGTCATACGAGTGTAACCACTGGAATACTTTCACACAATTTGTTTGAGGTTCTAATTATTCTAAAGAATTGTTACCTGTCAGACACCATCACAGATTGAACAAGTTCCAGTTATCATTTCCTAGACGAGGTTCACCTCACACATGGCAACAAAAATGAACTCCAGTTAATTGACCCACTCAGTAAAGTACTTTGATAAAAAAAAAATATTTTGGTTGCCAAGACAGCTGCAGAAAAAAAAGAAGCAGCGAGGCGTTTCGGGGTGGCAGGAAATATTTTGTATTGAAGGCCTAAATATGTTCATGCCATCCCCTGTTTGCCAATCAAGAGTTAACTTTTAGCACATAGAAACTCGAAACAAAGAACAAGTAGAAGCTGAAAGTTAAAATGAGACTTAAGCGACCGACATCCTGCTGGGCAGGCAGGACGAAGCTTAATATAGACGACGTTAACTTAAACAACAGGAGGTAGTTGTCCATGCGGAGAGGAAGTGCATGTGGTTTGGTGCTTTTTGGCCTTGTGCTGGTTATAACTGGACGGGGTGAAACAGGCATTTTTGCCAGTATGGGAGCATCTGTGAGGAAGATGATGATGGTGGTGGTGGTGGTGAAAATGGCATAAACAGTGATCCATCTCCTCTAGAAAACTGTACATACAAAGTGTCTCCCAGATGGAAAGCGGCACCGGCTTCCGTTTTTTGTACAGAGATGATCAGGCTAACAGTTTGGTGTGTTCATACTAGTGTTTGATCAGAGTTCTATTCATTGTGCCTTGTGTATGTATGTGTGTGTGTGTGAATGAGAAGAGGTGATCAGAACTCCCTGAGGTCCAGCCAAGGAGAGGACTACTTTACACTGAGGGAGGTTGTTAGTGAATGTGAGGAGGGAGACACCTGTGGGGGGGTTTGTCGTGTATTTCAGTTGTCTGAAGATATTCTGAATGTACATAAAAGAAATGGTAGCTCTCGTTGCTCGATGCCACAGAGTCTGTGTATATAGGAGGGCTCTGCAATAGATTACTTTTGGTTTTTGGTACTCTGTCTTTAGGGGTCGGGGAGGGTAAACAGATATTTTCCTTTAGAGTTACAAAAAAAAATATTTGCACACTATATTTTGATTGTTTTTTGTACCAAAGACACATGCAACGAAATGGCGACCAGCCAGTTAAAGTAAGGTTTTGCACAGCTTACCTGACGCCGTATTGAATGTAAGAAATGTGGGAGGGTCAGGGAACTTCAGTGAACTGTGAAATTAGCTTGGGTCCAATTCTGTACAGAAAAGGAACATTCATTCTTTGTTTTTGTTTTTTTAAAATCTAAAAATTTACCCCATCTACGGGCTCCTCCAGTAGATCTGTTGCTTAGCAAGCACTTCATTCCTGAACTGATTCCTCCCTCCACGTGCTAACTGTGTTAATGGCGCTATCTAGGACGAAAACCAAGAGCGCTAAGTAGATAAGCTATGTTACATTTTTGCTTGTTTGTCAAAATGTCACCAACAAATAACCAAAATGTTTTGTTCCTGTGTCACTTGTTTGATTTGTATGTAGATGAGGTCTAGTTCATCAACAAAAATATTAACTGAATTGTGTTTTCAAGTACTGTATATAGAAGCATTAATGATATATATCAATGGTGAAATGCCACTTTTCATGACAATTGATTCATTTTTAAGCATGACACATTTCTAAAGCCTATCCTTGCATCGAGAAAGTTAGAGGAAAAAAACAACACAAAAACCAAAAAAAAAAGTTCTTGGTATATTTTTGTACTTTAGCTGTCTGATAGCTTTCCTGTTGGTTTGGAAGTATTTGTCTCCAAGTGGAGAGAAGGAGAGGTGGAGGACGAGAGGAGACAAGTGTTTAAAGAGCAGCCAGTTAATCTGATGCTATGACATATAAACTGACATGTGACCCCTCTGCTCTCCTTTGCTGGTTGAGTGAAGTGACGGAAAATCAGGACTGGATTTATTTAAAACACAATGCATTGAAGCCACGGTCTACTTTGAATGCTCTATAAAGAGAATGAGGACATGCTGTCTTTAGCGAGGACAGGGATCGGTCCAGGAGTGTGAGAGATGTGAGGGCAGATGAGGAACCAGCTGCAGTGTTGTCACAGATGCTGTAAGAAAGCCAAAGCCATCATATTTTTGTCCCGGACTGATCTGGATTTAGCACTGTGCATTGTCATTTAGATTATCACACATATTCCCTCTCTAAACATGAAGTCGGTTGAATTTTCCATTTCCTGGGACTGATATTTGCTCCCTTTGAGGTTGATTTGCTGAATTTTATCTGCCTGGCTTTCCCTCCGGTCCTCAGCTTACATCTTTAGTGACTGGTCACGGCCACAAAGAATGACTTTGTTCACCTAAACACACAGAGTTACAATATACAGGCCACAAATTGGTGGCGTGTCCAACCTTTAAAAAAAAAAAAATGCATGATGCGTGTATGCTTGCCTCCCTGTCGCCTCCACAGAGGAAACGCTGCCATTCCCAGGAAGTTTAAAATTCAACCAGAATTCACAAGAAAAAAAAAAAAGAAGTGTTTGTTGAGGCTGAATTCTGAGCGTGCTCCTTCACAGAATGAACTCTGATGTCTGATGATGGTGATGCAGAGCTGCCATGTTCTGTATCGTGTGATTGAATAACGATATATATATACATATATATATATATTTTATTTTATTTTTTTTACTGTTTTCTGTCTAAAAAGGGAGAAATGGTGCTTTTTTCTGAAACTAGAATGATGAGTATCCATGATTCTTGTTTGACTTCTTAGTCTAGTTGTAGCCTAATGACTTGCTCTCCCCAACCATCCATAGCTATTTTCTTAGTAGTGATTCATTTTTGTAAATAGACTATAAGTTAATATGTATCTTCTAAATGTTAGATATATGTATAGAATACTCTATCTTATATGTTTGAAAACAAAAGCACTTTGTCCAAAAAAGGAAAAAATAACAAAAAAAACAAAAAGAAAAGCATTTTTTCTTCCATTTGCTGCTAAAAGGCCTGGTGTGAATGCTGCAAGTGTACTTGATGACTACTTGCTAGGATAGGTCTATTACCTGACTTGGCTAGGTCTCTAAACTAGCAAGGAATGGGTGTATGGCCTGGCGAGGGTTAGCTCTACATGATTCTGGAGCCATGTAATGATATGAGGGGTTGCTTGAGAGCGTATCATTCCTTGGCTTTGGGAAGCCCAGTGTCTTGACAGGAAATGTCTATTTCCTGGTCAGGGGATAGTGTGTTTGTGGTCTTAAAAAAAAAAGAGGGTTTTGATTCCAGGGCCCCTACTTTGATCCTGATGCTGACCCCCTTGGCGTCTTGATTCATTTGCCTTCAGTAGAGGTTTCCTATGGAAAAACTGATTCTGCTTTGGCTTCCTCTTCAGGGTGATGTACAGTGTAGACACATTTCTCCAGAGAGCTATATTGTTATCATTTGTAAACTGATTTCTACTTGTGACTTAATGAGGAGGGGTTTAGCCTGAGGCGGCCAGGAAGAACCTGTTTGAAAGACGTTGTTCCGGGCCGCCTTGGGGGAAGTTACTATATCACTGTACTGTATGGCAAGCCAATTACAAATGGAGACTCAATCCGGACACTTATTGCCTTCTTAAATAACTTTTCACTTGCATACAAACAAAAACAATAACATGGCAGACATGTCAGTTGCCGAGGGGTGTGCCAGAGGTTTCCGACATTGTTCTGCCAATATACGGTCAACAACAACAACAACAACAAAACCATTCAGCCTGATTGGCTCAAAACAACCTTGACTGAAGTAGCAGACGTGGTGAAATACATATATGAAAAATGGCTTCAAAGATCTGAATTCCTCATGCTCAGTTGTATCTTTTGTGACAATGTTTGAAGCGTTTTTTCAGCTACAATTTTCCCAGGTCTGGCAGGGGGTCAACAGTGGTTAAAGGGCCACTGGTTGACGGAGAGTAGATCTGCTCAGCGGTGCGGCTGACAAGAGAAGCATGTGTGTGTTTTGCTGTCGATCATGAGGCTGGTTCAAGAAAGAGTCCTCACAGGTTTTTACATTTAACATGATAGGCGCAAGCTGTGCAACTTTACATCCGAACCAGGAGACTCTGTGGCATTTTAACAGTCAAGGAGTGAGTGAAAAATCCACGCCAGTAAAACTATTCCTTATTCTTTTTATTTCTGATGACATAAATCCTATACAGTCAACTATTAAGCTAATAGAGTGTGTAACTTTGTGCTACTCTTGTCCAATAAAAGCTAAGTGGATCCATAAAGCTCTTCTTCAGCAAATCAGGGTAATATCGTTCTTCTATCTGACATATGTGATGACATATAAAATCAAAAGAAAATATATTTATGTATTCCAATTATTGTCGCCATTCTTTACTCTGTACAAAATATTTTGTGTATGTGTGTGGGTGTGTGCGTGCATGCGTGTGTGTGTGTGTGTGTGTGTTAGGAATTATCAATGTCAATCAATGTATAGTGCAATGCTCTCTACACAAACTGAAAAAAAGGCCAACAGACTTGTCACAAGAATTCACAGTTTCTCTGCTTGCTCTGAATCGGTATTCAAACATACAGAAACGACCACGTCCTCCTCTCATGAAAGGATTTGACGCTGATTTCCAGCCGTGATCCAACTGGGGTTTGTCACATGGTGCTGTTTATTTTTTTTGAATTAAAAATGGCATCTGCATTCAGACCTATTCATAAATAACATTTAATAATGCTCAATAACAGACCGGACTTCCCTGTTGGACCAATCAGAGGAGGAATCGCACTGATTCTTCCTCCAAACAACAACAGAATGGTCATTTCTGTATTATTGACATGTATGATCATTATTGTTGAGCATACCATGATTTCTTTTGTACAAGTCAGACTTCTGGATTTGATACCACAGCCCAAAGTCAGAGGATCTTTAATCTGTCATTTTCAAATAATTTCAAATAGGTTTCCTTGAAAGAACTTCATATTTTGGAAATCAGGAAAATAGAATGTAATTGATACACTTTCAGTTAATGAACTGCATTTTTATTGAGTGCAAATCAGCTGAATATGCCAAATTTTTCTACATTCACTCAAAACTTTATTCTTCTGTGTATGTTGAATTAAATTTACTTGTGGTTAAAACTGCAATATTAAATAGTAATAAAAGTAATAAAAAAAGAAAGAGATAGATCTACGTCTAAATTAAAAGCTCCACAGACACTGCAGCTCTCCTCGGCTCTGTTTTAGCGTCTTTCAGCTCATTGTTTTGGTTTTGCAGTCCAAAACTTGACTTTTGGTTCAGTCTCGTGGCTCTCAACAACAGGTAGTTGTTTTTCATGACAAAGGTCTGTCCAGCACCAAACATTAGACGGACACAGTCAGCGACTAGTCGGTGAACAAAGCAGAGCATTTAGCAGGCGTCTCAGTGGAGACCAAAAACTTCTCATTTGTACCAGAATACATACAGATGTTGTTTCCAAGAAACTTCTTTGGAGGTTATTAGAAAATTACAGATCTGTTAGATAAACGTTATCAATATTCTTATCTCATAGATTGGGTTTGTGGGGAAAAAAAAAAAAAGGACTACAGCATGGCACCTCCCGCTGGCTGTGATGTCAGATCTCAAAGTCTGGCTTTGAGCTTCTTTCGAAGCATTTTAAATGTTTTCTGTCTTGTTTGAACCCATGTGAGCTGTAAAAACATCTTCAGAGGCTGAATTCTCCTCTGCCCACGTTTTCGCCTGTGTAAATTAGATACAAACAGATGTGAACTTTGACTAAAAAATGTGTCGCAGTGGCGATTATGTTTCTGCATGTGGATTCCCTGCATAGCACTGAGAGAATCAAGTGACCTCTGGAGTTCTTTGCAGATTGGGAAATGAGTTGACCAATCATCAGAAAACGTCTCCGTCGTCACAGAGGTCGCTCACTGTCCTCTCAGTTGAATGATTTCAGAATTGCTGCTATTGAACGAGCACAACAATTTCAGATTTTGGTTTTTAGTGTCAATGACACACACAGTATATTCTTACACACCCTGTTTGATTTTCACATTTCTCTCTGCAGTCAAAAAACCAACAGTGTTACTCACCTTGCACTTGGTTTTTACATATACAAGTAAAAAAACAATACTTTGAATATGATGCCTGCTGAACCAGGTGCCTTAATCAGATATATGAGAACACAAATCTGCACCTTCTGTCAGTCTGGAGGGGGTTTCCCTACAGAAACAAGGGGCTGGGTTTCCCAAAACCTAAACTTGAAGTATGAAAATGAAACATAAACCTCATTTTAACCCCAAAAGAATCCTTTTTGTATAAGAATCAGCCTTTGACAGCCCATGATTGCTGTCTGTCATGTACAGATGGAGAGAAATCCCTTTTAAAACATCACTGAAGAAGAGCAGAGATGACAACTTGTAAACTAAATTGACGTCGTTTTGGGAAACCTGGTTCTGTTTTTATCTCTTTCTCTGCCCACTACGCCACGTTATCGTGTTTTCTGTATTGGCTGCTGCTGCTATCACCGCTGGTGTGTCTGTGTAGAGAAGAGCAAACTTCCACTGTGTCTGAGGCAGAGGGAGACTTTGGGCCTGCTTTTTACCTTGTCAATTACAATGTGTTCTTCTTCTGTGGTTTCGACATGGAGCACCGTGTTGCTGCCTCTTGACCTTTTTGAGAAAGAAAAAAAAACAACAAAAAACTTTTAAAAAAAAGGATAAAACAGAACTTTCCGTTTCTTAACTTTGCTATTATGAAGTGCCAGACCCTCCTTGAAGTCAGTGTTGGAGTCACTGAGTTGCAGGTTGCGAATGAAGCAACAAACTGAGCATGGAGGTAAACCGTGGTGCTAATCTGTCTTTGGCTGGGTGCTAACATGGCTGTGTTCAAAAGCTGTATTAGCCATATTATTCCTTCTGTTGATGACTCTGGTCAATCTCGTGTTTCTGACTGCTGCACTGCTGTATGCTGATATAGCGAGATATAACTCTGCTGCTGCTTTGCTGATGAATGTAGACTAGTCTTCCTCAGCAGGATCATACAGACAGGTGTGAGTGTCTGGTAGAGCTTTTCCTGTTGTTCTACTTCCTGTTAGACTTTGTTTGGAACATGGAGGGAGACTCTTGTCGTCAGGATCCAGAAAGATCATGAATGTTGTATCATTATATGGGCGCCATCCTGCTTATATGTTTAAAGCTTTTTTTTAAAAAAAAAAAAAAAATATTATGGTTTGATATTTATGCTCGGACTCTGTCAAATTGCACATTTGAATTTTTTTTCCTATATTATATTTTATTACTTTTTCCCTGATCCCAGTGTTCATACCATTTCTTTGATATTTATTTGTGTCGTCCTGTAAATTAACACGTAAGAAACAATTTGTTCAAACGAGACTTTATAGCTTTTCCACTGAAGCAGGCTTGACCATGAGTCAGAGACTTCACAGACATGAATCAAAGTCACCATGAAAGCTCCTCAGGTTAACTATGTGACAATAACAACATGATGATTACAAAAAATGTTCCATTTACTCAAAGTATGTATTAAATATTACCTCATCACATATCATGAACAAGATACGCACGCCCCTGCACGCTGCTAATGCAATTAATTCTAAAGACAATCATTAATTAATCAATAAAGAGATCAGATTGTAAAACAATTTACTTATAAAACATTAAGAGAAGTAAAACTCAAATATAAAATCAAATGATTCACAAATAACTGCATAAATCAACACATAAATTCATTAAGAGATACCCAAAGGATTTCAGAGGAATTAGCATTTTGATTTGCTAGTTTACAAAAGGAACCAGTTAGCTTAGCTTAGCACAAAGACTGGAAATAGAGTGAAACAAGTAGCCTGGCTGTGTCCAAAGCTGGTTAACATATTAGATCATGTTTGTGTAGAAATGAGTTCAGTGATAGGCTGTGACTGTTTCTTGGCACAGAGCAATGACTTCTTGGAGTCGTGTTGTCGCTGGGAGGTTGCCGGCACCCAGCCGCTGTGACGCACACAAAGAGGAAGAATTATAGTGAGACATGATGAGATGTTAATAACCTGAGGATGTGGATGTGTGGACACACATCGTTTTCATTAATTAGGGGATTAACCAGATTTGTCCATAAAGAAAACTCAGTGTGTCATCAGAATAATTTGAAAGATGCTCCAGTTGTTTCTTCCTGTCCTTCAGTATCCTACCATTACTTTCATATATACTTTCTTTATGTTTGGCCTTAATGCCAGTCAAAGAAAAGAAAATGCTCTCAGAGCAGCACTTTCATTGTGACTTTGAGTCATCAGTCTGTGAAGGCCATGAAGCGTTGTGTCATTGGAGGTTTGATGTGGTCAGAGGGGGCGGTGGAGCCCTTGAAACCCAGATCACGGAGTCAACAAAAAGAACCTCACCTTTGACACAACTCTTCGGTTTTGTCCTGACTCTGGACTGAGGATCAGGTGCTCCACAGCCTTGGAGCTCAGATTAGGAGTCTCTCTCTAACTTTGGTGGGGAAAATTAGAAAATCCGATCAGTTTTCTGGGAAAACTTCACTGCGCCAGAGATGTTTCGTCCCTTCTGGGTGCTTTTTTTTTTTTTTTGGTTTGTTTTCAGAAGGGCTTTGGTTCGCAGTTGTCTCGTCAGGGAGCTCCTGAGATTAGCCAGGGGTCACTAAAGGCTGGTGGGCAGAGACCCCTTACCCTTCCCTGCAATGAACGATAAGGGGAGGGGGTCATTTCCTCTTCTGCAGACTGATCTTATCAAAGCAAACAACGGCAACCCACCCTAGATGACATAAACAAAACCCCTCGTTCCATAATGTAGCTACACACGACCAGCTCATCATCCAACACTGCAATGATTAACATCTCCCTCCAGACTTGCCAAAACACATGGAGAGAGACATTTAACAAAAAGAAAATGTTTATCCCAAAACATTTCTTTTTCTGTTTCTTTTTTTCTTTCAATTTGATAATAATGACAGACAGTAAGAAGACTTTCTAGGAAATCCATACAAGTCCAAACATGTAGAGGATGTGGGAGGTATCCGTCATCCTGAGCTCCACAGCTACATGCCATTGTTATGATGCTTCTGGTCTTGTATGGTAACTTATTTGATTAGATCAACAGCATGGGATCTTTCTGTAGTTAGTCCTGTGTGTGTTCCTCTCCCCAGTCTCAGTAGGAAGGCTGTACTTCATTGCTAAGTGCTCTATAATAGATCTCTTGGTGATTATAATTTCATAAAGAAGCAAAACCTGCAGAAAGTGTATCCTGCTGAAACTAACTTGATCCTCTCCTTAGCAATGACGTCTATATTTGTAGTTCACATATATGCCTGTTCGAATACAATATCTTGACAGTTGTTATATTTATGTTGTGTAATAAATGTCGTGCTGGGTTTATACTTTTGTTTTATCTAACTTTTTCTTTTTGTTTTTACGTTGTATTTTATTTTTCACTGAGGCACTGTGGGTGGCTTTATGCACAGGCGTGGAAATGTAACAGATGATTATTTTTTTGGTTTGTACTGTAACAACTCGTTCTGTTTCAGAGCTTCTGACAGTTTGGTCTCTGGCTGCTCGACATCCTGCGGACACCTGCCCTGAATCTCTGTCGTGTTATTGTGCCTCTCTCTTTTTCTTTCTTATTTTTTAAATCATTCTTTCTCTGTTGTATCAGCCAGGAGTTGATGCTGCAGCTCTGCTTGTAACCACAACAATAGTCTGATTATGTTTATTGATTTTAATATCAAAATAATAAAACCATTAGCACCCCAGCCTGATTCTTGTGTGTGTGTTTTATTGGTTTAATGGAACTCTGCATGTGGGTTTGGGGAAGTGAAATAAAGATCCAAAATAATGAATTTTCATAGTAGAATTCAACAAATAATGTATCATAGATATAAAGGAGGGGGAAGTAACAAGTAGAATATACCTCAATGTTAATGTATGATACACACTATTGGAGACAAAAATGTCTTCCAGATTAAACTCTCTGGGTTGAGTCTTGAGTCAACAAATCCAATGAAAAAAAACAAAATCAACAAAAGCAAAATGTTCTT
Organism: Sciaenops ocellatus; assembly: GCA_033000465.1. Classification (NCBI taxonomy): domain Eukaryota; kingdom Metazoa; phylum Chordata; class Actinopteri; family Sciaenidae; genus Sciaenops; species Sciaenops ocellatus. The sequence goes on from CP136870.1 coordinate 2,006,772, forward strand.
TTGTTTCTCAGTACTGTTAGACCCGACTTCATCTCTTTCTACTGGAAACTCTTTAAGATGTCGGTCACAAATATTTAGCTTCCTTCCTTTTAAAAAAAAAAAAGTACTGTCTTAAAGCTAGGCGCTGCAGGTTTTACCAGACTTCAGTCAAACAGAAGAAAAAATGATTTAGTGTCATTTGGTGCTCAAGGAAGCATGTTCAGCTCCAGGAATGACTCATCTTCATTATAATGGAAGAACTTCTCCCGGTGTAACCTTGTGGTTCAGTGATGTTTTTTGGAGAGAAGGTTGAACAGTGAAGGTTTTTGGCACAGAGGAAGAGGCTTTGGCTAAACAGACAGTATACTGTACGCTCTTGCTTTGGGATATTCTACTTAGATTACTGGAATCCTGTGCAGCCACAACAAATAAAGTATGACTGCAGGATCAATAACTGTGCCACATAGAGTTGAGATGGCCAGAGGCTCACGACAATGACAAAGTACATTCAAGTGCAATACTGCTGGCCAGTTCTCATAATACATCCATGGTCTCAAACTTTGAAAACTTGTATTACACCAAAGAGGATTATGATACATTTATAATAGCCACACAGAAGCAGTAAAAAGCAGCACCGTGCAAACGTTATACAAACCAGGGGAGTTCATGAAATGATGTTAAAGTATGATAGAAGCTTAGTCTGGATCAGGTCTGTTTACAGACAATAACCAGCAGCTGAATTATGTAGGAAACATTCATTTCCACACCACTGAATAAACTAATAATAATTCTTTGAAGCTCTTATTCTTAGTTTTTCACACCTAACCTGGAAAACACTACAGCCAATTCTGTTTGTTATCATGTATCTGCTCCTTATTCAGAGTTCTGATCTGAATTCTCAGAGTTTTTATCAGGTTTGGTCTCTAAAACAGAAAAAGTCTTCTTCTAAAATGATGTATTTGGAGATACATAAAGTCTCGTCTGAAATGAAATTTTAGCTGAGATAAGCTTTTGATTTTTGAATCATATATTTATTAACTGTTCTATCATAGTAACTTAGGCCCTTTCGAGGAGCATCGCTTCGCCTTTCTTAGAGCGAGTTGTGTTTTGGACCTCCAGCTTTGCCGTACAAAAACAAACATGGCGTCTGCTGCGGATGTCCACGTCCGAATCTGTGGACAAGAAATTATCAAATATGATTTAGAAATTAAAGCTCTGGTTCAGGTAAGAACGGGAACGTGTGCTTGGTCCGTTTGTGTATTTCTCTGCTCGTGCTGGTGTCGCTTTTCGTCCGGAGAGGTGTCCGTGAAGGCACCATAGCTAATGTTAGCTAACGGTGCTAAAGACGCAGAGAGTCTTCTCATTATTGTGATGATAACATAATATTTCATTCGGTCACTACTCACGGTGTATTCACTCAGTGTCATCGTCAGCTGTGAAAATTGTTCAAGTTAATAGATGAAATTATTTTTTAATGTCTAACGTTAGCAGAGCAGCTAACCTGACAGCTGTGTGGATAAGTTATTAGAATATTATTAAACATCGTGTGTGTGTGTGTGTGTGTGTGTGTGTGTGTGTGTGTGTGTGTCACCTGCAGGACATCAGGGATTGCCCTGGACCTCAGTCAGCTCTCATGGAGCTCAACTCTCAGGTCAAAGACAAGTTCAGCAAGCTCAGACTCAGAATCCAGGTCAGACTGCGCTCAGCTGACATTCTTCTTAAAGCCCACACTTTAGTTTAATGTGACATGTTGTCGTCGTTGTTGTTCGTCGTCGTCAGGATCTGGAGCAGATGGCTCGAGAGCAGGACAGAGAGACGGACAGACTGGCCATTCAAGCAGAGGCCGAGAGCCAGCGAAGACAAATGCTGAGGTGTGTAAAGAGAAACACAGCAACCACCTTCATTTTCATCATCAGTCCCACTGAAATGCCAGCAGTCAGTCAGTGTTTGAATAAGTGAACTGATCTCAGTCATCACATCAGAACGAGATGCCCTCTTTGACTTCACCTGCAGAATATTAGTTACCCTGAGAAGGAAACGTGCCGTACATTAAGAGGCAGATATCTGAATGTAGTAAATCAGGACTGATGGAGGTTACACAGCAAGCGCGCAACTCAGATTCAGACACAACAGAGCAGATGAGAAGCTTCAGCTCTCAAAGTTAGTCTGTGTGTTCTTTCTTCTGTGGATTCCAGTAACCAGACAGCATGGAGGAAAGCTAACCTGGCTTGTCTACTGGCCATAGACAACATGGAGAAGGACGAGCTACTGCGTGAAGGAGACAACCAGAGCACCAGACAGAGGTTGGTACAAATACTGGGATGTTGCAATGATGAGAAATCAGCTTCATACCATTTTAAACAGAACATGGCAGAAGTTTTGCTTTTGTTCAACTAAAGCCCCGTCCAGACCGGACCTCTTTCTGTAGATGCTTTTCAATATTACCTCACCCTTCAGTGATTTGAATCCTGTCTGTAGCGTTTCCAATATTCCACCCATCACTAATTACAGCCCCTGTAGTTTTTGACAAACTCTACAGTCTTCCAGTAATCTGAGTTCAGCCTGGAGAGACTGGAGAGGCATTTTTAAAGTTTTTATATATTGAACTGTTTTAACTATTTACTTACTTATCACAGTGATACCTGTGATAACAGACAAGGTCCTAGGTGCATTGGGAGAGTGAACGTGTCAGGGCGATCAGACATTCAGGTGTGTGTAATTTACACCTCTTTTGAAAAACCATTCACTGCATCGTCAGAGGACGATCTGCACTAATCATGATCAGACAAACAGCCGCATTCAATCAACAAACACTAAAAAATAACGGCCGTTACTCAAGCATCACTGGCCACTATCTACCTGTAGCAGCCCACATTAAATTCAAATCTCTAATGCTGACTACAAAGTAGTCTCCAGTTCTTCACCCACCTACTTGAACGTCCTCATACAGACACGTTACCTCCTCCAATGAATGACGCCTGGCTCTGCCACCCGTTCACTCAGGGCAATCCAAACTTTTCTCATCTGTTGTTCCCTGTTGGTGGAACGCACTACCAGTTCCTACCAGATCAGGGGCGTCCCTCTCTACCTTTAAAACTCCTGAAGACCTCCAGCTCTTCAGAGAGGACCTCCTCTCCAACACTACCAACAACTGGATATGATAAATCTATCCCCCTCTACAACTGTCACAGTACTTACTGCTGCACTAACATGTCCTAGTCGCACTGCACCTTGATTGTTTCCCTTTTTTGTGAGTCGCTTTGGATAAACGTCTCTACCAGGCTTACACTTGTACGCAAAAAAACTGTATTGCTTGTACTCCTGGTAAGCAGCAACCATGCATCACATGGTCTGCTTTGTGTGTGTCTTTGTCTCAGGAAGGCGACCAAAGAAAGCCTAGTTGAAACCAGCAGCAACATCACAGAGAGTCTGATGTCCATCAGCAGGTTGATGGCTGAACAGGTGAAGCAGAGTGAGGACACCATCAGCACACTGGGTAAAAAAAACTACTACCTTATGTACTCTGTGTTCGTATACTTCTTATCTTTTTCCCTCTTAAATCCTAAATGCTTCTCCTCCTCACCACAGCCACCTCCTCCAGGACGGTGCAGGAAACCAATGAGGAGTTTAAAAACATGACAGGAACCATCCACCTGGGGAGGAAGCTGATCCTCAAGTACAACCGGCGGGAGCTGACAGACAAGCTGCTCATCTTCCTGGCTGTGGCCCTGTTCCTCGCCACCGTCCTCTACATCCTGAAGAAGCGTCTCTTCCCTTTCATTTAGCTGGCTGGCTGCTAGTAAAGGGCACCCAGGTTTCAGGAAGAAGGTTACCACAAGGAGTTTTAGCACATATGCAGTGGAAGATGGACTACATGGAGAATTAGTAGCTGGACTGCAGCACATAGAGGCGGTGTCTGTTTAGCAGCCTCATTTTTAGCTTAAACAATATGCAATATGTGGGTTTATAAAAGGGGTATGAAGGGTCAGCTTCAGCTCAAGTAAAAAGACAATGGAATTATGAGATTTGGTGCAACAGCTGTGATGTGTTTAAAGCCTCTGTATGCTTCAAACAGACTTCAGCTGTGGCTAAAGGCAAAGGTGTCTCTACTTTTTGCAAATGGCCACAGGGCAAGAAGCTTGCTGTGGTAGCCTCCTCCTGGCTGTGGCCTTTAAGTGACTCTGATCTCGAGGTGAAGGAATAAAAAAAATTGGAATAAAGATGTGACATAGTGTGCCCTTGAAGGCAGTCATGGTGCTGTGTGGTAAAAAGTGACCGCAGTAGAAGAAAGCTTTCAGAATAGTTCTGATCCTGCCTGCTCTCTCACCTCTGCACACCTGAGCAGATGCTGCATGCAGTGTAGGTTTTAGAAAAGCACTACGAAGCATATGGAGGCCTAACACTTCATCCGGCATTCAACCTAACCAGGTTCAGGGCCGTTTTGTGTAATAACCCTCTTTTTGTTTACATTTTGTTAAATTACAATCTGCGAGTGTGTGTTTGTTCAACATAGCAGGTGTGTATGATGGTCTGCTCTGGACAGCTGTTCCAAGGTTGGTGTTGTTCCAGTTATTGACGAGTTTACCTTGTGCCTTTCTTGCTTCCTATCGCACATCCAGACTACTGAAGCAGAAATCTCATTTAACACTCGCTTACCATGTAGAGTCAGGGACTGGGTGAATGTTGAACAGAATGTCTGTTTTAATAAAGTTGAAATGTTGCAACATATTGATGAATACGTTGTTGTGTAGCATTTCCGCCGATGCACCAGTAGGTGGCAGGATACCCAACATATATCACCATCAGACAGCTTACACCTTTCACGGGACAGAACTGACTTCAATAACACACTTCTCTCTGTCCACTGACATCATTGTAGTTTATTTCATTTCAATCAAAAAGCTTACAAATGTATTTTTAGATAAATTTAAATAAAAACTTAAAAAACATAGCTTGATACCTGGGGTCTGTATGAAATGTGATTGTTCAAGTAGAACGTCAAAAATACACGTTTATGACACGTCATAACCAAAGAGTGCTTCCCTTCCTGCAGACTGCACCCCGACGGTCTACAAGATAATGTTTGACAATGTGTCAACTATACGGTGCATAACATAACATAACATAATCCTCATAAATACAAAAACAGACTTAAATAGGTAGAATACTGACTTTGAGCTTTCAGCTGCACTTGAGCTAGACACAAATTCCCTGTAGTGTTCACTCGTGTGTCCCTGCCTTTTGCTGAAGGAGACTGACACTGTGGATTACTGTGATGTTGAAGTGAGGTAGATCATTGGTTTTCATTCTTGTACAAAGTCAAATGTAAAGAAAAATATTCATATAGCACAAATATCCAACAGATTAAATAAGTTATGTTGTACTGCTTTCACCAGCAATACTACACTGATAAAACTTCTATTACTACTATTACTTTAATACTATAGTAATAAGTGCATGATCTTTGTGTACCCTGTCTGCACCTCTGCGCGACTCGCCTGTTTCTTTATGAAGCAGTAACATTGGATTTCTCGGACACTGCTAGGTCAGATTCAGTTGCGTTGTCGATCTTACTGAGCACACTGCCGTTATCTAGTTCAGCCACTCTGGTTGGCTGCTGCAGGGTCCCTTGAGCAGTGATAGGCCAGGGTGCAGTGGGTTGTGGGGAAGTGGTGTCCTGTGGAGTGTCCGATTGGTCTAAAGAACAAGTGGCACCAAAGCTGCACAGCGCCCCCCAGTGTTGCTCGCACTGCCCGCGCAAACGCCGGGCAACCCACAACCTGACCTCCTCTCCACACTTCAGCAAGAAGTTCATCAGCTCCACGTACGGTCTGTCGGAACATGCACATAAAAAATGACTAAAAAACACTTATGTTATAATCAAAGCTTAAATTTAACAGCAGAACGTAAATTATTCTTCCCTAACATTCTCATGCATCAGTAGCTTTAAATTTAACATCGTTAGGCGACCTGACTTAGAGTGAGTGAAACATTTTGATATGTAGAAGGTAAGGAAGTAAGCTTCATTATTAACACAAAGGCCACAAGCAGGAAACAACAAAACAATGTCTCCTGGTGAGGTACGCTGTTTACTTCCTGTTTTACTTTTACTAATAACTGCAGTTCCTCGAGCGACCACTTGAGGCTGGCTACAGAACAAGTCAGTCTCCATAAGACCCCACGTTAAAACAGCTCTTTAGAAACCTTCTATGGGAGATAGGTCATAGGTCTTTCTAATGTCAGTGGTAATACCGGACCAAACCCCCTGAGTGTAATCAACTGAGCAACAGTGCACTTCATTTATGTTTTTTTGTTTATGAATAATTAATAAGAGGCGTTTCAAGAGTTACATATTCTTGCTTGAAACTACGTTTAGATGATTGACCTGTTATTACTGTTAAACTAAAGGTCAATACTGCCGAGGGTTCCACTGATGCTCAAACTTTTTGTTTGGACTTCGACTTCCTTCGGGTGGTGATAAAACTTTGCTGATTATTTTGATGTGTGTCTCTCTCACCCCGGGGGAAACATCAGGTGGAACTGGACCAGGCTGCCCATGGTGTCCATGTGGTCCCGTACTGCCAGGCAGAGCTGGTGTTTGGAGTAGCACTCTCTCTGAAGCGAGGACACCATCTCTTTTACTGCCGAGCACCGGCGGCTCACACAGCTAAAGCGTTGCCGCAGTCCCAGCGCCATGCACCGCAACGCATCCTTCACAAATGACTTTCCCTGAGGAGGAGGAGAGCAACAGAATGAATAATGACATTTCTGATGACAGTGACAATTCTGGCAGAAGAGCTCCACAACTATATACACTATATTGAATATATATATATATATATATTATTGAAAGCATCAGTAATGTTGCTATGGTGACCTTAAGTCCAACACGGACACAAATTTAACAGACACCTCAGAACGAAGCAGCAAAAAGTACTACGGCCATAAAAATTGCATTTCACTGTCTTGTATCATATTGTCTGTACCTGTATGGGACGTCTATACATGCAGTAAACAGCCATGCACAGACATTGAACATCATCCACTGTGCCTGTTCAAACTGGAGACACATTAGACATGCATCACTCTCTCATGCACTTCTATTCTAGTATAGTAGACAAGCTGTTCCCTCTCTCGTTTCACTTCCCCTCTCAGTTTGTTCTGTAACCAGTGCTGCCATGCATGACTATACACTGCTCCTTATACTACACACATTCCTCACAAATGACTGTAATGAGAGAAGGGATTAAATGAAAATAAAAACACGTATCCAAATATGTGTTATTGAAGCTTGCCCTAAGTTGCTGTTGGACATGGTGTGTGTGTCAGAAATGAGGTCAGACAATTGTGCTTCTCCCTCACCTGTGAGTCGTAACGGCCGGCGTTGTGCAGCAGAGTGAGACAGATGTGGTGCAGCCCCTGGATTTCACAGGAGTTGTTGCTGAAACACTGAAACATCCCACAGCCAACATCCCCTGAACTCACCAGACAACTCTGGATCTCAGCTTAGAGAGACAGAAACAAAAAGAAAGATCAGCATCAACTTCTCCAAAGTGACGACACAGAAGTGAGCATGTCTCCCAAATCACATGTGCTACTTCACTGTGTTCGGCTGTACCTTAAAGAGGACATAACATTACAATGACAGCACACATCAGGATGACTTCCTGTCCTGACATTACTCTGCATCAGCTGTAAAAGTGAATACCCAGGGTATGATGACTGGTAGAAACATCATTTAGAAGACGCAGCAAGCTGACACTGTCCACCATCAGTGATGGAGAGCAATACTCTCACTCATCAGAAAACAGTGTTTCATTTCAGGTTAATAAGATCACTCTCTGTTTGGAGTCTTTACTTCATGTTCAGCTCATTTTTAACCAGTTATTTTGCACGTTCTTGCTATCACATAGGCCTCTACTATCCGTTATTGCTGCTATTGATGTTGTGCAGGCTGCAGGTCAGCTCCAGGCCGGAGGTGCGGTCATGGTGCACCCTGTTGGTACGGAGGGAATGTGCTTGGACGGGATCGAGCGCATTAAATTACAGCCACCAACAGAGCAGGAGAGCCAGGGAGAGGAGAGGCGTGCTATACTGCCTGCCCGGCTCGAACAAACATATGATTCAAGTGTCCTCCGGTGGGAACGAGAGGGAGCATCACAGAGCACACAGGACAGAACGGAAGCATGGAGGTATACTGAAGGTTTTCTCTGCAAAGTAAAGACATAATCCTTCCCCTGACCAAAAACAAACCACACACACACACACACAAAAAAAAATGTTTCCCAAACTTTTTAGTGCCAACAGGCACATCATGACCAATCTACGAGCAACCATGTATATGCTTTGAATTCAACATTTTCCACCAATTCAACTAAAAGAGACCACCCATGTGCGCCCACCAGAGCCTCGAGCTGTGTGCGTAAAAATGTGAATATGTGGATGCCATGCAGCTCGCTGTGAGCTCACCTGTGCTCTGCAGCGACAGACGTCTTTTGGCCTGGCTCACTTGTTTCTCCTGGACATCATACGGATCCATGGTCAGCACCTGTTGACAGGCCAGGAGCAGAAAAAGCACCAAATACTCTTTGGACAGGTTGGCCGGCATGTTCTACTCTGATAGAAGCCGAACTGGACTGTTGAAGTGGGCCTTTCTGTGGTCTCAGGCTGGAGCAGCTGGAGCGTGCAGCCCTGCAGAAGAGTTTCCACGGTACAGTCCGAGCCCGGCATGAAGGCTGAAATATATAAAGTTGCATGTGAGCTGCGCGTTCACGACAAGTCTCCACCAATCACAGCGCAGCCGGGTGAACGCGCACCACATTGCAGCCAAAAGTTTATTAATGAGAGGGAGGACCAACAGTAGCAGCGTGTGTGTGTGTGTGTGTGTTGTTTGAATAGGGGCAGTAGAGTGAGAGAGGATCAGCCAAGAAAGTAAATCCCACATTCATAAAGTAAAAATGCTCTTATAAGGTCTTCCTGTTCCTCTGGAGTCTGCGGGGGTACGTGAAGGTCAACCACTCAAGACATCCACACTCAATTAACCCACCAGCCAACCGCGCGCGCGCGCGTGTGTGTGTGTGTTTGAGTGTTAGCAGCTGCTTTCTTGGCAGGGATACGTGCAGTGAGGAACGCATGAGAAGCACCCGGACTGAAAGAGAGAGGAGTGTGTGTGAGGAGGGACAGGTTACTTCTGTAAACGGACATTTTTCACATCATGTGTCTGACAGGCTCGCATAAACAAGCCTATAGTATTCTTGTACAGAATGTCCAGCATCGGCCTCTGACAAGCTTCACTTTCTAAGTTGTAACTAATGTCTCTGTTGATGGTTAATAATTTGCTAATGCTTTATATCAGTGTGGACTGTCTGAGGGGGAGACCCCGGCTGCAGCAGAACATTACATTTATCACGTGAGAACTACTCTGTGATAAAAACACAGAATGAATCCTGAGCAGTGGTTCTCAACATGGAGGTCGGGGCCCTCAAGGTGCCAAATGGTTGTGGAAGCAGCACTCAGTGATGTCTACCATTCAATGACATTTAACACTGTTCACTACAGGCTTTATACTCAGTTTTTATACACGTTAGTTACCTCAGAAATATCAGAATATTGTTCATTGTTCATTTAACCAAACATGTTGAAATTGTCTTTATTTTAATAAATCTAAACTTAAAGCAAAAATCAAATCAGTTCTTCAGTCTGTGAGCAAAGCAATGGTCCTCTTGTCAGGTAGACAAGGGGGAGGGGTTGCGATCACCAACCTGATTATTCTGGGTGGTTGCCACACTAAAAGGTTGAGAATCAGAAACACATTCTGGCCAAAGACAGTAAAAAGAATGGACAGCACGCAAGTGATGTCACCCACTTTTTTCTGAAGTACCATTTTGAATTGCCTCCTGGCTAATCTGAATCATGGGCGGGCCTAAGAATAGCCAAATGGCCCCTGAGTGCTCAAACAAGCCACCTTTAACAGCACCCACCTGTCAGTCAAAGCGTCCACATTGTTAATTCTGTATAACTTTAAGCCTTAATATAATCTGAACAGGTGAGTTGTATAAAAATTCACCCTCAGTACAGTTGTCATGAACGGGGAAATTAGCTATAGAGACCAAAACTGTTTTTTGTACCAGGCTGTAAACATGTTTATTTCTGCTGTGAAGTTGGACATTTTAACATGGGGACTTATGGAGACTGACTCACTTCTGGAGCCAGCCTCAAGTGAGAACTGCAGTTTTTGGTGCTGTTTTTTTTCCACTGGAAAGCACTTCATCATGTTTTCTTGCACACTGGGCCACCGTGGAGGGAACTTTTATGTTTTATAGGGCACATTTGGAGTTTGGTGTGGGAGCGGTGAGGAGGTGATATCTGGAAAAATGTTTAGCAGGTCAATGATGAACAGACCAACCGACCAAGCAGCCAACCAACTGACACTGCCATTCATAGTGCATGGTTAATAAAGAGGACTGACAGAACTGAGACAAATCTGGACCATTTATTTCTATTTATTATAACTGCAGACTCCCCCATCCCTCCAACATTTACTCTTAATTATGGCTTATGACTGCTCTATAAAGCATCATGATATATTTATTGCCACTAATAAAACCATTAATTACACCTTTGTGCCAAATATGCTCCACACGTTTGTACTTATAAGGTTGTATCTGATAAACTGGTTAAACTTGACTTGATAAAATCAAATCACTGTGGCTGAGTTACTGCCATTGTTGTTTTAAAATATGTTACTGCCATGAGCAGCAGCAGCTGTGTGTATTATGTTGGTACGGCTGTGAGTTCAGTTCACCTTCACTGCGTTAGAGAGGAATCACATATCTCTGATTGAGGTGAGGTCACCAAGGTGAGTTCAGCTTTGTTATTTGCATCCTAGTTGTTGTGGTTGCATGTTTTTCCTCATAGCAGCCATGACCTCTGACCTTTGACCTTCACAAAGGGACAGGCCACACTCATGTGACACCATGAGATCAGCATCTTCAGGCGAAACAAACACAAATACCTCATACCTCGTGCTCCTTGCTCTCCTGTCTCCTCTGGTTTACTCTGCATCCAAGAGGCCTTCAGTGAACATGGTTGAGAAACTGGCGTGTATGTTGTCTATAGTGGGAGGTAAAGGTAGAAAGCGGTGTGTTTATATACGTGTGTGTGTGTGTGTCCATGCAGGGGCCCAGTTGGGGAAGACATACTCTTACGGGGGCTAATGTTTGGACTTTTGTCTGTGGACTTTTTTTTTTCCCGCTCATTCTCTGTCTCATCCTGTTTCAAAACAACATCCCACAGCGTCACTTACACAACCCTGATGACCACCCACACAATGACCCTTCACCCCAACACCGAAAACACACACATGTCCAAAATGGCACACTGATGCACACGGACACCACTGTGCAAACAGTGCACATGCAGGACCCCCTTGTACTCTGTCTCTCTGTCATGACCATGGTGTAAACAAAAAGTGTGTGTGTGTGTGTGTGTGTGTGTGGGCGGGGAGGGGGGGGGGTTGTATAGATCACAAGTATCTGCTTTGTGACAACTGATCTGTGGAGGAAACATTAGTATAACGTTTGGGTTTATAAACTCTGATCAGTTTACTGCAGTGTGCAGACCGCAACCCTTCATTCACTTCAGGGACCAGATTACTGGTTTTGCATGTCAGTCATTTTTTGATGCTTTGAGCCCAGATGTAAATAAAGAAACACACAGGTGCTTGGAGTTGTTGCAAAGAAATACACTAATGCATATGTAAGATTCAGTGAGTATAAATAATGGACAGCGTATGAGTGATGTTACCCACAGCAGCGTTTTGAAGGTCAAAATATGTGGCACTGGCTGCTGCCATGTTGGCTAATCTAAATATCAGCAAAGACGTGGATCATCAGTGGACCTGAGGCGGGCCGAATGATGCCTGGCTGCTCAAACAAGCCATCTGTAACGGCACGACCTGTCAGTCAAAGCGGCCACACTGTTAATTATGCGTAATAATTGAAACAGGTGAATTCTATAAAAAATCACACTCAGTAACCAGGCTGTAAACATGTTGACTTCTGCTGTAAAGGTGAACATTTTAACACGGGTGCTTATATGGAGGTTGAAATGTTCTGTAGCCAGTGTTATGTTAGCATGGACGATTTGTTAGCAGGGATGATCTGGCTAGTATGTTGGCTTACTTTGATGGCTGTTTCTGTCTTAGTAACAACACACACAAGAATATCTCTTATCCTTGTCAGTGCACATTGGTTCAGTTTCACCTAAAGTCATATATAACAACTCTGGCACAATACAATTTGCTTTCATCCACCCACATGACATTCATACTTACAGATGAGGCTGGGAGATTAGAGGCGGGGTGACCATGCCCACTTAGAAGACCACGCCCACTAATGAGACAGGAAGCTACAGTCTCCATAAGACCCCATATACAAATGTCCAACATCGCAGAAATAAACATGTTCAAATGAGCTTCACAACGGCTCTTTAGAAACTTGTGGGTGACATCACTGATACAACGTTCATGTTTTATACCGTCTATGCTTAGCAAATAGCAATGCAAGGCAGGGGCTAGCTAGCTGCAACCAAAGCTAAACTGGAATTTAAGCTGGCGTTCCTTTGTGGTATTTGCTGATGTTAGCTTAGTATCCACATAAAAGATAGTAACAGTATTCTTAATATGATTGTAATGTTTTGTCTCATTTAGCTGATGAACAGAATGACGCTCACTTGTGCCTATGGAGTGTGAGCACATGCAACAGGTTGCTGACCGCTGACCGAATAAGTGTTTTCTAAATGTTACACAGAAAACCTTCAAAAATTGATTTGTTTTCGCTTTAAGCTAAATAATATTGAAATAATTCAATTTGTCAATCAGATGAACAGAGCAACACATTTACACATACACACACGATGTGTGGATGAGTCTCCTGCCAAAAACAAGTAGTTAAATCAATAAAGTTACGCAAGTTGTGATGACACACAGACACAAACAGTCAAAGTGATGTAGTGATGGGCCTTCTCTGCAAACTGCTGAGTTTTGCCTTTGAACTAGAGCTAAGCATTGCATAAAAATGTTCTTTAAAGGATCAGTGTGTAGGATTTAGCGGTGCTGTTGCAGATTGTGACCCCCTCCACCTGCACTCCTGTTCCAAGGATGAAAGAGCAAGTACGATACAGACATGACTACTTATCACCTCTGTGGCTAAAGAGAAGGTGTCAGTCATAACTCAGTGCAACTCATTACTTCAACACCTAATATAGTAACACAGTTATTGTCCTCTCTCATACATGGAGATAGAAACTATAAATGAACAACACTAACAGCAAAACCATTCCAAGTGGTGGAGTCAGGGGTTTTGTGTAGATTCTGCCTTTAAAATACTAAATTGAGAACAACGACCCCACCTAGTGGAATGATTATATGCTCTGCCCTCTGTTTTCATTGCTCTTCATGGTCAGGCACCATCATATCTAAAAGAGCTCATAGTACCTTACTACCCCTCTAGAACGCTGCGCTCTCAGAATGCTGGGTTCCTTGTGGTTCCTATAGTTTTCAAAAGTAGACTGGGAGCCAGAGCTTTCAGCTACCAAGCTCCTCTTCTGTGGAACAAACTACCATTTTGGGTTCTGGAGGCAGACACGGTCAACACTTTTAAGAGTAGACTTAAGACTTTCCTTTTTGATTGAGCTTATAGTTAGGGCTGGCTCAGGTCATCTCTTAGTCCCTTACACACGTCTCATGAATGCATGTTACTAACTTAGCTTCTTCTTGTCTCACAGGTTCTCATGGATTGTGGATACACTAAGATGCTGCTGTGGTCCTGCTTGATGTCCTCTACATATACTATTATTACGATTAGCATTATTACTACCTTTAGTCATATCTCCATTAAAGCTTATAGTTATTTTGTTGCTTTGATTTGGTGCTATAGAAACTGAATTGCAGGGAACAGAAAATTTTCCATCACTCAGAAGAAGTAAGTGACACAAAAACTACAGAGAGGAACATGATGTCACCTGTGTTTACTAAAGCACGCAGGATGCATGACCACAGATTAAATACAGACACCACAAGGAAACCTGACATGGTGCGACTGCTACATACTGAACACAATATATATTTACATGCATGATTTAAATCATTAAATTTGAGACTTAAGATTCTGTAGACATCCTATTCATGCACCTAACGAGTTCTTCTTGTCATCATCAGCCACCATTCTGAATCAGTGCAGACAGTTGTGCAAGTTGAACTTTTATTAATGGAAAAACACAAACCACTGAGTAATCTGCAATACACATTAAAAATCTGAAATCACACAAAAAATCCAAAAACGATAATCCTGGTTTGTGTCCTGTTTTCCTAAAAGGCAGAGCCGTGCAGTGCAGTCACAGTGCACCGCTCAGCACCGTCCAACCTCTCCAGCAGTAGCCTCGTGCAGCACAGACGGGCAATGAAACATCTCATGCTGAACATTTTGAATGCAGAAACACTCCACACTCCTGACTCCAGTCTGTCAAACAGAGTCATCAGGAAAAACCACCTCCTCATCCTCTTCTTTGTCCTCCTCTTGTCTGATGCTGCACCTTTCAAAGGCTAACACAGCCATACTTTATATAGATCGGCAAAGATCAGCACGTGCACCTACAACGAGAGAGAAAATACAGATGGCTTCACTGTATTTCTGAACTGTTCATGAGCTTAAATTGTACTTCAGCTTTTAAACAAACCTCAGGGGGTTTTGGGACCAGAGGCAGACGGGGTCTCCTGCGCTTCTGTCTGCTCAGATGGTGCAGAGTTACCACTCTGGGTGTTTTCCTCCTTTCTGTCCCCTGACAGGAAATCATGGATGGCAGTTTCTATGTGTGGCCGGAAAGTGTGGTTCATTTTGGGGTCTACGACCTGAGTGATGATCCTGTCCACTCCGGACTCCAGCATCCCCGACCTAAAATAAACAACAAAAACAGGAGTTACATCCAAGAAAAGGCCAGGAGCATTTGAGTTTACAGTTATTCACAGTTTTCTGATGTTTTATAAACTAACCATTAATACCATTATGCTAATAATACAATTTACTAATTAATTGATAATAATTAGTTTTAACCCTACTTTTGACCAGCCTTTTGTTAAAAAGGACCAGGGTGTAGGATTTAGCGACAACTAGTGGTGAAGTTGCAGACTGCAACCAGCTGAATACCCCTCACATCCCAAGCGAGTGGGAGAAACTACAGTGAGCAGGAAACTCACAAAAAATGCAAAAGGCCTAAGTGCCAGGGTTTAGTTTGTCCATTCGAGCTGATTATAAACTAATGATACGCATATCATATTTCATCTGCTATATTCTGTTAATAGATCCAGACACGTTTACACAACTGACCTTTAACGTCTACCATTTTCTTTAGACATCAGATCAGTCACTGCACACTTCCCTGTGGACTTGGTTATTCATTGACAGTGTGCAGAGGACAGTTAAAGGAAGACTCACTGAACAACACTTTGTCTGAGTCCATTCCTCATCTGGTTCTTGTTGATGGACGGGTTCCAGTCCTGTGTGCTCAGCTGCGACGTGACAAAGTTGTCAACTTTCTGCCGCAGGTTCTGATAAGCAGGCTGTCAGCAGAGACAAACAGAGAGGTAAACTCCGTCATTGAACACAATCAGCTTCCAAAGCGCAGTCTGCTGTACACAGAAGGCATCTGTGAGCAACAAGTCAAAGAAGCACAATGCTAAATGTATCACAGTTTAAACAGCAGTGGGTTAACAGCTAGCTTCAGTGCGGAACAGACGCATTAGCTCTGAGTCCGGCTCGGTGTGTTACCTTCGTATCGACGTCGGCCAGACAGTCCCGTCGGAACTCGTCAAACAGCCCGCGGTTCTTCAGGTGCTCCACAATCATGGCGATAAGCTGCGGGTCTCCCGGAGGCAGGTTGGACGGACCGACGTTAACGTTCCCGCTCCCCTCCGCCATGCCGAACCGAGCTAAATAAATGAGCGCTAACTGACTTCTCTGGAACGTTAGGCTATATTGAAAGCTAGCTAGCTGACCTGTGAGCGCTTGTTTTACTCACCGACATGTCCACGCTGTATCCAACATACCGCGGGCGGGGTCATCATTCGTTTTGATGAAAAAAGCTGCGTTGTAAAACGAGCACCTCCTTCCCAGTTATAGCGCATGCGCATTCGGAATCTGACACCGGAAGTACTTCATTCAAGCGTCGTCGCGGAACGTTAACGGGCTAACGGAGGCTGTCAGCCTAATGAATGTAAAACACTAATTACATCACTAAAACAACAGAAGCCCACTGTGTTCTATGGTTGGATCTTTAGACGGAGACAGTCTGCTTCGTGAAGCTCCGCTCCTCGCTGCCAGATCTGAATTTACCTGAGCTGAACGTGTGAAAGGTAACGCTAGCTAGCTGTGTTGGCTAACATCATGTTCCTTATCGTCAGTATTCATTCACACACTCTGAAGCTCAGAGCTTCATTTGAAACGTGCAACAGTAAATGATCCTGGTGTTAACACGAGCAGCAGCCTTTCATATGATCAGCCTGCTGACAGAGTCGAGCTGTCAGCTCTCAGTGATCACGGTGTGATGGATTAACGCAGCTGGCTGACACTTCTCCGTGAGTTTACAGGGGGTGACAGTCTGTACAAACACATGATCGGTCGGCTGAAGGCCTGTTTTGTTGTGAGTTTGAAGCGTGTGGTTTGTTTGTCACAGCAGAGGAGAGTGACACGCGAGCTCACCGTCCTGTTTGGACACGTGCGGACTTTATTGTGAAAAGCTGTGAACAGAAAATGTATTTGTTTTCTCTCCTGATCTAAGATGGACACAAACCAAACCATCCTAAATCTTTCCAGGGCTGAGACGGCTTCATATTGCAGCAACTTCAGAAATGTTGAAGTAGAGATGGTGTGATATTACAACAATATTACTGCAGTGCAAAAGACTTGCCACATTCATGTATAATATAACTGCTCTGCACACGCTGAAATATGATTTCATTTTCTTCTTGTTGCAGATGAGTGGTGGACCAGATGCCAACAAGGAGTTCATGGAGCAGCTGCGGATGCAGGAACTCTATGGACGGAGAAATGAGGACGGCTCTGACCCCAACACCTACACCGACCCAGATGATGGGACGGTGTATGACTGGGACCATGAAAAGAAGGCCTGGTTTCCTAAAGTATGAACTCCCAGATTTAATTTTTCTATATCATCTTTGTTCTTTAAAGTCACTCAGCTTCAGATTCACCTTGCTAATTTAGTTTCTGTAGTTGCAGCAGTCTTTGCCATGTATGTGATGCTTCATTTAAATGTCTGTGGCGTTATTTTGTCAGCACCAAACACAAGTTGTCAGCTAAGACACACCAAACTGGACATGTCTATTAACTGTTTGTGAACAGTTACTAGTGTGGCAAAACTGGCCACAGCCACTTTCTGTGTTAAAATTAAGCAGGTTTGCTTCCTTTCTCTAGATAACGGAGGACTTCATTGCAGCCTACCAGGCCAACTATGGCTTCACTCAGGAGGGAGATCCAGATACCAACAATGCTGCAGTGAGTAGCACCGACTCGGCGGCTCCAGAACCAGACAGCAAGCCTTCAGAAAAGGAGAAACCAGGAGAAGCCACCCAGAACCCAGACCAGCATGAGACCCCGGCCAAAGAAGCCAAGCAGAAAGGGGAGAAGAGGAAAGCAGAGCCAGGTAAAGCAACATCTGCAGAGAGGAGAGAGAAAAGCAGTGCGGGAACTAACACACACATTTTTTCAAAGGGCTCCAGTCACTGGTGTATGTTTCCACCTTTCTCCATGTCGACTACAGTGATTGTGTTTGTTGATGTCTGCACACTTTCTAAGTTTAACTTTGTACAAACGCATCTTGTCTAATGAACTCTTTTTCTGCCTGTAGGATGGTTTGACATCGACGACAATAAAAACACAAATGTCTATGTGTCAGGTTGGTATCGCTAACATTTTTATCTCATCGTCAAATCAACAGACATCCAATGAGAAAGTGAGTTTATCCTATCTGACTCTCTTCTTTCTCTCGCCTCGTCACCTTTCCTCAGGCCTGCCTCCCGACATCAGCACTGAGGAGTTTGCTGAATTAATGTCAAAGTGTGGCATTGTGATGCGAGACCCCATCACTGAAGAGTACAAGGTCAAACTCTACAAGGACAGAGAAGGGAATCTGAAGGGAGATGGCCTCTGTTGTTATCTCAAGGTTAGTCTGGCTATATGTCCATGAGAATCTGTATGACCTGCTCTTTCATGCAGACAAATGTGTTGCAATATATCTTCCCCTTACTTCAGTCACCACATTTACATGCGCTCTATTAATTTGGTTACTCTGATAGAAAGCGTTTACATGCACTGTAGTAACCTGGTTACTTTAGATCCCTGCATGCAGCAGGTCAATAATTGGATTTCTCCTTACCCCTGATCTTCTTCTGGAGGCATGCCATACTCATTCTAAGAGCCCCCCTTCACAGCGTGTATGAGTTTGAAGTTTACAAATGTTCAGTGGTGGAAACCAACCTGTATAGACTTCTAGAGGCTACATTGTGTTAGTTTTAGTCAAATGGTAAATGCACTGTACTTACATATCTCCTCTCTAGTCTTCCGACCACTCAAAGCTCTTTTACACTACATATCTCATTCACCCATTCACACACATTCATACACTGATGGCATTAGCTGCCATGCAAGGTGCCAACTGCTCATCAGTTTTAGGAGCTAACCATTCACACACATACACACCGATGGCACAGCCTTCAGGAGCAATTTGGGGTTCAGTATCTTGCCCAAGGACACTTCGACATGCAGACTGGAGGAGCCGGGGATCGCGCTCTACCTCTGAGCCACAGCCGCCTCAAACACCAGGTGGAATTATTGTAAATATGAGAAGACATCGCTCTCCTTTCATTCGATCCTGGCCAAAAGAACTCAAGCTGACAAACACACAGCCCTCAAATGTGATCACTTTATTAAGTCCTAGTTAATATTACATTACACTCCAATGAAGTGACAGTGTGTGTGTGTACTTCTCTGCAGAAGGAGTCGGTGGCATTGGCTATGCGTCTGATTGATGAGTCAGAGGTCAGAGGTTACAGACTGCATGTGGAAGCAGCCCGCTTTGAGCTGAAGGGCCAGTATGATGCCAGCAAGAAGAAGAAGAAGAGCAAAGATTACAGGAAGAAGATGCAGCAGCAACAGAAGTAAACTCCACTTCCTGTTCTTTTTATTCAACCTTCCACAAATCTGGTCACCTCAGTTCCTCCTGATTGTACCTGTTCATCTGTGTCTTCGTCTGTGTAGGCAGTTGGACTGGAGGCCAGAGAAGCAAGGAGAAGTGAGGAAGAGGCACGAAAAAGTCGTCATCATAAGGAACATGTTCCATCCCAGTGACTTTGAGGTGCAGAAAGATACACACGTGCACACACACACATTTCTCTCTCTCACACACACACACACACACACACACACACACACACACAGACACACACTCAGTCACTGAGGGCATTAATGTGTGTTCTCTGCATTGGTCTTTGTAGGAAGACCCACTGGTGTTGAATGAGTATCGTGATGATCTGCGGACAGAGTGTGAAAAGTTTGGGGATGTCAAGAAGGTCATCCTCTTTGATGTGAGCTTAATGTCATCATGCTGTTTTGAGTTTGGTTTGAGTTTGATGTCGGTGGCATCGATAAAGAGCTGGTTTGTGTTTGTGCTGCAGAGACACCCAGACGGCGTGGCATCAGTTGCATTTAAGGAGCCTGAGCAAGCTGATGCATGCATTCAGTCATTCAATGATCGCTGGTTTGGAGGAAGGCAGCTGTCTGCTCAGCTTTGGGATGGATCAACAGATTATCAGGTATGCTAAATGTAAAATATTTAAACAAGGGTAGTAAAAAGTACACAGTATTGTTGACAACAAGCAGACAGGTCATGTTCCTCTTACTAACTTAGCTTTGAGTCTACATCTGTCAAGAATCTCCTTTGAATTCTGTTTGTGCAGGTGGAGGAGACGACACGCGAGCGGGAGGAGCGGCTGAAGACTTGGTCCACTTTCCTGGAGGGAGGCAAGCAAGGCCAGCAGAACAACAACAACAACAACACAGAGCCAGCAGAGGGCGGCACCACCACCACCACCACCACCACAGAACCTTCAAAGCCCCCCAGCACCACAGAGACTGAACAGCACCAAGTGACAGAACCGCAGCAACAGGAGCAGGAAGCAGACTCTACAGACAGCAGCCTGGCAGGAAGTGATGAGGAAGCTTAGACACTTGCAGCTTTGGTCCCCATGGCAACCAGTTAGGACAGTCCTGCTTGAAGGTGAACTGCAGCAAAGCTCATTATGGAGCAGGCGAGGACGAGGAGGACATTTGGACAGTTTGAGCTGTTTTGTAATGTAGAAAAATAAAATTATGATTTTTGTCTACCCTATTTTCATAACTGATTTACATTGTAATCAGACCTGTATCTGACCACAGCTTTCCCTTCATGTTAGTTTGTTTAAACTGTTGTGATGATATCCCTAAAATAATGAATGACTAAAGAGAAGTGAGACTGTTGGAATTGAGTTGAAGATTGTTTAGCTTCAGTGCTCATTAGAATTTAAATGCCAGCCATTCACTCTGATTCATTTTTAGAGGCTTTAAAAAGCTGAATTATAATTCAACTAACAACTAAGTATATATTCACGTATCATACATGTTCTGTTGTGACAGTAATGAAGCTGTTACTTCCTATTATTTCACTTGTAATGAGTGTGTTGAGGTTTGTTGATTGTCCTTCTTGAGCATCTGAATACATCAGACCACTCGTGAAATTTTTTTTTTTAAAAGATCAAGAAAAATCATAGTAAAAACAAGCAAACATCCATCCTCAATATAAGTTTCATCTTTAAGGGGCAAGATTTACAGAATATCAGAGGGAAACCCAGAAAACGGGGTGCAGACGCACAACAGCAATAGAATAATGATAACTCTAACCATAACCTTTAATGTAGTAATAATGATAATCATTATCATAGTATATGTAGAGGAAGTCAAGCAGGACCACAGCAGCAGGCTCGACCAATCACTGATCTAGGTGTAGCCACGATCCACGAGAACCCGAGAGACGAGAAAACAGAAGAAGCTAAATTAGTAACATGCATTGATGAGACATGAGTGTGTACAGAGAGAGAGAGAGAGGGAGAGAAGAGCTCAGTGCATCATGGGAAGTCCCCCTGCAGTCTAGTCCTATAGCAGCATAACTAAGAGATGACCTGAGCCAGCCCTAACTATAAGCTCTATCAAAAAGGAAAGTCTTAAGTCTACTCTTAAAAGTGTTGACCGTGTCTGCCTCCAGAACCCAAAATGGTAGTTTGTTCCACAGAAGAGGAACTTGATAGCTGAAGGTATGGGAGAAAAGTTACACACTGGGGTGAGCAACAGGAATTCATAACCCATCCAACATTAAATCATCTATAAAATCATTCCATCAAGTCCTTATTGTCCTTCCTCCATCAGGCCTTATTGTCAGGGGAAAGTATGAAAAAACCTGAAGCAATAAACCCTGATTGTCTTCTAATAATCACTGATTACCATCACTGTAAGTAAGACACATGCAGGCAGATAAGTCATTTCTAGGTAGCTCAACTGATCAGTGCCCACACAGGCCTGTCCACCCCCATCAAAGCTTTAATTACAGAGAATGACTGTGGTGACATAGGTCCCAGTGTGAGTGGCCACCTGAGTGGAAGTGACAGTGTAGTGTGATTCAAGTGTGTGTGTTATGTATAACATCAATAATCAATACTAGTGTAAAGTGGAAGAATCCGGCTTCTCAAAGGCAGTGAAGTGAATTTATTATGGAGTTGTGTTGTACTGGGTCACATTATAATGATACCTGACGTCCATTCACAAAAATCAAATAAGCACATTTAGGAGAAAAGTCTCATCAAAATCAGACATTAATCTTTTGCTGGCCAAAACTACAAAATATTCTGAATGAATTGTAGGATTTATGAATTGATCAGTGGTTGACACATTAATTTAAATTCTAAATGGACCACTCAAGACACTTTTACATGCTGTGCTGTTTGTAAAGCGGCTCACGCTGAAAATAACAGCAACATTTTGTCACATTTAGCTTCAAGACAGTCACTTTTTTGCACATTAACAACAATATTTGTCAACTTAGAGATATTTTAAATAGTTTAATCCAAATATTAAATGTAAATGCTAAATCTAAATTGTTAAATTTAAATCTAAATCTAAATCTAAATGTTAAATCTAAATCTAAATCTAAATGTTAAATCTAAATGTTAAATTTCAATCTAAATCTAAATCTAAATGTTAAATCTAAATCTAAATCTAAATGTTAAATCTAAATGTTTAATCTAAATGTTTCGGGTGAAACTAAATATTTAACTAATATGCAAATTCAAAATGCCGGTAAACGGACGTACCAAAATAAAAGCTCGAGGAGGTCAGAGCCCCCTCGTGGCTGGCTATAGTGGCTACAGGTCATAAGTCCCGCACCCTTCAAAAAAGTGACACTAAAAACTCAAAGTACTCTTCAAATAAAGTTTTCCAAACGTGTTTGTTATTTTAGGTAGTTATTATCACGATAATCCATGTCCAAGAGTCCATTTCCCCGGATGAGATGGTTTCTGTTCGTTATTTGACACTATAAACCCACTACTGGCATTTTGAAATTGCATATTAGTTAAATATTTAGTTTCACCCGAAACATTTAGATTTAACATTCAGATTTAGATTGAGATTTCACATTTAGATTTAGATTTAAATTTAACATTTAGATTTAAATTTAACATTTAGATTTAAATTTAACATTTAACATTTAGGTGTAACATTTAATATTTGGATTTAACATTTAGGTGTAACATTTAATATTTGGATTTAACATTTAGGTGTAACATTTAATATTTGGATTTAACTATTTAAAATATCTCTAAGTTGACAAATATTGTTGTAAATGTGCAAAAAAGTGACTCTCAGAAATTCATACCAGTTTTTTAAACATTGTTTGAAGTTAAATGTGACAAAATGTTGCTATTATTTTCAGCATGAGCCACTTTACAAACGGCACCCCATATTTACACCTCATCTCATTCACACACATTCATACACTGATGGCATTAGCTGCCATGCAAGGTGCCAGCTGCTCATCAGTTGTTGGAAGCTAATCATTCATACACATTCACACACGGGGAGCAATTTGGGGTTCAGTATCTTGCCCGTGTAGACTGGAGGAGCTGGGGAACGAACCACTGATCATACCTCTTGAGCCCTATATTCAGCCCTGTATAAGAGCAGCTGACTTTTAGTATCACAATGATGATTTGATTACAGTTTCAGCAACTTTTCTACATGATACAGATAAACGCTGAGGAAAGTCAGAATCAACATCAAAAAATAGATTGCAGAATTAAAATGTTTCAAAAATTCAAACTTTAGTTGAGTCTTGGTTTGCTCTACATATAAAAGTCTGTCAAAAAGCAGGAGTGTCCTCTAGTGTTCTTTAGCCTCATGGTGTTCTTGGCTCATCCTCTGAGTCAACCACAGCTTGTATTATTAATATGTTGGCTCAGTTATTTAGGTCTTCAATCTGGTCTAGAACAAAGAAGAACAGAGCAACAGAACAGAGTAAAGACGTTTCTGACAGAGTGATGGTCATACGACAGAACATCAGCGTCTGCCTCAGAGTGTTTCTTTCAGTCCTTCTCGGTGACAGTGTTCTTTGTCTCTTTAAAGGTTTGGAGATTTTTTCACTTTGAATTGTGATGAAACGGTATTCATTTGATGTAGGCTGCCTTAAAACTGCGTTAGAGCCATACTTAAGTGAAGATGGTTAAGTCATTTTATTAGTATGTGATCTAACTGAGGGTCTGTCAGGTTTATAATATATTAATATAATTATATATATAAATGTGTTTACTAAGGCATGTGAACACTGTGGGTTTGGTAAACAA
The DNA here is from genome assembly GCA_033000465.1 of Sciaenops ocellatus. Classification (NCBI taxonomy): domain Eukaryota; kingdom Metazoa; phylum Chordata; class Actinopteri; family Sciaenidae; genus Sciaenops; species Sciaenops ocellatus. Next base: position 2,030,746 of record CP136870.1, read on the forward strand.
CTGAGAGGATGTGTGAGAGGACGTTATCTGTTCCTCTCCCTTCATCCACACCTCCACAGTATTTAAACATCTTGTGGTCGTGATTTTGGGCGACACGGTGCTGCAGTGGTTAGCACTGTCGCCTCACACCAAGAAGGTTCCTGGTTTGAGAAGCCAAAGACACTTAACAGGTTAATAATGACTCTAAATTGTCCGTAGGTGTGAGCGTGAGTGTCAATGGTTGTTTGTCTCTATGTGCCCTGTGATGAGCTGGTGACTTGTCCAGGTGTACACCGCGTCTCACCCAAAGTCAGGTTACAGGAAAGGGAGGGATGGATGGTCATAATTTCTCCTCAGTGGACTTAATAAGTGGAACAAATATTTATAAAACCTTTTTTTTATTGATTTAGTTTTATGAAGAGCACCTTCTGTCTCTAATTTAAGTAATTCTACAGTGATAACTAGGTTGCCATGGTGATCCTCCTGCAGCATAGCAACAACCTCAGCACCGGGCACAGCTCCATGTCGGACCCCGCGGGCGCGCTGAGCCGGGCGGGTCACACCGCGGCGGCCGTTGTTCTCGGCTTCATTCTGGTCCTGGGCTTCCTCGGTAACTTCCTCGTGCTCCTAGTGTTCTCGCGCTTCTCTCAGCTACAGACTCCCGTCAACCTGCTGTTGGTCAACATCAGCGCGAGCGACATGCTCGTGTGCATCTTCGGGACTCCGCTCAGCTTCGCGGCCAGCGTGCGTGGCAGGTGGCTCACCGGGTCCTACGGGTGCCGGTGGTACGGCTTCTCCAACGCGCTTTTCGGTGAGTGATCGATCGCTACAGGTCCTGTTTGAAGACACGTATTCTGAGGACGGTCCCGGGACTTCTGAGTAAAAGAAGCAATACTACAGTACAAATACTCTGTTACAAGCATAGTCCCGCAAGTATTAGCATTAAAATATACTTAAAGAATCAATAAATACTTCTCTTTACTATAATAATACATCATCAATTATTTGTTGATTATCTTATTAATATTGTATGATTGATCTAAAAGAAACCAATTGCTGGGTTGCTGGAAAAGATTTTCTGGATATATAACCTACATATGAAATGTACATATATGAAACATGTATAAATACTGTGTGATACATTAGTGTGCATTGATGTTTCCTTCAAAAATGAACCCATTAACCTTCAAATGAGAGCAAATAGCATGAAATCATTTCAATGAAATGTAACCAAATCAAATCAAATCATATCAAACTTTATTTGTATAGCCCAAATTCATAAAACACATTTTGCCTCAGAGGGCTTTACAATCTGTACAGGGAGTGACACCCTCTGTCCTTAGACCCTCGGTTCGAGTGAGGAAAAACTTGCCCACAAAAACCCTTTTAACAGGGAAAAAAGGTGGAAGAAACCTCAGGAAGAGCCACAGAGGAGGGATCCCTCTCCCAGGACGGACAGACGTGCAATAGATGTCACATGTACAGAACAAATCAACAGAGACATATTGTACAATTACAATGAATGATAAAATGATTACAGTATACAGAGTACACAGAGATATGGTAACAATAATGACAGTAATAACATATGTAGTGGACGTCGTGCAGGACCACAGCAGCAGCCACGATCCATGAGAACCTGCTTATCTTGGTTCCTGTCAGAACACGTGCAGCAGCATTCTGAATTAGCTGCAAAGTCCTAAGAGACTTACTGGAGCAGCCTGATAACAAAGAGTTACAATAGTCCAGCCTAGAAGTAACAAATGCATGGACTAGTTTTTCTGCATCCGCTTGAGATACAATGCGTCTGATTTTGGCAATGTTACTTAAGTGGAAGAAAGCAGTCCTCGAAATTTGTTTTATGTGGACATTAAAGGACAAATCCTGATCAAAAACAACTCCAAGATTCTTTACGGTGGCGCTGGAGGCCAGGGTGATCCCGTCTAAAGTAACTATATCTCTAGAAAGAGAGTTTCTGAGGTGTTTGGGTCCAATTACAAGAACTTCAGTTTTGTCTGAATTTAACATCAGAAAATTGTAGGTCATCCAACTTTTTATATCCTTAAGGCATGCTTGGAGTTTAGTTAACTGATTGGTTTCATCAGGCTTGATCGATAAATATAATTGGGTGTCATCAGCATAACAATGAAAATTAATGTATTGATTCCTAATAATGTTCTCTAGAGGAAGCATATATAAACTGAATAGAAGTGGTCCTAGCACAGAACCTTGTGGAACTCCATGACAAACTTTGGTATGCATGGAGGATTCATCATTGACATGAACAAACTGCGATCGATCTAAAAAATACGATTTAAACCAGCTTAGGGCGGTTCCTTTGATGTCAATTTGATGTTCCAGTTTCTGTAAAAGAATTTGATGGTCAATGGTGTCAAATGAGGCACTAAGATCTAACAGGACAAGTACAGAGATGAGTCCTTTGTCTGATGCCATTAGGAGGTCATTTGTAACTTTGACTAGTACGGTCTCTGTGCTATGATGCACTCTAAATCCTGACTGAGAATCCTCAAATAAACTGTTCTCATGGAGAAAGTCACCAAACCAAAGCTTCAGTGACATAGATGAACATCTGCATATGACAGCTAAGTGTTTGTGTGTGTGTTATTTGTTCTGTACTCTATATTTCTGTCTTTTGCATATGTTATTTATTTCTTTGTTATGTGTTCATCTGTTTCCACTTCAGTCTTCACATACAGACACAGAAGAAAGACACACACACACAAACACACACACACACACACACACACACACACACACACACACACATACATACATACACATGATATAAACATGATATAAACATCATATATTGCACTTAAAGGTCCAGTGTGTCAGATTTAGGTGACTTTATACAATATGACAGAAATTAAATATTGTATGCATTAATATGTTTTCATTAGTGTGTAATAAGAACCATTATGTTTGTGTTTGTGTAATAAGACATGTTGTTGAACCACCATGTTTTTACAGTAGCCCAGAATGGACAAACTAAAGTGGCTCTGCATGTTTTGCAGCCACCATAATTTCTCCTGCATATGAGGAAGGAGAGGGGGAGGTCTATCACCATCAGTATCCATCACATCTGGCTCTAGATAAAGATTCTGTTTGTTCACTGCAGTGTATTTAGATATTAACCTATAAATATGGACAGTGTACACAATGTAGGAGGCTACTAAGATCCTTTGCTTCAGTACAACATTGTAAAAGTACTTCATTACAAATAAAAGTATCAAAGAGTATCCAAACTGGAAGTAAACATCACACTGAAAATGGCCACTGTTACAGTATGTTATAATATATTGTATTTTTATATTAAGATAAGATTCAATGATCCCACTTTGGGGAAATTGAGGTTATAAGAAATTACTCACAAGTAAGAAATATGTAGAAAAAAAGGCATCCTGAAGAAAGTCATGGAGTCATGCTGGTGTTAAAGAGTGTGACAGCTGTTGGAATGAAGGACCTGTGGTAGCTCTCCTTCTTACATGGTGGGAGTATCAGTCTGTTGCTGAAGGAGCTGTTTAAGGCCTCCACAGTCTCATGCAGGAGGTGAGAGGAGTTGTTCATGATGGATGTCAGCTTTGCTAACATTCTCCTCTCCCCCACTTCCTCTATGGAGTCTAGAGGGCAGTCCAGGACAGAGCTGGACCTCTTCACCAGTTTGTTGAGTCTTTTTCTGTCCCTCTTTCAGACGGCTGCATAGAATAATGCAGATGTCACCACAGAGTCATACAAGATTTTTAACAGAGTCCTGCACACTCCAAAGGATCTCAGTCTCCTCAGTAAGTGGAGATGACTTTGACCCTTCTTGTACAGGACGTCTGTGTTGTTAGACCAGTCCAGTTTGTTGTTGAGGTGAACACCCAGGTATTTGTATGCTCCCACCATCTCCATATCCAGTCCCTGGATGTTCACTGCTGTGGTCTAAGGCGTCTTCCTCCTGAAGTCGATCACCATCTCCTTTGTCTTGCTGGCGTTGATGTAAAGGAGGATGAGATCTGTGATGACCCCCCTGTACTCCTGCTCATTTCCTTCTAATACAGGTCCAACGATGTACTTAGGTCCATACTTCTATTATATGTATACGTTATATACTGTGAGATAATCCATAACAATACATCAGATTTTATAGGTTGATTGTGTATTGTGAAATGAACAGTCAGTTCTCACTACAGCTGTCAGACAAATCTTTTCTAAAATGGAGTGGTGTTTGCTCCTCAGCTGTTCTTTACTTTATTATAACGTCCGTCTCTCTCTCAGGTATAGTGTCTCTGGTGTCTCTCTCTCTGCTGTCCTTTGAGCGTTACTCTGTGGTGCTCTGCACGCAGCTAGAGTCTTCTCGGTACCACAGGGCCAGACTCGCCATCGCTGCCTCATGGGTCTACTCGCTGGTCTGGACTCTGCCGCCACTTCTGGGCTGGAGCAGGTGTGTACTGCCCTCTCATTGGATCATTTGTTATTCATTCATAAAAACTAAGAAGTGAACATTTTAAATAAAAATAACTGCAACTTTAAAGAGTCAGTCATCTGCAGCACACACTAAAAACTCAGCTGTGTTCAAACGTGTTGGTATTTTAAAAAATTATTTAATTTTAATATTTTCTCATCTTGTCCTTTTGCACTGTACAGAATTTTAGTTTTCTTGCTGAAGACATATGTATTGTGGAGATCTGGGCCTTCTGGTCTTCTGCTGTCTGTAACTCATAAAAGTATAAATGTGACCAAAAAAAAAAAAAGGCTGCATTCCATTTTACAGTTCCAGACAGATAATAAACATGTATGTATATGTTTCACATACAACTTAATAATGCTAAATATGAAATCAGAGCATGTGTCGTGTGCTGTGGATGCAGCTATGGGCCGGAGGGTCCCGGGACCACCTGCTCGGTTCAGTGGCACCAGCGCTCTGCCACAGCTCGCTCCTACACCAGCTGTTTGTTCATCTTCTGCCTGCTCCTGCCGCTGCTGCTACTGATCTTCTGCTACGGGAGGATACTGCTGGCTCTGCGAGCGGCAGCCCGACAGGTGAACACACAGCACACATGATCTTTGCGTAATGTGTGACGTCTAACTCTGCCTCTCACAGTGCCTGTGAAAGCGGTGTGTGTGTGTCTGCAGGTCAGTAGGATCAACAGGTCGAGGGAAGGCCATGTCCTTCTTATGGTTATCGCCATGGTGACGGGCTACCTGTTGTGCTGGATGCCTTACGGTGTTGTAGCGATGCTCGCTTCCTTTGGACGGCCCGGTTTGGTGACGCCTGCTGCCAGTTTAATCCCCTCCCTGCTGGCGAAGACCAGCACCGTCCTCAACCCCATTATTTATGTGCTGCTCAACCACCAGGTAACAGCAAACCCTATAAATACATTTTATCTACAATTAACATCCTCTGTGTTTACATTTCACCTCTTGTGTAGCATCAGCTGAGTAGGAAACATTTCCGGTCTCTGAGTCATTTTCAATTTGCTGCTGCCACCTCCTCCGTCTGTGTGCGTCTTTCAGTTCTCCAGGTGTTTCCTGTACATGATCAGGTGCAGCTCAGAAGCTCCACCCACCCCAGTCCACCACACGATGCCCAGCAGCAGGGCCCTGTGGATTCACGACCCAAACGTGCCGACAGAGGAACAAAACGTGGAGCCTGCCACGTTCACATCCATAGAGCCTGCAGCAGGTTCGGCAGCCTATCCTGGTGCGGTTCAATATGCAATGCAGAGGTCAAAGGTCATATTAGCTCCGTGATCAGTGAAAGGACCAGTGTGTGGTATTCAGTGTCATCTGGTGTGGTTGCGGATCTGAAACACTTTATACCACCTCAGATAAGATTACGCTCTCTGATAACACTATTATGACAGACGCTAGCATACAGTAACATAGGCTAAGCATACACTACAGACAGTTCTCACAGTTTATTCCTAATATGATTATTTATTGTTGACTGTTGTCACTGTACAAAGGGAGCAAAGGGCAAAAATTTCAAATTACATTTCAAGTATTTTCAATGATAGGATTTTGATAGTATTGTTCTTAATTTATTTCACTTTAAAAAAAATATTTCAGAGATTCCTCTATGTACCACTAGAGGGGGCGTGCGTACCATAAATGCCACGAGTATCATAGTTTGAGAAGCAGTGTTCTTAATCTTACACACTGCACCTTTAAAAAAGATATGATTCCACTTTTTTCTCTCTTTATTTGACAAACAAAATCAGTGCTGCAGGAATTTCGTATTTTCTCATATTCTACTTATACTATACTATACTTCTACTTGCCTATTTTATTGAAGGTCCAGTGTGTAGGATTTAGTGGCAACTAGCAGTGAAGTTGCAGATTGCAACCAAATGAACACACTCACACCTCACCCTCTCCTTCCAAGCATGTAGGAAAAACTCTGGCTGTGAAATTTACATAAAAGCAAAAGGCCGTATATCGGTCAGTGTTTTGTTTGTCTGTTATGAGCAACTGTAAAAAAATGGCAGACTCCACGGAAGAGGACCCGCTCTTCATGTAGATATACAGGCTTTATTTTGAGACAACGGAAACACGATTCTTATTTTCAGGTGATTGTACATTTAGGAAAACATACTAATAAATATTGTTTTCCATTCCTGCCAATAAATACTCCTAAATCTTACACACTGGACCTTTAATGTTGAATGTCTATAAGCGTTTTTTAAAGCTGCAGTCTGATGTGTGTTTGCCCTCATTGTCAGGGTATAGCTGACTTGCATTATCTAGGTCCGTTGTTAAACTCTGAATCAGCTGTAGCTCATTTTTTAGTCTAATCATATGGTCACATAGGTAGAGTTTAACATGATTTAATTTCAGAGTCAGCACTCTATCTACATGTTTCACTGTATGTAATATTTCTATAGATTAATAAAGACTGAAGTGTAACTGTTTTGTCAGAACTTTGTCTTTGCACCACCACTGGTGTGGTTCAAACATGCATGCACATACAGCAGTGTGATGGAGTGAAGTGTGTGGCTGAATAACTGGTGAACAAACTCCATTATAGAAAGGTGACATTTAGGCTCTTTTTATTAATGTTCAACAATATACAACAATTAAAAAGCCTCAATTCAGAGTAGCAACTTTAGATTCCCGATGAATGGTCGACACCAAAATAATTTATTAAGAAAATAAACATACGTCTTCAAAAATATACAGTCATTATGCTTCATGAACACTGACTGAACTCTCAGTAAGAGAAAGATTTGTCTAGCGACACATTCACATTTGTGGTGAATAACAACAACTTACAGACATTGAAATACTTTCAGGTTCGAAGTGAGAGGACGCGTCAAAATTCAGTGTCATACTGTTGGTTCACTGTTAAGAGTTGAGATATAAACTGCCCTGGTGAAAACACTCCACCTGTGTACAGACATTAATACCGCACACGAGTCTTACAAACAGTTCACAAATATACATGGAACACTTCCTGTGAGATGTAAGAAATGCTGGGCTGGAAGTCCCGTGTTTAAGAAGCATCCCTTCGGTGGAACAGCGAAGACGGGATTACGACATTTTTCCTCTTTCGTTTAACTGGGGTGTGGAATCTCTGTTGCTTTTGAACTCTGAGGAAAGAAAAGACACAATGTTCACTTCAGATGAGGAATATTAACAAGGCAGAGAGAGGAGATCAGGAGAAAATCTGTAAATGAAGTTAGCACGCGTTCAGACAGGTTCAGGGAAACCGGCAACCGGTGGTGGGGGAGTGCAGTGGTGGTGGTGGGGGGGAACTGAGTTGTGTTGCCGTGGGCGTGTCTATACCTGCTGAATGTAACCGCTATGAAACAATCAGGAAATAACTTTATATTTTCCTGATTAACAGCTTTATCGAAGCCGGTCTCTGCTATTGTTACTCTATGTCTCTTGACCAAAGCGCTCTCTCTCTCTCTCTCTCTCTCTCTCTCTCTAATCATAGGACACAAATCAAATTAAACTTCTTCGTGTCATTATATTTTGCGGCGTAAATTGCGAGTCGGACTCAGATTTAGAAGCTGGTACATGAAATAAAGAAAGTGAGAACACACACACAGGTAGATTATCAGAGTTTAGTCCATGAATCCACCTGGATAGTCTCTGCTTCAGAGACATTTCAGGCTGTCTGTGGAGGTTTGATCGATCTGAGTGTCTGATTGGTTTGCAGAGCGTGATGTGGGGCTCCGGTTTCCCAAAAGTTGAATCTGGCTCAACTTTTCTCCCGGACGCTGGCGACAACCCCTGCGTTGCTGGCTGCCAGTGCGGAAACGCACGACCCCCACTGAAATGAACTGAAAGACCTCCGGTTTTGCCGGTTTCCCTGTTCCTGTCTGAATGCCCACTTATGTGCAGGACTCGAGCTGAGGTGACTAATAAAAGATGGATTTATGGAGACACCAACAAGAGACTGCAAGAACTGACTTCTGTGGCAGTTTGTTTTCTCCATCATGTTTCCAGTGGAGACTGAGAGTAAAGACAACACTGAGGAAGGCTCAGCAGACTTTGACACTTATTGAACGCCATCACCATTCTCACTGCTGACCTTCTGTGCATGATAACAGCTGCTAAGCAAATGTACACCAGGCAAAATAGAAGTTACCTGGACACTACTCAAACAGTTCAGTATGACATGACCATGTTCCATACATGCCATGTTGATATCAATGACAAAAAACAAAAAAATCTTGACTTCATATTCATTAAACCTTTATGTTGATTCAACAATGGAATTCAAAATAACATTTGAATTTTTTAAACCCTTTCAGTCAGACTGGCAACATGTCATTTGTAAAACTTCCCTTTTTTTCTTCACTTTCTACTTGTGTTGTGAACGTTGCTAAAACATCTATTGCACTCTGCTGTAAATTCTGGTGAACAGCATCTCCAGTATCTTTCAGTGGAATTTGGTTCTTCCACAGATCACTTTCAGTGACCTCACCTGTGAGTAGTTGAATGGAGACGCCATGGGATCTGGTTTTGTGTAGTCGGGTGGGTTGGCGTGGGGGTCGTAGCCCAGGCGAGCCAGCATGGGGGCGATTTCAGCCATGTCGCTCAACACGTCAGAGGGGATGTGCCCGACCCACTTGGAAAGTGCATCGGTGTTCACCGGCTTCATCACCTGGTCAGTGGAGCGCTCCACCCTGCACACACAGTCAAAACACAAGGTCAGTTTAACACTTTCCAGCACCCTGGAATCAGCTTTCCTGGGGAAGCATATGGGCGAGACTTCCTCCAAGTCTTCAAGCTCAGGGGAAGCCTGAAGACGCGGGGGACGTATTGGTTTGGTTCAGGAGTTTTTCAAAGTGCTCTTTCCACTACCCAACAATATCTCCAGTCACAGCTTCCTTGAGGTCAACTGAAAGTTTTTCTCCATAGCCTCAGCTGATTCAGAACCACAACATGCCACATGCTGTGATAATTTAATTTCTGAAGAGCTTATAAAACATTCGTGTGACTAATATTTCGCCAACCGTTGTATAACTAATCACAATAAGGGTGCTAATCCTCTCGAAATGTGGCCTCATTCCTTCAACGCCAGGTTTGGGTTTTGCAGCAGGAAGCAGCCAGATTGCCGTCAAATCCCCCGAGCTTGTGCTTCACTTGAATCACGATAAACAAGCACAGACGCAAATTATTCTTCTAAAGGAAGTCTGTCTGTAAGCTTGTGATGTGTTCTGCTGTATGACCTGTGATGAGTTTTTATGGCTGATTATAAAATATCTTTAAATGGGCTGTTTTTGGACATTATAAAACGAAGTGTTTCCCAGCATGATTACACATGTGGAGCTGTGGAAAAGGCTTTGAATGTTGGTGGATAACATTTACAGAAATAAATACATAGAATCATCTTTTATTCTCAGAAAAAGCAGAGCTGCATGGGGCCGATTGAAGGATTTTAAAATTGAATTTAATGAAATAACTTTTAGTTAACTAGCCGATTGTACATGATAGAAAAGGTTCTTTTCAGCTTCTAAAATATGCCGTGATGACACAAACCTTTTCGAAACATTAAGGGTTTCATCAGGTTTCAGGAGAGCTAAAATGATGAGTCAGCTTCCAAAGATCGGCAACAATTCTGATGACTGATTCATTGCATTAGTCAGCAAAAATTCACTGGTTCTCTGATTTTTGTTGGTTTTCTTAGTCTAGTCTTTTGGATAGTTGGTTAGACAAAACAAGTTGTTTGAATATTTCACCATCAGCACATTCTGACATTTTAGAGACTGAATGATTCAAATAATCATCAGACAAATTGATCATGAAAAAATAATTTAAGGCACACATTTATCCACTAACAATCTCTTCAAAGACAAGAAGGCACTGCAGCCACACGACATGTATGAACTATTGTTCATACACTGTTTGATTTAGGGGGCTTCATGTATACAATACAGCAGAAATAGAATATAATATGTATAACTATGTTTTTTTTACTTCAAAATAAGAACCATTATGTTTAATGATAATGATTAATTTTATTAATTAATACTTAATGCTATGACCCTTTTATATCCACACATGCCGTGAGTCTTCTTGTTGGCAATGTCCACAATGTTGGACCACCGTGTTTCTACAGTAACCCAGAATGGACAAATTAAACACTGGCTCTAGATGGACCTTTTGCATTTTTCATGCATTTCTTGGCCACTTTAGTTTCTGCTTCATGTTAGAAAGGATGACGGTGAAACATGAGAGCTGCAGTACGCAACTACACCGCTAGGAAGGAAGTGCATCAGAAAATAAGAATTGGACTGCACTGTGTGATGATACGAAGCCCAGAGTGTAACAGTAGTCCTGTAATGCCCCTGGCCCTGAACTCTGACCCCTCCTGTGGACAGGACGAGTGAAGATAGAATTTCTTTTAGCTGGATCAATAAAAGTTTTAAATGACCTCCTCACTTTACCCACATCCTGCCACATAACACAAGACAAATGACATGAAAGTAATAAAGCTGTGGAGAAAGTACTAGTACACGTAAATCACTACAACCAGATCCTGAGCACTTCATGTGTATATGATGATATTATTATCAAAGATCTTTATAGACATTTTAGCTGCATTCAAGCTGCACAGGTGTAAGCACAGCATGGCAGCTCCTGAGCATCTTTTGTTGACTGGCTGACAGACATGTGGGAGATGTGAGAATCACACAAAGACACCTTTTATCCTGAAATTAACTCCTCAAAGCCAGCAAGGTGGCAATTGACAGGAGGAGGAATTATGGCGAATAAAACACACAGACAGATGAATTCATATGGACTGAGCCTCCTAATCAACCTGTTTAAACATAGAAACATACAGAGGACAGTGGAATGAGGTTGGTCAGTCAGAGTAATTTCTGTCAATTAAATTCTTTTTATCTTTGGTCAATTAGAATCAGGCTGCTGTGTGATACTTAAATGATTTAAAACCAGGAACAGTAGCTTGAAGGGGATCCATTGTCAACAGTGAACCAACCAGTACCAAAGAAAGATTTACCAGCCTTTAAAAACTGGTTAGCTCATTTTGGAAACACTGATTATTCAGCATATTTTTAAGGCTAATCAGCACTTATTGGGAAGACAGACTGATTTCTACACTTCTTTTTACTTTACTACACTGCAGTGACCCTAGGATGCCACCGAAAACCACTCTGAAACAACTGACAGTGAGGTCCATTCACTTTCTTTTTTGACAATTACACCTTCATTTGATAGGACAGCTGAAGATAGAGAGGAAAGCGGGGAGAGCAAATGGCCACAGGCTGAAACTGAACCTGGACCGCTGAGGTAAGGACTATGGGGCATCACCAGGTGCCTATGGTTTCATTTCTTATGAAAATAAAAAATTTCCTCTAGGCCTCTAGAACTGAACTGAAGGCTAAGCTGCTCTGTGTAAATATGTCTGAGTACAAGGCTGTTTCAGACCTTAAATCAGCTACATATCCTTGTGGGTATAAAGCCGTGCAGATAGTTTTAGTTTAGTGTGCTGAGGTTTAGAGATGCACGTCTCTGAAACTTCTGCCACCACCACAAGAGAAGTGAATGGAATTTCAACATGCAGTAAATTAGAAAAACTCCAAACCTCTGCATGGCTCAATACCACTGAAGCAAAGAGGCCAACTTGGTGCTCACACGCAGACTTCAAATACTCACTTAGACAGAGACACGCCACCAGCTTTGCCTATCAGCTCTTCATGGTGCAACACTGATGGGTCCCACTGCAGCTCTAGGAAGTGAAGCAACTTCCTCATCTCCTCCTCTGTGTTGAGGACCAACTGCTCGTAGCGGACGGGTAAACATCTGGACTCCCCGGCCGCCTGGCACTGGCTGTACATGGTCTCCACTGCGCTGCTCCACTTGGTCAGACAGTCCCTGTAGCTGTTCAGGTCAAAGCCAGAGATGGTCACCTGTGAATGGAGGCAGAGAGATAAACACAGGAGACTAGTCATGACAGAGAGTAAAGACAGAATGAAAAATTCAGTGCTCACAATCTGGTGGTGGTTTGGAGGAAGTTTACCTGCCTGTAGCCCAGATAAGAGAAACAAACCCAGCGTACCTTGCGTGAGATCATGGAGTGGACAGTTGCCCGTCCGTCTCGTAGCATGAGCACAAACTTGGCTTTAGGGAAGATGCGTGACAGATATGAGAGAGACTTCAAGGCGAAAGGGTCCTTGTTGCAAAGGCGAAGTGCAGGCTCCCCGTGGCCGACTATCACCTGAAACACACATTCAGAGACAGTGAATATGTCTGAACATGTCCGTGTCAATTACAGCCATGAGTACACATTTATTAAAGAGGGTTAATATTAGACTGGTTATAACTCAGGATACTGAGACATTTAGATACATGACTTTGTTTAAAGCATCAGTTTGCAAGTGATCAGCTCACCTCCAACAGGAATGCTCGCACGGCTGAATCCAACACCTGGTCCGTGACGCCGGCCTCGTCCAGTCGTATCCTCTCCTTCACCGAGCGGCTCCAGGTGGCCCGCATGGCCAAGAGGCGAGGAATCACACGGGTCTCTTCACCACACCGCACATGACCGTGGGCATCCAGCATGACACGCATCAGCGTAGTGCCACTCCGGGGAAATCCGCCAATGAAGATGAGGGGTGTGTCTTCAGGGAAGTGTTCAGTCAGAGATAAGCTCTGGTTGGTTGAGCCCAGGTTGAGCTCCATCCAGCGGTACCGATGGCTTTTTGGAGGGCACTCTATTCCACTCATGCCCAGGTAGAGTAGGGAGGCTGAGCAGAGGAGCACGCAGCCCAGCAGTAGGTTCGATCTGGTGTTCCTCATAGTGGCTAGAAATTTATCAGCCTTTTAAATTTCAGATCAGTTCAAGACTCAGCTACACGTTGACAGTCTGGATGAAAAGAGGACGGCGAGAAAGACAAGAAGAAGGCCTGACGGAGGCCTGACGGAGGCCAGGACAGTGGGGTCTGTGCCCGATATTCAGGTGTGGGCTGGGCAGACTCCTCAGTCTTCTGTAGCTCCTCAGCCCTGGTGTTGGAGAGCAGGATCCAGGCCTGCTGCGCTCCACAGCCAGCCACGTTTCTTATCCATCGTTCCTACCTAAAACACGAGAGGAACACATCATGCACCTCAGCAAGAACTGAACCAGAATCACTTTACAACCAAATGCACAGTGCTTCTGTAAACCATGCTGTAGTATGAGATGAGATCTTTGCACAGTAACACAAAACATATTTGAACATTTCCATGAAATGCCCAAACTGCCGCTGCCCTGCATGAGTGAACTGTTATCAGCAGGCAGGTTCCAGAGGGGGCTCAAATGAATCCAGATTCTGGTCTCAGAACAGATATTTATTTTGCATCTTTCCTCTGGGGAGCCGCTGACTGTTAGCGTTCACTGTGGCACGCAATGCAGACACGCTCTCAGGCAGTTTATCTGAAGCCACTAATTACAGCTTCCTCATGTTTTCATTCTCTCTGGCAGTTTCTGCCACACGGAAACGCAAGGTCATTTGTTTAGCATCAGATTACTATTGACCAAGTGAGCCATTCTGCAACTTCCCTGTTTCTCTTCTGCAATGTACACACAAGTTTCACTAGCGTAAGCTCGCCTAATTCCTCTTCTTAGAAAAAAGCAAACTAAAAAAACTCCAAGCTTACAAGAAGGACTGAATTTAGTTTAACATTCATTTTAACTACTAACTAATGTTTGATTTACTTTTAAAGCCACATGACCTGTTAGCCCTGAAACTTAAACAGCAGCTTTACTTCTTACAGAAGCAAACATGGAATATATTTCTCAGAGGTCTTTTGGTATCTGTTTTTCAGACTCAATGTGCAGGGAGCCTAACATCTGGATGCCACGTGGGGAACACTGCTGGAGTAGCTTCCCTGTAAAATTCAGCCCGACAGTCAAAGCAAAAAAGGAAATGAGGACATGGAGGCTGGGATACTCTGGGTGCTGCCTTGTTATATCCAGCAGTATCTGCGAGCTTTACATGCAATTTGAACGCATTTTCATGCAGAGGTTAAGCCACTTGGAGTCTGCAAAGAATTAGGCCAGAGGTTTAAGACGTGCCTCGCTGCTTTTCACTCTCCAAGGGCTTTTACTCTTTAAAGTGTCGGCTTACCCAACTTATGAAAATCCAGATTTTATCACTTTAAGGCTGAAACTAACAATTATTTTCATTATCTATTAATTTTTCTTGATTAATTATCAGCAAAATGTTAGAAAGTAATGTAAAACATGTATGGATTTTGTATAAATCAAGTATTAAGTTATTTATTATTCTCTTTTGTTTCACTGTCCCTTATTTATTTCTGTTTTTACCTATTAATTTTTATTTTCTGTAAACTCACTCATGTTTTCTGTTATTAAGACTACTATAATTGGTAGGGATATTGTCACTACGCATGAAAGAGCATAATCGTACACTGACAATCAAGGACAAATAGATGGCAGATGGTGATGGTTTGTGGGGTTTGTTTTCTTGTTATAGTTGGTTGTTTCCATGTTCATATATCTGAGTGTCTGTAAGGATTGGTGTATATGTCTATTTGTACATATATTATAAATCTCATGTTTTGTAACATTATGATGTGACACTCTGTGAAAACAATAAAAACTGTTAATCTAAAGCAAGTAATGTAAAATGTATTGGCTTTGATTGGGAACAGTAGGTGCCAATCTTTCTCAACACTGTGGATAAACTGATCGATCGATCAGTCAGTACAGTTCATGATTACTTTTCTGTCCATCCATTAATCACTTAGTTGCTCTGGCTCGATCTCACCTACCTTCGGTGCTAGCTGAGCATGCACAGAGTTTTTTATCTGCCCAGGTAGGTTTGAGATATCAGTCTGATGTGACAGCAACAGTGAACTGAATTCATGGTTATACTCGTGTCATAATCCTATTGAATGCTCTCATATGGACTATTTTTTGGAAGACAGCAGTTCTGATGAAAAACTGTGAGAACAGTGAGACACTGTTTGTAGTCCGTCATGTGTTTTACACCGTGAGAATCACAAACTAAACTCTGTTCACTCTCATTGTTTCGGAGCAGAGGCAGAAATGTCACAGACAGATATGTGGAACTATGGCCAACTAAACCTAAACTATCAGGCCTGTTAGACATTACAATTTCTGTCATAGAGTGGTTTATGCAAAGACTAGCAGTGGTTACGTACTCTTATAAATGTGGGGACTGGCCCTGAAAAGGCCACTACGTTCTCTGATCAGGGGCAGGCAAACAAACAGGACTATAATAAGCAGAAAACAGTGACCTGTGATTACAGCTGGCGTTGGTGGTTGAGGTGGCTGGCAAGAAGGCAGCAAACTGACATATTTGAGCAGAAGGTTGTCAGGAAACCCAAAGCCAGTGTCACTTACAGTTTACAGGAGGGAACACTGACTTCCTGCCAGAGAGAAGGTCTGACAGGGTGGATTTATCCGACATTCACCCTGAACTCGGGTTTAAGCGTTAATACATCACAGTCAATAGCCATCCGTTCTTGGAGCTGATTCCTTGAATACTTTCACTGAAATAGTTTTATATGTCCAAGTACCTCTGTATGAGCTTTCTTTATTCTACAATGACAATTTCCCTTCAGTGGCAAGAATATGATATGAACTGAATATTCTAAAGGTCAACAGCAGCTGCTTCATCATCAAGAATTGCTGCCTTTTTGATGCATTGTACAGATGTGGTGACCCAGAAGTGTGACCCAGGTGCAGATGTTTGACCTGCAGGTTGTCAAGAAATCTAAAGCCTCCTTGGTTCCTCACAGGAGGGGGCAATGACACAGACTTCCTGCTGAGATGGAGAGGAACTTCTACATGTTCCCTTTACTCTGTCACAAACATGTACATTATTGGACATGTTTGATTGAACTGTCTCTACTGAATGATGTTCTTCATGTATTATTATGCTTCCTGTGTGTAGGAGCCCCTCTCAGAGTCAAAAATGTGAGATGAATGTCAAATGCAGCTGCTTCATCGTGAGGATTTTATTTTTTTTTTGGCGCCTTGCACAAAATATGTGACGAACCAGGTGCATTTAAGTGAGAATCAAATCAAAGCTGTCGCCGCAGTGTGTGTGTGTGTGTGTGTGTGTGTGTGTAAAATAGGATTATTCCACGGCAGCAGAGCGGAGGCCCAGCAGCCACGAACATCTGGCCTGGCTTACTGTCTCATCTTGTCTGTAAAATATGCACCCGAGGCAGGCGACCACCAGGTGAATGACCTGCTATCAGTCAAACACACCGTGACAGAGCAGCCGCCACCTACAGACCACCAGAACCAGCAGAAAAGGCTGTCAGTGTGTTATTTCACCGTGTATATCTTGTGTGAATAGATTCGTTTAGCTGTCTGCAGGTAACACGCGTTGTAAATATATGAGACTCGTTAAAAAATGGTGTTCACTCACCAGCGTCCGTGAAAAAACACACACATGAAGCCTGAAAGAAGCAGCTCCTCTATCCACAGTGTAGAGGCTACCGGCGGAGGCGAATACGGTGATGTCTCACCATTTAATATTTTGAAGAACACATATTTACCAATATTTACATAACATCTCGCTGCTGGCTCTCGACGTAACTTCGCAGCGTGAGAAGTCGAGCTGTCTCTACCGTTCGCGGAGAAAAAAAGAGCCTGTGAGAACGAGCGCAGCCAGGCAGAGAAAGCTGAGCGCTGATTGGTCGGTGGCAGGTCTGAATACTAAAGGACATCTGCTTGGGAGATTCCTATTGGTGGAGGTGTTAAAGGGCAATTCCGCCGCAGTGACAAACCAATATTTTTTGTTCGCGCTCGAGGCTAAAATGACTTTACTTTATCGATTCGCGTGCTCTTAGTAAAAGCCCGCGGGGGAAATGTAATCACAGTGTGGGATTTAGGTGAGGTTTAACCCGCCTCACTTCATTTAGCCACCTTTTCATTGGTATAACCTCTGTGGATCTCCATGATGGATGCCCCCCTGACCAAATTACATTATTATCATTACTCGGCCTGTTAAATAACAATAAATAACACATGACATAAGCACTGACATTCATGAATAAGTAATGAGACACATCAATAATCAATCCAATAACAACATTTGAAATAGTGCGAGTATTGACCTTATAGAAAAGTGCACAATAAAACATTTTTTGAGAAAATAAAAGACTTTTCCATCATACTGACACAGTTATTATTACAACTATTAGCTTGATTTAGGTCAAGTTGGCTGTGCTATTAAAAGAAGACAACGGATGCCAACAATGCCAAGTACTCATTATTCACTAATAGCAAAAATGCTCTTAAAACTATATTTTGATCCAGAGATTCTCTTCAGAACAGGGTCAAGATGTCAGATGTGCTTTAGTGGAGCATATATCAATAAATAGCACATGCTAGTCGATTCATAGTTATGTGACAGCATAAAGGGCCCCTGAGGTTTGTGGATCACTGGGAGTGTCTCGCTTTGACCAGCTCATTATCCGTCTTTGGAAAAAAAAGTAGGCAACATTTAAAGAGTGCAACGAAATTTCAAAAAATAATGCTATGTCAAGCCTTACACTAAGACTGGAGTGGGCCCTTTGGGGTTCATTGTAATTCAGAGCTGCAAACAAAGTTTAACAAGCAGCCACACCACTCTGAATTTACAGTGACACGTCTGTGTGTTAAGTAGGTATTTACTGCTTACTGCATGTTACCAAAGCACAAAGCTAAAGAAGACAATCAGTTTATGGAGTGAATCACACCAGAGGTGTGTCCTTCATGTGTTCACTTCCAGCTGATGGCTGGGGGTCTCTTGGGGCTGCTGGATGTGCTTGTATAAAATCAGTGTCTGACTTTCATTCTGCCTCAGGATTTTGACTTGGCAAGGTACTAAGTACGTACAGGAAACTGATGTGATACAGCGACAGGAAATTTAAAACTGTATTCTAAGCAGCACATCCTTCCTCTGCTACTTCACAACATCCCAGCACAGAAAACATGAGCTGATCCAGAGCCTGTAGTTGAAGTGTTGGTGGGTTTATCATATCAGTGTACAGTTTGTATCCTGTGTTATGTGTGTGGTTACAAAAACTAAAATGTTATTATTCCAGGATGATTAACTATTTACTACCACTCATGAACACCACTATAAATCTATCCAGTTACTACATTTACAGCAAATAGAATGACTATTGTGTTTTGTTTATGGCGCACAAATGCTTACATACTTTTATCTACAGTAGCAATCACAGGATGATGCAGTGGAAAGCATAGCGTTCGGTTCTCTGTAGTTGATGGTGACACTATCATCGACTGTGAAATGGGTTTCAGTCCTAATTTAGCACCAGTTCTTCACAGTTCATGCACTACATGTGAACCAGAGAAGCATACGCTGTGAACCTGTATGCTCAAAGTGACAAAAAGCTGCAGACTTATTTCAGCTGTTACACAATATTTAGCATTTATTTTCAAAAATAGGATGAATAAGAAACAACAATCATCTCTTGGTCCATACTGTTTGCTCTCTTTATTACATAACCACTCTAATAATACTGTCTGACCTTATGTTAGTGCTGTGTACCAATACAAGTTTAACTGCATGGCTGACTGGGAAATCATACAGCAGCAAAAACTCTTATTTCTATGCACCATGGTGAGAACTAACATTAGGTCAGAAACCCAAAATATAGCAGGTTAATAGCAGACTCTGTCTGCATAAACATTATCTGATGTGAAATACAAATTAGAGCAGTCAGATGCAAAACAAGACACCTGTGACTCACTGTACAGAAAGCTGTACTGAAAGCGTGTGCATTGATTTGAATCCAGTTGTATGTATGCACACAGATGCAAATTAGAAACAACCTGCTTATCTTCTTCATTTATTGAATGATTTACCTCACTGTGAATCGTTTAATGAGACATTTCAAAGGTTTAGCCACTACCAGGCTACCACTGTGCACCCCATCTCTCAGCAAGTTGTTCCATTCAAACAGTGATGCAAAATGGCGCAGATAAAAGCAATCAGTCCAACTCTGTAATTATTTTGGCCTCCACTCCAGTTCTCCATCACCACCCACAGTATGAGTCATTTCTGGTCTGTCACTGTGTCAAGACTGACCAGCTTCATCCATCTCTACATCTGCTGGAGCTGCGTTTTCCTGCTCTGGATCACCAGGTAGGACGTCTGAGACTGTCTGGATGAGCTCCTCAATCTGCTCCTCTGATAACCGCTCTTCACTCTCTTCCACCATCTAAACACAGACAGAGACAAACACACAGCCAAAGTCGAGGCTTCAAAACAGCTGTTCACAAACCAATGGGTGACGCTGTAGTTGGTTTACGTTTGATTTAACATGTATGTCTGAGAGCATAAAATTACAAACAGCATACCATGACCGTTTAAAGGTTGACCCCACCTCATGCTGGAGAAAGATAGTTGATTGCTGAGTCTTATTCCTAATCAGCTTTCTTTCTCCCGTTTGACTGACCTGCCTTTAAAGTACACTTTATAACATTTAAAAATCTACAGTTTAATGACAACTGTCCAACTCATGACGCTAAGTCCCATTCACTCATAATCTGGTGTTCAGTTTGCTTGGTTTGTTTTCCACAAAAATGAACTGCACAAGTGCATGACTGCTTTTGTGACTGTCGACAATGACAGGTTCAAATGACAGCAAGAGAAAAACTAACAGGAAGTTAAATTCTCAGGAATCATGTAACATGATATCATTAAACAAGATATGTTTACCAACAGGGCTGGTCTGAGGGCATATTTTGTAAATATGCTTTGCATCTGATGGAGGGCAAGTTTATTTTTCCACATTCAATTCAATTTCAATTCAATTTTATTTATATAGCGCCACATCATAACAAAGTTATCTCATGACACTTTCCATACAGAGCAGCTCTAGACCATACTCTTTATGATATTATTTACAGAGACCAACAGTTCCACCATGAGCAAGCACTTGGCGACGGTGGCGAGGAAAAACTTCCTTTTAACAGGCAGAAACCTCGGGCAGACCCAAGCTCATTGGTAGACGGTCATCCACCATGACCGGTTGAGTTAAAGATAGAGAGAGGCAGATGCACATGCACCTCTACAATGTACTGATGTTCCTGGTGATAGGCTGGACACCATGAAATGTTATGTGCCCTGTGTGCAAGCTGTGCATGTCACATTCTACTGTGAGTTCCATCTACATGACCAAGGAGAGACTTTGACAGTGATTACCCTTCTATAATTCAATTAAATTTCATTCAATTTCATTTATATAGCGCCAACTCATAAAAGTTATGACCTGCCATATGGAGCAGGTCTAGACTGTACTCTTTATAGAACTTGGGATGGGATCAATGGCTTCATGTACACTGCTGAAATGGCTCCATACACTATGTTTTAGAATAGTGAGCCACAAAAATAAAACTTGGCCTGGAAGTTGACTTAAAGGACAAGGTTGATTACATTATTATGATTTTTTTTATTGTATCAAATTGCATAAAAAACAAAACTAACAAGTCACTAGTCCTGAAATCTTTGAAAACATTATTCACTCTCATTCTAAGTAACTGATCAAAAAGCTGGCCATTACTCAAACCGCGCCAAATAGTGCAGTTGTTGGGGACTATTTTCACCTGTGATTTAGTACATATTTGGAGCTCTAATGCGTATTTGCATCAGCAGGATGTGTATGTGGAAGTGACACACAGTAAACTGCTGTGTTCATTGTAATGACAGAACATGTCACACTGAGGTAGAGTGATGTGTTTGTAATCGTTTCATACAGGCAGTACTTGTTAGTGGGTTAGGGATTTATTGTCACTTTTGGGCTTTTTTGTGGGACAATAACATGATGAGTCTTGTGATGTCTTACTTTTATTCTTATTGCTCTACAAAAGGTCCAAAGGTGCCAATGAACTGAGTGATATTTTATTAAATGACACTTAAAGAGAGGTATGGTAACATGTAGTAATTGGTGACACTCACGAGCTGAATTTCCACTGCTGTCTGTGGTCGGTGGTTCAATAGCTGCAGTTTTTCTGCCCTGATGGGGGAAAATTAATGAGTATGTGTTGTACAGAGAAGTATGTATGTGTTTATCTTTGCATTTGTGAGATGTCACTGACTTTGTGAGTTTGTGAGGCATCATAGTGGTGAGAAACTCTTTGACGATCTCTGGACTCTGCCTGCTGCAGGGCGTCTTTGACAGATACTTCAGCGTCTGTGTGGAAATGCAGAGGCACACAGTGACACAGCTGGCACACAGTGACACAGCAGACACACAGAGCAGGCTTACGTCAGTGAAGAGAGGGAGGAGACATGTGCCTACCTCATACATGATGGTGTTGAGGTTCTGCTGCCCAGCACTGTGTTTGTTCTTCCCGCTATCCTTCCTCTGTTCCTTCAGGTCTGTGAGGAGCTTGAACACCTGAGAAACAAACAGACAGACAAATCTGAAGTGCTGTGAAATTATTTTCATCTCCTAACTGGACAGTCCAAAAAGAGTAAAACAGTGGGACATAACACATTACCTTACCTCATAGTTACTGAGCATAGCAGCGTTAGAGTTTTTCCTGAAAAGAAGAACAGAAGTGTTCAACTTCATTCTTGGAAACTGTATATTTAACCAAATAATATAAGCTCACAGATCAATTTACTAACATCTTAAGCTTTTAATCTCAAGTTTTTCACTCCAGTTGACTGACTGGAGTAAAAACTGTGAGACTGTGAGAAAGACTGTCAGGTGAGGTTGGAGGCTCCAAAAAATAGATAGTGGACTTTAGAGCTTAGATTACTTTGGTTACATAAACATAAAAAAGTGATATGATGAGAGTTAAACTGACTCCACTGCTTTCCACTACCATCTATTGTGTACAGTACATTATTATTACACATAATTTTATTATACTGTTATGATGTGTTTTTATTAAACAAACAAAAACACAAAGAGTCCAAACAAATTGAAAACCACGAAAAAAGAGTAAATCTTCACATTTGAGAAGCTGGTACCAACTTTTTCTTTATAAATGACAAATGATCACATCAAACATTCAAATATTGCCAATTTTCCGTCGCTGACTGATTATTCAAGTAACTGTTGTCAGCACTACTACACTAACCTGAACACTGAAAATGCTCTTAACACACTTCCTGTTATTAGCAAGTGGCTGGTATTTGTAACATTGTCAGAGGAGTATTGAATTCCCACATTGTGTTAAAGCATCTTTATTACACTGAGTGAATTATTATTTCATGTATATTATATTTGTGTATATCATTAAGACATAAATACACTAAAGGCTCAGCGTTGTATTGACAGCTGTCTGATGAAACAAACAGATGGCAGCCACTTTATATAGTGACTTATTCATTAATTAAAAATGGATATGATTTAACGAGAGTGTTTTTAATTTCAGGAGTGATCAGACAGAGAAAAAGTGTCGAACAGCACAGGCCGATCAATACAAGAACCGGAAACTGCGACAACACAGCCGTTGTTCCTTTAATCACACCACGTGGCTACATTTGAAACACACTGCATACAGCTGCCAAACAACAAACACACTGCACAAAATCTGAATTAAATATCAATAAAATCTTACACTTCCATTTCGCCAGGTGCTTAGCTTTGGTCCGTTGCAAAAGTGTCCGTGTTGAAATTACTGATCGTGTCAAACGTTCCGCGTCAGTGCTGTGAATTCTCCAGAGGAAATATAAACCTTGTTCTCATTGTCTTCTCTTTATGTGGTTCTGTTTGTAATCCTGCTTGTTACATTTTTTAAATGTTAAATCAGTCCATCACTCCACTGTGGTGTTTGGTTTGTGCTGCCTTCTGCTTTCATACTTTGTGATTTTTGAAATGTTTATTCTCTAATGTGGATCTCAAGGAAGACATTTTACATTTTAAGAAGAGAAGAGGTGAGGCTTGTTGGGAGCATTCATAGATTCAGTCATTTTCTGTCTTCTTGTGTGACCGCTTATTTGTGTGCACTAGTTGGCTGAACTTGAACATCACCCAAAAACTGATGATGTCGTTTCAGTTGTTTACACTGCAGACAAAGATCAGGTGACACATTTGTTTCTGAATGCTAAATGCAATGTTGCATCATTATGTACCATACTTACTATACAACATGAACAATCTTCCTCATTGTCCTTTAAAGCTCTATTAAGAGTTATAATGTTATGTTTTGCATGCATGGAATTTAAAAATAAAATTCATGAGAAAATGCTTCAAGTTTCATTATTAGGCATCAGTTGTGTGTGTGTGTGTGTGTGTAGTCCATACATTTGACCTCATTAACATATATATACACACAAAAGACATAATCCAAATCGAAAAATGTAGGAAATAACTTTATTAACACTTTATTGAATATTATAAACCATAATTCACTTGTTAAAACTGACTTCATAATGACCTCATCTAACCAATTTGATATTGATGCTTGAGGTTTTTTATTTAATAATAATTTAATTATGTATTTTTCAACATAAACAGCTCCACAGTGGCACACACACACACACACACACACACACACAAAGACATAAAAACAATACATCTTATCTTATCTTTAAATGTGTAGGTTTCTTTGATAAGAAAATCTGATATTCATTTTAGAAACATAAACACAATCTCTTATTTAATAACACTTTACAGTTAGTGGTATCTAGTGGACAAATAAGTAATGTAGACACTGCTTCTACCTTGGCCCAAACATACTACATACACCCCCCATACTGATACATTTGTGATAATACTGGCTACATTATTCGACAGACGGGCTTTCTAAGTAATCCAACCAATGCAGCAGTTTGTATAGGAGCAAGCACAGAATCCAAAAACACAAATATCATGTATGGATATCTCACAGGACATTGATTCGACAGTCGCTGAACAAACACTTGATCCTAAAAATAGACCGTCTCTGTCTCTCTCTCTCCGTCTGTCTGTCTCTGCTCTCACCGTGTGTTTCGGAGCTGTGACGTAGGTGCGCTGTAACCGTTGACAGTACTGCCACACTGGCTGTTCATTACGCTGTTTACGCTCCTTCCCGCCGTTATCTGAATCGACATTTTCTCCAAACTTACGCATTACGTAAATATGAAATGAAGCGTCGAACGTCTTCAGTGACGTCTTTTAAAGTGGCACAGCCATCTTTAACGCTGGCACAGACGGTTCACAGTCCTTTATGGCTGTAGAAAGTAGCTTGTTGTAGCCTCACGCCTAGAAGCTCCGGTATTGAGTTGTGTCCGTTGGCAGTCGGTGTCCCTCGTTTCACCAGACTACTACTAAACTACCGCAGACACTCGCCGTCGATAAACATGGCCAATGTAGAGGTAAGGTTGACGTTTAGCTCGAGGAACCCCGACTACCGGCGGCATCCACGTGTTGTTTTAACGCCCAGCTGGACGCTGAGGCAAACTGTCACTCTCTCCTCTTTATCCGACAACGGTCAACACGTTGTTAGGCCTGCTAAATGTGTTGTAGCTAACATGAATGTAGCCGTGTGCACACAGTAATGCCTCTCTGTCTCTGCCCTGTAGGGAGGTAAACTGTGGGGAGGTCGCTTCGTGGGAGACACTGATCCCATCATGGAGAAGTTCAACGCATCCATGGCTTATGATCAGAGGATGTGGGATGCTGACATCCGAGGGAGCAAGGCTTATGTGAAAGCTCTGGAAAAGGCCAAGCTGGTCACTACGGATGAGATGAACCAGATTTTGAATGGACTGGATCAGGTGAACCCACAGACATGCTGTACACACACACACACACACACACACACACACACACACACACACACACAGAGCTGCACTCAGCTTCAGGGATTAAGATGACACTGAACATAACTAGGCTGTATGTATGTATGTATGATCTATGTGAGTTTTATTTTAACTTTGTCTCACACATGCAAGGAAATGATGCAACTTCTGCAGCATTGCAGGTGTGTGTGTCACTGTCAGTTAGGTGTGAGTTAATAGATGACAGCTGAAAATGTGCCATGTCGCAGAATTCCTCTCTGTTCTGCTGAGTGTGTGCTCAACAATACTATCATCATGTGACAGATTGTCAGCTGCCAAACAGCTCCTCTAATTCTTCCATTCACAGTCAGGTCAGTTTGCAGGGCGCCCTCTTTACACTGATGTTTTGCTTTGTCAGTGCAGGTGATCAACACAATACAGAGACACAAATGATGTTGAAAAACTGACATAAAATTCTACATAAATGGCTAATGTTGCCTGTAATTCAGTAGCTCCATATGCTATTTAGTAGGTCTTTCTCAAATCAAATCAAATCAAACTTTATTTATATGGCACTTTTCATACTTAAAAGCAACACAAAGTGCCTCACAGAGGCTACACACACTAGAGAGAGACATGGTCAGGCACCGAGACCTACGGCAAGGAAAAAGCCACCTTTGGGGGGCCGACCACGTCGAGAAGGCCCAGCCCACGACTACAGGGAGCGCCGCCACAAAGACAGCCCTGACCCGGGCAGACAAGAGGCCCCACACCTAAGGTGCAGAGCTCTCCAGCCACCCAGGCCAGAGCAGTCCACAGGACAGCACCCCCGTCAGTAAGCCAAAAGCAGCTCCCAGTGTGGTCGGCCCCCATGAGGAAACACTGGAGATAAAAACTAAGAGAGACTAAAACAGTAAAGAAGATACAATGGTATAAAATAAACAAAATAGATAAAATGTAGCTAAAACATGTAGTTAAAATCTATATCTAACATGTAGCTAAGACACATAACTAAACATGTAATAAAAACATATAACTAAAACATGTAGTTAAGACATATAACTAAAATAGTATAGAATTATGATAGGAAGTTTGATAAAATGGAATAAAGGAAATCAATAAAATCAAATAAAAGCCTGAGTAAAAAGGTGAGTCTTCAGCCTCTTTTTAAAAACATCAACAGTCTCTGCGGCCCTGAGGTTCTCCGGCAGGCTGTTCCACAATCGAGGGCCATAATAACTAAAAGTCGCCTCCCCGTGTGTTTTCGATCTAACTTGTGGTATGGTTAAAAGGCCAGTGCTGGAAGACCTCAGGGTCCGTGAGGGTTGATTATGTGTTTAATGATAGCAAAGCATGTATTTAGTCTAACTATATATATATATATATATATATATATATATATATATATATATATATATATATATATATATATATATATATAATGATATAGTCTTTGTCTCAACCTCCAGATTTCTGAAGAGTGGTCCAGAGGTGTGTTTGTGATCAAACCTGGAGATGAAGACATTCATACTGCCAATGAGCGCAGGCTAAAGGTGAGGTAGCCCTTGTTTACTCAGTCTGCAGGAGTGAGAGGAGGGAGGAGAGGAACTTTTTACTGATGACTAGTTATGAAGAAATGTATGACAATGTCCAGATTGTAGCAGACAGAAATGATCTAATCTAATGATAAATGCAGCATAGAACCACTGAGTTAACATGTTTATCTGAGCTGAGACAGACATGAGTTTTTAGTTTTGAAAATGATTTCTGTTGGTTATGATAACATTGTACCAGTAATACACTGCACTATACTGACTGACTTCAGACAAGGAAAGAAACACAAGTGGTCAGACAGTCCATGTCATGGCCTGACTGATTGTGTTACCCTGTCTAACTTCTGATTATGACATTGTATTCCCTGATGTCAGCAATTAGCTCTGAGTATAATATTATAATTACTAATGAGAATGATGTCCAAAACTATGAAAATAGGTTGTAACCATCTTTTAATTAATGCATAATAGGCTCTTAGATTATGGCCAGATACATTATATGTCAATATCTTACCCTGCAAACCTACTGTCATATCTGTTTAGCTTTAGAGCTGCTGTAAGTTCTTAACTGTTGCCTGTGTAGGCAAATCCTGATAAAGCTTATCCCTATGTGACATCGACCCCCAGTATTGTCCAAAAACTCTTACAATCCTACCAGTGAGCCTCACTGTTACATTTGGCAACATATTCATTCATTACGATGAACATAGTTTATTTTGAGACCATCCTGCTGCTTTAAAGGTTTATTATTCCACCGCTGAAAATAGTCCCCAACTGATGGAATATTCACTTGTGTTTGAGTTACTTTAAGGTTGTTAAAAAAAACAAACGTATATTTCTGACTGCTGCAGACACAGTGGGGAAGTGGGAAAGAGAAATGGACTAAGACATTGTTGCTTTTGCTCTTTTCACACTGAGCATTTAGAGAGCAGTCAACCATGAACTCAATAGTACTCATAGTTTTAGTGTCTTTCTTTCTCTCAGTTAAGGGATATAAACATACTATTTTCCTTCAGCCTCGAAGGCTTGGTGATGGCTGTGATGGGAGATGTTATAGTCCTTTTGCTGCCTGTTTCTAGGAGCTGATTGGTGCCCCTGCGGGGAAGCTCCACACTGGCAGGAGCAGAAATGACCAGGTTTGTCTTCACTGTGTGTGTAACTGTGATGACTGAATTTATATTTGGAGTTGCAGCCTGTGTATTACTTCAGTGTAAAGATAAAAACTAGCTGTTAAAGTATCATGAGACCGTGCTGTGTGTGTTTGTGTTGACCAGGTTGTGACTGACATGAGGCTGTGGCTGCGAGATGCCATCTCAACCCTGACGGGCAATGCTCTACAGCTGATAACCACCATGGTGGAGCGGGCGGCAGCGTGAGACAAACACACTGGCACACACACACAGACAGCTACGTGTAACTGTGCTTTTCTAAAGTTGCCCTGTGGTGTCTTCTGTCACGTCTTTCTGAACCTCAGAGAAATCGATGTCCTGTTTCCTGGTTACACCCACATGCAGAGAGCCCAGCCAATAAGATGGAGCCACTGGATTCTAAGGTGGCCTTTTATAAAGTGAAACCTACACTGTCTGTCTCCCACCTTTTCATATTGGATGATGTGTTCATGTCAGTCTTGTGTTTCTCTTTTTCCACCCACACTTTCAGTCATGCTGTTGCGCTGAGCAGAGATGTGGACCAACTTCAGGAGATCAAGAAAAGAGTTAATGTTTTGCCTCTTGGCAGGTACACTGTGAACACACACTCACTGTCTGACGCTGACTTTCAACCACAGACATTATCAGTTAATAAGAATGATTCTTGTCATGTACAGTGGTGCCATTGCTGGGACACCATTTGACATTGACAGGGAGCTGCTGCGGAAAGGTCAGACTAAAAAAAGAGCAGCTGTTCTGTCAGAAGTGTTTGAGAGCATTTTTATCACACCTCTCTTGTTTATTTATGACATCTATAAAAAGTGAATTTATGTAATTCTTCCTAACCTTAATCTGTAGAGTTGGGCTTTGATGACATCAGTCTAAACAGCATGGATGCCACTGGCCAAAGGGACTTTGTCGGTATGTAAACTATACATCTCAGACAGCTGCATGAATGGATCCAAACAATACAAACACATTCAAATGAAACAGCCTTTTTCTCTGAGTGTTCTCCAGGTTTAAGTCTTTTCATTTGTGTGTGTTTCCTTAGCTGAGTTCTTGTTCTGGGCTTCGTTGTGTTTGACTCATCTCAGTAAGATGGCTGAGGACCTGATGCTATACAGCACTAAAGAGTTCTCCTTTATCGCACTCTCTGACGCCTACAGGTCAGTTTGTGTTTCTATGTTACTGGCTGCACACGCTCTGTACTCTGCTGAACTTTGGATTTAATCATTAATTTGTAGTTTTGTACAAAGCTCAGTATGTGCAGTACAGCAGTGTGTCATGGTAAAAGATATTTATAAAAGCCTTTATATCAAACTGGTCAGACTGGTTAGAGCCTCGCACACATATCTTATTTCAAACTCAAATGTAGGAACTAAGTGTGAACTGAGGACTTGATAGTCGGTGGACTTGAATATTATTCAGGAACACATATTTAACAAGGCAGGACTTTAGATAACATAGAATATGTTTTCTTCTATTTATATTTCTGTAAAATGATACTGCTGTTTAACCTGTATGGACATGTACATTTTCTTATTTGAAATAATTTGAATAACTCTAGCTCCAATGAGTGCTACTCACTGTGTCTGTGTGTGTGTGTGTGTGTGTGTGTGTGTCTGTCTGTCTGTCTGTCTGTCTGTCTGTCTGTCTGTCTGTCTGTCTGTCTGTCTGTCTGTCTGTCTGTGTCTGTGTCTGTGTCTGTGTCCGTGTCTGTGTGCAGCACAGGCAGCAGTCTGATGCCCCAGAAGAAGAATGCTGACAGTCTGGAGCTGATCAGGAGTAAAGCAGGCCGTGTCTTTGGCAGGGTAAGATCTCTGACGAAAAATTAAACCTAAACCTGTGTCTCAACAGCTCACACACACTGCTTTTTTTGTTCAGATGATGAAATAAAACACATAATTTGGAAAAAGTAATGATGCTAGAAGTGCCTTTATTGCACACTTTTCAGCTCTTCCATCTGCTTCAAGGTTTCCACTGGAAAAGCAGCACCATAATGTGCCTTAAAGCTGTCATTGTTTTTTTGTTGCAGAATCAGTCCTCCTTGTGTTAAAGTCAAAGCTTTATGTGCCTTTCAAAGGCAGAGACACCTTCAGACTAGCTGTGTTTTGACACTCTTTTGTAATTTGTATGACTCATTGCTGTTTTCCTGACTCGGCTCATCTTTGTTTTGCAGTGTGCAGGGTTCATGATGACACTGAAGGGCCTGCCCAGCACCTACAACAAAGACCTGCAGGTATGAAAGCGTGTCTTTGTGTGCATTCACGTCATGGGAAGGACTTTCCTCTCACCTGTTTGTCATGGTGTTTTTGTTCTTTGTCATCCTTCTTTAGGAGGATAAGGAGGCCATGTTTGACTGCTATGATACAGCTCACGCTGTGCTGCAGGTGACAACTGGAGTCATGTCAACTCTCAAGGTCAGATTTAAGTCAGAAACACTGTTTGCTCTCATGGGTACAATGTGGTTTGGGTTAAATCCTTAAACTTTGAAAGGTTGCGGCTGCTTGCCTATATTTAGTATACCTCAACCTCTTGATCTCTTTCTTTTTACACCAACAAGAAAATACTGTTGGAATTCTAAACATCTGCACTCTTGTATGTAGACACCAATTTCACAGCACTGTGCATGATATTTTCTGATCTTGCTTTTAAAAAAAGTTTGAAATTTTGGCAGCCTTATTGATTACATTTAGTCATTTAGCTGATTTAGCTTTTATCCAAAGCAACTTACAAAAAAGGGAAACAATCATGGTAAAAGACATGTTAGTGCATCAATAAGTACTGTGACAGTTGTAGAGGGGGATAGATTTATCATGTCCAGTTGTTGGTAGTGTTGGAGAGGAGGTCCTCTCTGAAGAGCTGCAGGTTTTCAGGAGGTTTTTGAAGGTAGAGAGGGACGCCCCTGATCTGGTAAGAACTGGTAGCACGTTCCACCAACGGAACAACAGACAAGAAAAGTTTGGAATCTCCTGAGTGAACGGGTGGCAGAGCCAGGTGTCGTTCATTGGTGGAGGTAACATGTGTCTGTATGAGGACATTCGAGTAGGTGGGTGCAGAACCGGAGACTACTCTGTAGTCAGCATTAGGGATTTGAATTTAATGTGGGCTGCTACAGGTAGCCAGTGGAGCTCGGTGAGCAGCAGGGTGACGTGAGCTTTTGGGTTGATTGACAAACTTTTTTCCAGATGCCCCAAACAATCAGAAAGGGGATTCATCAGAGAAAATGATTCACCCCAGTCCCCAGCAGTCCAATCCCTGTACTCTTTGCAGAATATCAGTCTGTCCCTGATGTCCCTCCAAAAGTCTTCGCCTCACTGTGTGTGCAGATGCACCCACACCTGCTTGCTGCCATTCCTGAGCAAGCTCTGCCCTGGTGGTGCCCCAATCCTGCAGCTGAATCAACTTTAGGAGACGGTCCTGGCACTTGCTGGACTTTCTTGGGTGCTCTGAAGCCTTGTTCACAACAGCTGAACCTCTCTCCTTGAAGTTCTTGATGATCTGATAAATGGCTGATTTAGGTGCAGTCTTATTAGCAGTAATATCCTTCCCTGTGAAACCCTTTTTGGGCAAAGCAATGATGGCTGCGCGTGTTTCCTTGCATGTAACCATGGTTAACAGAGGAAGAACAATGATTTCAAGCACCACCCTCCTATTAACGCTTCCAGTCTGTTTTTCTAACTTAATCAGCATGACAGAGTGATCTCTGGCCTTGTCCTCATCAACACTCTCACCCGTGTTAATGAGATGACATGATGTCAGCTGGTCCTTTAGTGGCTGGACTGAAATGCAGTGGAAATGTTTAAGTTCATTTTCATGGCAAATAGGGACTTTGCAATTAATTGCAAATCATCTGATCACTCTTCATAACATTCTGCAGTATATGCAAATTGCCATCAAAAAAATTGAGACAGCAGACTGTCTGAAAATGAATATTTGTGTCACCCTCAAAACATTTGACCATGACTGTACATCCTGTTCAGATAGAATCAGATCAAATGTTCATAAAAATCAATAAAGGCTGTTTTTTTATGTTACTGTTTTTTAAATACTGCTTTTCAAATGTCTGCTGTTTCTTCTGTGTTTCAGATTAACCAGAGTGTGATGGAAGCAGCCCTCAGTCCTGACATGTTGGCCACTGACTTGGCCTACTACCTTGTGAGAAAGGGAGTGAGTGGTGTTTATGTATTTTCCCATTCCAAATGCAAATTTTAAGAATATTTTCAAAAAGTCATTCTGAAGAAATTTGATTCAGAACAAAATAAAAGTCAGAGCAGTGTAAATATTCTGTACCAAAAGTAGTAGTAATGCAGTCTGGTAAATAACAATTACAGCATTTATTTTTGGCAATTAATTATAAGATTAATAAAGATAACTTCATCTCTGAACACACATAATGTGACATTTCTGTCTGGTTCAGTTTGTTCTTTCTATTTTTATCTTTTGGCTGTAACAGAGGGTGAAACAACTTCTCAGCTAAATCTACATATTATTTTGAATTTGTGGTGACTCTATTTAAGTGAAACCACTGAAAAAAGAAACCAGATGCAAGAAGAATTAGTTTTTATGTGGCATAGCTGCAGCTAGCAGATGTATTGTTTGTGGTTGTACATGTATTTGTGTGTTACAGTTGAACTCAGTGTTATTCTGTGTTGCAGGTGCCTTTCAGAGAGGCCCATGGTCTCTCTGGTAAAGCTGTATTCACAGCTGAATCCAAAAGTATTGCTCTGAATGAACTTACTGTGGAAGACCTGACAGCTGTTAGGTAGTCTTCTATTCGTTCACACACACACATCACAAACATTACTCCTGTTTTTTCACCAGACACAATTTTCTGAATTTTCTCTCCCGTCTGTTTGTTTTCAATCACTTCAGTCCTCAGTTTGGAAGTGACGTGTCCTCAGTGTGGGACTACAGGAGCAGTGTGGAGCAGTATAGTGCCCCTGGAGGCACGGCCAAGAGTAGCGTTGCTGCACAAGTGGAACACCTGAGGAACTGGCTTAAGAAACAGGCACAGTGAGCTCCACCTTAAAGCTTTGAATCAGGTTTACTGCCACAGTTAAGATATGTGTAAAATTGAGATCAAAGTGACTTTTTATGACTTGAATACCACGTTGCCTTTCAGACTTCCTCCTCTTTTTTTAAGCTTGTCAATAGACTGGTATGTAACCATGGGATGTTTCAATCGATCATGTAATGATCACAGGTGTTACAAAGGACCTGTAATACAGGTAACAAAATAAATAAATGTTACTCAAACAGTGTTTTGCAGCCTCGTCCATTAAGTCTGACTGATTTCCACCACACAGGTAATAAATCTTCTGTGCAGAGCCACACAGACTCAAGATAGTGCTGTTTAATGGCACAGAAGACAAAAACAGACGTGTTCATTTATCAAAGTCATGAAAATGTGTCAACACTATGTGCCTGTCCAAATGACATCTCTCAGTGTAAAATATGTGTGGTGTTCTAGTTTTCTAGTTAACTGAATGGTGACATCATACAATCACTGTTAAATTACCGTTAAATAACTTCATGAAGCTCACGTGATGATGAGCTCCACACAGTGAGCTCAAACAAAAGGTGAGGCAAGCCAATTGTGTTTCTTTAAACAAGTCATCCACAAATGTTCAAGGCAAAAGTCAAAAGTTTTTTTTAGCTTGTGTATACAGAAACTTTCCAAAAAATGTTTAAGAAGCAGAAAGGGATCAAAAAATCAGCAATTGGTGTTATTACTAAAAGCCCAATGGGAGTATTCCTGAAGTCATCTTAGTTCTAAGTCTTACTGGGGTCCAATACATTTACTGGTTTATACTGTCCATTTATTTTCTGTCATGAATGTTGATTATATACAAAGCAAGGCTTTACACTTAAAGATGGTCACATTGGATGCATGAATTGAGAAGTTGTCACTCTGGAAAAGATCACAAGTATTTATGTATATTTACAACTAATTAGTTTTTCATACAAACAGAGCACAGTAGATTTAGTAAACACCTTAATCGTCTACGTTCATCTGTGTGAACAACAGTACAGAGATTGTATACATGGTAAGTAAAGAGAAAGAAAGAAAAATCTCTACACTTTTTATTCCTCACACTTCTTTCTGATTGGAAATCATAAAGCAGATCAGAGGTGAGGCAGGCCATTTACTAATTTAAGAATGATAATTAGAGCGTCAGTATTACTATTTGATTATCTGAAGAGTCAATCCACACAAGCAGTAAAAAGATTGGAGTCCACAGCCGTGCTAGCAGCTGTGTGAAGCTCTACTTAGGCACCTTGAGCTAAATGCTAATGACAGCATGCTAACATACTGACAGTGACAATGTTAACAATGCTGTTTAGCATTTAGCATGCTAACATTTGCTAATTGGTACTAAACACAAAGTAGCTTGTGGCCGATGCATCCATGCAGTGTATTTGTCATGTAAGTATCTGGTCATAAAACAAAGTATTTAATTAATTGATGGTGAAATGGAAAAAAACTAAACAAAAGTTATTAGAGTTTATCCTGAGAGGAATATGAATGGGTGAAATTTCATGGCAAACCATGAGGCGGCACTTATTGAAGAAGGGCACGTCATTTGGAAACCATGAATAGCACTTTCACCTCCAGTAATTAGTCTTAAATAAATGTACAATCTGAGTGAACGTGTGAACAAATGTACCAATACTACAGGAACTTCTCTCACTGTCACAACAGTCACTTAGCACAATTTATCGGGCAATGGTTTATGTGCACACGCAGTTGACATTTTGTTTAATGAATAACCACAAACATCTTTAACAGTTTGTTGTTTATCACACATACAGTAGCTCTTGTCACTTAAATCAGATGTTTCCATGTGCTGAGTCAGTTTATCAGACTTGTCGTCCCAAGCATGATGGAGAAAACAACTGAGAACCACAAAGGCATCACGCTTGTCAGAGACGCACTCGCCTTGGACCGGTACACAACTCTGCCGTCAAGAGGCTGCGTAGGCCTGAAAATGTCAGTCATGGGCTGTCCCGTCCAGAATTTGCACTGCTGAACTATTGCATCCAACTGGAGAGGAGAGGAGAAAAAAAGAGTTAACTGAACAAGAAGTCTTAAGGTCTTTTTCCCATTTACCAACATTTTTGTTGTGTGTTGTGTCTAAATTCTATAAAGAAGTAATTTTATGAACGATTTAAAGGATTTCTAAAGGTTTGAATGTATCTGTATTTTCAAAAGTCTGTTTGAAGGTTCAAGATGATGTTTAATGGCAACATTGAGTCTTCATGGTTGAGGAAATACAACCAATGTGCCGACCCAGAGCCTACAGTCAGTGGTAACTCACCTGTCGACTGCTGATGGACAGGGTCCTGTGAAACAATGTCCAGGCAACTGCCTGCTCACATCCTGGAGTTGTCATTGAGCCCACGTAGCGGTAGTAACTGTGGAGCTCCTTTGCTGATGGGATAATGTCACTGAGCCGAAAGTTTGCAATCACCGTGCTGCTGCCTTAACACAAAACAAAGCAAGAGAGGAGTGTGGAAGCAAAGTTGGGATTTGGTAAAATTGTGCAATAGACTGAAAAAATGGATTTCATTAAAAGTCTAAGGGCCCTAATATTATTACTTAAAGGGGACACATTATGAAAAAATCACTTTTTCAGCTCTTCTACACTTCAGGATGTGTTCGAACCCCCCCCAGTGTTAAAAACAACAACCGCCTTCCATTTTGTGTGAGCTGCTGTCTCTTGTGGCTTGTCTTGAAAACATGCTGTTCAGATTTTGAGCCCATAGTGACCTCACTAACAGGCTCATGAACATGTTCCAGAACCAGAACCATCCTACAGGTATATAAAAGATTACCACGATTACCATGAGCTAACGCTAACCGCTAGTTAGCCGTTAGATGCTAACAGCTAGTTAGCGTTAGCTCATGCTAATCAGCACTAACAGCTATTTATTTGCTCCGTGATGCGCGCTAACGTAACGGCAGTAGTTAATTTAGTTGGTTAGTTGAATGTCTGTCTGGGGCCTCTTTGTTTTAAGAGTCTGACTCTGGTTCAAACATATAAGGTTGTAACGATATGTGTTCTACAGCAGCCATATTTCTCCCAGTGCTCGAGCGCAACTGTTGTCATGGTAACCTGACGCCGGGAGGAATAAGCCAGACGTATGAGCACTGAGCGTTACAGACAGGGTACAGAGAGAGCTGCTGCGTTTGATCTGTGAGGAATTTTGCCAAAAAATCTCGCAGACATGTCATTAAGACACCTGGGAACTGTATGAACTTGTGGAAAATGGGTATAATATGACTCCTTTAAAGGTCCAGTGTGTAAGATTTGGGGCCTCTATTTTCAGAATAAGGCAAACATGGAATATAATATTCATAACTATGTTTTGATGCATGTATAATCACCTGAAAATAAGAATCTTTTTATGTTTGTTACTTAAAAAATATCCTTTTATATCTACAGTGGGAGAGGGTCCCCTTTCATGGAGGCCACCATGTTGAAACACCTTATTTATACAGTAGTCCAGAACAGACAAACTAAACACTGACTCTAAACAGGGTCCTTAAAGTGTTGTTTCTCCTTTACACTAGGAAGGTGAGGGTGATGTGAGGAGATTACAATGCAGTGATTGGACCACTAAATGCAACTAAATTCTACACACTTTACCTTTAAAAAAAAAGGTTTGTTTATGCTCATACCATTGTTTTGTACTCGGCCCAGAGCAGCTATTACTGGATCCAAATGAGGATGATCATCTGCTGTTTCCTGTGAGGAACACCATCATCATTGTGACACAAGCCTAAATATTCAAACAGTAATGAAGATATGAATACATCTTAATGTATTACCTCAAATAGGAAGGCAAGCAGAGCTATACCCGCCATATCATGTTCTGCTTCTGCCAGAGAGCCATACGGCTCCTTGATGTGGACTATATGCAGCTGGAAATCCAAAACACAGAAACACTATATGTGTTATAGTGTACAGTGTATATGTGTGAAGTGCACGTTAACCAAAAGACATTTTCACACTTTTATTCTCAGAACAACAATCAGTATGTTGCTTCTTGTGCAACGTACCTCCATGGGGAACCTTTCTCCATCAATGGTGTGCTCTGATCCTGGTCTCCCATTACCTCCCCAGTGGAAATGAAACTGGGCAGCCCTGTAGTGACCAGGCAGAGCTCCTCCGGTCAGTCGGACCAACTGTGGTAGAACAAAGTGAGCTATGGGGAAGACAGGCTGTCTGTCAATACAGATGTCAAACTAAACAAAACAGAGGTGTTCAACATCTGGTAAAAATTTGGTCTGCAGGGGAAGAAAACAATAAAACAGGCTCTCCATTACCAGAGTGTCCTTTGTTTTCCACCGTGATATTGATTGAGTTGGTGTGACCGATGAAGTCGAAGGGTGGCAGGGCGCTGTTGACGTGGACTTTGCTGGTGACTATATTAATTGGTGATTGGCGTAATCCTCCACAGCTGGGAAACTGAGCTGCCCAGTGGCCAGGGTCTAAAGAATACAAACATCAGCAACATTATCATCAAATTTCAGATGCCATGAACTGATTTATTTTATGCTACACATAAATCAGGTCTTTTATTTAGTCCAAACCACCCTAGTCTCCTTCAGCGTAAGCCTGCCTATATAAAGTTCTTACATGTATTACCTTTACCCTCCATCACCCTCTGTTGTGATAAGATTGCTAGCACTGCTAATCCCACTGTGAATGAACACAGTATAGTCTCAGCTAATTGGCGGTGTAGTATTTGAAAGAAGTGTCCATTTAGCAGGTTGGGTTGGATCTACTGCTGCAATCCACAAGTCAGAAGTTGATTGTTCAGAGTTAGTATTCTCTTATTCTTACAATATAAATGTCCCGTTGCATCTGTTACATCACGTTTATGACACAAACACTGCATACGTGTCCACTATGTTCACCAGATAGTCACTAATTGTGTCTGTTTGGTGTTTTGCACTGAGCAAGTAGTGTGCAGTGTGCTCTTAGAGCCTGCTGCATGTGGCTGAAAACAACACTGCAGCGGTGAGAAGGAACCAAAAAAGTTGTGAATAATAATCTGAAATATAAAGCTCAATAGAGATGGAGGCCACTATAGAGCTGGATGATAATTCTGTCATCACTATGAATGACCCCATTTACATACAAATGGTCATGTGATCCATGATTAGAGACGACTGATTACAGACATGGTGTCGTCTTTCCTATAGTCTGACCAATATAATAAAATCAAAATGGAGGTTTGTGTTAAAGGTTTAAAGCAGTGCAGGTCAGTGTTTTGCTTACAGACGCTTCGACAGATCACAAGCTTGTGGTGAGTATGTCAAATGTGTTCTTTCAGTTTTGGATTTTTTCACTTCAAATATTTTCTTGTATTGTCTTTGCATGGTCTTACCTCTGCATGTGTCATCACAGGAGTACTGGCTCTGGTAACACCACTGAGCTGGAGAGAAAGGACAGCCCTCAGGTCAGACTCATACACACAGTACACAGTACAGTATATTCTTGTCCAGGACACTTGTCCCTTGTACCAAACAAGATGTTAATCAATGAGTATTAATTCTTCTCACTTGCATGCTCTGTTAGCTGCAGGGCTTTTTTTTCCTCCCTCAGCAATCTTAGCTGATCTGCTAATGTGTTTGTGCTCTGCAGCCGAACTTTGAGAAGTCACAGCGACCAAAACACTTTGTCTCTCTCACACATACATAAGCCAGGATAATTATTAATTCTCACATTACTTATCCTGTACTTCACTTGTCTCTTTGTGCTTATCAGTTAAATATAAATGATCTGACACATAAACAAAACATGACAAAAATGTCAGCAATGACAAATTTATGATATATTACAGTCACAGGACTTTTAGAAAAGATGCAGCCAGAGTTCTGAGTTTGAGGTTACACAAACATGAGAATGAGAATGAGACAAAGCAGAAGCTCTTTAAACTGTGCAAGGTTAAAAAGAAACAGCAATGACAGCTTTGAAATGCTATTGTGACTATATGCTAAATACATAAAAGTGTTATTCTCGATTTATGATGTTCTTTGGTGGGAAATTCATTAAATTATATACAGTAAATGTTAAATCTGTAAGTTTTTTTGTTGTTTTAATGCACTATTAGAAACAAAATGTCCAGTTTTGAGAATACAGTAGAGAGTACAAACACTGAAACTCTTTTCATTTGCAAAATAACAAATGCGTGTCTGAAATTGAGAGTCACACCATCAGCAAAAAGATAACAAACACAAACTGAACTTTTTTAACAGTGAAACAAAAAGAAAAGTCAAGAGAACTGAACTCATTCAATCAATGGAAAGGTTTCTTTCACTGAAGTTGGCAGAAGTGCGTCAGAAAACCTGTTAATGATAAAGTTTGTAGAATATCAATATATATATGCCACAGACAAGTGAGATTGTTGTTGGGATTACACTGATTGCATTCAGTATAAAGTGGATCGCCGGCTCAGAAAACCTTTATTCAACTTCTCAGCTGCTTCGACATGGCTGCATTAAACGTGTCCATTCAACAGGTGCTGATGAAGTAATTTAGTCTTGTGCTGTGCTTTGTATTGTACTGCTGATGTGAATGGAACTCCAGTGTCTGGTGGGAATGAAGAGCGCTATAGAGAACCATTTAGCTAATATAGGAACACAGATTAACCCCGCTGCCTCCCACAATGCCATTCTTTGAAAGGGGACAACAGTTCTCACCAACTGAGAACAATGCACAGGTGGAGGCTGGCTTTACTCCACCTGGCTCATACACCTGTATCAAACTGGGCAGTGCAGAAAAGTCACACGTGAGACAATCCACTGTAAACCCAGCAGCTTTGATTAGAAAGTCCTTTCCTTTCCTTAAAATTACATCCTGGACAAAAGACTTCATTCAGTCCTTTTAATTCTTATGTGTTTGTATGTTTGTTATATGTTTTTAGCCATGGGGTGAGTTTGAAAAGAAGAAATAACACATTCTCCCTCCTACAAACAATAAGTTAACTCATAAGCACAGACAACACTGCAGCTCAATTTAGTGATTTTACTGCTGCAGTCTAACATGGTCTGCTATGACCAGTAGCTTGTGGTGGCTAATGTTAGCTGATGTCAGCAAACTTTTTGCTGTGTGACTTACAAAAGTAAAAAAAAGAAGAAGTCATTTTTCTGATTCTCTTCTATTCCAATGACTCAACAAAAGTTACATGCTTTCATTATAAAAGAAACAAATTCTACTTAAAACAAGAGCTTCAGATCAAGTCTATCAGTCAATTATCTTATTAGTTGATCATCAGAAAGTTAATCACCAACTCTTTGGTTTTGTTTAATCATATTTCAAGAAAAAATACTCATGACTCAGGTCATGTGGCCGTTCCATCTTCTCGTGGGAAAGATGGCTACTTTTCTTCATCTTACATTACAGTAAATTAAAGGTGTCGGGGCTGTGGCCTGCTGCTCAAACACAAATGACATTTGATGACCTTGAGCTGGCATTCGCACGTTTTCTGATGATTTATAGACCAAAGATTTTTCAGTTAGTTCAGAAAATAATCATCAGAGTATTGACTGAAAATGATCATTAATTTCAGTCCCTGAAAAAAAGAATTTCCTCATGAATCATCTGCTGGGATTAATAAAGTAAATCCCCTTCTTGTTCTTCTCATCACTGGTTTATGCATCTACATGACTCAAAAGCATAACATAGT
The DNA here is from genome assembly GCA_033000465.1 of Sciaenops ocellatus. NCBI lineage: Eukaryota > Metazoa > Chordata > Actinopteri > Sciaenidae > Sciaenops > Sciaenops ocellatus. The sequence goes on from CP136870.1 coordinate 2,071,318, forward strand.
AAATTTATTTAGTAAAAATATGCAAATGTTTTTTAATGAAGTTATTATCTGTGATCCCTTACAGCACTTTGAGAGCCACTGCCATTAAAAATGTTTTAAATCTGAATGAAGTAACCTCGACAATGTGATACTTTTAATATTAAACTGAAATAAGAATGATCAAGTTCAAAACTCCCAAATAAAAATGCGTGGGAAAGAAGTTTTAATTTCTTTCCTCCATTTTTAAGTCCTTTTTGTGTGTGTGTCCTACCTGTGCACTGAGAGAGGAGAGACAGCAGAGTCAGGAGGTAGACCAAAAAATCCATGATCAGCACAGAGACCAGAGGAGATGCTACAGACTAGCCCCAGCTGTCTTCACATACTGACTCTGAGCTGCATTTGAGGGTGGGACGGAGACAGTCATGAGTATGACAAAAGGTGTGCGTTTGTGTGTGTGTGTGTGTGTGTGTGTGTGTGTGTGTATAAAGGTGAGATGAAAAAACTCGGGTGTCTGAAAGAGGAAAGACAGACACCTGGTGACAAAATCAGACGGCGGTGTTATTGTCAGTCAGTTCCCTGTGTGTCTTTCATCAGACTAAAAGCTTTGTCACAGTCCCATCAATGCCAGTTCAAACTGTGTTTTTAATGTGCAGTGCAGTGACAAAGGAAAAACAACAACAAATTAAAGGTAAACTCTGTTTCACACATCAAAATGTCTTCACAGGTCTTGAGTAGCACTGCTACATGTGCAAAAAGATGTATACAGCATATAATATCATGAAGTCTGATAAATTGTCTCAAGCGATGCCACTTGAGTTAGTGTTAATTAGATTTGAGTTAAAAAACTCAAAGAAGTCTACTGGACCTCTGCAGCCTGCTCCTCTTCTCTGCTTCAGGCTAATGGCTTGATTAGCCACTGCCAGCATGAGACAATCAAATCTCTGTCCAAACTGTCGGTGATCAAGTTGCATTGTAGGTAATGTAGGCACCAGGTTAGTTAAGAAGAATATCTCTGGTTCTGCTGCACTGATTTAGATTATTTTTTGGCCAGCATGAGTCTGACAGTGTTACAGGAGTTCAATGCTAAATCAGGTGATGTACTGCTTTAAAGGTCCAGTGTGTAGGATTTAATCACATCTAGTGGTGTATCACATTGCAATCTCCTCACATCAACCTTGTGTTGTAAAGGAGAAACAACACATGTATAGAGTCATTGTTTAGTTTGTCTGTTCTGGGCTCCTGTAAAAACATGGTGTTTCAACATGGCAGCCAACAAGAGGACCCGCTCTCACTGTAGATATAAAAGGATCATTTTTAAGTAAACAATCAAAAATAATCTTATCTTCAGGTCATTATACATGCATGAAATCATAGTTATGAATATTATATTCCATGTGTTCCATCAGCATTAAATGAGTCTCAGGCTCTTTTTTCACAGCAGATCTTTTTAAATGACTGATAACACTTAGTGAGTCAATTTCAGGATCCTGGTATTGTGCAAGTCTGGTTTAGACTTCAATGAATGTACATAATATACTATGTATATATATATAATACAGAGTCATGACATGAATACAGAATAGAAGTAGACCTTTTTCACAGATCTGGCCCAGGGTCAGCTGGGATCAGCTCCTGACCCCCCATGATCCCGCAAAGGATAAGTGCTCATAGATCAATGGGTGGACAGTAGGAATAATGGATGAATTCCATTTAGCTGCTTCAGTTTCATGGTCTTGGTATTGTGCATGCTGCCTTGCTGTCACACTGTCTCCTGTTGTTAGTAACTCCTGATCTATTTCCTTTGATTAAGGCCAGTGGTTTGCAGGAGTTTGGGACAGAGGCATCATTAATGTAATAGTATTTACACCTGTGGCCTTTCTGTGTGAAGTTTGCATGTTCAACACATGCAGGTTCATTGGTGACTCTAAATTGTCCGTAGGTGTGAATGTGAGTGTGAATGATTGTTTGTCTCTATGTGCTCTGTGATGAACTGCTGATTTGTCCAGGGTGTACCCGCCTCTTGCGCCCGCCCAAAGTCAGCTGGGATTGGCTTCAGCCCCACCGTGACCCTGATGAGGATAAGCGGTTACAGAAAATGGACATAGACGTGCAACATGATGAGGGATTGTCGTATAATTATGTATATTTGATAGTCTCACCGTAAACTGAGGAGAGGTCACAATGAGCAGAAAGTGAGGAAACTCTGACATAGAGTGTATAAAATATAGTGTTTATTAGATTGGAGTAATACATAATGTTAATAATCAAATCACACACTGATACATGTAGAAATATATTTATCTGAATATTAATCCAATATAGAAACACATACATATTTATCCAACTATTAATTACAAAAAATGATCAACTACTGTTTGAAGATTAGCAAACAATTTAAGACTGCTTCAGTTTGTTACAGGCATTTGGTGTTTTTCATCCTTCACATGTAGTTTGATTCTGACACGTTCTAGTTAACTAAAGGGAGACTGAAAACTGTGACTAAACTCTGAGTCACAGAGACAAACTTGTCTTCATCTCATCAAACACACACTGGACAGAAATGATCAAGCGCCTTTAGTTTATGGCTTCAGTCACTGAAATGGAATGGACACAAAATGAAGTGTAGGTGACTCCTACACGATAAAAACAATCTCATCATGACAAGAAACTGCAGGTTAGTTCATTTTTCTCAGTCAGTCTTACAGTAGTGTTCTACATTTACTTCAGTTACTAGTCACAGTTACTTCATTTAAAGTCATCAAGTGTATTTAATATATATGTATTCAATATATATTCATATTTTCAAAATCAAGCAAACCTGGTCTAACGGCTGAGGATGGAACAAATGAACACAAATCAAGAAATCAAGAATTACCTTCATTAAAATAAGATGCTTTCTACAGTGAGCTCCTTCAAACTTGTGACACTGTTGCTGAAATGTAAGATGGATTTAAGGCCCCTCCCTAACATTCCCACATTGTGTTACAGCGGTCCTGATACTTGAAACTTGTTGATGAAATTGTCTTTTTGTCTCTCTGGTCCTCAGGATCAAGTAAACAGCGGGCTTGTAGTGTGAGACACAGTGGGATGTCTTCAAAAGAGATAATTCTGAAAAAAAAAAAGATAAAGGCCAATGACTTCATGATTTTTCTTTAATCTCTGACTGCGGTGCCCCCTGGAGGCACTGTAGAGGAGTGTATTGATGATTAAAGCGTGGTCTGTTCTGCATGTTGCTATGGTGTTAATCTCTTTCTTTTTAACTCACCTGTAGAGCAACAGCAGCCACCACAGCCAGGACAGCTAAGAGCGCCATGCGTCCCAGCCAGCCCAGGTCTAAGTTCTTCAGGATGAAGAAGCGCGCCCAGCCCAGTTTCTTGAGTGTGTGAGGTGGGTACCGCATGCTGTTCACCCCTTCCATATTCAGCTTCTTGATGAGACAACTACGCAGGTGGCTCAGCTCGTCAAAGGTGAACTTGCCGTGGTAGCAACCCATACCACTGTTTCCTGTACATGAAAACAGAGGGACAAGGTTTGACTGTGTGAACACATGTTGGCCTCTAGATTGATTACTTACATCAACACATTCAGCCAGTAGAGCTGAGCTGAATATGACAATGTACCATGAACTCTAAAATCCTGATGTCAGGGATGCTGTTATGCCCCTAGAAAACATGTTTATTATTCTGTTTCAGCAGCTTAGTGTGGTTTGTTTATTTTTGTAACCATAGCAACCTAGAACCAGTGCATGCTGGGAAACAAGAATAGAACTGCCAACTACCAACTGCCAACTGCCGTGATCAGCTATGATCAATTGTCAGCTCTCTCAGTCGTCAGCTTCTTAGTTGATTGCTTTTCTTTCTCCCTCTTTGCTAAGGCAACGTCTGTAAGTGTTTTTCACCTTGTAACATTAAGTCATCACTTATTTTTGAGTTTTTAAGAATATTGTGATGGTTAAGACGCTAATTAGTTTATGCTAAGCTAAGTTAGCCTTATGTTTATTTACCTTGCTACTGTATGTTTAGCTTCTTTAATGATATCAATATCTCATTGTACTGTGTTACAGTTTCACAAGATTCCCAGTAAACTTCATGGAAGTGAATCATCCGTATCCTGGAGTTTTTTGGGAGTGTTTAAACTGAATGGAAACGTAGCCCATGACAGATGCATTGAAGAAACAAAACTGAATATACGTTCACTGTCTCCAGCAAGTCTTTTGTAGCAAACAGAAATAAATGAAAACCAGTGTCTGCCTGAAAGGTATGAAGTCGCTGTGTATTTTCAAGCACAGTGGGATGGGACATTTTAAATGGTTTATTTCTGCCATATTGCCACTCTAGAGGGCACCCTGGTGCCCCCTGCATGGCCTACATACCTCTTCACGTGGCCAAGTAGGGCGTGCCTATATATGATGTATATATGAATAGATTGTAGACATGTGAGTAGTTTCAGACTGTTTAGTCTTAAAGATTAGAAGACTGTGGGGTGACTCAACCAATGACTGAATAAGCAGAAGAGAAACTCATGTTTATCGTGTCACTTCTGCTTCGTCCCTGTGTGTACTCACCCACTCCCCCGAAAGGCAGAGAGCTCACAGAGTAGTGCACAAGACAGTCGTTGGCCAGCAGACCTCCACTAGAGGTCTCGTCCCTGATTTTCTTTATCACCTTTAGAGTGAATTTAAAAGAAATGTCTCAGTCTACATGCATTTTACCTATAGAGGTGTGCTTACATGTTATGTCTGCTGTTAGATACCTGGTCATCCTGTGTGAAGACGTAGAGTGCCAGAGGTTTCTCTCTTTTATTGATAAATTTAATGGCCTCGTCCAGGCCGCTGACCGTCAAGATGGGAAGCAAAGGTCCAAATATCTCCTCCTGCATTACCTTCGCCTCTGGCTTCACGTCCCGCAGAACTGTGGGGGCTGAACATAGCACAACACTGTTTATCACATGCATGTTTTAAAACCATAAAGCTGCAGTAATGTCACATGCTCCAGTAGACGAGCCCTGATTGGTTTTCATGTGAAGAGTTGGTAGCTGGTATTATTACCTATGTAGCAGTCTGACTCATCATTGTCTCCTCCCACAGCGATGGTGCTGTCTTCAAACATGTTCATTATCCTCTTGAAGTGGCGCTGGTTGATGATGCGCCCGTAGTCAGGGCAGGTCTTTGGGTTGTCTGTGTAGAACTCCTGCCAGAGGAAACTCACATTTCAGGAATCTCATAACTACACAGATATTATTATAAAGTCCAGGTGATATCAAAACAAAACAAAGCCGGCACTTTTTAATTTGAATGTAGGATTGTTCTTTTTTTCTCCGTTCTCTGGTCTCTGTCTTCTGTACCTTAATGGACTTCTTGACCTCTGCGATGACCCGGTCCTGAATGCTGGGCTCACAAAGGATGTAGTCCGGGGCGATGCAGGTCTGACCACAGTTAGTGTACTTTCCCCAGGTAACACGCCTACACAGGAGTTGAAGAGTTAACAGGAGGCCATCAGGAAGGAACAGCAAGGAAATGAGTGGGGAAGGAATAGAGAAAGAACTCAGATTCTGAGATGTGGTGAGTTAACCATTAGACCAAACCACATTCAATCATCATTCTAACCTGCAAGCTACGCTTATGTCACAGTTCTTGTCAATGTAGCAGGGGCTCTTGCCGCCCAGCTCCAGGGTGACAGGTGTCAGGTGTTTGGCAGCAGCCTCCATGATCAGTTTGGCCACTGTGCTGTTGCCGGTGTAGACAATGTGATCGAACTTCTGGCGCAGCAGCTCCTGGGTCTCTGTCACTCCTCCGTTCACTACAGGGTAAAGCTCCTGACACACAGGGTAGAAACACACATTCAGGTCTAACGAAGCGGCATGTAGTCCAAGAAACAACGTGGCAAGTCATGTGATACACATTTTATTACAGTTTCATTTTGATCTGACATTTTGGTTATTCAGTTTTTATTCCACATAATTAAATGAAACCAGCAGCTCAATTCATGATGGACAAGAGAGAAAAACAGCTAAACTCCTGCTAAAGATTACTTAGCTGATCACAGTAGCTGCCATTCTTTATTTACTTTGGTGTCTGGTAGGTGCTGCAGTGTCTTTGAACATTCAAACAAAGGTTATCCAAAGAAAGACTGCAGTATCCGCACTCGGGTTGTGTGGATTCTAAACTTTAAACAGTGTCTTCTCAACTTCACTGCTTCTGTAGTTATTGCACTATGCCTCTGTAAGGCAGTGTTGTCTGCTTAATAAACATTTCATGAATAATAAAAGCATCTTATTTAACTTTTAAGAACCTTTACATACACATCATATGAACCCCATCCTTACTTTATCAATGTAAATTGGCAGCAGTTCCTCCATGACCTTTGCCGTGTGAACAGAGACCTCAGAGGGCTTCACCACAGCGGCATTACCTGAGCAGGTAAATGACAAAAGATTGATATTACAAGATAGAAAGACATGGTCCACAAAGTACAGTAACATTTTATTATTGTGGTGACAAACTGTATCCATTACACTGTTAACCTTAAACCGTGCTGTATGTGGCGAATCAATGTCAGATGATAGTTGGTGCAAGTAATCCACAGAATTTTCTCCTCCTCCATGTGTCTCAGACATGCAGTTGTCCGATTTAAAAATGTTCAGTGTCTGCATTGGTCCAAAGTTAGACTTTCTAAGATCAATTCAGACGTGATCACCCACATGTGATCGATGCAGACAGGCTCCAGCTACTCTGTTGCACATGTTTTGGACATGCCCGAAGCTGTACACATTTTGGCAATCTATATTTGTGACCTTTAACTGAGACATTAGGAAGAGTAGTGAGACCATCTCCTCTTATTGCACTGTTTGGGGTGACCCTGGAGGATACCCCTTTTAGATGGTGTGAAACAGCATGATGACCTTCTGCACTCTGCTGGCCAGGAGATTAATACTGTTTAAATGGAAAGCTCTTATTCCACTGATGTATAGTCATTGGGTCAGGGAAGTCATGTACCATCTTAAATTAGAAAAGATTAGATATACTGTCAGGGGAGCGACTAAGAAGTTTTACATAATTTGGCAACCTTTTTTGACCTGTGTTGAAGTTATGGATGCTGACAGCATTGCAATGTAATTATTCTCTGTAACTTTTTTCTTGCTCTTTTTCTTTTATGGTGGTCTGCCTGTGTACAATGTGTAATATGTATGTTCTCTGTCTGGTACTGGGTGGTTGGAGGTTGTTGTACTTTTTCTTTTAGTGTTATTATGTTTGTTTATTTTTTGTCTGTTAAGCCCTGCCCCCCGGGTGCTGTTTACAATTCGAAAATTCTAATAAAAAAAAAACCTTGATCAAAAAAAAAAAAAGGGTTGTATTTGAGTATAATTTGCAACTTCTGACTATTCAGCTGAAATACTTGTGTATTCTCTGTGTGGTGTTCTTTGTAATGATATTTTTACATATTACAGTTGTATACTCATATTGTCTTCTTAACCTCATTTTATTCTTACTCTGTTCAACATTAGAGTAACTTTGCTTACTTGTTCATCTATCACTGGAAATTCCACCACAAATATATACTTGGTAGAGTTATGCAACAAATATGTTTCAAAGCCTTCATCTTTTATGCTATCTTTCCCAACTGAATCAGCACAAATGTAATATTAAAAGCGTTCATGTTAGGGAAAACAGCAGGTCCGGATGGACTCCCAATTGATATTTATAAATTATTCAAAAATAAATTGATAACCCCATTGAAGGACATGTATGAAGAATCTTTTCGGAAAGGTACCCTACCCCCCTCCCTGAGAAATGCACTTATTACGCTGATATTAAAACCAGACAAACCTCCTTCACGATGTGAATCCTATAGACCTATTTCTCTATTGAACTCAGATACAAAGATAATTGCTAAAGTTTTGGCGCTGAGACTTGAGAAATGCCTCCCATCTCTAATTCATACTGACCAAAATGGATTTATAAAAAACCGCCAGGCATATTATAACATCAGAAGACTTTTAAATATCATTCAGGAAAAAAAAGAGACACAAGATTCATGTATTCTGTCGCTGGATGCTGAAAAGGCGTTTGACAGAGTTGACTGGCCATATCTATTTGAAGTACTCTCCCGCTTTGGTTTTGGTGTTCACTTTAGGCAAAGGATCAAGCTCTTATACTCAGGACCATGTGCAGAAATTATGACCAATACTTATATATCCAGTCCATTCAATCTTCACCGTGGGACCCGACAGGGCTGTCCCTTGTCCCCCCTGCTTTTTGTTTTAGCGCTAGAGCCCTTCGCCATCTCCATTAGAAACCATCCTATTATTAAAGGAATTCAGATAGCAGATGTAGAGCATCGCATAGCTTTGTTTGCAGATGATACATTACTTTTCCTGACAAACTTAGAACAGTCCTTTTCAGCCCTTACCGAGGTGATCAATAGATTTGGGAAGTTCTCTGGGTACAGAGTTAACAAAACTAAATCATCTGTCCTCTTCCTCAAGGAGCGGGAAAGACTCCACCCTACTGTCCGGCATCCATTTATGAATGCGCCTCAAGGATTCAGATACCTTGGTATCATTATTACCCCCAATCTAAACTCATTAATCTCTTCTAATTATGACCCAGTTATTTCAGAAGCCAAGGAATCTCTTAATAGATGGACCTCACTCCCCTTGTCTGTGATTGGACGTATAAGTGCTTTCAAGATGAATGTCCTTCCCAAATTTCTTTATCTCTTTCAATCAATCCCACTCCTGCCTCCTCCTTCTTTTTTCAAAGATATGAAAAAAACTCTTACAAAGTTCATTTGGAAAAATAGGCGCCCGAGACTCCGACTTACACTTCTGTACCTCCCATTTGACAGAGGAGGCCTAAAGGTACCAAACCTAATATGGTACTACTGGGCAGCCCAGCTTAGAGCTGCTCGATTATGGTTCTCATCTCCAGACTTACCTTGGGTAAAAATGGAAGCATTGTCCACAAGAGAGCTAACATTAGATTCATACTTGTATTCTGACTCTCTTAAGAACTTGAAGAAGAATACACTAAATCCATTTGTTAGAAACACCTTGATGGTATGGCATGAAGCTCATAATGCTGTAGGTGATAACCCACCTCTGTCCTGCTTTGCCCCCATCTGGGGAAACACAGAGTTCAAACCTGGCGCAAAAGACTTAGGATTCAAACAATGGTCACACAAAGGTATTAGAAAGCTCATAGACTCTATATTGGTGATACACTGATGTCCTTTAACGAAATCAAAGATAGATTCAGCATTCCACAATCACACTTTTTTAAATACCTACAGCTGCGAAGCTTTATTCACTCTAAGTTAAATCACTCATCTAATTGTCCCCCTTTAACAGTATTAGAACGGAATACTACCCACCGTCACCAATCTAAAGGCCAGATCTCTACACTTTATAATATACTCTCAACTCATTCTAAAGAGTCATCTGACTCAAAAAGGAGGTTATGGAGTGAGGACTTACAGGAATGTGTTCTGGACAGTGAGTGGAGCCAAATATGCTCAAAGGCCCAGAGCCTCTCCATTAACTCTAGATTTAAATTAATACAATATAATTGGATAATGAGGACCTACATTACCCCAGTAAAGCTGAATAAATTTAATCCAGATATTCCAGACATATGTGTGAAATGTCAAACTCATAAAGGCACCCTCTTCCATTGCATCTGGGAATGTGAGAAGATGCAAAAATTTTGGAAGGAAGTAATACATATAATTTCCCAAATAATTACCCATTCCTATCTCCCCTAAACTCTGTATTTTAGGCCTCTATCCTGAAAATCTGCCCTTACAGTCGCATGAAATTAAATTGATTAATCTCTGCCTTGTCCATTCAAAACGTCTCATTGCCTTGTATTGGAAAAATATTACATGTCCCCCTATTAATCACTGGCTGAGGGAATTATCATCATGTCTGGCTTTAGAAAAGTTGACTTATAGTATTAGACATAAACTATGTGAATTCTATAAAATCTGGGGCCTTTTTTTGCATTTTCTTGAAAGCGCGGATCTGCAGTGTGCCCTTGACCTTGAATCTTATTGCTCTACACTGACTGTAATCATCTGTACTGCTGCTCTGATGTCTGCATCTATTTGTCTTTTTTTCTTTTTTTTGTTTTTGTTTTTGTTTTTGTTTTTTTCGTTGGTGTTGCTGTTGTTGTCTTAATGGCGTTGCACTGTATGTTTGATTTTATGGCTCTATGTATCCTCATTTACTCTTATTTTACACTTGCTCATTTAGTCTTCCTGTTTGTTTTGTTTGCTCTTCTCTGGACTGTGATGGATGTGATCCTTGGTGGGTGGGGTATTTGAAGTTTGTGTTGTATGTTCATGTCTGTATAACTTACTCAAAATGTCAATAAACATATGTTTAAAAAAATAAGAAAGAAAGAAAAAAAAGCATTCATGTTTTTTTGATAGAAGCAGCTGAAGAGTGACAGGAAGATGGAGGAGGGTGACATGCAGCAAAGGGCCACCGGTTAGAGCCGAACCCAAGCAGCTGCAGTAAGGAGTGAGGCTTTATACATGGGGAGCATGCTCTACCAGGATATCTACCAGGGCATCCATGCAAGTTCCATTTTGAAGAAATCTTGGGTTCATATATTTAGTAACATTTAAAGTAGCAGTGTGTAGGATTTAATACATCTAGCGCTGTACTGTCTCCTTCCTGTGTTTAATTAGTCTGTTCTGGGCTGCTGTAGAAACATGTCGATTCAACATGAAGAACTCTGTAGAAGAGGACCTGTGGTGTCCTCCCAAACATAGTTGAGTATATTACATTACATTTCTGCCACATAATGGAGGCCCCAAAATCTGACACACTGGACCTTTAAGTAAAATCTAGAAAAAGTATCATTTATTAATCCTATCCTCCAAAATTTCAAATTGATCTAAAGTAACGGATATTTTTGCAACAACTGATATTTTTGGCCACTTGGTGGCAGCGGTTAACTTATCAACAAATTATTGCTTACACATTCAGCAGTTATGAAGCAACATTACCATTCATCTTCAATCATGTTACATGATCACCTGATGAATATAAATCAAATATTAACTCTCTTTTAGCTTTTAGCTCTTTTTGGTCTGTGCCAACTCCTGAGGGAAGCATTTGGCTAGTTGCTGCTTTACCTGTGTGTGTTTGCTGTTTGTTGTTGAGCAGGCAGTTTGTGTATCTGTATCTTTCTCTCATTGACCTATGAGGCTGCGATGCCAGTCAGTGTAAGTGCACTAACGCTTCTTATCGCACTATACCTTGATTGTTCCCTTTTCTGTAAGTCGCTTTGGATAAAAGCGTCAGCTAAATGACTAAATGTAAATGTAAATGTAAGATCTGATAAAGCTGTCACAGGAGGATAAAGTCCATGTTGTGCAAACAGTGCACAGCATGGGCTGCAGCCTGACTGGACTCAGTTCCCTGGCCGTCAGTGTTTGAGTCTAAAACAGGTTTTATCCGAGTGAAATACAAATGAGCTGTCTACCTGCAACAGCCCTCGTAGCAGTAATATGTAAAACAACCCTGGGGACAAGTAAACAAAGGATTCAAGCAAATAAAGAATCAGCCAAAAGACGGTTAAAATTACTGCAGTGTCATGCTAAACAGCCACAATAAACCACTCTACTCTGAAGTTTGCATCACAAAGTGATCAGAGCCTCTATACAAGCACAGGGTGACCATTTAAGGGTAGCTTTTGAGTCATAAATGAATTATTCATGAGTTCACTGATTATCTTGGAGCTGAGTGATTCACTCTGAGTTTAACCTTGTCCTTTGAGCATTCACTGATAGTGACAATGCACAGAGTTGAGATTTGTATGCTCACACATACAAACACACCAGCGTACATACATTTCTTTTTATGCATCGATAGCTAATCTTACAGCTCACAGTTCACACAGTGACCTGTCATCCATTTGTCATATGATTAATATTTGGGTAATGTCTGAATGAAAAGGGAAGTGGAATAGTTAACAGAACAGATGGATCCCACCTCAAAGTTTATCACAGGGCGAGATAAACAGATAGAAACATGAACGCTGACCTTGTTACATCACACGCATGCTGCCCTTTCACCCACTCCACCTAACCCCATACATGCACACACACACACACTGCACACTACAATACCAGCAGCAATGGCTCCAATGAGCGGCTGGATGGTGACAGCCCAGGGGTAGTTCCAGGCCCCGATGATGAGCACCACTCCGAGAGGCTCCGGCTGGATGTAGACGGTGTCTGAGAGGGTCAGCAGGTTCTTCTCCACGGGCCGGGGGGCTGCCCACTCCTTCAGCTTCCTGATAGCAAGGCTGATCTCTCCCTCCAGACCCAGAGTCTCATACAGCTGGGTCCCCACCTCGCTCTGGGGATGGAGATAATCAGACTTGTTCACATCTGTGTTGTATTTGTGTTAGTCATATTTCGCTCTATGAACTAATTTTGTTATAAAGCTTTTTTTCAGATTGTTACTTTAGTCCCTTCCTTTGTGGAAACCATAACTGGTTTTATAATCTACCCTCTACGTCTCTCCCTTTGCTTGTTTCACAACTGTTGTCTGGTATGATCTGGTTTACTCTTTGGATGTCACTGATACTTCTCACTATGCCAAATATTTGATCAATTGTTTGTTCATGATGATTTAGTTTTCTAGGTCTGCTTATATTCTAATATGTTTTAATGTTGACACTGAAAGCCTTTCTCTGTCTTGATTATTGTTGGTGAACTTTCCAGAGTTCAGCACTTTATTCTTCTATCCCAGACAAAGTCTGGTCTAAACCTGTCACAGATACTCGATTACTTTACTCTGATTAGTTTTAGTCCCAGAGACTCTCAAGCTTGTTGGAGACCAGATATTGATTTGGACCGTGAAGAAGAGACACTCACTACTCACCTTATTGAGGTCTTTCTTGACGGCATCTGAAATCTCCTTCTGTCTCTCAATGAATAACCGCTGCAGGCTTTTCAGCTGGTAGATCCTGTACTCTAAAGATCTGGACCTGCCTGTTTCAAAGGCTGTTCTGGCACGAGCCACTGCCTGCTGCTCCCGAGACATCCTGTGAAAAAAAGAAAATCAAAGATGATAGTTTTAGTCTGCTGTTCGGACTGTTCTTTGCCCATTTTTAGATTAACCGGGAGGTTAACCGGGAGGCGGAGGCAGGACTGCCAAGATGGCAGCAGCCAGAACCACCACACTCTAAAACATGTGGGTGATGTCACAGAGACTACGTCCATGTTTTACATTGTTCTACTGTCTCATTGTGGTTCACAAACTGTTGTTTCTTACCCGGACAAATGAATCTTCCCATACAAACTGTTTTCTCCATGCACATCTGGACAACTGAACTAGAGCTACAATGATTAGTGGATCAATTCATTGACAGAATGAATCGTTTTACATTTTTCAGTTTCAGAAGATTTCCTGCTTTTCTTTTCTTTTCTTTTCTTTTGGGTTGTTGGTAAACAAAACAAGATTCAAGATTGCTTTTGACACTATGATCATGTTTAACATTTTATGAATAATTAAAAATGACTGTAAGCTTAATCAATAATGAACATAATCATTAGTTGCAGCCCTAAACTGAACTTCTTCACCGATCACATAGGTGATACCATATGTCTATGTCACTACTTTTCAGAGGGAAACTGAAATATTTCATTTTTACTGCACTACATTTACTACACAACTGTACTACTTCATTAATTAAGAATTTACTCAGAAAATCTACAAAGAGTTATAGAATGGTGAGATTTAAATACAAACAGTACATAGTTAATATAAGCTTTACTATGACTACCGTCCCTACCTATATTGGTTATGAACAGTATATTATACATTAGTTATACAGTTGTGTTCAAAATAATAGCAGTGTGTTTAAAAATGTGAGTAAAGGCCAAAATCCTTATGATAGCCTTTATTTCCAGACAAACTGATGCATTGTGAACACTGCACATTCTATTCCAAATCAAAACACTATGAACTGAAAAAAAATGAAGATTTAACTTTCCTGAGAATCACTGAACTAATATTTAGTTGTTTAACCACTGTTTCTGAGAACTGCTGCGTTCACATCTGTGTCTCGTGGAGTCGACCAACTTCTGGCACCTGTGAACAGATATTCATGCTCAGGACAATTAGACTACATTCCACAATTCCTCTGCATTTCTTGGATGGTTGGTACAAAATATGAAATATGATGATGCTATAAAACAATATATACCAGAACAGCTGGAATTATTAGTTGATTAATCTGTTAAATAATTGGCAATTATTTTGATCGTCATTTAAGCCATTTTTCACACAATGTGCTGCTTTTCCTTTTTATTATTTTTACTTATTTTTGATGAACTGGTTAAACAAGACAAACCCTGTAAAGATTCCACTTGAGGCTCGGGGATTTTTTTATTATTATTATTTATTTTGCAACCAAATAATCAATCGAGGAAACAATCAGCAGATTAATCCAGAATGAAAATATTAATTAATCCTTTAATAAAATAGTTCCAAATATACTCCATCTCAACCAACTAGGCTGCAACAGTAAACTCCTGCTTCATATGAATGCATTAGTAACAATACTAATAACTTGAGGGCATTCACACTAATAATAATGATAATGAGTCACAAGAGGCGTTGATTACTTTCATTACTTTAAGTACATTCTCATGCCCACATACTTTTACTCAAGTAACACTTTCAATGCAGGACTTTTACTTGTAATAGAGTACTGAATGAGTACTTAATGAATACTCTCTCCTCCACATGTATTTTTATACTGTGGTACTGATCTACAGTAGTACTGCAGTAGTATAGGACTGTGTAATAAGAGCAGCTGGCCGCGCCTCTTCATTGGTCCACACAATGGTGCAGTTTAAATGACTGTGTGTGTGCTCAGTGTTTGTAGAAAACACACAATATGTAATAACATTGTGTAACAGGAAACCTCCAGCTGGTTTACATCTACTGTGCAGTCCTGCTGACACACACACACACCGTATGACATCCGGTCGGTCCCGCTCAGCTCTATGCTGGATAACGGACATTTAACGTTCTAACTGTGTAACTGAACATGAACTGTACTCGGTTGTTACTGAGTATCTCCCGTGTGTCGCCGTGGTGGACTTGTATTCTTATGTAATCTGTCTTTCTTTACAAACAGTGTGTATCAGTTCGTTTCGACCTTTAGCACAGTTCCTGTTCACTTTGTCCGCCGTTAGTTAACTGACAGAGATAGGGGACACCGGGCCGTTCATTTGTTTCATTCCTACCTCAGTGGTTGGAGTTGCGGTTGTTTTCTGGAGAGTCCTCTCGGTCCTGGTGGTGAGATTCCCCACTGCAGAGGAGCACAGTGTCAGTCGCAGATAAACACAGCTCTCCTTCCCCGTTAGGTCACACCCCTACAGGGCAGGGGCAGGACCAAGCCTGGGCTTAGCATTTAGCCACTGTTAGCTGGTGGTTGTGTGGCGGTAACCGATCATAGTCCACAGAAGATGAACCCAGGGGAACACAGTCAGGGGAAAGCACACCACAATAAGGTTGACATTTTTTTTTAGCTGACATTAGTTAAACATTAAGAAGAAATAAATGACTTGAGTGTAGGCTAAATTAATATTTTGGCTTTTTAGGACATTTTAATACAAATATTAATGCTCAAAAATGATTTGAAAACATATGACAATTGACTCATTCTGTAGCCAGCCTCAAATGGACGTTTGAGGAACTGCTGCAGTTTTTGGCACTTTCACACAAGCAGCAACCTCCGATGCTGGAAAATGAAGCCAGTGTGGGAGTGCTAAAAATGGTAATTCCTTGAGCAGCCACTTGAGGCTGGCTCCAGAAGTGAGTCAGTCTCCATAAGTCCCCATGTTAAAATGTCCAACTTCACAGCAGAAATAAACATGTTTACAGCCTGGTACAAAAAACAGTTTTGGTCTCTATAGCTAATTTCCCCGTTCATGACAACTGTACTGAGGGTGAATTTTTGTACAGCTCACCTGTTCAGATTATATTAAGGCTTAAAGTTATACATAATTAACAGCATTGCCGGTTGATTGACAGGTACGTGCCATTACAGTGATTATTAGAGCACCCAGGTGTCATTCGGGCCTCTTCAGGTCTGCCGATAATCCGCGTCTTTGCCGATATTTAGATACATCGAACATGACGGCGGCCAGGTGCGCATATTTTCAGCTATAAAACAGCGCTTCGGAAACCTACGGGTGACATCACTAAGCCTCTGTCCATTCTTTATACTGTCAATACTTCCACATAGGCTTCACTTCAGGTTACTGCTTGGTCCAAATGTAAATTCTTCCAATACTTGACTCATCATGTATAGGCTTTGTGTTCAGCGCAAATGTTAGCTTTCTAACACGCTGAATTTAGATGGTGAAATAAAACATTATGGTTAAACAGAAACTTTACTAATGTAAACATTAGCATTGTGATTGTTAGCATGTTAGCTTGTTAACATTAGCCTTTAGCTCAAAGCACTTTGTATAGCTTCCCAGAGCTCTTGGTTAAGGTTGGAGTGTTTTCTGTTAAACCAAGGGTTAACTGTAAAAAAGCAGGACGTTTCAGCGTTTCAGGTTTTGTGCTCGTACTGTGGTTCCATAGAGTAGCAAGGGTTCCCAAACTGGACCCCACTGTCCCAGAACTAACCACACTGCATGATGACCCAAAGTTCTCTCTAAATCTATAATCATAAACAATAACAAAAGAAAGGAATAGTATATGATAAATCCCTCAGGTGTGAAATTGTGACATCAAGCAATGATAAAAGCCTGGTCGGCCTCACCTTTGTGTATCTGTGAGAATTAGACACCTCCCTGTGTGTAAAAGTATCCTATTGCTTATCAACTGCATGACAAGTGTTGCCAAGTAACAACTGTGAGCCCGTGAAGGGACAGGAGAGTTTTTACAATCTACAGCATTATTCAGTCTCTGTTATGGATGTATGTATCCCTCTTTCATCAAATGCCAGCAGTCACACTTCAGCTTTAAATCTCAGCACCATGTGATAATCTCTGACATAATGATCCAGTCTGATTTTCCTGGAAATCCTGGAATCGAAAGAATATTCTATTTCAGGAGTGATATCCCATCATCCACTCGGCCTGGTGCAAGTCCCTGAGAAACAATGCTACTATCTAAAATAAAAGCGGAGTCAACCAGTTTATTTATTTGTTTTCTTCATCTTTATGGAGACAAGTGCGAAGAATTGACCAGCACAAGCCCATCGTTGGGTCATAACACATGAACATAATATCAAACACAAACTGGTGAAAAAGTTTGTTACTGTGACATTTGTGAATTCATTTGATTGAACAAGAAATTATCCAGCCTGAAAGCACAGTTTTCCTCATGGACTTCCTGCTCTGCATTCCTGCTTTCTGTCCTTTCATCCAAAGCGAAGCTTAAGTCACACCAACCTGCGAGATCACATACCAATATTTCAATTTCTTACCCTCAACATTCCTTCTGAGCCATAATATCTATTTATTTTGTAACTATAGCTGCACTAAATCATGCCTCATGCTTTCCCTTCTTCCCCTGCAGAGTCTGACGTTCTTTTATCCACAGCCGAGCTGGAATCACACTCACCTTCTATTTCTCAGATCCAAAAAGGCTACAGCGCAGGACATGGGTGAGGAGTAACCCTCTCACCTTTAGCCATGTAGCAACTGGATTAGGCCCAAAAATCTCTCTCTCAATTGAGGTTGACAGGAAATGTGGATGGAGTTTCCACATCAAACAGCGGCCTGGGGAATGGTGTTTGTGTATTGTGAAGGAAGGAGCGAGGATGTAGGTGAGGGAGAGGAGGCCACAGCGTCATTCACACCTGAGTGTCGATCTTGATTTCTTAGAGAGGAGTGTGGACACAGAAGACCAGCGTTTCTCTGTGTGCACACCTGAGTTTGTGAGGCATAAACGGAAGCATTCAGACACAGCGAGGAGGACAGTTTGTGTATTGTGAGTTTTTTCATGGAGAGGTCAGGAACACAGTTTGGGCTGCAGAGCAGGACAAAGACACAGAGTGACATGAATGAGGAATATGTGAGAAGAAAAGGAAAGAAGTTGAAAGCAGGTCACGTCTGAATGTGATTTGACCACTGACGATTTTTAGTAACATTAGTTTATATTTAAGTACAATAAGTGAAAATCTCATTCAGATTAAAAAAAAGTCTCTCTCACATATAAATAAATAGATGGGTGAGGAAAAGCCAACTTCATGTCTCTTAGTCCGAGGCCAGAATGAGCAGATTCAGTGCTCCTTCGTGCAGCTTCTCCAAGTCTCTGAGTTCCACTGGAGGGACGTTCCTTCATGATGGTGGAGAAGCTTGCTCTCTAACACGTTGCTTGAAAAGATTTGCCATAGGTGTTCAATTTTGTTGAGAGCTGGTGATTGTGAAAGGCATCAGCACAAGATCCACAGAGATGAAAGTGAGTTTAACATGTGGGAAACATCTGCATATCATAGAGTTCTCTATCATTTTATTTGTGTCACCTGTCTGCATCTTCACCTTTACCACAGCGTGCCTGTCTTGCTTGTGTAGGCCTGTCATATTCTTATAATATTAGACTGCACAGTTCATCACATTTCACACACAATAAGCACATTCTAAACATTAAATGTTTGTCATCTCGAACAAAAGTAGTAATATGACCCGTTTTATACAACAGATGTTGCAATATACCAATATTGATGATGACCATGATATTTATAAAGTGAAATATTGTGTGGTCTTAATCAAGTTAATCCAGAATCTCTTAAATCGTTTCAATTCTCACTTTGTGCTTCACACTCTGACACAGTAAGTGGCTGTAACTCATTTACTAAAACACACAATGAAAGTTAAAGATCAGTTAGACTGAGCATTATTGTTTATATCTTTTTTCAAATGTTCTAAAGATCATTATGATAATGTTGTTATTGTCAAACATAAGCATGTAGTGAAAATCTGATATTGCCTTATTTCACATTGCAAAGAACTTTCTGGAAGGTTTCATTGATTCTAAGTGTGGAAAAAAAGTGTATTTGTATTTGAAACTAGTTTCAGTTTTATTGACTTGTAGGCTAAATAAAACAAATGTTATAATAATTAATAAAAAGAAATAAAGAGGGAAACAAGACTATGATGTAAGTCCATAGACAGATGCTGTCTAATGCTGCCACCTCGTGACTTCTTTTCATCTCTCACTGTCCTTTGTGTTCACAGCAACAAATACTACATGACTGACTGTTTACTGGAGATGGAAGAAGTATTCATAGTCTTTAGCGTGCATTCAGACAGGATCAAGGATTCCGGCAATAACTTTTTATTTCTCTGATTAACAGCTTTATCGAGGCCGGTGCTCGCTCACTGTTATTGTTACTCTATGTCTCTCTCTCTCTCTCTCTCTCTCTCTCTCTCTCTCTCTCTCTCTCTCTAATCATAGGACACAAATCAAATTAAACTTCTTCGTGTCATTATATTTTGCGGCGTAAATTGCGAGTCGGACTCAGATTTAGAAGCTGGTACATGAAATAAAGAAAGTGAGAACACACACACAGGTAGATTATCAGAGTTTAGTCCATGAATCCACCTGGATAGTCTCTGCTTCAGAGACATTTCAGGCTGTCTGTGGAGGTTTGACCGATCTGAGTGTCTGATTGGCTTGCGAGCACATACATATATACATATAAAATATATATTATAGGATAAGAACTCGTGCATTAATCTTTACGTGGCATTTTCTTTTGTTGGCTGAGGTGAAGGTGAATTTTATACTTAAATTTGTGCTTAAATTAATGATTATTTCAGTTCAGTCCAGCTTCAGTTTTATTTGTCACGTGTAGGTTAAACAAAGTCAACAGTACAAAATGATTATTCTATTCTATCTATTATAGTCACAATTAAACAGAGCTCAGAGTGACACTTTCAAATGTCTTTGGTCCAAAACTAAAAGTTCACTTTAATGTCATTTCAGACAAGTAAGCAGCAAATCTTTACTGTGAAGTGTTACATTATAATTATTATTATTATTATTATTATTACAATGCATCACGATTTCAAAGTTCATCTTGTAAAGGAGTAACTATAGCTGCAGATACATGTAATGGAGTAAAAGGTTGTTGTTATTGGAAATTACAAAAAAATGTTATATTCATGAGCTTTGACCAGAAAAACAAACGGACAGTTGTTGAAGACAATGTGATATGCATATGCAGATATGCAGATATGCATAATGTCCTCTCAGTCAAAATATGTTTTTCATTCACATTGTTTGCTGTGTGTTATTGATGCACAGCCAGGTAAAATACCTCAAATACATACTTCAGTCCAGTACTTGAGTGAATGTACACTTCTTACCACTGTGACTGCTATCATAAATAATACATTACAAACTTTGACCATGTTTTTACATGAAGCTGCAGTAGAACTGTGTCAGGGGTCACATAGGTCAGTCAATCACGTGACGTGGTTTCGACAGCCCATCTATATTTGGTATCAATACGTTGTCTTAATGTAAGTCATGTGACGGCCAGCAGCAGTTTGAGTTATGATCTTAATGGTCCATTGTTCGTGGGAATTGGAGTCAATGTGGAATACTTCACTGCTCATTTGAGCCAATCATCATGGTTAATGCGCCATCTGCACAGAGCTGCTGGGCTGTTATGGCTCCAAAATCACGTGCTCTCCATATGAGCATATGAATATCTGACAATAGAGAGAGTGGTTTTCATTATAGTTATTTTAAATAAGGATTAAAAGAAAAAGACAACACTTGGACGCTGTTTAATTTATTTCATCCTGTCTTAGCTTTCTGAGCCTGTCTCATGTTTGGACATTTAAATGCACTTTAATGGCCCATACACTGTGAGTCTGGCACTAGCATGGGAACCGGCTGTGCGTTGGACTGTGCGTTATCCGGTGTTTTGATGTCTCGATCGGTGGAAACACAACCGACCAGGAAGTAAAAAAGTAGCCCGATTTGTCACCTCGACACATTATAACTGACTGAAGCCTCGGCCACAATACACTTCCACTATCCACACACTCATTTCTCTTTTTCTGCTGCGCACCGGGAGGCAGCGAGCCGTGGAGGAGAGGATGTGCCACAGACCGAAGTGTCAGAAAAGTGTGATTGGTGCTTTACCTGCCGTGTTTATCGGCCTTGTGTAACCGAGTTCAAATGCACGCTTAGTTCTTATAGAGATGTCAGACTTCATGGAGAGCATTCTAAATGATATGTAAAGCAAATGCTTCATCCAAAATACACACTCATAAAGCGCACTGTCATTTTGCATTCTTCCGTTTTCCCACAAATGAACCTGCTGAGTGATTTTAGAAATGTTTTTAGGCTGTAAATCATCTTAGATGCAGAGATTTTAGCAGTGTTGTGAGACGTGACACTTCTGCCGGACAGGACAAGCACCGTCTCGGCTGAACGGGCACATTAACGGGTCATCGGGGATCAAACAGACACCTATTAGCCGGACAGCCATTAATAGGTGTGTAACACATCAAACGCACGCGTATGTAAGACATGACCACGTCCACTGAGGGTGGGGTGCAGGGGGGTGTCTGTCAAGCAAAGTATAAGAAACTCTGGTGTCCTGTGTGTTCACTCGTGTCGAGCTGAGAGTCCAGGAGGCATACACTCACTTTTGCTCTGTGTTGAGAGGAGAATGGCTTTCGGATTGGACTTTACTGGCGCTAATGTTTCTGAGATCAGCTCGCTTTACTCGGGACATTATTGGCCCGCTTTGGATATGAACAACAACGACGATTACGCACAGGACTCCAGCAGAGGTGAGTGAACTAGTACCTTTATTTTGTTAGGATTATTTCAAGCTGGCCCACGGGTCGGGTTCAGAGTCGAAGAGATAACGCATGCTTTCTTTTATTGTAGCAATAACAATTATGAAAGTTTAATCTAGTCCACCATCCTCGTAAATTGTTATATATTCACTAATGTAGTTAATTTTTTTGTACTCCTCTTGTGCTTAATTCTCATGCAGAGGTCAGAAGAGCAAATGAATAACTGTGGCGTTTTTCTCTCCCTGTAGTGCATCATGATGCTCCCCACAGGGCGCGCTCTGACACCCAGCGCCGCAGGAAGCGCACTACTTTCAGCAAGGAGCAGCTGAGCGAGCTGGAGAGAGCCTTCTCTGTCACACAGTACCCGGACATTAAAATGAAGGAGTCCCTTGCCTCTATAACTGGGCTGCCGGAGTCTAAAATTCAGGTATGACATTTGCTTCACAGACTTCCTGTGCGTAATTTGGATAATGTGCAAATGTTCCATAAAAATAACCACGATTCTTTTTTAACAGGTCTGGTTTCAAAATCGACGAGCTCGCTATTTCAAGAGCAAGAAACCATCCAGAGAGGCCCCCAAACCCTCCACGGACCACCTGCATCAGCAGTTCACCTACACTTCAACTCCTAGTCCACCCTTCCCGTATTTGGCTCCTTCCTTCCCTCCTACTCCCAGCCTGCCGTCCCCACCAGGCTACCCTGCTGCAAGTTTGCCTCAGTCCACCAGGCTCTCGACCATCATGTCCCTGCCCGCACCGACATCCCCTGTCGCCGCCGACCTAGCTCCACCATGCTCCCCGCATGGAGCGGACCATTACCACCAAACCCCAGACTTTATCGGATACAGCCACGAAGTGCTTCCATACAGCGAGCTCTGTCAGTGGGATCTGACAGAGGACTTTGAGGCCTTCCTGATGAGCGCACAGGGATCAGAGCCAGTGGGAAGCCGCTGCGCTGCAGTCACACATCCTGGACCCAAGGAGAGAGTCCACAGTCAGCAGGACCACCAGCAGAACATCACGGAGGACCTGTCCGACCTGTGCTTTCACGAGCTGGGAGACTTCAATCTGTCAGATTTGGACATTTCTGCAGCAATGATTGATTATCTGTTGGGTTGACTGATAAAAGAAAATATATTTAATAGAACATTGTAAATAAGTGTAGCTGGAACAGAGTATTTGACGTCACAGAGATATTCACATGTCAATGACACGAGTATTACAAATAAAACCGATTTTATTTTACGTCATCTGCTGTATGCGCTCCATTCATAAGGACTTCCGTCGTAGACGTCACCACGTGGCGCCGTGGCTTAGTTGGTTAAAGCGCCTGTCTAGTAAACAGGAGATCCTGGGTTCGAATCCCAGCGGTGCCTTTTAACGGCATTCAGTGAGTTTCGTTTACATGGTGAGGATATGACGACGAATTCAAGTTCGAATAACTGAAATGTCACTTTTAATCACTCATTGATACTGCGACAACAAGAAGCCTTCACAGCACCGGAACAGTAATTTTCATATTTCTGTCGTAAAGTTTTTAGTTGTTAGGTCTCGCGACAACGCTATCGGCACTGATATGTTACACTTAGTGTTTATGTAACAGTAAAACATATGGTGAGGTTAAGAAAGTGAGTCGCAAAGAAAAGAGTGTCTGGACTGTGATCTTTGGTTATGACCGCCTTTAACTCGTCACTTTACTGTTCAGCCAATCAGAGCTCGTTTTTGACAAAAATCATGACTATGTTAACTTTGACAGAATGGCTGATGAGACTGTAAACCATTAGGATGACAAAAAAGACTAAACAAAACAAATTAAAAGAAAACGAACCAAACAAAGTGATTATGCATTCAAAGTGTACATTTCAGGCACATTGCTAAATGTGGAAATGTAAAACATTTAGACTTTAGGATAAAGAGTATGGCGTCCACACTGACATAAAGTGATTGTGTAAATGTAAAGCATGTTGTGGGTTATATTTAGACAGTTACACCAGCCAGCTCAGAACATGAACGTTGCATGAGTTCAAACAGTGATAAAAAGTGTGATGATGTTGTGTGCATTACATCAGAAGACAAAGTAAAATGACTGATACTTAAAGGTCCAGTGTGTAAGATTCGGGGGACTCTATTTACAGAACATGGTAGAAATGCATAAATATGTTTTTCTTAGTGCATGATCACCTGAACAAATCGTTATGTTGTTATATCTTAAAATGGGCCTTTCATATCTACACACACTGTGGGTTCTCTCCCACGGAGTTCGCCATGTTTTTACAGTACTCCAGGACACTGGCTCTGGATAGGGGGCTCTGTCTTTACACACGCATTATTTTCCTCCTGATAATGCATATAAAAGCAACAACACCGCTATTTAATACGACGTCTCCTTTCACTTCCGGGTGAAAGCCCCAGCGGAAATTCTCAAGCATGCGCAGAATGCAAAATCCGATTTAGATCCGATTGCTGAGTATACATGGCGTTAAAATGCCGACTATGAACGAATTATCTAGGTGTTCTTATCCGATTTTGAGATGCCCGTTATGGTCCGAAGTAGGTCGGACTAAGGTGTTTCCGAACTATGTCTGATACGATCAGAAATTCGAATTTTTTGCTGCATGTAAACATACTGATTAGTTTCTCATTGGAACAGTTTAACAAATATCTCATCATGTTGTCCAGCAGAGGGCGCACATCTTCAGGAGAACAACCACAGACTGAAGAACAAACATCAGACAGCGCAATAATCCTTTATTAGGGATGCATGTGGATACATAGACCAGCAGGGGGCAGTGTGTGCATGTCTCACACGTTCCAGTCTGAACTCACTTTAAGCCTTCAGGATGAGATAATTGTTCTGTGAGGAGGAGATGTTGGTCTGTGTCATATTGTTGGCTGCTTGAGGGATTTTTTAAAGCCTTTAAGGTTAAGGTGAGAATTTGGCTTAGGTAAAGGGTGTTAACAAAAATAACAGAAACTATTAGAAGTATATGCTGTGATTACTTTAAGACGTGTGTTTGAAACACAGGACTCAACCAGCTGGCCTATCTCTTCTCTGCCCTTGATGCGTCAGGTGCGTCTTCACCCTTGCAGCCCAGCCAGTATTTCGCAATGGATCGTGGGTAAGGAGGGTAGACAAAGTCCACATGTTTTGTCTGTAGATCCACTCTGTAGTATTTATCTGAAAAGAAAGAAGGCGTTAAAGGAAGCTTTTTGTTTTTACTGGAATTTTGCTTCAGCTTTCTGTTCTGTTGACTGACGGATACAAATGTCTCCATGTATTCGTACCTTTCTTGAAAAAATACACATTTTGAACAGGGGTGGTTTTGTATTCCTGCATAGTGGTCTCATCGATGATGTCGCTGTAGTCGGGGTAGTCAAACCAATCACCATAACCCCACAAATCATCAAACACATTGCGACTCTGCCTTCCTCGTCCACGCTTCTTGCTGGGCTTCTTCCTCTGACTGCTCCGCCTCCTTGCTGGTGGAGGAGATGTGGGCTTTGGACTGATATAGACTCGACCCACCAGGGCAGCATCTACGGGGGGCCTGAGGCCCTGCCAGTCCTTACTGGTGAAACGAGGGCCTGTGTAGTCACTGCTGGCCGCTGACGGAGGTAAAATAAGAATTGATTAGAGACTCTCACACACGTGTAAATACACACAGAAAACACACATTAAGCCTTACAGGAGCCCCCGAAGAGCTCTGTGAAGAAATCCTCCCACGTCTGATCGCAGAACAGGTCTGTGTATTGTGTGAACAGCACTGATGGGGAGGACCTGGTCATGCGGATGCACTCCTCATGGGATGGCTGGTGCTTGAACTGATACTGGTAGTACTGGTCCCCTGAAGAAAGGGACAAACATTTTGACATGCGTACATAATAAGACTGATGATGCGTTACTTTCATGGTGAAAGATGAAAACCATTTAGGCCTGCTGTAACTTTTTATGACTGCTGCTTGGTAAATTTTCAACATCTATCTCAGTGCCACAAAGTTTAGCGGTCCTCATACAACCCATAACAACAAAGCTTTCCTCGGCATGAAATAATACGGTGAGGAAATATCACTTCAGACCAGAGGTGTCCAGAATTACTGATTTCTTTTACTGAAGTAAAAGCAATACGACAGTGTGGAATTATTCAAAGATTTGACTTCAGTATACTCCCACAAGGGCTCACAAAGTATGAGATGCGTAACAAAATAAGCATTTTATTCATTCATTCAAGGTCATGTAGGATCAAAACCCATCACAGTCAGGGCTCTGGGCACAGGGATCTTTTAAATATTGATTGAATATCATGTATCACGACAAAAATACCTTTGAAAAAGTACGCTTTCTCTTTGCCACGGTGACTTGGTGCTGGTATGGCAAACGCGGCATGAATGCCATCTGGTATGCCATCGAAGCCGACTGAAATGTCTCGTGGATAGTCCTCATCCAGGACGTCACCATCAAACCTCCAGTACTGGTTTCCCTGAAGCAGAAGAAATACAAAGGCTAAAGCTGTGAGCTGACGCTGTAACGCTCAGGATACGATGAATCAGTAGTGACAAACAATCAATAGTGTTTGTGAGCACATAATGACACCTGATAGTGTTATTTACTTGGGTTTCCATGTAAAGAGTAATCAGAATACACCTACAGCTTGATTAAAACACTCACTGTTCTCAGACTATATAAGATAGAAGATTATACCTTAAAGATGTAGGATTTTCCCTGGCAGTTGATGCGTGTGAATGCAGCGTCAATGGGCCCAGAGATTCCCCACACGTCCTGTATGAGTTTGGGGTAACCAGGAAGTATGGACCTGTCATCCAACTCAAAAAAATAGTCACCTTGGAGAAAAAGCAGACTTGGAATCAGCGTTATACACAGGATGAGACAATTTTCAATGTATTTAACCAGTATAATCCACAAAGTAAAGCATATTGCCTGCACAGTCTTCTTTAATTCAGTTTGTTTGAGCTATGAAACAATCAAATCAAACATTCAAACTTTATTTCAGCTTGGTCTGAGCTACAGATGCTCAGGTTTACCTCTAAACGCGTAGATCGAGCCATTCTTCAGCTGCAGGAAAGCATCAAAAGGTCGACCACTGCATCCCACTGCGTCAGGGTTTACAGGTGGCGTGGGCCTTACTGTGCTGGCGGGTGGAGAAGTAGCAGGGACTGTGTTGAAAGTCAGTGTGGGAGTTGTATCACCGTCGACAGGAGTCATTACTACCTCTGTTGGGACTGCGTTGAAAGTCGGAGTGAAGACTGTAGCACTCTCGATAGGAGCCATCCCGACCTCTGTTACTTCCTCGAAGGTGTCACCACGAGCAGCTGAGGGCAGAGAAGTTTTGTCACATGAAGAAAAGCAAAGAACTTTATTCATCGCCTTACAGACAGTTTAATCAGTGAGATGGTACTTACCTTTTTTAGGGCACGTGACATCAAAGTCCCCACAACAGCTTCCATAGTAAACACACATGGAGTCACACTGACATTTCCTCTGCGGCTCGAAGGTGCCACAGCGACCCACACAGGACTCTATGGAAATGCAGTTTGTTTCAATGTGAAGTGACGTGCAGTGAAATGGTCAGACTGTAGTGTTTAGTAACCAGTGGTGGGAGAAGTACTGAAATACTTTACTCAAGTCAAGTAAGATGTTCAACTACAATTAAAAATAGTGCATTTAAATGTCCACTGAAGTAAAAGTACATAAGCATTATCAGCAAAAGCACCTGACATATCAGAAATATGACTGATATATTATTATAGACAACATGATTAGATTGTTTTTGATACAGACTTATAAGTGTGTCAAAGTTAAGATTGTTTTAACTATTTTATTTACAAGTACAAGGTATTTTATTCTGGCGGTTTAAGAAAATACTAAACACTGCACTCATTTTATTTTCAGATGTAAGGTATGGGAAAATACTTGACTAATTTCTTTAAAGGTAAAACACATTTTACAATACATAAAAGTACAATAACTTACTCGTATCACAATATGACTTTTTTTTTTTTACCTTCTGCAGCAAAGATGATCTCCAGCAGGAGGACGAGGCCCAGCAGAACCACTGCTGGCTTCATGGTGACTCACAGAAAATAACCCACTTTGAAACAACAGATTGAATTCAGAGCAGTACTGTACACTTTTCTGCCTGTTTACACCAGTGGACTGTACTCCGATGAGTCTGAGCTGAGTGCCCCACTTTGGGGTGCAGCACTGTGTGCAGATGATCAATATTTTTCAGAAGCTGATGACCCCCAGGCATTTGCTCTCCTGATTGGTTAACACTGGGCTGTGATAATCATTAAACTGTGATGGCTGATCTCTGTCCTGTCTGTCCCAGAAACATCAGCCTAACACGATCACCATGAAGCACAAAATATACCCAGTTAACACCCAATATCAGCGTCCTGGTTATTCCACTTTTTAAAAAACACCACAGGTAATGAGCGAGTCTAAGGACAACTGCTGAAAAGTTACAAACTAAACTGGAAACTGCAAAAGTGTGTTATTGGCACATAAAGTTATATACTATATACTGTATATTTATGTAAAGTCTGGTTGAGGGAGAGAAAGAAAGAGGTATCTGAGCTCAAACATTGTGTAACCATGGCGGCTTTCCACTGTATTGATCTGCGGCGTAAAAAAAACAACCCTAAAACAAACACAGTGGCTTCTTCCAAATTTAAGCCTCATAACAAGAGAAGCAAATTAAAACACAACAGTTGGATATTTTTAAAATCTGTGGAGTAATTGGATTTTTCATTTTGAATTATGACCTACAGGAGATTGAAGTTAATGATCTGATTCAGCACCATGGAGAGACATGGAGGCTGAAACCTGGACTCAAATCTGCAGCCCGCCGCTGGATTAAAGTCATTTTATTACTTCCTGTCACTTGGTTAAACTTTAAAGAGCTTGTTTGTTTTTTATAGAGACAAAAGTCAAAGTCTGGTCTATGTCAGTCAAAAAGCATTGCTAGTTTAGTTGAGTCTTCCTCAGATTGACGCATGTCTGGCCCTGTAGTACCGCTCCAGCAGTGGATAAACCAGCTCACAACATGAAGGACGTCAGTGTTTAACACTGTGCTGTGAAAGCTGTCACCTCAGTGTAACCTGAGCTCATTATTAGATGGACTCTGATTTGTCTCAGTTGATTTGAATTGTTGTTATATCTCTAATAGCTGTCAATTAATAAGATAATATGTTTTACAAGAGCATTTAGTGGAACACACAGTAAGAGCATGGAATGGTCAGATGAGTGTTATATAATCTACAATGTTGTGACTGTTACATTATTACTTTTATTATTCAGATCTATTCATTTTGAGATTTAGTGGCAAAGCAAATGTTCTGCTGCTTTTGGTGTAGTATAGAGTGTTTCTGTGAGTTTATAATGATTACCATTTGAGTTTAGGATCAGATCATCAACAAGGATAAAGTTAAACTAAGTTTGTGTTTAATTATACCGGAATTAAAATTAATAAATAAAACAACATATTTTGAAAATTCAGTTTGAAATTGTTTCACAATTTGAAATAGTCATTTAGAAAACCAGGAAACAGAATTTTAGGATAAATCATGATCTGACAGAGTGTGTGTCTGTCTCTTTCAGGGTTATGCCTAGTCAGGCACGGCATCGGTTGAAGATGTAGTCACATCTCCGTTTACTGAAAACTCTACTTAAACCTTCTCTCTCTCTCTCTCTCTCTCTCTCTCTCTTTCTCTTTCTCTCTCTCTCTCTCTCTCTCTCTCTCTCTCCCCATCTCCATGTGTAAACATACATGTCTCATTAATGCATGTTAATGCATGTTACTAACTAAACTTGTGTGCTCTCTCGTCCAGCAGGTTCTCATGGATCGTGGCTGCTGCTGTGGTCCTGCACGACGTCCACTACATATATTATTACTGTCATTATTGTTACCATATCTCCATTACAGTTTATAGTTAGTTAATGATTTGCTGCTGCTGTGCATCTGTGTCTCTCTGTCTCTCTCTATCTCTCTCTATTTATCTGTGTCTCGTTCATTTGTCTCATTTATTTATCTGTGTCTCATTTATCTGTATTCATCTGTGTCTCTCTGTCTCTCTCTATCTCTCTCTATTTATCACCCCCCCTCTATCTGCCCCTCTCTATCCAAGTGCTTGCTCATGGTGGAACTGTTGGTCTCTGTAAATAATATTATAAAGAGTACGGTCTAGAGCTGCTCTGTATGGAAAGTGTCATGAGATAACTTTGTTATGGGGTGATATATAAATAAAATTTAATTTAATTGAATTGAATTAAAAGAGAACTTAGTATTCAGTATTGCACTTCCATAAAGCTGGGGGACTCAAATGGGTCAAAATAAAAGAATGGGCAAAAACCCAGCAGCAGAATCCAAATATACTGAAATTTAGTTCCTCATATGGCACAACCAACTTTTGAACAGCTCATCTAGTTTGTAACACAGTCTCCTTGTGAAAAATAAATGTTTGTGCTGGACTGAGGACTTGACTGACATCTTTGCCATCTGTCACTGGCTCAAGCAGCGTTCCTCGCTTATTTCAAAACTGCCTCCATTGTGCCAATGCCCAAACAGTCCACTGCAGTGACTTCTGCCCTGTTGTAAGGGAGTATGCCATCTCTACAGTGCTACACTCCAGCTGGATAACATTTAAGCATTTAACACCATCATCCCCCTCCAGACTAATCATCAAACTCAGTGAC
This sequence comes from Sciaenops ocellatus, assembly GCA_033000465.1. Classification (NCBI taxonomy): domain Eukaryota; kingdom Metazoa; phylum Chordata; class Actinopteri; family Sciaenidae; genus Sciaenops; species Sciaenops ocellatus. Next base: position 2,101,818 of record CP136870.1, read on the forward strand.
CTAGGCATCAACACCTCCCTTTGCAACTGGATACTGGACTTCCTAATCAATGCACCCCAGTCTGTTAGGTTAGAGAACCACAGCTCCTCAACCCTCACTCTGAACACTGAGGTCCCACAGTGCTGAGTCCTGTTAGATATTCCATCTTCAACCATGACTGCATGCCTGTACATAGTCCTAATACCATTATCAGTTTTGTAGATGACACAATGGTGATTGGCCTCAACAGTAACAATGATGAGTTGAACTACACCTGGCACCATAGGGCATCGATAACAACCGGGCTCTCAACAACCAAGCGGCAGCCTCTGTGGCTATGAAGTGAAGCCAATGCCTGGCTACAGAACAAGTCAGTCTTCATAAGCCCCCACATTAAAACGTCCAAACTTCAGCAGAAATAAACATGTTTACAGCATGGTAAAAACAGTTTTGGTCTTTATAGCTACCGACGATCCACCTCTTGGCCCATTTTTAGATTAGCCACGAGGTGGCAGTGGCAAGACTGCCAAGATGGCGGTGGCCAGAGCCACCACACTGAGCTTCACAACAGCTCTTCATAAACCTGTGGGTGACATCGCTGAGAGTATGTCCAGGTTTTATTCTGTCTATGTCAACACCAAGAAGACCAAAGATGGCACACAACCACCATACGTATAAACAGGATGGAGGTTGAGCATGTAGCCAGCTTTAAGTTTCATATGGGTATCCATATCTCAGGAAACTGAGGAAGGTCCATCTGTCTCCTCAGATTCTGGTCCGCCATCGAGAGAGCATGTGAGAGCCACTTAGGATACATTCCTTTATTTCATCATGTGATCATCATTTTTACACATCATGTGAAGGATACATCGAGTCAGTAATGGATTGAACCGCTGATCATCTGTTTGTTGTTCTACCTACTGAGCCACAGCCGCCCCAGAGTAAGTTGTTAATACTGAAATAAATCAGACTGAATTTGACACGAGTCAAAAGGACAGAGGAGAGGAAAAATTGAAGGAAGGAAAACTGTGTGAGGAAAACTTCTTAATGCATCACTGGTTCTTCACTCCACATCTAGTATAAAAATATAGTGTAGGTGTGAGAAATTCTAATAGTAATACATTCTATACAGAACAGAGTAATCATTCCACACAGTTCATTTACTTTAAGTACTGTTCAGACTGTAGATATCTGTTTACCTTTCTACATACAGTCTGTACATTCCTCTGCACTTTACAGCTTTTTCTGGTTAGATGCTAAACTGCATTTGTACTCTGTGCTCTGACAATAAAGTTGAATCTGAACTCTAATGAGTGATGAATTATTACAGCCTGTGACAGATGATCTGTGTGACAGAAATAAAGATTTTATATGCATCCTCTTTTCATAACTGAACGTTTGTCTGATAAGACGTTATACACCAACTTAAATATGCACAGTTTAATGTCAAATATTAATCCAGTCAATGAACACGTCAGCAACTCTACTTATGACAAATAGAAGGCCACTAAACGATCACCAAACCTTTGAGCTTTTCATTGCAGATGGTGCATTGTAACACAGTCTGTCATAAAATGTGCACTAACACAGCGTGCAGCTCAGACTTACTCCACAATTTGAGGGATAAAAATTAAGTCAGCTATGAAACTGAGTTGTTGTTGTATTCTGACTCTCATCCATGGTAGTTACATCAATACTGAACTATCACATGCTTTACAAATAACATTGATAGTAATGTTATTTGTATATTTGTATATAGAATGTATATTTCTCTGTTACTCTAAAAAAAAAAATTCCCTAAGTTACAGACGTGTTGTGTTATATATGAGAGAAAACATAAATAAATAAAGCTCCAGCTGTTTTATAAATCACTTCGGAGGCCTAAACATTATGTTTATATAATACTGATGATATAGTAGGTTTATTCTAACCACAGCACTGTGTTCGTACACTGATTTAAAACAAATAAAGTCAGTAACTTGTGTAGAGAAACAGCTGTATTGTCCATGCAGACAGTGCTTTATGACTTAAGTGACTTGGCTTTATCTCACATATGAAGTGTAGGAACAAGTTATAAAACAACAGAAAGTTTACAGTTATTTCCGTGTGTTGTGTAACGTCATAAAATACTACAGTTATAGTTATGTTTATTCAGAATAATAAACACGGATAAGAAATCCTTTAAGACAACCGCTGCTAAAAACTTTGAAGTCATACACATTTATACTCACATTATGAAGTCAGTACAAACACGTGTCCGATGTGTGATTCATTGTGCAACAGCTCTGTCATATTTTGATGTTGTAGATTATCTTTTGTAATTAAGGCATGTAAAACTAGAAACACAAAGCAAACAATATGTTTTAGTTGAATTATTTAATTGACAGACTTTGACAAAACCCAGGTGACTTTAGGATACTGGTTTATTAGTGAACACATAAATAAGAAAGTTGTTGGAATGTGTTTTTTATATTACATGTTCTCACATATCCCACCTGTAAACTGACACATTGTTTTTAATGAAATGCTATTTCATTCATTTGTGAACTTTAGACGTGCTGGGAGGGAGATTTCATTACAGACAGGCCACGCTACCTGTTTCCAGTCTCTGTGCTAGGCTACAGTGCTGCCTGTATCAAACACTGTGTAGTTATAACAGCAAACCGACTCAGTGATGTCAGTTACACAGCAATATAGTTCACTGAGATTTTGGACACCATGATCGAGTGGTCATATTAGACTAACTAAGGCTGCAGGGGCCTTGAGTGTAGTGAATTGAACGAATGTGTTTATTGATTATAAATTCAACTTTTCATTTGAGGAGTGTTATGGAATTTTCTATCCTTTGGTTACACAGGGCCGCGCATGGGCCTTGGGGTCATAGACAGTTACAGCACTAAATCATATCAGAGAAGACTCTCTCTCTATGGTATGTGAGGCCGCTGTTTGGATTGCTGGAGTGCAGGTGCCAGTATCTCAACGTTGCCTGCTGACCAGGGTCGAAGAAACTAAATGTTGGCCTCCTAGACATAATAGATAGGTAACTGTTGACGTTCCATTAACATGAACAGACAACAGTGGCTCCAGACTATAATGTGCTGAAGGTGAACACTAACATGGGTAAATACATTCCCTTTGACTATTTTTGGGTGTATAGTATTTGTGGCGTCATCTGTAAGTGTTTAAAGTCTGACCACCAGCATGAGTTGGGCAGAATAGAGACGGACTCATAGGCATACCTGATTGTATGTGAAAATGTCTCTATCTCTACTTGGCCAAGCTTCAATAAATATTACAGCATAAGACATCAGAGGCTCCTGGATGCTTTCTTCCCTCCTGACCCAGTGCCATTGACTTTCATCAATTTCTCCACAACAAGGAGGAACTTTTTATGTTTCAATTGTGACAAACAGTGCTGTACTTACAATGCAGAGTCTGTCCTCTAACTAAGATAACACAGTGTCCTCTTGAGAGCAGTCTTTCTTGAAGTTCTAACACAAACTGTAGTCCTTATCGCAGATTGTCTGTGGTTCTACTTTCTTTCAGCTCAGCGAGCACATGCACAGAGCTGACCTTTGGTTAAATCTGACAGAGCAGCCCTACTTGTTAATAAACCTGTCTATTGTTTGGCTATCTTTCTCCTCTGTATCCATCAATCCCTCCACCTCCTTCTACCTTTACTGTTACCTCTCTGTCAAGGCTTGTGATATGGTGTTGAGTTAATGTTTGATATAGAGATAGAAAGAGTAGATTGCAGTCCTATTGATCTCAGTATTTCAGTGGTTCTCTGTGGAACACATCTCTGCTTCTTCTCAGCTACTCGTGTTTTACCATTAGCTCACCTGACCTTGGTGTGTAGTCTTTTCTTTACACTGACGTGTAAAGGTGTTGGTGTTTATCTCATCAGCTGTCTGCTCTGAGGTACCTCTGGATAGTTTTTTTTCTTTTTTTCCCTATATCTGTCTGTTTTTCCAGGAGAATCATGAATGCTTGTTTGAGGTGGTTGTGGTACCACAGAAACTACTTCATCATTGTTCTCACACCAATCCTATTCATACCACTGCCACTCGTATGCGCTACATCGGTGAGTATATGTGTGTGTGTGTGTGGATGCAGGTCTATTTTTATTAACTGGGTGGTCTTAATCACTGTTGGTTTTCACTGAAACAGCATCACAACAGACATATGGTTTCACATGCACATTGAATATTTGTCCTGAGGATTATTTAAGAACAACTTGTTTAATTAATCTACCAACTTGACTTTTTTAATATTGGTACAAGTAAATGAATTGCTGTACTTATCACTCATCATGTTTCTAATGTCACTTCATCCAAAATAAATATAAATTCCTAACATGATCACTAGAAAGACAGTTACCTGGCAAACTCTTTGACCCAGGTTACCTATTATTTGTTATAAGATGAAAACATGATTCATCAACATGTGGATTTCTTGATTTTTGGACTTACTGTGAGCGTGATAGGGCCATTGCTTTACAACTTTAAAAAGTCTCTATTACTTTATAATAGATGAGAGGTAATGGTGCACAATGTACACATGGTCTTAAACCCTTGTGCCTCAACAGTACAATTACATCTAAAGATGACTGCCTCCTTGACTGCAAACGGTTCTCCTGCATTGAGCAGTATATTTCATTGTGGGACAGTTTAAGCTATGAAAATACTGTATATTGTAAGATATGTATGCACCTAGTAATGATCCACTCATTAAACCACATCTTGTTGTTTGAGGATTCAAGAAACAAGATACAATATATTAGAGCCTTTGTGGTGCTGGTAGACAGAATGTGTTACGACTGAGCCAGCCTATGCTGACCACTTCCTGGCTCCACCTTCATATGTAGTGGACAGCAAGAAAGCAAACATGGTCTCATCTTAATGGCAATGGAAAGTTTTGCGTCGGGTAGTTTAAAGTCTTTCTGCAAAGAGATTTTACTGAGGACCCATAAATAGTTATCTTGTGAGACAAGAGCACAACAAACTGTTTGTTTTATGATCACGGTTTTCTGTTATCTGCATGCATAAAGTCTTATTGGCTTTTAAAGAGATGCTGGTGATAAGATGGATGACTTGACAGCTGAAATACTGTATGTACTTAACTGTTAGTGTCTATCTCTGCAAGGATCTCTGCATGTCTCAGCATATTTCAGGTGTGAAATGACAAAATACACTGATGATGTGATGTTTGTTGCCATGTGTGTGTGTGTGCGCACGTGTATGTGTGTGTGTGTGTTTACAGCAGGCGAGATGTGGTTATGCTATCATCATCATGGCTCTGTACTGGTGTACAGAGTGCATGCCTCTGGCTGTGACTGCCCTTCTGCCAGTTGTCCTCTTTCCTATGATGGGCATCATGAAGGCTGAAGCGGTACAGTTCTTATCCACATGTTTGCGCTTCATAGCTCCTGTACTTTACTGATACCTGCAGGAAAATCCTGCTGCTTATAAATTTAAGGTTCTTCTTCTTCTATATTTCGGTTGAAAGATGTCCAGTATTTCTATGTTTTTATTCTAATTCTAATTCTGCAAGATGTTTTAAGTCATCCTTGATAACAAGAACAAAAATTTTAGTTGAAAGTTTTAGGGTGTACCTGTACAGACACAAATCTGCTGATCCTACTGTTTCATTCAAACTGCTCATAAAAAAACTGAGTGAGACATTCATTCTTTATGAAGCTACATGTTCACATGTAACTGGAGCAGTTCAAAAACTTTGTATGTTTGGATTTTTCTTCTACTGAAGATAGCGTTTGTGTGATCTGTTTTAGGTCAGTATTGAATACCTGAAAGACTCCAACATGCTGTTCATTGGCGGCCTGTTGGTGGCCATCGCGGTGGAGTACTGGAACCTTCATAAGCGAATCGCTCTCCGAGTTCTGCTGCTGGTTGGTGTTCGTCCATCCCTGTAAGAAAGCCCTGTGATAAAGCTCATCTGAAGGAAACGTGCAAATATAACACAAATAAATGAAGGAAATAGTGACATGAATTTTATGACACATTTGCAGTCTGTAGAAAGAAAATGCTTAAAATAAAAAAAACACATGGAATTACAGAAACAGAGAGAAAACATAACACAAGAGAGAAACGCTGCAAGTCTCACAGAACACAAAGGAAATGAATTACAAAACAGGATAAGTTAACAGTTATCAAAAGGCTAACCCTAAGTCAACAGCAAATATCCACACCACTGAAGGATAGTCGACTTCAGCAACTTCATGAGCTACAAACCAAGGCAGCTAACAAAGTGTGTATGGACCTCCGTGGCTGGGAAATTAAGCCAATGCAGAAGTGCCAAAAACTGTAATTCCTTGAGCAGCCACTTGAGGCTGGCTCCAGAAGTGAGTCAGTCTCCATAAGTCCCCATGTTAAAATGTCCAACTTCACAGCAGAAATTAACATGTTTACAGCCTGGTACAAAAAACAGTTTTGGTCTCTATAGCTAATTTCCCCGTTCATGACAACTGTACTGAGGGTGAATTTTTATACAACTCACCTGTTCAAATTATATTAAGGCTTAAAGTTATACAGAATTAACAGCCTGGCTGCTTTGACTGACAGGTGGGTGCCATTACAGATGGCCTTTTTAGAACACCCAGATGTCATTTGGCCAGTCTTAGGTCCACCAACGATCCATGGCTTTGCTGATATTTAGATTAGCCGGGAGGCAGCAGAGGCATTACATTCAGCATGATGGTGGCCTGTGGGTGACGTCACTCATGCTCCATGCTTTATACTGTCATTGGTCTGGACGTGTTTACACTCATCACTTTTTAGTGTCCCCTAGAACTGTTTTATAACTTATTTCTGTGTTCTGTGTGACTGTGTTCCCTGCTTTTACAGGATGTTTAGTACATTTTCTACATGTTTCATATGTTTAGTCAAATTAGTGAAGATGTTTTCTTCATTTGATTCTCTGCAAGTATTTTCTAATAAAAACAGTCATTATATTCAGTTAACCTTCTTTTGAAACATGACAGAATAAGGTAGATACACATTAAATGCTAATGAAATACCAATTTATTGTGATGTTACCGTATTTTTTTTTTTTTATTCGTCACTGTTAAAGGTCCAGTGTATAAAATTTAGGGGGATCTATGACAGAATAAAATATTCATAAGTATGTACTTATTAGCGTATAATCACCAGAAAATAAGAATTGTTGCGTCCGTTTTGTTAACCCTTTTGTATCCAGATGGAGCGGGTCTTTTTCCATGGAGTCTGCCATGTTGGGATGCCAGTATATATACAGTAAAACAGATCAACCAAACACAGGCTCTCAAGAGGGCTTTATACTTTTTTATCTAGTTTCATGGCCACCATATTTAGAGGGGAGGGTGAAGCAACCTCACCACTAGATGCTAATAAATCCTACACACTGGACCTTTAAAAACTGATTTTATGAAACAGGACAACAAAATAAATTCCAGGAAAAAAAAAAAAAAACAGCCACGAGAAGTTTAAACTTTTCTTCTCAAGATAAACCACCTCATACTACACGTTGTAACTATGAATACTTCAAAATACATTAAATCTATTGTACTCTTTGATTAAGATCTAATCACCGCTGTTGCTGTTACTTATGATCACAGTCCTCATACTCACTCTTACAGGTTAATGATGGGGTTCATGGTTGTCTCGGCCTTCCTGTCAATGTGGATCAGCAACACGGCCACCACAGCCATGATGCTGCCCATCGCCAATGCTGTGCTGATGCAGCTGAAAGCCACAGAGACAGCAGCAGACGCACGAGATTTCCAGACTGGAGCCGAGGACAACCATGCGTTTGAGCTTGAGGTCAAACAAACTAAACAAGAAATGACAGATGAAAAACAGCCACCAATAGACACCAAGGCTCAGCTGGAAGACAGAGTGTGTAAGTGCAAATGTCTGCCAGATCTTATGTTTGTGTTTATGGTCTTCTTCACAGTAACTTTAACTTCCTGAATGTGTTTGGCTCCAGATGAACAGGAGTCACAGCAGGAGATCAGGAGAAAAGCAATAGAGGAGAAGTACGAGCTCCTGACCAAAGGAATGAGTCTGTCTGTGTGTTACTCTGCCAGCATCGGAGGCACGGCCACACTCACCGGAACGACCCCTAACCTCATCCTTAAGGGCCAAATTGAGCAGTAAGGCATTAGTAAAGACACAAGAGTGTTATTCCAGATATGTAACAGCTGAGTGTCCTGTTACTTCATCTCATCTGTCCATTTCTTATCTTTTGTGAAGGATCTTCAAAGATAACGGTGGCGTGATCAACTTTGCCAGCTGGTTTGGCTTCGCTTTTCCCAACATGGTGCTCATGTTGATATTGACCTGGTTCTGGCTTCAGGCTATGTTCCTTGGCTTCAAGTAAGGCATCTTCAGTGTAGTACAGTCAGCCACAAATGCTTCTGTGAGAAATGAAGACTTTGTTTTACTCCTGATCGATATCATGTTTAATGATCATCTAACCCACTATTTAGCCATGCATGTGTGTGTGTGTGTGTATGAAAAACAGTCTTCTAAAAACTATTCGCAGTGAGATCTGTGTTTATATACACACATTAAGGTCACATCCATTATATCAAGGTCACAGGTACTTTAAAGCCTCTATAACATAAAAACTTGAGACTACCTGTACTGGTCATTAGCTGTTAAACTGACGATGATGGATTTTCATTATGATTTCATTATGATGATTAGTATCATAAAGGGGCGGCTGTGGCTCAGGGGGTAAAGTGAGTCATCCACTAATCACATGATCGGCGGTTTGATCCCCTGCATGTCGAAGTGTCCTTGAGCAAACCCCAAATTGCTCCTGAAGGCTTTGCCATTGGTGTATGAATGTGTATGAATGGTAAGCTTCTAAGACTGATGAGCAGTTGGCACCTTCCATGGCAGCCACTGCCATCAGTGTATGAATGTGTGTGAATGGGTGAATGAGATATGTAGTGTAAAAGAGCTCTGAGTGGTCAGAAGACTAGAAAGAAGATATATAAGTACAGTCCATTTACCATCTATAGCTTTACTCATTGTTCCCTTCATTGTGCTGACACTTGAAGTTAGGAAAAGCCGCTGGATGAAATTTATGGTACGAGGTGCAGTAAATGAGCACAAGTCATTATCAGGGACAAATCAAGGACACTATTTATTTGTGCTGCTGCTATCAGGTAAGCATCAAGGCCCACGGCACAGGCACAGACAGGCTGTAAAACAAAATCCTACTGCTTCTGTTTGGTCAATACTTTTTTACAGGTTATTCTTTAACATGTTTTTTTGTAGCTCTGTCCAAACCTGCTATTCCATGTATCGACTGTACTATGAAAAAATATTGTAAATCCATAGTTTGCTCTCCCGTAAACTTTAACCAGTTCACTGAACAGAGTCCACGCTTATAAATCTTCAAACATTTCCTTGATTTACTGAACAATCTGCAGCATCTTTGCACTTTGTACTTCCCTCCTTAGCCTGAAGCAGACGTTTGGCTGTGGTGGAAAGACAGAGAGAGATAAGGAGGCGTACATGGTGATGAGGGCGGAGTACAATAAACTGGGGCGCATGAAGTTTGCTGAGGTGGCAGTGCTGACCATCTTCGTCCTGCTGGTGGTCCTGTGGTTCACCAGGGAGCCGGGCTTCATAGATGGCTGGGCAACATTGCTCTTTAATCAGAATGGAACGTGAGTCTTTTGCCCCCCCCTCTTTTGTTTGGCATGACTTTACACAATAAGTGTGGTGATATTCTGTATATTTGTATTATAAACAAATGCTATCAAAAGCAGTGAACCAATCTGCATGCAGCTGTTTTATGAAATGATTAACTGATGTATTTGTGAGATGTACAGAGTTACATGTTATGGACTTTGGACTGGGTGACGTGCAGAAATTCTTAAACCCCCAGTTCTCTGATCTTTTGATCTCTTTAACACAAATGATGATAGAGCAGTTTTGCATCAGTATAATACATCAGCATTATTTAAACAATATGTCGAATGATGTTATGTTGTCCTCCTCAGGTATGTGTCAGATGGAACTGTTGCTATCTTAATGTCCATGCTCTTCTTCGTCATCCCCTCCCGGCTGCCTAAGTTTGGAAGCTATGGTCACGATGACACAGGTGAACTGCTGATTTTAACCCCACTAATTTACAGAGAAAAAGTCCCCATTAATAATAACAACAATAGAATGCCTTAATAATGTTAATGTAACGTAAATTTCAGCTCGTCAGAGCACTAGGTGATAATTACCCCGCGGATATGACACTGCCCTTTAAAACTAATTACTGTTTCATGTTCACACTTCATCGGGGTCTCACAGGTAAGCTGGTGAAGGCTCCCAAAACTCTGCTGAACTGGCAGGTGGTTCACGAGCGAATGCCCTGGAACATCATCCTGCTGCTAGGAGGAGGCTTCGCTCTGGCTGCTGGCAGTGAGGTAAACGTGCATGCATGAATACTGTGTTTTCTGCTTTTTTTACTTGATTATCTGTATTGTGCTGAAAGGATGGGATCAGATAGCGCATGCTAATTTTGATCATCAGTTAGACCTCATAGATGACTTTAGATTACTACAAATTACTACAGATAGATTCCTACAAATTATCTTTTAGAGTGCTTAGACTTAATGGTTATGTGATAAATTAACAAAATACCTGATGGACTTATTTCTACTTATTACTGAATTCATTTTTTATTGAACAATTGGAGCCTCACTTTCATAATAGGTAGTTTAAAAGAAAAGGAACTACAGTAGTTCAAAGCCCAAAATAAACATAATCAACTGAAAATATAAAATGTCACAGTGTCATCCACGTTACTTTGTTAACAAGTGATTTCTGGGATATACAGTGCAGAATCTTCACAGTCTTGACCATAAAGCATCAATGATGCTGTCAAATTAATAATGTGGCAGAACATATTTTTGCTGCTCCTAAGTGGCCAAAAATCAGTTATTGCAGGGTTAAAGGCTCAACAAAGTTATTAAAATGTGTCTAAATTAAATGTCAATCCAATCAAACAGTTGCTGAGATATTTCACTTAAAGCTACAAATGCCTACCTCATGAGAAAAAACATCTGAAAGGAAAAGTCAGGAGATGCAAAGTAAATTTCAGTATAGTAGATCTTCACTGGATAAGTGAACCCCTGAATTTTATGTCAATCCATCCGGTGGTTGTTAAGACATTTCAGTCTGGCAGTAATGGAGACTACTTTGTAGGCAAGCATTAGTGAATTGGATTTAATGCCGTCTGCTATAGGTAGTCAGTGGAGCTCGATGAGCAGCAGGGTAACATGTGACCTTTTGGGTTGGTTGAAAACCTGGTACGCCATTCTGGATCATCTGAAATGGTTTCACTGTGCGGGTTGGGAGGCCTGTCAGGACGGTGTTACAGTAACCTAGTCGTGAGATGACCATAGCCTGTATCAGGAGTTGGGTATGTTGAGTCAGATAAGGCCTGATTTTTCTGATGTTGTGGAGTGCAAAGCGGCACGGATGGGCAACTGAGGCAACATGATTAGAGAAGGTTAGTTGCTCATCAATCACTACCCTAGTGGGGTGTCATGGTGTATAGTAGGTTTGGCTGGGAGGACCAGCAGTTTTCGAGAGGTTCAGCTGGAGGTGGTGTACCCTCATCCATATAGAGATGTCTGAGAGGCATTCAAAATGAGGGGTCATCAGGAGGAAATGACAGATAGAGCTGTGTGTCATCTGCATAGCAGTGATAGGAAAAACCAAGCCGATAATCGAACCCAGAGAGGTGGTGTAAATAGCGAAGAGAAGGGGCCCCAGCACCAAGCCCTGGGGCACCCCTGTGGTGAGGTGGTGAGATGTGGACAACTGTCCGAGCCAGGATACGTTGAACGAGTGCCCTCAGCACCCAGTTGGAAATCAGCAGTCCAGTCCCGCCTCCTCGACCAGATGGACGGGGGGTGTGGGAGAATGAATAATTAGTGGAGAGCGCAGCTGGGGTGGCTATGTTCTTTGGTTTGATCCAAGTCTCAGTGAGAGCAAGGAGCTCTAGAGAAAGGTGGTTGGTAGGCTACCATGAAATCAGTTTTGTTAACTGCTTATTGGCTGTTCCATAAACCTAGTAGAAAAAGAGGCAACAGTGTGTGAGGACTGTTTTAGAGGCTGGAGGTTAGTCAGATTTCTGCACCTTGTGACAAAATTATGTTTTCTGCTTGGACCAGAGACAACAACAGGTATAGAGGAGTGGCACATATTGTAATAATGTAAGAGTTGGTGGGTATTTCACTTGTTCCTTGTGCTTGGTGAATTTGTGCAGGTTACGCTTCAGCAACCGCCTCAATTCTATAGTGTTTGTAGACTGAACACGGCTGTTTTCGCGTTTGGCTAGACCGCCCTCTGACATTGCAGTGAATGGTTTTTCGATAGAAGGTAAACTACTCAAACCTGATCACACGTAGATGAACGAAACTTACACCTCTTATTGTTCACTTGTTCTCAGTTGTTGAATGAATTCAGAATTCAGAGGGATTCAGAGCGCCCCAGCAGTGTAATGCTTACACTTACATTCTCTGAACGCCCCAAGGACCATGTCCAAATTAGATAGAGAGATACTTTGATCCCTGTCATTCCTAGATCTACACTACTAACACCACTAATGACAATATTAAGACTCCATTCCAAAAAAGCTCAACATCTTTGCTTGAAATATTTGTTTACAGGATTCAGGTCTGTCTAAGTGGTTGGGAGACAGTCTGGCACCTCTGCAGGAAATTCCCCCATTTGCCATCTCGATGTTGCTCTCCCTGCTGGTGGCGACATTTACAGAGTGCTCCAGCAACACAGCCACCACCACCCTGTTCCTGCCCATACTGGCCTCAATGGTAACCAGAACTTGCATGTCCACATGTACACACAGCTGACACATAACATCTCTATTTATTTAATCATGTTGTGTTGGCGTGTTTTTTTAGGCTGTAACTATTAAGATACACCCACTGTATGTGATGCTGCCCTGTACCATCGCTGCCTCTCTGGCCTTCATGCTGCCTGTGGCCACACCACCCAATGCCATCGCCTTCTCATTTGGAAACCTCAGAGTCATCGACATGGTGAGACACATATTCAGTTATGATCTAATCTAAAAAAACATAATAGTTAAAGGGTTATGTCTTTATTAAAGTAGGGGAGATAGATGACTAGACCTGTACAGATGTTTTGAGTATTTCATTTTCTGGAGGCAGTTTTTTGGAGTTATTTGGAGCCAGCACTCATTAAAGAAGATGCATTTAGTCCCATTTTCTTACTGGCTTCAGGATTGAGTTATGGTGGAAGCAATATATAACAATTATTTATATGTATAAATATTTCTATTTCTGTGATTTAATAATCTGATTCACACAGTCCAGACCCCGGGTAAGTGTCAGAAATGGATGATTTAACCCAAACAATTCATTTATTTAGGTTCATTGAAATGTTCTGCTACACTCAAAAAATATTTCAGGCACTTATGCATTTCAATTACATAGAAAATTTACATCCATTTGAATTACATGGTTTTCATGTAAATTATTCATGTAAAAACAAACTAACAAACTTAATGTGAAGCAAGTAATAAGATTTATATCATAGAACTAATAAACTCAAAATGACACACATTGGCTTTATTAATATTGAATGCATAAACCTGGCTACTGCTACACTACTATGTAGTGGAAGTACATTGAGTTTATTAGTACTATTACATAAATGGTATTACTTGCTTCACATTAAGTTTATTAGTTAATTTATATTAAACCTATGTCATTCAAATGGATGGAAATTTTCTATGTAATTGAAATGCATAAGTCCTGCATTTTGAGTGTAGAATTGATACTTGCCCGTTATGACACAATGAGCTTTCTAGCTAATGTAACTAGCATTATTGACAGTGTTTGCTGCAGGTCTGATAGTGCTGACTGACACACAAAAAGGATTGTGCACACAATCCTGTCACAACAATCCCACTTACTCTTAATTTATCGGTGTATAACCAAAAACCATGACTTTTTAAGACCTTGGTTTTCGAATACATACTGTTTACTGATCACAGTGTGACTGTCTCTTCCTCCAGGTGAAAGCTGGCTTCATGTTGAACATCATTGGAATTTTGACCATTAATTTAGCTGTCAACACCTGGGGATATGCCATGTTTGACATGGGCACCTTCCCTGCGTGGGCCAACATTACAGAGATCAAGCCTTAAGTATCGAGGGCGGAGTGAGATAGAAAGGAATGGTACAGAACTGTTTTTAAAGCTCCTTAAAACTGGAATGATTTCTCTGTAATATTGCCAAACTATTCTTAGGTCTTCAGTAAATAAGCAAAAAAACAAACAAACTAAACAAATTCAAAAACCTAAAGTGAAAACAGCTTAATCAGGATCGTGCTGGTGTGGTTTGATCAGATTCGACTGACCGTGACAATAAAAACACATTAACTGTCATCAGATCAGATTCAAATGTTGCTTAATCCTGATTCACACACACAAATAGAGACATGGCTCATGTAAAATGACCCAGACTGTTCAAACTTTGGAAGAAAAATCATCTAATCTACTATGAAGCTGTTTGAGAAAAAACGGCTTTTACAGGAAAGAGGATAAAGACAGAAAGAAGTGGAGTGAATGAAAGGCTGGTTAGATGAACCTGATCCAAACTAAAATACCATTTAGACCCAGTTTCACTCGGCAGAACTGCACAATCACATACTCTGAATCAATCAAGTGCTATCAGACTCTTAGCTGTAGTATTAAACAGAATCTCTGGTTGGTGTTCAGCACTTCCTCGTGTCATTCCAGTGCCCGAACAAAACAAATGAGGTCTTTACCGAAAAAACCAAGGTCATTTCCTTGTACAGTTTCCTGAATGTGATGTCATCATCTTAATCTGTTTGCCACAAATGATGTAAGGATGCAGCACACAGTGTGTTTTAGTGATTATTTGAAATAATGAAATTATTCTCAGTGATGTTCTATGTACAGAGATTATGTAATGTAATTAATTGTATCAGTTAATTTAACTTATTAATGTGGTTCTTTTGTTGGACCGTAAGTCTTTGTTTTTTTGTTGCATATTTTATTTTTTAGCAGTGTTTGTCACACTGTTCTTAACATTAACAAGCACTTACTTGATATTTCATACAACTCAACTGTACACAACAAGAGCCAGCAGCTGGTTAACTTACCTCAGATTAGCATAAAGTCTGGAACTAATTAAGATTTTAATAATGACATATCTGGTTTCTTTAATCCATATAAAGACTCAGGTGTATAAATGTTATGTACTGGTTTATTTATTGGAGAGGTGTAGTGACTACTTGGAGTTATGTCATTGCCCTGCAAGAAATAGTCCAGCAAATAACTCCTGTGAAACCAAAACTTGTCATTTTACACTTTATATATATATATATATATATATATATATATATATATATATATATATATATATATATATATATATATATATATATATTTACACTTTGTATGGATTAAACAGACAAGATATAACATCTTCATTAGTGAGCATTAGAAGCGTTAGTAGGCTAAATTTTTACCTTCAGGCAGAGCCACACTAGCTGTGTTCCCCTGTTTCCAGTCTTTATGTTAAGCTAAGCTAAGCATCTCTTAGCAGCAAACATGAGAGTGGTTTCAGTCAGACTAACTCCATAACTAACATGAAAGCAAACTTGTTTCCTAAAATGTCTAAACTATTCCTTTAACAGAACAGTAATTTTGGAGACGTGTATAAATGGCTGGTGACGGAGACAAACGTCCTTTAGCACTAAGGAAGTTAAAACTTGCTCAGCGCACAAATCGATAGCAGGAAAGTGTTACTAATATGTACATATGAAAAGGTTGGTTAAAGGATAACTCTGAGATAACAGGCTGCCAACAGGATATGATTATAGTGGAGGACAGTCTCTATTGTGGTTATTAAACGTAATAAAAAGAAAACGTAGAAGAGACTGAATGTCTCTGCAGAGTAATGTCTTTTTGTCACATTACATGTTTGTGTACCAGAGCTGTTAGTATTCTGAAAATAAAGCAACATCATGTGAACAGTGTGTACTCTCTCTGTCTTTCCCACAATACTGACAGTCAAGACACTGATATTTCCAAAAAAAAAAATCTTTATTTTACTTTTGTTCATTCACACCAACATTTGAATTGTCAAAAACTTTACATCTGTTCAAAATCATTTATACATGGGTCACAATTGGTCATAAATAAATCAGTTCTATGTATCTGTTACATTTCTGACGTAACATTCAAGTCAACATGTTTTATCTGATTAACAATCTAAGTCCCTTCCTGGCCGTTTCACTACTTTTAGCACATTTGCTGTTTTGTCCCTCATCCTTGATCACAATCAGCATCATGCATAGGCAGTTTCCACCCTGTTGTTGTGTTGATCTGAACAGGTGAATTCAAGTAACTGCCTGCAGTCTTTCACAGACCTGGCTCAACTAGTATTTCTGAATATTTTGCAGCATTTGTTTGAACACTCTTTATACACAGTAACAGTTAACGGGCGGGTGGAGTTTACTGCCATTAAAGTACGGTCAATCAAGTCATCAAACACAGACAATAAACTGATCAGACAGTATGTGCAAATATGCTGAAAAAATAGGATACTATTTGAGTCAGGTTGTGTCTCAGACAGAAAGATAACTGTACGTATTACGGTTTAGAGGCACCCCAAGACAGTCCGGTTACTGATTCTCTGTGTGATCTGTGTAAGAAATGCCCTCAAATATCAAGAGATCAACACACTCTGGTCCTAACTCACTGGAATGTGTCAGAGTAAAACAATGAGATAGAAACGTATGAGACAGAAGATTACACACAGACAAAAAAAATATACGATATAAGCCTGATTTGTTCTTTAAATGTCTGCTACATTCCCAAATGTTCCCTTTGTTGCAACACGCTTCTGACTGAAAGATATCAACATTTACAAATCAAGTTTTCCTTTTCTTCTCTTATGAAGAGTTTCAAACCAAACCTTTAACTCAGACACATGTGGTAGGTACAACTTAAAGTTTTGAACAACTTTTTTATCACCTAAATGAAGCAACATGAGGCTGGAGAAGTACGCTTGGTACCCAGATGGTCGTATCAGATGAGCTCACCTTTACAAGTTGCCTTACAATTGTTGCCTTTGTAGAGATGTTGTGCTTTGAGCAAAGACAACACATACTGTATGCCCTACAGGTTAATACAGGTCACACAACTCAGGGAGTAAATAAGGAACAAAGAAGTAAAGAAAACAGGAAATTGGTCTGATCAACTCAAAATGACGAAACTGCCTACTGTGCTAACAGGTTTTGGAAATCTATTTGACCTCGGCAAACCAGATCACCACGTCACAGACATTTAATTATTATATTTTTACCAGACCAGTAATCTCTCTATAAAGCACACACACACACACTCACACTCACTGAATCTGAGGGGTAATATCCTCAAAATTGTTTTTTAAGTCCTAAAAACACATTTTCAAATGCAGGATCTGTTCCTAAATCCTAACATGTACAGGAATGAAAAAGACAACATTTCTGGCATTATTTGAAGACATGATTTTCTTTTTTTTTTCACTTCATAACATGGCAAAAAACATCTGATACTTCCTAAAAAGTTGCTTGCTTGCTGGTTTATCATGTTACAAACACACTTACAGCGGCGCCACACCAACCTGTGAACCGTGTGTGTGTTTGTGTGTACCGTATGTGCGTTTCTTTTTGGCTTTGTTAAACTTATACATGATTACACACACAGACACACACACAGATTGCAACTGACACATCTGAATGGGTGTTTTGTTGGGTAGCGTCCTCACAGCTGGAGAAAGAGATAGAGAAAGAGAGATGTTAACCACACCAGTGTGCTCTGATCGTCCCTCAGGTCAGTCCGTACTGTACATCCACCTGCCTCTAGGGTCAGTGTGCCGTCTCTACGTCCCGCCGTTGTATGAGTAATCTGCCTTGTTGTGCATCACCAGCTTATTGTCCACAAAGTAGAAGCTGTCGGACTGTGTCTCATACGGGTGCAGGATCATCTCTCTGACTGTGAGAAGACACAAAACATCACCGCTGTTAGAGCACTAGTTCACAACTGGGGTGGTTGGGTATCTCCCAAAGGGTCTTAGGATTATAACGGGTGAATGGACAAGAGAGAATAGCTCCACACATACCTTTTATATTTGATTTTATAGCTATGTTAGTGGCTCCAGACTGAAATATCTTGATAACCATTGGTCAGATTGCCATCAAAGTTTGTTCATACAGTCTGGTCTAATGACTGACCTTTCTTCTAGTGCTACCATGAGATTGACATTTGTAGTTTTGAGTGAAATATCTCAACAACTTTAGGATGGATTGACATGAAATTTGTCTCACAAATTGAAGTCTCCCTGTGATCGCTGCTGATTCCATAACTTTTCATGCAGCGCCATCATCAGGTCAAACTTTCACTTTGCCCAGTACTTTGGTTCATGACTAAATACCAATGACAGTAAAAAGAACTGACAGCGTACGAGTGATATGACCCACAGGTTTCCGAAGCGCTGTTTTGAAGCTCCCCTCCTTGAACTGCCACCTTATCGTGGTGGAGGGGTTTGTGTGCTCGTATGATCCTAGGAGCTATGTTGTCGGGGGCATTATGCTCCTGGTAGGGTCTCCCAAGGCAAACAGGTCCTAGGTGACGGGCCAGACCAAGAGCAGTTCACTAACCCTCTATGGAACACAAAACAACAAGGACCGTGACGTCGCCCGGCATGGCGCAGCCGGGGCCCCACCCTGGAGCCAGGCCCGGGGTTGGGGCTCGTATGCGAGCGCCTGGTGGCCGGGCCTTTGCCCGCGGGGCCCGGCCGGGCTCAGCCCGAAGTGGCGACGTGGGCCCAACCTCCTGTGGGCTCACCCCCCACAGAGGTGGCCATAGGGGGTCGGTGCTGAGTGGATCGGGCGGCGGTCGATGGCGGGGGCCCCGATGGCCTGATCCCCGGACACAGCGGTTGGCTGTTGGGACGTGGAACGTCACCTCACTGGGGGGGAAAGAGCCTGAACTTGTGCGGGAGGTTGAGAGGTACCGGCTAGAGATAGTCGGGCTCACCTACACGCATAGCTTGGGCTCCGGAAACCCAGCTCCTCGAGAGGGGCTGGACTCTCCACTTGTCTGGAGTTGCCCATGGTGATCGGCGGCGAGCTGGTGTGGGCTTGCTCATAGCTCCCCAGCTTAGCCGCCATGTGTTGGAGTTCAACCCGGTGAACGAGAGGGTCGCCTCTCTGCGCCTTCGGGTCGGGGAGAGGGCTCTTGCTGTTGTTTGCGCCTACGGGCCGAATAGCAGTACGGAGTATCCGGCCTTCCTGGAGTCCCTGGGGGGGGTTCTGAGAGGGGCCCCGACTGGGGACTCCGTTGTTCTGCTGGGGGACTTTAACGCTCATGTGGGCAATGACAGTGATACCTGGAGGGGTGTGATTGGGAGGAACGGCCTCCCAGATCTGAACCCGAGCGGTGCTCTGTTGTTGGACTTCTGTGCTAGTCACGGTTTGTCTATAACGAACACCATGTTCGAGCATAGGGGCGTCCATAAGTGCACGTGGCACCAGGACACCTTAGGCCGGAGGTTGATGATCGACTTTGCTGTCGTTTCATCTGATCTCCGGCCCTATGTTTTGGACACTCGGGTGAAGAGAGGGGCTGAGCTGTCAACTGATCACCACCTGGTGGTGAGTTGGATCCGCAGGCAGAGGAGGAGGCTGGACAGACCTGGCAGACCCAAACGTACTGTGAGGGTCTGCTGGGAACGCCTGGCCGAGCACTCTGTCAGGGAGGTCTTTAACTCCCACCTCTGGGAGAGCTTCTCCCAGATTCCGAGGGAGGCAGGGGACATTGAGTCTGAGTGGACCATGTTCTCTGCCTCCATTGTCGATGCGGCTGTACGGAGCTGTGGCCGCAAGGTCTCTGGTGCCTGTCAAGGCGGCAACCCCCGAACCCGGTGGTGGACACCGTAAGTAAGGGCTGCTGTCAAGCTGAAGAAGGAGTCCTATCGGACCAAGTTGGCCTCTGGGACTCCTGAGGCAGCTGACGGATATCGGCGGGCCAGGCGTGCTGCAGCTCGGGCAGTTGCAGAGGCAAAAACTCGGAGCTGGGAGGAGTTTGGGGAGGCCATGGAGGAGGACTACCAGTCGGCCCCGAAGAAATTCTGGCAAACCGTCCGGCGCCTCAGGAGGGGGAAGCAGTACTCTGCCAACACTGTTTACAGAGCGGGCGGGGAGCTGTTGACCTCGACTGGGGATATCGTCGGGCGGTGGAAGGAATACTTTGGGGATCTTCTCAATCCCACCATCACGTCTTCCATTGAGGAAGCGGAGGCTGATGACTCAGAGGTGGACTCGCCCATTACCCAAGCCGAAGTCACTGAGGTGGTTTGCAAGCTCCTCTGTGGCAAGGCACCGGGGGTGGATGAGATCCGCCCTGAGTACCTTAAGTCTCTGGATGTTGTGGGCTCTTTGTTAAGGGCTGTCCGGTCCCTGCATGAACGGAGCAGGAGTCTGGTTCGCATTGCCGGCAGTAAGTCAGACCCGTTCCCGGTGCGTGTTGGACTCCGGCAGGGCTCCCCTTTGTCACCGGTTCTGTTTATAATTTTTATGGACAGAATTTCTAGGCGCAGCCAAGGGCCGGAGGGGGTTCTGTTTGGGAACCACAGGATCTCATCTCTGCTTTTTGCAGATGATGTTGTCCTGTTGGCTTCTTCAGGTCAGGACCTACAGCATGCTCTGGGGCGGTTTGCAGCCGAGTGTGAAGCAGCTGGGATGAGAATCAGCACCTCCAAGTCCGAGGCCATGGTTCTCGACCGGAAAAGGGTGGCTTGCCCTCTCCGGGTTGGTGGAGTTGTCCTGCCTCAAGTGGAGGAGTTTAAGTATCTCGGGATCTTGTTCACGAGTGAGGGAAGGATGGAGCGTGAGATTGACAGGCGGATTGGTGTGGCTTCCGCAGTGATGCGGTCGCTGTACCGGTCCATCATGGTGAAGAGGGAGCTGAGCCGAAAGGCAAAGCTCTCGATTTACCGGTCAATCTACGTTCTGACTCTCACCTATGGTCATGAGCTTTGGGTAATGACCGAAAGAACAAGGTCGCGGATACAAGCGGCCGAAATGAGTTTTCTCCGCAGGGTGGCTGGGCGCTCCCTTAGAGATAGGGTGAGAAGCTCAGTTACTCGGGAGGAGCTCAGAGTAGAGCCACTGCTTCTTCACATCGAGAGGAGTCAGTTGAGGTGGCTCGGGCATCTGTTCCGGAAGCCTCCTGGACGCCTCCCTAGGGAGGTGTTCCAGGCATGTCCCCCCGGGAGGAGGCCCCGGGGAAGACCCAGGACACGCTGGAGGGACTATGTCTCCCGGCTGGCCTGGGAACGCCTCGGTGTCCCTCCCGAGGAGCTGGCCGAGGTGTCTGGGGAGAGGGAAGTTTGGGCTTTCCTGCTTAGATTGCTGCCCCCGCGACCTGGAAACGGATAGGCGGGAGAAAATGGATGGATGGATGGATGTTTTGAAGCTAATGATACGCGGTGCTGGCTGCCGCCATGTTGCCTCTTCTGCCTCCAGGCTAATCTAAATATTGGCAAAGACGTGGTTCATCAGTGGACCTGAAGCAGGCTAAATGACGCCTGGGTGCTCAAACAAACAATCTGTAAGCGGCCACACTGTTTATTATGTTTAACTTTATATATTACATATATGATGTGTAGCCTTAACATAATTTGAACAGGTGAGTTGTATAAAAATTCACCCTCAGTACAGTTGTCATGAACGGGGAAATTAGCTATAGAGACCAAAACTGTTTTTTGTACCAGGCTGTAAACATGTTTATTTCTGCTGTGAAGTTGGACATTTTAACATGGAGACTTATGGAGGTCGACTTGTTCTGGAGCTGGTCTCAGTTGGTCGCTCAAGGAACTGCAGTTTTTAGTGCTTTTGCATTGGCTTCACTTCACAGCCATGGAGGTTACTGCTTGAGCCTCACAGAGCTGTTAGCATGGCTGTAGACTCGTAGTCTTGTTTTTTTTTGTGAAACACTGCAGACTTTAAAATGAAACAATCTGAGAAGAAAAACATTACTCTTTGATTGAAGAGCTCATGAGATCTGAAACAAGTTATCACCTACTCGATCAACAGATCAACGAAGTTCTGAAGAAAATATGTCTGATTTTCCAGGTTCCAGCTTCTCAAATGATTTGATGGTTTTGAGCTTTGAAACTGTCAAAACATGCAATTTACTGTACTGAACATTTTCACTATTTTTTTTTTTCACTTTTTTTTTGTCTAAACCATTAATTGAATTGAAAAATAATCAGCAGATTACTTTGTGATAGCAAATTAGGAGTATGTAAAAATAACTTCTATGACACAGAGGAGTATATCAGCATGCTGCCACAAGTCCTCCACATTGTTTTCTAGTGCGTGTGTGTGTGTGTGGACTTACTGCTGTCCTCAGACAGAGGTGGGAATTCATAGATGTGTTCACACGTGTTCTTGCTGCTGGGCATGCAGAAGCCGAACTCAAAGTCAAAACTCTTCAGCAGCTTCTCTCTGAAATAATGTCTCTCGATCATCCTGAAGTTTTCTATTGGCATGTCTCCGACCGTGAACTCAACGCTGGAGAGACGAAATCGAACAGACAGACAGACAGACAGAAAAGGTCAGTGAGAGGAACTCACACGCACCAAAACAAAGAAAGAGAGAGAGACAGAGAAACCTCATCCATGTAAATAAAATTCACACACGTTCTCACTTACGTGGCTCCAACTTGCCGCAGTCTGAGGAAAGCGGGGGTGAACTGATAACGGACAAATCGGCCAGCGTTTGGGTCAATATCCTTCTTCTCCCCTGCTTTGTCTAACGTGATGATCAGTTTGTATGGAACAAGAAAGAATACATTGAAATAACATATTTTTAGAGATGGAAATTTTCCCTTTCTCAACAAATATAATATCAAACAATCCAGAAAACCAGAACAGTTTTATTTTTCAGTTCATGTCTACTACAAAGAAAGAAAAAAATATATATTTCTTTGGTATAGAATAAACACCATTTTTTTTCCTGACAGATCTTTTATTCATAAGACTAAAGTACAATTAAAAGTATGTTACTTAGGCTATTAGCTGGACTTCCTGAAGAAAACTCAAAAACGTGATGATTCTCAGTCAAGTCTTGGATCTTTATGAAAACGTGTATCATGTCTGTGTGGTTGAATGTGACTCAGCTATGAGTTTAAAGTACCCCAACTGCCTCCATGAGCTGCTTGTCACAGCTGCAGGTCCAACAGCTGATGCTGATGGTAAGAGGGTCAAATGGACCAAACTACAGTAACAATAAACTACCAGCATGCAACTGCTTACAACAATACAGTTATTAAATTGAATTATAGTATAAACCATTGATAAAATGCTAAAAGAGACTAACTGATACTTCAGTGTTGCTTCACTGCTTGTTGCTTCACTGAGTGATTTAAGCAGTTTTTACATAAAGCTTCTTTTACAAGGATGATTCTGCAGGTTAATGGATTTTCTTAGTGCAGCCAACATGTATGAAGCCGCTTTATATATATTTATATTTATTTATTTATATTTGTGTTTAAAGGTTAAATGAAGTGACTCACCTGTGGATGGAGGCTTGGTGATTTCAAACAGCACAGTGCCGGTCTCCATGTCTCTGATCTTGAACCTGGTGAAGTCAATGCTGTAAATGTTCTCGTCCGGGCTGCACAGATAATCTGTGAGAGAGAGCGAAAGAGGGTGGAGAGATTAGAGTTCATCATATAACATCATATATCAAATCTCAGTACTTTTTTAAAGCTGGATAGACTTTTTTTTTTTAACTTATTCTTTGATCAGATATTTTCTGCTCACCTTTAGAATATACTATATTATGGCTAAATTGTTCATTTTAACACTGAGCTCTATATGAGCATGCGATCCATGCATCTTTAGATTCAGATTATACAGATATATTGATCCAGGAAAAACAGAAATATTCTTTAATATAATCACTTTAATCAAAGAAATACATTCCTTGATAAATCTGTTTCCTGTGGCATTTTTCTATTTTTGGAAATTATGCTTCTATAAACTTCTTGTCACAATGTCACAACTTTCCCACTGACATATAACCCTCCTGAATTGTGTATTTATTTCTTCTGTATCTGAGTATCTATTGTCAGTGGTCCCCGAACTGGCATCTGAATTGGGAAGCGCTACTCTTTGATTTGCTGAATATTTTAGCTCCTTTATAATAAACTTTTGTTTGTTGTTTATATAGAGAAATATGATTAATGCTGATGCTCATCTCACTGTTGTTAAGAAAAGATTGTATTATCAAAGATGTTGAGCACTGAGCAGTTTGGCATATTTTGTTCAAAGAAAAAACTTTTGTTAGTTATCTAAGAGGCAGGTTCAGTTACATTCTTACAATATTAAAATCTAGTATGTGTATTTTCTCTCTTAATTAAAGAGATAGAGATTATATTACTGAAAATATGACTGGAAATAAATACATTACATTACATTCAAATAAATAACAATATCAATTCAATCCTGTTTAATGCAGTTTCAAATCATTTTCAACCTCTGACCATTTTAAGTGAATTCCTGACATGAATTAATGACAGACTGTGTTAGAGGAGCCATTTCCTCACAAATACAGCGATGCAGGCACACACACACACACACACACAGGAAGAAAGAGAAGGTAAGAGAAGCAGTTATTTTTATTCCTCTAATCCTTCCTGTCTTCACCGGGCAGTGTCACTGCTTGTTAGCGTTCCCCAGCAGAGCACTTCCTGTTTCCTGCCTGATCCAATGATACCACTGACTGGCAGGTGTAACTGCAACATCCCTCCAACGTCTCCACTGAAGCTCCTTCAGACCACACCAGCTCATGATGTTGGTGGATGGTAAATGAATTAAAAATGAATTTGGGATAACATTATTTCAGGCGTGTGAGAGTGAATGACAAAAACACAAAGTGTGTGTGATAACATGCCGTGTCTATTAGCTCAGTGTTCATTTGATGAGAAGTTTTTTCTGCATGTTCTCACACAGTGTGTCCGCTGACAGTAAGACAACCACATCTGTCTGCTCAGAGACGACAGCTGAGACATGGGCGCCTATTAGTACAGAGGGGGATAATTTAATCGCTAATGACGGCAGCTCTGACTGGCCAATAAACCCACCAGCTGTTCTTTATGACACAGTGACAGCAGCAGCAGCTACCCACTAAAGAACGTGACATGATATTTCCAGATGTTACCATCAGCGCCCAGCTGTGAATTTACTGCACGTCTTTTTTTCAATGTTAAATTGATGAAGTTAGAGAGCTGATTTTTTATCATCATGATTCATGATGTATTTTAGTTAGTGTGACATCACTCAAGGGGAAAGGTCTGACTTGAAATTAGCTGCTGATCATGCATCACACCTGGACGGTACCAGGGGGGCCACATCCATATATTTATCTAGGTTTATGACTAAATATGCACAAAGATATGTATAGCCATTCGTTTTTGTCAGATTTGTGCTAATGAATGAATTTATTTGATAAAATATTTGTGGAACTTTTGTGGCAGTTTTAAAGCAAAGAAGACTCGCCAGAGCAGCTGTGGGGACTCACAGCGCTCGTATGATTAACTCATCACATGTACTTGTGAATCATCTTTGATGGTGACATCTCAGCCATAATTAATAAACACCAGGAAGATTATCAAGGATTCATTAATAACTATGGACAAAAAAGGATCATTAACACTGGGGCATAAAATGACATAAAATTCCAATGCGAATAAAAAGAATTGATCGGAAAAATGAATAAATATTTAGTTCATAAATATGCCATCAAACTAATCAAATAACAAACCATTTGAGCTCCAATGAACACAGACTCACAGGAAATGATGTCATGTCTAGATATAAACCAGGTGTTTGAGCAATGTACACCAATCATTACAGGTCATCACTGGAAACTACAGAAACATGGTGGTTATTTTAACAATCTTTATCAGCCAAAATTACCAGAAAAATAATTGGGCATTAGAAAACATTTCAATAAGTCATCTAAAGTTCCTTCCTGTACGTGAAATGTGACTAATATGTGGGTCAGGTCTGAGTCTGAGACCTCAGCCTCCACCTGCTTCAACCCGACTGTTTTTTTGACTTCCTGTGTGGTGTTTATTTCTACATTCGTTCCCCCTGGAGGATCATTTACAACGCTTGCTGCATGTTATTTTTCATGTTTATGTATTCATGCTGGAGCATGCCCAATGTAGAACCATAGCCACGGCGTGTTGTCAGCACCCTTTACTGTATGAGCTGAGTGTTCCTGACAGAGCTGATCTGATTCATTGTGACAATGCGATGCCTTTGCTCCTCTGTCAGTCTGAATGCTGAGGTCGGCTCTTCTAAACACAACACACTGCCGTGCAACACCTGAACAATCACACACACACACATACATATGAAAGAAAGAAAGAAAGTAAGAAAGAAAGAAAGAAAGAAAGAAAGAAAGAAAAATGCACCCTCAGCAGCCACATAATCTTAATTAATAACATACAAATCTATGCCTGCAAGGGTGGGATCATTAATAACAGTTCTGCATTTGTGTGTGTGTGTGTGTGTAATATACTGTACCACAGCTGGTGCTGTGCTCGTTCTTTTACTAACCTAGTGCTAATAGTCACCTTTGAGCACCTTCAAGCCTTTCTAATGAAGTCCCATGAGGACAATGAGTTTGAATGAGTTTGTTGTGTGTGTGTGTGTGTGTGTGTGTGTGTGTGTGTGTGTGTGTGTAGTGTATGTATGTCTGGGTCTATTTGTGCGTATGCTGGCCCTAAATTACATGCAGTCCGTTACCTCTGGTCACACACACACAAACACACACGCCAAAACACACACACACACACCCAAACACACACAGCCCTCTGAGGTTAACTTGCTGCTAGAAGTTAATGAAGCCACGAACAGACTCCAGTTTATCACTGTCAGCTCTCCTGCTGGGCCGTGATAGTAAACACCTCCAGAGAGAACACAACTGTCTGTCTGTCTGTCTCTGAGTATAGGATTCAACCAAAAGGTTAACCTTTGTGAATTCAAAGTGTGCAGTGAAGTGTCTGACTAGAAACATTTAACGCTGAGCTGTGAGGGTTAACGGATCCAGAAAGCTCCAAAAACAGGAAGCTGCAAACCACTTCTTCTTCTTCAAACTTTAACATCAGCAGTTTTTAAAAAGTCATGTCCTCATCACTGAATTACATACATAGTTATAACATCATATTTGTTTGTTTAAAGCATTTATGATTTCTTTCTCTTCTTTCGTTCATAGTTTTACAGACGTGTTTGTAATCACTTTATTTTCGTTAGGTAAAATGAATACATAAGTTTTTGATCAGATGCACCGGTCTGTGACGTGTGCAAGAACTTTCCAAGTCCATCAGTGTGTGAATGAACACTCCTCCACTACATGTTTTTAATAGAGGAATGGTTCATCATAGAAGCCACACACAATTAATATGGTAGTTGTCATTGGGAGAGGTGGAGTCCACCATTCCTATCAGGATTCAAACTGCCTTTCTAAGCATGATACACAGAAAGGAATGATGCATACACGAAATACAGCATTACTGTTTTTTATTTTATTGCACTGACATCAGCCTCCCTGTTGTATTAAGTTAGGGCCAATGCACAAAGAGCATTTCCTACAGCTGATAGTTCACACTGAAACACAGGAGCAGCCACAATGAAGCAGCGTGATTGTTCATCATTTGGTGGCACTGTAAACTGATGTACCAGCTGCTGCTCTGTTTTTCTGACAAAGTAGCTGCTCAGTGAGTCTTTGCTGTTATATTTCAACTGAAATCTTAAGGATTTAAGCTGCAAAGAGCAGCTCACACAGACAGAGAACGAGACATTCTGTACACCACATATTAGAAGAGTTTTTTTTATGTTCTTCTCCTGTCATCTTTCAGCTGACATTCTTCTGCACATGTGGCAGAAATCACCAGTTTACAACCAGACTAGGTCAGGTCCACAGTTCAACACATACTGTACCACATGACCCAGATTCAGCCAAAATAAACAGTTCTGAGCTCGTTTTAGCAGTTCACCCAGATAAGGCTGGGACAGTATGACGCTTTAAGATCACTGCCACATGAAACCATATTAAAGGCTTATAAACACAACATACATGCTGGCACAAATTATAGCTGACGCTGATAACGGGATTTAGTTAGTCTGTCCCACTTGCGCTGTGGGCTGGTGGGTCCGTCCTCACCAGAAGTTTCTACTGTTGCTAGTTTTCACATCACTGCAAGTAGGATTCACATTTTTAATCATGACTACATCTGGGTTTTATCACATTTAAATAAACCTGATCGTGTGCAAAAGTCACGTTAGTCACGTGACAGAGATGAGCATGGGACTGCGGTGGAGATGAGAACATTCAAGACAGTAGTCCTATAAGATCGATTGGGATTGATGAGCGTGATTGTTCTGGGAAAGAGGAGTATGAATGGGCCAAGAACCTCTCAGAACAGGTTTGTTCATCAGTACGAGCGATTTAAGAAAACTTGTCTCCACAAAGTGACTGTATGAATGAATCTTTAACACTGAACCTTCACTGTTGTCACTGACTGAATGTGGCTTTCAGCAGCAGAACTCTTTTCACTGCTGTCTGAAAGCTCTGTTGACGTGACACACAGTACATTACAGCTTATTGAAAGACCTTTAAAACCACATCAACGATCATGAAGTGATAAATAAGTGACACCTCAACTATTAATCTTAGTTAATATTATTGGGGATTCTGTACTGACTTGAGAAGAATCAGTGTCAAAGTCAGAGCAGCATGAACTGTGATGTTCTGGTGTGCATTTTTAACAAGACCTTTGTTAGCATGCAACCTCATGTCAAACCATCTTCCTTTTTTATGTCACAGGACCACTTTACAATGACACAGAGTTGACAAAAAAATAGATGCAAAAGTTTTTGTCTACTGATTGAACAGGACAGAGTGTGAGATTCTTCTTTCCACTCAGTGTCCTTTAGATGAATGGTAATAACCATCAGCAGACTTTTAAAGTTTTAATTTGTACAAGACTGTAGTGCTTATGACATCAGCTTCAACTGTACAACGTTACCATGCTAACCATAGACAGTATAAAACATGGACGTGTATCTGCGACATCACCCACAGGTTTCTGAAGAGCCGTGTGATGCTCAGAGTGTGGTGGCTCTGGCTGCCGTCATCTTGGCACTCGAGCCTCTGCGTGAGTGGAGCTGAGACTGGCTGAATGAAGCCTGGTTGCTCAAACAAGCCACCTGTAATAACACCCACCTATTGGCGGCCATGCTGTTAATTCTGCATAACTTTAAGTCTTAATATAATTTGAACAGGTGAGTTGTATAAAAATTCACCCTCAGTACAGTTGTCATGAACGGGGAAATTAGCTATAGAGAATTTACTTTAAGTTTTGGGTAGTTGAGATAGTTTCGTGAAGACTGCATGTTACTGTATTTTGCCAACATGAACCAATGAATACATCCCTCATGAGCTACAAGGATCCCTTCAGCTCATTGAGTGTTTCTCTATCATATACAATATAGCCATCTCCTATACTGCTGGACCTCTGTCCTGTTGGAAACCACTCCTGCCCTTTTGCTCACCTCCCAGCACCAGTCAGATTCAAGAGTATCTCATGGTTAAAAATACACCTGGTTTCCACTAATTGTGTCTAGATAAGAGTCCTCAAACTCTCTCACACACACTGACATGTAATTGTCATTACAACATGACAATCAGGATGCTGCTGTGAAAGTTGCTAGAAAATAAAGCAGAGGACCAGTGTATGTGCACTGTGATACAATATGTCATTTAGTATGTCTATAATCAACGTTATGGACATACATGGGGGAGTTCCGGTTCTGGCTGGGTTAAAGCGACGGGAAGGAAGATGGGGTTGAAATCGGGGTAGTGTTTTCTATACCTGAATGACCCTCCCTACACTGTCACTGCCTAACATTCAGTTTATATGAAACGTGACAAATTACAGGAGTAAGAGGCTCTAAAATACCATGCCATCATTACAACTTTTTAATTAGTGTGTGATCCAGCTGCAGTATTTGCAAAACATCCTGCAGATTAATCCTGAAGCCTGATATTATGATCGGATGCTTATTACAACAAGAATAAACCCAAGTGAGCACTAACTGCCAAGTTTAGTACCACTCCCAGTGTGCTGTTCAGTTCATTGTCAGGGTTTGGTGAACTAACTGACGATCACTCCCACTCCCAGGTCACTCCCAGACTGGGCCACTTTCATTGGTGAACAGATGCACCCTTTTTGGTTTAAAATGCCAACATAGATTTTTTTTTTTTTTGACTGGTTTGTGGGTGTGTGATCGCCACAGTATGCCCCCGTATGACTGGTGAATGCCACTATCAAAGCCAAGTTACGCCAGTAACCAAAGTTTGTAAAATACCCTATTGGTGCTGATTAATCGCTCACCTCTAATTAACACTCAAAATGTTGTATTCATCATTTAGAAATGACTTCAGTCACCATGTCCTCATCTCATCTAATAAATATACTTAGGTGTTAATATGATGCAAATGAGTGTATAATGTATAAGCATTCATGATTATTGATTATGGATTTTGTGACATTCAGTTTAGATGAAACTTGTGTGACTCACTATAAAACAGGCTTGATGGGTAATGATTTCCTCTTCTGAGCAGTCTGTAAACTGTGATGAAGTTTGACAGCATGCAGGTGTAGAGCAGTAACACATCGCTGCCTTACTGACCTGGATTCACCTGTTGATGACCACAGCGTCATGGCAACATGGCTGTGATCAAAATGTGGATGCTTTTTAAAAGGTTGATGGAGGTTTATTGTAGGACTCTGGATAAGAATGCAGCTTACAGCAGTTTGCCTTCATTCAATGTCAAAAAAGTCATATCAGAAAAGCAGCCTCTGAAATCATTTTTTGTCTTTGTATAATAAACAACATCTGTGTTGGACCCAAATTAAATGGCCCATCTGTGTCATCTTATGAGATTCTTGACAAGCAAATAACCTGGTTTCATTCCCTGTACTCCATTTAACTTCACAGTACAGAGTAACTGCATCAGATCTGCACCAGCACGCTGTTAAAGAAGTACAGTCTGACAGTACTGCAGCGTTCTGAATGCTTAACAGACCTTGTGGGTTTATTCTCACAGATCATCACTCAGTCATTCAGATTTAACACTGAAGACCTCACAGGTCACAGGCTCACGTAGTCATGTTTGTATGAGTACTTCTGACACACACAAAAACTTACCACTTCTAAAGATACTCAGGAAATGTCATTTAAAGCTGTGGAACTACATCAGTGACCTCTCAGTGACACCGAAGTGAGCTCAACACTGACCAAAGTTCTGATCATGAGCTAAATTTCTGTCATCTATTTTGGTCCTAACAGACGCAATGTAAAAAAAAAAACCTGCTTATATAGACTGTGGCTACAAATACACTTGTTTCTTATTGGTTTGGGCGTGCCTGTTAAAACTGTATACTGGAACACTTGAGACTAGATAAGACTGCTCAGAACCGTAGCAACAAATTGGATGCTATAAATTAAACTTACTCAAGCTAACACATCAGTCCTCTGCCTCAACCATTATTTCCATATGTCAGAACAATTGATCACTCATGTGTGATGTAGCTGAATTTGAATAGTGTAGAATGCAAAAGAAATGATAAAATGCAAAAGACCCTGGGTGCAGTCGAATAGTCATTTTTGCTTAGAAAGGTTCCTCACTGAGTAAAACGACCCTTAAGTATTTGCGTAGCCGCCATGACAAGAGATGTTTGACTTCTCTAAAGGTTAGGGAAAAGAGCTTCAATGCTTCCTTTCTTATCTCCTTTAGCAAAGGATACAACGGACCATACCAATGCCGTCCTACTATTCCATGTGGCAGCAAGAAAAAAATCAATACATTATTTGAACATTCCGGTATTCTTTGGAGGATCTTTGGTCATTCACAACCAGACATTAAAAAAGGCCGCAATTAATGAAAAACAGTCTGATGTAGACTCACAGAACAGAAAGAGCACATAGGGACGAGTAAGAGAGAACATGCAAATATGGACAGATGTGTCCATATATACAGTTGTGATATAAAAAGTTTGAACATGCCCGTCTCCTTTATTAAACCTGCTCTGTGTCCTCACTCTGCTGTATTCTTCTAAACTCTGATGAACTGATCGTGGCTCATTCCTTTTCATCTCCTGCAGTTCTCTGCATTCGTTCTGTTGACAGTGGAGCTGCTTTAGTGTTCAGGTTTGCTGTCTGCTGTAGTGAAAAAACTTTCTCAAGTTGTTGGAAAATGTTAATAACTACACAGCCAAATTAATATATAAAACATGAACATCACATTTAATGTGATGGTCAAACCTTCTCTAACTGTGATGGATTTCCAGCATCTCTGCAGATCATCTTGGAAGTTACTGTTGATTATCAAGGATTAACCTTTTGCTATAACAGGTGGTCAATATTCCTTCAAAAACATAATAATTCTAATTTTCAGGTGATCATCATTAAGTAAAACATAGTGATGCATACTATGTTCTATTTCTGCCATATCTGTAAATACAGAACTCTAAATGTGACACACTGAACCTTTAATCGACTGATTGCTGCAGCTCTAAATCTGAGGCTTGCAGTGAGAATTGTTTGTCACCTGAGCTCGGGGAAATTGTGATTTTTTTTTTTTTTTGCATTTTGTCACATTTTATAGCCTTCTGGAAAACAGTGTATAAACAAAGATATTTCATATATAATGAGACATGATGAAGAAAAATAGCTAATCCTCTCATCTAAGAATCTAGAATCAGTGAATATTTGGCATTTTTCACAATTTTGAATTTGGATGAATGATTTTTCTACCCATCTACTGATTAACTGACTAATCATTTCATCTCTAAACAAAACAATTGATCCACTGGGAACAATAATCATGCTGAAACAAACTGTTAGTTGCATCCCTGAAAGAGACAAATGTCTGTAGGGGAGCCTCTCTGCAGCTCTCTCACAGAGGGTTGTGATGGTTTCCACGCTGATACGACAGATTAAGATTCAGTTATGAACATAAGTTTGTATCAGATCAACGCCTTTTCCATCTGTGCACATCTTTATCAGTCTCTGCAGCTTGTTTTGATTACCAGATGGATGGAACACAAAATGATTAGTGGCAACATTAAAAGTATCTATCGCCACTAATGAAATATAATATTCAATAATAGCTATAAGTATGTTTTCATTAGTGAAGAAAGCTTAGAATGAGCCTTTATATCTACAGAGAGTGACTCCTCTTTCATGGAGTCTGCCATGTTGATCCATCATGTTTCCACAGTGGCCTGACGAACAAAGCAAACACTGGCTCTAGATAGGAGCTTTTGTGTTTTTCACAGCCACCATAGGTGGGCGAGAGTGTTGCAGTTACTAACTAGACCACTAGATGCCACTAAATCCTACACTACATTGGTCCTTTAACAAGAGCTGTCAGGGCAAGAGAGCTTCCCGCCTAAAAAAAAAAAAAAAAAAAAAAATCGATATGCAAATATTAGCTAAGTTGGACCAAACAGTTCCATTTCCTGTCTGCTGGAAGCCACACGTGCATAACATACTACGTACTGGACCTTTAAGATATTTGACTGAATTAAATCGGAAAAAAAGTTTCGTTTTTCGTTTTCCGTTTCGTTTTAAATTAATAACAACCACTGTTTAGAAGAAAAAGGAAAAGAAAAAAATGACTCAGGGTTGTCGAGTCTGGCTGTGCTGAGTATTGTCAATTGTGTATCAAGCCACTTAGAGAGAGAATCAATTTCAGCCCCTTGAGAATGTGCAGCAGTCGGAGGTAAAAACAGACGAGCCACAAAGCAGCTTCAGTGTCTTCTCAAGAGAGAGATCACTGGCTGTTTCAGCTTTGTTTGACCACCTGAAACTGTGTCAAACAAGTGAGTGTGTGTGTTTGTGTGTGTGTGTGTGTACATATGTGACAGCACACTGTTAAACAGGGGACAGAGGAGAGCAAAGGAAGAAGGGAAAGTAGAGGAGGAAGTGTGTGGGAGAACAGAGATGCATGCTCCGTTGCCTGTAACCACGGGGACATGCTTCAAGTTGCCGTAGTGATTCAAGCGTGTATCCATGTTGCTGTGGTGATTCACACGTGCCTCCTCTTGCCTCCAGCGATGACGCTGTGAGGTAGGAAAGTGAGAGTTTCCAAAAACCATAATAGGGTCCAGCGTGGGAGACGGAGTCACAATGTTCCCACACACGTGTGGCTGTGCAGCTGGACCATGATTCCTCACTCAGGGGGGATCACCAAAAACAAACTCACAGATAAAATCACAAAGATAGACACTCACATGCACAAAATATACGTAGTTGCAGATATTCTTCTGGTCCAAACAACTGACTAGTCAAAGGACGATTAAAAGAAATGACCAAACTACCAGGAAGGAAGGACAACAAAGAATGTTCCCAGAGCTCTTCCTCTTCTCAGTAAGCTGTGATTACTTTGGACTGGACAAGCAAGATCTCATTTCTCATCACAACATAAACTTCCTGTATTATCTATTATCTTATTAACAACATGAACAACACTGAGCAAAAGGAGAAGATGAAAGATATGATTTGAGGGGACGCATCTTTGCTGTACGACTAGCTTCAAGAGACTTCTGCGTGTGTTCAGTCAGGCTGTTCACAAAAGATGCACTACCATCAGCGCATGCCAAACTCGAAGTAACTCTGACGTAGTGTTTGCATGTTATCACAGTCAGTGTGCATCGTAACAACCAACTTAACTGTGTTGTGTAAGTTTGGTATTACGCTGGCCTTTAAATAGTCAAGTGCCCTGCAAGGCCACCTGTTAGCTAACTGCTGGTGTAAGACCCGAGGTGTTGATAGATGTAGGTGTTCTTGTGCAGATAAGAGCTTCTTGGCTGCTATCTCTCCCTCTGTTTCTCTGGAGGAGGCTTATTAGAGATTTAGAGGTGTGACATAATTAAAAAGCATTAAGTAATGTGCTCTGTAATCAGCAGCTTTTTCATTATGACATTATGAATAAGCAAAGTGGGCTATTCCAAGCTTGTTTTCAACAGCAATAACAGTCATCAGTGTGTCACAAGTGGCAGAAAATGCCCCTTTTCATCAAATGAGTTTGTTTATGAGTGAATAAGCAGCTCTGCTTGTGTTTACAGAGAGTACACCGAGACTAAACATTACTTTGTGAGACACATACTGTTCATGTTGGACTGAGGTGTACACTAAATGTTTGTAACACTAACAGAGCAGCGCTTCAAAAGAAGTTTGAATCAGCTGATCTTTTCTCTGACATAAAGTATAAACGAATACAATGGTGCAATGTGAAACAACATGTAGTCAAGAACTGTACTTCAATACCCAACAACACAACAGCCCTAACTGCAGCAGTAACAATAAAGCAATAATGTAATATAACAATCACAGAGGCGGTTTGTTTGCATTCATGTATGCAAGAACACATGTGTTCTTTTGCTTGGATCCTGTATGTGGTGACTTTTAATGTGACACCGTGGTATTGCTACTTTAACTACAGGCCCAGTGTGTGTGTGTAGGATTTAGAAGCATCAAGCCGTATAGTTGCTGATTGCAACCACCTCGTCTCAACCTTTCTTCCTAGCATGGAGGAGAAATACGGTATATAAATATGTGAAATGCACGAAAGGAGCCAGTTTCAACCAAAGGACCAGTTTATGGAGCCAGTGTTTCATTTGTTAATGATTCAGCTCTGCGCTGAACTAAATGTGAACTTGTGAAGCATAGGCTGTTCTGAAGGATGAGCGCCTCACTCTGCACCTTCAAAAAAAGTCACCTTAAAATGAATCTTCATCTTCAAACTGCACACATGGTGTGTTTTTATGCACCACACTCATCAGACATCACTCATCCATTTACATTACCTGTGCTAAACTTAACCACTGATGGCTGACACCTCACCTCCACAGGTTCCAGGGCTGCTAAGATCAATGTGTCCTAAAGCTGCAGACAGGTTGGCATCCAGTGATCATTGTGTTTGAACAGGGCCTATATATATATATATATATATATATATATATATATATATATATATATATATATATATATATATATATATATATATGTACATAAGGGGACACGGTAATGACGTGATACATGACTCATTCAGCACCTTTGTCCACCTTCATCACTCAACAACCGACACAGCAGCAGTGAACTTACTCTCTGTGATCTTCTGCAAGCCCAGAACATCCTCCGGAGTGATCACCGCGCTGGCGAGCAGGTCCTCCTCCGTGGTCACCGGGACTCCCACGTCGGTCGAGGTGCAGCCTTTCTTCACTTTCATCGCCGCCGGTTGCTTCGGGCTGCCGTTACCGCTGCCGTCTGTGCCTCCGGTGTCTCTGTCTGGATTATTACCGGCAGGTTTCTTAGCGCTTGATGGGTCCTGGCTGTTGCCTCTGCTGGTACAAGAATAGCTCATTCTCCGCTCCTCCTCCCCCTCTCCTAACCCAGGGCTTCCAAGATACAAAACAGTTGCCTCCCTCCCTCCACCCCTCCCTCCCTCCTTCACTGAATGATGCACAGTTGCTGTCTGTTATCAGCTGCTTAATTCAAATCCGCTCCGTCTGGATGAGGCTGCAGTCTGTTCTCCGCAGACGGGGCTGCGCGCAAACGGCCGCAATACGCGGAGAGGAGAGCGGGGTCTTTTCTGCGCAACTGCCCCCCTAAGACGTTATTTCGGTTGTGTCAGGTGAAGCTGGAAGTCGGTGGAAATAATCTGCCTGGTTTGAAATTGAAAAAGAGGCGGCAGATGGTCGTTACTGTCAATGAGGAGGAGGAGGGAAAAGAAAGGGGGGGGGGGGGGGGGCGTCTGAGCGGCGGCCCTCAACAGCGCCCCTCCATCCTTTGGAGGAAGGAGGTCTTTTTGGCTTAAGGACCCAGAATTTATGGAGTTTATTGGAAAACAAATCAATGATTACTTTGAAATTAATACAACTCAAACATCAGCTTCTATACGGTGGGGAGCATTTAAAGCATTCCTGAGAGGCCAGATGAAAGTTTGACAAGGTCCGGATACAAATCTTAAAGGTTGGATATGGAACAATTAGAGAAAACGATAAAGAAAACGGAAGTAGAATACTTTACAAACCCTTCCCAAAGGCCATTTAAAGAACTTAATGAACTTAAAGCTAAATATAACGTTTTATCTGTAAATAAAGCAACCAACAGCTTGCTGAAACTGAAGCAGTCTTATTATGAGCAAGGGGAAAAGGCTAGTAAGCTCTTGGCCTGGCGTATTAAGCAGTCTGAAACCAAACGAGCAATAAACACAATTCAATCAGATGATGGCCTGGAAACTAGTGACCCTAAAGAAATGAATAAAGCTTTCATGGGTTTTATAGAAATGTATACAGCACAGATTATTCAGTCTCAGCTTTGGAAAGACAAAAGGAATTTTTGGAATCATTAAACATCAGACTCCTTGAACAGGACTCCCTGGATGCCCTAGAAATTGATAGAACTACTGAAGAATTGTCTGTGGCCATAAGCTGTATTCCCACGGGATTCCCATTGAAACTTTTCGAGACACACTAATACCACCTATGCTTAAAGAGGCTCTAGATACTGGGTCCCTTCCTCTCTAAATATGGCAGTAATCACATTATTATTAAAACCTGGGAAAATGTCTTTGTTGGATTAGATTTCTTTATGTTGATCCCCAGGCTGTAGTCTTAACAAATGGACTGTCATCAGCACCCTTTAAATTACACAGGGGAACGAGGCAAGGCTGGCTTTGAGGTGTACAGTTGCTATTGGACAGTTGGTCAAAGTACAGAAGAAATATCTTAAAGTTACAAAGATAGATGTACACAAGTTTAAGTGTATCCACCAGGTGTAATAAATTGAAGGAAATATGACAAATTCTGGCCTCCACTGTATCATGAGTGTGAACATGCCCCTCTTCAGAGCAATAAGCTGATGTCTCCACCTGTAGGAAAGGTTTCAATTTGAAATGCTGGACGACTTGGAGTTCTACCCTTACTTAAGTAAATGATCTGAGGACTTCCACCACTGCTTTTTGTGGCACTTCTGTGTCCCCTAAAATTCTCCCAAACCAAACATGTAGTAAGTCTAAATTACAGCCTCACACACCAAACATACTTAATGCTGCACTGCACAGTGACAGAGGAATAAAGTCATATCATGTGTGTATACTGTACAAACAGACTTCATCAGATCAGGTGGAGAATCTGAGTAGAAAACAGGAAGAATGGAAACAACTGTGAGGCTTTAATCTTATAACTGTCTCTCTTTCACTCTCCCCTGATGCATGTAAAGTATGTGTATGACTCAGTGGACAGCTCAGTCACACAGGACTGTCCATCACAGCTCTGCAATGGCACCGTGTGATGATAACAGTGCCAAACCAGCTGGAACACCAGCAGCCACAACAACAAAGCACCAGACAAAGGCCTAATAATATTCAGAGTATATGGAGATATCAGGTCCATCAACACCTTCAAGGAGCTATTCTACAAACTCTATTTCAGCAAAATTAATGTTTCACAAATGGCTTTGCACTGATTAACCCCAGAATGCTTGAGAGGCTGTTAAGAGCATGATGATTACCTTAATTAATCATGATGAAAGACCTGGAGAGTTCATGTGGAAATGTTGCACTCTAGAGGCAGTGTGCATTTACTGCAAAACCAGTACCTGATACAGACTTTGGTTATTCCTCGCAAAAGAAGAAATAAGAATGATTTCTGTTACCATACTGTAGCTTTGAGGGGTACCGCTGACCATGAGTGTGCAATTTCATTCAGTTAAGATGAGGAGTGACTGTAGCTTTTACTTCATATAAGAATATCACCTGCCAAAGATGTTACAGGTTCTTCTGGCTCAGAAGTGGCACAAACATTCAACATGGAGGAAAGGTTATGAAATTATTTAGAAACTCAATTCTCAAATTCACAAAAGCCCTGCTGGGAAAAATAACATTTAAAGTCAGCGTTTTGTAAAGACATCTCAACAGATTTGTAGTTTTAGCTTATTTTGTCCAGGTTTCATCAGTGTGTGTCTGTGAGAGATACTATATGAGCTACAGAGAGGTCTGTTAAACACGTATAGAAGAAAGTGAGGTTCTGTTGTGTGTGACAACTGTGTGTCCACACTGAGAGTCGGCTATATGGTCACTGTGGGCTCTTCACATTGGCCTGCTGAGTTTGCTCGTCCCTTTGTCACGTCTGAGCTGCTGCTGCTACCATCAGCAGAAACACACACACACGCACACGCACACACACACACACACACACACACACACAAACATATATGCCTCTCCTGTTTCACATTCTGATCTGAACAAATCCAGTTTGATCAGGAATGAGCTCGCAAACATATTTTTTATTGAGACATTTATTTGTTTTCGTT
This sequence comes from Sciaenops ocellatus, assembly GCA_033000465.1. NCBI lineage: Eukaryota > Metazoa > Chordata > Actinopteri > Sciaenidae > Sciaenops > Sciaenops ocellatus. Next base: position 2,141,335 of record CP136870.1, read on the forward strand.
TGTGACACATGTATCGGTCTCTCTGTTGCCGACACATTCAGGGAATTACATGCACACACACACACACACACACACACACACACACACACACAGACATAGAGTCTGGGCAATGTGCTGACCTCAGTAAGCCATTCCTAAATGTTTATTGTTCAGTGCAGCTAGAGGAGAGCAGGGTGCAGGCTCAGTTATGTACCTACCAGCTGCTTTCTCTGTTTTGTTCACTCTGTGCTTGATTACTTAAATGACTGTAAAATACTGTAAAACACACCTTTTAATACATTAGAGGACAATGCTTTAAAATGGCTTCCACAACTGAAACTGAAAGTTTAAAAATAAATAGTATAAAAATTACCTCATCTCTGGCTCCCTCTTCTGTCATACAATTACCACATTATTTTCCCCGTGTACTATTATCTATTTGAGCTGCCAGCTCATCGGTTGATACCAAAGTGGCGCCAGTCCTGCCAAAGAGGTCTTTCATTTGGTGCCACTACCCCCTGCTAACCTTCATTGTTGATTTATTCACTTGTACAGGTTTTCCAAAAATAGCAACAGGTACGTTCATTCATAACTCACATTCAAATCACAACAACAACAGTGCCATTAACTGTGTTTGTGATCACAGAGAGGGTGAATCAGGCTCTGTTCTCCCACCACACTCTCATGATACACAGCAGACATTCATGACAGACCACTTTGACTCTGTTTCCAACAATCTTGTTCCTCTACACAGATTGCTGTATTTTTTTTAATGATCAATAAAACAGCCTGATTAGATTTCCAACACGGCCACCGTCTTCCTATTTCAAATCTAGTGTTAATGTCATTGATCTGGTTTACTTAGCCATCATTAAACTTCATATTCAAGATTCAGGATATTAGATTACTGTTGAAATGCATTTTCAGATGAATCAACACAGGGTGGAGACCAACAATTGATCTGACACAAACAAAATGATGATGTCTGGAACACATGCTGCATATATTTTAATAAGTGGGGACACTGGAGGTCAGTCAGAATTGAGGATGTTAAGACAAACTCACTCCATACAAAATAAAACTTCTATCCTGGTACAGACACCAGCGTACTGCACAATACAAAAAGGAGTAAAAGAAATATTTTCATTATAGACTGATGATCTTTAGAATTCCTGATATAATTCCATGTTAATGGGTGTCAAGCATGTGATTGGTTGAATACATGTAATTAATTAATATATTCAAAGAAGATATAACTTTGACTCACTGACTAATGATTGGTTATCACTGTGTGTATGCATTTATTATTATTATTTCAACAAATGTCAGGAATGTCATTCTAAGGGTGGCTTTTTGAGAATTAAATGTAACTATATTAATATAACCATCAATAGTTTCTCATCTCATAAATCTTAAAATTGCTTGAATACATACTGTGAGTGTGATTACTACAAAAGCTACACAAAAAGCTTTCAACAATCTTACATGAGATTAAATCCTGAAATCAGTTCTTTTAAAATAAATCAAATCAGCAACATAAAGTGTTTCACACTTATCTGCAGTTTCACATATATGCCTATTTGTTCAGAGATCTGGTGGGGAACACTGTTTTGTCCCAAACATATACATTTACTACAGAAGCATAGGTAATGCAGTATAGCCAGCCGTGTGCCCTCTTTGTGTTTGCATGAATCGCTGTGTGTCTGTGTTAACCCCTCTGTGGCTCACACAACAAAACAATGGAGTCCAAAGCAAAATGCTGACATGAGTCCAGGCGTGCCTGCCCCCTGGCCCCTGGCACCCACGGGTGTATATATAGTGCCATGCACACTGACTCTGCAGACCATTCAGTGGAACACTGCGACACACAGCTCACCAGTTTAGGTAGGTCAAACTAGTTACAAATACAGTACAGTTTCCCAATCTATGGACATGATGTAGTAAGACTCTCTAAATGCTTGATGCTGGTTAATGCTGCCTTACCTTTACTGCAAATAAAAGAGTCATTTTAAAACAAATCAAGAAAAGGAAATAGGAGGCTTGGGCTTATAGGCTAATACAGTGTGTATGTATATAGTGTCTATATACTATACAGTGCCAAGATAAAGTGCTACCCAGAGTAGCAGAAAGGATGAAGAATGGTTTGTTATTTAGATATGGGAGAGAAGACAGTATGATCTAATATACAGGTTTGTTTTTTAGTGTTTTCTTCCATTCCTGCCCTGACTGTGTGTGTATTTCCCCACAGGTACTACTGAAATAAAAACAACAAAATGGCTCAGATGAATCCTATGCCCATGGGACCTTGGAAGGTAAGCATGTGCCCTACATTGTTAAGACAACTTTACCCATCAGCATATTTAATGTTTTGTTTGTTATTTGTCTGTTTGGGCACTCATCCTTTTTGTGTTTTACAGATCACTGTGTACGATCAGGAGTACTTCCAGGGCAGGCGTATGGAGTTCACTGCCTGCTGCCAGAACATCATGGAGTGTGGCATGGAGAACATCCGCTCCCTGAAGGTCGAGTGTGGCGCGTATGTATCCTCAGAGCTTTTCGTCATTTTTTGAAAGGCTAAACCTGATTTAAAAACTAAAATGTAGCAGTTTCTCTTTAGATTCTGAGACCCTTACAGAGACTGCTGATTATGTACTTTGATTGACTTTATTATTTTCCCTTTCTGTTTGTAGCTGGGTGGGCTACGAGCACTCCAGCTTCTGCGGCCAGCAGTTTGTCCTGGAGAAGGGAGACTACCCCCGTTTTGAGGCCTACAGTGGCAGCAACTCTTACCGCATTGAGAGGATGATCTCCTTCAGGCCCATCTGCTGTGCTGTAGGTTTAATATGCAACACAGTAACATCTGAACTTAGTTCACCTTAGGCTGAGATTTATCTCAAGTTGTGCTAAACCTCCTTTCTCCTCCTTTCTACAGAGCCACAAGGAGTCCCGCATGACCATCTTCGAGATGGAGAACATGATGGGCCGTCAGTTCGAGCTGTGTGACGACTACCCCTCTCTGCAGGCCATGGGATGGATGAACAACGAGGTTGGATCCATGCACGTTCAGTGTGGAGCGTAAGTCCATCATAGTGATGTTTGATGCACCACAAAGCTTTACACACCTTCAACTGATCCTGAGCAACAGCTAAAAAAACACAGTGTTTGGAAATAGTGCACCTTCAGCACTGAAATCAGCATTTGAAAATCTGTTTACTCCGTTATTAAAGTGTATGAACTTCCTGCACTTCCTATTCCTGCAGCTTCGTGTGCTACCAGTACCCCGGATACCGTGGCCACCAGTACATCATGGAGTGTGACTGTCGCGGAGGAGAGTACAAGTGTTACCGCGAGTTTGGCTCCCACTCCCAGACTCCTCAGATTCAGTCCATCAGGAGGATCCAGCATTAAGAGGGGAGCTTCCTTCACACTTTCTTATCTCCTCCTCCTCCTCCCCTCCCTGCTCCTGCACTTCCATCCCTCCTTTTCTTCCTCTTCTCCCCCAAACTCCATCTCCCAGGCTCCACTGGTCCAGCTAGTCTAAGTAGGATCCTGGGCTGGAGTTCTGGTGCTTACTGGTGTCGGTTGTTCACAGCACTTTTTTTTAAAGAAACATCACAAAAGAAAGGAAAGATGTAAGAAAGACAGAAAAAAGGAATGACAGAATTGAGAGAAAAAGCTGAATCAGTGTGAAAGAGAGGCCTCAGCTGCCGAGGTTGGCAGCAGAACGGTGAAAACTCCTCAAAGTTTTTGCTCTTTTTCATCACCACCATTGATGGCATCATCAGTATCATCATCATCGCCATTGTCTTCTACATCAACACCATCGCCAGTCTTGCTATTACTGTGATACCCATGACTGCCTATGTTCAAGACAATGAATAAAGAGAATGAGCAAAGAAACAGAGAGCTTTACAATACGAGTGACATGTACCTCAATCACACCTGGGTCTCGTCTTCATCCACTGACACTTTGACATCACTGGTGAGAAGCAAACAGTTCAAATTATAATAGTCAGCCTGCAAAACATACATGAAATTAAAAATGAAGGTATGGATGAGAATGAACCATTAACCAACTGGTAATCAATACAGAACATATAAACGACGTGGAATAAGACGATTCTGAAAACCTGAATTAATTAAAGGAAAAATCTGACATTTTTGGGTTAAATATTCACACAAACTACATTTGGTTACATCTGTATCTGTATTACAACTGTATGTGTGCTGAATAGTAAATCAACTAAATCATCAGTTACAAATTAATAAATTATTAAGAGTCAAGTTTCTAAAATACCGCCTAAAACTAAGTTTTAAAAGGAATAAACTAAGATCGATGAATGAGCTAAAATTAAGAAAGATTAAAAGAGTCCTGAGCTTATATCAAAATCATCTTGAATCAATATGTAACAGGCTGACACAAGCTGTATGTAGACTGTATCAGAGTTATGTGACTTTCTTGCAACGTTTCAGTTTTTATCAGATATATTGTACCTGCACATAGACTGAAATGTCTTTTCATATTTCCACAATGAATTTACTTTGACTGAGCTGAAAAATTAAATACTGTAATCTATTAATAATAGACCAAACTATAGTGGACAGTAAAGTAAAGTAAAGTGTAGCATCTGTTTGAGCCACTTCTCTGTACCTGAGTAGTTCCATTTCATGCTGCTGAGCGTCCTTCAGATATACTTTACAGATCAGGATTTCACATAAAAAATAACGTGATGAACTTCCAGTGTACAATGCAGTATCAGTTAAAACTACAGGAGTGCCACCTACATTGTTAAAATAGTGCTTACACACTAATGCATTGTAATAGCCTATAAATAGCTATAACACTGTCATGAGCCATTCTGCCTAATGACTGAGTGCTTCTGCTTTTGATGTTTTGGGTAAATTGGGCTGATAATATGTCTGTTATTTTACTGTCTATGAAACTTTACCCCATAACTTCTAACGGGGTGTTTTATGCTGGCATATGCTAAAGAAGAGCCATCACCATGGAGCTACAGTGCATCAGGGAAACCACTTCACAATCCTTTGTGCAGCTTTGAGTGTGTTTCAATCATTGAGCAATAAGCCTGTTATGGCTCTGCTATCGTGTTTCACTCTGTACCCTCGGGATCATAATAATGATAATAATGAGTACACGTGCTCGCTGAGAGCTATTGATCCGCTTCAGTAAGTGCTGCCCCCCGCCGCCGGAAAACCACTAGAGGCCGCTGTGGCTCCAATGACAATTGCGACAGTTGTTTCATCTTGACGACTGATGATGACATGTCAACAACAAACATGGCAGCCAGCAGCAACTATTGGGAAGGTAAATTGTGTTTCATTTAAACACACTGCGTGCGTCTACGTCTGTTATACTTCTCCACTGACTCGTAATACGTCACACGCCGCGTTAATAAACTTTATATCCGCGGGGACGCGCTATATTTAGCATAGGCTAACCTGTTAGCTTGTTAGCCTTTAACACCAGGAAAAGTTGTGAGCAGTTATCAGTTTTAATGTTAGTTATTAATGTTCCGCTCTTCTTCCAGGTGACTCAGCTGTCTGGAAATGTGTGTTTGACTTGGTGTGGTTTTTTAAGACCTTTGCTAACTGCCTGTTTACAGGAGAAACTCATTCAAAGTTTGACTAATGAAGGATGTTTGCACCTGATGCTAATCAAACAGTGTTTCCACCACACATCCACTTTATGTTTAATGACCTCCAAGCAGCAGTTAATCCTCCCACAGCTGCTGCTAAAGGTTTAAAGAAAATGAACACAATACTCAAAAGTGAGAATTTCCCTCAACTAGTATTAATTCATATCTGGACCAGATACACAGACAAATCAGTCTTTCATGATGTGACAATGTGATGCTGCACACACACAAACAAATATGTTCTGTCATTAGTTTCCAGTATTATTCTTGGACAGATATAAGAATATCTGTTTTGATCATGAAATATTGGACCTGAGAGTTTTTCTGTTGCTTCGCTCAGATTTGCGAAAACAGGCCAGACAGCTGGAGAATGAGCTGGACCTGAAGCTGGTGTCCTTCAGTAAACTCTGCACCAGCTACAGCGGCAGCAGCGGCCGGGACCAGAGGGCAAGAGACAGCAGGTCAGCAGTAATGTGGATGTATATACAAATGAGATATGTATGTTTGTGTACAGGTATATGTGTATAAGCGTAACTGGCCCAAATTCTATCTGTTTTAGAATTTGTTTGTGGTTTCAGAATCTGTGGGAAGTCAATTTAAGTCAATTTAACGGCAGTGCTGAATACTTTATTTTGAATTTACTGTATTGCCATTGTTGACTACCTTAAACACATGGTTTTATAATGAACAAAGCATTATTTTACATTTCTATGTAACACAATAGTAGTAATAGTAATATAATATTTTGTATTAGGGTATTTCTTTTATTCACCAGAATCTAGGCCACATTGTAACATGAACACAGAGTTCACCATCCTGAGCACAGCCACTCAGATGCATTATTTTTTATGTATCCTTTAGAAATGTAGAAAATGAAATTGTGTTGCACTAGTCTCTACACTTATTTTTATTTTTGTCTGACATTAAGCTTTTTTATCCTTTCCCTATCAGGTCTGATTCTGGTGGTTCGTCTCAAGACAATATGCTCGTTGCCATGACTACAGAGCTGGAGCAGCTCTTGGCCAATGTAAGTGAAGAGTCACACAGATATGGTTGTTAATAGCCACAATTCAAGGGGTTTTAAGATTCCCTTCATGATCACTGTTGAAGCCTCAAGCTCAGGTGATGGAGATGACGTGATGCCAAAAATGTATAAACTAACCTGTAATCCACTCAGGAGGAACGTGAACAGCCAACCAAAGCTCATCTTAACATCTTTTATTTGCTTGGAGATCTTCTGTTTATCTTGCAGCTTGTTCAGACTATTAGAATTTCAGTTTATGCTCATGACAATACTATAAAAACTAAATGAAAAACTATAATTTTGCTAAGTTATTCAAATACTGTTAAGTTGTTTTAACATGAGTTACCTCGTGATATCAATGCTATCTTTCTTCTTTTTTGCAGCTCACAGCAGTCAACAACAAAATGGCAGAATACACAAACACTCCGGGAACTTCGTCACATAACGCAGCATTGATGCACACCTTACAGAGACATAGAGACATTTTACAGGTACATAGAATGAATTCAGGTGCAATGGTTAGCACCATTGTCTCACAGCCAGAAGGTTCATACCTCGGCTGGGGCCTTTCTGTGCGGAGTTTGCATGTTCTCCCCGTGTCTGTGTGGGTTCTCTTCAGGTATTCCGGCTTCCTCCCACAGCCCACAGACATGAACTTAACAGGTTACTTGGTTACTCTAAATTGTCCGTAGGTGTGAATGTGAGCAGTGTGAGGAGTGTGAATGGTTGTTTGTCTCTATGTGCCCTGATGAACTGGCGACTTGTCCAGAGTGTACCCTGCGTCTCGCCCAAAGTCAGCTGGGATAGCCCCACTGTGACCCTGATGAGGATAAGCAGTTATGGATAATGGATGGATACAATTAATTCACTTTCTTGTATTATTTCTCATACTGTGTTTTAGCTCCACGTGTATGTTGTTTTAAGCATGTTTCATATATTGAAGAGACATTTGTGAATTTGTAACATAATTTTGCCTTTATGAATCCCTCTTATGCCATTATGACAGTATGGTCAGGTCTTGCTGATTCTTATTTTATGTTTTGTCCCGTAGGACTATACTCATGAGTTCCACAAAACCAAGAGCAACTTCTTCAGCTTGCGAGAGCGAGAGGACCTACTGGGCTCCGTTCACAGAGACATTGAGTAAGCACTGTCACTTTTGACAAGAAAAGTTCTTTTCTCCATTTAACACCTCCATTGCATTGGGTGACTTTTGCAAGACAGGCATGTAAACAATAAGAACTGTTGACAATGCAAATGCACAGCACCCTCACAGTATAACACCTGATATGACACCTGTCCTACAAGAAAGGGCTCATTTCTCCTTCTAACCTATAAAGCTGTAAGTGGATTGGTCCTCCATCACGCCTTTTGATGCTGGTTATTTGGGGTTAGATCTTTTCCCTATCAAGATACCCTTCTTTGAATAAACCTTAACTGCATATTTAAGACATACGCTCTGCTGACATTTGTGTGCCTGTCTCTACTAATTTCACTTCCTGGGAAATCATCAGTTCAAAGTATTTTTTCATGTTGAACTTTATTTCCAAACCTCAATCCTGTTGTTATATTAACATTATTACATGTATGTGTGGAGTAAGATTGCATTTTATTGGCACAGCCAGACTTTCATTGTAACCCCCTCTTTCTCTTCCTCTTCATCTGTTGACCTTTGCTGTGTTATCCTTAACCAGTAGGGGGCAGAAAAGTCCAGTTTGTTGCTGAATTCCTCCACCCTTTGATGGTCTCCATTCCTTCTATCATGTTTCATCCTTTAATAAGAGGCACCTCTTCTTATTAGCCGATCTCCTTCTCTCTCTCTCTCTCTCTCTCTCCGTCGGCCTTTCTCTCTTTCTCTGGGGATATCTTTCCTAAGTGCCTTCTACAGTAAATCAAACCGCAAGGCTTTCATTCAACCAAAGCTGAGGGATAGTGGTTACATCTGGCCTGCCTGAAACACAGAAATGCTTTATCAGGGGAAGAGGTGGAGAGTAAGACAGTCAGACAGAGAGAGAGTGGAATGCATTGTCCTGATCTCATGATGACTGAGTACACAAATGATGAGAGTGGATTGTAATTATTCTCATAGAGATGAGAGGTGTGGATACAGTGAAGGGAGGAGGGGGGGCAGAAGGGGTAATGGTTGATGAATTGATGATCAGTCCAAATAGGGAGGGGATGGTGTAAATAAGAGATGGAGGACATAGCTGTGGGTTAAGCAGAGCTAATCACTTAAAAGCTTTAACGCAGGAAGTACATAATCAGCATCCAGGCCTCAGTTAATAGGAGGCAGTGAAATACTCCTTTGATTGCTACAAAGACTTGTTTTGGGTGGAGGCTTGGGTAGAATCTTCTGCCAATTACAAAGCTGTGTAACGACGGGCGTCAGGCACGACAATGGATGGTTTTATCTTGTGTAGTGTGTCATTGGGAACCAAAACAACATCATGACTTTAGCCAAAGCCCAGAAAACTCAATTTGGCTAGAACTGTTATTTGACAAAACAGTAAATTTATTGTGATATTTTTAGAAAATAGATCCTTCATTTGGGATATGATATGAAGACAACTTTGGAGTGAATTAGAAGTTGCAGACTCAGTTGAGAAAACATTAGCATTAGCCTCTTTTTTTGCATTATGTGCTCCTGATAAAGCCCACATGCTGTCATACATGTGTGACTAAACGACTAAACAGTGATTACTGTTTTTACAGTGTTCTTATACATGAGGGTCTATGGAACAGCTGTACATTGTTCAGTGCTATGTAGCGTTGTCATTATGAGCTAATGCTGAAATACAGCCGCAAAGCTGAGCTAGTATGGCTCTAGACTCTTAGCTATTAGGTCTTAGTCATTTCCTGTCTGGATCTCTACTCTCTCTATTAAAGAAAGGCAAGAAATGTATCCTGTTCCTATTTGTCAATCCAATTTCAGATCATTTGATGTTTCTCTCTCATGTTTTATCATTCAGGTCCTACAAGAGCAGCTCAGGAGTGAATAACAGAAGGACTGAGCTCTTCCTGAAGGAACATGAACATCTCAGAAAGTAAGAGATTTCTTAAAAAATCACTTATCACTTGAGAACAGAATGGTAGAACTTCATATTTTTGTTTTCACTGTCTGAAATCCCTCCCTGTTTACTGTTCGTTCTGTTTGAGTGTGAAATTTAAGCTTTATGACGTAGTGGCCTGAACAATTTCCACAATGTACATGTACACTACACAGCCCTAATCGAGTTATAGCTTCTATGTATTATTCTATTATGTTCTATTATATCCTTCGTTATCTGAGTCCATTATGACAATGACTCCTCTGAGATCAGTGCATTGAAGGCAGAACCAGTAGCAGTAGCAGTGATTTACATAAATTCATGAACCTACAAGTTCTTGGAAAGCTTGTTATCTAATACCTGTAGTTAAACACTATAGCATATGAGGAACATGTTGGGTTACCTGATTAAGTTTTTCTAGTGGGCATTGTGGTGTGAAACATGACTATAGATATACTTCACGTGCTGGTGTTTGTGCCAGATTATGTGTACATGCACATATGCATGTAAGTGGATAACTGGACATGCTATTAATCATGTAACCTCATGGCTGAATATATTTCTGACGCACTTTCTCATGACTGCACTCAAACAGAGGATTTTTTTAAAGCACAGAGAACAAAGGAGCAGAAGTAAAACAGAAAATGTGGCGAGAAAAACGTGTCAAAGTTGCTCTACGTGAGGAATAGACATCATTCTACCGAAACATACCCCTACATTTGGTGTTTTGATGATGGTGGTTAACACTTCTTTCTAAAATCTCTCATAAATGTTCAGTTAGGTTGAGAATCCTGTGACTACGAAGGCCACAACTTATTATTCACATGATTTTTATGCTTGACTTGTCCTGCCCTGCATGGAAACAAGATTCCCTCCTCGTTTATGCAGGTTTTATCTTTAATTTGTCGTCTGTTTTTATCTCTGTGTAGAATCACAGTTGCACTACCTACGACTTGATTTTGCTGTCTTTCTTTTTTCTTTTCTTTTTTGTTAGATTTTTATTAGAATTTTGTAGAAGACAAGTAGAGAGTAGAAACAAAACAGAACAAAAAAACAAATATTTAAAAGAACAATGAAGTACACTGCTGCATCACTAACACTAGAATCTTAGTACAAAAACTAAACAGTGATGGTGAAGGTGGATGGCACTCTATGAACTCCCTTGCTGGTCAAGATCAGTGGTATATTTATCAAGGTAACCCAGAAATGGCTGCCATATCCGAACATTTATTAAGATTGTCCATCATGCTATATGGAACTTTCTTCATATGTAATATACCAATGAGCTCGCTTAACCCGATCTTAAACTGAGGCACAGTATCTGATTTCCAGAGTTTTAAAATAATTTTCTTTGCAATTACCATTCCATACATAATTGTGCTTTGCAAATTTTGTGTTTAAGTCGAAAAGGAGAAACCCCAAATAATGCAATCATTTGGGTCAGGTTCAAACACACAGCTGTACATGTCAGAAAACCACTTAAATATGTTACACCAAAAATGATACAGTTTGGGACATGCCCAAAAGAGGTGGGTCAGAGAGCCCTCTGCAGATTTACATCGGTCACATAGAGAAGAAATGGTGGGAAAGATTCTATGCAGTTTGGTTTTTGAATAATGAAGCCTGTACATCACCTTGACTTGGATTAACTGGTGCCTGGTGTTAATAGAGCAAGATCGGGTCCTGCCAAGGCCCTCCTTCCAAACATCATCCCCAAACTGCATTCCCAGCTCCTCCTCCCAGGAGTGTGTGGCATAAACCATTTGTTCAAAAAATATATTTACAAAGACAGAGAATTTTTTGGATTCAGGTGGACCCAACAAAAGCTTATGAATCATTTTATCTTCTAGTAGAGACTCAAAGTTAGGCACACATTGATGGACATAATTCCTAATCGGAAAAAATTTGATTTTGCCGTATATCTCACCAAAGTCAGGTCATGTTTAGTTTAGGGATGCTCCAAAAGGGATTAGACATCTCCTGATTATTAAATGTCCCAGTTTATCTCAAATGCAGATGTAGAGTTTGAGAGACATGGACATTCACCAGACAGGGTTGGTCAAACACTATTTAGTTACATTGTAGTTAATGGAGAATTTCTCCTTTTACGATTTTGAGCATCCATACTAGAGGCTTAAAGTCAGGATGTGACCATATGTGCAATAGTTTGTGTGTGGTTATGTGTACAAGCACATATGCATGTAAGAGTTCAAACTGGACATGTTGTTAACCACGATTTTTTGTGGCTGATAATCTATTTCTTCAGCAGTTTCACATGACAGCATTCAAAAAAAGCCATAAAAGAACAAATGTGAAACAGGACATGTGGTGAGACGTAGACATCATGTGACTTTTAGCTGATTGCAACAACGTGTTCCCAGTGAGTAGTGGAACCGATGAGCAAACTTGGTCATCAAGAGTCCAAAATATTTTAGTGGAGAAGTTCCAATCAAGTTCTTTTTGGTCCTGATCCAGAACCTAACATTATGAGTCTGCTGCAGCTGGTCTGATATGAGTTGAATGGAGATACTCATGGAATAAACGTTATTAACAACAACTGAACTGACCTGCTGTCTGCTTTAGTGAATCTTTAGAGTCACTCATACTGCTGCAGCCAAATCATTTTTTTTTTTTTTTACATCCGCACACTTTCACTGGTATACGAGAGCTAGAGAGCCCAGCCGGTGTTAAGGATAGCCAAGCTAGCAGGATGAGGTGGACAAAACATAATTTCACTAAAAATGTATATATATTTGATCTGTTTTATTTTAGCCTGGATCGGCTCAGGACATCTCTAGTCTTTGGATGTCTTAGTAAGTTGTTGAGCCACCATGAACCTCCAAAACAACTTCAGTGTTCCCCTCTCTTCAAAAAATACATTCCTCTCTTTGGTAATCATGTTGGCGGTGGCGCAGGAGAGGACGCCATGCCACGCCACGCCACGCCACAAGGCATTTCATGGGAAAACTTCTAGTGATGTATCTTGATGTTTAGTTAGGTTGAGATCCTTTTACTGTGAAGGTCACAACATATATTAACAAGTAAAAAGTATACCGCAGACTGAATGATCTCTCTCAATTATTGGATACATTTAAAGAAAGTTTTACAGGCATTTCCCAGAGGATGAACCCTCATTACTTTGGTGATCCTGACTTTTCATCTTGTGTATTCATATGCCGTAATATTTGTTTTTTAAACAATTATCTGTAAAGTTTTCCCAGCAGCCTCAGTTGACTGTCACATTCACCAGCAGCGAGGTAACATTTGGACCGTCGGTGTAATTAAATACAATCCCTGAAACTGATTTCTTCTGCGCACGTGTCATTCATAAATAATTGTTTCCCCTATGTGTACCTGTATTTTATTATTAGGCTTTATAACTATTTCACACCACTTAGTAATTATTAAATACTCTGTTGTTATTGTTCAGAGGTGAAACTGTCCAAAATAGTTCAGTAAAGACAATGAAACAGTTATCTCCAAAAATCTTTATTTATTCAAGACAATCAGACAGACAAGTTTGTAAAAAATGCTTTTTATTAATCATTAATCTGATCAATAGTTAATGTCTACTGATTTTAATTAATTAGCATTTATTGCTTCTTAATTTTAGGATGTACAGTGCTGTGGTCCATGGTCTTTTGGTCTGGGATTTCTTGGGGGAAAGAAGTGGAGAAAAGCAAAGTGACAAAGTGACGACAAATATACAAGAATGTTTTAGATAATTTAAACACTAAAGTTTAAAATGATGCATGTGTGCTTTCACATAATACAAGCACACGTATGTGAACACGTCCAAACTGTGTTACTCACATTGACTAATGTTAATATTGTTCCCTGCACCAATCCCTCCGGCATTGGACCCGAGCACTGCGTTTGTTGCATTGCCAATATTAATTTCTACTCCTTTTCCTCCTGTTTGTTTACAGTGAAAAATACATAAAACCACATCACATCAGTCAGAAATCATGAAAGCTATAAGAACATATATATATTCAGTATACATACAGTATATAAAACACAGAACTCACCATTCACATTGCAGTTGTTTCCTACACCAATGCCTCCTGCATTGTCTCCAGCTGCCATGTTACCTATGTTGCCAATGGCTATTTTGACTCCCTCACCTCCTGTTGAAATACAGAGAATAATAAATAACAGTATCACTGCTTATCAAAATGCATCCATCAACATTTGCTGCAGTGCTGTGATAATTTCCCAGAGTTCTAATATTGGCCAGGACAGTATTAACTTACTGCAGAAATATCCATTTCTGTATTATATATCAGATACATTTGAGGTCATTTAAATAAGTGATGCCTTCATTATGTCCAAGCAAATCTTTAAATATCAATATCAGTGTGCTACCTGAACACACCACCAACTCAGCCCCTTGTATTTTTTGACTGCACTGAACGCACAAACCAGAAATCATGTGAGACAGATGATTCACCCATTATATTGCAGTTGTTCCCTGCACCAATGTCTCCTGTGTTGGATCCAGTATCCATGTTGCTTATGTTACCAATACTGAGTTTGACACCTTTTCCTCCTGTTGAAATACAATGAATAATGAATAAATAAAATCATACTCACATCTTAAGTTTACAGGTTCTGATTTTATTATGAGTAATCAATCAGAAATCATTAATACGCTCCTTTTTATGAATTTCCAAACAATATGAGATATAGTACTCACCGCTGACATTGCAGTTGTTATTTGCACCGATGTCGCCTATGTTTTCTCCAATGGCCATATTAGTTATGTTGCCAATATTGACTTCATTTCTTCCTGTTAAACACAAAAATGACAAATAGATACAATCATATAAAACTGTTAATCTTATTACACAGATTTTGAGTTATTAATCAGGAATCATTAACTGCCCACTCCTGCTAACTTCCCAGCAGTATGAGACACCAAACTCACCCCTCACATTGCCGGTATTCCCTGAAGCAGTGGATCCAGAGTTTCCACTCCGACATCCCGTGCTACATGAGGTGCCAGTATTTGACTGTGACCCTGTTCCTCCTTTTAAAATGCAGAAAATGAAATTAAATAATAATAACATTAAACCAAGACACCAAGAGAAATTAGCTTACTTCTTCTACATTTCTTAAAAGGACTCTCTTTACACATCAAAGTGTGTTTCCAGGTCTTGGGGAGTACCACAGTATGTGTGAAAAAAGGTGTAGAAACCTAAGTTGCCTCAAGTGATGTCACTTCAGTGAGCATCTGATGGGGCCTTCATTTAAATTAGAAAGAAGCGAGTTTACCAGACCTCTCTGGCCCCGTCCTTATCTCTACTGGATGCTAACATCTTGAGGCTACATTAGCTGTTGCTAGGATAATGCACCCAAATCTGTCTGTGGTGGAGTTACATTGTGCACAAGAGTTTTGACAAGGAAGATAAATTCATGGAATAAAAATATATTTAAAAAAAACTGCCTATAATTAATCCAGCAATTCTATAGAATGCTAAATCAGTGGAGGACTCTTTTAGCAGTATGAGACACCAAACTCTACACCCATTGTCAGTGTTCTCTGAAGGAGTGCCTTCACCTTGTGTGTTACATTATCCTGTTCTAATCATGTTTACATAAGCATATAATAATCATAATCATATCATCAACAACAACCCGTGTGCAGAGGTTGAACTCACCGCTAATACTGATGGCATTATCAGCCCCAATCTTCCCTGAGTTGTCCCCAACAACGATCTTCTCGGTGTTACCAATTCTGTGTGCCATTGTTTCTGCTGAGATAAAAACTGTAACAAATATAAAACATAGTTATGAGTTATGATCAGTGTTCAGACAAAAAGACAACATTGGTTAGAGGATCAGCTGAATTGAATTGAAGCTGATTAACCAGAGAAACAGACGTGCATGCAGTTATTATCTTACCTCTGTTCACAAGTTTGTCCGCGCTTGTTGATATGATGAGAGAAGACTTGTGAGACTTGTAAGCTGTGCGATTGTCCCACACATTTGGATGATTTTGGGGGTCGATGACCTTCTTGTAGTCAGCAGGTGATTTTTACGGTCAGCTCAAATCTTCCCACAGAGTCTAAAGAGGAAATGTTGTCTAGCACTGCTGCATCAGCTGAGTTTCATTCTGAGAACTGATTACTGAGCGATTATTATTAAAACATGTTACTGTAAATATGAGCATCAATATCAGTCATTTTGTGTTTGACTAACCAAAGACACCTTTTTAGCTTCAACTGCGTGACTCCTTAAATTTGAAATTGTGCCATTACAACCAGAAAGAATTGTGCACATTATCATCTCACTAGATTCAGTAACTACATTTCAAACACAGACACAAGAAATGTTAAATGACATTCACAAGATGTTTGAAATGTTTGCATGAATTGTCGACTTTAGGGCTCTTTCCACCTTCAGTGGAGTGATTTCATTAAGATATGATCACACAGTATATTAATATATTATTATAACATTAAAATCAGTATTTCTGAAGATCAGTGTCAGGAAACGTTATGTAAAAAAAAGGTAGTGTTTTACATACATTATATGATAAGATAAGATTTATTTGTAATACATAACTGGCATTGATTGTGCAATATATTCTTATTTATATTGTGATATTTATTTGAATCTTACACTTTAACATTTTCACTCCATCAGTTTTATATCCTCTGTCTTTTAGGTCCTCTTTAAAACATTTATCTGTATCTATTTATCTTCCATACCAGCAAATTTAACTGTGCAGTTCAAACTTTAAAGATATTGGATATATTGACATTAATCTCTTGTTTCATATGCAAGTGTTGGATGTCATCTGAAGCACTGAGCACAGATATAAAGGTTCCTTCTTTGACTGACAGTCTCACTTACGGCAGCAGCTGTCTGCACCTTACGCAATCTCAACTATTAGAAAAACAATCTGCCACAGAAGAGTTCGTTTTGTCTTTGCTGTATCTTTGCAATGTAGAGCACCTCATGGATCCAGAATGTAACAAAGTCATATTCATTTCAACATTCGCTCACACTTAGCCTGTGTTCCCCAAAGTGAGGCTGACCAATGAGAGCTGTTAGACAGGCTGCCAGAGGTATCGAGCAGAATGATATGACCCAACAATCAAATCTTGTTTTAAGTGTTTAACGACAGGGACTTTGAAAACAGCAACGTGCAGACAGCCCCATGAGAGAGATGCATACAATACTTTTTTGTTTTGTTTTTTGCTAAGTTGCAATAATTGTTTTAGGTTTTTGGTTAAATTCTGGAATAGCTATTTTTTTGAAACCCAACTGCTGGTTAGCCAGCTCCCAGACAAAACCTACATCACAAAGACAAAGCAACATTCAAAACAGATTTATCACTATGTGGATGAAGAATATAAGAAACATTTCAAGGCACTGAATATCCCTCAGAATACAGCAGTCACAGTCACAGCAGTAACTCTACTACTGGGCTGCTGTTGTGCAGTCTGTTTTGCACTGGTGTTACACTGGCAATCAACCTCCACCATGGCTCCAGATTGAGCTTGCCTCATGAAATGATGCTGTTGTCCCTTTTGTGCCTCCCTCTTACATCACCTTCATCACGAGACTCCAATAACATTGTTGTAAGGAACTGTCTCAAGATCTGGACTCAGTTGAAACGTCATTTTGGATTCCAGGCAGTTCCTCTTTCATCCCCTGTGCACTCTAACCATCTGTTTCCTCCTTTTATTACTGATAAGGATTTCACAACTTGGGAGAACTGTGGGATTGCATCTGTAAACATCTCTAGATTGAAGGAGCATTGGCATCTTTCTATCAGCTAACTGGCATATTCAGTGCAGCAGAAAATCCACTTTAGATACTTACAAGTCAGAGACTTTATTTGAAATGGTTTCCATAGCTTCCCTGCTGTCAATCCCTCTACAATAACTGACACCATTTTAAATATTGACCCTTACCTCAAAGATACCCTTTCAGTGCTATACAACACACTCCTGATACATCAGTGCTCAAGTTCTGATACTTTACGCACTACCTGGTGTGAGGAACTTAAGATAGAGATAAAACTGGCAGTCCACTCTATGTGCAGGTGGTCTTACCGTGCGAGGTTGTATAGAGTCCACTGGTGCAAAAGCAAGCTAGCTTGCATTTACCCTGGGACCAATCCTAATTGTGCTAAGTGTCACCAGGGACTTGGTAACCTCACTCACATGTTCTGGACCTGTCCCATCCTTACTCTTCTTCGTTTTGAAAGTCTGTGTTTGACTCACTGCCCGACTCACTGTCCTGTAATTTTTAAAATGTATTCATTTATTTTCTTACTTCTTACGGTTATTTTTATTTGGTCATGGGTTTGTGCGTCCATATGTGTATCGCTGACTTTGCCCTCATGCTTTTGGCAAGTCGACTGCCTCTGTTTACATTTACTTCATTTCGTTTAATGGACTTTTGAATTTTGTTTACCATGACATATGTTTGAGGCCCTATGTCTAGAGCGCTTTTTCTTGTTGAAAATTCAATAAATAAATCATATATAAAAAAAACATTTCAAACACGGTTATGACAAATGTTAAATTTCAGATTTACTTGTTTTTTTTGTTTTTTTCTTAAAGTTCCACACTAAAAACATAAAACCACTGTGAGTCATGAGTCTGAGCTCTGACATCAACCTGACTTTTGAGCTGAAGCTTTACTTTCAGTTTGAGGTTGTAGTGGTTTTGAGCTAAAGCCTGTGAATCAACAATGTGGTGTCTGGAAACTGTTTGACAATCGATCACAAATCAAAATTCCTGTCTAACTCTGCTACAGCAGCTTAATGATCTTTTTGAAGTCTCTGAAGCTTTTTGACATTTTAAACTTTGTCCACTAGATCAATAGCTTCAGAGCATCAATCACAGCTCTGTCTATAGGTTTGGATATAGCCCCACCTTGCTGCCACTCAGTCATAATACACTAATTGACTAGTCTGATAATGACACTGTCATTTCCTTTCACTTTATTATTAATTTAATTCTATTCAAATCACTGTAATACGTCTCAAATCCAGCTTACAATTTCTTTATGTTGCAAATGTATGATCCTTCTTATAATCCTATCCATCGTTGAGCAACTGCTTAGGCAAACTTGATTTGTATCCAACTCTACAATGAGTTTAGACCTATTGGAAAAATACCATTTTCTATTCTATTCTATTTCACAAACAACAAGAGTCTACAGTGTCATTGGACTGTGGGAGGAAGCCGAAGTACCCGGTGAGCACTCACACAGATGCGGGGAGAACATGCAAACTCCACACAGAAAGAACCAGCTGAGGTTCAAACCAGGAACCTTGATTGCTGTGAGGAGACAGTGCTAAACACTGCACCACCGTGTCGCCCCAAATTAAAAATAAAAATAAAAAATATAAATATATCCAGACAGAAGAGCAGATGGACTCTTTTATTTTTATTTCAACTTTCTTTACATTAATGTCACATTATGAAAGCTGATTTGAAATCTTGAATTTAACATTTCTTATTACTTACTACTAACAACAAAAACTACTACTAAGACATTTCAGTTGTATGAGTTGTATGGTCATTTTTAGAAAGGTTGTCCATCTGTTGGAGGGCCGTTTCCTAAAAGGGAGAGAGACAAAGAGAGTGAGAACGAACAAATAAAAAAACTGATGTGAAAATTTGCATTATATAGTTTTTCAAAGATATATTCACTGAAAAAAAGACACATAAGCATCTTATGTCTGATACTGTGGGTCATGCAGCAAATCAATCTTTGACTTCTTACCTTAGTTGAGCTTAACGCGATTGCTTGAACCAATTGATCCTGAGTTACTGCCAACTTTAACATTGGTAGTGTTGCCAACACGTGTTCCATCCTTCAGTCCTCCTGTTGAAATATTAAAAGTTAACCACAGAAACTCAGATTTCTGCCTTAGATGTGCTGATATCTAAATCATGAGAAATGAATCAGAAATAAACTGTTCACATGGTCCCAGCAATATCAGGAATAACTCACCTTCTACTTCATAGCTGTTCTGTGCTCCAATGCATCCTGTGTCTGTATTCTTCCCGGTAACGTCAATGTGAGCGGTATTGCCCAGAGCAACATTGTCCCCAAGACCGCCTGTAAGAGTAGTGATGAGAGAAAGAGATTTAATGAAACTTCCAATGCAACCTGACAGAAAAGTACAGTCACACTCAGATTTACCTTTAACATCAACGGCATTGTCAGCACCAACCTTCCCTTCGTTGTCTCCAATCTGAATGTCCTGGGTGTTTACAACTTGCGACATTGTTCCTGTGAAAATCTGGACAGGCAAAGAATCATGAGATCGTCATAAAAAAGGTTCAGACAAAATGTTATAAACTTGTTTTTCTAGATTATTTACATAAGCACAAAGCCTAAGAGAGTCTGTCTTAGCCTCAATATAAAAAGCACAATAACAGATAAGATTGAAGTACATTTGTCGTATTTAAAAGAGCCAGACATGAGACAAAGAAACAGCACTCGTGGACTTTGTCTTACC
The DNA here is from genome assembly GCA_033000465.1 of Sciaenops ocellatus. Classification (NCBI taxonomy): domain Eukaryota; kingdom Metazoa; phylum Chordata; class Actinopteri; family Sciaenidae; genus Sciaenops; species Sciaenops ocellatus. The sequence goes on from CP136870.1 coordinate 2,161,537, forward strand.
ACTGGTTTCAGTAGTTTATCCTGTGTTAGGAGGTGAGCTTGCTGAATTGAGGAGAATTGACGCTGCTTTTATAAGTGTCCTACATATGCATGTTCACATCTTTGGGGGTTTAAGAGGAGGAACAGGTGTTTTGTTTGTTCAGCAAAACTCTTCATTCCCACACAGTCTAAAGGGGATCTGTGTCTTGCTGTGCTGCATCAGCTGAGCTTCAATTTCAAGAACTTGAAATTGTGTTCAGAAATCTTCACGTGTCTATGAAGGGGACAGTGAATTAGTGTTACATTACTTATTACAAAATCAGTGTGGAGCATGGACCCTCATGAGAATACCTCATATTCTGGGAATAATTACCTTCATACATGTTGTATTGTTCTTAACAATATCCACAAAATCATTGTCATGGAGTTCACAGCAAAGAATTCATCATGTTTACGTCCTTTAACAAAATATGTTTAGTCATGTGGCTCTCTGTATCTCTTATCTGTGTAAATTAGCCCAATATTTTCTATCTGCTGGTCTATTTGTGATATTTCATAGCATGTCCTGATTTTCATTTGACATGTAACATTCAAACAGAGTTATGACAGTCATGTTGCAAAAAGTTCCACACTGAAAACATAAAACCACCGTGAGTCATGAGTTTGAGCTCTGACATCAACCTGATTGTTTGAGCTGAAGCTTTACTTCCAGTTTGACTTTATAGTGGTTATGAACTAAAGCCTGTGAATCATCAATGTGGTGTCTAGGATTTTCTTTTGTTTAAAGAATTTTAACGTTCAGAGGAACAACCCATCGTGATTTCCTGTTCAAGTTCCATATCGAGGTTGAACATTTCGTTACATTGAGGGACATTGTTGCCACTCTGTGCTCTTCTCTGCAATTTCTTTTTCCTTTCTACAGTATTAATGTCTAAACTTGTTTGAGAGTGAATCCTGTAATCAATGTGTGTTTTGTGAAGGTTACATTTATGTAACAGAGTGAGGCAATATTACGTTCTTTAGACTACTAGACCATTGGGGCAGCAGTAGCTCAGTCGAGATAGAGAGACTGTAAAGACTTGACTTGGGAGGTCAGATGGTCAGAGGGTGGCTGGTTCAAGTCCAGTATGGAGGGTGGACTTGTAGCTGGAGAGGTGCCACTTCACCTCCTGGGCACCCTTGAGCAAGGTACTGACGGCCTAACTTCTCCCAGGGTGCCGCTACCCATAACTGCACATTTGCATGTCAATGAGGCCTTTATGTGTATGTGGTTGTATTTTGGGTGAAACATATGCAAAGAAGAAGAAGAAGAAGAGATACTTTATTAATTCCTCAACGGGGAAATTCTTTTTTCACTCAGTTTATTTTACATGCATTTTTAACCCCGAACACACATACAAAGTCTCATAGACATGCACACATACTGGCTCATAGACATGCAATGTGGAGAGAGATATGGTGGAGTGATGGGCAGCCCCAAGAGGAGCGCCCTGCGAGCAATTTGGGGGTTCAGTGCCTTGCTCAAGGGCACCTCGGCAGTGCCCAGGAGGTGAGCTGGCACCCCTCCAGCTACCAGTCCACCTTCCATACTATGGTCCATGCTGGACTTGAACCGGCCACCCTCCGGTTCCCAAGCCAAGTCTCTACAGTCTCTACAGACTGAGCTACTGCCGCCCCCTCGATAAAATATCTATTCTATTCTATTCTATTAAATAGCTTCAGAGCATCAATCACAGCTCTGTCTATAGGTTTGGATACAGCCCCACCTTGCTGCCACTCAGTCATAATACACTAATTGACTAGTCTGATAATGACACTGTCATTTCCTTTCACTTTATTATTAATTGAATTGAATTGAATTGAATTGAATTCTATTCAGGTCTCTGTAATACTTGAAGATGTTGGCAGTGATTCACAGGTCTCAAATCCAGCTTGCAGAATTTCTTTAGGTCACAAATGTATGATCTTCTCCTTATATCCTATCCCTCGTAGGCACAGTGGTGATTTAAATGCGACCATTAGCATGTTAGCATGTTCACAGTGACATTGCTGATATTTAGTAGTTGTAATGTTAACCATGATTATACATATAAACATTTATAGCTAAACATTTTTGAGACATTTTACTAAAAACCACAATGGGAACCTGCTGTTGGCTAACCCTCATCCAGGAAGTCAGTGAATCACAGAAGTCAGTGAACTTCACCCTCTGAGGTTCATGAATGTCAACATTTCATAGCAATACATCATAATCAGTGTTAAGATATTTGGACTTAAAGGGAATATATTTCACCCTTTTTCCACAAGTTCACAGTTCTCAGGTGTCTTAATGACATGTCTGTGAGATTCCTCACAAATCAAACACAGCAGCTCTCTCTGTACCCTGTCTGTAACGCTCAGTGCTCAGACGGCAGGTTTCAGTGTCTGAACGCACCCTGCATTAAAAAATATTAGTGTAGAAGAGCTGAAAAAGTGATTTTTTTTTCATAATATGTACCCTTTAAGCTTTGGACTGACTGGCTACCTGATCATCATAGCCATCACTAGAACCAGACAGCTAACATGGCTAATATTCATTCAGATGCCATTTAGTTCATTAAGAATATATCAACCATGTTTCTTAGATCAAATGTCATTTTTGGTCTTGCTGGATTGTATCTCAGTCTTTGATACAGTTGATCACAATATTTGTTGGTCTTGATGGTGAGCTGATCTATCTGGGGCCAGTGGTACCAAGTGGTAAATGCCCAAAAGTCAAATTAGTGAAAAGAAATAATGCAAAGACATTTTAACGCAGCATATTGACTTTATTTTCATTTATATTTGATACGTAACATGAAGAATCTTCATCTGTACTGATGTAAAAGAATAAAATGGAACATTTGTTATCACCAGTGAATTCCTAAGAGAGAAAATGTTTGAGAGAAAAATGGAGTAAGAAAAAACAGCAAATTATAAAGAACTTATTATTAACAAACACAGACAAAACACATGTTATATGCACACACACACATTTAACACAGTGTCCAATAGAGCAGTAAATTTGTAATTCATTCTTACCTCAGCTGATATTAATACGGTTCAATGAACCAATCGATCCTGAGTTGTTACCAACAGTAACATTACTGACATTGCCAACATTGGACTTTGCTGGGATTCGTCCTGCTGAGATACCAGGAATATGAGAGATTAAAGCAGTTCCTCATGCTCAGATATGATAATGACCTCTGAACATCACAAGCATGTGAGAGAGATAACCCACCTGTCACAGTGTAGTTGTTTTTTCCTCCAATGCATCCTCGGTTTGTTCCAGAAACATGAATGTTGGTGATGTTACCCACAGAAACATTTTGTCCAGTATCACCTGTCAGAGATGATGGAATCATAAAACTTCCCAGGTGGTCCGACAGGAAATTACACTTCAGAGTTAGACTTACCTTTGACATTGTACTCGTTCTCAGCGCCTACGTTCCCGTCATTGCAACTGATTGAAATGTTAAACACTGGTCGTGCTGAAATATAGACAGACCGGGCTGAAAACATGAAGAAAAGTGATGAAAGAAAAAATGCTGTGCTGTTAAATCCCATGTTCACACTCTGCAGCTGTCTGTCTGTCCGCCTCAAATGTTATTGATCAGGACAGTTCAGCATGATCACTGCGGGGCATCCGATTAATGAGTAACGTGTCAATGTAAACAAAAGCATGATAGAGCGCTTGACCTGAACAGGACGCTGAGTTAGAGCTGACACATGTAGAGTCTGAGATGGTTCACCTGTACAGGTGTGATCATTATTTCAAAGATCTTTTATTGATTCAGTTTATGCCCTCATTTCAACTGAATCTAGAAGAGGGTGACAGTGTTACATCAGATCACAGATTACATCAGCACATTTTTTAATATTCAAACCAAGAACTGATGATGAATAACTGTTCACAGACTCAAAGGGAATTTTCAAAAATGGATCATGTGACTGATACTCCCACCATGTAAGAAGGAAAGCTACCACAGGTCCTTCATTCCAACAGCTGTCACACTGACATAACGCCAGACATACCTGACACATGATCATAACACCAGACACTGACATAACACCAGACATACCTGACACATGATCTTGAGCTCATGTTATGACACATTTCATTTTGCTAAATCAACAAAAAGTGAGTCATGATGTGCCTACATGAGGATTTCATGTCAGTACTTAATAATATAATTAAGAAATGACTAGTGAGAAGATTGAATTGTTGCATATTTGAATGTCAGTAAAGTATTTTGTAGCTTTGTTGATGTTTCCAGTGTTTACTACATGACAAATCATTTCAGCAGTACTCTCAGTATATGTCAAGTTTTATATAAATAACTACATATGTTAAGTGCTATCACCTCTTCAAACCTCTGTTTAAAGACTCATATTTGTTTCTTGGCGATTTTTAAGTGATGGTTGTTTGCATCATGCTGAGATTGGGCTCAGTGGTTTGAATGTTATGGATTTGTTTATTTTAAAGCTGTTTAATGTAAGTGTGTTCTGAAGAACTTCTCTTAGTGCTGTTTTCTGTTGTTGGTGGCCAGACTCACCGTTTCTGTTTTAAAATGAAGGAATGTGTGTATTTAATTATTCATGTGTACTTAGTTTGCTAATTATTTGAGTGACTACATGGTAATACGTGTAATGGCAGACAGTCCTGGTTCATGTCACAGTGAACCATTAGCTCTGTGACTTACTGTAAATAACCAAAGCCATAACTAATTGTTGATCAGCCTCTCAGCTACAACAAACCAGAAGTGTTTCCCTAAAATGGATCCTTCTGTGGCACAAAGTCTTAAAACATGCATGTCTCTCCAGTTCCAGCCTGCATCTCATTTGTTTTCAAAGCCAGCAGCACACACAGCAGGCCTCACTTTGAAGTATGCACAAAAATATAATGTTGCATTCTTGCATAAAGCTGCAGTTCATTTTTGTGTTAATTTTGAGTTTTTTGTGGTGTTATCTTTGTTTTGTTGAATTATTATTAATGCTCTTTTGATAAAGTTTAGCTTTGCTCACTTGTGAAGTTTTCTAGTCAAAGTACGTTTGCAGTTTTGGGAAAATGAAAAATAAAATTGTGCAAATGTTCGAGCAAACATGGAGCCTGCTGTCATCTGCAGACAGGTAGACATCTGCAGCACATGTAGTTACTGTTGTACATGAACTGAAGCTTTAAACTGTTGCAATAATGTGATCATCAGGCCAAATAGGCCGTCCAAAATGTGTTTACAAACCGGTGATTAATCCACTTTGTGAGGTTTTATAAGTACTGAAGAAATTTTCTGTAATAAGTAGTAATAAAGTTAAGAAAGAAGAACATAAACAAAAGCATGAAGCTGCCTCGCCTGTGGACTTTGCCAGCTAATGAAGAACTGAGAGAAAAAGCCGAGGACAGCAGTAGATAGATGGTGGGAGAGGTGGACGGATAGATGGAGGAAGTATAAAGCTCAGTATTGATTTTTGGTCTCCAGTGGAGTCTGCCAGGATGCACACTGCTGCCCTTATATGCTCTGCTCAACTCCGGACTGAACGCTTCATTTTTCTGTCCGTCACTTATCTCATCAGCTAATGGCAGCTGATGTACAGCTCGTTCGTGTGCGCTTAGGCTCAGCGTTGTACATCTGCGCGTCTGTTTTCCACCTAAAACAGATAACACAGGCATCGGTTTACCATCTTGAGATTTATACATCTGTGTTCAGAGCGGTTATATTAGAGATTAATTGGCTTGTGACATGATGGGAGTTTGACCAATCAGATCCGGACTCTCCCGAAAAAAGAAAAAAAACTCCTCCATTAACCAGCACTCTCTCCAGTCTCGCAGGAATCACGGGAAGTGCTCCTTTTATGATTATAGACCCAAAGAGCTGTGTGGTTTCATGGCACAGGCTCCTGCACTGTACTGTACTTCATGACTCTTAATCCAGGAGAAACATAACCTGTATGTTTGAAATGTTTTAACAGAGGTGCATGATGGAATGGATGAAGGATTTCAGGCTGACTCTGTAAATCAAAGTGTTTCAGATGACTTCATCTGACCTCCCTCTTTTTTTTCCATTTCACAGCTCAGATAGTCTTCTTGACAACGCAATAAGGTAAGCTTTATTGCTCCGTTCACTCTCCTCCTTTCACTCTCACTCACTCAAGTCTATCTCTCTCTCTCACACACACACTTACAAACATTCAAACCAACTTAATGTGAAGCTGTGTAGACAGCTATGTGCATCTTTTCCTGCCACTAATCCCTTGTGGTTTCTCTCCCTCCAGTATCGCCATGGCTACCAAAGAGAACATCATGTTTCAGCGTGGGATGCTCAAGTCCATTCAGACCAGGGTCACGACTTTGGCCAGTATCCTTTATCATTTTAATCTTTTGTCCTCCTTCTCTGTATTCTCTGTCAGAATTTCACTTTAGCGTTGGTTGTCTGTACAGAACTAACCACAGAACCTGTCCACATGAGGCCGGAGTAACAAAACCTCACTTACAGTGAGAGCTGCTGTGACAGTAGACTAAACCATTAGGCTCCATTTAGTATCTTTCTTTTCTGCTGATGTATTTTCTCTGCTGCTTTCTGTCTCTTACTCACTGCAAGGAAAGGAAAAACTCTTCTTAATTATTTTCCTTCACCACACTTCCCCACCCCTCAGATCGTTTCCCAGCCATCAACAGTCTCATCCAGAAAATCAATTTGCGCAAGAGGCGGGACTCTTTAATTCTAGGCGGGGTGATTGGTGTCTGCACCATACTCCTGTTGCTCTACACTTTCCACTGATGCACCAGTCGGCTGAACAGACAGAAAATAGTCATGTTTTTTTAATGTTTTTATATGTTCTTCCTTCTATTGTCATTTACTCTCCTTAAAATAAAAGTTTAAAGAGTTAAGAAAGGATTTTATTTTGAAAATTAAAAAAAGTCTTAATTTGGAAGTTTATTTATTTTCTGAATTCTAACATTTCCATCTTGGAAATTCTATATTGCTGCTTATATCCTGTAGTAATTTTATCTCTCTAACTGTATAAAGTTATATTTGACTGGGATTATGTAATGTTGATGTCATACTTCTTTCCATAGTGTTGCCGTTACCTAATAAAATAAAGGTGGTGAGCTCACTTTCAGCTTCGTCATGCTCATTCAAGTTTATTTCAGACATGCAGAACTATGGCACAGGAAACCAGTCATACAGTATAAATGTATAAACATCAACATCAGAGTGCCATGAACAGTGCATAAAGGGAGAACAACCCCATTCATATCTTGCAGTATATTGTAAACATAATGAGGAGTAGAGATCCAGGCGGTTCAGTCGAGTCCAAACAGGAATCTGCTCAATTTATCATAGTAGCACGCAAAGCAAGATATCACACTATGACTGCAGTAACGTACATGAGTTTAAACTTGTAAACAGTGTATGAAAGTTTATACATCTTCCCACAGCCACAAAAGTCCTGATAGAACAGAGAGAGAAACAGGGCAGGCAGTGGCGGCATTACAGACTAGAGGTGCACTGATGCCTTTAATTGACTTTATCTAATGATGACATGCCATTTTTTTAAAAGAGCAAAATATAGTGACATCCAATTATCTGTGAGTACTTCAATGCACCACTAGTTTGGACTATGAGTAGTTACACTTCCACAGAATGTGCTGTCTGATGATCCCACACTACAGCTGTGTGCAGTCTTCATCTTCCCTCCTTTGGTTCCTGAGTTTGTGGGCTTATTGGACATGAGTGTTGCCAGAAAAAGAGAAACGGCCTGCGACTTCTTTTCTTTTTCCTTCTTTCGTCCGTAGCAGAAAAAGCATTAAGTTGTACATTAGAGTCTCTTTAGTTTGTTTTCAACTCAGGTTTTGTGCTTTTTCATCTTCAAAACAATATTTTTTTTTCCTCCTCTGTCTTCTGTGCAAATTTGAGATCAGATGAAGTGAAAGGAGACTCCTTCCATCCTTCAGTTGGACTGCTGGAGCTCTGAGAGACGGAGAAAAGAAAATCTAAATTAGGATGATACACAACTTTACAGTGAGCTTTGTGACTGTGTGTCTGCTTTGTCTTTCTTCCATACCAATTGTAAACACTATGAAGATGATGACAGCCACACCCAGCAGCATCGCCAGACAGCTGAGCAACATAGAGAGACGCCCATACTTCCTTGCTCCTACAACATCTCCTGTATGGAGAACAGATCTCGACTAATGGGAAAGAAGGGGAAGGAGGTGATCAACAATTAATTATTTAAATACAACGGAAGCAACAAAGCACCTGTGGTGTTTGAACAGACTGAGATTACAACTGTATTTAGAATTTAGCCAAGTATCTGAAGCACAGATAGATAATAATAATAATCGAATAGTCGACATTATGAGTTTAAGAAAGTTAAAGCTGTAAATAAATGTAACACTCACCACATATGAGTACCACAGGGCGCATATGTTGAGCGGCCAGGCCGGGCAGAAACAGGACAGCACGGCGAGCCAGAGGTAATTCCGGGGTGCGGACCCGGGCGGCACCGGGGAGGGCAGCGGACCCAGGCTCAGCCGGGATGAGGACTTGGGTGGGGCCGACAACTGCCCGATGGAGCCCGACTTTAACGGCGATCTGTGCCCGTTCTGGTGCGCGTCCAGGGACTGGACGCTCCCTCTGATGGTGAGGGAGAAGGAGTCGGACGGCTTGATGTTACTTTGCCCGGTAGGCTCGCTGGTCGCGGTGTTCAGCAGCTTCTCCGTGTCGTGAAAGTCGGTGGGATTGGAAACTTCCCTCTCACCGAGAGCGCTTTTCCCAAAGGCAGCATCAGTGTTGATAGCCATCACTGAAAGATAAGAAATTTCCAAGTGTTATTCTGTGTCTGACCGAGCCGCTGTCTTGTGGATAGAGATGCTGGAGAGTCTTCCTTCAGATGTTCTCCATTGGGGGTCATTAGATTAAATATTATAAATTCAGAGAGACTAATACCTTCAAGGCAACCTATTTAATTAAGCAGTCTAACTCCATCAAAATGTCTTATTGATGAGCGAGATGTTATTGATGTCTGAGTCCCTCTCGCGTTTAGTTGGCGGTGAGCGTCCGGACGAACGACTCGCCTTTTACCCCCCTCCCTCCCCCTTCTATTATGTAGTGAGGTATTACCGCAACCCTTACATCTCCACAGCACATCCCCGGTGTCTGAGGCCTACTTATGCACCAGGCGAAGTGTGTGACAATGCAAAAAACAACAATTAAACCTCTTCTGAAGTGAAAGCGCGCGATGCGTAAAAGCTTTCCATTTACGCACGGGCGGCATCAGCTGGATCAGCACGTAGGGCTCCACACAGGGTGTGTGAGGAAGAGTGAAGAAGGTGGACACTATGAACCACAAGCCTTCCAACGCATGCACGCCCTGCTGACTCAGGTCCTTCAGTAAAGTCAGCGTTTAACAGGAACCTCACTGTGTCCCAGCTGTTCGAGCTTCGCTCCATGAAACCTCTTCGCCCTTTAAATCTCACCGGATAATCTGATAATATGAAAAAACAGAATAATAGCTGGAAGTAGCTCCACCTCAACCAGCTATAATATAGCCCATAGCTACAGATGAATACATAAGTAATAATAATATAACATCTAATAAACATTCAGTTTAATTTTGATACTTCACATGGCTGATCATACTTACATACTTTTACTAAAATCAGAATATAGAGATATTTCACTGTGTTGGTTTTAGTTTAGTTGATCAACTACATGATGAATGTTCATCTGTGTAATAATCTCAATAAAGAATTTATGAAGTTTTGTTGCACACCTCCAGGATTATCGAACGAAAGTGACCTGGAACGAGGTGATGGGGACAGAGTGAAGATACACACTGTCAGTCTCACTGGGTCAGTCTCACTAGGAAACTTGTTATGAGAGTTAGATATCATCCTCATTTTTTACCCACGGTAATAACAAACAGATGCAGATTTTTCATCTACACGAGGTGGCAGTAACCCATTGGCTTTATTTCTCTCAACATGGCGTGTGACGTGTTTTAAGTTTGAAGTTTTGCAGTGATCATTCCTCCATCTAGTGGTGGTTTTAAAGAAACTGCACAAAGACCCTCAAATGGAGGCAGCAGCGTCTCTCCTCCTTAGACATCTCTCCTGTAATTTTCTTATTATCAATGTAAAAAAAAAAAAAAAAAAAAAAATCATTACAGTTTTAAATATATTATTTGCTTTGCTAAACCAACAGAACTGAACCAGGTCTGTGAAGTAAAATGCTGAATGGACTCTACATGTACCCCCAAAAATCGAATTCACCACTCAAAGATTACATGCATTTCATTTGACAATTATGATGATTGGGCTGTTTTATAAATTGAGTGATTTATGAACATTAATCGGTTCTGATCTGAAACCAGTTCAGCTTACATTCATAAAGTAATATTTGAACCTGCTGCTGAAGCTGAATAAAAAAAAAACTAAGAGACATTGCTGTGAATATTGGTCAGATATAGAGACCAACAATATCGGTCAGCTGATGTTATCGACCAGTGTTAGTTTATTGCAGATATAAAGTATTGCTGTTAGTCGATATGAAAACTGTAGTATAAAATTATAAAACTTTCTAGTATATAATGAAGAAGAAAAACTCTTGTGATAATATAATGGAGTATATCAGAGTGATCTGTGATGTAAAACACTGTTAGAAGCAGCTCAAAGTGAGAGAGGGAGCAGCTCACAGCAATGATTTCACATATTGGTAATCAGTGAACTGAAAATCAGTATTGTTCTCAAACGTGTCATATCAGTCAGGCTCTAGTCAGTAACAAATATTATTTGACGTTCAGTAATACTTCCCTCAGTTTGATAATGTGACCAGTGAACATGCTGTGAAAGTTTGTGGAGGAATCCTTCAAGCATCTGGTAACTTTTTCAGGTCCTGAAGATCTCACATCTGGATTCATCCTGACTAAATGTCAGCTTGTTGACTTGTTCATGTGGTGATAAGCCTACCAGAGGACAAAGACCATAAAGTTTCTCTCTCTCTGCTCTGATGGGATCACCTTTAGACATCGAAGTTCAGTTGAATACATGACATATTTTTGCATACATATATTGTGTGTGAGCGTTCGGCGCTGCTATGTTCTTTATTGTCCACAGTCTGCACTTTTGTCCACAACAATAAACCTTCACACTGAGAAAATATTTAGTTCTTTATTGTAACAAGATGCATCATTTGAGATTATTTGTTACCACAAACTAAACATTCTGTACAGTCTAAAGTCAGATATACTTTACATGCGATCAACACAGGAATTTAAACAATGGTGGCCTAAAACTGGTTATTAAAGTCCAGTTTGAGTGTGTGAAACGTTGCTTTCCTCAGTCTTCTTCCCACCAACCCCCATCCACTTCCTCTTCTTGAGTCATCCGGGGCAGGGCTGACCAGAACAGTTCTTCAGCTGGCAGCTTTAGCATGTGTACAGGAACATAAAGCTTGCCAGTGAAGAACTGCTGTGTGTCAGCCATTCGGGGCCAAGGGTGACGGAGTACTGGGAGTCAGCCAGTGAGCGTGAGAGTTCAAACCAGACAGCCTGGAGTGACGGACAGCCCTCTTTAAGTCCCAAATGGTCACTCCTTCTCCTTCATGCATCTGCTTTAGGTGCATGTTCCTGCAGAAAGAGAAGAAGAGATAATTCAACTTCCCCTCTAAACTCCCTGTTCCACTAGCGTGGGTATGAGCTGGCCTGCAGCCAGTCACACACGTACAGTAAGTGGGTGCAGTGGAGCTACAGTGTGTGCGATCAGCTGTGAGTAAGTGGGTGAAATGAGCTGATATGCAGGAATGACTGGGAGATGCACACAAGATCATGCGTCAGATTACCAGGAGGGATACATGCATCAGCAGCTCAACTCTGCCTCTGCATGTTGGAGTGTGCCAACAAGAAATTCTTCAATATTCTCACAGTTCTGATACACAAATTCAAAAACGGGCATCTGAAAAAAAAAAAGCACTCTACTTTTTTTGTCGGTTACCGTGGTTACAACGTATGAGTGAGAGGCGATGAAGAGGAGTAGACAGCCTCAATATGAAAGAAGAGATCTTGGAGTACTTTCAGAAGTCTAATGAAAAGCTATTTGTGTTTGAAGTCTTCATTAATAAAGTGAACGTTAAGGTGTTTCCAAAGGAAAAAAAATGTAGCTGCACCTGATCAACAGGCCTCTATAGGCTGCTTTGAAAACAGTTTCAGTCGTTACTAGTAAGCAGTTTTGGGGTGTGTTCAGTTATTGACAGTAGTTACGTGTTCATAGATAAGATTTAAAAGTCCAGTGTGTAGGAATTAGTGACATCTAGCCACGTTCAGCCACTAAACTTGTAAAGAAAGGTCCTACCTAGAGCCAGTGTTTAGTTTGTCCATTCTGGGCTACTGTAAAAACATGGCGGTTCAACATGGTGGACTCCACAGAAGAGGACCTACAGCTTCTGTAGATAAAAGGCTAATTCAAAGGTTACAAAAACACAATGATTTTATTTTCAGGTGATTATACACTAATTAAAACATGGTTATGAATATTATATTCAATCTATGCCAAAAATGGTCCTAAATGTTACACACGGGTCCTCTAAATTATTAAAATTAAATACAGATAAGATTAATGGTGTGAATTAAAGCCACTCTATGCATCATTTTGGCTCTTGGGATGGTAATGTCAGTCTGTCTACTACTTCGGTCCAGACTGACATATCTCAACTATTACTGGACAGATTATCGTGAAGTTTCATGCAAACATTCATGTTTCCCGGAAGCTGAAGCCTGCTGACTTTTCCTCTAGCGCCATCATCAGATTGACATTTGTGTTTCTGAGTTAAATATCTCAACAACGACTGAGTGGATTGCCATAAATTGTGGTGCACATATTCATGTGCCCCTGAGGATGAAATGCAGCAGCTCCAGTGATCCCTTAACTTTCCATCTGGTGCCATCATCAGGTCAACATTTAAATTTGTAAACGACCAAAATTCCAGCAGAGCAAAGTCTGATGATAATGACATTCCCATCAGCCTCAGCTGTACTTTGTGCTGTGCTAATTAGCAAATGTTGCTAATGATGCTAACACACTAAACTAAGATGGTGAACACGATAAACATACCTGCTAAATATGAGCATGTTAGCATGCTAACATAAGCATTTTGCTAAGATCACCACTGTGCCCTGATATAGCCTCAGAGTCTGTAGACTGAGTCTTTTTTTTGTGCGAACACACGTACTTTAATTACACTCCAGCAATTACCTTGCTAGACCTAAAGTTATTGATATAGATATTGATGTGATAAAATAAATTCAACATGCACAGTGAGTTCAACACACTGTTTAAAAAAGTTGAACCACTTCAAGACTAACACGCCTAAAGCAGGTCTGTGCTTTTCTTGCCTTCAAAGAGATAATCTTGTGGTGATCTTGAGATATTGAGGACATGCTCCACTTCTCTGGTTGACGATGAGTAACACATGCTGTACATTCCTGCAGTAAGGAGACCCAGAATAATCTCAGGTATTTGAGTGTCCTGTAGCCTGTAGACCAAGCACAGCAGGGGGGCAGGTCACAATCAACAGGATTAAACTTTTACAGACACTGCTGCAGGGAGAAATGATTCTGTCGCACACTTTGTTTGGATTTTACTTTGGGATTATCCTGAGAGGGTCAGCCGTTTCCACACAGATCATTATGGAAAATACACAGGTTGTACATGGAAAAACACTACTGAGATTTTCTTCCACCACCTGCCAAATTTATCTACATGACAAATGTCAGAATCTTTTTGAAGTGGGTGAGTCAGCATGCAGACGCCTCGACTGCCTGTTCTGACTTGTGACTGACGTCCTCTGAAAAAAGTACTCACAGTCAAAACTACCACTCCTATCTTTTTTTAAAACCACTAAAAGAAATGTGCCGCTGCTGTGCCAGATGTATTCTTTTACAAATCCAATCAAAGTCATAAATCAAGTGTTAAGCCATGTAACCGACTACAGGACTACAAAATGGCGGCCATTAATTCTGGTTCTGAGTTGCTGTTATGTCGCTGCTGCTTTGGCTCCAGGAGTTTCACCTCTCCTCTCTTTCAGTGGTTTGCAGTCAGAGCTGACACTCATTAGCCGAATGTGGTCGTACGTCCACCAGGCCCCGCTCTCAGTCTTCATCTGACATTTTTTCTGCTTTACACTATTGATGCAGCTCACCTCCACGCTCCATGCTTATCTTTTCGTCATACTGTAGCATGTTTATTTAAAATGAATCATTCATAGGCACTTAATCCTGGCTGGGGTAACACACTTTGAGCCGCTTTGTGACAGTTGTTCACCTACTAAATATTGCAAAAAGTTTTCACTTTTCTTGGTTCATTGACCCTTGAAAGTTTTTACAAATACTAAAATTTATAATACAAACAGTAAAGTGAGTTGCCACATCAGGTTTACAGATACCCTTTATATCATTTTGGGCTACAGAGGATTTTTAATTGTTGCAGTACTGCTGTTGGCCACTAGACCAGACTGACGTTTCTTCACTCGGAAACCCGCGGGGATGCATTGCTTCTTCCGCCTCCCAGCTAATCTAAATATCAGCAAAGACGTGGATCATCGGCGGACCTGGTGAGTTGTATACAAATTCACCCTCAGTACAGTTGTCATGAACGGGGAAATATAGCTATAGAGACCAAAACTGTTTTTTGTACCAGGCTGTAAACATGTTTATTTCTGCTGTGAAGTTGGACTTATGGAGGTTGAAATGTTCTGTAGCCAGCCTCAAGTGGCTGCCTGAGGAATTACAGTTTTTAGCATTACACGCTTTATTTCCCAGACACAGAGGTTGTCGCTTGGTGCTAACATGCTCTTTAGCAAGTATAATGTTTACCATGTTCACCATCTTAATTTAGCATGTTAGCATGCCAACATTTGCTAAATCACACTGAACACAAAGAGACTGATGGAAATGTCATTTTGGAGGTATTTGATCATAAAACAAAGATGGCACAAGATGACACGTAGTGGACTGACAGACCAAATGCCACCACGACTGATCTGATTTTTTTTTACAGTGTACATTGTTAAAAAACCCCACAGTGGATCTTTAGCAGAAGAAGGCCATCATTCGTCACATCAGGATCATGAAGTGAACCACCACCCTCCTCCCCCACAGGCCCGCACACGCACTCGTGCCAGTGTTAGTCTGAATGAAGTCAGGGAGGAGGACGTACAGTACAAGACCTCGGGCCACACACAGGGCCACTGACAGCCTTAACGGTTGACTATGGCTGCCACAACCTCAAACTGAAACTGAATTAGATATTTGTTCCATCGCGTGCCAGTCCGTCCACAAACAGGGACTCTGTATCTTTATGTTCACAATGACGGCCAGTGTTGACTCTTTTACTGTGCCACTCTTTCCTCTATCTCTTCCTCTTCTTTTTTTTTTGGTTTTGTTTTTTGGTCTTTCCTGACTCGTCTGTCCTCTCCACCCTCTTTCTCGGTCAGATCAGACTGTCCTGCATTCCTCACATTCCAGCTGCGTATGTTAGAAATTCCATCCAGCTGCTGTGGGCTCGCACAGCCTTCTTTTCCATCCCTCTATCCTTCACCCATCTCCTCTGCATCTACTCATCTACATCTGGTCTGCACCGGACCAGGGCGGACGTGGCTTTACCGTCAGGATCACCTTCACCTCCACTCTGCCTTTGCCTTTTTGTTTGTGCACCTCATACCTCCTCCTCTCCTTCTCTTTCTTTCTGTCTTTCTTTCTTTCTTCCTGTCTCTCTTGACCTTATCCGGGCGAGGGAGTCAGACAGAGAGCCGCATGACAGCCAGTGTGGAAGGCCTTGAGACAGGCTTTTATACATTCAACAGTGAAAAAAGAGATAACACACAGTCTAATACACAAAAGACTGAGCTTATCTGAGACTGTGGTCGTGAATTCTCTGCCACAGCAGGGAGGATAAGAAAAAGGAAAGACACACAGGAGTCGAACTGGCGGGATGTGAAATAGGAATTATGGTGTGTAAACCGGAGTACAAGAAAACAAAGGACCTGTCTCTGTACTCTCATTTGACCTTTTCATGTGTGAGGTCATGAAATCAGACACCTCAATCATCAGTCTGACTGTCAGCGACGAAACTACACGAGAAAATATGTGAAGACGTGCATGAAATTGCAGACTTCCACGCCGCTGCTTACAGCTCTGTGAACGGAGACGTACCATAATTAAATGTTACGTTACATACATCAATTCAGGTACATTCCTCTGCTGCGGGTGTGGCCCAGTGGGAGAGTGTTTACTGCCCCAGATTGTAGTCTGTAATATAGACTGATCATTTTAGACTGGGAATGGGGACAAAGACAGGGAAAGGGCGGTGGCTTTGGCAGCGCACTGATCATAGTGCAGAGAGCCTCTTCTTATGCTCTGCTGCTCGCTGTTTGCTGGACTTTAAACCCAGAGATCACTCCAAACACACGGGTTCAGGTTGTTTTACTCTAAGAGGAACAGCTGAATGCCATTCTGAATTTACAACATCCTGATAATGTGCTGCACGAGGCCTGTAAACCAGGCTTCAGGCACTGTGTGCCATTTTGTTTGAAAGAACTGGATTTTTTTTTTCTTTCTTTTTTTCTAAATGAACCTACATAACACATCCCTTCTTGCCCCATCCTCCCTTGACAAGGCACGCAACAGGAATGAAGGGTGTAACCCAAGTTGAGCAAGATGGCTTCACTTCTGCAAATGTAGGCAGTGAAAACAGCAGCGGGAGAGGTTGCTTATTTTGACCGGACACAGGGCAAACAACGCACGTAGACGAGATGAGCTGCTTTTTAACTGACACCCTGTCATTGCCATGTGATCCTCATTGACAGGATGGCTTATGTCACGCTCCGGGTTGCAATGGCACGAATGCATCTCGTGACACAGCCTATTGCGCATTCCTACCGGCACACTGAACTCTGGCAGTACAATTATGTAAGACTCCATCGCTGTAACATACACTACAGTGACCACCCTCCTCCTCCTTCTCCTCCCTTAACCACTCATCCCAGAGAAAGACGACTTATAAATCACTGCACTTCTCTTTTCAAATGTTTTATATCAGTGTGACGATGATGTATGTGTGTATGAGCTGAGGAGACTTGAGAGCCTGAAGCCTGACAGGCGGAGAGGCCTAAATATTTTTGTTACGTCGACTGCTTAAAAATGTGTTCCTGCTCCAAACACGTACAGTCATACACTGTTAATAAAGTAATCTTTGATTTGAAGAAAGATCTGCCAGGTGACTGCTAGTGTCACCACATTTCTGAGGAATGACTCGGCCTGAGTTATCTTCCTGATTTTCACCTATCCCCTACTTGAGCACAGGCTTTTTCCTCGGCCTGTTATGAACTCAGCAAATTTGAAGGAGCTCTGAGTGCTGACACTTCTTCACATGTTTGGATTAGAGAAATTCAGGCCTTGAAATCCGACATTTGACCGTGAAGTACGCATAAATACAGTTCTCTAGAGTAGTTTCCTGATTTTCTAAATGTCATGACACAATGGATTTAAATACAACAAACCTGTAAATCTGTGATCGTGCTGTCAGTGAGCCTTTGCTGGCCTTCCTGTGTGTCATTTAGACAGAATTCTGACTTTTCAGCACATTTTAAGCAGCTCTTAGCTGCTATCAGCCTTTGTAAAATAACTGCATGTGCAAATACTCCATGCAGCACTTTTAGCAAAGCCTCTGGCCACAATTTCACTGAGCCAAGCATCTAAATGTTGATTAAATGTTTGCAGGAGCTGGGAACTTCTGGTCAAATTTCTTGGGTGCCCATAATTCATATCAGCTCCCCTGTGTCAGTGGGCCCGGACCATATGATCTACATGACACACACACACAGGCCTTCAGCCAGAACTCCTATAACATCAGCTGTAAAGCCTCGACAATCTGACGACGCTGAAATGTGCAAAAAGCAGGAATCAGACCCGCGGAGGTTATTCGGACTCGTGTTTCCCAGGTTGCCGTTTCCACGCAAACTGGGTCATCAAGCCGCCACAGGCTAAATCAGGCTGACAGGAACAAGCGTTCAGCCAGCACAAACACACACACACACACACACACACAGCCTCACAGTCAGTAATACGCCCCACCTTGACCACCGGCCGGGTCGCTCCTGCGCGGCCAGCACATCTGAACGGTCCGCCAGAGTTCAGGCTGCCTCGCCCACCGCGCGGCGGAGTCCCGGACCTTCTGCAGGGTGTGCCGCTGTCATCCACGACAGAAAGCGGAGATATACATGATATTCATGTCTGTGGAGGTGAGTTTGAGCGGAGCAGCAGGAGGAGGACGCAGCGCAGGACTTCAGCCCCTTTTACACAACTCCAGCCCCAGTCCTCTCTCTCTCTCTCTCTCTCTCTCTCTCTCTCTCTCTCTCTCTCACACACACACACACACACACACCCATGTCAGACACACACCCGGCTTCCCACTCCGATCAGCTGGCAACGTGATGACGTAGAAGCCACGAGAGGCGGACGCGGAATCTGCACGGATCTGACGTCTGCACGCACGAGCCGAAAAAAGCTTTTCGTTTTCTCATTAACAACCGTTTTATTAACGTTTTATTAATGTTTTGTCTTGTAATGTTGTTTTTATTATTTTACTTGTCTCATTGAATGTTCTAATCCAAATCAACTTTGTAACATTGGTCTGAATAAAGTTTATGACGTATCTTGAAAAAATACTTTATTTATATTTACTTTAGTTGTGAAACAGCGTGAGGTTCTGAGAAGTACAGCATAACAAACAAACATTATTTGTTGGGCTATTTTCTTCATTAAACTTTGAATTATTACACTGACTATTATGATGATTGGACAGAAATAAGAAGATGACCAAAGTCAAAATGATTCACAGAGTCAGTATGGATGTACTGTTGGATGACAGTTCAGTAACAAGGCTTTGACCTGGAGACAGCAAATATACCCATTCTCTGTTTGTACATGTGATAGGCAGACTTTGATCCAATAGACTGCCACCCCAGCTGTCACATCATGAGCAGACATACACCTGGAAACATCTGTCCATTAAGAGGAAACATACATGAGAGACTCAGTCTCAGTCTGGAGGTCTTTGTCCAGGGTGGTAAGTGAGTGAGTTCATCTCCTGGTGTTTTAAAGCTGACCCTGTTTTAATCTCCATGAACTTTATAAAGACTTTTTTTTTTATTAATCTGTGGACTTTGTTTTACTGCAGGCATTTTAGGCAACCAGCTGAGCACGCTGTTTTAAAGCTATGACCAACAAAGACACCTTTTTAACATTTTATATATACATAGACTTCCATTGTCTAGAACGTGCTCGCTGAATTTACACTGTGGAGCCAGAGCGGGGTTACGAACATGGCACTGTGTGAGGTAAATGAGTTTTGTCTAATTGTCCCGCCACTGATGATGATGTGCTATTTGAACTGTTTTTAACTCCTGGTGTCGCTGTGTTTTTATAGTGTTTAGGTGATGACCTGTGTGTGGTGTGTTCTCATAGCCCCCGTGATGTCTCGTGCCTACACAATCTGAGGTGGTTTTTATATTGGTTTTATCTCCCTTTTTAGCATCCTTGGCTGATTGGCATCAGCATTTGGTATGTTATGGACGATTGTCTGTCTTTTATTTGTTTATCCCTGTACACTAACAGCTGCACCTCCAGTCACCAGTCCGTCAAGCGCCTGAAGTTCACGGACGACACCACCCTCATCGGACTCATCTCTGATGGTGACGAGTCCGCCTACAGGTGGGAGGTTGACCATCTGGTGACCTGGTGCAACCGAAACAACCTAGAGCTCAACGCTCTCAAGACAGTGGAGATGGTTGTGGACTTCAGGAAGAACTCAGCCTCACCTGCCTCCATCACCCTCTGTGACTCCACAATTGACACTGTGGAGTCTTTCCGCTTCCTGGAAACTATCATCTCCCAGGACCTCAAGTGGGAGCTGAACATCAGCTCCCTCATCAAGAAAGCACAGCAGAGGATGTACTTCCTGTAGCAGCTGAAGAAATTCAACCTGCCAAAGACAATGATGGTGCACTTCTACACCTCCATCATTGAGTCCATCCTCACCTCTTCCATCACCATCTGGTACGCTGCTGCCACCACCAAGGACAAGGGCAGACTGCAGTGTGTCATTCGGTCTGCAGAGAAGGTGATTGGCTGCAATCTTCCATCTCTTCAGGACCTGTACGCCTCCAGGACTCTGAGGCGTGCAGGAAAGATTGTGGCTGATCCCTCCCACCCCGGACACAAACTCTTTGAGACACTCCCCTCTGGCAGGAGGCTGCAGTCCATCAGGACCAGAACCCTACGCAACAAGAACAGTTTCTTTACATCCGCTACTAGCCTTATCAACAAGGCCCGGAACCCCCCTTGACACTGACTCTCTCCCTCTCCTCATCCAGACCTACATGCTACACTAACGTAGCATCTTCAGACCTTCTGCGCTACATTAACGCACGGTCTATTTATTTGGGACCACTTCATCCTGTTGTATATCTGCACATTTATAGCATTTTGTGAATATAGTGTGAACTATACTGTCATATACTTGCACTACAGCTCCTTTGTTTTTAGAAGATATTCTATATATATTTATATTGTTTATATTTTAATACTTTTTTTTATCTTCCTATCTTCCTCCTTTTTTATATGTTTTTTTAACTTAATGTTTATTCTGCACCAACTACACCAAGTCAAATTCCTTGTAAGTGCAAACCTCCTGGCAATAAACTTGATTCTGATACTGATTCTGATTGTGTTACAATTGATCCATTAATGTAAAATGTAATTTTATCATCACTTGTGGGGGACTTTGTAATTCCTCCTTGAGGCTCCGTACAGGTAACAAAACACACAAAATCCTAATGGACTCATAAAGACATCTAACCACTAAGACTGAATTTTATGCAGGTCCAAACATTAAAGTTTGGTCAAAGGAGTCTCAGTTGTAGCTCACTCATTAAAAGATGTCTCAGCATTTTCTGTTTATCTGTTTTAATGGCTTAAAATAATCTAAAGAGGCAAAATCAGAGTCCTTAGAGTCAATAGCTAACTAGGACCCCAGGGGCCACCTAAAGCCTGACAGTAGTCTTACTGTGTAGCAACTGGTTTGACATAAACTGCCTTAAAGTGAGAGTATGTGAAAGAAATCACATTCCTCCACTTACAAATGAGAAGATGGATTTCCAGTCATACACACCCTTCCTCATTTTTGTTTTGCTGCTGCTGCCTCACTATGTCTGGTATGACACTAGTGTATGGTGTCTAATTAATGTTACCAAATGTTAGACCTTCTTAGCTTAACTGACTTTACAGTATTTCTTTACCTGAACTGCAGCCACACAATATTTTAGCATGTCAATATTTTAATATTTAAATGATTTTATCACAAAAGTAAAACAAGATTATTGTAATGTTTCACTAACATGCTTCAGCGACACAGTCATAACTAAGTTTGCTCACGTTAGCCACCATTAGCTAGGCCTACCATCTACTGAACTGAGCAATCATGTTTCATTCCTCGTGAACTGAACAGAATGTTACATAGCCCCGCTTCAAGGTGCAACTGTTTCATTCTGTGTCCAAATCTACAGATATACAGCCATGTTCAGAAATCTGAATCCGGTCAGCAATGCTTCATGTTAGACTTTACATACATCTCTGCTTCTGGCTTAACTGTGTTGAAAGTCTCAGGAAGAGAGAGAACTCATGGAGTGTAAAGATCTGAGAGGCACAGGATGAGACAAAGCAGCTGTTAAGGTTTCAGTTTGAACCTGAAACAAACTGCATAAAAAATGTGCTGTGTTAAGACACCATGAGTCTGCAAATGGCCTCCAGAGACGTCAGCAGGACAAGATGAACTTGTTAGTCTCTCAACACTGACGCACGCCGACACTCCCACAGCAAGGACTCTCTCTCTCTCTCTCTCTCTCTCTCTCTCTCTCTCTCTCCTGTGAACCTGGGCTTGTCACTCTGCAGCTTTAAGGTTTGTGAACTTTAAGAAGCTGCTTCCTCACTGTCACCTGACACAGTGAGCGCACACAGCAAATCCTCACGGGACCAAATCCACTATATCATTCTCGTGTCTCCTCCATCCTCTGCCTGTTTTTCACAGAACATGTGACCAAAGGTAGATTTACTTTGCCTGTGATCAGATTTACAACATGAACCACTCTGATTTTGACCTTGGTAATTTCCTGAATTCTTTGTGATTTATTGCACTTCCCACCGGACTCTTTTCTCCTCCTACCACTTATGTTATTATTATTATGCTGTTTCTGTGGAAATGTTCATCACTCCAGTTGCTCATTGCTGTATGGTAACCCGTAACCTTCACTCCCTACTGATTCAGCCTCAATGTCCATAATAGGCGTTTGTGGAGGTGGAATCATTATGAATCAGTGATCATCATTACAGCACTAATCTCTTTGAGCAGATATCTGCATATGAATGCAGAATCTGTAGGCGAGGGACCAAGACTTCTGTTTTCCGTTTGTAGTGACCAGTCATATTTGAGTGGGCTTAGGTTGCAACAGTCCGTGTGGAGAGCAAACGAGGCAGAACACAAATGCAGTCTCTAAACCTGGCTCTGACTATCTTCTGATGACGATCTAACTTTGCATTAGCTTTTTTTTTTTTAAATACATTTTTTGGCCTTTTTCAAGCTTCATTTGACAGAGACAGCTGAGGAGTGACAGAAATGTGGGGAAAGAGAGAGAGTCCCCATGTTAAATGTCCAACTTCACAGCAGAAATAAACATCTTTACAGCCTGGTACAAAAAAACATAATTTCCCCGTTTATGACAACTGTACTGAGGGTGAATTTTCATTGAACTCACAAATTATATTAAGGCTTAAAGTTAACAACGTGGCCACTTTGATTGACAGGTGAGTGCCATTACAGATGACTTGTTTGAGCACCCAGGCTTCATTCAGCTCGCCTCAGTTCCACCAATGATCGGCTGCATCCAGAGCTACCAATGTCACATACAGCTCCTGTGGGTGACATCACGGATACTACGTCTATATTTATACTATATGGTCCTGCTAGCCTAGGATATATCATCATCAGACAATAGCCGATGTGTTCTGAGATTGTTATAGCACTAATTGGCAGCATTATTTAGGATCAGTATTGATCAGTGTTTGCTATGAGTAGCTTTATTGTACATATTTGGGATTTGGGTTGTTTGTTTGGTTCAGGTTTAAATGTCTATAGTGAATATGAATATAACATTTACTAGTTTCAGATACTAATTCAGCCCAAAGAATAAGCTGTACTGTTACTAAATATGTCTGACACAGAATAATGCAGAATAATCCCCCCCCCCACCCCCGCTGTCGTGACAAGCTCATCAGAACAAGACGTGAACAGGGGCATAGTTCACAACACATAAAAACTGAAACAATCACATGACCTAACAGAATTGTGGGTCAAAGGTTGTGTGAAAACTTCTTTGCATGGGCCACAAACCATCCACTCTGCCTGCACGTGTGAAGTTTGATTCTGTGTGACAGCCAGCTCTGTCATGTCTAAGGAGCACCTGTCTGCATCTCACTGTGAACTTCGTCACTCCGGCGTGGATAAATATTGCGTGTCCTCTCTGACTCAACATCACGATTCATCCTCTTTCTTCCTTCCTGTAGTTCTTACCGAAAGAGCTCAGATATGTGGGGGAATGCAGAAGCAGGACAGACTTGTTCGAGCTCTATTCATAGCACTGGTGGGTGTATGGTTTAATAGCAGACAGAACTCTTTACCTAGTCATTATTAGAAAGGTTACACTTTACAAAGGCATTAAATAGCCAAATGTATAAATGTCATAAATTCAGGATGTGTGTGTTTGTTTCTCTGTACGTGCATGTGATGTGTGCACAGTAATGAGGAACCAGGGGGGGGGGGCAGGACAGGAATAGGATGGAAACTCCCTGGGAAATACCACAGTGCATGCTGTGTATGTTGTCAGACGACATATTAAAATCCCCATGTGGATTTAAAAGGACAAGCTTTCACAAATATCAGTTTCTTGAACGTAAAACAAAGCACTTTTTTCTTTCTTCGTTTTTCTTTAAGCAAATTTTTGCTACAGAAAGAAAATACTAATAATATAAAGTCCACCAACAGGTCAAAATAAAGCAATAGTTTTAAAATCAAGGTGGTATATTTACCTTGAAATGACATAACTGCTTACATGTGAAAAAAAGGTCACCCATAATGACAAACCCACAGAGAATTAGCGCCCAACTGCTCAGCTCTTCTCAGCTGTATGGAGCATATATAGACTTTCAGCTCCTTGTTTTGGTTTTCTAGCTGAAAACTTGTGCTGTTTTGTGTTCAGCAGGCAGATATTTCAGTGAAAAGGCTCTAAAAAAATGACTGTATGCCACCTGGCATACAGTCTATGGACTACGGAAAAATACTAAAACATAATGTCACAGCAGCACAAATAGAGAAGAGTCATAAAGTCTGACTCTGTCATGTCAGTTACACAGTATCTATCCAAAGTTAGCTAACATTAGCCACCATAGTCTACTGCTCATAACAGACCTCTGTATGATAAAGTGAGGTATATGGTTAGTTTTTACTGTTTATGAGTTAAAATCTAAACATCTTTACATGTTACAAAAATAGAGTTTGTACATTATAATGTGTTTCATGTGCACTGACAATCAGCTCTTCCTTGCTGTGTCATCATTATGGCATCAGCACAAGGCCAGCTCCGTGCAGCTTACTCAAAGAACTCATCAATGACTGAAGGACCATTGCCCACATTTATCCAATGGCTTAAAATAGTTTGGACCGACAGGTCTCACGCTGCTCTGGTTTCATCTGATGACCATGTGTGCTCACTTTTCAGATTTTATTTCAATGTGACGACGCAAAGCGTACAGCTGAAATGTTCTGTTTGCATTGATCAGATGTTTTTCAGTGTCTCTTAGATTGTCACAGAAATAATATCCATCAACAACTGGTCCACGCTGCAGCAAGACTGACATGTTTTATTGTTTTGATGTTATTTTATTTATATCGCCTCTGTGATAATAATAATAATAATAATAATAATAATAATAATAACAATAACAAAATAAATTAAAACTTGCTTATCATTTTGATGCAGTCACTGTAATCAGAGTTCTACATGTTCATTTGTATATAATGACATGACATAACCATGACGTCATTCTTAGGTCCATTCATTATTGGTCATTGTTGACAACACAGACCTCGTGGCGCAACGGTAGCGCGTCTGACTCCAGATCAGAAGGTTGCGTGTTCAAATCACGTCGGGGTCAATCCTTTGCACAAACACACTTGAACTTATTTGAACTGTTGCTGTCATGTGCTAAATCAAATACTTCCCCAAATCCTACAAGAACACATAAAACACATCAGCTGCTATCCTCTGTGGTTCTGACATGTTGTCTTCTCTTTCTGTTTTTCTGAATCTGAACTTGAATACATATGATACATATAAATACACTCATTTATACTCCTCTGACCTAGATAATCGTACTGTGTGTACTGTATATACAGTATCTGATGTATAGTGTACTGATCATCCTACTATTCTATTCTAACTTCTCACTGCTGCCATTATTGTTATTCTCATCTGCCTCTTGCTATTTATTCTCGATATGCATGTTACACTTGTTATCACTGCTTTTTGAACTTCCGGTTGTGCTGCATTTTTGTGAATAGAGAGGGGCTTTGAATCCACACAGGATGTGTCACGTTGCCATGGGGACGCGTCCCTGGGCAACGCGGCGGTGAAGCGTGATTTGGTAATGCGTGTCCCACAACAAAGCTCAGAGTTAGTAATGTAGCATCCAGCTTGTCCTTAGTTCATCTGCCTTCAGTTTAAAATGAAGCAGCTCGTTTTAACAGTGAAGAACAACAACAGGTGCTGATCCACGAAGCTGTACACTCACGTTTGTCTTTGTTAGTCGCGTTGTTGTGAATGTCCCAGTTTAATGCTCCTGCAGTGAGTGAGAGGATTCATGGGAGAAGAATTTCTCCTCAGGCACCATCATCGTCTCCAGTCTCGGTGAACTTGTTCAGCCTGCACAGACTTATTCAGCAGCACTGTGTCAAGACGACATCATGCCAGAAGAGAAGCAGCAGCCTCAACCATGCAGAAGCTCAGACAAGAAGAAGAAGGAGAGGAAGAAAAGCAAGAGAGCCACTGCTTCCAGCTCTCCCCCACAGAATTCAGGTAGATGCACAAGTCCTGCATCATGTGAAATTCTTATCAGCATATTGTCAATGGTAAAATGACCAAAGTGTTACATTCAGAGTTACATTATATGAGGGATTCTTTCAAGTCCTGCAAAAGGACATTTTTTAATGGACTGTAAATTTTGACTGCAGGAACGTTATGTTCCATCATGTCTGAGTATTATTTTGACTTTTTGTGTATCATACTGCAGTAATTTAAGTAAAAGGCCTGCTTACTGTTCCATCATGGTCATTGTGAGAACAATGGGGTCAAAAAAAGAAAAGAAACAGTTGTTTTTACAGTCAGAAACTGGCAGCTCTGATTTCCAGAACTTTACTGTAATAAATACAGTAGAACTTTTTCTAATATTACGGTAAAATGATTTTAGTTTCGTGATTTCACATTTTTGTCGTTTTCACAAGTTGCCGTTTTTTTCATTAAAAGAAATGCTGATTATCCATATAACTGATGTGAAAATATATGAATGTTGTATAAAATAAAGGTTTTGCCATGAAATATTACACAGTACAATTAACAGTCTCCAATATAAAATAATACTTTATTCTGTATAAATTCCCTTAATTTTCTGTATAAATAAAGTTTTACTATAAAATATAATTGTGTTTTATGACAATGGTGTCTGGACTCAAACCAGGGACACATTTGCACCCTGAGGCCATTACAGTATATAAGGAGCCCGTGCATTTTCTTTGTGCTATTGATAGATTTATGCGGCCACCAACATAAATTAAAGGTCTTTATCAATGTAGGTATGTGCAGGACTTAAGCTCAAAATTTTGTTTTCAAAAAATTAATTAATAAACATTACATGTATGACAGGCCAGAAAATAAAATCCCCATGTCCTCTCTTCACAAAAGTGCAGGACTGTTACAGTTAATGAAATGATTATGCCACATTTTTATTCAAAGCAGACACCTTTAGAATTCCAGATGATCCCAAAAGCCTTAAAAATGTTTAATGTCCCTCTGGAGAAAACATTCATTTGAAGTATCATCGCTTTGTAAGTTCAAACGAGGGTCACTGTTAATGCACACAATGTAAACATAGTATGGGGATCATGTGGTGTGGTAGAGGATTCCCTGTAGGGTTGAATAGGTCATTAGAGAATAGGCCCCCAGTGTCGCTTCCCATCACTGTCCTATTACAGCTCATTACTGTAAACCAAGCCATTATCCCCCCAACTCCAGAGGGAGTCATTAGTAATCGAAACCCTCAGCTTTGTTTGGCAGTCTATGTGTGCCTACATGTTTATGTTGCCTCCCCACAGAGAAACCTCAGACATCACCTTTGCCTCCTGAGACCTTGCCGATGTCCCTGCTGCCTCCTCAGAGTCTTAACTCGGGTCAACCTCAAAGCCAGCTGCCCAAGCCCAGACCTGCAAGTAAGAAGGACAGAGAACGGCCTGCCAGGAGTGGTCGGAAGAGCAAAAAACACACCAAGGATTTAACGTCCCTGCTGACAGTGACAAACAAAACAAGTGAGAGCGAATCTCCAGTGCAGAGATTTGTGGCAGAGGTCAGCACCCAGAACAGGGAGAGCCTGAGGTGGGAGGGAGTGCTGGAGGACCCTCAGGCTGAGGAGAGGAGACTGGAGATGTACAGGGCTAACAGGCGGCAGCGTTACATCGCACACAGAGAGGCTCTGTTGAAAGAAATGCAGTGAGACAGACTGCAGAAATGCAGAGAGAAAGAGCTTTGACTGGATCTGAATTAAAGAAGCTTATGCTGTTAGTCATCTCAGGCTTTTATTGTTCACAGTTGAAATCAGCTCCTTGGGCGCTGTGAAGAAGTGAATAGAAACTGTTTTGCAAACTCTAAACCCTGACAGAAATGCTTCTCTGTCAGGTACAAATAATAAAGGATTTGCACTTTGTTTATCTGCTTCTGAATTATGTATCACTTCCACAAGAGACCTAAAGTTGATCTTTCAGGACTGAAACCCAATCAGGATAATACCACTGAACCCCTCCCTCACATCCTCGTGTCCAAAGGTCAGAGAGGTACAGGAGGGTTAAATGGATGGTGGGGGTCACATGACAGAAGTGTAAAATATAGGTTAGCAATTTTCTTTTTTAATTTTAACAAAACAAAAATCCCCAGAAAGCCATTCACCAGAGACGATGTGGAGTTGTTCAAAACTAAGTTTGACTGTAACAATGTGCTATACTGTCACACTATCTAATAAAATGTGTGTAAAAGTCTTCAGCATGTTGACTGATCTAATGTGCAGGGTCCTCAGGGATAACCCCCCTCCCTCTTTCACCTCAACCTGAACTGCCCACATGTCTTGCACATGGTTTGCAGCCCTTTTCGGGTCAGCTTTTGGAGTCCTGGAGCTGGAACAGGAGAGGTAGAGGAGAGGCTGACACTGACCAACCAGGAAAAGGCATATGTGAGGTCACTGGAGCCAGCATCATCAGCTGAGGGCCCGAGGATGGAGCAGGGAAGACATCTTCTACTGCCAGGCTGATGGTACTGGTGAGCCAGACCTGGCTGGGGTGGATGCAGCCCTCCCCTACTTCCTTTATGGAGTCTAGGGGGCAGTCCAGGACAGAGCTGGCCCTCTCCGTCCTCCCCGATGGCTGCATAGAATATAGCAGATGTCACCACAGTGTCATAGAAGGACACACTCCAAAGGATCTCAGTCTCCTCAGTAAGTGGAGATGACTTTGACCCTTCTTGTACAGGACGTCTGTGTTGTTAGACCAGTCCAGTTTGTTGTTGAGGTGAACACCCAGGTATTTGTATGCTCCCACCATCTCCATATCCAATCCCTGGATGTTCACTGCTGTGGTCTGAGGCGTCGTCCTCCTGAAGTCGATCACGAGTTGATGTGAAGGAGGTTGAGATCTGAGATGACCCCCCTGTACTCCTGTCATTTCCTTCTAATACACTAACTGGTTTGCTTTTAACTGTGCAGAAGAAACAGACTTTCTATTTTGTTTCAGCGGCAGTGTGAACAGTTCACAGCTAACTATTATGCTGTAACTGCTGTTCATTGACACACTTTATATCTTAACTTACCACCTAACCCTCACCAGTGACCAGCAAACACTGAAAACTCAGATTTAATGATTTGGTATATTTGCTCATTAATTAATATTTGGATACACTGCCCTGCCCTTGTGATCAAATTATGATGATCAAAATGTAGTAGTTGATAACTTTGCTAACGGCTATTTTTTACATTAAGTTACTTGTCAATTTGTAATTACTGACATAAGGTCATCTCTGAATCATTGCTGCCGTCTCTGACCTGTACAGTGTGCACATGCAGATTATTTTATATGACTCTTTTTGCATTTATAGAATTGAATATACAAAGAGGGACATGTGACAACAGAGGAGAGTTTATTGTTCCTGTCTGTGCCAAAGTCATTTTTAGAAACACCGCCGCTATTGGACGACAGGTGGCAGAAAAGTCCTGAGTGAATCATGAGTTCAGTCATTGAATGCAGAGGAGGCAGTGCTGTTGTGCCTGAGATTCTTTTAATGCATGAACAAAGTGAAAAACAAGACAAAAGGTTTGAATGACAAGTACATTGCTGTTATTTCTTCCTGGGTTCACTTTGCATTGATGACAAAGCTGTTTCTAAAATGAGGACTAATATTCATTATTGGAACTTTTCAATCTTGTAAGAGGCAGAATAATCATTTTAATTAAAAAGTCACTAGGAGAACAAATCTGATATTCTTCTTACCTCAAGAACTCATAATATGCTATAAGGCTTAAAGGTGTTCCTGCTACATACAAGTTTAATTTGAAGCTGTTGAGTTCTTTGAGAGCTGTGAAGTTGCAGGAGTGTTGCTGACACTCACATTAACTCACATTAACAATTGAATTCAACTGTATGATGATATACACCATGTATGATGTTGATTGTTCTGTTACCCAAATAAGAAAAATATTTTAATGGATTATATCACTATTCTTCAATCCTAAATATCATAACAGGTACAGGCCTTGGAACGTCTGGCACCCCTGTATACAGTGAACAGATTCTGTTGACAGGAACGGTGCTGAGAGTGAAGTGAAGAGTAAATGTGGAGGTGGAAAGAGAGGTGTTAGGTAAAGACAGTCATGAGCCAGCAGAGAGAAAGAGAGGGGGGAGAGAGGAAAACACAGCATTTCTTTTGTCATCCTGTCTTTGTGTGCTGTTTGTTGCAGGCCTATTGTTCCCTGTTGGTGTGTTTTGTTACCGCTGCCTATTTCAGCATCTCTGCTTCAAAGAGCTGAACACTCCCCTTCTGTTCTCCTAATCCCACCTCTGACTCACTGACCAGCCCATGGTGGGCATTAAGGTCACTTTTTTCCCCACCAGACCCATCCAAGTAAAAAGCAGCGTACGCTGCCTTTAAAATATTTCCAGCAGAGAACATACTGAGGCATCTTTAATGTGATGTCTCTGGACTGTTACTGATAAACGTTTTAGGGACATAAAGCCATAAAATTAAAAAATAAAATCTAATGAAATGATAAAAAACACGAAAAAAGAAGTCCCAAAGCTGCATCTATCTGAGGTATCTGTTGTTTGCATGGTGGAGTCCCCTCACATGACTATATGATGTCCAGTTTCAATCCAATACATTGTAAATATAAAGTGGTTTGACACAGAGCGGTGAAGTCTGTCTCTCCTGAATCACACATTTGAATCCAGCTCTCCAAACTCTTTGTTTGGTGAGAGCAGAGGAGAAACAGATGACTGACAGATGACTGATGTCTGGCTGTGTGTCGACATCGTACAGGTGATGTGCTGAGCGGATGAGTGGAGGAAAGTATAGATCAGGACAACTTCAGCCAGCTCAGGTCATGTGATCTGTCAGGGAGAGGACAAAAGAAGGCGTGCTTTCATATGGATTTATATCATCTGATCTGATACTTGAAGGAGGAGTAATGGTGAAAGGCACAAACTGGAGCTAACACTTCAATCAAACTCCTGTTTGTCTGTCTTCAAATTTGTCATTCAGTCAAGTTAAAGAGAGAACAAAATCATGTGAAGTGACACTGAAGTCGAGGTAACAAACATAAACCTTTGTGAGACAGGAAGCAACAGTATTTGTGGGAAATGTGGTCTCCTGAGAAACACCACTGGTATAATAAAGATCTGACTCTCATTTGTTTTCACACAAAAGTTTGTTGATTGGCTGTAAAACATGGCACCTCAAAGCGACAATTTCACCACGCTGCTATGTTAGTCTGTATGATAAACTGAACTGATTAAAACCGTCACTGACCACAGGCAAACTTTAGAACATTGTTGATGAGTCGTCCTTTTCCTCTGTAGTAAGTGACCACGGCCATGTGCGATAATGCACTTTTATTTTTGTATCTCAAGTCACCTCATTGTGTATCATCACTTATGTATAAAGCAGGCTTAAAGAGAAAATAAGTTGTTTTTGCAA
This sequence comes from Sciaenops ocellatus, assembly GCA_033000465.1. Lineage (NCBI taxonomy): Eukaryota > Metazoa > Chordata > Actinopteri > Sciaenidae > Sciaenops > Sciaenops ocellatus. The sequence goes on from CP136870.1 coordinate 2,193,203, forward strand.
CGTTCCTCTCTCTTCATTTGATGTTAGCTTTCTACTGTCTTCTGTCTAAAAATGCCCCAAAATATACTTCCTACACGTCATTCAGAAGAAAGTGACATTAAGTGACAGATCTGACATACTCAGCCTCTTTCTTTGTGATTGCTTTTCCTGCCACGAGCCGCTCAGCGACTGCAGACACTGCTGGGTCAAAGTTTAGGCTAGCTGCTGCTATGACCTCATCATCCCTGAAGGTAAAATATAAGATGAAAATCATGCATACTTGGACATAAATTAATTAAAGGAGTTACATTTTTGTAGCTTGCATAAGTTCTTTTGACAACAAAAGCTCTTTTTCTCAACTTACTTGATGTACAACGCCAGAAACTTCATGTCCTCAAACTTCCCTTTGATCACAATGTCAGTGTACCCCTCCCCACAGCCTGCACACAAGCAGAATAAAAACATGAGTTACACTTCATAATAAAATGAGTGTGTGTGTGTGTGTGTGTGTGTGTGTGTGTGTGTGCCCACCTGCATAACGGATGGTTGTACCCAGTAGCATGGTCCAGTAAAAAGGGACTGAGCTGAGTTCAATCTGTTTCTCTAGCATGTTCAGAGCTGCTATCCTCCCTGGACAACCATAAACAAACATTCATTTACATGTACAGGTAATATATTAAGAATAACAAATAATGAGGGTTAGTTGAATTAATTACTATTAGCCTGAATCATATCATATCTGCCTTTGTTTTGATGAAACACATCTCTTCCCAGATGTCTGCTACACACGCTACATGATTCTAAATGATTTATCCTTTGATATTATATTGCTTTGTTTCAGGTAGAGTCTGGGTCTGACTGGTACGCTGTGCTGAGATTTGCTACTGGATGTTTTTTGGATTACTACACACTTCACTGAATTTTCCCACTAAGTTTGAAAAAAGTTTTAATTTACAACTTCAGATAATCAATGGCTAAGCTGCTTTGTGCAACAGATAATTTTAGATCTATCTGAACTCTAACTATTTGTTAAATACTGTATACGCTGCAGTCCATGTCTATCTTAAAAACCAGTCCAGGACTGTATGACTACATTTATTGTCACTACATTACCATGTGCTTGTGCCATCTGCCAGTGTCCAATGTTGACCATCCGGTCTTTGGCCATTGCCAAGGGGAAGGTGGCCACGTCGCCCGCACAGAACACACCGGGGACATTGGTGCGCATGTACTGCAGAAGAGAGGCAGAATATACTGATTAATGTGTGGAAGAACATGCTTATTAACCCTAATGTTAGGCTTGGGCTCCTGGAAAACCTGTGCCCTATTTAACTTCTCACAAAACATACTGAACATTGTTTGGCCAGCTTGTCTTTTTTCTTGTAATCATTAATCATCATTCCAATTATGCCATTATCATTATTATTACTATTACACATAAAGCAATGGGGCCTGTGAGACCACAAATAATGAGGAAGAAAATTAAAAAAAAAAAAAAACAGAGAGAAGACGTGTTATTTGTTGAGAAGGCATAGGTCTACATCTTCAGGTGAACAGCAGTTATTTGCTGACCTTGTCAACTGTTACAAAGTTTTTGGAGTCCATCTGTATTTTACTGCCCCGCAAGAACTCTGAGTTAGGTTTGATGCCTGGTGGAAAAAAGACAGAGGACAAAAGAGGTTTAGCAGGAGGAATATTTGTTATTGCTCTGAAACATCAAATCTATCTGTGTTATTTGTGGGCCATTAAGAAATATAATACATTATAAAAGATGAAGCAGATACCACTTTGGTCTGTCCAGTAAATATGAAGCTACAGAAAGCAGCTGGTTAGCTTAGCTTAGCACAAAGACTAGAAACATAGGGAAACAGCTAGCCTGGCTTTGACCAAAGGTAACAAGCTCTAAAGCTCATTAATGAACACTTCTACCTCTTTAATTCAATCTGTACAGTGTAATGACAATTCGTTGTTTTATGCGTTGTTACTTGCCAGACTATTTCTGGCCTCTGACCAGTTGCCAGGCAGCCAACAAAGACTCCAGAAAGTCACCATTAGCAGCCAAGAAATAGTTCTACACAGAGTTCTTTACACACATTAACCAAAGAAGATATACTGTGTTAGTTAGTGAGCCTTAGAGGTGTTAATAGGCAGATTTTGTTACCTTTGGACAGAGCCATCACTCTTCTCATATAACTTTCTGAATGGGTGAATATGTGAATGAATAAGTATATTTCCCAAAATGTCTAACCATTTAAGTAACCACCACCAAGTAATAGTCTGGAAGATTTGACTGTTAAGTCACTTTCTATCCCTAAATGCAGTAACACAATGGTCACTGAGTTTATGGATCACTGAACAAAGGTTTGCACTCACAGGAAAAATGGTGCATTAAGTTATTGCTAAAGCAAATGAAACATTTTGTAGAGTTGCAGTTTAACATTAAACACTACTGAAACACAAGTTGACTTTTATTATGAAGTAGTCACAGGAAATGCAATGTGTCAGTGAGATTAACACTGTTGTTCATCAAAAATGTGTCTATGGAGATGGACAACAGTCAATTTTGACATCTTTTGACAGCAAATCAGTGAAATATTGCAGGGAGTAATAGAACAAGAAGGAACAGCCACAGTGAGCTGTTGAGTAAAGAGCTGCAAATTTCAGAATTCCTCAGACAGCTAACCACTTTCACTCGTGCTGTCTGCAGCTTAAAGTTAGATCATGCTTGCTCACAGAATGATGGGAAAAGAACAATTTTTGGCTGACTTCTTTATTAAAACTATGTTTTGTTTGCTGCTCCCAGAATTCTGGGACCTGTGGTTTTAAACCACACTTGCTGGTGGTACCAGTAACCACAGGGGTCGCCAAATCACCCAGGACTGAACTCTTAAAAATTACAACAAGGATTACCACGAAAGCCGAGAAAGGCTGTGCTTGCAAATATTTTTTAAAATTCAGTTATCTAAAGATCACAAGTTAATTCTTCCATTATATCAAGATAACAGAGCTTGTTTTATAAAACGTCAAGGTCATTTATCAATTCTTTCATTGCTGAAGTGCAGTCACCTGTGAAGTTTCAGCCGATAGATAGAGACTGCACAGTGTCACAGTGCACAATGGACAACTAGGTGATGTTAAACTAAACAAAATGAAATTAAACTGTTGTCACATACAAAGCATTATTTATCTACATTTGTTAATCAGAGTATTCACAATAATCACTCAAACTCAACCGGGGACACGTGTAGAAACATCTGTTTATGTAGCTGTCTGTACAAAGTGACAGAAGATCTGTTGTCCACCTGCTGAGCTGTGGAGTCTACAGTAATGCAGGTAGACCAATATGACTGGGAAATGAATCATCTCCTTTAATGACGATATGATACATATGTGATTACTTTAAACCCCACAGCTCAACAAGTGGGCATTTGTCCTGTGAAATGGTGAAATGATGAAGTTAATTTAGGGGCTGTGTGTGCAGGTGTGGCGCTGTTCATAGACAGACAGACAGACAGACTGTGACACTGTGGATAGATTCATACAGGTTGATCCTCATCTTTTAAGGAGAAGACTATCAACTGAAACCTCACGGGTGACTGCACTTCAGCGTTCAGCGTGTTTTTATATAAAGTGATTGTGCTCTATCTCTGACTAATAATGTAAAAGCATTAAAGAGTAATGAAGGCAGGTTTATAGAGGTAAAAAGATGTAGGTGTGTAAATGTCTGCATTGCACTCACCAATACCAACAACCACAATATCTGCTGGGACAACTTTTCCACTTCTAAGCATAACCTCCTTCACCTTGAAGAAGAAACAGAGGACAGGAAGGACTGAACGTTCCAAAATAAAATGTCACTCATTGTTTGCTGAATTTTAAGTCTGTGTATTTCACACTTTACCTTTCCATCCACACCTTTGATCTCTGTCACATGATCGCTCATGTGGAATTTCACGTTTTTCTCTGACAGTATCTGCAGGAACAACAGAGTTCAATAAACCACAGGCAACAGACCTGCGAAGAGAAGGTACGTAAGGACATGACTCGTTCTCTTACCTTCATTATGGCTCTGCCAATTTCACTGCCCAGAGTGTTCTGGTATGGCAGCTGGCTGCTGCCGATCACTGTGATGCTGGAGGCTTTGTCTATCAAGTAAGATGCAATTTCCATTCCTGGAAAAAAAAAAAGCTAAAATATTAAAATATGAACCAAACAAACACATGAAATAACTACAAATGTATGCAGCAAAAAAAAAAAAAAAAAAAAAATACACTGATAAATAAAATAAGCTAGTAACAGATAAACAGAGGAGCAAAAGAAATGAAGTTTTAATTTATTTTATCAAGTGATCTGTAGTAAAGGAAAGAATGAATTAAAGATTAATAGAAAAATAGAATGAAAAATCTGAAATGATATAATCTGACAGAGTTTTGTTGGTTTTGGGCTTCCATACAACTGATGAATGGACTTCTAATTAGAAAATAATAATAATAAGTTGCTGTTTTATTTAAATTTCACAATAAAATAAAGCATTGCAGTTCATTTGATGCTCTCATGTCTTCTCCCTACAGTCTATTTCCTACACATCATCAGTCTGGACAAATATTACAAACACAGTACCAACAAAAGAAGTTCCCACGAGGGCGACGTTGGTGCCCATACTAGCTTCGTGGATTTGCCGGGCGTCCTCTGGCGTCTCCAACATCTTGACATTGTCCAAATTCATGCCGGGCACATCCAGACCCTTTGCTCTAAAGGACAAGGCATGACTCTGTTTATAAGCAATGAACTGTAGTGTAGTAATGCTGCACAATGATCATTAAACTGATACAAAGTTAAGATACGGTTATCACATCTGCTGTTGTTCACAAGCTTCTTAACATCAGCTGTCATATTTAACAGTCTGTAAGTGATGTAAAGCATTTAAAGCATTTACATCAAGCTTAACTGTAAACAGTCTAAAGTCTTCAGCTTGTTGCCCTTTATAATTCATGTTTCAGGGTGGTAGTCAGTTCAAGAAAATGTTGATTGATTTAGAGAAACATAACTCATAAACTTACATTTAACCTGAAGAATTGAACGTCACCATTTCTGTATCAGACCTACTCTTAACAAGCAGCTTCCTTAAAACACTGCATTCATTCCACAGCATGTGGAAATGCTCTTGGCCTCGCACAAGCCACAATGCTTTTGGGAAACACCTCTTAAGCATAACAAGGTTTGTGAGATTGATTTTACAATCATCTTAGACTCAAGATACTTCTGTAAAATGAGGGCCTGGTCGGTAATCAATACGTACAAGTACAAGTCTCAAAGCACAAGTTAGGAAGCTGAATATTTATTTAAAGATGAAGTGCTTGCATTCAAAATGACAAACAACTTTGGTAATTAAAAAAATGGCATATTTTGGGGTCTCTATACAAAGAATTTTTAATTTATGGGGACATTTTACCAAGTCATTTTTTGCTGTTGTTCTTTTCATTATAGTGATTTTAACAGTCTAAATACTACTTAATTAGTGTAGTGCACATTTGCATATTTGAGGGCTGAGGGCTGGCTGCCCATCGCTCCAGAAGGAGGTTGTGTGTATCTGGCTGTACCTGCAGCCTGTTGAGATGAGGAGCTGATCGTAGCTCTGGACTGAACCATCATCAAATGTGACTGTCTTCTTGTCTGTGTCCACTGACAGCGCCTGCAAACACAGAGTCAACTCAGTTTCACAGTGTGGCCTTTAAAACTGAACTAAATGTAGTCACAGGTGAGTTGAGGAATTATGCAATAAGGCTGAAGATGTGTGGGAGACAGCAGAAAGAAAATCAACTCACTTCTTTCCTGAGCCACACCTCAATGTCGTACTGATGGTAGAACTCCCTCTTCCTCAGCAGAATAGTGTCACTCTCCACATTCATTACCTGTAACAAGGTAGTCACTTAGAAACAACACACACACACATATCCGTCACGAAAATGTTGATGTGTGTATCATGTCAGTCACGCTGTGGCACCTTGCTGAGTCGGGTTTTGTCATAGGGTAAAAGTTCGTCTCTGGTGGCCATGATGATTCTGCCGCCGAAGTTTTCCTGCCGTAGAATCTCAGCACAGATCAGTGATGCGGCTCCTGCGCTTACACACAGTTAACACACCATCACACACTGACTCCTGAAGAACTCCTGACAAACATGCTATGACATTATATTTACTTTACATTATATTATTATATGTACTACTTATTTACCTCTGTTCATCTGTTCATCCAATTATGTTTCTGTCCATTTGGACTCAGAATAGATGATACAGTATCTAGCAGCCACTTGTTCACTGCTCACTGTATAGGTGTTCCCAGTACTTCCAATAAAGCAGCTCAGTGTATCAATAATACTGTATTGATACAGTGAGGTGAGACAACACACAATATGTACCAGACCTGCACTTATAATATGTGATATATCCCCAAAACCTTTAAACACTTTCAAAATAAAACAGAGCTGTTAAAGATGCCATAATTATAATGTAGTAGTCTTATCTTACCTTATGTACACACATAAACAAAGACACATAGAGTGGTTACACTCACCTCCTCCCAGCAGGAGAATAGTGTGAGTAACTCCGGGTACTGCAGCTCCCATCCTCTTTATTCTTGTTTTCTGCCAGAGAGTCTGAATCATGTATGAAACACAGCATCATGTAAACTCATCAAAATGAAGAATCAATTATAACAAATAGAAATGTCCAACAGTAGAAAGGTTATGTTCTTAGTTGCGTACAATAAATCCCAAACACAGCATTCCTTTATATATTTTTGATTAGATGATTACATTACAAAGTGTCTTCTGTTCTTTATTTTTGTACCATTTGTGGTTTTAACTGTTCCAGTAACTGTAATTTAACCTCTTATTGATTCATTTGTTGAATTATTCTTAAATGGTCCACACACACACACACACACACACACACACACACACACACACACACACACACACACACACACACACACACACAGGTTTTCACTTGTTGCCTGATTAGATTATCTCAGGACTCTGCGTGTACAGATTATGTTTGATTGACAGCTTCCTGACAACTTACTTAGAAGTATTTTCCACAGAAGACATTTTGACATGTCACAGAAAAGCACAAGAAAATGAATGAAGGCTAAGTTCTCGTCTACTGGGACACTTGTAAAGACTACTGAATACTACTAAATGATTGAATATGAACAGAAAATATCTCAATAAAATACTAAAATATTAACCCTCAAACCCATACGCCCTTATTTCCACACTGAACAGACGGTGTGATGAGACAGGAAGCACAAAGTGGACCTACTAACCTTTTTGTTTATGGACACGTACACTTTGCTGTTTTGAATTTTGACCTTCAAAAGAGAAAAAGATAAATTAAAATGACAGTAAATGTCCTGATAAGCTAAATATCTGTCTGTCTGTCTGTCTGTCTGTCTCTGGTTTGTACCTTGTGGCAGGGTAAACCATCTATGCCGGGGTATTCCTCCAGATCTCCTGTCAGGGCATTGAAGCAGGCGCCGTGCCATGGACAGCGCACTGTTTGGCCTGTAATAACCCCTGAACACACACACAGGTCATTTACAGATATGGTACTTTTGGTAATAAAAGTAGCAATACACATGGAAAACATATTGGAACTATACTATAACAACTATTGAATATTGTGTGATTAAAGTGTCATTACTTTTATTTTTCAATATTTAAGTTACCATGCTAAGATGCACATGGCTGCTTTAACATGAATTCATCATTATACTGCAGCAGTTATAGATGAATCATGTGTCCATTGCTCTGCTGGTTCTGCATCAAGGTAAATGCAGTGTTTCCATATGTTCCATATCTTTCATAATGTGTACAGAGGCCTATGAGTATGTCTGATGAAAACATCCCATCCTCCAGAATGAGTCTCATGGAGTTGTTCTGTTTTGCTCAAATGTTGAATGAAGGTGTGTCACCTCGTGCCTTTTTACCTTTGCTGAGTGGGGCACCATAGTGTGTACACTGGTTACCAATGGCAGTGTATTTGCCCTCACTGCGTGTCAACAGCACACTGTGATGTCTCACTTCAACCTCCATCATCCTGAGGTAACACACACATACACAGACAGATTGTAATGGGCTTCACATTCTGTGGAGTTTTATATTATTCAACAAGGTGTGCTTGAAAATAGAGATTTTGTGCAACCATTGTTTTGTAGACTTATGTTTGTATCTGTGAACTCTGTGTTGTTTACTCAGGCCTGTGAGTGTAGGTTCATGTTTAAGCTTTGCTAACATCATCATCTCCAGGGATGGCACAGCACTGTCAGTCTGTCAGCTGGTCCACCTCTTTGGTCCAGACTGAAATATCTTAACAACTATGAGATGGACTGCCATTCGTGGCTTCCAGAGGATGAATCATCCTGACTTCTGTGATCCTCTGGCTTTTCCTTAAGTTTCAACGTGAGGCTCACATTCACGGTTCTTAATGAAAAATCTGGACAACTATTGGATCATTGCTGTGTAATTTGGTGAGCTACAGACACTCCTGTCCTCCTCAGGATGATGGTAATAACTTTAGTAATTCTTTCATTTTACATCGGGAACTATCATCTAGAAATTTCAGTTTTTGTGTTCAAAATACCTGCAAAGCTCATTCACCATCAAGCTTATGTTTCATCCCAAGCTGGTGAACATGATAAATATTATACATGCTAAACACTGGCATGTTAACATTGGCAAGCATGTTAGCATTTAGCTCAAATCACCACCACTCACAGAGCTGCTATGGCTGTTTTAATGATGATTCACAAATGTTTTAAATATTATTAATAAGACATGAGACGTAAATGAAAGGAGCTCTAGGCTGTCAGCTTGTTGTTCTCTTTGTTTATAAGAGATCCATGCTTTGACATGTTTGTGTGGCTGTCATTTGTTGATTAATGATTCTTTAATCGTTATTATCAGGTTTTTGGTTGCCAGGTTGTGAACATCCCCCCTCCTTACTGTCCATCCCGCAGGTCTGACTCCAGACAAACCATCTCTGTCAGCTCCTCTGATGTGTCCTCTGGATCAGAGTCCGGAAACTCATGACAGGCTGAACACACACACATGCACATGCACGCACACACACACACACACACGAACACGAGAGCGCACGCGTGCACACACATTTTAATTAAAGGACAGATGGAGTTTAATTAATGACAGCCAGGAAAAGAGCCAAAGACTGTGAAGTTGAGTGACAGGTCGATAAAGTGCAGTTCTATCTGAGCTCTGCTAACTGTCAAAGCCAACAATCCAAAATGAAACTCACGTGGTTTGGTCCCAGACATCTCTGATTCAGCTGTAACACCACAAATACACAAAGGCCTCCAGAAACATTCAAAGTTGTTCAGCTTCTCCGGTCGAAGTCGTTTTTTCCGTCACGTTTTCTGCTCATCAGCTCAACGACGGGATAGGAGTCCGTTTCCACGGCAACCGGTCCATCCCCAACCCTCATCCCTTGATCCCGGGAGTCTGTGAGAAAAGTGTTTGATAAGACAAAAGGCAAAATCAAGCAAAAAGTTACTTTTGGGTCTCGGGTGAATGAACGGTGTCTGTGATGTCACTGGTCATGTTCTGTCCCGGTATTGTTGAAGAGAAAGCCGGTGGTCTTTTGTGTTTCACAGCGGCAGATGGAGAAAGGCTGACGAGGCAGTTGACCCTGAATGGACAGACGACAAAGCACAAAACCGGAGGTCCAGTCCAGTCACAGAGTTTCAAGTTTCAAGATTCATCAGGGCAAGGCTCAGGCTCGTTCACGGTTTACATGTTAGGAGACTAAACACACAGTTAGATGTCCTGCATTTAGAATGAACACAAACCATTTTACTCAAAGGAACTTGACTTTGGGTTACAGGTATCCCCTCAAATACTTTTCTACTAGTGCACCGCCAAGAGCATCCTGAGAAGAACAGCACCGAACAACCTGTCAATAAGGAACCAAAGTTACCAGCTCAAACTATCATTATTATTATTATTATTATTATTATTATTATTATTATTATATTTAAGGGAGTATTGACTTTGATTTATTCAACAGAGTAAGAATAAAATGAGGTTAAAAAGATAATATGAACACACAATTGTAATATGTAAGAACATCAGTACAGAGAACACCACCCAGAGAATACAGTCACAGATCATACACACACACACACACACACACACAAACACACACACACACACAGTTAAGAGTCTGACAAAGACTAAAAGAAAGCAACACACATGTATACAGTTCTTGACAAGGAGTCTTCACACACTGAGGAATGTAGGCCCTTATTCTAGCTTTGCAAGTTAAAGAACTACCCATAAAACCGCACATGAATAACAGCCAGTTATAGCTGACATAATTTAACTACACAAACTCTTGTAACAAGTCACAGCTGTAAGATAAGAAAGACCGCAAACTGTCATCACATTTCTCTGAGGAAGATACACAAAATATAGCAAGATACAAAATAGTTACAAGTGTAACAATGTAATGAATACATTTCACCACATCAGCCACAGATCTTCATCAGGTTTTTCCACAAGAAAAAATATTATTGTTATAGTATATTATTGTGTTTTAGATGTTACTGTACAATATTATTAATATTTTAAAAAAGTATATGTTAAACTGTATTTTTACATTCATTTCTTTCATTTTTGATAGCAACGATGGCTACGATGACATTCATGACGCCCACAGGGTGAATCTTTAATGCTACCATGAGGTTCATATCTGTAGTTTGGAGTGATATCTCAACAACAAGTGGATGGATTGGAATTAATGTACACACATTCATGTTCCACACAGGGTATATTGTATCTGTAGTGACTGTCCAAACTTCAAACTCAGTCACTTTGTAGGTCAGGTGGTTACTTGACGCATTGTCCATAAAAACAAGAATCAGCGTTTCATATGACTTTCTTTGGGTGATGTTCCAAAGTTGGATGAATGCTGTTACTTACATTTCTTGACTTCTATGGTTATAACCAATGGTCTTAACAACTAGACACATGTTTCTTATTCTCAGCATTTTCAGTTATGTATAAAAATGTGAAGCTGGTTTCATGTTGGAGAAAACAACAGTAAATGAAAAGAATACTGTGTGAGAAAGAAAACAATGTGTGGATTACCAGGATAGGAATCATGCCATGATCACGTCATGACCATGACCCCACACCAGCTATCAGTGACCACTTTATCACCTCAAGTGAGGGGAAGAATGTGTGTTAAAGGGCAGGGATTGTAGACACATATACTGCATGTTAAAGACAAAGCATATTAAATCTCCAATCTGAAAAGCGCCCTGAACACAGGAACACAGTGAACTCAGAGGACCAGGCTCTGTGCTGAAGTCTAGTTATGGATTTGAAGTCAACACTTTTGGTGATTGGAGGATCTGTGTGTTCTTTCAAACTGCTGAACACAATCGTCAGATTCCTGCCAACACCGGAGCCGGCGCACAAGAAAGCCTGGAAGTGGAGGAACATCATCACTTCTTTAGCTCACAGCTCACTGACAGGGGCATGGGCTGTTCTATGGTGAGTAAAGACACAGTAATCTGGGTTTGTACTGTCATTTATTTTTATATTGACTCTTCCTGTTTGTCTCTTCTCGCCATGCAGTTTGTACCGTCAACCTCACATGGTGGAGGACCTGATTTCCACTCACTCCTTGTTCTCCCACAGCCTTGTAGCTGTGTCTACAGGTAACTGTAGTAACACTGCCACACACAAGTTCACGTGTCAGAATTACATTAGAGCAGCACAGGACTTTAAAGTGTGCAGGCTCCATTATTTCTGGATGGAATCTAGTAAAAGTTAATACTTGCAAATCACATCCTGGACATTCATTTAATAAAGAGTTTTCCTGTCCCTTACATGCTTACATACAACTCTTTCTCCTTTAGGTTATTTTATCAATGACTTCTTGGACTTGGCCTTGAATCAGTCCATCAAACAATCCTGGGAGGTGCTCCTCCACCACTCTACGGTAATAAACACTACACCTTGTGTGTGTGTGTGTGTGTGTGTGTGTGTGCGTGCGTGTGTGCAGTGGGCTTAACGCACTGCAAGTTGCGAAAACACACGCATACTGTAGATAAAACACAAGCACTTTATCACTTTCTCAACACATTTGCTGCATAAAGAATGCAGAAATGCTACGAGAACACGACTATGAACGTGCCAGTTTATTTTTGTATGTAATGTATGATAATATTGAATACAAGCTACACTTACACTTGACAATGCAATTGCAAGAGTCCCGTAGAAACTTCTGTTGAAAACTTCTATGTTAAAAACGTGATTATATCATGTATAACTAATGTAATTATGTGGATGATGCTGAAGAATGGCCGGATTAACATGTAAAGAAGTTTGGGGAAAAGACTCTAAAACCTAAAACTCCTATTCTGGAATACTATTTTTAATTTTATGTTATGTCTTAAAACTAGATTTTTACACATGACCCCTCCAGAGGACAAGGATTCGATAGCAATGTAAGGGGCTCATCATAACTGATGCCTGTAGACCAAACCTGGGAAAGTGTGGCAGTTCTAGGGCAGTTCTCCCCTTTGCCCAGACAGCAGTGCAGCCTTGACAGAAAGTATTATAGTATATAGTTAAAATTAGCTTTAGTGTATTAGTATTTAGGGTGGTACAGTGGTGCATTGGTTAGCACTGTAGCCTCAGAACAAGGTTTTCGGTTTGAATCCCTCAGCCGGCTGCAGCCTTTCTGTGTGGAGTTTGTATGATCTCCTCGTGTCTGCGTGGCTTCTCTCCAGCTTCCTCCCACAGTCCAAAGACCTGCAGGTTAATTATTGACTCTAAATTGTCTTTAGGTGTGAATGTGACTGTGAATGGTTGTTTGTCTCTATGTGCCCTGTGATGAACGGGTGATTTGTTCTGGATGTACCCTGCCTCTCGCCCAAAGTCAGCTCAGATTGTTTTCAGCCCCCCACGAGCCTGATAAGTGGTCATAGAAATGGATGGATGTTATTGGTATTTCATTATCTCAACCAACTGCAGCACTACAATCCTGCTTACATGTTAATTAGTAGTAATAATTAGTAGTAATAATGTATAGCAGAATGAGTCATTTTACTTTTGATTCTTTCAGTGAATTTTGCTGTTAATTTTCATGAATTTAAGTCAAATTTTGAGAGCATGGCGTTAAGTCCATAATGCCCAGAGTATGTGTCATAACACGGTGACGTGTTCTTAATTTGTCCAGCCCTTACACCTCTGTGTGTTGTGACACAGAGGTCATCTTCACTGTTGTTTGTCCCTCAATAGCATTCAGCCTTGATCTATGTGACACTTTAATCTCAGGCAGCAGAGGTCATGACCCGATCAACCTCCAGCAGGGCATCAGCTCATCGCCTCAGTGTGTGTGTGTGTGTGTGTGTGTCCATGTGTTTGTCTTCAGTGTTACAACATTGTAAAATATGACACATTTTATATTGTAGGTATGTTTGCGTACATTTATCTCAGTGTGAAGGATACTTCACAGTTCACAAGGTCTAAGTGTTATGTGGGAGCTTTATATGTTTCAATACAACTTTGTAAAGAGACTCAGCTTTTGTGTTTTTTCTGCATAGAATATAGCAGATGCCATCACAGAGTCATAGAAGATTTTTAACAGAGTCCTGCACACTCCAAAGGATCTCAGTCTCCTCAGTAAGTGGAGATGACTTTGACCCTTCTTGTACAGGACGTCTGTGTTGTTAGACCAGTCCAGTTTGTTGTTGAGGTGAACACCCAGGTATTTGTATGCTCCCACCATCTCCATATCCAATCCCTGGATGTTCACTGCTGTGGTCTGAGGCGTCTTCCTCCTGAAGTCGATCACCATCTCCTTTGCCTCGCTGGAGTTGATGTGAAGGAGGTTGAGATCTGTGATGACCCCCCTGTACTCCTGCTCATTTCTGTCTAATACACGTCCAACAATGGCTGTTACCCAATAAAAAAGTACAATATTGCCCTTTGAATTATATATTATATATATGGAATAGAAGTATAAAGTAGCAGAAAATGGAACTACTACTACTACTACTACTAAAGTAAAGTACAAGTAACTCAAAATTGTACATAAGTACAGAACGTAATTATTTTCCACCACCTTTGATTCTTGTGTTCAAACTCTTTTCTCAGGTGATCTCCTGCTTCAGTTTGGCCGTAAAGTCGCGTCTCTATCTCGGCTTGGCTGTGGTGTCTTTGCTGATTGAGATCAACTCTGTTTTCCTCCATATCAGACAGCTTCTCCTCCTGTCAGGTCAGAGGAACAGGCCAGGGACTGAAATTACAGCCCCTCACCCCTCTGTGACCTACAGCGTGATCAGCTGGCTCAACCTGGGAACGTGGGTGACTCAGTGCTTCTCTTCACACAGGTCACATGTGGACAAACAAAGTCACATGTTTTCATATTCTGAATGTACATTTATCTCCACATGAGAAACTAATGAATGTTGTTGAACACAACAGATGTAAAGCTGGAATGTGTGAGAATTTAGCATCATTTTATGTGATGTTTAAAGCAATAATTAAATGTTTATGTCTTTAAAGTAATAGTTGGACATTTTGAGCACTAAGTTTTCTTGCCAAGATTTAAATCAATAGATTTCCTATCTGCTGGTTCTGGTGCCAGGAGACGCACAGCTGGTCTGGCTCTGTCCAACAATGACAAAATCTGCCTACCAGCACCTCTAAAGATCACTAATTAACACACTGTGCCGTCACTTCCTGGAGTCTTGTTGTGAGGTTGCCAGGCAACCAGTAGAGACTCCAGGAAAACCTGAAACACCACAAATCAGGTTTTCAAATACAGGGAATGTCACGTTTTTGGTGCATAACAACATAGAGATAGAAGAAAAACAAGTTGTGCAAAAGTCGATGGATGGATATAAAATAGAAATGTATATACATTTACATATGGTTTCAGATGTGCTCACAGTCTCTCTCTGATTTCCTGTTTCCTGCAGGTTCCTGGTGTTTCGTGTCTGTACGACAGGTTGGATGATACACTGGCTCACAACTCACAGTGAACTTCTGCCTCGCTACGTCCTGATGATGGGGACAGTAGGCCTGAGTCTCATCTCCACCATGAACATGGTGCTTTATTACAGGCTGCTCAAAGCAGACATCCTCACCAACACAGGTAACACTGGCAAGAACCACTAGAGGGAACCCGTGCTGTGTTTCTCTGCCTCATGATGTGGCTGAACAGTGACTCAAGAAACTGAAGACCTCTGTAACTTGTAGCTGTGTTTGTTATAATCTAAAGGAAAGATAAAATCAATCACACAAGGGAAGTTTTCATCTCCAATGTACTGTACTGAAAGTGTATAATTTGTGTTTATGTCAAAGATAATTTAGGTAATCTTCTGAAAAAAGCAAAAAAAATCTCAATATTTTAAAATAATTTTTGTGAATTGATAAAGATATTATTATATACAAACACTCATTTATTTATGTTGTGTTCAGTGTCTATAATGACAATTATTAACTGCATTTCAAAAGTATAAACACTCTTAATTCCATAAAGAAAAGAAAATCTGTAAGTGTGACATTTTTCATTCTACAACCTTACATTTGTTATTCTGGACAGAAACATCTGAATCAAAACATCAGATAACATGATTAACTTTGTGTCTGACCTCTTGACTTCTATTATTTTTTTCTTGAAATAAAATTAGCTTCAGGTTTGTGCGCTTTAAGAGTCATAACTCTCTCCAACTCTCACCATCCAACATACATTTCAGCAGTGGTAAGCCAGTTCTTTCTTTACACTACATCATTATCCTCTTCTGCTGGAACAAGTTAACCAGAGTCGGACCATTGCAGCTTCTTTTGGTTTGGACTTCCTCCTTCCTGCACGGCAGATCAATCTTCTCCATCCTG
The DNA here is from genome assembly GCA_033000465.1 of Sciaenops ocellatus. NCBI lineage: Eukaryota > Metazoa > Chordata > Actinopteri > Sciaenidae > Sciaenops > Sciaenops ocellatus. The sequence goes on from CP136870.1 coordinate 2,209,113, forward strand.
CACTCTCTCTCATAGTAGGGACATATCTTCAGGTGCTCGGACATGGACGGCACGTCTTGGAAGCACCAGGTGTCCACAGGAGTGAACAAAGTGCTGAACTTCCATACCTGAAGTCAGAGAGTAAGACAGAGAACTGAATGTTTAGTCTTAACATTTTCACTTTATTTTCCAAAACTCTGTTTTATAGCTTCAGCTTGATTTACTGAGCTATGCAGTGACTTTCCAGCTGCCAAGATCCAGATGAAAAACAAGAGGAAGTTGAAAAAAATGTTAACCTTAGCTGTCAGATCCTCAGAAATGTACCACCTGGGTATGAATGAAATTCTGTCCTGCCTCATGCTGTATTATCAGCTTCATTTTGACCATGTGTATAACCTTCTCTTTCATGTACTCTGCATGCCCAGGTGACAGATTCTTACCCTGTGTTTCACTCTCCACTTGGCTCCTCCATGTGAGTAGGTCTTCTTTTCCCAGTGAAGGGTGACAATCCCTCTCTCCTGCAGGAGCGACGAGCACACCTGCCTCATGAGCTGGGACACCAGAGCCAGCTGAGACAGGGACAGACTGTCCAGGAAACTGGCCATGTGGCACAGCACCTCATAGGGCAGCGAGCTTAGAGAGTCCTCCCCTCCTCCTGCCTGACCTCTTTGCTTCCTCTGAGTGGTGGAGGCGGAGGTGTCCGTTGAGTTCCTGGGCGGCTGGGAGGCATCACACAGAGAGACAGGGATGCTGGGATGCAGGCTAAAGCAGCCCAGATCCTTGCTGAAAGCAAAGTCAAAGCTGTGATCTTTATAGGTGCATTACAGTAAATTTTCACTGCCCTGCATGACTGTAATTTATCTGAAGGGGATTAATGGGCTCGTTGAACAATATCAGGGAATCAATGATTGCAGTACTTGCTGAAATTTGATGGCTTTAATTTGAATTCATTGACTTTAGGTCACTGCTAGATCGAAATAAAGAAGTGCTTCAATACCATGCAGTAAAAAAGTCATTGATTAGTTTCATCTCACTTGTAGGTGACATTGGCTTCATGCGTGGAGGGCTGAAACCTCTTCTGGCTGTAGGTGCATCCCAGGTACGCCAGAGGGCATCTCTGCTCAAACCATCCATTCACACCCATCTGGATGTCACTGTGGATATTCCTGCATATGAAAACATACTATTATTAGAAAATGAAGCATGTTGTTTGTACATTACTTTGGTCCAGTACAGTCATGTAACATTAAGGCAGAGGGTACTATTGACCTGAGTGATAACATTTTTATTATTATAAACCCACTTATAATGTTTGCCGTATTCTCTGCGCTGGAAAGTGTGTCCACAGAGGAAAGTAAAGGCAGAGCTGGCCTTGTGATGTCGGCTGGTGACGCTCTCCACCTGCAGCTGAAGGTGCAGCTCCAGCGGTTTTGCAGCAGTCAGGTCAGCCAGTGTAGTGTTTCTCTGGAAAGGAGCTGACAGGAAGTTGTAGGTCTGTGTGCCTTCATCTTGTAGCAGACCATCTGTGCATACGCTCTCTGCAATAAGGTGACCTCTTTGTTCCTTCTCCAGAGAGCACAGCAGGGAGGCCTAAGGAGTCAATTAAACACATCATGTGATGCATATTTAGTATATATGTGGATATTTGGTAACACCGCTACTTAAGAAACCCTCTCTGAACTCTGCTCAGGTTGAGAACTATCGTCCAGTCTCATTTCTTAGAATCAATCTGGTTTCAAGTGTGGTCATTCAACTGAAACTGCTCTGTTGTTTATGACAGAAGCTTTAAAAGAAACCAGAGCAGCAGCACAGTCTTCTGCCTTCTTCTGTTTGACTTATCAGCTGCCTTTGACACAGTGAACCATCGCATCCTCCTCTCTGTTCTCTCAAACATGGGCATCTCTGGTTCACCTCTTTCCTGGTTTGAATCCTACCTCACAGGGCGCTTGTTCAATGTATCCTGGCTTGGACAGTTGTCCACATCTCACCACCTCACCACAGGGGTGCCCCAGGGCTCTGTGCTAGGGCCCCTTCTCATTACCTCTCTGGGTCCAATTATCCGCTCACATGGCTTCTCATATCACTGATATGCAGATGACACTCGCTCTATCTGTCATTTTAACCTGATGACCCCTCAGTCATGGATCTCTGAATGCTTTTCAGACATATCGACATGGATGAAGGCACCTTCTCAAAAACTGAACTGCTGCTCCTCCCAACTAAACCTACTATACACCATGACATCAACATCAAAATTGACTCCCTATGTCTTGGCCCCACCAGGGTAACGAGAAACTTAGGAGTCATGATCGATGACCAACTAACTTTCTCTGATCACGTTGCCTGGATCGCCGGGTCGTGCCACTTCGCACTTCAAACAAAAAAATCAGGCCTTACCTGACTCAGCATGCTATCCAACTCCTAATACAGGCTGTGGTCATCTTGCAACTCGGATGCTAGAATGGGGGTGATGTGGTATCATTTCTTGGATCTTGTTAGCAACCGGCATGCAGCGCACTTTACAGCCTTTCAGCTCATTGTTTTAGTTTTATGGTCCGCAATTTTCCTATTTACTGTACTCAACGTGCTCAGCACCAAATGACATGACAAGCTGACAAGTAACAGTGTAACATTTAGCAGCTAAAGAGCCGGTGGACACGGAAAAACAGACTCACATTCACCAGGTGGCAGGAAACAAGACACTAAGCCCGATGTTTTCTGAGTGTCTGCTGGATGTGTAAATAGGCAACTGTTTGCTAAGTCATTTCTGATTTTATAAGATGATGATACGTCAGTGTTACTGTATGTTCACAACTTGTTTCCACTGCCCCCAAGTGGCCAGAAACTCAGGTAAAAGCTAGGCAGATGTAAAAAGGGACAAAATTGGACTGGAGAATAAATCTCTCTCTCTCTCTCTCTCTCTCTCTCTCTCTCTCTCTCTCTCACCTGAACTTCATCCCACACTGGCATCTCCACCATTGCCAGGTCACTGGTATCCACAGCTTGACTCTCCCTCCTGTAGAAACCAGGGTTGCGGATGCGGCCCTGCCTGGCGGAGAAGCTGGTTGGGATCTTAAATGTGCGCACGGTGATAATCTTCATCGGCTCCACGTGTCCATAAACAAATTTCTTCTTCTTCAGATTTCCAGCGAGACACGAGGAGGAGGATGTGGAGGAAACAATGCATGCACTGCTCACCGGTTGGCAGCTGTTTGCTGCTGTTGCACCCACACAGGTATCTTCCTCTGTCAGAGTTTGTAGACCCTTTCCTCTCCCTTTAGCCAGACCCTGACCTCTGCCTGCCCCTTCAGCCTCTCTGCAGCCACCTATCTCCATACTGAACATGCGCTCCCAGGCGTTGTAGTTTTCTAATAGATCAGGATTCACCCCTGAGCTTGTGGCTATAGCATCTCTTTCCTCCTGGGTTAGCTCCTGCTCAACCTCAACCTCAACCTCATCTTCATCTTCATCATCTTTTTCATCAGGGGTATGAAGGTCATGCAAGGTAAAAGACTCCCAGGTGTGACGATTGGCTTCCTTTGCAGAGGCCCTTTCTGCTGCCTTTCTCTGCTTCTGCTTCTCAATCCTCCTTTCCTTATCCCTCCTCTCCTCCTCCTCTACACTCTGGATCAGCTCTGGGAACAGTTTCTTCATCTTCATGGAGTGAAACAGGCGTTCCTGGTCCTTCAGGGCCATGGCCAGGTCCAGACATCCTTCCTGCTCTCTTTCCCTGAGCAGGTTTTCATGCAGCTCTGTGCTCGGATAGGAATGGGCATCGTTGGTCGGCCAGCGGTTCCACTCCATGGAGCAACACACCACACTGGCTGGACACACCTGGAGGTGAGCTGCCTGCCAGGAGCGGGGCAGGTGGAGCGGGCAGCCGAACTCAGCATTGAGGCAGGGCACCCTCACATTAGGGCAGAGCTGCATGTGATCCTCCTCTTTGCACAGGTGGAAGAGAGCTCCACAGAGCAGGCGGCAGGGGATGACAGCACAGCACACAGAGACCTCCACCCGAGCCCTGCAGCGCCGGCTGTAGCAGGAGTCACAGTGGACATGCTGTCGCACCCTGGGGGCTCGAGAACGATGACTCTGATTGGATTTATCAGAATGAAGAACAATCAGTGAACAACATTTTTTAGTTTTTAAAGATTTAGCGAAACCACAGAATAGTCACATAACAAACAGCTTACATAGAGTATTTATTAAGCAGTTCTGTTGCATCATTAGATTAACCCCACTCACCTGCAGGTGGATCACTAGTTACAAACTTGTGCCTTACAGCCAATCATTGTAAACCAGCACAACTTCATTTCAAATTCTGGAGGAGGTCCCAAAGTCTCTAAAGATACCAAATATTTGACTGAATTTGAAGATTTTGCGTATAATATGATGCAAAACACATCTACAATACTTCAATTTGATGAAATGGTTCAGCAATAAAGAACAGATTTGAAGCTTTCACTTGTGTAAACGTCATATAGATTCAATCCTGAGCCAAAACAGAACGTTGTATATGATGCTGTCAGATGACTTTAATAACCTTAAAACTTCTTAAGGGGAATAAAAAAATACACCAAAATGAAACCATACCATGCTTCAGATCCTCTGCCACCACTTTCAATCTCAAGTTGTACGTCTGTCCCGCAAACAGAGAGAAAACTGTGAATCTCAAGACAGTACATCAGCTTGAAACAAAAACTGCATGTAAACACACAACAGCACAAAACCAGCAGAGCCCTGCGGCATTAGTCAATAGGAAGAACGAATTAGAGACTTTAGCCTACCGCTGTAGGAGTAGGAAATTAGAAACACGCTCCTGCACTCCGTCTTGTGACCAAAGTGTCTGTGTGTCTGTGTGTCTGTACTGTGTGTGTGTGTGTGTGTGTGTGTGTGTGTGTTATAAATAGTGCTGAGCACTGACCGAGAAATGTTACACAGGTGGTCAGAAACATGGTTTGGGTTACCAGCCCACTCTGCCATATATATCAGGAAATCTCTCACCTTCTTCCCCCTGATTCATATCGGCTGCTGGGTTTAATTGATTTCAACCTGCAGAGAACAATGTGAGACTCATATTCTTATTTAACACCCAAAGTGTCCTCCAGTGGATATTTAAGTGTAAACATTGCATTCTTTCAAACAGAAACTTCCCTGTTTATTTTGTACTGAAAACAGATGCTCAGACACATTCATTCCCCCCAGAACGAAGAGATTTGGATAAAGTTCAATCCACTGCCGCAGAGTGAGAAATTGAGAGGGGAGTTATTTCTCCTGCTGAACCTGCTTGTTCCTTCTTGGCTAATTTTAACCTAGCAGTTCAAAGAGCACAAGGACTGAAAGCCACGTTAGAAAACTAAAGGGAGGGAACGAGGCGTCTGCGGTGGCACCTTGGTAAGCCGTTTTTCTAGATAACTGTGAATGTGTTGAAATACTTGATCTAGACTGCAAACAGTACAGTGAAAGTATTCAGGCTAGTAATAAAAAGGTAGAAGTCAAATATTTCAGTTGCTTCTAGTGCTCTTCTGATTTACTGTTAAGATTTTTACAGTGCCAAGACTCAGAACTGAATGTGTTATTATGTAGACGTATAATTTACAATTTACTTTGAATATCAGCTCTTTATTTCACAGTGAGATCATGGAATAAGTATATTTTAATGCATTTTGGTTGTTGATTTGTTTCCCAACCCGGGGGATTTTTAGTGTGACCATAACAAGAGAACAGGATAGGAAAAACAAAAATAAAACTTTTTTGCTACCCAAACTGAATTTTATTAGAAAATTTCACCGCCTCAGGCCTCTGAAAATAATTTAAATATCACTCTTTGCTTGAGCTAATAATAATAATCTGACATATGCAACCAGTGTTGATGTATCACAGGTAGAGATTGGTTTGTTTTCAGCAGTCAAAGGTTTAGAACTGACTGATCTGTTCACACTTTAGAGGCTGATGTTACAGATTAAAGTAAGAATCTAGATTTTTTTTATTTTATTCTCTTGCAGGATTAAAAGACGTCTTATTCAAAGTCCTGTTGACATGGTGAGCCACCGACTTTCCTTATTTAATTATTGATGTTAATATACTTTATGTCATCTTTCTCCTCAATTATTCATTCACCTTCTTTTTTTTCTTTCTCATCCAATCAGAGTCATCGTTCTCGAGCCCCCAGGGTGCGACAGCATGTCCACTGTGACTCCTGCTACAGCCGGCGCTGCAGGGTTCGGGTGGAGGTCTCTGTGAGCTGTGCCATCACCCCCTGCCGTCTGCTCTGTGGAGCTCTCTTCCACCTGTGCAAAGAGGAGGATCACATGCTACTCTGCCCTAACGTGAGGGTGCCCTGCCTCAACGCTGAGTTTGGCTGCCAGGTCCACCTGCCGCGCTCCTCGCAGGCGGCTCATCTCCAGGTGTGTCCAGCCAGTGTGGTGTGTTGTTCCATGGAGTGGATCCGCTGGCCAGTTGATGACACAAACCCACACAGTAACCTAGCTCTGCAGGAGAATGTGATGAAGGAAAAAGAGGTGCAGGAGGAGGCTCTGGATTTTGCCATGGCCCTGGTTGATCAGACAGAGCTTTTTGCGCGCCTGAAAATGAAGAACCTCTATCCAGAGCTGATGGAGGAAGAAGAGGAGGAAATAAAGGATCAGCAAGAGGAGATGGCAGTGGAAGAGTTTGTGAATGGTGCTTCAAATAAAGACACCAATGAAGGTAAATAATGCTGCTTTGGTCCAACATGAAACTAACAGATGAGAAATGATGTCCATTATGGGTGAGTCACTTAAAGGCCTTAAATACATGAAACCTGAAAATAGTTTCTCACCTTAAGTGGGGTGGTCTGACAATAATTTATAATTCTTAAAAATAAAAACAACAACAGATTTTGAGATGTCTGTATTTTTTTTTTTTTTTTTTTTTGCTCTCTGAGCTCACCAACATTGTGATGTCACATACTAAGCAACGTTTGAGTCCGTCAGTGGGTTGTTACTGTCACTATGAATCAAATCTGATCAAACCAAACCCGCACAGTCCTGATGAAGCCGATTAACATTTGATAAATAATAATGTGTTTTTCTATTTCTCCTGTAGGTCTCCCCACATCTGCATGTGCAGAAAACAGCTTATGTGAGAGTAATGCTGTTGAACCAGACAGTGTGGGGAAAGATTTCAGCCTCAACTTAGAGAAATACAACATGTGTGAGTTGATGTTCGGCATGGAGAGAGGTGCTTGTGCTGTCGCTCAGGAAAACAAAGACAAAAAACCCCACAAAGACACAGAGAAAGATGGTGCTGCTGCTGCCAAAAACTGCCCTCCACCAGACACAAGTATGACAGGGCACGCCCCGTGGCAGGAGGGGGTGCTGGAGCGTCTGGGGAAGGATCTCACTCCTCAGGAGTACAACATGTATTTAGTGCATCATGGGCGCATGTTACTCACCTTTGGACAAATCAAGGCCTGTACACCGAGGGAGGAAGATTTCGTCTATGGCAGTCTGGAGCCGATCCCAGTCCAGACTCTGCGCTCTTTCAAGGTGATGACTTCAAACTGCATTTATTAACCTACACAGAGAGAATACATCATGTGAATTCACCAAAACGTTTCTCACTTTGGCAGAAAATGTATGTTCTTGTTGGATCCCATCACTCACAGTCAGAAGCTGAAACACCATTTAAATGTTTTGTGAATCTCCTCCATGCTCCCTTTAAAAGACAGAAAGTCCTGTGCTGATGAATGCAGCTTTAAAATAAGCATTAACAAATCAACCTGTCCTAATAATCATTTACAAAAGTTGTGTTCATTGTACTCTCACGGCTGCTAACGTAATATATTCTCATGTATTTCTTTCATAAGGTCCCTGACAGCTATCACTACAGGCAGCGGGTGTATGACACACAGCCTCGAGTTAAAAGTGAGCCTCGCAGTGTGGACACGTCAGACCTTGGTGCCACCGAAGAGGACTGGTTAAGTGACGAAGCAGAAGCCATGCTGCTGGGCTACGCTGAGAAGGAGGTCATGGGTCACAAGGTCAGCCAGATATTATGACAGTATAAATAAAAATACCTTTTAGACTATGTGTTGTCTTTCATCTTGCATTTAAACATTTTACAGTGAGCTACAAGAAATACTAGTAGAGTAGTTAACAAGGAAGTGAGAACAATAAGTTCATAGTATTATGGATGTGCATGTCATTTTTAGTGGTCCTGGTACCTATTAAAGTGCCAAAATAAATACATGCACTTTTACTGTTGTGTATAAAAATAAATGCAGACATGGCTGCATTATAACAATAACAGTTTTACAGAGTAGTAACATTTCCGTCCATATGAGGACGGTGCTGTGTTTCTGGTAAGAGCGCCAATATATATGACTTCTGCCTGTGGTTTCCCTAGCCCAGGCTAAAATGTCTTTGGAACCTTACTCTGACGTGATTTTTGACATGGCAAAACAAGGCTTGTCATCTGCAGAAATCTCTGCACGCATATCACACCAAAGTGGGGGTGGAAGAGGTTTTTCTGCAGTCATGTCCTCTTCCCTGAGACACGCTCTTTTATTGTTTCGAAAAACAATGTACTGATCCATGTCCATAAATTTTCACAGCAGCGCCGAAATTCTTTCTCTCATACACAGCACCACCCCCATATGCGCTCTTATTTTGAAAACAGCAACTTCCGGTCTCACAATATGAAAAAACGGGTGCTTTTTTGTTTCTGTCTTCCAAAGATTTTATCTTTTGTTTTTAGAAACAGGAAATGAAAATCAACCGGTTCTGATAAAAAAAATATCTTGAATTTCAATTTTAATTTTTGAATTTTAAAATGAAAATCAAATAACCACTAATTTTTTGTTTTTTAATATCCTTTTCTGAACGGAAAATCCAATGACCAAAACATACACGGACCGCTTCCGTAGAGAAGTGTGCATTGCATCACCATGTAATAATACTTTGAAAAAAGATATGTATGGAAGTGAAGTTATATGTAGATGTTCACTGTGCAGGGAACACTTCATTACTGCTAACTTCTTTGACATATCCAGATACAGAGGATGATGGATCACAATCTTTATGCAATTTAAGTCATGTTTTATTGTGTTCAACATAAATAAATGTACACAACTGTTGCCGTGACTATTTTGAGGTCATGTCCAAAATAAAAAAAAATAAAAAAATATTTAGGATTTTACATTTAGTCATTTAGCTGGCGCTTTCATCCAAAGCAACTTACAGGGAGCATTTGGGGTTCAGTATCTTGCCCAAGGACACTTCGACATGCAGACTGGAGGAGCTGGGGATCGGACCACCGATCATTTCATTAGTGGACGACCCGCTCTACCTCCTGAGCCATAGCCATAGGATTTAAATGAATTGCTGTCCCATTATTGTAACATTTGCAGCTCCAGATATCTGGAACTGGAATCCATTTACTTCTTGAATAGTTAGACATCTTAGCCTTTATTCATGCAGATCAGCGTGTTGAAGGCAGCTGATGGACTCTATGTTGACGAGGGAACGCAGACGCACTCGTTCCGCACGGCTCCGTTTAAACAAAAGACGACCCTGGCAGAGGTCATGGTGGACAGACCGCTGAAACTTCATCTTCGGCTGGAGTCAGAGAGGGTGAACAGCAGACACACCAGAGCCAGCTGTGTCTTCACCTTCCTCTGTGGTCACACCTTCCACCGCAAAGAGTTCGGCACACATTTCAGGTGCCCCATGACCTCCTTACTCCTGTCACATGTGATATGGTTAGAGTACAATAAATATTGTTCATGTTGCTTTTTTATTTATCCATCCACCTGCATAACACTTGGATATGAGCACCCTTTTCCCTCCCTACATGTGAGATTTAATTAATTTATTAGTCATCATGTCCTTTACAGGAACGTCCACAGTGACATCCAGACCTCTCTGAGCGGATGGTTCGAGCAGAGATGTCCCCTAGCATATCTGGGATGCACCTACAGCCAGAAGAGGTTTCAGCCCTCCACGCATAAAGCCACCGTCTCCTATGAGTGAGCACAACTCACAGTCATCAGTCCAGATTTCAGTATTTATGTTTTTATTTGTGTTTTCATCATTTCACAAGTTTAAACTTTACACGTGAAATTATGTTATGTTTTGACCTGCAATTTTTACCAACTAACTTTTCAGAAAGCGTCCTACTTGTTCAGCTGGTGCACAAGTATTATAGTTTTTATCTTTGGATGAGCACTGACACAAACATACACCTATCAGCTATAACATTATGATCAGTGGACAGGGGTCCCTGACTGGTCTGTTTCTACACAGCTCCATACACAACAAACTCTGTTGGACTGTGTGTTCTGACACCTTTCTATCAGAACCAGCATGAACTTTTCCAGCAGTTTGAGCTACAGTAGCTTGTCTGTTGGATCAGACTTCACCGGCCAGCTTTCGCTCCTCACGTGCATCAATGAGCCTTGGCAACCTGTGACAGTGTCACTGGTTCACCTCTTTTCCCTCTTGGACAACTTTTGATAAGTACTGACTACTGCAGACCGGGAGACACTCCACAAGAGCTGCAGTTTTGGAGATGTTCTGACCCAGTCGTCGAGCCATCACAAGTTGACCGCTCTCAAAGTCGCTCAAATCCTCACTTGCCCATTTTTCTGCTTCTAACACGTCAACTTTGAGGACAAAGTGTTCACTTGCTGCTTAATATCTCACTCACTGACAGGTTCAATGATAATGAGATAATCAGTGTCATTCCTCAGTCTGAATGTTGGCTAATCAGTGGAGAGTAAAACTGCATAGACATATATGTTGTACCCGCTCACGCTTCACAACACACTAAAGTAAAATAAAGCTAAACTTCCTCACCAGCATCTTTTCTTCCATGCAGTCGGCAGCTCAGGAGCTTCAACTTGCGTCCAACACTTGAGGACTCAGTGGGCAATGACTCCACCGTTCAGAAGAAGAGAAGAGGTCAGGCGGGTGGAGGGGAGGACTCTCTGAGCTCGCTGCCCTATGAGGTGCTGTGCCACATGGCCAGCTTCCTGGATAGTCTGTCCCTGTCTCAGCTGGCTCTGGTGTCCCGGCTCATGAGGCAGGTGTGCTCATCGCTCCTGCAGGAGAGAGGGATTGTCACCCTTCACTGGGAGAAGAAAAGTCACTCACGTGCAGGAGCCAAGTGGAAGGCCAAACCTGTGAGATATTCATACTAAGTCATCCAGTCCATCCATCCATCATTTTCACAACTTAGAATGACAAATTCCGTACTAGCTGTGATTCATATTTTCCATTTCTCGTATCTTGACTATCTTCCTGTTTCTCTCCAGGTATGGGAGTTTAGCAACCTCTTCTCAGCAGTGGATTCGTGGCATTTGGCAGACATCCCTCCTATATCTGCTCATCTAAAAGTTTGTCCTTACTATGAGACTTCACAACACAGTAAGCGTGTTGCCCTCCCCAGCATGAATGAGAAAAGAGGGGCCAGTGAGGAGAGGCTGAGTCTTGTCAAACATTTCACAGGAAACAGAAACAGATGGTAACAATGAAAAAAAAACATTTAATTCTACCTACTGTGTGTAAAATGTATTTATGTATTATTTTTACATTATCACACAGAAATGAAGCATGACACAGCAGAAATAAAATCAACATTGTTTAATATGAAAAAACTCTTAAGACATAAAATTCTGGAGCATATCTCTTCACCTGCCTATCCGAATTGTCTCGTATCTCACTAGTGAAGATGGAAATGTCTGCATGCAACCAGTCATGTAGTGTTTGTGTTATCAGTCAGGAGGTTTATGCTGCACTAAGCCCACATGCATGCTACATAGTGAATACATACAGTATATATAAAATATTATTACAGTAGTGCACTGGTTCTCAAACTGTGATATCATACTATCAAAAGACTATGCTGGAATGTCATTTAGGATAAGTTTTTCATTTCCTGTAACATTTTGTTACAGTATCAGCCTGAGCTGTAGTCATGCTCAGGCAGGTAGTGCGTAGGGCACATACATCCATGATTAGTTACAATGTGACAGCGAGATAGTAAGTGGAGGCAAAATGAACAGTTCAAAAACTCAATCACAGATTCAAACAGGAAACATTAGGAAGAGCAGTGCAGATCAGGGGTACCACCTTCTCCACCAAATGAGCTCTGGTTCATGAACTGGTTCTGTTCAGGATTCAACAAAGGTCAACAATAAATGATCTTATTAGGAATAAACCTGCCTCATGTGTCAACTGTCTATAATTGAACAGAGTCAGATTATGCTGCTGTATTTTAATGTCTGTCATAATGGCGCTACTTGAAGAGCTGAATGTAGAAACACTGCAGTAGAGTATTTATTAGTTCCAGCCTCTCTTATATGCATATGTATGCATGTATATTTAATTTTACAAAATGATTATTTAGGAAAATAATCAATAAGCAGTTAAACTGATAATGAAAATAATGAGAATATGAATACAGACACCCACATTTTTCATACATTGACTCTTTTATACACTTGTATAAATCTTGTCTGTCCTAGTTTAGATTAAGGTGCAGGGGTCTGGGATTAATGTAAGCAAACAAAATGTGACACAACAGACTTACTAAACCAATATTCTATTGGGTTTGTTTATATTCCTGGACAAGAAGAAAAGAGAGCTTGCAAAGGTATTTGACAAACAAGTCTCCAGCACATGTATAGAAATGTGTGATTAAGGGTATTAATCACACTGTTTTATTTTCCATTATATCACAAAGTCAGATACAAAGGCTTTTTCATAAGATGTCTGCAGAATGTCCTGATATGTTTCACTTTACTCAGTTTGTGTTAGATGCTGAGGGTGCTTCAGTCTGTAGTCCAGTACATCACTAGCTGTAATGTAAAGAGCAGGGTTATGTTTTTATTTCTGTTCTGCGTTGTTTGACTTGTACGGTGTATTACCTGTTCTTTTGCTCGTATGATGTTTATTGCCTTTGTTTGTTACATTTGCGGTGTCTTCTATGTCCATGCTGGCTGAACACCTAAAAATAAATCTACAATAAGAATTACTCTTCATAACAAATATACTTCTGATACTTTGCTTTGCTGCTCTATGCTTATAATATGAATCCGGGATATTTAACTGTAACTGAGTAATTCTACCTTATTTTACACTATTGTCATGTATGGAAATCAACCCACACTTTGGATGAAAAGTAAATATAAACACTTGCTGTGGCCCAGAGGATGAGACTTAATCTCACTGCTAAAAAATAAAAAAAATCATATTCCCCTTTCTTTTGGCACCAGCTCAGATCATCAGTTCCACGGAGCTCCTCCTCCTCCTCTTCCTCCTCCTCCTCCTCCTGCATCGTGGCACTGATCACCCCTCATACCGGGCTGCTTTGTTGTGAATACAGCAGCGACACCGTACTGCACGTACAACCAGAAGGTTATGAGGAGGTTATACTGACTCTTGACTGCAGCAGGATCCATTCACAGTGAGAAAAAAACCCAGCTGCAGCAGTGAAACCGCTCACCTGAGAGCGGAAGAGAAGCGAGGAAAGTGGCGTTTTTGCGCACTGGACGTTTTTTGCATGCGTCTTTTGTTTTCTCCATCTGTACTGCATCAAGGACAGAGATAACAGGGCGATACGAGGATCCATGAGACACGCTTTGATTAGGATACCGCTTCAGTATCACGGTAGGCCACGGTCAGAGTGATGGGTGCACGGTTACAGGTAGACGCTGAGCACCTAGTGAACAACGGTGCAGAGATCCAAAAGATTTAATGAGCTATGAGGTTAAATTCGACATTTTGCAAATAAGCTTACAGGATAATTATCTAACAAACTTCTTTAATGCTGCAGAAAAAACACAGTAATTCAATTAATTATAGAGTGACATCACAATAATATCTTAGTATGGAGCGGATGATGGTCTATCGCTCTAATATTCATATCATTATATTTGTTTTCCATGGAACTGACTGTCATCCGAGCTCTGTTCTATGTCAGAGCTCATAGTGGGACACTGCTGTAATGTAAACACACTGTCCTGGGAAATCCCTTTTCATCCAGCTGCCAGCATCTGTGTGTGCAGGTTGTGTTTGGGTTCAGTCATGGATGCAGGGAGGCTGGAGCAGCAGGTGGCCAGTGTGGACAGAGGCATTGCCTTCCTGAAGCAGGAGCACCTGGCCATGCTGACTGGTCTGCAGCTGGAGATCACACACCTGAAGAGGCGCTGTCATGGTCAGTCTACTGGTGACCTGCTGCTCTCCATCTCTTAATGTGTGCACTGCGGTAACATTTTGACTACCTGTCTGTCACCCTGTCTCATCTTTTTTTTCATGTCTGTCTGCCGCCTGTTGTGTTTCTCCTCCTCTTGGCTTCAGAGCTAAGCTGTGAGCTGGACTCCAGGTTTCCTGACAGAAACACAGAAGGTAAGACATTACAACTCCTTGCTGACGAGAGGGAAAATGATACGTGGGAGATGCCGATATTGTATATCCTAATTATAGAGAGGATAGCACAAAAGCTGTGCAGAAGAGAATTGGGAGCTCACAAGGACCTCATGATAGACAGGGGTGCAATGACGATGCAGGATCCAACATTATCACAGAAAAGTGAGATAAACATTTATATTTATATATTACTGAATGCTGACTGTGATACTGACTTGCACGCTATGTAACTGGAAAACAGTAGCTCAGTCTGTAGGGAACCAGAAGGTGGCTGGTTAAAGTCCAGCACAGGCCACTGTATGGAGCGTGGACTGGTAGCTGGAGAGGTACCAGGTACCACCTCCTGGGCACAGCTGAGGTGCCCTTGAGCAAGGTACTGAACCCCCTAACTGCTCCCAGGTCTGCCATCACTCCACTGTCATATATATATATATATATATATATATATATATATATATATATATATATATATATATATATATATATATATCCAACCTATATGTGTAAAACTTGAGTGAAGTTTTTTTTTTTATTCAAAGCATTGTTTCTTCCTACAACATTGCACTTCCATTTTATCTTTGTTCTGAATCACATATATTGCAAACACGATTGTTTTATCCATGTATGTAGTGTTTTAGTAATAAAATTATACATTGTAAATTATATAGCGCCAAATCATAACAAAAGTTATTTGATGACACTTGCCATGAAGAGTAGATCTAGACTCTTTATAATATTATCTACAGAGACCAAACAATTCCCACCATGAGCATAAGCAGAACCGAGTCTGTTGGTGGACGGTCATCTGCCACATTGGCAGAAATACAATCTCTGAATCAACTGTCAATCATCTAACAATGACTTAAATTTTTATTAGCTTTTTTAATCAGCATTCATGTGCAGAAATGAGCCAAGATGTGTCTATCTCGTCATTCTTGTGTCTCGTGTTGGTAATCAGACTGCAGAAGTATTGGCTTGGATATCTGTTATCCAGACATCTGTTGACTTTACTGGAAGTTCCAAAACATTGGCCGTTCCTCAAATGGTTTAGTAAGTTTTTGTCAAGCGGCAACCAATGTGGAAGCACCAAAAGCTGCAGTTCCTCAGACGGCGACTTGAGGCCAGCTACAGAACGAGTCTCCAGATACCTGTTGACTTTACCATAAGTTCACAAACATTGGCTAAGTTGTCATCAGATGATATCTAATGGGTAATTGAGTAGAGGAGATGATTCCTTTGTTAAAGCAGTGTGATTTAAAACTCAAATCTGCAACATCAACAACACAAAATGAATTCAAAACCATAGAGAAGTAAAATGACTCAATATTTGTGTATAATTTGTTTTGAATAAGCATGTGAAGGAGCACAAGGAGCGTTTGTCCATACTGACTGTGTTTATGTCTGTTTCCAGAGGAGGAAGCAGAGTTGGCAGCACGCTGTGAGGCTGCAGAGCGTCTCCTAGAGGACCAGCAGTGCATGATGTTAGCCGCACGTGGGGAGCTGCGGGCTGGCCGGGCACGAGCATCAGCACTTGGAAGGAGCCTCAGGGAAGAAGAGCGATGCTTCCTGGAGGAACTGAAACGCCGCAGTCACAAGATCACGCTGCTGAGTCGTGAACTGCAACGCCAAAATGTCATCACAACGAGCCTCTGCCACGAGCTCCACACCGCACGCTTAAAACTGTTCCAGCAACGGCAGAGCACAGAGTCTGCTGCAGAGGGAGAGGAGGAACCCAGAGGTAAGGAGGTAGAAGAAGGAGAGGAAGAAGAGGATGAAGATGATGAAGATGAGGAGGATGAAGACTATGAAGGGGAGGGCTCAGACTGGCTTCTGTCGCCCCCTCCTCCAGTCTCTCCCAGCCAACCAGAAGCAAGACATAAGAGGCGTGTTAGCGTGAGGGAGGAGAGGGTCAGAGCTTGCATCCCTCAGGAGAGAGTGACATCACCACAGAGGCCACACCCCATGCCTGACCCCGCGCTCTTCTTGGTGCCGCTCAGATATCGCCTTCTTCGCTTGAACCAACCAATCAGAACGCAGGACGGAGAGGGGCTGGAGGACGAGTGGGAGGATATAGAGGACAGCAGGGTACACAGGAGGGTGGACATGGGAGCAGGAGAGGGAGAAACTGCTCTGTGATGAAGATAAAAGAGACAAAGTTGTCTTCCAGCAGGTCTTGGCCAAGATCACTCAACATCGGATGCAGTTATTCTAGAAAAAGCTTAATGAGAGAGCTGTAACTTGTGATTGTTTGTAGATTTCAGGAAGTGAGTTAGATATTTAGAGTTAGTTGCACAAGAGTGTGTGATCGAACCAACACATAGACATATTAACTGAATTTGTCACATTGATGGTACAACATGTACTTTGAAAGTGTGAAGAAATGAGTGGACTGATAGTGGGACTGTTTCATATGAATGCCTTTTGATTTCAACACTGTCGATCACGGCTTTTGCCTGTAATTAGTAGCCTTGTCTCTGGGTGTATGAACTCTGACACCGTACTATTCAAAGTGGCAACCTGCTTTTGCACTGTACTAGCCGTATTCCAGGTATGGAAAGTCACTCTCCAAGGCTTAGGGACATTTTGTATGATTTGCACTTTATTAAATTCATGCAATGTGCCTAGTAATGGCAGAGAAGTACTTCTGGTGTCATGTTGTCTGTTTTTAATGTTTACATTTTTAGTAAGTCTTTGTGCAGCATCCATGGCTGTGAAGTGAAGCCAATGCACAAGTATCAAAAACTGCAGTTCCTCGAACGTCCACCTGAGGCTGGCTCCAGAACAAGTCGGTCTCCATGTGCCCCCATGTTAAAATGCCCAACTTCACAGCATAAATAAACATGTTGACGTGCAGTCACTACACCAGGACCCTGAAACTGAAACATCTAAATAGATTTCACCCATTGTTCATTACAGCAGACCTGTGCTTTTCCTGCTCTGACACACAAAAATCTTATAACCACTTGCACTCAGCTGTTTTTTTGTATCAAGATCTCAATTGTTTTCCAATTATTACTCCAATTGTACAAGAACTGAAACAATTCATCAATTAATCAAGTAGTCAATCAACAGAAAAATCACGCATGATCAATAAATCAATTATCTAAGTCATTGAAGCTTCTCCAATAGGATTTGATTCTGTTCTTTGTGTTTTTATTGTAAACTGAATCTTTGGAGTTTGGACTGTTGGCTATTTTTGATGTTTTTGACGCAGTGCAAGCTCCATAGAACAATTAATTGATTAGCCAAGAGAATAATCTGCCATATTCACCAAATATGAGCATAATGAATAGTTCAACACTCTCTTATGGATCTGGGACAGTCAACTCTGGGAGCTAACGGTTCATAAGCTTTTATATCAAATCCTACACTGGGTGGCAGTACAACCAAACCTTGACTGGGACTAAAGTGTGATCGGATTTGTCTGCAATACTGATAGTGCCAAAGAAGTAAAAGGAGGAGACTCCTACACAAACACCTGTATCACTTGAGTTTTCTCAGCGTTTACAGCTGATCGAATGAAAGATTAAAAGAGAGAGGAGGTGGAGAGTTCAGAGGAAAATTGTGATGACTCACAGTTTGATTCATCTGTCATCAGTCATTCATCTGCTCTGTCTTTTCTACTGTACAACAGGAGGATGCATTAGGACATTATGGACTCAGTGATACATTTATTGACGATCATCAGAAGATATTGAGTCACCTTTTTAATACCAAACTATATACTCAGCTGTAGTCGTTGTGGTAACATATAAATGCGTCTCCCAACAAACGTCCCATTCTAGAATGTTCCCACAGTTGTCGTGGAGACCGTGCTCAGAATGTTAATGTCTCTCTGCAGCGCTGCCATGGCAACCAGAGAGCTGCGTTCCAGCCAGCTCATGCCTGAAAGTGTGTGAAGAGAACGGAGACAGAAAACTGGAGGTTTGTCTCCAGGACTGTCTTTCTGTGCCTGAGGAGAGGTGTGCTGTATCATGCCTTGTGTTGAAGGGAGGCGTGGGCAAAATGTGAAGAGGTGCCAAACCTCCTGCTGCTGCTATTTATACTCCTTCACGTGCTCACATTCAAGGTTGATAGAGAGTGCATGGACTGGCGTGACTAGAGGAAGTTACATCATGAACGGCAGAAAGGTTGCCCTCTTCTGGACTTGGAAGGGTACTAAGTGTGTGAATGTGTATGTGTGGGTGTATGTGTGTGTGGGAATAGAGGGCCTACATGCTCTCTCACAGCTCCTCTCCACCCATGAAGGGCAGACACACACATGCACTGGCATACAGTTTGGGTAACGTGGTTTCGCAGCAAGGACAGGGGAGCTTCCTGCAATAGAGGAAAATCCTGAGGAAGTGAGCTCTGTGATTTCAGCAGGATGATCAGCAGAGGAGTGTGGAGAAGATGACACAGACTGGCAGTCTCTCCTTCTCTCTACAGTGGCAGGTAGGGCCCATAGACTAATGTGATGTTAATGCTGTTCTGCTGTTTGACATATGCATGTTTTCTGCTGCACTTTTGTATTCTCATGAGCTTGAATAAGAGGTTACTTTTATAAAAAAACATTCAAATGAAGTCTATTTAGGATTTGCTGCTGTTCTGGTTTAGACATATATGGTACTGTAATTTAGAGGCGTTCTGTTTTACTCTCTTTCATGTATCCCAGGATTCCCACATATCCAACATCATTCCAGAGTTCATCTGATGAGATTTAGTCCCCGAGGTCTTCCAGTGCTTTCCACTGTAAGGTGACACCACTGCAGGAACACTTCATAATCTTCCTGTCATCAGCTGTTGTCTAAGGCTCTTAGCTGCTTGTATTGACACATGCCACACAGACACACACATGTGACAGTGATATAGCCATTTGCAGTTCAGACTTTTATACTATAACTTTGATTGAAGAGAACTAAAGAATAATTTATCAGCAGGGTGAAAAACAGAAGAAAGTTTTGAGTGGGGTGGTTATCTATGGTCAGAAGTGTGGACCTATAGCAGCATAACTAAGGGATGACCTGAGCCAGCCCTAACTATAAGCTCTATCAAAAAGGAAAGTCTTAAGTCTACTCTTAAAAGTGTTGACCGTGTCTGCCTCCAGAACCCAAAATGGTAGTTTGTTCCACAGAAGAGGAGCTTGGTAGCTGAAAGCTCTGGCTCCCAGTCTACTTTTGGAAACTATAGGTACCACAAGGAACCCAGCATTCTGAGAGCGCAGTGTTCTAGAGGGGTAGTAAGGTACTATGAGCTCTTTTAGATATGATGGTGCCTGACCATGAAGAGCTGTGTATGTAAGGAGAAGGATTTTTTTCTGCATCTGCTTCTGCAAATCCTGATCAAAGATAACTCCAAGATTCTTTACAGTGGAGCTGGAGGCCAGGGTGATCCCATTTAAAGTAACTATACCTCTAGAAAGAGAGTTTCTGATGTGTTTGGGTCCAATTACAAGAAGCTGTAACAGTGATGTCACATTGTTCTAACGGTTCGCTTCTACATCACTGCAGCAGGCTGGAGAGTTAAACCACTGGAGGTCAGCAAAAACAAACAAACAAAAAAGATTTTCAGCAGGAAAACTTTAAATAGGTCTAATTGGGGCAACAATTACATGCAGTCAGATGGTAACAGTAACATTGTACCTCACACTGTCCTTTCACAGCTAGCTCCTACCATACTTACCATAGTTAGATTTTTCTAGAGAGAGATTTTTCTTAGAGGGATCATGTGATAACAGTTGCTAATTTGGCTAAATTTAACATTACTTTGGTGTAAGCACTATTATCATAACCAATTAAATCACCGGCTGAAGCAAAAACAATAAAACCCATTTGTAATGTAAGGTTTGTCCGACTAGTTTATTGTCACTGAACCCATAAACACTGTGGTCTTTTCTCCTTTAGGCCACCTGCACAGTTGCATTGCTGTTTTATGCACTAGGGCACCATGGGAAACATAGTCCAGTGCTGTCACACACTCTCAAACTACTTTAAGTGTAAGGATGCACTGGGCCAGGGTGGGCCGGAAAGATCCCCTCTGCTCTCCAGCGATGAGAGTGAATGTGACTTACCGAGCCTGCAGGACGACTTGGAGGACGATCTGCTGACCGTCTCCACCAGTGTGACAAACCCAACCCTTGAACCAGAGAACTTCCTGTATCCTGATATCATCCTGAGTAGCAGCCTCGGAGGGGACGTGACGCTGGTGGAGCCGATGGTGTGTCTGCTAGTGTCTGAGGAGGAAGAGGAAGTAAGGCTGGATGAGCGGGGAGATGGACAAGAGAGAAGCAACAGAGGGAGAAACAGGGGTTTTTCTGAGGTTGAGACACAGACCGAAGTGGAGACACAGATTGGTATGGGGGTACAGACTCAGACAGAGTCACAAGCAGAAGTTCAGGCACAAATGGAAATACTTGTGTGCCATAATGAGACTGTGGGGAGACAGGAAAACACACTAACAAACATTGGTGCTACAGACAAGATGGTTGTGGATGTTTGGGAAGAACATGAAATACTGAAACAGGTGGATGTGCTCCTGGAGGCACCAACATCACAAAAGGGACACTCAAAGGCTGTCATTGAAATGGCTTCAGAGAAACAACAGATGGGGACAGACTCTGGAAACTGGTCTGACATCGACTCTTTTGTTGACTTAGAGGTGCCAGAGAAGATGCAAAGACAGACAGAGAAAAACAAACTGGCCTTCAAAGATATACACAAGGACACGGAACAAAAAGAAATGAAAGAAGAACACATCCATGAGGGTCTGACCTCCTCTTTCACAAAGCATGCATTTGAAACAAAACAAAATACAGAGCTCATGGAAGAGATAAACACAGATGAAGAGAATGTCTTTGAGTTGCACCACACTTTGCCCACACAAGAGAACGCTGAGGACAGAGAACGAAAGTTTGAATCAGAGTGCACCTCAGTGACACTGTCTGAACACAATGTAAATAACATGGATGAGAACATTGCTCCTGTGGAGTCACAGAAGAACATGGAACCACCAAAATGCAACATCATCAACACTCAAATAGTGCAGGAGTGTGGTGTACACCTGACACGACAGAGTGATGAGGCTGATGAACAGACTGGACAGCCGACTGTGGAGACAGATCTGAATATGAAAGAAAAGGTTATCAACACAACATCAAACATCCATCTGCCTGAGGAGCACACAGACCAGACAGCAGATCAGTCACCAGATCATATTCAAGAAAACATGAAGAGGGAAGACGAAGATGACAACATGACTGATCTGCAGCGTGTTGTGGAGCCACAGGTGGAGGAGGAGGAGGGTGGGGCTGAGATGATGCTGTTTTCAGTTGACAGGCTGTTTCTGGCGGCACCACATGTCAGAGGTGTGTAATCTTATTTGATTTGATTTCTTTATATTTTCTCTGTAGTGTGATTTTGTCTGTGATATTCAGTGTGGCTTGTACACTGGATCATCAGTTTTACTTATAACTAATTAAATTAATATTGGAAATGGAAAATCGGAAGAGAAACTGGCTAATCAGGCAATAATTAAAGTAACCTGGAAAAGGAAGCTGGATATATAAATGACTATGTTATATATATGAATGTTAGAATAGTCTGAGATAGGCTGGACCGGAAATTTCCTTTTCTGGGTGCCTTTTTCTTTTTAACATTTAATTATTGTCCGATTATCCTGTATTGAAATATAATAAAAGTTTATTTTTAATTTTTCCCTTTAGTTTCAATGAAAATATCCTCTATAAATCTTCCACACACCCAGGTTTCACCCTCATACCTTTATTTTGTCCCTTCTGTTGTCAACAGCACTTCCAAGTCCAACTGAAGAAAGCCCTGAGGATGATCGGCCAGAGCAGTCTGATGTTGATAAAAGGAAACAACTTACCATCCGTGACATAGTTGATCTCCAGGAGACCGGATTTACTGTCAGAATTCAATCTCCCGGAGCAGAAAGTTTTGAGCTTCAGGTTCTGTCGTACACCTGTTGTTATTTTCTTAAAGATACTTCATTGTATCTTCATGTCATTCGGACCCAAATTCTCTGTCTCTCCTCCGCTCTCAGGTGTCAGGCCAGCTTTTGGTGGCAGAGCTGCACCAGGTCCTGATGGAGCACGAGATCACCTGCCACCGCACATGCTTTTCCCTCCAGCTGGGAGGCACAGCGCTCGACAGCCTCACAGAGCTGTGCTCCATTGAGGGCATCCAGGATGGAGCACTGATCAAGGTGGTGGAGGGTAACTGCCTCACCTTTTTCTTTCTTCTCTGTTGTCTTTTTAGTGAGTACAACATTGTAAGCACCATTCTTTTATTAGACTTCAAACGAGCGAGTAAGATGTTGACCTCTCATCCAAACTGTTGTTGACCTCTACAGCTGTCTGCTCTCACAGACTGCACATCATTAGGTGGTGCAAACATGGTGAAAATGCTCCATGAAGATACCTTATCTAGGAATGTTTAAAACATAATTTGTGCCTCCACACAACGTGATTTGCTTTCCATTCACCATACACTTTATAAGCATTTTGTCTGATCTTGTTGCAGATTCTTACTCAGTGCGTGATGCTCGTCTTCATCTCAGACATGTACGTGATCTTCTGAGGAGCCTCGACCCTGCAGATGCATACAACGGAGTGAACCGCAGCTCACTATCTTATCTAACGTTTTACACAAGAGGAGTCAAAGGTACTATTGTTCCCTCATTACTTCCTCAATTTTGTCTGAGCATTTCTGTCAGTAATCCATCAACATTTTCACCTCCATATTCATCCTTTTAGATAGTGAAAGTGTGGGGAACAGACGAGCTTCTGAAAAGGAGTCTGTCGACTTCAGGCCTCCAGAATACATCCTCCCTGGATTTAAAGACCGGCCACTCAGTCCACTGCAGCCTGTCAGAGATGACTGGAAGGTGAGAAATCATCTTTTGGATGACGAGTTAAATGTATTCATTCAGTGAAACATGTATTCAATTATATTGAAGCAACAGTGGAATTTTATGTATGTATCTTTGCAGCCATTACAGTGCCTGCGGGTTCTGACCATGAGCAGCTGGAACCCCCCTCCAGGAAACAGGAAGATGCATGGGGACTTAATGTACCTCAATGTCTTGACGATGGAAGACAAGGAGCTCAATATTACATCCTCTACACGTGGTTTCTACCTCAACCAGTGAGTGTTAAACTGATCTCATCAGTTTGAATGTCATTCCATCCACTACTTTTGTCCAGACCGAAATATCTCGACAGGTATTGGATGGATTACCTTGAAATTTTGTACAGATATTAATGGTTACTTAAAGATAAATCCTGATGACTTTGGGGGTCTCTTTGCTGTTTACACCACAAAGATATTTAACACTGAAACTTGATGCTTGCAACACCTTCTAAAAATGTTCGGACACATTCAAC
Organism: Sciaenops ocellatus; assembly: GCA_033000465.1. Lineage (NCBI taxonomy): Eukaryota > Metazoa > Chordata > Actinopteri > Sciaenidae > Sciaenops > Sciaenops ocellatus. Next base: position 2,232,885 of record CP136870.1, read on the forward strand.
ACATAAACAGGTTTACTGGTAACAGGTGATTGATTCTGGAAAGGCTCAGTCATTCACAAGCAAGGATGGGGTGAGGTTCTCCACTCTGAAAAATCAGTTGGGCAAATGTATGGATTTCACCATTTACAATCCATAAGATCATTAAAAGTTTCAGAAAATCCAGAAAAATCTCTGCACGTAAGCGGCAAGGCCAAAAACTAACATTGAATGTATATGACCTTTGACCCGCATTGCACTAAAAACCAACATGATTGTATAAATGATATCACTACATGGGCTCAAGAACATGGTAAGCCCTACAGTAAACAAGAGTCTACCATCCAAAGAGAAAGCCAGATATCATCCTGCCGACCTCTGTGGATCCATGCTCATCTGAGATGGTTCCACGGAAAGTGCAAAAGTGTGCTGTGGTCAGATGGGTCCACATTTCAATTGTTTTTGGATCTAAATTTGAACTTTACAAAGCAACTTCTAGACAATGTATCCCATCTTGACAGAAGTGGATAAACAGCCATTAAATTTGGTATGAACGTTCATGTCCTCCACATGAATCACTTTATTGATCCCTTAACTTTTTGAGCAGAATCTTCTGGACCAGGAGAGAAACAGGTAGTTGATTACACACAACAGACAACAAGTTGATCTTCATTTGATGGTTTAATATCAGCACTGAGGAGAGCATATTCAATCTTGTTCAACATATAAGATACAGCCTTAATATACATTTGGCACATCTGGAAACCCTTTACGTTTCTCTGGACCTTGTATCTCTTATCAGCATTTAGGGTCCCATTCTGAACCTGATCTGTTACTCATCCTAGGGCTTCAGGAACAACATCAATATATCTGTCTTGGGCCTCCAGCAGTTCTACCACATGTGTGAATGAATACAAACATACTTACATAAAACTTTTGTACATTGTGTTTCATATACATCTTAACACAAATTCATCCTAACAATTTTCATGTACCTTCTCGTACTCCGACTGCTCCAGGTCAACTGCCTTCAACTTCAACCCTAAACCTGCAGTTCCCAAAATCCTTTGCCACTCTCTGGTCGAGCTGCTGAGTCAAGTCAGCCCTGCTTTCAGGAAAACCTTCAGTGCCCTGCAGAAGAAGAGGTGAACAAACTGCCTGTAATCAAGTTGGAAACAAGATTCTCACACCCTACAAAGATTACTAATACGACAATTTTCTGTTACTGTGAACCAGAGTCCAGCTACACCCTTATGAGCGGATCGCAACACCTTTCCAGTTATTTACGTGGATCGCCCATCAGGGAGACCACACCCTCGACTGTGTCAGAGCGGAGGAGACACACACCAGTCGCATGGGCCAGGATGAGCACACAGCTGGGCAGGTTGCAAACATATACAGAAATATAACTTTGCATTGAAATACAGAAGCTATGACAGATGTATGTATGCACATGAACACAAAAACATTGGTGCGTTTGAGGCTACCTAATAGTGATGATGATGCTGATTATGACCACAGAGCCGGGACTGGAATGAAGAGCTGCAAGGATGCAGGGAACTCACCAGGAACTCCCTTCAGGAGCGCCTGCACCGAGAGAGGAGCATATTCAGGGTGAGACTACAGATCTTGGGAATATCTGTGATTAGACTGTATCACTTTTTTTTTTTTTTTTACCAAAATCAAGAAAGAGAAACTAACAAAAAATTCAATTTCTCCATGCAGACCAACAGTGACTTTGTTGAAGCTGCTACAAGAGGTGCTGTAGCTGTTGTCGACGGTAACGTCATGCCGTTAAACCCATCCGAGGCGCCTCATATGCAGATGTTCATCTGGAACAATCTCTTCTTCAGCCTGGGGTTTGACATATCTGAGCACTACCACCCACTAGGGGGCAACACTGCTGCTCACGCTGCTGCCATCTGTGACCTGAGAGGAGCACAGGTAGAGGTCCTGACAAGAATACCTGCATGACTAGTCAGGTGTTTGGGATGTATGTTTGTATGTATTTGATTATATGGATAATAAAAGGAAAAACAATATTCACCATACACCAAGATTATAATCCTCCTTGCAGTTGTATCTAATCTAATCCCTTCATGTTGTTGCCATAAAAACAAAAGTATCCTCACTGCTGCAGGCATACACATCTGTCGACATAGAGGGGCTTCACACACTTGGGACAGCTGTGGTGGATTATCGTGGTGTTCGTGTTATCGCTCAGACAATTGTTCCTGGGATACTGGAGAAAAATCAGGAGCAGAGTGTAGTATATGGCTCTAATGACTATGGACAAACTGTTTTCACACACCCCAGGTAACACAAAAAAATCAACACATACACAGGTATTTACATTTCTAACATATCAAGCCACTTTTAATTTTCTCAACATCATTTCAGGTTTTTGGAGCTTCTGGATAAAACCAGTAAACCACTAAGAATCCAGCGTCACCAGGTGCTCGACCACAGGAACTGCCCAGTGGAGCTTTGCTCTGGCATAGAGACCAAAGGCATCCTGGGTAACGATGGAAGACCCTACATCTTGGACCTTCTCCGGACCTTCCCCCCTGACCTTAACCACCAGTTCATAGAGACAGTAGAGAGCAGCGAGGTGCCAAAAGAGTGTCAGAGCTTTGGTTACCCGAGGCGACATCATCACAGCCTGGCCAGCTTGAGGCCAGAGCTGATAGAGGCCTTCATCCAGCACAGGTGAGGAAGAGGAGATGTGGAACCATTTTAGACATGAATGCATCTACCATTTATTTACCTGTTAAACCGACAGGATGAACTGAGGTTTGGAAATTATCATTCCTATTATCTTGTGTTTCTTGTTACAGGTATGAACTTTATGTCAAGATGGTGTCCCAGGGACTCATCCAACTGGAAGAACAGGAAAAATCCACGATCTCTGAGCAGAGAACTGGAGATGCAGCTACAGATGGTGCTGACATGGGTGAATAAGCTAAATAAAATGAAATGATAAAGAGAAATTAGGCTGAGAAACACAGAGCGAGAAGGTACAAATCATCTAAACAAATGATGTACAGTAATATTTCATTCCTGGAGTGTTCGATCACATTTTCAAAGCTGAGGTTAGAAGTTCAGTCTCAGTGGTGGAATGTAATATACGTACTACGCTAAAGTACAGTTTTCTGTTACTTATAGATAAGATAGACTTTAATGATCCCACACCAGGGAAATTCACATGTCACAGCAGCTCATATACACAAGGATGATAAGAAATGACTCATAAATATTATAACAATAATTACTGCATACTATTCAATTTGCAAATTAGGATTTTACATATTAGCCAAGTTCTTAAAATGGGATGTATTTTTAAAGATTACATTACCCAACTGTGCAGAAAAAGTCATTAAAATTTGTTCCACAACTGACTAAAACATTAAAATGCTGCCTTCACGTTGATGCATCAGCAGTGATGAACCAGTGATATAATAGATCAATAATATAACTCTGACGGGAGTCATTGTGTTCAAGTGGCTGCTTCAGTGGCTGGGAAATGAAGCAAATGAAGCCAAAAACTGCAATACCTCAAATACTTCAACCTTTATAAGCACCTGTATCAAAATGTCCAAGTTCACAGCAGAAATAAACATGTTTACAGCCTGGTACAAAAAACAGTTTTGGTCTCTATAGCTAATTTCCCCGTTCATGACAACTGTACTGAGGGTGAATTTTTATACAACTCACCTGTTCAAATTATATTAAGGCTTAAAGTTATGCAGAATTAACAGCGTGGACGCTTTGACTGACAGGTAGGTGCCATCACAAATGACTTGTTTGAGCACTCAGGCGCCATTCGGCCTGCCTCAGGTCCACCGATGATCCACGTCTTTGCCGATATTTAGATTAGCCGGGAGGTGGAAGAGCATGGCGGCGGCCATGGTGGAAACCTGTGGGTGTTGTTGCGCATACACTGTCAATTTTTTTATACTGTCATTAATTCTGTTGCACAATGACTGTTTTTTAATTTTCATGCTTGCTTACTGATACAACTTATATTGGTATTCTCACAGTGTGGTCTCTAGAGGATCTACTTCTTCCTCTGCTGCTTATTCTTGACCTTGGAAACTGTTCTAAATAAATCAACCTTTAACCTCAGCTTTTAAGCCAACCAGGATGAGAAGTCCTTAAAGAAATTTAAATTTAAGCAACTACAACTTCATAACATATGAGCAAGCTCCATCTGCTGATGAACAACACTGCTACTGAATGGCTCTAAATGGTGATTTTGTATCTCCTCTAATTGTTATACAATGCTAATTTAAAAGAATTATTACTGTAGAAATTATGAATAAATTTACATCACACTTAATAGACCTTCAAAACATGAAAATATTCATTGTTATCTAATAATTGGGGCTAAGGAAAGTGAAGAGAATTGATTGAATGATTGTGCTATTTCAATTAATTACGTTAATTTGTATTTTACTTTTGTAGAACTTCAGAGAAGAAATGTAATTATGAAAGCTTGTAAGGCTGCTGGATCAGTGAGTGACTCTGGCTTTGACATCCGCTTCAATCCTGATGTTTGCTCTCCAGGTACTGCACGCACATGCACATGCACACACACACACGCACACACTCACACGCACACACACACATGCACAGACACACACACACAAATTTAAATCAGACAAAGGTTGAAGTGTGTGTCTCTGCTGCAGGTGTTCGTTTCTCCTCTGAGTGTGTCGAGGAGGTTCAGAGGCAGAGACAGTTGTTATGGGACGCAGCTGCTTTTCTACTGTCCAAACAGATTCCAGCAGTGGTGAGTCATGTGTGGAGCAATAATGTTCAGGTCTATAGTGTGCATTAAATTTAAGATGACATTTATAATTATACTGCTACTTCTGTGTGTGTGTGTGTGTGTGTGTGTGTGTGTGTGTGTGTGTGTGTGTGTGGTAGCTGAGGGACTGCCTTGAACACGCAGCAGTGCCAATGGATGGAGCGACCCTGACTGCAGCTCTACATCAGCAGGGTGTGAATGTGCGATATCTGGGCAGCCTACTGAGGGAGCTGGACAAGATGGAGGAGAGAGGGAGACTCAGCCACATACAGGTACTTACCATGGCTAATATTAACCATAAAATATGGATATAGAGTCATCATAGTGAGGTGAAGGATTGAATGGATGCTGAAGTGTTCCTCATCAATTAACTTATCAAATGTTCCTTCACAGAGAATCTCTATCAGTGAGGTCATCATTAGAAGTGCAAAGCACATCTTCAGAACCTATCTGCAGGTGAGGTGTTTCAATAATGTTGTCAAGTAAAATATTAAAATGTATTAAGGTAAACCTTTCTAATGTCAACTTTTATCTGATTTTGTCTCAGGATGTGGAACCTGCAGCGTTCTCTGCTGCTGTCAGTCACTTCCTAAACTGCCTCCTGAGTTCCTCCTCCTGTCTCCCTGACTCCTGCTCAGATGAGCTACTCTTTCGCCGCAGGAGTCGACGTCGACGGAGCCACGGGAGTCGAGTCTCCTTGTTGACAGACAGCGTGTGGGCTAGACTGACCCCCAGTGAGCTGTGGGTCAGGATCAGGGCTGAGGCTGGAGATTATTATCACTACACAATAGACAGGTGTGTGTGTGTGTGTGTGTGTGTGTGTGTGTGTGTGTGTGTGTGTGTGTGCATGTCTGTGTGTGTGAGTGTGGCTGGATATGTGCAACAGGATTTTACACCGATTTGACACTCCTCTTTGTGTTCAGTGAAAGTATAGATGAAGAAATAGAAAAGCACAGCCTTCAGAAGATCTCCCTGCTGAGAGAGATTGCCAGCAAAACGGGCATTCAGGTCAGACATCTATAATGCTTCTCTTCATCATATATTAAATTAATTTCTTTATGTTTATCTTGAAGCCACACAAGAAACAGAAACCACTGATATCATTAGAAATCATATCTGAAGCTGCAATAAGGATTTTTCTATACCTTTGATCCTGCTTTATTTGAGTAGACAGGACTTTTTTTTGGTTCAAACTAAGAAAGCATTAAGGACTAGAGAGAGAAATGCGAAATGTTATTCTAAGCAGCAAGTTCTATATTCACTGAAAACTGAAAAAATGTAAAGTTTTGCATGAGCTAAGATGAGATTCTGAGTAATCTTGTACCTCAATATTATCAAGCTCACAGAGAAAAAAAAGTATGCTCATATTTGATGCTTAATAATACAACAGAGGTATGGTATTATGCTCCAGGATTTTTCCAACAAACCCTAAAACTAATATTATCTCCAGCATTGGCCGAGGGCTGCCAGTGCAAAGTTATCTAGTGCAGCTTACAAATTCAGCTCTTCCCCTTCCACACCTCCTTCCTTTAACCTGCAGATGCAGCTGAGGGAGTATGTGTTCGAGTCTCGACACAGGCCAGCGTTCGGTGAAGAAGATGTTGTCAACATGTTCCCTGTTGTCAAACACCTCAAACCTACAGGAACAGATGCCACGCGACTAGTGCAGCATGCACAGGTGGCAGTACAGCAGGGTGAGGGACTCAGGCACACATACAAACACTTACAACTGCATAAAATGCAGGATTATTTTTATATTTAGGCTAGGATTAGTGGCTCCGCTTGGGTGCTTAACGTGACTGAGCATTATCTCGAGGCTCAGTTTGGAAGTATCTGTCCTGCTGATGTGCTGCTGAGCAATGCATTATATCCTTACTAGCTACCAGTGTTGTAGTACTTGACATCAGTCTTGATCTCGAGACCAATCTCAAGACCACTTTTTAAAGGCTTTGGTCTCGTCTTGGAATCGATTGCATTTTTCTCGGTCTCAGACAAAGAGGACTCTGGATCTTAGTTCAAGACCAGTCCAGACCACAACTGTGGGGATGTCACATAATTGCCTGTGCATTGTCTGATTTATTTGTCAACTGTCTGGGAGGAGACATCGGCCAAATCTTCTTGAATCAAATTTGGTTTTCTACACGACAAAGAGTTCCGTTGACTTGGTTTCAACTCCCCAAAGTCTTGTTCTTGTCTCAGTTGTGATACACTCTGGTCTTGGTCTTGACTTGGCCTTAGTTTAGTTGGTCTTGACTACAACACTGCCAGCTACACAGGCACTGTGAGGGATGTGTAATGAAAAAAATGTGTCCCTACAAGCATCAATACACAGTAGTGTCACATTGTTCATCATATATCACATGACACACATTTGGCAACATGATATTTTTGGTGTCTTTAAGTTGAAGTCATGAGGCCATATTCTCAGTGAAGTAAAGTAAAGTTTAATTCAATAAAGTAAAATTTTACATTCAAGTGGTTTAAGCCTTGAGAACATTGTTGCTAGGCAACTGACAACATGAATGGAACTATTGATTATTTAAAACAGCTGTGAATTATTTGGTGTGTTCTGAATTTTAACCTCGTGCTTAAAACAATATTCACATGCCAATATGAGCTTTTGTTCGCTGTAATTGTTCATGCTGTCCATTTTGAACACAAATATTTCAATTGAAGTGATGGGGGACAAAATCCACAGTCCTCATTCTGTGTGTCAATACATTCCTAAGCTCAGGTGATGTTTACATGAGCCTTCAGTAGTCTCAGTCAGAGAAATCAAGCAGGTATTTTCCATCGTTGTAGTCTTTTGAGAATAAAGTTGACTATTTTTGTTACGGTCCCTCTGCCATGGCTAAGCAAGCAAACACTTGAAGCACAAAGAGTTTGTACTAAAGCACAAAATTTTGTACAAAAAATGCTGTAACTTTAGAAGACACACAGTTGATTTGACTAACTCAGACTGCTGAAGTCTGCTGATCTCTTTGTGGACAGTATCAGCTAATAACCCCTGCAATTTACATACCATATATACATTCGGGCGGCTGAGGTAGAGTGGGTCGTCCACTAATCAGATGATCGGCGGTTCAATCCCCGGCTCCTCCAGTCTGCATGTTGAAGTGTCCTTGAGCAAGATACTGAACCCCAAATTGCTCATGATGCTGCGCCATCAGTGTGTGAATGTGTATGAATGGTTAGCGCCTAAAACTGATAAGCAGTTGGAGCTATATAAGTACAGTCCATTTACCATTTACCATGTGAGTATTGTATGTATAGAGATACACTTAAAAATGTGATCCTATCCTTTATGTTAGATTATAAATACCCCATCAGTGGGTCATTTAAATGGACCTTTGCACACAGTAAACATGACTCCATCTGAAGGCACCATAACATCACATGAACTATTCATTCAGTCCTGACCTGGATTCATGTGAAGAACAAATGTTATTAATTTGTACGTTCAAGGCTCATCAGCAGTGTTTTGTGTTTGCTTTCAGGGCTTCTCAAAGAGGGTCATGAATTGATTAGCCAGGCCTTGACTCTGTTCAGCAGCGTATGCGGGGTCCTGCATGAGGATGTGTGCATGTGCCTGCGTCTCCTGGCACGGCTCAGCTACATCTTGGGGGAATTTGCAGATGTAAATATGCATTATAATTCATTTCTACCCACGACCTTTTACCTAGCCTGGTCCCAGACCTCTGAATCATCACCCACATCTCTGGTTTTATTAAGTGATATATCCTACACTCTTGAATTATGATACAAACAGACATATAAAGATTTGTGAGCTCTCATAAAGTTTTGTTTCCCTCATTTCCCCACACCTCACAGGCCCTCAGCCACCAGGAGAAAGCTGTTCTGAGTAGTGAGAGAGTGCAAGGTATAGACCATCCACAGACCATACAAGACTATGTGAGTTCCTTTACCTTCTCATCGATCCACATAAGTTAACTTAACTCTATCAGTGTAATATTTCACATTCTCCTTTCTGTCATTCAGACTCATCTGGCCCTGTACTGCTTTGCTGGAGGGCGACTCTCAACTTCCCTACAGCTGCTGTATCGCGCTCGGTATCTCACCTTGCTTGTGATTGGAGAAGACCATCCACAAGTCGCACTGCTGGATGTAAGTGAGACTTCGCTGCAACCTGTTTGCCCATGTGTACAAACATCAATCTATCTGTTTAGAGCTACTTTAAAGGCATTTTACATACACTTTTTAGCTTGTGCATTATGATATTTTAACATTTGGTGAGTTCAGAAAGTCAGAATAATCCAAAATAATGACAACAAGCATTTTAAGATTACTAAGGTACAAACAATCCAAAAGTTCAGCTAGATAAGGAGCTGGGATTCCTGAACACCACTCTAATAAATTACTTGATAACCTGTCCTCATTTGTGAACATTCAGACTTCTACATATTACCACATCTCATGTGTGTTGGAAATCATCTGTTAATGTCCTGTTGTGCTCCACTACATTAGAGTATGCTGGGTCTAGTGCTTCATGGACTGATGGAGTATGAGCTTTCCCAGAAGTTCCTGCAGAATGCCTTAATTTTAACCTCAAAATACCACGGGGCCATGTCCCTGAAGCATGCACACAGGTAAGACTCCTGCTCTGTAATGAAACAGCCAGAAAGACAAAAACTCAGACTGCAACACATTATAAGTACAACTTGAGAAAATTACTACCTTTCTTCATTTCCTCTGTATAAATTGTTCTTAACCTCTCTGTCTCTCCATGTCTATCTTTTGTGTAGTCATCATCTGCTTGCCACAGTGTATGAGAGTAAAGGAGAGTTCCGATCAGCTCTGCAGCACGAGAAAGAGGCTTATTCACTATACAAGAGCCAGGTATGCTTTAAAATTCTGGACTCCCATGTTTGCTGGTGCTTTGTTTGTGCTATAAACTCACAATTTCAACTGAGAGACTTCTTTGTTGCACACATGAAGGTTGGTGAGGACCATGACAGTACGAAGGAAAGCTCAGATTACCTGAAGAGTCTCACTCAGCAGGCTGTGATCCTCCAGAAAGCCATTAACCAGATCTACAGTAACACACACAGTGCCTGTATTCCTCCTCCAAAGGTTTGTAGAGTTTTGTTAATACATGTATAACACATGTAAGCATTTCTGGTTGTTTGATACTTTATCTTGCCTGTTTTTCTCTCCAGTTTTCCACACCGAGTCTTTCCACAATTCTTCAGCAGCTCAACCTCGTGTGTGGAATCATTCTCATTCCCCTCAGGTGAACGTTGACACAGTCCAAGTTATGTAGTCATAAATAACTGCTAATGTGGTGGTTGTAATGCTCATCTCATCTAATGACTATTCTGATGAAGGGTGGATGATGATTTCCTCACACATACTGTACGTATTATTATGTCTTCTCTCTCTAGTGCAAAAGAAATCGCAGACCTGAGGACTGAGTTGAAAGAAAAGGTTCAAATGGAAGAGATGGAGAAAAGACTGAAGAACTTCAGTCAACAGAAGACAACACTGAAGGATTAGGGAGATAGCTGTAAGATAACATCTCTGTGTTCAGTCTGACTAGACAATGGCAAATGACAACAGGTGCAGCTGTCTCCTTTTAGAAGAGGACTTTGTTCTGCTGTTGTCTGTGGAGGACTGGCTGTATCTAATGCAGACCTACCTGCACCAATGATATAACTCTTGTTGAAATATATGGGATCAATAAATGAACTTGCAGGTTTGACAGGTCTGGGTTTGTAGAAACACGCTGGTTCAACATGGCGGACTCTAGCCAACAGATTCCCTTAAATGTTACACACTGGACCTTTAAATACCATGTACACTGCTGGGTGAAGGTACAAGCACAGTATTTCAGGCCTACTTCATCTGAGAAAAAGAAATATAGAAACAGTTAAATGATGTGCCACCGTGTTGTACAAAAGGCCACCTGTAAAAAATGTATGTGAGTTTTGAGTTTAAAGTTAAAAAGTAAAAGAAACTCAACTGGCACAAATCCTCCTGCAGTCCCCGGTGTGTCCACTGGGTGTCACACTTGTGCCACTTCTCAGAACATGATACAGCCAATGAATTGTCTCTACATGAATATTAAAATAATCTTCATGGCTGTCCATTATAATTGAATCCATGTTGTCAGTACTATGGTGACTGCTAAAAAAACAATAAACGTCTGAGTAACTTATCATTCTCTAAGAACAAATCAAATTAGTCGTATCTGAAAATGAGAGCATCACACTTTGAACTGGTGTTATCGAGTCGGTCCACTGACACCAAATGAGTGACTGACTGAATTTAGTGGATTTCATTTTAGTTATCAGCCCTAATAACTGATATTTCGATGTATTGCTTGCAAATGTTAACTGAAAATGTACCCATATAGTGTAAACTATTATATTTTCTGTTATACTTCACTGGAGTTGTTTCATTATTCACCATCTATGGAGCGGCTGCATGATTTGTGTCTAGGTGCCATCATCCCTGCAGTCGGTCCTACTGCTCATTTCAGTGAGAAACCTGTTTACAATAAAAAAAAATATTGTATTATTTGATTAAACATAACAATAAAAAATAACCTATATAACTTGTATTTATGGTGTGTTTTTGCTTTAATCCCAGGAGCGAAATATATGCACGCTGCGCGCCCCCGCTCGTCTCAACGTGCGCGCAGCCGATATCCAATCGCGACCGTTAGCTGGGGCCGGGCGAATGCGGTGGTACCAAAGAGGAGGAAAAATCTGAGCGGCCGTGCCGGGTGATGTGGAAAGTCACAATAGCACATCAAAAGCAGGCTTTCCCATCGCGTGCTCAGACCTTGCGAGGAGATATGAGAATGAACTTTTGTCAGATGGTAAGTTAGTAGTTTTTACACGCCTCTGTATTTTTGTTTTGGCACTTAGAAAGTCTTGTTATTTCTGACGACGAATCGCCTGCAGTGTCTGCGCTCTCCCGTCCCGATCTCAAAATGGCGGAGAGGCCGAAAGCTAAGCTAGGTGGCAAAGTTGGCATTCACAGGAGCGTCGGGTTAGAGACGGAGCGTGAAGGCAACACAGCAGTGTGTTTGTCAGCTGTGCTGAACGCGTTCGCCGAATTCAAACCATTTCTGTGTTCCTCGGTCAACGCGTGATTTGTACCGAGACACTTGTTGTGAAGCCTAACTGGTCATTCGGCTAACGTTAGCCGCGTCTATTTATGGAAGTTCTGTGGGGATGAGCTAACGTGGTACGTTAGCCGGCTAAGCTAACTCAGGAGCTGTCAGCTTGCTGCCATATTTCCACAGCCGGACCTAAATACTCTGAAATGGATAAATCAGATGCCAATTTTCCATCTCGAGAAGTTGGCTTTATTTATTGTGGAAAGCCAAATTCATGTCAATAACCTGACACTATAACAGTTAGCTTAAACAGTGTTGTCTTGTACTGGGAAATGCCAGCTAACAGCCCAGTTATCAAACTTCCATTCCTCTGCACATCTGAAGGGATATTACTGTTGTTTTATTTTCAATAAATGCGTGTGTTGATTAGCTGTGTGTTGGCGTAGACCAACGCCCTTTGTGTGTTGTGGTCTGGTGGCCGTGGTGGTGTAAATCCAGCCTGCTCACACTGACAGCTCCACTTAACATCTACGTTATCGTGCTATGCTAACGTTAGCTGGGAAGGGCGTTGCTGAGCCATTGCTGCAACTTTGCCCTTGTGGCCATCGAAGCCTGTGAAGACGTCACCCGAGCCACATTTTGAACTCAGTGAATCTGTTTCACCCAGAAAATAAAGCAGCCGTCAGATGATCTGCGTTGTTTTCATGCGTACTGAAGGGTTGAGGAATCAGCAGGGTGGAGACTAAAAAAAGGGTCAGTACGAAACAGTGATATTGAAGAAGGCTGGGCAAAACTGTGTCATGGCTGAATTTCACCGAGCTGATTGAATGTCCAGTAATTGTCCAGTAGCTGTAAAGCATTAAACGTTAGGGCCCGTGCATGTGGAATATGAATATTATGAACCTTTATATGTGCTTAATTTGTCAAACTACTCCACCATCTTTTGTTTCTTAAATGTTTCAAATATAATAAAATGTTGTTGAAAATACAGTAAAGGCTTTCATTCAGTATTCATACCTGCATCCTCCTCTGGATGAGAATAGCTACATGAGTACAATAATGAAATCATCAAATCTGGATCGATGTCATGTTTGATATTCTGTCACCTCCTTGTCACATTTGAAGTCTTGACTGTTGGCACTGATGGTGCACAGCGTGTTTCAGATAAAGGAGGAGGAACTTTTGAACTCAGTGTTTTTATTGTAGGGCAAAAGAGTAATGTCACGATAAACCCTGAGAGAGCTGCTTGATTAAGAAAATGTAATGATATGCTGAAGGCTGCTGGTTAAAGGAAAGGAAAGGATTCGCTTTGTGGTTCAGTTTGTGCCAGCAGGGACTTGTTTGGCCTGAAGGTCACCCATAAGGAGGGGCATTGTACAGCAGCTTGACACAAACCAAGCATGATGACTTGATATGCAGCTGGAGTTAATGCCCACGGATGCTTTCATTGACAGGTTTGTTTAGTTAGGTTTATATCGAACGTGTCTTCTAAGTCAGAAAAAAACATTCTAGAAAATTCTTTTAATTTCATGTTGCCTTTGTTGCATTCATTAAGGCAGGTCTGACTGGAGCTGATGATTCATTCATAAAAGTGAGTCCGGAGAGTGACTATAAACTGCCTGTAATCATGACATAAAATCATAGCCCTGATACCACTGGATGAAATTATTATTAATTATTAATATTAAGTTATCAGTGTATATATTGATATGTTCTTAAAACATACAGACTACAGTGCTAAGTGCCTAAAAAAATCTGTTTCTTAATGAATTATTTGATTGACAGTTGAAATGAATAGATTATTTAAGTAATGAAAATCGCTCTGTGGTTCCAGCTTCTCGAGTGTGAGGATCAGCTGCTTTATTCAGTTTTATTTGGTGTCATTGTAAATTTTTGGGTCTAGGACTGACAAAACAAGAAAGAAAACTGATGGACGTCGTTCTAGACTAATCAGTAAATTCATAAAACAAATTGATACGATGGAAATAATTGTTAGCTGTGACTTGTCTAAATATTGCCATATCACAAATGAATGTTGCACCACTTGTTTAGGCTGAACAATTAATCCAATCTAGAAATACATTACAGGAATATAAAACTGTAGCGTATCAAATCAAGCGCTTCCTAAAGTAGCAGCCAGCCACCAAGGGTGATGTGTTAGGCTTCACTCTTGGGGAGCTGTCATGCACGTGCACCCTGCGTGGCCCTGTGTAAAAATCCTGGATGTTGCAGCTGCAGTTGGGAGTAGAAAAGTAATATACAGCAGAGAGCAGACGGGCTAAACGAAAATCAGATGCCTGGAGGGAGAAGGTGAAGACCTACCCCCCTGAAACAGATCGTCATCCGCTGTTTGGAAGTGTTTGGGATTTAGGGCAAGTAATATAAGCAAGAACAAATCGCAACTAACAGCCTGAAAAAACAGAACAAAGTGCAGCACGATGAACGCATGAAGGCCAAGGAGAGTGACATCGCTATCGTCCTTTTCCAGTGTCCTCTCAGACATCCATAAGTGTGAAGCTGTACAGCGTGTCACCATATCTCTCCAGGGAGCACAGTGTTCTGTTGATGTTAATTTAAGGTAATAATACTGTGAATAAATATCATTCTTACTTTAATATACATATTTGGACATTAGCAGGAATGTAGCACAGTGTTAAGGGCCGATCCTCCACCATCATATTTTGGCCATAATTGTGCAGCTTACATAATTTTATTAACAGCCAACAACCCAGAGGTTTTCAGTTTATGATGATGTATATCTCAGAAAGGAAGTCCTCACAGTCCAAATCCTGAGGGAGAGCCCTGTAGATAGTGAAGTTGTCTAAGTCATGTTAGGATCATCATTGCATTCACAAATACATTTCTATACATGTTGTTTGAGAGGACGTTGGATTGATAAGTGTTGTTCACGTGGAGAGGATGGGTACAGCTGAACGTGTCTGTGTTCAGACAAATGTTCAGCGCTCTGAGGAAGACAGATGAGGCAGAATTGACGTCACAGTCTGATATTGTAGCCTAATGGGAGCTTAGTCACATCATGTTCATCTTTATATGTTTCACAGCTAAAAACCAAGTCAGTGTGTTATGGTAACATTTTGTATTCCTCGAGAAAGAAACAGGAATATAAGCTGTGTGATCTGTGTTGTGATTATAGGCAGATGCAGAGAGACAGGAGGGAAATGAAATGTGGTCATCATGCTGCCTGTGTGCTTCATGGCCTCCTCATTGACACGTCACTGAGTCATGTTACATATTGTGGAGGGATTGTTTCTCCATCTTTTTCAGTTTTTGGCTAGTGACCTGCTGGAGAGAGGACTGACGACGACTGTCGTAGTTTCAGATGACATGAACAGTGATGTTATTGAAATATTTGAGTGCTTTGACAAACTGTAGTGTTAAACTTGTGTTTGATGTTTTATGGTTAGAAATATTTTATTTTCCAGTGATCCACCATTTTTACAGACAAACAGGTGCATTCATCATTTCAAAGCCATGTTATCCTCTTCTGTTTGGGACAGGCTGTTCTGTCTGGGTACAGCTCTATTTGAATGAAAGTGAACGAGTCATTAAACGAAGGTGTTGTCATTCTACCACCACACCAAATTGCATTCTTAAATTTAGCGTTTCAAAGTTTCTTTGCTTACACACTCAACGTGAACTTGCTAAAAAATATAGATCCATCTGAACCACTCTGTAGATCCACCAAAAACCTCAAACTATGGATGTACTGAGCTCATCCTAACGATCTATATTGGTGCTGAGCCGGGTGTATATAATGGATGAGTCTCAGCTAAAACAAAGCCAATGCAAGGAGTTGCTCTCTTTAATGACAGCTGGGCTCTACAACTTGAGCATTTCTAGTTGGGCTACTACATGGAGTTTTGAACAGATTGTGAAACGGTGAAGAAGATCAGCTATTTCTATCTTCTTAATGTCGGGCACTGAGTCTGGCTCCCCACAAAATCAGACGAAATGTTTGACAGCACTTGGACTTGCTGAGCCAATGTTCACATTTTCACAGGCAAAGTTTTACAGCCAATCTTCTTATAGAATTTTATTTTTGCCATATATTTTCATACATTTTGTGGTTATGGCTGGTACTGGTGCAGGATCAGCAAAGACAAAAATAAAATAATTGAATAATTGCAACAAAAAGCTAAAAGGGACAGTGACAGAGCATGGGTGAAAACCTGAGTCATCTATCTCTGTGCGGTCATTCAACAGAATTCCATTATCGTATTACAGTTTGACAGGTACATTACCTCTGCATCCTGCAGAGAGCTGTGTGTTCTGTTTAAGACAGAGAAATAGTGTGAAATAGAAGTTGCTTTCACTTGCTTCCACACATGAATGGATGCATATGAGGTAAATGGTAAAATGGTTCTGAAACCGAGGCCAACACACAAATGTACTGTAGTCTCGAGTGTGTTGTGACGCCCAGTGTTGCGGTGCCTGCTTTGTTTTGTATATTAAATATAGACACACATACTTACACACAAGGAACAGAAACACTAGAGTGCAGATACTGATGAAGTTTGGCTGGTCCGCTGTATGGGAACGCTTCGCTGTTACAGTGAACATGGACCAACATCATGTCAAACTGTGTGCCAAGGTTGTTCATCTGGAGTCTGATCTGTCTGTGGAAACTCTGCAAACACATGTACAGCCATACGCAGTCTGGAGAATAATGCTACAGTGTGATGTCTTCTTCACATGTGCATGTGAGTCTGAGCTCAGCTCACAGTGGATGGAGTGTTTTTAGACTGGTCTCTTTTTATTTATTTTGGTTTACTGCTCTGGAAAAAGGTTTATTTATTTATTTATTTGTTATGTGAAGTTCAAAAAAGCACACAGACAAACTGTATTCACTATTTACAATATTTGAATAAGCCTGATTCAATGACAGGACCCTGATCCCTTCTTCTTGATTAATGACTCTGACCATGTTCCCTCTGTTGAAGCACTGAGCCTAGATAAGTGCACATTTGCCTTTCAGTGTGTTCACTGTGTGAGTCCTGCAGACTGAACCCAGGCTTCATACCGTCACTGTCGGTGTGTTCTCCTTCACAAATACAGTTGCTGTTGAAGCTCGGGAGTCTCAGGCAGGTGCAGAAGCTGCCGAGGTTGTCTTGGTTACGTAATAGTTTAGAGGTTGGTCTGTTTGGTCAAATGGCTATTTTTGAACCACGCTGAGAGTGCTGCTCAGCTAAAATCACTATCTCTGTCCGGTCAGCTTAGAGCACTCATCGTGTTTGCAGACAGGGGAAAGGAGTTCTTTCCAGGACACTTCTGGCACGTCCCCGGCTAAATGTTTTGTTCCTCTGCAGCTGAAATGTAATGCTCCAGCACTCATCTGTAAAGTAGTAAGACTGTAGCTGACTTGTCAGTGGAATGGGCTCAGGCTGTTCAATAAAAAAATTCAACTTTTTATTCCTTTCTTTCTTTTCACACTAAACTTCTGTAGCAGCCTACATGAGGCTTTCTTTCTTTCTCTGATTTCCAGAGAAAGTAACAGTGTTCTGCTCATAGTTCAAATCCATTTTTTTTTTTAGATATTTTTTTGGCCTTTTTCAAGCTTTATTTTTGACAGAGACAGCTGAAGAGTGACATGAACGTGGGGAGAGAGTGATGGGGAATTACATGCAGCAAAGGGCCGCAGGTCGGACCCGAACCCTGGGCCGCCGCTGAGCCTTCGCACATGGGGCGGATGCTCCACCAACCGAGCCAGTCGACACCCCACAGAGCGTCTTTTGACAGCGCTGTCAGCCGAAGACTCAATCACAGTGGACGGCAGACGAGCTTGTACCACCGTCTGGTTCAAATGTGGTTTAGCCAACTTCATTGACGCTCATTACCGGAGCAGAGAGCATCAGAGCAGGCAACAGACTGGACTGACCCGCCACCCGTTTGTGTCACCTTTCTCTGCTTCCATCACAGTTGGTTGTCTGTGTCGTGGTCATTGTGTGACTCGGTTTGTTAAGTTGACAGCCCACCATGCCGTTGCGCAGCATCGCTCTGTGTATAGTGACGCAGCTAAAAAAAAAAAATGCATTGATGCGACTGACCATACAAGTCGATTCGGAGTCTTCTTGACTGATGGTTCGAATCATTGACTTTTAGGGGGCAGCTCTATAAAGAAGAAATATCTGATGTGAGAAATGTGATGAGTATCATTTAATCTGTTTTCTTAATGTTTTTTGTGTTTAGAAGCAGCAACTGGCAACAAACAGTGAAACAAAGAGCGATGCAGCAGACAGTGATACAATGGTGGCTTGCTGTTAAGGTCTTCTCTCCGTGTCTAGGGTTAATCCTGTTAGCTGTCCAGTCCCTTCTTTACATCGCGCTGTCAGCTGTATGGAGGACTTGTGGTCTCTATCACTCAGAAACACACACACACACACACACACAGAGACTCTGTCTGGTGTAGCCGCTAAGCAGCTTAGTGCTATTGTGGCCCCAGGTGCCTACAGTGTTGAAGCTCAGGAAGTGAATGTTCTTATTAGCTTCACAATCCCTGAATGGTGTGTTTTGATTTGTCAGCGTGTTCTGTTTGTTGATCTGTGCTCTTCTGTTAGGGTGGTCACATTGTCCCAAAACTCAGATTTCAAAATCAGTTTGATATGGCCACAGATTTTGATAATTGGTGCAAAGTCACACAGTTAGCCGAATAGACTGCTACTTTTTAAAACAAATAATTTGCTTGTGCAACATCCAGAGTCTAAGATCCAGTGTGCAGAAGGTGCAAATGCATTTCTGTTCTCAGTGTGTTTGGAAATGGAAAGTAAAGTTCGTGGCAGATATGAAGAGCCTGAAGATGCATGCATCAGTGAACCAATAAATGAACAGGAGGACAGCAAAATACTACTCCCCGACACTGTGTGTCATTAAACTTCCTGAGTAACTGTCAACTGTACTCACTCATTTGTCTTTCAGTCCTAGAATATATTTTTGCTTTCCATCAGCTGCATGACTTTTCCTGTTCTCTCTCTCTCTCTCTCCATCAGGTGATGGGCACGTCTGATCAGTGAGAGACATTTGGACCTGTGGATACTCGTCGAGTCTTGTTCCTACAGTTAACTGACAGCAGTTTGCCTCCCTTCGTGTGGCACTCTTTTCGCCACCTCTTGACTGTCTGAAGGAAGAAGATCACTGAGGGATCGGACGCCTCCCCGCCACTCTTCCCCAGCCAGACTCCCTCAGCACATCGCCTCACCCTCACCTCCCCAAGAGGGAGAGAACAGCAGCCACCATGGTGCTGTCACAGAGACAAAGAGATGAACTGTGAGTGGCCAGATGTAAATATACGGGTGTGCAGCCTCATTAGACATGCAAACAAGAAGAGACACGTAGTGTAGTGAAGAGGAGCGCTTAAGTGTGTGTACATGTATGCCTTTTAGCAACAAGGCACAGATGTACATCAGGTTTACCTCTCCATCCATATGAGGTTCATGCAGATGTTGTGAGAAAGTGTGTAATCATAGAGGAAATGTGAAGACGTGAGGTTCATGGCGTTTTACTTGATAGCTACTTAGTGAATATTTCATAACCCCCATGACAGGAGTGAAGAAGTGAGGGGGATGGGGAAAAAGGATGAACTTCAAATGATGGCTGGTTAATGTGAGCAGCTCTGTGGAGTGACTGCCCGCTGATCAGACGCTATGCACTCCAGCACATCCCAGTCCAGAGCAGATATCTGATCTTGTCGTCGAGGTGTACCTACACCTGGACTGTTTATGTTCTTTTGATTGGGAGAATTTAGTGGAAATCCTGCTGCCAATGATGGCCTAATGTTCAAAGTCTGTAGCAGACTGTTGAATCAGGATTACAGTTATCAGCCGTTAAAAGTAGGCCCGAAGCTGCAGCCTAAATTTAGCACCGTTACTCATGAAATATTCACCCTTCATCTCATAACAGAGCTTTTCCACTCTTCGTGTGTGTGTGTGTGTGTGTGTGTGTGTGTGTGTGTGTGTGTGTGTGTGTGTGTGTGTGTGTGTGTGTGTGTGTGTGTGTGTGTGTGTGTGTGTGTGTGTGTTTCCTTGTGTGTGTGGTTGCCCTGTCCTTGTGGCATCCATTCTCATACTCTTTGTGGCAAGTCTCCGGTTTCCATAGCAGCACCAAACAGTTTCTCAGTGATGCGGTCCTTGATGTTTGTGTGCCTTCACTGAAGGCTTGTAATTTCTTATGGCACTCAGTCAGATTTGCTGACATTTAAGGTGGAACTGTGAAACGTGAATCCCATTGCTCCCATCTGTTAGACAGGGTGTGGTCTCCTCTCTTTTAAGGAGGAACCAGCATTTCTGTTAAGGTGGAGCTAATATTTAATAAATGACAACCTCACTTTGACAGGTTATTAATTTAGCCTAATTTTGGGCAGAATCATATGAAAACACACTGATACTTGGCAGTGGGTATATGCTAGTATCTATGAGGAAGTTAACACCTTTTAAAAAATGTATTTTATTCCTTTTCACAGAAACCGGGCCATAGCCGATTATCTCCGTTCCAATGGATACGAGGAGGCCTATTCTACCTTTAAGAAAGAGGCAGAGTTAGACATGGTAAGGAGAGACAGCTGCACAAAAACATGAACATAAATGACAAAGATGGTGTAGATTCATGTCTGGATCCCTTCCTCAGAGTCTGTCTTTTCTCCATTCATAGAATGAAGAGGTAGATAAAAAGTACGCAGGGCTTTTGGAAAAAAAATGGACCTCAGTCATCAGATTACAGAAGAAGGTAAGGAATGTTTGTGTGCTAACTGAGAGCTGGATTTAACTGATGTTACCGAGTCCTCTGACTCCTCTGCTCTTTGACCCACCACTCTGCCTCAGGTGATGGAGCTGGAGTCGAAGTTGAACGAGGCGAAGGAGGAGATGACACACGGAGGATCCGTGGGTCAGAAGAGGGACCCCAAGGAGTGGATCCCCCGTCCCCCAGAGCGATACGCCCTGAGCGGGCACCGCGCCCCTGTCACGCGTGTCATATTCCACCCTGTGTTCTCTGTCATGGTCACAGCCTCTGAAGATGCTACTATCAAGGTGTGTTAGACTCCCTTTGCTTTTCTGCTGGTCACATACTGTTATATCTTTTCTAAAGTGAGCACTGCTCTTAAAGCTCAGTGACAGCTGCGTGCAGCAGCATTTATAAGCAAACCAGTGAGCGTTTCAGCACACCACAACAGCCTCTGCAGCCCTGACCCTTCAGATCAAAGCTGTACTGCAGCTCTGAGCCTGTTCTCTCTTTTCATCCTCAGTGCCCTCCCCTCACTCTCTCTGCATCCTCCCTTTATCCCCATCCCTCCCTCCCTCCCTGTTTCTCTTCCTTCCTCACTCACTTTCCTTTTTCTGCTTTGTCACTGCTCATCTATGTAGAGATGGGCTGATGCTCATGTTGTCAGAGGCAACGCTCCCAAAGCACAGCACCTTGGGAGATATGCAAATGAGTTTCTCCCCCACCCCCTCTTCAGTGTTTTTATTGATTAAACCGTGTCAGCAGATTGTTTGGTTTATATAACCTGATTGTAGCTATAAGGACACTTTACACAGACATCTCTACATGCTCAGCTTTGTAACTACAGAACCTGACCACCACTGATTTCTCATGCTTGACATCAATTATGTAAATATGTCCATTATTGCTGTTGGACTTAGTTAAATTTGAGCAATGTGAGCGTCTTCATAGTAACGTTTGGTTTTTAAAGCAGTGTCTCGATGACTGACTGTGGCTGTCTGTGGTTTTAGGTGTGGGACTACGAGGCAGGGGACTTTGAGCGGACCCTAAAGGGCCACACAGACTCAGTGCAGGACATCTGTTTCGACCAGACAGGAAAGCTGCTGGCTTCATGTTCAGCTGACATGAGCATCAAACTTTGGGACTTTCAGGGGTTCGAATGCGTCCGAACAATGCATGGTAAGATGAATACAGAAATAACCATGGTTACACTATAAAAGAAACACACGCCTTCTTAACTGTTTGATTCAAATTGTCTTGCATTACTACATTAAGATGAACTCAGGTCAGTCGTAGAACTAAACTCTTGACTGTGTCTTCCAGGCCACGATCACAATGTGTCGTCTGTAGCCATCATGCCAAATGGTGACCACATAGTGTCTGCCTCCAGAGACAAGACCATCAAGATGTGGGAGGTGGCCACTGGGTAAGTAGGGGGGAGCCTTATTTCAACTATCTCTATCACGAGCTCTAATAAAGATTTGGTAGTGTAGTTTTACATTGTTTTACATGTTGCATCCTTCTGTTCCATCATCCTGCTTTTATCCTTATTGTATTAGTTTCCAATGAATTAGCACTAAAAGCTTATTAATATTTCCTCCTGCAGGTACTGTGTGAAGACATTTACAGGCCACAGGGAGTGGGTGAGGATGGTGCGTCCCAACCAGGACGGCTCGTTGATCGCCAGTTGCTCCAACGACCAGACAGTGCGTGTCTGGGTGGTCGCCTCGAAGGAGTGCAAAGCTGAGCTGCGGGAGCACGAACATGTGGTCGAGTGTATCGCCTGGGCCCCCGACAGCGCTCACCCCACCATCCTGGAGGCCACAGGCTCAGAGGTATGTACAGCTGCTGCAGGATGTGACATTTACCTACAGAGGGTGTTTGTGTACGCTCACTTCAGCTGCAGGGTTTCCCACAAGTCTTTATAGTGAAGACAAACCATGTGCACTGAAACGACATTTCAGCAACGTTTACAGCCATTGGTCAGGTTATAAATCAGATGTTTATATGTTTTCATATCTGCACCCATATTTATAGCCAGTCTACAGACATACCAACAGCTCAGTGAGACTGTACTTCAGCTCAGTGTTGCTATGATGATGCTAAATGTAATGTTTACCATGGTCACCATCTTTTAGTGTGTTTAATGTGCTAATATTTGCCAATTAACAGTAAATACAAAGTACAGCTAAGGCTGAAGGTCATTAGTTTTTGTTCATTCTAAGATGATATTGGTGCTAGATTAAAAGTCACAGAGTTTGTCCTGACCGGCCTACATTGGCGTCTCTAGAGCCAAGTCTCTAGCATGGCTGAAAAGTGCTTTGTCATACCAAGAAATCTATCTTTTTGATGACAAACTGCATTGTTGTCTTTCATGTGGCCAATCACTGTTTTTTCTTCTCCTGCTTTCCAGAGCAAGAAGAGTGGAAAGCCCGGCCCCTTCCTCCTCTCCGGATCCAGAGATAAAACAATTAAGATGTGGGACGTCAGCATCGGCATCTGCCTTATGACTCTAGTGAGACTGAGCAACTGTTCTCACTGTGTCTGCGTCCATTGCTTATGAATGAGGGGAGTGGTGGATAATCTGTTGTCTTTCTTCAGGTGGGACATGACAACTGGGTGCGTGGGGTGTTGGTTCATCCTGGAGGAAGATTCATAGTGAGCTGCGCTGATGACAAAACTCTAAGGATCTGGGACTACAAGAACAAACGCTGCATGAAGACCCTGTGTGCCCATGAACACTTTGTTACCTCTCTGGGTAAGACTCTGTGATTAATTGAATTAATTTGACATCTTCTACATGAAATGTTCACTTGTTGTAGCTCCATCCAGTGTACCTGAACAAAGGTTTACCTCTCTTGCAGATTTCCACAAGACTGCTCCCTACGTGGTGACGGGCAGTGTCGATCAGACAGTCAAAGTCTGGGAGTGCCGCTGAGACTGCCTCCATCTCCCCCTCTCGCCCCCAAACTCTAAAAACAGCCCTAAACCCCTCTTTACCCGACCCCTCTCTTTGCACCTCAGCCCTCATCCTTCTGTCCTGACACTCAGCCCAGCCCCTCACCTCTTCGCACTCCAAACCATAGTTGACCATGGCGCTTTACCTCCTCCTCCCCCTCGTCCCCTCCCCTCGCTCCCCCTCTCCTCCCCTCCTCCCCTACATCAGTCCAGCCCTATTAAGATGACTATTGTCCTTTTATGTAATTATTCTGGATGTAGGGTACGCTTAATAAATGTCACGCAATCTCTGACACATAAACACACTCAAAAGATAAGTATTCCTTGCATGGTGAATCAAACAAGAAAATTGTATACTGTTAAATTTGCCGAATTTGCGTACTGTTTTCATGACTTCCTGTCGGGTCAAAGGGGAAATATCCTTGTGTGCTGCCACAGGTAGATTTTGGTTAACTGACTGACTACACCCTTTGTTGAAGAGGTTTAGGTTTTGTTTTGTTTCCACTCCATGCCTCCATCGTGGTCTGTCACTGCATGGATGATGATAGGGAAGGTGAGAGGAAAGTGAGCATAAAGGAGAGAATGAATGGAAGCTGTCCAGGACAAGACGATAACATTGGAAGAAAACATTAAGCAGGACGCAGCTCCCTAGATGAATCACACGAGGTTCTGTGGGCGAGTGCACGTGTACATGTATGTATACATTGTGTGAGTGTGTGTTTGTATATTACGACAGGAGAATCTCTCTGCTGTCTCTGCTCTGATGGTCAGAGGGAGAGAGGAGGCAAAGCTTCTCACCCACTGTGTTCATTCATACTACTTCATCTCTTTTAACAAACTTGCTTTCTAGTAGACACTCACAGGACCTTAATGATCCCTAAGCTGCTGAGAGCACAGGCACACGCCCCATAGCAAAAGTGTGTTTTACAGAGGAAAAAGTCTGCTCACCTTTTATGAGGTTTGTGTGTGTGTGTATGTCGGCCCAGAGAATCGCCCGGTGCCCTCTTTGCTCGCTATTTCTGCCTTGTTAACCCATTGAGGGCTCCCTCACACGGGATTTACATTCTGCTTTCTGTGGTCTCACTGCTCTCTTTACACACACATACACATACACTCACAAATGCACATACACGCACAGTAAAAGTTGTGTATCAATATATCTGGATGTCATTGTTTGCAACATAATGAAATAAAATTCTGTAAATATAAGTTATCTATTTGTGTATTTTCTTTGAGGGAAGGAGGTGACACAGTCAGACAGGATTTATCATGGCAGAGTTTCACAGCGAGGTCACGTAGTGCTGCACACCTTCCAGTTCATCCCACGTTAAATACGTGAAACAGCAGTGCTTGCAAGTATGCAGCATTTAAATGTTTGCTTGGTACTCGTGCACTTGTCATATTGTAGTTTGAATTGAGACAAAGTTAATGCAGCTTTTCTCTGGCTGAAACATCTCAAGCATTGATTCTGTCACTATTAAACATTTTGGTAGTGGCTCTGACATTTGATGAAAATGCAGGCCTCTGTAAAGTACAATTTGGACAAGACAGTATTTGTGATGTGGATAGTACTAACTGTGTAGCCCACAAAATGTGTTTTTATTGTTATTAAAAAATGTCAGTCTGATAACTTCAAATCATCAGAGTAAGGTGTTCTAAAAGAAAGGGGTCACAAAACCTGCTGCTCTAGACAGTGAATATTATTTATGTATAACTCTGGCTCTGGTGCACAGTTGTTGGTCTGTTGCTCCACTATAGCCTTTTAGCATCTTTCGCTAACTTCCATGTGAGCAGGGGTCAGATACTAACTGTCAATGCTGTTGTTGAAGGTTGAAGATAGTCTTGACCTTGTAGCTTTTCTTGGGAGAGGGGAAGGATGTGGTACTACGTTTCTTCCTCAGGTACAGCTCAGTTCTTACACTGCGAGCTCAGACTGGAGAGGCAAAGACATCAGGAAGGCAACAGGGACAGTTCAGGCCCCCTTATCAATTATGTACGGTACCCCAGCCTACTTCTGTGCTCACACACACCTGCTCACTCACCCACATGGCAATTACTCTTTCTCTATGCTCCCTCTGCGGTAACCTGGCAACAGTTGCCAGGATGACAAGTGTGCACACACCACACCTTGCTCTGTCCTGCTGGTCTGTGAGGGTGGAGAAACTGGGTGGTAGAGTAAGGTGTAAGATGCAGATGCCAAAAAAGAAAGTTATTACAGCACAAGGTCTGTGTGGTCAAAGGACAGTGAGACTGAGAAGACTGTGGTGGAAGTAGACACACATGACTGAGAAGTAGAAGTAGCTCCATGGGACTTAATGAAAAGATAATAAACCTGTCTCAGTCTAAAACTCCTGTTCTTTAACAGAGTCACTGAAGTAGAAACATTGGCCTACATCCACCCGCCACCACACTCTCATGCCTTGCACACACTTTTCCCCTCATGCAAGATGAAGACATCAAAACAGTAGAAGAAGCTCACTTCCTCATTTATATTGCTTCTAGGTCACCCATTCCTCTCCCTCTCATAAAACTGTTGATACAGATGTAAGACAAAGAGAGAAAAGTGAAAGGATCTGCAGAGCGATAAGCCAGCATTGATTCAGATAAGCTGGCATGATATGAAAGTGTTGAGAGGTTTCAAGGTCAGTGTGTACACCAGACGTGTCTCTGACAGATGCAGCAGTATTGATTCTCTTAGAGAAGATGAACCATTTTACCCAAGAGGCTGGCTTTTCTTTATGAACATGTGCAGGTAGCTGTAGGGTCTGTATTAATATATAGGTTTGTGTGTCATCCCTGTATAGCTTACGTGAGTCCCACTATAGTTTACGTGACCAGTGTTCTAATCCCTGGAAAGCAAGAGGAGGAGGAGGAAGAGGATGATAGGGGTTTGGACAAAGTATCATATAGGATGTGGCGCTCTCTAGTGGTAATATGCATGAAGAGGCTTGATGTCCCAATAAGGGAGGAATTTTAAAAAAAGTGAGCGGTGGTCCCATGGATGTCATGGAAAAGATAATAAACCTGAACATATTGTGTTCTTAGGGGAGGCAGCAGAGGAGAAATATTAATGAGTTTGTTTTTGCAGTTCTATCTTCACAATGAAAATAAGATCAAGAAAACGCTTGAAGAAAAAGAGACATTTTTGTTTGACTTGGTCATATTTTCCAAGTCTTGGACTGGGCTTGTAATTGGAGTTGTGGTTTGTGTAAGAGAGTGTTTCTTACTTAAGGTTCAGAATGAATGCTGTGCGTTCAACACAAAATGAAATGTGGCTGTTGCAGCAGAAATCAAATAAAATAAGGAAAGTTAAAAAAATGAATAAAGAGGTACATAAAAAGTAAGATAGAACACAAGAACAATTTAGGACAAGATTACAGGATAAAGTGAGAGTGATGTCTGTGATGATTTGATCATATGTAAATATTCAAGCAATTCACATTTTCAGCTTTTCACCTGGGCTCATAGTGATGTATACCACCATTAGTTGACAGCACATGCTCATTCTTTGAGATGCTTGACATCCTTTGACATTAAAGGCCAAATTTGGACTCTTTGAATGTGTTTTGAGTTCTTTTGGTCTTCCCTATTTTGTGTTTCAGAAACCACCTGCTATATATTCCTATTGCTATACTGTAAAATCCAGAATAAAATTTAAAATTCTTCTCCTCACATACAAAGCTCTTCATGGTCAGGCACCATCATATCTAAAAGAGCTCATAGTACCTTACTACCCCTCTAGAACGCTGCGCTCTCAGAATGCTGGGTTCCTTGTGGTTCCTTTAGTTTCCAAAAGTAGACTGGGAGCCAGAGCTTTCAGCTACCAAGCTCCTCTTCTGTGGAACAAACTACCATTTTGGGTTCTGGAGGCAGACACGGTCAACACTTTTAAGAGTAGACTTAAGACTTTCCTATTTGATAGAGCTTATAGTTAGGGCTGGCTCAGGCCATCTCTTAGTTATGCTGCTATAGGACTAGACTGCTGGAGGATTTCCCATGATACACTGAGCTCTTCTCTCCCTCTCTGCATCAATGCATGTTACTGAATTTTAAATGTGGACTCATCAGACCACAGGACAGTTTTCCACTTCACCTCAGTCCATCTTAAATTAACTCAGTCCACCTTAAATGAGCTCAGTCCATCTTAAGTGAACTCAGTCCATCTTAAATGAGCTCAGGCCTATAGATGGCGGCAGAATTTCTGGATCTGGTTTATATCTGGTTTCTTCTTTGCATGGTGGAGATTGGACTGTCATTTGTGGATGCAGAGATAAAGTGTGTTCACAGATGATGGTTTATGGAAGTGTTCTCAGCCCATGCAGTGATCTACGTCCACGATAGAATCGTGTCTGTTTTTGATGCAGCATTGTCTGAGGGCCTGAGGATCACCCCTCCCCATCTTTACTTCACAAACACTCAGCCTCTCTGGGTGCTCTTTTACACCCAGTCATGTTACTGACCTGTTAACAGTTAACTTCATTCATTGTGAGATGTTCCACCAGCTGCTTTCTTTCAGTATTTCATAACTTTTACATACTTTACTTGACACTGTCCAACTTTTTTCAAACATGTTGCTGGCATCAAATTCAAAATGTTCATATCATTTTACAAAAACAATCATATTTCTCAGGTTCAACATTTGATAAGTTATCTTTGTGTTGTTTTCAGTTAAACATGGAGTTTTAATGTTTTGCACATCATCACATTATGTTTCTCTTTACACAGCCACAGTGTGACAACTTTTTTTGGAAACTGGGTTGTATTTTTCTTCTTGTGTCTGTGACTCCACACCATCTTTGTGAGGTCCACTCAACCTCTGAACACTTCCTCTGTGTAAAATCTCCTTTATTGCATTGCTTTCTCTTTGTACTCTGTAGATGCACTAGTGATGCAGCACTTCTAAGTGGGTCAGCCCGTCCCGCCCTCACATCCCTCCCACCCTCCTTGTCTTTCCAAGCCACCCCCTCCTCCCACCTCCCCCTTTTCCTCTGTATATGCATACATCCTTAGACTTTTTTTCATGCAGCTCATGTGCTTAGCATGTGCAGCAGCTTTCTCCTCCCTGTTCTCTCCCTCCTCCCCCTTTTCAGCCTGATTCATTTTTCCTCTCACTGTGTCTCAGTCTGTTGCAAAATGACCCCCCCCCCATCTTGAATTTTTTTCACATAGTAACGGTGTGAGTAGGTCTGTATGTGCGGGCAGGACACATGGCATGGCGAAGGCAGCTCTGATGTACTCCTGAGCTGCTGTTTTGATTGGCTGAGACAGTAGAGATCTTGTGATGTGGTGAAGGATATATACCACTGAGCAGTGCCCAATCAGAGGCTGTTACCATGCAGTCATGCTTCTGTATACAGCATATAGACAAACACACCACTATAACATAAACCATTAATCATAACATTAAAATCAGATTTATTTTTCCCTTCAGGGAGATATATTCCATAACGCACCACTGCAGTTAAATTGTTTCATATCTTCACATAACACATAACACATTAGTCACAGCATCCAATACACAACATCCAGGATAAGAGTACTTAAATGCACCATATCATATGGGAATAATAGATAAACAGAGAAAGAGAAAATCCTTGTGATGCATGTTTTCAGTGTGTGAGACAGGAACAGTACCAATAAACTGGTAAGAAGAGAGATAATGGTGAACTTTTTATACACCAGTTACAACTCAGCAACAGTCAACGGTTTCTTCCATTTTTTCTGGGGCAAAGTAAGATTTAAAAATGACTTCATCTATTTGTGTAGAGTTATTTCATATATGTTATAGTTGCTTTGCTGTATAGTGACAACAACATTTTAGCTGCGGGAAATGAACATAGCTACTTGTTTTTTGTAAATTTCTGTAGTTTATATCACATCATAGTTGTCCATATAAAAGTAAATCTCAGTATTTGCTTTCACATTATTGGGAATTTCTGTACACAAATAACACCATTTAAAATATAATGATACAACACAGACATATATATAAACTAGATCCACATTAGTATTTAATTTGTTAACTGTTTACATCATTATTATTATTATTATTATTATTATTATTGTTAATAATAAATACTACTTGTACTACTGCTAATAATAATAAAAGCTGCTCCTCTTCATTATTCACTCACATACACTGGGAAACCCCGCCCCTCGTCGTTTGATTGACAGCTCTGATCCCGAGACAGCAGGGTGGCCAGTCACGCTCTCGCCATGCAAATGAGCCGCGCTCGGGCCGGGCGGGTGCCCATGTGGACCAGCACCATGCCTTGTTGTTCTGAGCGCTGATTGGCTCCCTGGCGACTGATTGTTCTTCATGCGCTGCGGGCCAGCGGCGGGAAGGAAAACATGGAGGACCGGCGACTTCAATAGGACTTCACTTTCTCGAGTCACACAGAGATTCGCGGGTACACCATGAACCCGTTTCGCTCCCGGGGCTTTCGAGCAGAGGTTATGATAATTATGACGGAAAGGTTGTGACTTAGGAGGGCTAACGGGTCTGACAGAGTGTGACAGCGCGGAGGAGGAGGGAGTGATGCGGTCGCCGGGTTTTGTCGGAGGTTGTAGTAACAGGGCGGGGCAGGAATCCGGGAGGGGTGGGCCTTAACGAGAACACGACTCGCCTTGTTGTGTGTATTCCCGTGCTCGCATCGCCATCTTGTTGCAATCCTATTTTTTACGTATGCCAGGATCTACTTTCCGTTCGGCCGGATTACAAATCATCCGTGTGCTTTTCGGAAAAACACAGGGGACGAAAAGCTCGGGTGTGCGGGTCTGAACCGTGCACACGGCGCTTCCTACCGGGACACTACCTACCCCTCTGTCTTTCGTCTTCCGTCCCGGGCCACCGGGTCGCCTGCCGTGAGGGTTTACGCGCAATGAGCATCGATACGCTTCTGGAGGCGGCCAGATATCTGGAATGGCAAGCCCAGCAACAACAGATCACACGTGGTAAGTTGAACGGCAGACTGGTGCATCGTGCTGAACGTACATGACACCAAATAACAGTGTGTGCTTCATCCTAAACTGCCTTTTTGGATGACCGTATCCCGTTACTATCAACGGCTGGGCTTGCATTTTCAACCGACCCGCCTGTGATAAACGGAAGCGCCTGTAGTTTGTTTTTATTGTCCTGGGTTCGTGCCAAAAAGAGCCTGAAGTCACTGAAACTATCGGCGAGTCCGCAGCGGCTCATTATCGCACACATTTGTCTTCTCTAAATGCGGAAATGGTCAAAGTTGTTTTGCGAACTACTTTGCGCGCTCTCGGTGTGTGTGTGTGTGTGTGTGTGTGTGTGACAGTTTCAACACTCAAGTGACTCCCCGTATGCGTGTGTGTGCGAGCGTGTCTGTGTGTGTATGTGTGAGACACACAGCAGAGTTCCTGACACTAACCGTGTCCATTTATCTATTGTATCTTTGTTGTGAAGGAACTAAGCTAGCTGTAGAGAGCGCACTTTATCGCAACATTTAAAAGCTGAAATACATTTTTAAACTCTCACTTAAATCGGTGTGGGTAGTTTTATTTTCAAAAGAGTTTCACATATCACATGTGTGTTATAAAATTGCCCCTTAAGAATCGATTTGCCCCAGTTTTTTGTCCGTCGAGCACCGGCAGGGCGGTGGCGAGCAGAGCTGCTCTTTACATAATACCCTGACATTGCTCAGCTATCTTATGACACACAGTGGGGCGGGCCCTCACGCGCTCACCCCGTCCGATTTGTATATCTGCGTGCGAGCACATGAACTCTTTGTTTGTGCTTTTCTTATTTATTTTCTAAGTACGGTGTGTCAATGTAATAATCATCAGTGAAGGAGACTGGGGGGGGCTTTTTGTGTTTCTGCTCTCTGATGACGTGTCAGACAAATCAACCCCCCCTCTCCCCCCCCCGAGCATACTTACCCTACCGCGTGCTAGGATCCGCCCACAACGACCACGTGCACAGCCCCCCTTCTCTAGATACACACCTACGCGCACGCAGACACACACACACTCGTCATCCCCGCCCTTCCCATTCAGTCTACTGACAGTGGCGGGTCAGAAAGAGAGAAAGGAGAGGAGGGGGGGTAAGTAGGGCAGCGGCCCTGCTCACTCCCTCCCCAACCGAGCCTCTCAATGCAGAAGTTATGTAATTTACGTTTGCGTGCATTTGACGAACTGTGTGTGTGTGTGTGTGTGCATGTGCGTGCGTGTGTGTGTGTGTGTCCTAAAGAAGCTAGAAAAACGAGTTGGCATATGACGGCATACTCAGCTGATATCAGCTTCTGTGTGTGCAAATAGCGCAATGTGGAATCGACCCTTAGCATCAGCCAAATTCTGGTAAAAAATGCAAATGGCTGCAAAAGTTGAACTTGCCATTTGGCCAACAGACAAAAATGTTAACTTTTGCACCCTGAACTGCATTTTGCTCCTAAACACAGCAGTGCATCTTCTGACCAGGGCTGAGGAACACTGTGTAATCATAGCCATGATAATATGGGACGGCAGTAGCTCAGTCTGTAGGGTGGCTGGCCGGGTCAAGAACAGCATGGGCCACAGTATGGAGGATGGACTGGTACCTGGAGCCAGTTCACCTCCTGGGCACTGCTGAGGTGCCCTTGAGCAAGGGTTAGGGTTAGCGTTAGTAAATCTTCTTCTTCTCCTCTATAAAGGAGATTGTCTAACATTGATGTGTAAAACAACCTTATGTATGTAAAAACATAACTGATGTCCAAATCACTGAACCGTGTTGTAATAATAACATAATTATAAAATAGAAACTTTAATAGATTCTCAGATCTGTCGGAGGAACTGGATACAATAAATTTATATTTTCTTGATTAATCGATGAATCATTTTTCTGGAAAATGTCAGACAATAGTGTAATATGTCCATTATTTATTAGAGCCCATACATTTTCAATTGTCTTTAACAGAGAAAAGAGACAACCTCACACTGGAGAGTACACACTGGAGATACAATTTTTATATTCATAAGATTCATAAGATACTTACTACGATAAGATCTCGTCCAGTCCTGCTTAAAACCAAGCATGATGGTCACAAACACAGGGAGTTGTATATCTGTCTTTCACTGGTCAGCAAGAGTTAGAAAAGATGTGAACAGATGAAAAGCTAATATAATAATCTGTTGTAGCACTATTAATAATGTCTTCATTTGACTGTTGTCAAATCTCTCTAAGTAAGAGAATTAATGAGTGCAGAGTAAGTCTGTATCATCGTGATGGCTGTATCTAACTGGGCGTCCTTCTCTGTGTGAAACTGTGTGAAAGGAATCGGTGTCATCAGGAGTTTGCCGCATCATGTGAAGAAGAATCAAAGTGTTACTTAACACACAGCCAGCCCTGTTGGCGTGTGGTGTTTATTTCATTTTATCATGGCTGGGCTGTGTGTTGGCGTCGTGCAGGTTTGAAGAATGCCTGGGATCTTCTGTTTCTAATGTTGCTGTTTCCATGGTAACTGAGGGCTTTCCACATTGCTTTGAGTCTGACTGCTACAGTGTGCAGTAACTACTCACTCATATCATTAAGTGTGTGTGTGTTGCTGTGTGTGTTGTACTCCACACGAGCACAGTGTGGGAACATTCCTGTCCTACCATGTGATTTTTAGAATAACCTTTTGTAGTATTGTGACACGACGATGCTTCATTTGTATGCTGTCATGTTGCCAGCTCTAGTATACCCAGCAGAGTGGCTCCTGACAACGGTCCACTCCTGTTGGTCAGATGGCCCTGACGTAGCCCAGAGGTAAAAGCATGCTCGGAGCTGGAGCGGTCCAATCACAGGGCAGACAGGGGGGTGTTCTCTCCAGTCGGGAAACGGATGCAGACACAGTTTCTATGCTTTTTTCCCCCTCCTTCACCAATGACATCATTCTTTGTGTGTGTTTGTGTGCACATAGTGTTGATTGTACAAACAAAGTGACTCTGAGAAAGTGAACTGTAGCACAACAATGAAACAGCTGAGGTTACCTGAACGGAACTGGCTGCATTTATTCAATCTTGGTTGAGAGATTACAAGTAATTAATGCTTTTCAAACTGGTCTATCATGAGTTTTTCTTAAGTCTGAAGTGAGGGCAGGTTGTTTATTGTTCTCTACAACTAACTGTTCTGTTTACCTCCTCCTACATCCACCCTTATCCTGTGTTCTTCAAACTTCTTTGGTCATTCATTATTTTCTTTTCTCGCCTCCTACAGAGGAAGAGCAGCGCAAAGAGAAGGAGCTCATCAACAGGGAGGCTGAGTCAAGACGCGTGGAACTTGTGACCTCGCTGTCGCAGCCAGTCAGAGCCAACCACATCACCTGGAGCGATGACACTCACCGCCAGCAGCTGCATCACCCTCCTGCCCCTCCGCCCCCCTCCCTCCCGCCTCCTCAAGTCCCCATTGCTGTCATCCCAATGGTCCCCGTTGTCACCGCGACTCCCTCGGTCCCGCATCTCCCACTTACCACGCCAATCGCTGCAGCAGCGACACTCAAGTGCTCACCGCCAGCCAAGAGCGCCTCCTCCCCCCCACGCCAGCAGCAGCAGCAGCAGCAGCAACAGCTGCAGCAGCAGCAGCCGGCCTCTCCGCACCTTTTGTGCGCCCCTCAGATGATAGAGACCAGTCAGCAGCTTGTTGGTGCAAAGCCCAGTCAATCACAGCCTCAGGTTCAGATTCAGTACCCAACCTCCATCAGCACTAATGGCTCTGGTTCTCAGCATGCACTGCTCCCCCATCAAGCTTCACCCACATCTCAGCCGCGGCCTAATGGGGTAACGATGGAGGACATGAGGGGGATGGAAGGGAAGAGGAGACCAGGAGGGTCAGTTCCTGTGTGTGTTAAAGTTGATCTGAAAGTGCAGATTGGTTCCTGCTTTTGTTTGATCATTTATTTTGTGTTTCCAGAGCCGGGACCAGAGAGGTGCACAACAAACTGGAGAAGAACAGGTTAGTCATGACAATGTGAACTTCTCGTTGTTGCAGTAAGCTTGGCCACCACGTTTTGTGGTTATGAAGTGTTTTATGAAAGGCATCAACAACCCAAAGGTCATTGAATTTCCTCAAACTATATCAAACCAGGAAATTCTTCTCAAGCATGCAGAAATGGAGTTATGAGGCCTCTTGGTTAAACTTCCACTATTAAATGCTGAATATTCTTCCAGACAGTAAGCCAGTGTCAACCATATTAAGAGTGTTACTCCTTGTTTCTGACTCTTGGCCCTTCAGGCGAGCGCACCTTAAAGAGTGTTTCGAGACGCTGAAGAAGAACGTTCCAAATGTTGATGAGAAGAAAACCTCCAACCTCAGCGTTCTCCGCAGCGCTCTGCGTTACATACAGGTAGAGTTGTAATACATTTTCTCAGCTTTCCCCACGCGGTGAGATTTTACTGGTGTGGTCACAGCGTTTTGAGCGCTACTCTTCTTGTTTTTCATCATATTGTTTTCATCTTTCTTTATTGAATTGATTGGCTCAGCTCTGAGAACAGCACAGGCTCTGGTCCAGTGTAACTGATATACAATGCCTGTTTTGTTAGTGATTTAGCCCTTTAGTGTCGGTTAGTCTCTTGTGACTATGATATGGTGTCTGCCAAATACTGGTGATTCAGCCTATAAGGAAGTTTTAAATAAATTGTTCTGAGTCTATAGGATGCAATGACTATTTTTTATAACACACTTGGACTTTGTGTTTCCTAGAAACCTTAGTTTCCATTTTAGTTTCACTCCGTCCTTCCATGTGGTATCATACAGTATGGAATAGAACAGGAACTTGTTGTGCCAAGAACTAAATAACTGGAAAGAGTGAAAGAGTAACATTTCTGTGGGGAAAGATTTGTAGCATATTGTAGTGTGCTAACATTGCATTGCTGAGGGCAGTGTAACAGAGAGAACTGTGAGTTTTCAGTCTATAAAAGTAGACAGAGGATTTCTGCACTGTGGCAGAAATGAATTTCAGCTCGGAGCTCGATGCAGCGGCTTTCGTGGAGTCCAAACTTCATGATGTTGAGTTCAGTGGAATATGCAATGGGCAGTCAGTGAAAGGAGCTAAATTAGGCCATGAAATTTAAGAGTGGCTGCAAGATATTGGGCCACCTTTCAGGGAGCACTATGGTGGTGAGGAAATACATACTGCACAGATTCATGCTTTAAAGTAATGTACAGACAAGTTCAAACCAGGAATCTCCTTGCTGTGAGGTGACAGTGCTAACCTCTGCACCACCTTTAATATTCCAGAGGACATACAGTATATGAGTGGCTCTATCTTGACAGGCATCCGTGGCTGAAAGGAATTAGAACGAGTCATTCTTTACAATTTGGCCTGCAAACGGCAGTCAGTAGTAAAAAATATTAAATACACAGATGAATGAAAAAAATCGAATCATTAGTAGAGGTAATCAACCCATTCAACCCATCTAACTAAAAGTTAGAGAAGTAAGTTTATAACTGGAAGGTCATCGGTTCAATCCCAGACCGGCATAATAAAAGGGACCCATGTTACCACCCAAACTGCTCTAGTGCAGCTGCTCAGTGGCCAGCAGATCAGACTGTGGTCAGACTGGGCAGCTTCCAGGTGTATGACTCCCCTGAATAAATAAATAACAATAATAACATTAACAATATTTTTTATGACAATATTTTTTCAGTGTCACAGGATGGCTTATATGTGGAAAAAATAATGTTAAGCCCAATTGTTTCACTCCTGTGTATCCTACATTAAAGTAAGATTAAAAGGGAATCTTTCATTTTGAACATTTTAAAATAATAATTAATAATAATTTGAATATGAAGGCAATCTGACTTGGCTGCCAAACCTAGAGAGATTTTCTAGAAACTGAAGCAGCCACTTCTGTATCTATCTATCTATATCTATATCTATATCTATATATATCTATATCTATATCTATATCTATATATATATAGATATAGATATAGATATATTAGAGATCATATATAATATAATTATCCTTAGGTGTATTGTAGTACCCCCCACCCCCCTCGTTTCTTCCCACCTCCTCTCTTGGTACCTCTCCTCATGCAAGCCTCGCTCCCTCTCCCTCTCCCTCTCCCTGAGCCATGTGAGATCTGAGCACATGGCTAGCGCGAGCCTGACGACGTCACCAAAGCTCACCCACTCTGACGAGTGCTGCTCGATTGCAGAGACTGTCGGGTACAGCGTGCACGAGCAGAGCAGTGCGGCAGCGTTTCCATGGTTATTACGGTGAAATGCAAATCGATGATTTGAAACGGTTGTTACAGATTTCCTTTTGTCTTTGAACTAAACCTTTTCCTCCCTTCATCTCTGTCCGTCTCGTCCTGCGTCTCCCTGATGTCTCATGTTCAGAACACTTGGTAACCATAGCAACGGGCGGCAGGTGGCCATGGCACTGTACTCAGTCCGTACCTCCATAATTTGTCTGCATGGGAGAGAGAGAGAGTGTGTGTGTGTGTGTGTGTGTGTGTGTTTGTGTGTGTGTGTGTGTGCGTGCGTGCGTGAGTGATTTTAAGGACTAAACCAGTCCAATTCTGCTTATATTGGTCTTTTTGTCAATGGTGATGGATGATGGAGCACCGCTACAAGCTTTCAGGACTCATATCAGAAATTCTTTGTCCTTACATTAACCCTGTGAAGATGACATGTCTACACAGATGCATATGTGATCCTGGCAGACACCTTTCAGGCCAAAATATCATCACACTTAAGTCATTTTCACCTTTTTTATTATCGGGAACGTGTTGAAAGAGGACGAATAAAGGAGGCATAGATGAAGCGCAGGAGGAGGAGGAGAGGGAAGGGGGGAGGGTGTCAAGGGAGCGATGGATGGGGGAGTAGGATAGATGTGTAGAGGAAGAGGAGGAGAAGGAGGCGGGGGTTGGGAGTGATCTGAAGCACTCGACTGGCAAACATCCAGTCACATCACTCCTTACATGTAATTACCCTTATGTTTCACCCAATTAGAGATCTCCTTATGTTTTTCTGCAAACTGCTGCTCAAGCAGGCAAATCCTCACCGATGACGTTGCCAAGGAAACTGCTATGGGTGACAGCTGTTTCCTTGGTGATTTGCTGCAGGCCTGATGGTGTCTGGGTTTGTATGGGGGGACCTTGAGACGATGTTCACGAGTGCACGTGTACATACACAAGCAGTTGTAGTTCCTCTGTGGCCAGCTTGAGCCAGATAATGTTTGTGTTTAAGAGTCTGTTAGCCGTGTATGTGTGTCAGTAGTGTCAGGCTTTGTCAGGGCGTGTATGACATGAAATAACAGACACAGATAATTTCTAAAGCCTCCTTTTTTCACTCATGACCCCTCAAACTGCTCCTACAATTATAGGGGAAAGGCTGTGTGTGTGGTGTGGAAGTGTGGAAGCACACGGAGCGGAGGTGTTGGATAAGTGACGATGAGCTGTTATAACATGGCAAAGTTCATAGAGAGCTGTGAATTAGAACAGGAGCTGTGAAGAAAGTGGCCATGTGTGTGAGGCCATCACGTGTCTGCGCAGAGTGAACAGTGTCGTGTAGTATGATCATGTGTGTCCTCTCTACTTACATCTGTGATTAGTTATGAGCTCAAATGTGACGTGGAGATAGTCAAAAGAATTCAATGGAGGCTCCAAACAGGAAATGTATATAAGTGCAGATCAGGAGTATCCCTTTTCCACCTAGGTAGCTCTGTTCAGGACTCAGTAAGTTCAATAAATAATAATAATATAATAATATAGTTCTTATATGAGTGAACCTGCTTCCTGTGTGAACTGGCTGTAACTGACTAGGGTTGACTGTGTTTTAACCTCTGTCACGATGGTGGCAGTTGGAGAGCTGAATATATTTTCTGAGGTGGAGTAAAAAGTTTGAGAAACACCACCTTAGCCCCTTCCTCTTCTCACACTCCATCCTCTGCCCTCCTTTACACAATCATTTTCCTCCTGTACTTCCCCTCTCCCTCATTCCTCCCTTGTAATCTGTGTTAATGTCTTCAGCCCACCGTAGTCCTCGGTGTTCATGTGTCAGCTGACCCACCCAGAAACTGGGTCACAGACGGTGTGGTGGGGCTGCAGAAGCTGCACTCTTTTCCTGCTGGGCCTTTCTTCTTCCTCTTGTCCTTTGTAGATCACCCTCTGACAATGAATACTTGAATTCAGTCATCTGGCTTCAGGCTGTACTTTTCCAGTGACATCACATTTTCTTGGAACATGATGAACATGATAGTAATAGGTGTAAATAAAACATAGCAGGACGTTTGCTCCCACTCTGACCCCGTTCTCTCAAAAACACAGGCGTGATATCCAGGAAATGGGAGGAGCTGAAGGAGATAAAGCCAACAACAGCAGTTTGAACATGCTTGAATTTGCATGCATGCCTTCCGGCTGGTGTTTGTAACTGGAGAGCATGGAGTGTCTGAGGATTGTGCAAGCTGGTTGAAATGTAGGAGTGGCCAAGACTATACAGAGAGGGAAAGTTGGTCTGAATTCCTTTTTCTGTTGCAATGCCAGTCTTATTAAAAGTAAATCTAGCTTCACAGACTGCACATGAGGTATATTCTCAATGAGTGGCCTGGCTCTTTATTTCTATTTAAAAAAAAAAATCTGTTAATGCCATGTTTAGCTGTCTTATGATCTGCTGCCTTGTTTTTTTACTGTTTACTGTTACTGTTGCTGCTCTTAATTATTAATACAGACGCAACATTTCCTCCATTTGTTTTATATTATACAACAAATAGTTCTGTCCGAGCAATCTGATTGGTCAACCAGACATTTAGAATGTGCTCAAATCAGCATGAAAGCATGCCTGACTCATCACTAAAAACATTACTCTGCAATTTCCACATCACCACATCCTGAAAATCTAGTCCTCTGGAAGTCAACTTTAATAAAGTAATACATCTGAATTTACAATTTCAGCTTTCTTTAATGAATATTCTGTGTGTTATGGAGCTGTTAGACCGCCTCGTTAATACAGGTGTGTACTTCGTTAATACAGGTGTGTGTGCCTCGTTAATACAGGTGTGTACTTCGTTAATACAGGTGTGTGTGCCTTGTTAATACAGGTGTGTACTTCGTGAATACAGGTGTGTGTGCCTCGTTAATACAGGTGTGTGCCTCGTTAATACAGGTGTGTGTGCCTCGTTAATACAGGTGTGTACTTCGTTAATACAGGTGTGTGTGCCTCGTTAATACAGGTGTGTGCCTCGTTAATACAGGTGTGTGTGCCTCGTTAATACAGGTGTGTACTTCGTTAATACAGGTGTGTGTGCCTCGTTAATACAGGTGTGTGGACCTCGTTAATATAGGTGTGTACTTCGTTAATACAGGTGTGTGCCTCGTTAATACAGGTGTGTACTTTGTTAATACAGGTGTGTGTGCCTCATTAATACAGGTGTGTGTGCCTCGTTAATACAGGTGTGTGTGCCTCGTTAATACAGGTGTGTGGACCTCGTTAATACAGGGTGTCGACTAATCTGGACTGAAGAGGAATATTTGGTTAGATAAAAACATGATGTTCATGTTGGAAATGATTACATCGATCTTTGTTCAATACATTTTGACTTTTGGACTTCACAATAATGTCCGGATCATCCTCCATCAGCTGTGTGAAGTTCACTCAGGAGCTGAATGTGTTCATGTGAAAATGATCTTGTTCAGCAGATATCTTAGTCACTACAGGACCGAACTAGCAGAGCAGTTTAGTGTTTATATGTGTGTATTTATATGTGTGAATGTTCGTTGCCTGGGACTAGAAATCATCTCAGTTACAGGTCGTTGCTGAGGCTCAGACTACTTGCTGGAGTGGTAAACTGGGTTCCATTACATGAGTCTAATGCTGTTGATTGTTCTCTGTGTATCTCTGGGGAAACTGAGATCAGAATGGAATTAGAACGAGTCATTATGAAACATTTTGATTATATAATTTAATTAAGTTAGTAATTGTTGTATGAACACAATATTACAGTCGGTGTGGTTTAACATCATTATTGGCACTTCAGTGAGCGTCACTGAATCCAGGCTTCAGTACAGAAGTTCAAAGTGTTTTTTTACACAACCCTCATCTCCTCTGCTGTCTGTGTCTCCTTTGGAAGACTCTGAAGAGGAAGGAGAAGGAGTACGAGCACGAGATGGAGCGCTTGGCTAGAGAGAAGATCGCTACGCAGCAGCGGCTGGCCGAACTGAAGAACGAGCTCAGCCAGTGCATGGACGTCATCGAGATCGACAGAGTCCTCCGACAGACCATCCAGCCGGAGGACGACCAGGCCTCCACGTCCACCGCCTCAGGTACAGAACTACAGAACTATCTATCTATAATATTTACAGGAACATTCATGCATACACACAGAGTACATACAGACACTTTGCATTACATGGTGACTAACAGTGTCCTCTCTGGTCTACAGAAGGAGAAGACAACTTTGAGCAGGACATTGACGATGATGTCCCCGCTCCTCCTCCTGCTGCCACATCCATCCCCAAACCGACACCTCCCATCTTACAAGCCCAGCCGCTCCTCACCTCTCACCTGTCAATCCAGCACACCACCCTGCCTCTCTCTGGTGTCCTGACTACATCCTCCCCCTCAGCTCCCCCTCAAGCCATCGCCCCAGCCCCAGGTCCGCCCCCTCACCCCATTCAGCCCCCTGCTGTGCAAGTCCAGCCGACAGTTATCGCTCACGCCGCTGTCTCCCACCCCTCAGTCATCCAGGCTGTCAATCACGGCCTGCCAGCCA
The DNA here is from genome assembly GCA_033000465.1 of Sciaenops ocellatus. NCBI lineage: Eukaryota > Metazoa > Chordata > Actinopteri > Sciaenidae > Sciaenops > Sciaenops ocellatus. The sequence goes on from CP136870.1 coordinate 2,274,140, forward strand.
ATCACAAACACCTGACGCATATCGCCCCGTCACCCGGCCCCACCTCCTCCACCCCTCAGCCAATTGCAGCGGCTCCAGCCGCCACCCACCAGCAGATAGCTGCCCAGCCTATCGGACACATCACCGTCCACCCGGTGGCCCACCTGGGAGGTCCCCTGCCATCCCACATCCCGACTCTGTACCCACAGGGTGTGTCTGTGTCACAGCCCACCATGGTGGGCCACATCACTCACACCTTTACCCATCACACCCTGCCGCACGTCCAGGCTAATCCTCAAGCTAACACTAACGGAGCCCAGGTGAACAGCGCAGCCGTGATGAGCCAGGGGAGCCCGTCGCTAGGGAAACCCACGGCAGTGCTGGCCCCCCACCCACAACTGGTCGGACAGGCTGCCGTCCTCAACCCTGTCACCATGGTTACAGTCCCAACCTTCCCTGTCAGCACACTCAAACTGGCCTGAAAGATGGATGGACTGATGGATGGAAGACGTGAGAAGGAGAGAAAGATTCAGAACTTCTGGATGAATTTTCACACTCCTACCAATAATCAATCACAGAGAATCTCTGACAGACACATGAAAAAAACATCAGCTGTTTTTGGACAACTTAAGATGAATATCTCCAGAGATATTCTGATCACAGAGCAGATCGTTTGTGATCAGTGACATTAAAGTCGAGTCAGTGGGTCAGGCCATTGTTTGTGAAAATAAGACTGTGACATTTGTCTGCGCTGCAAAGACAGGAACTCTGTTTGACCTTCCTTCTTTACCTCCTTCCTTCCTTCCTTCCTTCCTTCCTTCCTCAATAACCAGAAGCACTAACATGATAAGCTCAGTTCACACTCAGGCATCAAGGATTTACCTTAACTATTCATTCACTCATTGAGAGAAAACGCATGAGAGAGAGTTGTTTGTCATCAGGCCGTTGCCGTGGTGATATGTGCCCTTTTGTATTCATATATTCGTGATGTCATGTGGGACATTCTTGTAGAATAATGTCAGTGATGTGTTTGAGAGGAGGAAGCAGCTCAGTGGTCTGATTTGATGAAGCAACAGAGCTAACACATTGTCACTTACTGATGCAATTCTCCTTTTTTGGTCGTGTTGCTTCCTGTTACTTTTTTTCCTTCTTGCTTTCGCCCCGATCCCAGCACAAAACCTGCTCCTTGAAGTGACCGTTTACCTCTGCATCTTCCTTCCAAATGAAGGTTCCTCAACACTGCACAGCTTTCAAATAGTTCAAGAAAAAATAATGAAGAGTGCAATAATCAAACTGGATCCAATCTGCAGTTACAAAGACAAAAAGAAGGACAAAGACATAAACTCTATATGTGATCACTGGCCTTGTGGAGAAGTCATGTCTACGGACATGACCTTTGCTGTTGCAGAGATTGAATTTCCTTGTAGGAAACCACTAAACTACAGATATAAAAGTAGAGCAGCAAGTTTGAGGACAGCAGTCAGAAAGTCCTCAAACAGACAAGTTCTGTTAGGCAAAATGGGATTTTCTGAAGTCATTCATGCAGTCAGTTACAGGTATAAAGGCACTGAACTCCAGTTTTGAGCAGTCTCGTGGTGAAAAGCTTGGTCAGAGTTAAGTGTCAGCTCTCTTCTAAGAGCTTTTCAAAGATTTGATTCTTCCGGTGCACACAGCTTAGAGAGATACGGGCAAGATGATTCCACTGAGAGAAATCAGAGCAGCCTGCACGCACACAGATCTGTCAGCACAATGACTCCCATCAAATGTTTGACGCATAAAAGCTCAGGACACCAGCCAATATCTTAAAGTGTTTGCGTGTGCATCACATCGGCTTTTAATGAGATTGTTCATCAGCTAAGATGTTTTTTACAAACCAGTCAGGGCCTGTAATCGACCGTGTGGACAGCGGTAAAGCTGCACATCAGGCTGAATGAAGATCTACATGGAAAGTTTTCAAAGACAGAAGATGCTGACATCCCGAACAAATGCTGCCAACTGCTCTCAGAGTGTTCAGTGACAGGTTTCCTCTCATGGCTGTCATGAGAGACGAGCCCCTTCACACTCTTCTCTCTAATGCAACAGCTCCCTCTGCTGCCTCATCCCAGACCTCATCCTGGTGTTACTCACACAACACAAACTTCCTGCACAGCCCTTTAAAATTTGGGAAAAGACAGACGCGCAGAGTTTAAAGTTCACTTTTTTGAAAACAGTACTTGACAAACAAAATCTTAACTCATGAAATAACCCTGACTGACGTTTCGTGCTGCAGTATATCACACGCAGCAGAGAAGATTGAGGTGTGGGTGAAAGCTACAGTGAAGCTTCTATAGTGGAGCTTGAGTTATGTTTTTTTATTGATGCATTTTCCTCACGAGTCTTGAAATGTTTGGATATAACACAAAAAATGAAAGAAGTTTGTGAATAAAAATTTGGCATTGACATGACAAACGACATCAACCAAACCCAAATGCTCTGCTCTCGTCCAGACACGTTTTTACTTTGAGAATGGAAAACGTGTCGCGTGGCCCAAATCCTTTGTGTGCGTCTTTTGTGTGTGTATGTTTATGTGTGTTTATGTGCACATACTCAAAACGTTCATGGTTTCACAGGCTTTCCTCCGGTCTATACACGTCACACCATGAAATGTCCTGTCAGCGTATGTGTATGTAGTCAGTGTTGTGTGATCTGCTCCTCACCTCTTCTGCTGTTTCTGTCTGTCTGTCTGTCTCTCTCTCTCTGTACATGTGATTGTATTCAATATGTTTTATATTCTGTACTATAGTTAATCCTACTGTACCTGTAGCATGGCTCTGTCTTTTTTGGTTATACACTTTGACCTGTGCATGATTGTGTGTGTGTGTGTGTGTCTATGCGCGCGTGTGTGGCAAGCAAGCTATTTTTTTACACAGAGGTCATTTATGGTATGAGCCTGTTTGGGTGCTATTGTGTGTGCCTATACTCAGTTTTCCTGGACACTGTGACAACTCTGGCGAAACACGTACACATTGAGCGAATGGAAGAGACAAATTTACTGTCCTCGTTTTTTTTTTTATGTTTTGAAGTTTTGGGCTGAAACGTGGAGTGGAAAAGGAAAAAAAAAAAAAAAAATGTTGCTCTTTTCTTGATAACACAATAATGTCTAATATTCAGTTTGAGTTTTGTAATATTTGTATGTACGTATGAAAGTTTTGTAAATTTGTGATCGTATGCACGTTTTGGCATATGACTGTATGTATCTTCAAATTTTAAAATGCTTGTTTCTTTTTGGGTTTGTTTTGCATGTAGATTGCCGTTTAGTTTCTTTTGTTTCAAGGTTTTGTTTTTCTGTTTTTATTTTTGGGACCATGTACAATACTGTATAACGTGGGCAGGATCTTGGACCTCATGCTACATTGATATTATATATGAATATAAAAACATGTTTTCCCTATGGAGAAAGTTTTAAGTTATATATCGCCTGTACACTTTGGGCTGCCTTTTAGATCTAACTGTCCACTGTTTAAGATAACCATGATGATAATGGATACAACATATTAATGATGAAGAATTATGCTGATGAAATAATAAAGATTCTTAATAAATCTTATTACATTTACAACACACTGTGCTCCTGTGTTTAATGCTCTGGTGTAACTATATAAACAGATATGAACTGCACTTAGAAAGAATTTTTTTTATTGACATGTTTGGACTTTTTTTGTCTTCATTTAATTAATAATTGAAAATTAAAAAAAACTGCACACTCAAAGTAATAAAACATGGAAACACATTTCAATCCCAAAGTCAGCATCACTAAATGTCCACTAGATGGCAGTAATACAACAGTACGAGGGTTACTAATAAAGGAGACATCCTGGAACACATTAAACACACAATAAAACAAATGGAATAAAAGTAATTCATCTGAGCAGCAGAGTAACTCAGTCCACCAGTGTGACCTACTGAAGCGCTCTTGAACACAACATTAAGTCTGTGACTGTTTAATACTGGAACATGTGTATGTTCACAGAAGCAAACATGCCTTTGATACTTGTTCAGACTTTGAGAGTACATTTATTTCTTTCTTTTGTCACTTGGACTCAGCCTTCTGACTTCTGCTGAACCAACAGAAACCTTCAGGTGTCACTCACTTCTAAAGCTGTCCTGAGAAGAGAACATGAATTTCATACAAGGCTTGATAAATGGCCTCCTCTGTGTTCCTGGGTGCTCCTCGCTTGCCTCCTCTCCTGGGGAACTATGGCAGAATCACAAGCCTCCTCTTTGATTGTGTTGGCTCTGCCCCTGAATCCTCCTCTACATGGGAGAGTAAATGAAGGAGCAGTGATTACTCTGTAACAGAGAAATGAATGAGTGAGGCAGCTTGAGATACGTACCTCTCCGTCACAATCAAAATAGATGTGATTGGTCTCTGGGTCAATGGTGGCCAGCGGCAGAGGAAAATCTGCCACCTCACCTCGCTTGTCACGCAAACTGCTGAAGAACAGACAGGATCTGTGTGAGCAACTCAGCAAGACTGTAAGAGGTAAATCTGTTCAATCGATCAAACTGGGTCGTACATACTGACTCCACTTACCTGCGTTTCCTCTCCTGCACTACCATGCGGGTCATGTTACTGATGCACTGAGCTCGGTAGTTTTCGTAGTGTATCTCTTGCGTCACGTCTTTCAGATCCTGCATGTGCGTCCTCACCAGCATGTCCCTCAGCAGCAGGAAGTCAGAGTGAGCTGGGTCTTCCACTGACCAATGCAATGACAACAGCAGGCGACTGGTTTTCATTTGTCACCAACAGAGATGTATAAAACTGATAAAATGAATGAACTGATGGTCTGTCAGCTCAAAGTGGGCCAAAATGATGATGTGATTTGCATTCCATATACCTTCTACCAGGCCCCAGGGATAGGCACGAGCTCTGACCTTACGACCTTTAATCTCCGCCTGAACAGTGCTCCCAATTACTGCAAAAGGAATGCTGTCCTGCAGAGAGAAGTGAAAACAATAAACCTGTCAGCCTCAACAAGGACGATACGGCACATTTGTATCATGAGACATGAATGAGTCAACACACGGACCTTGAGTATCTGGTCCTGTTTCTTAAAGTCTTCGTCCTCATCTGAATCACACTCAGGAAACTGGTAGATGTTGATCCCAAACTGCTTGATTTCCTCTCTGACCTGTGAGTACATGAACACACTGAAACAATGAAAATGGAAACAAACCTTCTGTCTTGATGGAGGACTCCATAGAAACAGTGAGACTTCTATACTAAACTACTGAGTTGCATTGTGAAAAGTCAGACTGCATGGAAGTGCAATGCTAATGGATGGCCATGTGCCTACATTCAGTGTGTGTGTGTGTGTGTGTGTGTGTTGATGATCTCATACCTTCATCTTCTTTCTGCGAAGCTCTTCCTCTGTCATGCTGTCAGCTTTGGCCAACACAGGTACTATGTTGACTTTTTCATGCAGGGCCTTCATGTACTCCACATCCAGAGGTCGAAGACTGATGGGAGCAAATCACACATGATTATGTACGTACACAAATATGCCCAGCAGACAATGAATGACTCTTTTGAGGCTGCAGCAGTAACTGTTGTACTAGATCAATGTGCAGAAGTAAAACGTGCTGTCAGCGTACCCGTGGCCAAACGGAGAGATGAAGTAGAGGCAGCAGTGAACTCTGTTGTCCTGGATGTTCCTTCTGTTCAAGCCGCTCTCATCTCTAAAATACTGCTCGAGCTGCTGTGATATGTAGTCTTCTATTGGCTTATAGCTGTTGCAAACACATAGAACCTCTGTGAGTGAAACAACAACCCTGATGGAGAACTGACAGATTATAATGTCAGCCATTTCAAAATAAAAGCATATTATATAAAGGCAGAGGACTGCTTCAGTGACAGACTTCTGCTCCTCCCCTGCTCCACCAACACACTTAAGAACTCTTTCATCCTTTTCGTCCGGTTTCATTTAAATTCAGATTTATGTCATAGCGCTGTTTCATGTCCGGGTTAGCTGTCTGAGTTTGCAGTAGGAGAACAACGCTGAAGGCGCATGTTGATGACCTCACCATTCTGTGTTGTTGATGGCGTCTCCGAAGCCCGGCGTGTCTATGATGGTGAGCCTCAGTTTGATTCCTTTCTCTTCAATGCTAACTGTGTGTTTGACGATGTCCACTGTTTGATCGATCCGCTCTGCAGACACACACACGTGCAAAGTAACTACATTTACACAGGCACCAGGTTTAGTAGTGTACGTACACGTACACACACACACACACACACACACACACACACACACTCTTAAAGTTCATAAAGCAGTAACAGTATGACATTTTGCTGCAGTCCCTCCTGAAGCCCCTTGTTCTGTCAGCCAATGAGGAGTTCAAAAAAGACCATTACGAGGGGTGAATGAGTCTTGCTGAGCATCAGTTCATTTACATAAACGTTAGCATGGATATTGAATACAGATGAATATGTATTTACAACTGATTAAAGAACATTTTTAGACTTTTAGGAGGACAGGTATGTGCTCGGTTCATGTTTTCAACAGCCACTGTGACTCTGAGCAACCAATCCAATGCATCCTCTGACCAGCGGACTGATATAATACCTGCATGAAAGGGGCCTGAGGAGGGAGGGACCATAGAGACCAACAGAGACCATATGGCAGCTATGTGTAAATAATCAAACTAATTTCACCTTGTGCATTAGGAACCTTCCTGTCTTTGTAGAGGTCTGTGAGGAACAAACTGTTGATAAGTGTAGATTTCCCGAGGCCAGACTCCCCTACAGAGAAAGAGAGAGACTATAACCCTGACTCATCCAGATGTGCAATGTCTCACAGTAATCAAACACGGTCACAATCCTGTCTGCAACATAATTCCGTTAGAGAGAGATTGTATTTAGTCATGATAACAGCTTCAAGTATCGCAGTCAGTAGACTTATGGAAGGACTTACCTGCCACCATTAGCGTAAATGCAAAACCTTTCTTCACTGACTTTCTATGAACCTGGTTGGGCAATGTGGCAAATCCCACGTACTCCTTTTCACGATCCTGCAGAAAGAGAAACAAACAAACATAACGTGTTTTAATAAGTGAACTCAAATTACTGGTTCAAATATCGTGAGTGCTGTTGTACTGTAATCGCACCAGCTCCACTGTCTCTTTCATGCTGCAATATTGACACATTAGCATGTAATAGAAAAAACAAGATGTTGTTTGGTTAGAGGAAAGAGAGTGAGTACTAACGATACATTACACTACAGTCATGGTAACACATGGTAGTCATAGTAACAACAATCACTGTTGTGGCCTGACCTGAACCCATCACAATCTGACCTTCATTGTGATCGGCATTCTCTGCATCAAGTCTATGAGCCGCACAGCACAGCGTCATGTTCTCTGACAGAGAATGGAAACAGTCCCCCCTCTCATCTGTAGAGCTCAGCAGAGGTGATGATTCAAATTGATGTCTGTAATGGAGCTTTTCTAGAGAATTTGGGTTATTTATTTAGCCACATTATTATGTTTATAGACAGTTTCTATTTTTATTATATGTGTATATTGATTTAGCTTAATTCTTTAATTGTTTTATATTTTCTTGTATCAGTTAATTGTAAAGCGCTTCAATAGTTTTCTATGTTTTTATTATTAGATTCTGAAAAGGCATTCTCGCACATCATATTTTCTTGTAATCTGGCTGATCAGATGTCTGATCTTCAGCTCACAGGTGATTGTTTCCTTGTTTTACTTCTTGGGGATGTATTTGTTTATTGATGAGTCTCTTTAAAATATTGTGAATTTGCCTGGTTAATTTTCACATTGCCGTCTTTTCAATCTCCAAACGCTCAAAAAGAAAATGATAGAAAATAACATGCACACACATAGCGGCAAACTCCTGGGCTGAAAACTTAAGCCAATACAGAAGTGCCAAAAACTGCAGTTCCTCAAATGTCCACTTGAGGCTGGCTCCAGAAGTGAGTCAGTCTCCATAAGTCCCCATGTTAAAATGTCCAACTTCACAGCAGAAATAAACATGTTTACAGCCTGGTACAAAAAACAGTTTTGGTCTCTATAGCTAATTTCCCCGTTCATGACAACTGTACTGAGGGTGAATGTTATACAACTCACCTGTTCAAATGATATTAAGGCTTAAAGTTATGCAGAATTAAGAGCGTGGACGCTTTGATTGACAGGTGGATGCTGTCACAGATGGCTGGTTTCAGCATTTGGCCCGCCTCTTTGCTCATTTTTGTATCAGAGTAAGGTGTAGTCAGTCACTGCTGAAATGGCGAGATTCCAAAACTACAACACTGAACTTCACAACTGCTCCTCAGAAATCTATGGGACAACGTGTCACTGAGACAACGCTGATGTTCATGGCACGCATTCATCATAGAAAAACAAAAGTATACAGAAGCACACCTCTGGAGAGTCATATGGATCAAAGCGAGACCAGGGGCTGTGTGGACGCGAGGCCGGGCTGAGTGGACAGTCCATAGACACCTGAGAGACGAGCTGTCTCCTCAGCGGCACTGGCTGAAACTCTGCATCCCATCTCACACGATTTGGTCTGGGAGGGACTGTCGGAGAGTCAGGAGGGTGGTGTGGGGTGGCACCGCGTGGAGGGGGAGTCCCGGGAAGGCTAGGGAGTCTCCCATTGAGTACTGTCCCAGTTCCCACAGTCTCATGGTTGACTGGTGGCTGGTGGCCTGGTGTATGGCGCTCTTCGCCAGGCTGAGGGATGGGAGGCAGATCCCTCATGGCGTAAGGAAAGTGAGTGTCTTTCTGGTCCTCAATGGACAGGCTGGACAACTAGGATGGGAATCAGTACAGTTATACATGTAGATGATATGGACGGTCTTAGAAATATAAATAACTAATAGTAGTACTATGTACACTAACTTTCAGGCTTGCAGTCAGGTGAGACAAGGGAGAGGGATTGGTAAGGTGAAGAAATGCCAAACTCAACAATGGGAACACTCGGCTTATTACAAAAACAATGCTGCTGCAGTGTGACACCTATTATTCCACTCATGGGGCTCAGACTGCAAGATGTCAGCTAGTTGTGGAGCTCAGTCTGTAGGAGCTGGGCTTGTGAACCAGAGGGTGACTGGATCAAGTCCAGCATGGACCAAAGTATGGAGGGTGGACTTGTAGCTGGAGAGGTGCCAGTTCACCTTGTGGTGGATGAAGCTAAAAGAGCATGGAAACCTTCAAATTTGCTGTTAATCAGAGGAAACCATCAGTCGTGGTATCTTCAGCCTTTATGAGCAGTTACAAAGAATTATTATTTCGAGAAGGACAATAAAAAGTCCTTTGATTTTTGAGTCTTTTCACCTCAACAGTGTGAGGATAAAGCACATTGACAACTCTGCAAACACTAACTGACTGGTGCTCTGTCAGGCCATGCTTTCTGAGTACATGACATGATGAGTCTTCTTTGTCTTTTGTTGTAGTAGCTACACCCTTTCTTCACTGATTAGGCCTGAACTGTGATCCCATCACACCATTACAGAGGTCTTCATATATCTGTCCAGACAGGGTGGGGAGACAAAACACTGACAGTCTGGAGTTGTAGGTTAGGTCAAACTGGATACTGCTAATAGTTTCTAAGGATTTTTAAGGACATAACTAATAGTTTTGGTCACCTCACAGATAACTTCCACACTCAGTGACTCCACCCTCTACATCTTAGCATGACACACATTTCTTCAGTCTCACATCGTCCTGTTGACCTGGTCTAAAGACAGCAGAACAACAGTGCTGCTGGTCTGATCAGGATTCATCTGGCGTCTCTCTCTACCTGTCAGCTTGCATTACCCACAAGGCTTTGTAGCAGGCTTAACCCAGCTTCTAATGCTCTGGCAGGGTGGGGGTTGGAGATTTAACTCTTAAACACACACACAGACACACACACACACACAAGCTATAAACAATATCATTATAGACTAGTCTACAAACTGGTCCTACCTCATTTTCTGAGAACGGTGCAGCTTTTTTGAGGATCAATGAGGGAAAACGTAAAGTTCATAAAAAACAAAATACTATGCAGAAATACTTGTTACAGTGGACAGAACATTATGACACTAGTATATTGTATTTGTCCGTGTGAAATAAATGAGTAAAGTGGCTTTACACTATCCTTCTGATATCAATAAATAAATCTTTACTATAAGTTTAAACTAGTAGAAAAAACACTGGCCAACAATGGCTTATAACTACATGTATACTACACACACGTGCAGGTCAGTACTGAGGTGACAGAAATACAGTAAATAAGGTCATTATGAATACAATAAAATAAGTGTCATACACACACAAATAGGCTGTTGTAGTGACATACATATAATGTGATACTAGTGATATATATATATATATATATATATATATATATATATATATATATATATATATATATATATATATTTCGGGAACTACTGATTATTCAATAACCTGGCTGTGTGTGAATGCTGCTGTTCAGTGTTATAGACGTACCTCTTTTATTGCTGCGCAGCCTGACCGGTGAGGACATTTGCTGCATGATGCCACCGGCTCCTTAAACTGTCCCCAGACCAGCGGGAGAGAAGAAAGTACAATGTTAGGGATGCCGAAACAATATGAACTATAAAAGAACTAATACAATGTGATGTGTGGCATATGCGTGTATGTGCGTGTGTATGTGTGTCCATGCAAATGAGCGAGCTCCGGGGAGCAGTCCGCTCTGACGCGGCTTTAAATACAACAGAGTGACAGCAGAGCCAGGCAGGTCGTCTACAGTGTGTCTGTGAGCGGGGTGAGATTCACCTAACAGCTCAGTGATGTGACTTCAATGCAGAATGCCCACTGCATCTACCATTGCCACTATAATTAATTACAATAATATGAAAAAGTTTAAGTGTAAGTTTTCACGAATATGTGAACGTTACTGTCGTAACGGTTCTCTTGTGGCTAACGTTAGCCCTGTCCGTGTGACTGACTCGTCCGCTGCATAGGAAGTCTCGGAAGCTCCCGTAGAAAAGCTGCTTATTAACCGAGGTACGGGTTAACCAGACTCACGTCTATACAACTAAACAGCCAGTGTTCGTCCTCAAACTCTTTTCTCCTGTTTGAAAATAAAGATAAACCAGAAGTCTCACCTTTGCGTTGCTGGTTGAAGATTCATTTGGGGCTAAAGTATCATTAGAAGCGTTGGGGGCATAGATCACCCTCCAACAACGAATCTCATGGCGAAAAACAAATATAAAAGAGTCCATGAAAGCTTTTAAATTCACTCCTTCAGCTGACTAAAGTTCGGCACTGGACACTAGTATGTTGAGTATTTTTCAAATACTATTGTCACAGACGTTGTTAACGTTCGTAATGGCCGTTAAGTTAAAGTGCATAACAACTTGAAAAAGATTATGGCGGGACGGTCATGGTTTAAACGAGTGTCCTACAAAAAGCTGTACTCAAACTACACTCTACATTCAAGGTATATGAGTACTACACACGTGGTTAGCTTAAGCAACCGTTGTTTTGTAGCTTCACAGCACAAGAAAAACATCTTCCAGGTTTAATGTCTGTCTATAATAATGAAAAACGACATTAAGAATACACAGACATTGCTATATCATGAACAGCGCTTTAACTATAGCTTTAACTGTCAGAGCTACACCAGGTGAATGATTAATATCTGGTTCATACATAGGTTTCCTATTAAGTGATGAGTCTAACAATGTACTGTATGTACCAAAGATACTAATTAAGGTTCCATTCCATTCAGGACAAACAGAGTCAGGGTACTGCTGTGGTGTATGTTGGCTCAGTGGAAAAGGCTCAGCTGCAAGAAATGGAACAGAACCTTAAAGGTCCAGTGTGTAGAATTTAGTTGAATCTAATCGCTGCATTGTAATCTCCTCACATCACCCTCACCTTCCTAGTGTAAAGGAGAAACAACACTTTAAGGGCCCTGTCTAGAGTCAGTGTTTAGTTTAGTCTATAGAAACACGGTGTTTCAACATGGTGGCCTCCATGGAAGAGGACCCGCTCCCACTGTAGATATAAAAGGACAAAAACAAAAAGATTCTTCTTTTCAGGAGATTATACATGCATGAAAAAATCTTACACACTGCACCTTTAATTAGTATGAATGGAAACACCTGTGTTGACCCTACTGTTTCACGTCAAAATGTGAAAAAGGTCTGTACCATACATGTGAGAAAAAACGAATTGTTGGTCACCTTCTGTACGAAGAACAGCCAAAGAGAAGGGCTGCATTGATTCAATAATCAAGGAGCAGTAAACTTTACCAAGTTATGTACAAGTAAGTCTAGTTAATAGTTGCTTTTTTTTCTCTTATCTGTTTATTAAGTTAACTATTAGTTCATATTACAGTTGTAGTTTATATTCACAGCTCATGTGTCTGAATATTTTCAGCTGAAAATACATAAGGCATTCTGATAAATAACTGACCCATGCAATGTAGCTTAAAGTATAAAGTGCCACGTGTTTCACAGCTTCTGGACAAAGTGGACACTAGTGCCCAACCAATAAACTGGCCAGTCAATTTTAGCTTATCATAGATAAAGCCTGTTAATATCAACATAGATGTTGGCCGATAAGTAAAAAGGGAAATTGTAGTATAAAAATGGCAAAGATGAGTTTTAGGTAATTAAGAAACGGTGTGACTTTCACATTGTCTGTTCACCAGAGAGCACTGACACATTGTGAGGAATTTAAGGAATAAGGTAAGACATGGGGTATTGACTAAATCCAGTGTTTGGTGGGCTCTAGTTAAAACCACATGAATACTGTTTCACAGAGCAATATGAGGCAAATGTAATGTGCTATGCAAATGTTATCAAGCTGCATACAAATCTTTTTAATTTTTTCATGCAGAATATCAATCTGAATTATCCCTCTGCAGGTTTTCCATGCATTATCACTCTTTTAGCGCTCTCCCAAGTGTTTGAAAAGCCACAAATGTCTTTATTAAGTGTTTTGTCCCTCAAAAATGGGCTTTGAAGGTGTGTCCTTTCTTGGCCATTAGATCGGACAGTCACAAAAAAGAGCTGTCCTCTGTAGTTCTGTCCCACAGCACTCTGCATATCCTCCTGGGCCTGTTGGACCGGCCTAGCAGCGGGCTGTTCACCTGCAGTGGTTGAGAGAGTTCGTACTGGGATATTAGTTGTCCCACGGAGTTACTGTGTTCATCGGTTTCAGATTCATTCTTTCTGTCTGTGCTTGTAGACCTGAGACACGTCTGACTCTTGTCCTGTGAGTGGTCATTACATTCTCCACTCATGTGGTCATCCTCAGTCCTCATGTCCTGGTTATCATGCGTGTTTTGCTGTCTGTCCCAATGGCTTTCAGGTGTGCTATTTTGGTCTTGGGTCTGAGTCAGATTATTTAGCTCAGCATGCTTTTTTGCATCATCTGAGCATCGCTTAGGACTGGGGCTCTGTCTTTGTGGCTGTGAACAGTGGGTTCGTTCAGGAGGAACAAGCATCTTGTCCTGCTCGTCAAAGTGGTTTTGTTGGTTGTGATTCTGCCAGAAGGCTCTACGGAGCTGCTCTAACTCCGAGAGAAGAGGCAGACCCATGTCCAGGTGCATCAGCAGGTTCCCCAGCCACTCCTCCAGCTTTGAAAATGAAGGACTGAAAGAGTGAAAGACAAAGAGCTGTGATGAAAAGATGCTCTACTGCAGTACTGCATTGACAAAATATTTAGTAGGCTATTTGGCATAAATATACATTTGTGTAATGTGTTGTTGGGTATAGTACTCATTGTATGGGCAGCACACAGCCCAAATGAGTGTTGTATGAGTGTATCTGTGCTCACACACCAGTTATGATGCAGTAAACTTTGTACACCGCACATCAGCTAACTAGAAGTTAGTTAATAACCAGTTCCAAATTGGCTTATTCATCTGAACAGTATACCTCAGTCCTTATTAATTCCTCTTATCGATGCCAGCAAGTTTTTTACAGAACAGTGATGTCAAACTCATGTGTCTACACTGCTGGAAACTTGCAACAAGAAGTCATGGCAGAGAGCTTTATTTCTCAAAGATGACAACAACGCAATGTCTCTAAAATTGTAATTCTAAGTAAAAAGACCAGCAATGTAATGAAACATTTCAACACAACATGACCATTACAAGATTGCCATGTATTTGACACGTTACACATGATTGCCACTGCATTCCAACTGAGCAGCACGTCCGTTACAGAGGATGAACACCCTTTGTAAATAATATTAGCACCAATCAGGCGGATTTATTCTTTAAATAAGACAATCTAAATGATTGCTTTACAAATATTCAATAATTTAATTCATTTTGATGATGACAGACACACTGCTGCAGTCAAAAAACAAAACTGTGTGGGCCTACTTTTTCTACACAGAAAATTGATCAGGAATCAATAAGGGAGTTGATGAAGAATCAGACCAATATGCAGAATCAGTAATGGCACTGATATCAATAAAATCTTATAAATTCCCATCTTGGGTTTGTGCAGGTATACCGTTTATCAGCGTCCATGTCACAGCAGAGGACAGCCAGTGGCAGGAAGGCAGAGGGGCACTGTGGAGGGTAGTACTGCTGCAGGAAACCGGCTACATTTAACCCAAAGTCATTGCTCCGGGGGAGGTAGTCAGGGTCGGCATTCACTCTACCTATTATCTTAAGAGAGATACAAATAGATAAATACTTTTTTTTAGATTTTAGATGTAAACTTGATAAATGCTTGATCAGAACATCAGAACACTGAACATTTTAACAAATTAATTTATTAAATTTTTCCATCAACACAGCATCATTTGAATTCTTAGAAATGAAGTGCTTCATCATTTTTTGGAATATGTTATTCTGCCAAAATGTTCTTACCTCACATATCATGATACCAAAAGAAAAGATGTCCACCCGTTCATCGTAGCTTTTTCCTGAGAGGTGCAGAGGAAGGATGTGAAAATGTGAATCATATCTTTAATGTTCTGTACTGACCCATGCTGGAGATGACTCAGAAACTGATGATCCCCTCCTATAACTGATAGCCCCGAACTTGGTGCACTCACCTTGGATCATCTCAGGGGCCATCCAGTAGGGGTTTCCTACCACAGTGTAACGCTTTCTCCGATCAGGCCTGCGGAGCTCTGACAGCGTCCCCTTCACTGGCCTTTCCAGAGAGGATGTTCTGCTCTGATTCCTCTCCTCCGTCACCAGGCGGGCTAGTCCAAAATCTGCCACCACCACAGACTGGTTCTGAACAAGGAGGGAGAGAGATGTTAAGAACAGCTGTCAAAACCTAACCTTAGTTTTGTTTTTTCACATTAATAGAAGATGTGAGATGTTTACCTCTCTGACCAGGCAGTTGTGTGAGTTTAGATCTCGGTGGATAACATTCATGGAGTGTAGATAGGCCTTTGAAGGAGAAAGGTCATATACATTATAGGATGTTGATACCAGATAAAGGAATGATTTGGGATGTAAATCTTTTACTTTTATAATATTGACTGGAAGGACTCACCATTCCAGATGCAATGTCTTTGGCATAACCCATTCTTGTTCTCCATGGAAAATCCTTGTCCTACAACAAAAAGATTGTGAGCAACATAGTGTGTATGTGTACATTTGACAATACTCTTGACACATAGAAACCTGTTTTAACTAACCATTTTTATGATGGTCTCTCGGAGAGTTCCTCCCTGAATGTATTCAGAGACGAAGTTGATTCGTTTGTCTTTATAGAACAGTCCAATGAACTTCAAAACATTGGGGTGGTCCATACAGCGCATCACCTTCACCTGTAGAAGAAATATGTTCAGTAGAAGGATACTTACATAGTAACCCTCTTGATGGTGTAAGATGGGTTTAAGTACTACTGTTTGTAGCAACTGAAGAGCATCCATCTTCCTTAACTTAGAAACCTTAGATTTAATATGTACTGTAGTTCTTGTATCTTCTTCGTAGTCTCCTAAATAAAGCAATAATCAGTGTGGTTGGTAAAGGTTAACTTGTTTAACTTGCTGAGGTTAACTCCCTGTTAATTATACCTTAATCATGAGGCCTTTCCTTTTCTGATGGCCACTTACCTCCTTTAAGAAGGTCTTCTGTGTCTCCTCATCAAACCTTATCAACTCTTTCATCACCATCACCTCCCCTGTCTCTTGATGGGTTACCTTGAGAGAAACAGGATCACAGTACTCATTAAAATCAATGAACTGACAGCAGAGTTGGCAATAGTAATGAAAGGGTCAAAGTGATGAAAATGTAACTATGGTACCTTGACAGCCTGTCCAAAGAAGCCTTTTCCAAGCACTTCACCATGGATGAGGTCTGAAGGTCTGAAGATGCGATGTGTTCGCTCTCCAGAGTCCACACGAAGAGACTCGGAGCGAACCATCTCTCTCCTTTGAGATAAAAGTGACAGCGCTCCAGGGGACAGAGGACATTTATCTATACTACAGCTCCGCCTGAGGAAGAAAAGAAAAGACTTAGACAAAAGGAAAGAGGAGAAATGAATCAAAGACCCTCAAAGTCAGCACTTACAAAATGTGTCTGGATCGCTTTCCCATGGTTCCTTGGTTCTGAGGTGGTGAGAGGCTCAATCTGATTGGTTCATCTATCTCCTCCCCTGGACTTGGCTCTTCCTCTAGACTTGGGAGTTTGTGGTTTGAAGAAAGTTTCTCGCAGACACAGGGATCAGGACAGCTGATGTCGTCTTGGGGACTGTTTGAGCGAAGGAGGTCGTCAGGAGACTGAGGGTTGTGTTCAATGGTCAGCTGCAGTGGTCTGCTTGTGTCCTGGATCACACAGTTTATCTAGAGGAAAGGATATAGTGTTTGTTTGCTTGTTTTTGTGGCTGACAGAAAACAAATCTGCATCTCATTTAGTCATGATATTACTGATGAATTGCTCAGTGGTTTGAGGCCTACCTCCTCTGGGGAAATGTTGCGGACAGGGATGCCGTTGACCTCCAGTACTTGGTCACCAGTGTGTAGAGAGGGCAGCAGGTCAGGGCTGAGGACAGCTGGGTCTAACCTGATGGACAATAACAATAGGTGAATGTATGCCGGAAAAATAGGCAAAAAAATGTCAGTTTTTGGGTTTAGTTGGAGTTCATCACTGTCTATCAATCCATTTTCTGTTACCAAATATGCTTATCAGGCAAGTGCCTGTCCCAGCTGACTTTGGATGAGAGGCGGGGTACACCCTGGACAAGTCGCCAGTTCATCACAGGGCACATAGAGACAAACAACCATTGACACTCACGCTCACACCTACGGCCAATTTAGAGTCATCAGTGAACCTGCATGTGTTTGGACTGTGGGAGGAAGTGTATTCACACTTGGTCATGTCTTGCATTCAGAGACTCACTCTGTGACTGTGACAAGAAGGCCTTTCTCTTGGCTGAGGTCAGTGGCTACAGTCAGGCCTCGTTGGCCACCTGCATGGGGAGGGAAAGACACCAGCGCCACCATGTGGGGACTCTTGGTGAGTGAAGAAGCTGACCTCACGGTTGATACCGTACCCCGAGAGAAACACTGGCCACTGCAGAACAGACAAATCACAACATAAAATAAAAAACACTCATCAGAATCAGAAATTTTTATTCATCTGAAAATGTTAGCTTATTGTATTGTTGTTTACCAGTAGAGTTTGGTGCGTTCGACAAGTGTGTAGGTGTCGCCATCTCCGATGAACATTTCACAGCTCATACAAGTGAAACATTCAGGATGGTACTTCTGCTCTCCAGCAACCTGTTTATACAGGGAAGCAGCATGGGGAAACACAATGTATGTGTACATTGTACAGTACTGGGAAATAATATTGTCTTTTACAATGACAGTATGACAGTAGTAGAGTAGTGGGGTCAGACTTTAGGGGCTAAATGCAGCCCTGAATTATATCTTTCTGTGCATTGCTGCATCAAGGCCTTGCAGTGTCAGGATGTTTTCAGAGGATATCCTCTGGATTGAGAGTTGAAAGAAAAAAAGCATTTACTTTCATAGCAGGAGAAAAACAAGCGGCAGGAAGGCCTTTAATGTTTGAATAGATGGCATAGCATGCTGAGAGTCTGTACTTCTTGTTGCAATATTTGATACAGCAGAGACTGTTGCCATTCTTCTGTCTGCAAATGTTACATGTGCATGTACATATTTGATATTTGTATGGCCACTTGTCAGTTTGAATAAATGGCAGCTTGAAGTGATCAACAAAGCAGCTATTTTTTTAAATGAGCACACCATCGGCCAGTTTGTTGCTGGTTGAGGTTTTGGACTGAGTGAGCAAGGAAACTGAAAAGAAGATTACTGTATCTGCTGGGTGATTATGACTCAGGACTGTTTGTTAACTGTAATGTTCTGACTAATTATGATGAAATGTCAGTTTGCATCACGAAATGAGACGAAAGGGTCAGACAAGGTCTGGAAATTGGGCTTCCCTCTTTTGTAGCCTAAAAGTACATGTAGAGTAAAGAAAGATAAAAACTATTTTATTGAACTATCAAGTTACAGAATTAGCTTGTCATATAGTGAGAGTGTGTGTTTTAGGCTATAACCCTCATTTTTGATTAGTTTGCATTTTAATAATTTTACATTATTTAATAAGAATTCCCATTGATTGAATTATGATATTGAACATATTGTACAGCCCCAATTGTATGTATGTATTTAGTGAGCTGATGATGTTACCATAATGAGTCCTGTTGTGATGGTTTCCCTGCAGCCGTGGCAGTGCTCTCCATAACGGGCCCAGTAGTGCTTCTTACAAAAGAGCTGCCCCTCTCTTTCATAGTACCAGTGAGACAGGATACAGCCACACTCACAACACCTAAAGAAAAGAGGGAAACAGTGACGAGACAGATGGTGAAACAATGAGACGGCAGAAAGATGAAACAGGAGAAGATGCAGATATAGGTTTAAATTTAGGCTTTGTAAGATGATAGATACCTCAGAGGTGTGTTCAAGCAAAGTAATGTGAGCCTAATCAGCAATGGAACACATGAGACTTGTGAGGAAAGTCGACCTGCTACATCGTCACACACGGGATCAGGTAGAACACTTCCAGGTCAGTTGGGCCATAAAATATCGTCTTCAGTTTAGCCTTTTTTAACACACGGTAGGATTGTGTGTCACCGACACCTAACTCCACTCCTTATGTTTGACCCTGTGTGAAATTTTGTGACTGCAAAGTTGAAGTTTAGAGGAAATACAGTTATCTTTGCTGCAGGGATGTTGGTGACATTGTAGATCTTGAACTGCTGATGTCATCGTGACTGAGAGAACATTCAAACTAATAAAAATACAAAAAGCAAAAAGGACTGCTCATGTGGGGTCACTGGTCAGTCACTGTAACTTAATAATAGTTTCCAGTGGGCACACCCATGATTGCAAAATACAATTAAACAAAGTGCAAACATTGTGCAAACGTTGCCACAAAAAGCACTTGTTCCTTAAATGCAGTGCTGCATGTTCAGTCCTGCAAAGATCTGATCAAGATCTTCAAACATAAACTTTCTGTGGAATCCTTGTTTTGAACTGAAAGTAGAATAATGTGTGTGTACAACAAAAACCTGCTTCCTTATCTCTCTGACAGTACAGCCAGAGTGGGAGGTGGTTTCCTGGACAGAGCACAGCTCCATGTTTCCTCTCAGCTCTTAATGCCATGCTGTTCTTACAATGGGGAATGAAAAGGTCTCCTTTCTATTGACAATGAAGTTGTTGGCAAGGTAAAATTATTGAAAGTTTTTCTTTTTATAACATTAGGAAAATAAAAAAAAATAATTATCTCTGCAGCCTAAGCATCCTACTTCTTAATCAGTCTTTGCTGTGCAGAGATTGCTTCAGTTTCACTAGTGTAAAAACCAGACCAGGTGAGTCTTCTCTTTCATCTATTCAAAAGAAATGTTGCTGCTACATATCACTCCTGTTGTGTTTTTTCATGACAGAAACTGGCACTTACTAAACTGGGAATAGTCATTTTTAATAGACTCTATAGAATTATGGTCATCTGTGGTATTTGATAGATACCATAACTGGAATAATAAACTTCACTGCGGCTCATATTAAAGGTCCAGTGTGTAGGATTTAGTTGCAACTAGTGCCTAACCCTCACATCACACTCCCCTTCCTAGTGTATGAGTGTAATGAGAAACAACAGTTGAAAGGCCCTGTCTAGAGTCAGTATTTAGTCTGTTCTGGGCTATTGCAGAAACATGGTGAACATCATGGTGGCCTCCATGGAAAAGGACCTGCTCCCACGGTAGATATAAAAGGCTAGATCTTAAGCAACAAAAACAAAAAGATTCTTATTTTTTTGTGATTATACATGCATGAAATCATAGTCGAATCACACACTGGACCTTTAAGTTGGACTTCAGTGAAGTAAATACATTTACTCACTAAACAACAGATACTGTATGTCTGCTGGGGCACTATGGTACTGTTAGAGATCTATTAGACCTGCCTGTCCTTTCTTAGGAAGGAGGAAAGATTATCAAGTAATAAAACTATCAAACAGCTGCAGGTTTATTTTAGACCTCCTGTCTTTGTTATTGTGCTGCTGGCAACGGATGTAGAACCTTCCAGCTCCACATATGCAATTCTACCTAAACATCTGGATGTGAGAAAGACCCTAGAATCAGCCCAGACACATCCTGGGAATTTCTCCCCGGCCCCCTTCGTTTCCTACTGCTACCCACCTCATGACATTTCTCCATCTCAGAGTATTCCCCTCATCCTGCCTGTGCTTCATCTTCCTCTAAACTTTAGCCATTTGTACATTTCCTCTCTGTTCTGAGATCTGTTCCTGTGTCTCTAAAAGTGGAGCCGCAGACACACCAGCAGCTGCTATAACAAACATGTTATGATGTCAGAACATCAACGTAGGTCAAATGTTAAGAATCTGATGATGTATTCTTCTGCCATGGTTTCCTCTCAGTCTGTGTGTGTCGCCCTGCTGGATTTCCTATCAAACAAACAGTATTTCTGAAAAGGAAACATTTGCTTTTGATCCAATTGTATTGAGTTTGACAGAGATATTGGCTCAATGGTTTTGTGTATGTAGTGCAGGAGTAGTAAGTTTGTGCAATTGTGGTTTATTCTGTATGTTTTGATGTAGACCAGAGGAACAGTAGTTGGCTATAGAATAGAACTACAGAGGATCCAAAAGACTTTACCTCATACACACACATAGTTGATGAACCAGTAAGAATTTGGTTATTCGTGTATCTGCTTGTTGTGCCAGAGCTCTGTTTGAGGAAGTATTGCACTTTCGTTCCCTGTTTCATACTCCTTCTTTCACTCAGACATACACATTTCACAGATGAATAACAACAGCTCTTACCGTCCTTTCATTCCTCTCCGAAACCTCTGGTCCCGTCGTGACATTGCGCCCTCTCAGTTTACAGATAGACTGTCACTCAGAAACAATCCACCCACTTAAGAAAGAAGCTTCTTAACTGCATGTGTCATGAGCAGATTCTTCACCTCTTCTGCTGTGACTGCTTGCAGGCGTTGTCTTTTTTTACTCTCCTCGCTCTTTCTCTTTCTCTCTCTCTCTCTCTCTCTCTCTCTCAATGTGCTCACAGGCTTCCTGTGCGTAAGAGTTCCCTCTATAATGTGCAGAGGAGCTGTGTGAGAAAAAAACTGACCCACTGACACCATCTGGCTGGTCTCCCTCTGCTGGTTGCCGAGAACCAGACCTATCCCAGTATAGAAGCTCTGCTCCACCGTCCCTCTCCTGTTACTTTCAGTATGTAGACGTCTACAAGATACAGTTACACTGCTCTGCAGAGTCCACACAGTGTGGGAGTCTAAACTGTGAAGCTACATGAGGGTACATGAGCTAAGATACGTGTGTGTTCTTCCCAGACGTGGTGTGAGAGAGAGAGAGTTTTGAAATGAGCTCTGTTCTCATCAGCACAGGCATAATCTCTTTATGAATGCCCCAATTACTGCACACTGTCCTGACCCCGCAGTAAAGCCCTCTATTCATAACACACAACAAACAAAGGGATAATTCAGTTAAAGCGTAAGAATGGGGAACAGTTCAGATTTAGGGGAAGAAAATCTTTGATACTGTTCAGTCTCAAGTTTATCAGGCCATTCTTTGCTGCTGTTTATTTAGCTTGAAGCACAAAAGACATCAGAACAAAGTCATGTGTTCATGGATCAGCTCTGGTCTACTTCTTTATGATTTGATAACCATATGTAGCTGTTTTTCTTGCACCTCTGCTTCTCTACATAACATGCTGTTTATTGTTGTGAACTGCACAGTGTAATATACTTTAGTGCGTATTACAAATACTTGTCAGTATTACTCTCTCAATATGAGTCACCACAATGGCGATGCTTAGCTTCTGCTTTAACTTTTTTAGCCAGGCAGTAGTTTGTTGTTTCCTTTTTCTAGTTTCAGCCTAACCTGTGGTTTGAAAAATGCCCCGATAGATTAACACATTAGCACGTCTACCTCAAGCTTCCTTCTCTTGCCTTGTGCCAAAAACCCTCCCACCCTTACAAGTTCACAATGTATGCACAAGCCACACGATGACCCAACACAACTGTCATTGGTCGTTTATTTGATTCAGAGAGAACTGTCTGAAAGTGTACAAAAGTGCATCATTTTCTCCATAGGCCACATGAGGAAGATGTTAAAACAATGTTGAGCTACACGATAGAGACAGTAAAGTGTCAGAAGTCTCAGCTCAGATGCAAGATAAGATTCAATAACACTTTTTATCCACATGACATCATAGACTACTTTGTGATTCAGAACACAAGGACAATGTAGAAAACAAAGCACTTATCTTTAGCATAGTACACAAGTTAAAAAAAACTGTTAAAACTCACACACACAAAATAACTCAAATATTTAATACTGTATTAATGCACTTGAATTTGTAAGATGAGACTGAGGATAAATAGATAAAGCACTTAGCTTTTGCTGCTTTTAGTCAGCATAATTTAAAAAGACTAGCAAACGTGAACAATTATTTCAAACAGTGTTAAAGGAGGTACATCAAAAAAGAAAAACACAGTAATCGATGCTCCTCAGATGTCATTTAAATGCACAGCATGTATTCCCACACATTTAGTTTGAATGCTTTCCTCAACAGCAGATGTAAGAGCCAAATCTGCGCCACACAAATACATCCCTCTAAACATGAACAAAATATGAGTTAACCAAAAGTTTACACCAATACCATTTAGTGTTATGTAGCTATAAAACAGTGACTGTAATGTTGTGGATAGAGAATGAATGTCACAAGTGTTAACAGTTGAGGACCTTCAGTCTCCACATTTGTCAAACCTGAGGCCTGAGGACAGTAAAATGAATTCAGACTGCTCTCAGGGTTCAGATAATGACCATCTCCTTCGGCCCCTTCTGTTCTCAGTTTCTTGGATTCTTTATCTGTACACATTTCTGGATAGATGCTCGAAGTGTTTGCACTGATGTAAAAGCTAAAAACAGTAAATTAATACACACACATTACAATCTAAAAATCCAGTCTAACTGGATAAAAAGTGTGTTCTTCTTTAAAAACATTGTGTCAGCATGCAGACAGGTCTGGAGGAGCTGCCCTGAGGGGGTCCTTGGTATCAGTCTTCACCCAGAGGATTCATGGTGATGAATCAAACACAAATGATGTAACAACACTAAACAGAATGTGGATTATAGTACAGCTTGGCCTCACAATTTAAGAATGATCTTGATCTTTTAGTTCAGTGGTTCTCAGCTTGGTAGTCAGGATCCTCAGAGTGTCACAAGGTGATTCATGAGAGGAAAAAGATGATGTATCCTCATACAGAGTTACTCTAACTTGTGCTTTTTATTGTAACACTTTGACCATAAAACACGACAAGTTTGCATTTCACCACTCTGCTTGTTTTAAGGAATCATCCCTAACAGGTTGAGAACCATTGCTCTTTTTGAAAGAGACATGAAAATAAAATGAATGTGTAAAATGAGGAAAGTGTTGAAGCTTTAGCTTCTATGGCAGGTAAGACATTTACAATCTGGGATCATGCAATAGCACCACTGTTGTTTCAATGAGGTCATTTCCTGTCTGTTGGTCTCTCACTTCCTCCTTCGGCCACAGTATTTACCCTGACAGCCAGCGCCTGAATATGGAACAGAGAAAAAGATTTTTATTGACATTTAACAAAAAACACACTGTACATGTTAAGTTTGTTTAATTGAATATTTTGTTCAAAGATGTAAACATGTAAACAGGTGGTAAACTTAAGGAATCAAGTTCAGTCAACAAGTTTCACATTTCACACTAACACGCATCATAATCATGTTCCCAGTGACATTCCCTCAGTCGGTGTTTCATTTATCACAAAACCACAAAGTTGTTGTATTCGTGGCTGCAAGACCGTGTGGATTCTGAAACATTCCAATTCTGAACCAAAATGAATTCAGAGGAAACTGATAAATTATGAAATGTTTCCATCAAATAAGGAACAAGGAGTCACAACCTAGGAAGTGTGCTTATATGTAACTATTAATAACTATTATATACTTATATATATATATATAACTAAATACAACTATTTGTCTTTACCAAACTAAAGTTCCAGTGTGCAGAATTTGAAGTGACATACAGTGGCATGGCTATATATATATATATATATATATATATATATATATATATATGTGTGTGTGTGTGTGTGTGTGTGTGTATTGTAATTGTGGATATGCGTATTTAGTATTGTTTTCTCTGTTTTTTATTTATCTGTATATTTGCAATTTTTTTATCTTCAATAAAGTTTCTTTAAAAAGCAAGGCTGCAACTAACTGAATAATTCTCCCCTCACAGGCCTGCAAGAGAAAAAACGGTGTTGGAGAAAAACACAAAAGGCTTATCTACAGCCAGTGGTCAATCTGGGCTACTGTAGAAACGTGGTGGACTGCATATAAGAGGGTCAAACAAAACATGAACATGAAACAGGGAAACAAAAATGATTCTTATTTTCAGGTGATTATACACTAATACTTGAAGTTGGAAGAACTCACTGAACTGAGTCAATTTCACAACATGCCAATATATGTTTCACTGTGTATAGATGCAGCTTACTGTAAAGCAATAACATGATTTTTACCTCTGTAGCCTCCAGCTCCCAGTAAGGCCTGCATGGCTGCATATTTGGCTGCCTTCTGTGCTTTGGCTAAAGGACATTAAAGTAAAAATGAAAGTTATTCAGCATATATATATATATATATATATATATATATATATATATTTATATACAGGCTCTGAGACTTTCAACAATTCACAGTACCAGTTATAAAAATCATCCTGTGTGTGTGTGTGTCTGTGTATGTGTCTCTGTATTGTATATGTATGTATGTAAGTGTGTTAAGAGAATGAAGCATGCTTATCCCAAAAGGACACAGAAAGGGAGTTTTCTTACATTTTTGTCCAGCTCCTGCATATCCTAGAGAACAATACAGGAAACAGGAAAGACACAATCATAATAAATCATAGCTAATCCTTACAATAGCCTGATCTACTAAACTTTTCAATTTATTGAATATATTGTTTATCACTTT
Source organism: Sciaenops ocellatus (assembly GCA_033000465.1). Taxonomy (NCBI): domain Eukaryota; kingdom Metazoa; phylum Chordata; class Actinopteri; family Sciaenidae; genus Sciaenops; species Sciaenops ocellatus. The sequence goes on from CP136870.1 coordinate 2,299,656, forward strand.
AAATCTACAAAGAATATGCTGAGTGTCAAAAGTTGTTAAAGTATGACTTTTTCTTACCTGTGTAGCCTCCACCAGCACCATAGCCAGGGCCAACACCCCCTGGTGGAACAATTAACACATTACAGCCTGCATCACTTTCACAAGATTAGACTGGGCTCACCATCAGGCAGACGAAATATTTAGCATGCAGTAGTCTGAATTCTCAAATGTCAAAATTTAAAAATACAAAGGTTTTTCCTCTTATGATATTGTTCTTTTTCCTATGAGTGTTCCATTTAAACTGACCTGGTAAGCCACCAGCTCCAGCTCCACCTCCTACTCCCTGGCCTGTTCCTGCTGTTCCTCCTGCTACACCACCTGGACAGGCAAATGTGTATTAAAGCACAGAAATCAGTCTAGCACTTAAAATACCAAGAAGGTAACAGCAGAGAGAAGGCTTTGCTAGTTTAGAGTTTTCATGTTCGACAGACTTCACACTTTGAAACTGTTTACAAAAAACAACGCCTAGATTCACTCATTTTTGATTTCCATTACAAACAAGAAACTCACCTGGGCCTCCACTGACACCTCCTGTTCCTGCACCGGGAAGCACGCCATCACCTGATGAACACAGGTCAGGTTGAAGTAAATTAGATAGACTGTACATGAAATGAATAAGTATCAGTAAGTGAATTACATTATAGCACAAAGTAAATGTAATGCTCTGCTTTACAGTCCAGACAGGGCTTCAGGTTCATCATGCTGTGTAATATGGGAATGTCACAACTGTTTTATTTTGTTGCTAATGAATACTAAATGCCAACATCAGCCATTGCTTTTGAAGTCCGTGTCAACGTCCTGGTATAGATAGGCATAAATGCTAGTCCAAGATCTTTATTACTGTATGAATAATATGGATGCAATTCAGTTTATAAGATGAGACATTTGCATATTAATGCCCTGCAGTATCAGTGAGATTCTTATTTACATTGAGAATCTTCAGACTTCCAGGGTTGTCTCAAGTCATTAAATTTGACTTGGTGGCAACATTTGCTTGAAAATATCACTGTATGACCAATATCCAGTGACAAAATAAACATGTATCAGTAATTATCAGTAATGAAATCAGTATATGCATCAGTAGAAAATTTCACCTGGTCTATAGCCAGTTCCACCCAATGATGAGCCGTAAGGTTTCCTTTTCCCAAGTGCTTTTCCTCCAGGTCCATATCCAGTACCAGCACCACCTGGTCCAAAGCCACCTGGTCCTGTGCCGGCACCACCTGGTCCTGTGCCGGCACCACCTGGTCCGAAGCCTCCTGGTCCTGTGCCGGCACCACTTGGTCGGAAGCCTCCTGGTCCTGTGCCGGCACCACCTGGTCCTGTGCCAGCACCACCTGGTCCGAAGCCACCTGGTCCTATACTGGCACCACCTGGTCCAAAGCCTCCTGGTCCTGTGCCAGCACCACCTGGTCCTGTACCGGCACCACCTGGTCTGAAACCACCTGGTCCTATACCGGCACCACCTGGTCCGAAGCCACCTGGTCCTGTACTAGCACCACCTGGTCCGAAGCCTCCTGTTCCTGGGCCATAGCCGCCAGGTCCAACCCCAACTCCACCAGGACCTCCTCCTGTGCCTCCTGTTGGGAAACAAATATCTAAATATGTAAGTACAACTTTAATACTGCATAAATGTATAAAAAGGTATATAATCCGGAATCCTAACCTAAACCTCACCTGATCCATACCCAGTTCCTCCATAACCTGGAAAAATATGAGAAAGAGTAGCTTAAACAATGTTCCACTAACAATCAAATCTGTACAATAAATATTTGTTTATCATCTGCCTAACTAAAGAATTAAATAAAATACCAGATTTAGATGGTTTTCTTTTTCCTAGTCCTTGGCCCCCTGGTCCGAAGCCACCTGGTCCTGTGCCAGTACCACCTGGTCTGAAGGCTCCTGTTCCTGTGCCAGTACCACCTGGTCCGAAGCCACCTGGCCCAACGCCTCCTGTTCCTGTGCCAGCACCACCTGGTCCGAAACCACCTGTTCCTGTGCCAGCACCACCTGGTCCGAAGCCACCTGGTCCTGTACCAGCACCACCTGGTCCGAAGCCACCTGGTCCTGTACCAGCACCACCTGGTCCGAAACCACCTGTTCCTGTGCCAACACCACCTGGTCCAAAGCCACCTGGCCCAACGCCTCCTGTTCCTGTGCCAGCACCACCTGGTCCGAAGCCACCTGGTCCTGTACCAGCACCACCTGGTCCGAAACCACCTGTTCCTGTGCCAACACCACCAGGCCCATATCTGCCAGGTCCAGTACCTGTTCCACCAGGTCCAACACCTGCACCTAGAAAACAGGCATAGGTTTTAAATAACTAGTTATTACTAGTAACCTAGTTTACGCTTGCATATTTAGCTGTGACATGTTGTCACATGTCTCTACCTTGAGGTTTTATAAGACACAAGTACTGTATTGCCGTATTTGTTGTTTATTCCCTTATTGCATTTCAAATAACAGAACTGCTCCAAAGCACCAGCATCAAAGACTTGTTGATATGTAATGTTTATCTCTGCAGTAATTATGGTATTTAATCATGTACAAAGACAAAGAGAAAAACACTAAACAATCTGTAGATTTAGGCGTTAAAGTGAATGAAGAAGTTTATCACCTTGTCCATAGCCAGCTCCACCTAGTGAGGATGATCCATAGCCTGTCAGAAGGAGTGATGACTCTGAATATATCTTAAATACATTACTAAACATTCATAAAAGATAATCATGGTAATACATGACCATTATACCTGATTTTGGTGGCTTTCTTGCCCCCAGTCCTTGACCTCCAGGAGTATAAACACCAGCCCCTGCTCCACCAGGTCCATAGCCGCCTGGTCCTGTACCAACACCACCTGGTCCGAAGCCACCTGGTCCTGTACCAGCACCACCTGGTCCGAAGCCACCTGGTCCTGTGCCAGCACCACCTGGTCCGACGCCTCCTGGTCCTGTACCAGCACCACCTGGTCCGAAGCCACCTGGTCCTGTGCCAGCACCACCTGGTCCGAAGCCCCCTGGTCTGACGCCAGCACCACCTGGTCCGACACCTCCCGGTCCTGTTCCAGCACCACCTGGTCCGAAGCCGCCTGGTCCTGTTCCAGCACCACCTGGTCCAAAGCCACCTGGTCCTGTGCCAGCACCACCTGGTCCAAAGCCACCTGGTCCTGTGCCAGCACCACCAGGACCAACGCCACCAGGCCCATATCTGCCAGGTCCAGTACCTGTTCCACCAGGTCCAACACCTGCACCTAGAAACCAGGCATAGGTTTTAAATAACGCTGGCATGATCTCTACCTTGAAGTTTTATAGGACACAAGTACTGTTTAGCAGTTTTTGTCCTTCATTGCATTTCAAATAACAGAACTGCTCCAAAGCACCAGCATCAAAGACTTGTTGATATGAACTGTTTAAATCTGTAGTGATGTAGATATGGTATTTATTCATGTACAAAGACAAAGAGAAAAACACTAAACAATCTGTAGATTTAGGCGTTAAAGTGAATGAAGAAGTTTATCACCTTGTCCATAGCCAGCTCCACCTAGTGAGGATGATCCATAGCCTGTCAGAAGGAGTGATGAGTCTGAATATATCTTAAATACATTACTAAACATTCATAAAAGATAATCATGGTAATACATGACCATTATACCTGATTTTGGTGGTTTTCTTGCCCCCAGTCCTTGACCTCCAGGAGTATAAACACCAGCCCCTGCTCCACCAGGTCCATAGCCGCCTGGTCCTGTACCAACACCACCTGGTCCGAAGCCACCTGGTCCTGTACCAGCACCACCTGGTCCGAAGCCACCTGGTCCTGTGCCAGCACCACCTGGTCCGACACCTCCTGGTCCTGTGCCTGCACCACCTGGTCCAAAGCCGCCCGGTCCTGTGCCAGCACCACCTGGTCCAACACCTCCTGGTCCTGTGCCAGCACCACCTGGTCCAAAGCCTCCTGGTCCTGTGCCAGCACCACCTGGTCCAAAACCACCTGGCCTGGTTCCGACACCACCCAGTCCTGTACCATATCCACCTGGTCCAGTGCCACCAGGTCCATAACTCCCAGCACCAGGACCACCTGGTCCAAAGCCACCTGGTCCAAATCCTCCTGGACCAGAACCAACTCCACCTGGTCCTGTCCCATAGCCACCAGGCCCGACCCCAGTACCACCAGCTCTTGCTCCATAACCTAAAACAAATATTGATTCAGCTTTAGTTCTCTGCATAAAGGCTTGTATCTCTGTGTTTGCTCTGTTCATCTGTCAAAATGTGTCATACTTTTTGGTGGTTTGCCGGTGCCAGTACCCAGTCCTGGACCTGTGCCATATCTTGAACCTGCATAACAGAGCATAGAAATGCTATTAAATGGGCTGTGTTCTTTTTCCATCAACATTATTAAATTCAGTTTATTTTTATAGAGGTCAACCTACCACCAGGACCTACACCACCACCATATCCCCCAAATCCACCACCGACTCCACCGGGACCTGCTCCTATTCCTCCTCCCGCACCGCCACCTAAACCTCCAGTTCCAACCTGTCCTACTCCAAGAGTCCCAGCACCCCCAGGACCAGCACCAGTGCCTCTGCTTCCAGTCTGGCCTCCGTAACTTCCAGGCCCAGTACCATATCCACCAGGCCCAGCACCAAAGCCACCTGGACCAGTACCGTAGCCACCAGGACCAGCTCCATAACCGCCAGGTCCAACCCCACCCCGGCCTCCTGCTCCAAGAGTGCCATATACTGAAAGAAAGATAAGTGTGTTGTGTAAAATGTGTTTCATTGTTGAAGTAAGTCATAGCAAGTCAACACAAGTCATTGTTAAAGAGATGAGAATATAGTTAGAGTTCATAGAACCTTTGCCTGATTTTCCTGCTCCCTGTCCTACTCCAGCTCCAGTTGGGTAACGTATGCCTGACAGGGGAAAGAGAGCAAATACATATACTGTTTAGGTATGTTTCAGTCATCTGTCATCTAGTTGACAGTAAGAATAGTGTTAGTTGGCATACCTCCACCTGGTAAAATTCCACCAGCACCGTAGCCTATGATAGATAAAATGTATAAATAGGTATCCTTGTAATAATAGGCATGTAGGTTTGAGATGAATACACAACAACAACAATATTTCAGGACCAAACATGGTAGCAGCTCACTTTTTCTAGGTTTAAGGCCTCCTGTACCTGCTCCAACTCCACCAGGACCTCCTCCAACTCCTCCTGGACCTGCTCCGACTCCTCCAGGACCTGTTCCAACTCCTCCAGGACCTGTTCCAACTCCTCCTGGACCCCCTCCAACTCCTCCAGGACCTCCTCCAACTCCTCCAAGACCTCCTCCAACTCCTCCAGGACCTCCGCCAACTCCTCCAGGACCTGCTCCAACTCCTCCAGGACCTCCTCCAACTCCTCCAGGACCTCCTCCAACTCCTCCAGGACCTGTTCCAACTGCCCCTGTGCCTGCAACTGCCACCCCACCTACTCCTCCAGGCCCACCGCTTACGCCTCCTGCTAGAGTCCCATCAGGTCCATATGCTACATTTAAAAAATACACAGATAGTTCTTCAGTACATGTTTTTACATATATGTTTGTCATGTTTGTTAGATTTTAAGTTTTATACACAGTGGTGGATATTAAATGGTGATGTATAATGGAGTGTACATTCAGATGCAAAAATGGGACCTTTGGGTGGTTTTGGTGTTCCTCCTAATCCTCCAGCTGTACCTCCTGGTCCAACTCCAGTTCCACTAGCAGGACTGTCTCCTCTTCCCACCCCTGTTACACCACCTGAAACACCTCCTGCTGCTCCTGCAGTGGTAGGAAGCCCTCCTACTCCTCCTGGTCCTCCACCTGTGACTCCTATACCACCTCTCTCTCCATCAGGACCTCCCTCTCCATCTCCTTCACCTGGCGTGTCACCTCTGGGGACACCTGCAGACAGAGTACAGAAGGACACCAGACCAGTATTTCAGCATAGAATTAAAACTGGAACCAAGAACAAAGTCACGAACCACCAAAACTGTTACATCTAAACCACCAGTACAGAGAAAATTAATTTGGATCTCTAAATCTATAGATCAGTGGTTTTGAAGAAGTGTACTACTTCCCTAGCTGTCTCTTTTTGAGATGTTCCATTACCCAGCAGTGTACTAGTCTTCCTGGAGTCCACACAACAATCATAAGTAAATTGGATTTTATTTTATACACCTGGAGGTTTGAGAGGCTTGGCTCCAGGCAGTGTCCCAGCTGAGCTTCCACCAGAACCTGTAATATTATACAGTGAAGTTTAGAAAAGTCAGGGAATACACACCAACACCTGTCCCAACTGACTGAAACAAAAGTAGAAATACTGGTAAAGAAATCCTGAGAATAATATGTATACTTTACTAATGGTCGTGTACGTACCGCTTGGTCGTACAGTCCCGCCACCAACTGCAATGACAGGAATACAGATTATCTAGGGCAACTATGAATCAAAAACAAACTTGTAATTCATTTTCAAAGCTAAATACTCTTTAAATATATTTGAAGCCAGTTTCTTTCGTTAGCTAGCATCAATCTGCCATGCAGTATTCTGTGGTACCAGTATTGTGATAGGAAGTGCAAGAAAACACTCACTCTCGGGTATAGGTAAGCCAGTGACAGCTGTGAAAGCATTTAAGTGGAGAAATATGGTGTTTTGCATCAAAATTTAAAGCATTTGTGAAAGCGTTACATGCCACTCTATCACAGAGTTAGGCATCAAATCTTAGGCAGATTTTTCTGTTTAAATTATGCCCATGCTATTTCAAAATCCATAGTCATTTACTGTATAATAAACTCTATTAACCTGTCACAAGTAACATCTCAGTGCTCACTATGTTTTCTGTCAACCTACCAGGTGCAGCTCCTGTGGAACCTGTTGGATATGAGAACAAAATTGTCCATGTTGTTAATTTCCAATACACAGGAAACAAGTAAGTATTGATCCTTTGTAGCTGCTACATGGGCCAATTAGAAATATTTTCAGTAATATCATCAGAATTGTGTATTTAAATATAGATATTCTCATCAGGATATCAAGAACACTATGTAAACCCCTTCAAGTTTTAGCACAAGTGTCACACAAGTTGAAACTTTAAAGTCCATGTAAGTAAAGTAAAGAATAAATATGTGTTCTGAGTTTGTCAGACCAAAGAAGATTGTGTTATTAACCACCCAGCCAAATTTGAATGATTAAAAATATCGACAAATTTATGAAAAAAAGAAATCTCAGAATTGCCTTTACACAGACTTTAAGGGCCTGTACCCATACAGTCCAAACACTTTGTAACATTAATGGCGTGATCAGTTTTCCATTGGTTGTTAAAAAATGTTAAATAACATCAATGTAAAAATTACATTTTAACTGACAAACTAATTTTCTGCCTTTAAAACTGATCATCTAAATTTGGCACATTATTTAAATACATGACATATACTACAAGAAGTTGGCAACTAATTAAAAGTGAGATATATAAATAAAATTATTGACTACATTTCAGAGATATTCAAGTCTGTGATGTACTAAATTTAGTAAAAACTGGATGATCTTCCATCCGTCCATTATCTGTAACTGCTTATCCTCATCAGGGTCACGGTGGGGCTGGAGCCTATCCCAGCTGACTTTGGATGAGAGGTGGGGTACACCCTGGACAAGTCACCAGTTCATCACAGGACACATAGAAACAAACAACCTTTCACACTCGCATTCAGACCTACAGACAATTTAGAGTCATTAATTAACCTGTTATGGTTCATGTGTTTGGACTGTGGGAGGAAGCCAGAGTACCTGGCCTACACAGAAAGGCCCCAGCCGAGGTTCAAACCAGGAACCTTCTTGCTGTGAGGCAACAGTGCTAACCACTTCTGCATGATCTTCTTATACCTCCAAATGCAAGCGTTATGAGTGAAAACATGCATTACAAATGACCACATGATGGCGCTGTCACGCCGTTCCTTTGTTTTCTGCCAAATTTAAGTGATGTCTGTATTATGGTTTGTGGGACTAACAAGCAAGCAAAGAAAGATACAGAACCAAAGCATCCACTTTGGCCTACGTGTAACAACGACACAGCCACAGATGCAGTCTGACTGAAATGGATGAACATGCAGTGCTGGCAGAGAAACATGCAGAAGCTCTTGTTTTAATCATAAACACTGACCTGGAACATCTGTCCCATTGAGTCCTGTTTAATAAAGAAATGATAAGAATTTAAAACCATAAAGTGGCAGGATGACACTAAAAAGACTAAATACCTAAACACCTTAGCATGCATTAATATGTCTTTTGTTTTTGTAGCATAAATGACCAAAATACCTGGTTTTGCTCCAATAATGGGTATTCCTGTTCCACCCAGTACATCTCCATCACCTCCTGCGCCCACTGGTCTGCCACCTACACCAGTACCTCCTGTTTTAATATTGATGTAACAACCTTTTTAACAATGCAATGTTATATATGTGAATTTTATATTTCTGAGCTAAAAATAATGTAACTTTAGTGTTTTGTTCCTTCATTTTGTCAGGTGTTTTCCATGTCTACCATCTTCTGTAACTATCAGATTATTTCATCCTTGGACCTGGATTTCATTGTTTGTGTTCTTTGTGATAATTATTACTATGCACAAAATCTGTGCAATTTCAAGGTAAGAAAAGACAGTTTCTCAAGAATCCAGCAAGGTTAAACACACCTTCTCCTCCAGAACTTCCAGAGCCCTCTATCACAATGCCATCACCTGGAATAATAAATAAAAGGACTGAGATTTGAAAATAGTACTGTGTACATACAGTTGTATCAAGTTATAAGTAAATAGGAGGTGTGACAAAAACATCTGAAATCCTGAAAAAATAATGTGCCAAATACAGGGGCTTTGGATACGTGTGTAAATCAAACAAAGACAAAAGCAAAATAATTTTTAGGTCATCTATTTTTTTCTTTCGTCTTTCTCTAATTTGGACATCACCTCCACCACTGTCTTTTCCATCCTTGTCAGTATTATGAGTAAATGTATTGTAGTAGTAACATGTGACAAGAAATGCGTTTTTATGTTGTGCTAACACTACAGATACCTTCTGATGCTGGAGATGGTGTGCTGTCTGTGGCTCCAAGTCCCCCTCCTGAAGCAGTAGACATAAATGATCACACATAGATTATTTAAATAAAAATTATGAATTTGCTGTAACCAAAAGATGTTTTCTTAATCCTCAAAACAGAAACTTACCGGTAGGTCCAGCTGTTGCCCCCGCACCTCTGCCAATGCTGGTGCCATTCACTGAAACACCAGTGCCGGTCCCAGTGCCAGGTCCTATTGTGCCAGTTCCCGTACCCGTCCTTGAAGTGCCAGTCCCTGTGCCCGCTACTCCGGTGCCTGTACCCACTACTCCGGTGCCAGTCCCTGTGCCCGCTACTCCGGTGCCAGTCCCTGTGCCCGCCACTCCAGTGCCAGTCCCTGTGCCTGCTACTCCGGTGCCAGTCCCTCCTCCTACCCCAGGTACAACTCCACCAGGTTGCCCTACAGTTTATAAAAGAGAATATCTAGTAAATTCAAGAGAGACTATAAACAGCTCTGTTCCTCAGCTCAAACAACTGTAATTTAAACATAATGTTCTACGACACCTTACCGTACTTAGCAGCTTTAGATCCCGCTGTACCATAGCCTAAGGATCACAACAAATAAGATGTGGTGTAAGTATGGACTATTCAGATGAGCACAGTAATTAAACATTAGTTCAGATGAGATAAACAAAGGTTGCTCGTAGAGACTATTGACTTTTTTAACTATAGAACATTGTCACCTTTCAACTACAGCAAAGATGGTGGTTCAACAATTATTACATCATAACACCTTGCTTCAGTCGGTATTCAGCCGGACAGGTATGACAGCATGTCAGAGTTTCAGAATAGCAAGCTGTGAACTGATTTCACAAGCAAGTTAATGTGACAGTTTTTGTATTTCATCATACTGCAATAAGATGTTAACTTTGAAAACTTCTCCTTCCTTAACTGCACTTTTCTAGTATATTTCTGTGTATGTTTGATTCATTGTTTTAGGTACATATCAGATGTATTGCAAGGAACTTGTTGCTGTAATTCCTACTAACTACCAGTAGAGGTCAATCAAGGAGGCGTTCATACTGAAATGTGATTTAGATCTAAACATTGACAAAACTACACGTTACGACACCAACCTAGACCTACCAGTACCAGTTCAAAACAACAGAGGGAGTATAAGAAACTCCATCAAAGGGTTTGGAAAGTAAATCATTGAAAAAATTCCAGCAACCCAAAAATGAATGACAGCTAACAGAAATAAAGAGTCATGCATTTTTGCTCTCAGCTTGCAGTGATACATAAACAACTCACCACCGCGTCCTGCTCCACCTCCAAGTACTCCACCAGCACCAACTTTACCTACATCAGGCACATTATGTATTTACTTTTACTGGAATTTGGATAAAACATCCATCATTATGTTTTTAAGAGACAAAAATGCTGATACCGTATTTAGCAGGTTTTGATCCAGTTCCATAGCCTGCAAAGGACAAAAATCATTTGCTTTAGAGATTCCAGAAAACTTTTTTGAGTTTGCTTGTTTGAGTTTGGCTAAATTGATCTTGGACAATTTTAAAGTTGCTCTTTGAACCTGTTCCATATCCAGCCCCTGGTCCTGCACCATAGTCTCCACCAGGTCCATATCCACCAGGTCCATATCCACCAGGTCCATACCCAATTCTTCCTGTTGCACCGCCACCAGGAAGCCCTAGGGAGAGGCAAATGGGTGAGGAGAGAAAAAAGAGAGGGGGGATGACATGCAGCAAAGTGCCACAGCTGTAAAGGCTCAGTCAGTGTCTATAAGAGAGAAATTCTGTGTAATACCTCCTGCACTGCCTGGTCCAAAGCCACCTGGCCCACCTCCTGTTCCAACACCAGAACCAGGTATCGCACCACCAGTCCCCAATCCTGCACCAGGTCCACCACCAGTTGTTACTCCCACACCTCGTCCTACTCCAAGCCCAGAGCTAGTCCCTGCTCCACCACCAAGTCCTCCTGCACCCAGGGCACCTCCAGCACCTCCAGGCAGACCTGCAGAGAGCAACATTTGATCAAAATTACATTTTTGCCTATTGATACAAATCACATGAAATCACAGACGAAGTGTTAGTGCAGTAATAAGTGCTAGTGACAATTCTTTAAGGTGTAGATTTGTCGTGTAGTGCTAGGAGAGAGGGTACTCTCTGAAGAGCTGGAGGTCTTCAGGAGTTTTTTAAAGGTAGAGAGGGACGCCCCTGCTCTGGTAGGAACTGTAAAGACCATATGATGAGAGTTCTGCATTTAGTATTTATGTATTTTTAAAGGTTGTTTCTTACCATATTTGCGAGCTTTGGCACCAGCATAACCTGCATAATGCAGACACATGAAGATCTTTTAGGAGCACTGTATCATACACCATGATCCATATGAATTCAGACATGCCTCCATATTTAAACAGATCTTTGTCTTTCATCCTACCTCCTGGTCCGTAGCCAGTACCAGCACCACCAGGGCCGACTCCACCAGGTCCGTAGCCAGTACCAGCACCACCAGGCCCGACTCCTCCTGGTCCGTAGCCAGTACCAGCACCACCAGGCCCGACTCCTCCAGGTCCGTAACCAGTACCAGCACCACCAGGCCCGACTCCTCCTGGTCCGTAGCCAGTACCAGCACCACCAGGCCCGACTCCTCCAGGTCCGTAGCCAGTACCAGCACCACCAGGCCCGACTCCTCCAGGTCCGTAACCAGTACCAGCACCACCAGGCCCGACTCCTCCAGGTCCGTAGCCAGTACCAGCACCACCAGGCCCGACTCCTCCTGGTCCGTAACCAGTACCAGCACCACCAGGGCCGACTCCTCCAGGTCCGTAGCCAGTACCAGCACCACCAGGCCCGACTCCTCCAGGTCCGTAGCCAGTACCAGCACCACCAGGGCCGACTCCACCAGGTCCGTAGCCAGTACCAGCACCACCAGGGCCGACTCCACCAGGTCCGTAGCCTGTGCCAGTACCACCAGGTCCAGTACTTGGTCCTGTACCTCCAAGTGCTCCACTTAACATGCCTGTGAAGAGAAGAACAGTCATGTAATTTGTTCTGATATTCTTTGTTAAATACAGTACAACACTGTCGCATAATAATTCTTACCATATTTACGAGCCTTGGCACTGGCATCATACCCTGAAAGATGATATATAATGTAGTTATACATTTGTATTTGCTAAAGCAATACGAATGACTGTGTACTGTTTCTTAAGTTATTATGCTGTTAATAATGTATCTTTAGCTATTATTATTACATAATTATGGGCTAACACATGAATCTGCTGATTCATAATTACCTCCAGGTCCTGTTCCTGTTCCTCCTAATCCAGTACCAGTTCTACCTGGCCCATAACCCGCTCCTCCAGGGCCAGTGCCAGCACCACCAGGACCATAACCAAGACCACCAGGGCCAGTGCCAGCACCACCGGGGCCATAACCAAGACCACCAGGGCCAGTGCCAGCACCACTGGGACCATAACCAAGACCACCAGGGCCAATGCCAGCACCACCAGGGCCAGTGCCAGCACCACCGGGGCCATAACCAAGACCACCAGGGCCAGTGCCAGCACCACCAGGGCCAGTGCCAGCACCACCGGGGCCATAACCAAGACCACCAGGGCCAGTGCCAGCACCACCGGGGCCATAACCAAGACCACCAGGGCCAGTGCCAGCACCACCAGGGCCATAACCACGACCACCAGGGCCAGTGCCAGCACCACCAGGACCATAACCTGTCGCACAAATAAGCAGTTACTGAGGCACCAAATGATATGTGCAAACTTGATGATATGATATTCATATATTAAATCATATTTAATATGTATTGATTTATTTCATTTATTGACATATTTGTGGAAAATATGAATGAAATGGTAAATTACATATATGATAAATTCTTGGATGGGTGAACCGTGGTTTCCATTACAAGACAAGAAAAATGTGTTCTAATCCAGTTTTACCTAGTCCTGGTCCACCGCCTGTTCCAGCTCCGCCTCCAAATCCAGGTGTGCCTCCTGCTCCGCCTCCAGGGAGGCTTCCTGCCCCAACCCCCAAAGCGCCTCCTTGACCAAGTGCACCTCCTCCAGCTCCAGCTCCACCTGCTCAAGAGGACACACAGATGATGTTGAAAATGTCAGCACAGTTATTAGAGAAAATTATTATTTAACCATTATATGCTGAACACAGGTGGACCTCAACTCGTGTCTTTACCATATTTAGCTGCAGCTTTGGCTGGATTCTTCTTAGATTTGCCTGCCCCTGTAATTGAAAAAAATAAATTATTTTTTAAGCATTTCTTCCTTTACATTTATAACTGATGTGTAACTCTGCATGCAGCTGTACAGTTTGGTGTATACCTGATTTTGGTGATATAAGAGGGTAACCCCGAAAAACACCAGGCAACTGCTGTCCACGGCCATCTAAGGTGAGAAATAGATTACAGAGATGCTCACCTGTAAATATCTGCTTTTAATATAACACTCTGTCACTTCACTTACTGCCTGCTCCTCCTGGTCCAGCACCTCCCTGACCGAGTACTCCAGATCCTGCAAGGAATAAGATAATTGTTTTTATTCTTAGTCATGTATGCCACACCAAGATTTGGTTTTCGAAGGTTCATTAACGTATAGCATGTGAACACACCAGTCTGAGGCCCAAGTCCAGATCCTGTGGCCACTCCAGGGAGAACACCACGACCTCCAAAACCTTGCCAGAGAAGATGAGAAGACTGATCCACAAGAATGTGCCAACTTCCTCTGTAAACACACTGTATCCCTCACAATAACTTGTACCATACCTTGACCAGGTACAAATCCACCTTGATATAGTCCAGGCACCCCTATTCCTGTGTGACAGCATATACAAATTTAGAGCTTTGTCATAAAACATTGAAACATTCAGTGTTTCAGGTTGATTTTAAAAAATGAACTGAATTAATGTCATGTACTTTCTTGAGTAACAAAGTGATTGTGTTCTTTTGGAGTTTACCTGGGACTTGTTTTGAAGCTTTACCACCAGTCTTTCCACCAGATCCTGTCCCAGTAGTACCAGTCTGTGGCAGCAGTGGACCTGAACATAAAGCAACAAGACAAAATGAAATAAATCAGCATATTTTATTCACCTGGTAACCAGATTCTTAATGTAACTGAATGTATGTTTAATTCTTGAAATAGAAACAGTATATCTCATTGTATCTTTAATGTTAAGGTCTTTACAGTTCTATGTCGCATTACTTTTCTTTTGTGCTTTTATTGTGAAACTGTTCTCAATTGTACAATACATGTACTGTGTGTATATGACGGTGCATACAGTAGAAAATAATATAAATCATATTTTATACCTCCTCCTGGCACAGCTGCTCCTCCAGGCCCAACTCCTGCACCACCTGGCCCAAATCCCGTTCCACCAGGCCCAACCCCTGCACCACCAGGCCCCAGTCCAGTTCCTCCAGGCCCAACCCCTGCACCACCAGGCCCAAATCCCGTTCCTCCAGGCCCAACCCCTGCACCACCAGGCCCCAGTCCAGTTCCACCAGGCCCAAAACCCGTTCCACCAGGCCCTACCCCTGCACCACCAGGCCCAAAACCCGTTCCACCAGGCCCTACCCCTGCACCACCAGGCCCCAGTCCAGTTCCACCAGGCCCAAAACCCGTTCCACCAGGCCCTACCCCTGCACCACCAGGCCCAAAACCCGTTCCACCAGGCCCTACCCCTGCACCACCAGGCCCCAGTCCAGTTCCACCAGGCCCAACCCCTGCACCACTAGGCCCCAGTCCAGTTCCACCAGGCCCAACCCCTGCACCACCTGGCCCAAATCCTGTTCCACCAGGCCCAACCCCTGCCCCACCAGGTCCAAATCCTGTTCCACCAGGCCCAACCCCTGCCCCACCTGGCCCAAATCCCGTTCCACCAGGCCCCAGTCCTGTTCCACCAGGCCCAAATCCCGTTCCACCAGGCCCCAGTCCTGTTCCACCAGGCCCAAATCCGGCTCCTCCAGGCCCAAACCCAGCACCACCAGGCCCATAACCAGTTCCTCCAAGTGATGTTCCTGCCCCTAAGGTAAAGAAAATAAATAAAAATTTGTGATATTTTCGTGATTAAAACTATAATGTTCATTAGTAAAAAGCTAATACCTGTTTTAGAAGGTTTGAGGCCAGTTCTACCAGCTCCTGGGTATTGACCAGCACCACCTGGTCCATAACCTCCATAGCCACCTGGGACAGGACAATGATTGTTTACACATACGCACATATATTCTTCAAGGTAAGCAAAAAACATTGACTGTGTTGGGCTTGGGTTGGGTTCGAACAGAATGCCTGTCGGGACCGACTTGAGACTCAGGTCGGTGTTAGACAGAAATAGAAAACATGGACCAGTTCTATTTATTCATGAATTAATTATCTGACTGGTATATCTAAATCAGTAAATAAATTGAATATGCATCACAGTACAACACCTGGAGATGGGCTTACTTCATTAATGCACTTGTTGTTTTAAGAAGAAATTGGAACAAACCTAGGTAATGAAATGTATTACTGTCATGTAAAAACTACACATGTAGAAAAATGTAACCACTGACCTCCAGGTACATAGCCTGTTCCTGTTCCAGTTCCAGTTCCACCACCACCAGCTCCCTGACCTCTACCAGTCCCGAGGCCTCCTGCTCCAAGTGCTCCTCCACCAAAGCCCCCTGCCCCAAGGCCTAATGGGCAGATAAAAGAGAAACAGTACTTAGTATTTCCTATACTTGCTCTAGTGACTACAGTACTACATCATGCATTAATGAATTCAGTGTGTCTCCCTGCGACTCCACCCTTTTGTAATGTTATACATGTATGATGGCTACCCAAGAGAAACCTCACAAGGATTAACTTGTTCTCTGGAAAGGTTTTGAACATGTTTTTGAAGTGTGCATGTTTGGCTTTAAGACTGAACGTCTTACAGGATTTGGCTGTTGATGTGTCAGTAACAATTACAAGGCTGCAGAGAGGGAACTGAAGCATGTGTGGGGAGATGACTGTGAGAAAACAATCAAGACCAATGCCAAGACCAAGATTCACCTTTCTTTCTAATAGAAACTTTTGCAACATCAAACTTTAATTTCAATTATCTTACTCCCTGTTAAAGGCGAGCTGGTGAACATGATGTTTAATATTGAAATATATCTAGGTCAGTCTAACTTCTGGCTCCACAATTGGTTGAATACATGCATTTCTTTTTATGTTTTATATCCTGATATGCTCTCTTAATTATAAGCAGGTGAATCATGGTGTTAATATAACACTTTACACTGTTTCGGCTTGAATTGGTTCTGTGGATGTTTGCTTGCAATTACATCGCGGTGTTTATAAATGCATTCCTCCCATTGCTTGTTCAGGTGAACCGGAATGTTTGCATCTTAAGTCTTCAGAGTGGAGTCGAGCAACACAAACACACTTTGTGGGGATTATTGTGTAGCGTAGATGACAAAATGTGTTTGGCTGAGGTGGCCAGACTTCTGGTAAACTGGAAAGTGTGACATACAAGTCTGTTTTCTGTGCTGGCACTGATCCATTTCCAACCTACCGACATAATGGGTGGAATTCAAAAGGTTCCACAGAACAGAGGTTTAACCTCTTAAGAATCAACTTGCATGTTTGAGGGATGAAAAACAGAGAGGCCTGAAATTCCAAAGCAAATCAGTCTATCTGACTGACGTGATGACTTCCGTCTTTTATCAGGGACTTGCCATGCCTAATGCATTAGCCTTTATCACTGCATGTGTGTACGTGTGTATGCGTGTGTATGTGCGTTCGTGTGAAAGGCTGGGTAGCCCCTCAACAATAGCTTTAACCTTGAGGTAATGAGGAAATGAAATAATGGTACATGTATGTAATCCTTATCCTGCTGCATTGAATTGACTAGAGGAACAATATTTACAGTTCAGGGGCTGACCGCTGATCCACGTGTGCAAAGCAGAAAACTTCCACTTATTGTGAAATCCACATGATGCAAGTAAACCTAGCAGGTAATCTGTTTATAGGTAATAAGGTCACAACCAGAGGTTGTTGTGAATCTTTAACATAGCTAATCTTGTGAGAGGAAAATTAAGTGCTCAGTCCATGCCTGTGCCTTGACCACCTGGACCAGTGCGACCTGGTCCAAAATCACTTGGGCCCACTCCTCCAGGCCCAGTTCCATAGCCTCCAGGACCGACACCACCTGGTCCTAAACCACCTGACCAGACTCCACGACCACCATAGCCTCGTCCTCGAGACAAATAGGATACCAAGAAAAATCAGATATACTTATGCATTATTTTATGAGGTTAGAGCCGTCATCAGCCATTGTCACGTTTGTTCCCATAACACATCTTATACTGGACATTTTTCATGCATATAATTTATGATATGTGAGCTTCACTGTCTTTGAGATGCCTTTTCTGTTGTAATTAAAGACTAACATTTTCTTTTGGGGGATTCTACAAAACACAATCTGAAATCAGTGCAAAAGTCTGGAAGTCTTACCTGTTTTTGGAGGTTTTCCACCTGAAAGAATGAAACAATCAGAACAATGAAACCAGCAGCACTGTGCACAGTAGACTGTTCTACATATGGTCCAATAAATACATAATCAACATGTCAACCAGCCATATTTGTCTTACCAGTCCCTGTGCCAAAAGTGCTAGGCCTGAAACCTCCCGGGCCGACTCCCCCCGTGCCAACTCCTCCTGGACCAACTCCTCCCGTGCCAACTCCTCCTGGGCCAACTCCTCCCGTGCCGACTCCTCCTGGGCCGACACCTCCTGGACCAACTCCTCCCGGACCAACTCCTCCTGGGCCTACACCTCCTGGTCCTTGACCGCCATAGCCCCCTGTGGAATACAGACATTGTGAGATGCAAATAAACACAGTACACATGTAGATAAAGACAAAGCGGTGTGTTCTCAGTTGAACATGTCAGTCTCCATATTCATACTGAAGTCATAATCAGTGTTTATCATATTTAACAGGCAACACAAATAGCAGGTACCTCCACCAGCTCCTGGTCCAAAGCCTCCTGGTCCAGCTCCTCCAGGGCCAAATCCTGTTCCGGTCCCACCTGGTCCGAATCCAGTTCCAGCTCCTCCAGGGCCAAATCCTGTTCCGGTCCCACCTGGTCCAAATCCAGTTCCAGCTCCTCCAGGGCCATATCCTGTTCCAGTCCCACCTGGTCCGAATCCAGTTCCACGTCCTGCACCAGCTCCTAAGCCGGCTCCAGCTCCTCCTGCTGCTCCACCAGCAGGTACATAAACACCTGATACACAGAACCAATATGACTTTGAATGGTTTCAACTGCTAACTAGTTAAGAAAATATATTACTTATTATTATTGAAAAAGCAAAACATGATTATTGCTAAAAAAACCATTTGACACTATTCTTTTTTATAACAGCTGACATATTTGGATCAGCTGTATACACACACACAACAGTTTAATGATGAGAGGTGTTTTCATTGTTTTGGATTCTTAACAGATGACAGAATTTGTGGAATGTATGAGTCATCACTCAGGGCTAATGAGGCATGAGTTCTTCCTCCTCGCCAGCACTTAATAAAACCAATTTAATTTAATAACAAGGATTACATTTAACAAATAGGATCAGATGCCACACAAGCAGAGAAAAAATGTGTGTGTGTATCCTCATGTTCAGTGTGTGCATAGTGATTACCACCCCTGTGCTCCGAGTCTGACGCTCTGTGTAGCTGATAACAAACACCCCTTCATCCAAAAGGCATGCATCTTTGGTCATAATTCTCACACTTTTCTGCACCTATGTTCTGTTTCACAAATCACAATAGCCAAAAATAGAAACACAGAGAGTGAACAACTATAAAAGGAAAGGTTTTTCAAGATCCCACAGTCCAGATGTGAAAAGAACAGGTCTGTAGGGATTCCTAAAGAATGTGAGTTACTGATCTCACAGTAATGCCATGTACAGCACATTAACAACACTCAGTAAATAACTTCAGTGTTCAGTCATTCAGCTCTGCCCGCTGGATTCTGCTGGACACAAATGACCTCCCCACCCCCTCCACCCACCCCCCCCAAAAAATGTTGTTTGTTGATTTTTATTAAGAGGAAACACTGGACAGGTATAACTTCACATATGTTCATCAAACCACATCAAGGTTTGGTGGTGAGTTTAAATAAAGATGATAGAGATTGTCCAGGGATCACAATTTTTTTTTTTTTTACCGAAACATTAACATCTCATTCATGAATTAGTAGTGTTTTATTACTCTATCCATGATATCATATTGCAACACTCTGGTAGTTTGGCTCAAGAGATGACAATGTCTGTCAGTCTGCTCACCACTTGTATCTTCACTTAATGACTGATGTCTTAACAACTGTTGGACAGATTATCATGCGTTTTAGTGATTCTCTGACTTTCCACCCAGCACCACCATCAAAGTCTACATTTGTCCATTTCTTTGGTTTCTCTGTCTCATAGTATACTGTTCTTTATAATGAGCACTGGCACTGTTTTAATGTTGAGTTTAAAATAAATTTTAAATGGGCAAATGAATTATTATGAAGACTCATAAACCACAATATACCATCTCCTATCTAAAAAAGGCACTTTGCATCTAGACCAGTTTACATGTGATTCAAGCTGACCGTTCTCAAATATACTCTGTATCCAGTCTGCTGCAGTAAAACCAAAACACAGAAGCTCAGCAACCAATGACATGTCTCCTTAGTGGGCAGTGATGAGATGAAGAGGATGAGGGGAATCTCCTCGCGTCAGCCAACTCAAAGCTTAAACAGACAAGACAATGTGACAGCATCTTTAGAGATGGAGAGTCTGGAGCACATGGTTATAATTAAAGTTTTTAATAAGGTGCAGCACCTTATTAAAAGCTTTAATTATTGTCCAGACTTCATGCCTCAAGATGAAGCGCTGAGATGAAAAATACACCTGGACTTTATGAAGTCACAGAGAAGGAGAATGTTATTATACTGTGGTTTGTCTACGGACTGTCGTCTTATTTAACATGTTTACATACTGAAGTGCTTTTAAACATCTGGAAATTGAATTGCTCTTCAAGAAAGAAAGAGTACAGAAAGTTATGGCAACAAGGATTTTGAATCATTCAGCAAAAATGTCAACAAAGACAAAGTTTTGTTTATTAATAAGAAAAAAGCACTTCACTGTGCACACTTTAAACCTTCTGATGCAGGAAAAGTAAAGTTTGTTCAACACAAGCTCAGTCCAATATTTTCCACAATAAGATCCTTAATCTGACAGCAAGACTAGAGATCAGTTTGACTTTTGGTTCACACATTTTTTTCACACATTCTTAGTCTTCACCTCACAACTTCCTCAAAGACTTGGAGACAATGAAAACTGCATGACTGCAGGAATTATAATGATGATGATGTCAGTGATGACCTGTTCAAATGCTGCAAAAAATAACACTTCTCTTCTAAAATCACTTCTGAAGAGAAGTGACTCATGTCACTGAAACCACAGTGAAAGAAATGAAACTCTTAAAATAACTCTGAACACTATTTGTTTTTTGCAAATTTCTTGCAGTGTGCATTCTAGGAAAAATCCTTCAGCAAGTAATCTGTTGCAGCCAATTTAACATCCTAGACAACCTCATCACCATCATCATCATAGTTGCATCATAATTGTAGAAAATGCACAAAAATACCGGTAAAGAAAAGAGGACTTGGCTTCATGCATCCCTCTCCTGCCAACAAAACTTAATGTGACACCTGATCTGCAGGTGCTGCACTGCTGAGCGCCGCACAGTAAAGGCAGTAAAGGGGACCCACCTCCTTGCAGTGAAGGTTTCCACAGAGCCAAGAGAAGGACTCCATGTAGGTATGTGGCCACCGTCCCTCTCGCCATCTCGCCCCAAAATGTCCCTCTCCTCTCTCGAGCTCCAGGTTTTATCCCCAGCAAGCCTATCAGGACTCAACAAGGCCTTAAGAAAGAAGGAGGGAAAATGAGTGAGAGCAGAAAAAAAGGGGGGGACAGGATACAAGACAGGACACTGTGTAATTGGCTAAGAGACACACAGAAACAGATAGACAAGGAAAGAGGGGGAGAGAAAACACACTGGATCACCTCATTAAACCAAATGGGTTGTTCTAACCCCCCAATGACTGTCGGGCTGCATTTATTTGGTTCTCTATTGCCAAAAAGAGGGAGTATGAAGGGTGGGTGGGGGACTGAGACAGAGAAAGAGAGAGAGAGAGAGAGAGAGAGAGAGAGAGAGAGTGGATTGTAAAAGTTGAGGGTCCCTGCTTTCCACTCTCTTTGCACCTCTAAAAGAAAAAGGGAACTGTGCCAGAAGTGCCTTATGGATTTCAACAGCGTCATGTCAGCGTGGAGGGGAAACACTCAATGAGGCATATCACAAATGTTCATTTATCTATTTATGAAACATAGCTTAAAAAGATGTATGCATCGTTTATATAAAAACTCCCCAATGTACTTTAGTTTAATTACATTTTTATTTGTGTCATACCAAACATCTGGCCCGTCCCATGTGGGATTGCAAGACACTGTTATTTTACAAAACATGCGTCCAATGGTGATACATATACAAAAACAAAGAGATAAGAAAAAAGAATGCTGCATACCTCCAGTTGATCCTGATAAAAAGCCCATTTCTCATCTGCGAGGCTTTCTCCAACTAACTGACTAATTTCAACGTTTCATATGTGAGCAGACAAAAATGAACTTATAATGATAACATAAATATTGTATTGTATAAAGACTTGTACTTATAAATGTGGATGATTGACGAAGACAAAAACATTATAATTGTAGCCTTTTGTCTAAACACTGTGTGTGTGTGTGTGTGTGTGTGTGTGTGTGTGTGTGTGTGTGTGTGTGTGCACAAAGCGGGGGTGGAGGTAGTTTGGCAAGCGTCCACACATCAGAGCTCGTTGCCAAAGAAAACAGAAGTTTATCTCAATAGGAACAAAACCTGAAATGTAAACCTGCTCTCCATAGACTGGTCAAAAAAAAAAAGAAAACCTGAAAGTCAGAAGTCTGATCCTAGCATCTTCTGAGAGGGGAGAGGACACTGAAGAGGACAGATAGGAAAGGGAAGGGGAAGGGAAATAAGTCAAAGAAGAAGAAGCAAAAGGAAAAGCAGAAATAAGACCTTCCTCTCAGCTCTTACTAATGACTCACACGGGGCCACCATGTGCTGGTTGTACCTTTATAAGAAGAGTCTTGATGTCAAACCTGAAGATGTTTATCCACAAAGCCTCAACATCTTTTGTCCAACAATGTCCCAGCTGCCATAGAGACACACCACTGAGCATACCTGGAAACAATCAGTGTTTTTACTCCGATCAGTGCTATCGCTGGGGTTTTTCTCCATGTTTGGGCTGGCTGGTCCTGTCCCAGCTCCTGAGGGTCGATGTCTGAGTCTGGCAAGATTCTGAAACATTTTCTTTGTCTGGAGGTAATGGGCCTGGAAACAGATGAAGTAAATGAGCTACAGTAATGATACCTAACCACCAAGAGACAGAGGTTACGGTGTTACAAAGAGTGCTTTACTCATCCTTTAGAAGAAGAATGTGGCTCCACAGTTGATGAGTGGACATAAGACCATTTTACTGACCTCTAGGTGGACGACATGAGTATCCCTACAACCCTGTTACTGTGTGAAAGTCAAACATGACTTCTGGGCTACAGTAAAAGTGATCTCTTCATCAACCACGCTCACAATGCAGCTTTGAGTCTTTGCATGAAATGATAAACAGTTCATCACAAGTGACTGATTGAACCAGCAGCAGAGGCTGATGTGAGTTACACCAGTCTGGAATGTGGCAAATGTTTCTGAGATGTGATCATGTAGAAACCTTTGCTCTGAGTTCTGTCCAAAATGGCTCAATTAGAAAGAGTGTATTGTATATTTGTATTTCTGTGTGAGTGTGTGTGCTTGCGCTGCCGAGCTGTATACGTGCATTTATATGAGTGTGTGTTAGAGTGAAAGCGAGAGAGAGGCAGTGCTACCTGAGCACCCATAATTGGTCTTAAAGTGTAGTTTTATTACTCTGTTTTCAGGCCTGGTATGCTTTGTGCTCAGGTTTGATGGAACTACATAGTTATGCAGTGAAATAATACTTGGGCAAGAAGATCGAAGAATGAAAGGAAAAAATGAAAAATAACTATATGCTTAGAGCCATATACATTTTTAAATCTTGTGCTCATTAATTCAGGTACCAAACAAACAGACAACAAGATGCTTTGTCAGATACTAGAGGGACGTAAATCTCTATGATTTAAAATTATGATCCAGACAGGTAAACTCGGGAAGGCAAACCGTGTTATGGGTCATTGATGCATATTTAATTGATTAAATTTGACACAAATACCTGAAATCCTCTTCATGCTTACATAGACCATCTTTTTCTCTCCTGTGTCATCTTCAGTCTGGCTCTCAGCTCCTTTTACAGTAGAAGACACACAGAAAAGATTCAAATCTTAAATCGTTCCTGCAGTCTGTAAAATGAAAGTAACATGACAAAGTTTAAAAATCATCTAGAAGTTAGAGAAAGCAGCATAATGCACGGTTAGTTTGTACAAGCAGAAAATCAAACCTGTTCATTCATTCCGAGTACAACTTTCCACTACAGTCAATGATGACATATTTACACTCACGCCTGCACATAGAGAGAAAGCTGTTAATGTCTGTCTAAAATTCAGAGGCTTGGGAAATGTGTTAATGTGCGGTTATAGGTTTTGTGCATCATCCTGCATCCTTTCCAAATGCATGCTGGGATAGGCCTGTGCTTCCCATGAGCTACGATTGTAAAGGCAGAAAGGAACACTTTAGATAATTTACTATTTTTCAGAAACTGCAACTGACCTTTTCACAAAACGCCGTTTATATTCTCAAAGTCAGAAAAAACACACCAAACAAAGGCAGAACAGTGTTTTAATATAATACAGCTCAATGTTGGAAACAATGACTAACTAAAAGAATATTTCAGCTTTAAATACTCCTCTTCTTTGGCTTCTGCACACTAATCCTACTATTACTCCTAGTATGTCATCAGAACACATCGACAGCAAAGGTTAAAACACACTGCAAACTGATCTCCAAGCTGCGTTGTAATGCAGAGAGAGACTTTGTCTGACTTCATGCATTTAGGACAAGATGGCATGGTAGGAGTAAGACAGCTGAACTGTTTCCAGTTTGAAGAGTGAGAATACGAAGTACATAGACCAGAGGAGCTTCTTCTTCAAAGGATTTCTGCCTTTTCTGGTTTAACTTTGGTACAAAGTCTGGAAGGAGTGTTTGAATGGATTATTATTATATTCAAATTCTATTGTACTGTAGTTACAGTGGAAACATGTAGACATGACATCATGTTGTCTGCATTTGGCCAGCTGTCCACAGAAATAAAAAAACAGCCTAAAAATGGGCACAGAAATGTGAGTCCTATTGCCAACATTTTTCTAAACAGAGTTAAAGTGTTATTCTTCAAATGAATATGGCCATCGGTGTGGTAATGTGTGTAAACAGTGTGATTCATATACACTTTCACAGTCATCACACACACACACACACACACACACACACACACACACACACAAGCACACACACAGTCTCTCTCATCCACCTGCTGTCCACTTCCCACATCCATCCACGCAAGCTGCAGTGCCATGTGCCTCCATCTTTGCCAGCTCAGAGAAGCGTATCGGTGTTACAAATAAAGTAGCTCACTGAGTAGTGCCTGTTTTGAGTTTACCTAACGTCTACCTAGCGTTTACCTAACGTCTGCTGCCTATATATGGGCGTGTGTGTACTAGAGGACTGCTCACCCCCTTCTAGCAGACTTGTAATTTACCCCTCTGGGTGATGGAGGGAGAGAAAGCAAGCGATAGAAAGGAAAAGGGAGGTAAAGGCAGAGCAGGAGAAAGAGAAGGAGAGAGAGAAGGAGTGACCCAGACAGACAGAAAAACAGACAGACATGCACACTCAGATGTACACTTGTTTGACCTGATAAACTGGCTGGAGTACTGCTGAATATCAGGCTAAAGGTCTGCTTAGGATCAATGTATCACTTATCTGGGCCAAAGAATTACATCTGCAAATCTGCAGGTCCACAGACTACAGCCCACCCAAACACACACCCCATAGTTACCATGGAAATAATTCATCTTTCACTGCACAGCGGGATGTAGTCAGGTGCATGATGGGTGCAAATGGGAATCTGGGAATGGGAATTTGCCTCCTTGTTATAGTATAATATGAGGAATTATTAGTCTTAGTCAGCATGTGGCCTTATTGTCCAAAGAGTTGCATCACCAGTGAGGTTGTCTGACTTGGAAATGCAGGCCGGTGTTGGCAGGAGTATGACAATTCATATACGATAATTTAGACCTTTGCACAATGGATAATCGATAATTCTCATAACTTTGTGATCTAATGACATGTGTCTTAATATCTTGTGAAACAGTAACTGCCACGACTCATAACCTCTTATCAAAGTCAACTGTTTATGGCATAAATGTCTGTGACCTACTTGCTTTCAGTACATACTAGGATAATGTGTCCTGTGGCATGCAAAGACTGGCCTTTAGTTGGAGCCTGTTGCGGCCTGAACCTTGTGAATCCATGGATGTCTTTTGAACCACTGCACAGATGGATGACTTTGACACTTAATTCACTGGCGACGGTCTCTCTGCAGGACACCACTGGATCAAGCATGATCTTCCTCCAGATCTTTTAGACAAACCTCCAGATGTAGCTCTCCAGCACCAGCAACTATACATTCTCCATATTCCTCAAAGATACACCATAGGATCACACTCCAGACGCTTCAAACCCTCAACCAGTTTGGGAAGATCTGCAGGGTTTATGGCCTCTACAGCAACTCCACCACAGGGCTGACACTGAACTTAATAACTCTCATGTTGTGTGCATGCTCAAAGATGATGATTGTTCTAGTTATGACAAGGAAGGTTTGTCAGAGGTTGCCACATGGCACATCTTCGATGGGCTCAACATAAAGGCCCATCATCAAAATGGTCCTCTGAGATTGTTCCAGATATGCACTGCAGTCTGGATTCGAATGATAGATTACATGGTTTTCTGCACCTGGCAGTGCTAATGCAGGTGTCTCTGCTAGTGTAGAGTGAGTGAGCTGATTCATTGTTTCCTTAGCAGATGTTTGCAATATGAGTGACGATGCAGTGTTGGACCGTGTACCACAGGATGGCATGAGGAGGTTGACATGAGAAACTACTTAAGATGTCAAACTAATAACCGCATTCTTAAGTCCACCAGTGTTCCTGTGTGTCAGATGTTTTTCAACCCGTTCTGTCTGTTTGTCTGCTTCTCTGTCTGGAGCACAAAACTTTGTTTATTGCTCTTTTCAAGTGATGAACATTGTCAAACTTTCAGAACACGTACCCCGCCAGGATAAGTAAACAAGAAACAAGAAAATCAAGACATGAAATACAGTGAGAGAATTAAATACACCAATTTATTAGTGCAGGTTCACCTGATTCACTGTAGAACAGAAATGAGAATATAATGAACAAATTAAATAGTGAGAAATGAAAATGAAAAAAATCTAATATATCAACGGACTGCATTCAAGAGAATCACTTTGAGGATCACTGACTTTAACACAGAGAACAAGCAAGTATAGCTTGGAGCAACTCCAAAAGTATGTACATATGAAGATGGGGTCATTTTGCAATGGTTACATGCTGGAGCAACGTCTGGGAATCTTTCTGACAACCTTTCTTTGGTCTTCGCCAAAGTCTCACTCATATCCGGGTCTGACTTTAGCAAGGGAGGAGTTCTGGTGGGCAGACAAAACAATACACAGCTTAGATATTATGACTTTAAATGAATTTAATGAATTTTGGGAGGCTACATGTTGTCCCATTTCAGATGTCTAAAAGAAATGCTCTCTAGCTTTGAATAAAGCACACACCCACAACAGAGAACTGGTTAGCACTGAGAAGTTTGTCTTTGTAAATGTTTCAGGATGCTTGTTCAGCACTACAGTGCATCTCATTCTGCTTTCTTCGTCAAACTCAAACTGCTTGAGCAACTCGTGGTGTGGTGCTTGAGGCTGTGCGGGCTCAGTACTAGAGATGGGTCAGTAATGACAATGATGACGAAGATGTATTTGCAATGACTGTATTTAGGAGAAAACAGTGGAAAACACAGAAAAAGACATTGGGGGCATGTCTCAGTTAGTAGTGGTCCCATATGTGGCAGACCATTTAAAGTGAAGACAGTAAGCATTTGCTAAAGTGGCTTAATTAAGTCATTGAGACAGAATTACATCATGATAGCATGGGAACACTTACAATCCCCAATAGTGTTTTCTCCTCTTGCTTTCACACAGATGCACACAGACAAAAGACAATATACGAACAGTGCATGTGTAAGCAGACACACACAGACAACTCACACGTTTTATATCACAAAATGTAGCCGAGGAATGTGACGTCTGATGAGTTATGCGGCACGATGTCGCCCGTTACTAGCAGGCCCCTTCCCATGACTCATAAAGACCCTCGGTGTGAAGGGGGGAGGCTTCTCTTCCCTGGAGAGGAAAAAAGAGCAGTGCCTTACATAAACACTGCAGTGCTGTAACATACAGAGGGGACCATCCATCAATGTGCAGCAAGGAAAAAAAGAAAGGGACATGAGGGATACAGGAAGAGGCTGGGTGAGGAGGTCATGCAGAGAAGAAGCCTGAGAGGTCAGAGCATGTTGCGAGTGTGTGTGTGTGTGTGTGTGTGTGTGTGTGTGTGTGTGTGTGTAAGGAATCAGCAGCAGTGTATTGAGTCGACTGTGAATACTGCAGCTCAACAAACTCAGCATAAATCAGGAGGTAATTTCTCTGTGATGTCAGAGATAGGATTTCAGTGTGTGTGTGTGTGTGTGCGTGTGTGTGTGTGTGTGTGTGTCACTGTCAGATGTTTTGTGTTGCACTTTTTTCAGGCCGTCTGATGTAAGTGGAATAATGAGGTCAATCCCTCACTTCATGCCAGGTGTCTTCTGACCTGACATGTATGCCTCACATAATGTAAACTCTCACATATTCATAGAACATTTATACAAACTAATGCATGCTCACACACACACACGGATAATTTAGGGACCACTCCTCTTAAACTAAGAAAATACTAATATGTATTATACGTATGATGCAAGTCTTAGGTCATGATAAGTTATCACTGCAAATTAAGATGATACTGCCCTCTAACAAAACAAAATTACATCATCAGAATCTTGAGTTCCAAAGTTGAATGACATTTTAATATCTTCAACCTCCCAGATATGTTGTTTAAGTGGAAGGAATTACTTTTTTCCAGCAAGACTTAAGTGCATAAAACAGAAGTGAGTAAAGTTATACAGACACCATGGCAGTGGTATTGATTTTGTGGATTTCTAATGAATATGACTGAAAAGGGCTGATTTATCATACAGTCAACCTAGTACTAAAATCATGATTTTAAACAGCAAAGAAAAAAGTGGGTGATGCTGTTAAATTATTGGAGTTTATTTTGCAATCATGCAAAATTAGGACCTAATTGTTATTATACATACACTTTAAAAGAGCTCACAAGTCATGATGATTAATTATACTTCACCTTGTCAACACTGCACAGAGCACTCCAGATAAGAGATGGTTTTGCTGATCAGATAGAAGGGTGGCTAAAGGACTCAAACCTCTAAAGTTAAATTAAATTACAATAAACTCATTATAGTTTATGATGCAGCTTCATAACGTGTGATCAAAAACACCAGATTCATCTTTGATGAACTCTCCTCAAATGTTCAACATAAACATTACCATTACCAACATCACAAACCTTCCTGCTTTACATTTTAAACTCTTGCCCTTTTTCCTGTTTCACCACGTTCAGTGGCAGACGTTTATATAGCAGATACATCCAGTGCCAGAACTGTAATCCATCTAGAGTCATTCATGGGTCAGGCCTATGGCGGGCATGAAGGTCCCAACTGATTGAAATGTAACACCACATCCCAGCAATGGGAACCCCCCGCATGCAATCTGAGGTCATTCAGCTCCCCGTTAAGCGGGGATCACCCAACCGAGGACCCCGATGATGAGTCCGTCTCTGCTGTCACCACAACATCAGAACTGAGGCAAACAGATGGAGGCAATTTGGACGAGGAAATCATCTCATTGTCTTGCTGACATCATGACAGGGGGCCAGAGAGACCGCCGACTCGTCTATCTTCTGCCTGATCAGAAAGCAGTTTACACTTACAAACATGCATGGTGAAAACCTGACGAGACCTCCGCTGATGCAGTTCACTTCCATCCATTGTCACACGCAGTAATCTGTGGTCACTCTGTGATCAGTCACAGTCTAAGAGATGATGATGAGTTTGGTGATGTGACGATGAGCGTTGTTCGGCGTCAATCAGCGAGTGTGTGTGTTGTGTGAGCATACAGTGAGTGTGCATGTTTGAAATGGTTTACATTTGTTTCTCCCTTAGTTCTCTTCATTTGGTCAGGTGCTAAAAATGCCAGTCAGTCTGTATCCACACCACCTGAAAACATAGCTCTTAGTCCTTTTCCAAGTGAACTGTGGTGCAGTTCATGAGCAGTGAGAACATAACTGTACCAGCTACAGGAAATTGCCCTCAAACGCACTGTTTTACAGGCATAAGGAGGCAGACTCTGACATCTGATAGCCAGCTATTACTCATGTGTAAAAATGATTCATGATGCTCATATTAATCTTTTTTTTTTTGGCCACATGCTAAGAACACAGAGGAAGGTAAAATATCACGAAGAGGTCAGATGCAGAGAGGTCCATCATGCTGCAAGATGACAGGTTACCAACATGCTGTCCAGAAAGTGAACAGCGAAGTCCAGTTTTTTTTTAGCAGCTTGTAATTGGACAATAGGGACTATTTACAGAGTTTGTATCCAGGCTGGAGTGTGAGTGCACTTTATAAAAGAGGGAAGATGAAATAATGTTGTCTGAGGTCGCAGCAGGAAAAGATTGATATTGTTTCATTAGCTGTGGGACACAGATGGTTGCTGGCCAGTCCGATGAAGAGCCTACTTGGAGCTCTCACCACCTACACAGTGAGTGATGACCTGCTGCTTGACTTATGTTAACGGCAGAGTGAGAAAACACTGACAGAACATGCAAAGACACACACACACACACGTCTGACAGAATGAGAGAGACACGTGCACAACTGGGATAATAGATGTTAAGTTGCAGTTGCAATTATTATTCCTATTCCTATTTTATTACATATTAAAATTGCACTAACTGTTGTGGTGAACAGTAGTGGAGCCAAAATGCCAAAAAATGCAAAGACCAAGATCAGTTAAAGCAGTTTATTGAAACAAGTGTTTCAGCACAGCTCTCTAAAGCGGACATGACATGATGAATTCTGTGGTGAGAATAGAATAAAGTGGAGACATGCCATGGCTGGAGGTACAAGGGAATTAGGGTTAGACAGACAAAGAAAAACAAAACACAAAGAGATTTCAAAAATTTCACGAGGTTGACCGTAACTTCGCTACCATGAGGGAGATGTTCTGGCAGAGTCTGGGAGGTTGAGCCTTTTATCCTGTGCAGGAGTTTTTTAAAACTGAGAAGACTGAAAGTGTCACATAGAATTATTTCTTATTGTCTAATTTTAGATAATAGTCTTTCATTTTTAGCTGCAGCCATCAGCTTTTTTCATCAAGCATTGTTTCATTAAATCAAATCAAATCAAATCAAATTTTATTTGTATAGCCCAAATTCACAAAACACATTTTGCCTCAGAGGGCTTTACAATCTGTACAGGGAGTGACACCCTCTGTCCTTAGACCCTCGGTTCGAGTGAGGAAAAACTTGCCCATTACAACACAATGAGATTGTATGTATGAAAGCAATCATTGGATCATAAATTAGACCTCATATGTCAGCAGCTTGTCATGATGAATAATATAGAACATGCAGGTGTATAATGGACCCTGAAGTGATACTACACATTTTAAATAGCATATAGCTAACATATCATCAGGAGAGAAATCACAAGAATATACTGACTATACATCACTGTAAAAATATTCTGTATTAGTGGTAGCCAAGCCAAAGTTCTTAACGCGTTTGGCTCTTTGCCTGGATACATGTGACTCTTCTATTCACATTCTGTTGTCTTACTTATTCAATTTTGCATCAGAAATGTATTTACATCATACCTTATGTCAATTGTTGCCCATTGGCTCTCACTGATTGATCACAGCTGTACTATATACAGTATTTACCTTTCAGTAACCATCTCCATCTGCAAATCTGTTCAGAGGTCTGTACTACAGTCCATTCTCCTCTGACTGTAACTGCTGACTCTGTACACTAACCAAGTGCACCGTAAGTGTCAGCTTCTTATCGCCGTGATTGATGCCACCTAAATACCACCGCTGCAGCGGACAGGTGGCAAGGCCTGTGGGTCCGTCACACATGACGTTACACAGTCACACAGCCAAGATTGAACACATTACTCACATACAGCACATGCATTATTTATGCACAACAGGCCGAGACATTTTAGTTGGCACGCAAACCTGTTTCGATTTCTGTTTTATTTGTTGTCTTAACTACTGTGAGAAAGATATAATAAGACTTGTGATAGGAACACTTTCAAGAAAGCCGCTTGAGAAAACCAGTCAAATGTGACCGAAGTGAGAAACTCTTGACGTTAAATGAATGTCACGTAATTAATGTGGAGCAGGACTGCCTCAGTCCTATCGGCCATCTTGGCAGACGGGGGGCAGCTGAAATGTGTTCGCACAGAAGGAATGCCTGCGTCACTTGTTTTAAAAAATGTTGTGTGAAAATATATGTGCTTCCATGTGTGCTTACTTTTAAGTGAATTAGTAATGACACAAAGAAAAGTATAAGGTAGATCATGCAACATTTTACTTGTATCTTTAATCTTTACAGTGATATTTTATTCTGTCATGAATAAATTGGTTTAGCTACTGCTGCCTAAATTATAAAGTCATTTGGAGATAAGAATAAAACCCTTCTGATCATAAATCAGTCAGTTAGCTGTTCGCTCATAAAACATGAGTGCATTGTTTTTGCACCATAAATCAAAGACTGTTTTACCATTTGAGTGACATTTGCCTACATCATTTAGTAGAATTTCTTTACTTTATATTCATTTGAGTCTCTATGTGTCCTGTGATGAACTGATGACTTGTCCAGGGTGTACCCTGCCTCTCGCCCAAAGTCAGCTGGAATAGACTCCAGCCCCACCGTGACCCTGATGAGGAAGAGTGGTTACTGATATGGATGGATGGATGGATGGATGGATGAATGGATGGATGGATGGATGGCGTGGTGCAGCTTTAAAATAAGTCTTAGGTTAGGCCTTTTGGGTTTTGTTGGCAGTATGTATTGAGTGAATATGGTGAAAGAGTAAATGAACAAATAAAAATCAAATGAGTTAAGGTTTTGAGTGCTCAAAGGTACACAGCACATTCAACAGGCAAAAAACTGTGGTTGTTGAACTGTACATACCAGTTGTATGAAGCTCAAAACTTATTGTGGTTATGTTATGTTGCACTGAGCAACTATCGTGTTCACAGCAAATTCAAAAGAGTTAAATTTTTGGTGTTAGTAAAATCTGAGCAAGAATAGAGTTAATTATACTCTCATAGAGTCAAATCCATTATACTTTAAAAGTAGTTGGTGTCAAAATCGAGTGTAATAACAAAGTGTCACTGAATCAAACCTGTAAGTGTGATTGTATAAATAATAACTCTGAAGTTTTTACTCTTAACTCTGATACTCGCTTTTACACTGGAAGTGTTCGCGTCAGCAGAAGAAGATTTCCCAGCATGCCATGAGACACTGTGTTACGGACAAAGTTGAAGTAAATTGTTTCAAATTACTACAGGTGCTGTTTGTTTGCAGTTATGTGTGTAAGTGTTCTAATTCTGCAATGTTCTAGTAGCTTAAAATTGCTGTTATGAAACAAGGCATTTTGCACCATGAATGAAGTTACATGCACGGTTAATAAGCCCCCTCAGAAGCGCAGTGTCACATGTATTACATGGCAGGTCCTAAGGCACAGGTGATGTGATTTAAACAGAACTCATCTCATTGGATGAGTAATTGTTGCAACCTCCAGCCTTCTATGAGACACTGTCCTGTGCTATTACTCTTTGAAAGCAACGTCAAAGTCTTTGCATTGCAAATGTCAAAATAAATGTACAAATAATACCAAACATGAACACCTGTATTATAATAGTCCTTATTACTATTATTTGTGTTTAATGTTATAGGTCTAACACTTGTGTAGTTAACACATGATCCTCTGAGAGAGTTAATGTCCAACACTACATAGAAGTGTTGAGAAAAACTAACACTGGTTGTTGTTAAGTGTTAAATTTTAACTCCAAAAAGAGTGGAAAATGACACCAAATTAGTGTTAAGGTACCAACACTGCAAAATAAGTAAAATTAACATTCGTGGCGTGGACCCATATAGACACTTGAAAAAGTGTTGAAATCAAGTCTGGCAGTGTTAATTTGGGTATGCTGATTTTACTGTGTATCTTCCTCCTAAAATCCCTGCATCCATTTAAAGCGGATGCAGCTGGTCCATGTTTGACATGTGTCTTTCTGAACAATTTCCCAGGCCTAAGATAAATGAGGCTTTGCAGGGCTTTCACATTTGTACACACAGTTCAGACTGCAGTATAAGTCGATTTAGTTAATTGAGTGAAATTACAGTAAAAGAGACGTGAAGCAACATTACATAGAAATTCCCACTTTGGTAAATATGGACAGCTGTACTTGAGTATTTGTTCTGATTACATTACTTATGATCAAAAACTAGCGAGTTGAAACTTTGCTAACAGCCAAACACCAAGCAAGGTCAACAACACAAGACATATCAGCCAGCTAATATTACTTACTAGTCCAACAGCAAGAAGCCCGGTGGTCCAAAACACCTGTGGTCACACATCAACGTAACATGAAAATTATTTAAATTTTATGGTCAAAATGTGACAGAATGGGGCGTTAAATGAAAATAACACCAACTTTTTATTTTATTTTTTTGGGATACCACCACAGGCCTCATAACATTAACGTCTGTTTGTTTGAGCGTCTGTCTGGACGTCGGCTGTCACAGTGAAAGGTTGTTGCTGTGTTTGTGTGAGAAAACAACACCACTGACCTGTGCAATGACTACACCACTGTAAACAAACTAATTATAGTCATTACTGTGAGTATGCAGAGCAGAGAGGGATGTGTTGTCTCTACAGTGTTGGGTTTTCTGAAGCATCTGCCAACAACATGAGAGGAAACTAAATAGAAATATGGCTTCAAAAATAGTACAGAAACAATTCAGCTAAAGATCACGGCATAAACGGAGAGAGATCTTTGAATCTTGAACCCTAAAACCTGACTGACAAACCAATAAAAGGACAACCAGGTGATTAACCTGAAAAAGGACGCTCGGTCATTATGCTGTTATTTGTCCAGAGTGGAGAAAAACTGTCCTTTACCCAGAGGACCAATGAACACAGGCAATCATGTAACTAATGATGTCATTAAAGAACTGCTTACCAGACTAGATTCATAGCTTGTCAGATGACTTAATGCTGCAATTACAATTATCTCTTTCCAGTCTGATAGTCTGAGCCTTGGACTACATGAGATTGAGAGCATAAACATAAAACTCACTTGTCTCCTGCACATCAGTGTCTATGCTGTGCAGAACTGTGTGTGTTGAGTGTATGCGTTGCCAGCGCATGCCACAGCTATGACTGTAAAGTGCCTGAAGTTGAATCACATCCAGAATGCAACAGGAGAATTTAATCATGTTGCACAAAGAGGGAGAGAAGGCGAGTGATAGAGATTGAAAGAGAAAAATTGGGAGTGGAGAGAGAGACATGAGACAATTGGACCGAGCTGCCACTCAAGCGTCTGGCAGGAGAATTTATGAGCTCTGCTTGTGGCGCATACCTGCAAAACGTCCTCTCCTCCTGACCATACATAGAATTATGCACAATCAGACAGCCATGATATAAATATTGAGTTGAGACATTTTGGCAGCTGAAACTGTGATCTAAATGCTGAAACTATGAGCAGCACTGATGGGCGTTTTGTAGAAGCAAGAGAGAAAATAAAACTAATGAAGTTACTGTAATCTTTTTTTAGACTATCTGAGCAGTCTGGTCGGCTGTGCCATTAATCATAGATGGTGACACAATGCCTTCATTGGCTTGAAATTTAAAATTGATGTATAGTGCTACAAGTATACTTGGGCAACAGAGGCCATGGAGATGCTTTGCTATTATTGGTTTTATCATTTGGTTTCTTGGAGACACGTCTGTAGTTTTTTGGACTTTACTGGATGGACTGAAAAATGAGTTCTGATGATCTGTTCAAATTTTGGACCGCTCAGATGTAAATGTGTTAGAGTGGATGAAATAAAGTCACATTTACAAACAGTCACAGTTCAAATATTCTGGACGAGGCCTTTTCTGTGTCCCAACTGTGTACTTTAAGCTACAGCTTGTTGTGAAATATTAACAGTTATTGGAGGCACCATCTGTTTTTGAGTTGCTCGATCAGAACCTTGGTCAGCTACTTTCTTACATATGCTATGTGCTAGGCTAGTCTATGTTGAAAACACAACCAAATTCTGAAGATGGTTAAAAGATAAAAGCAACATATGAATATTCACATCTTAAGCTAGCTAATATTCAGAATGCTGTTTAAATCCTTTAGAAATTCACGTATTTTAAAAACCTGAAAAATCTTTTTGACTTTTCTTCATAAGAGTTTCATAGATGAATCAGTGGTTATCAACACAAATTTCAGTCCAACCTGCATGGTTAGCTCTAGGTTGATACATTTAATCACACAGAATGAAAATCTCTGCACAGCTCTGAACCACCAAGCTGTTGGTACTTTATTAAAACCTTTAAACTTCAGTCGTCACTTGTTCTGGTCCAAGGCTGCCTCTGTAAACATGCTCCATATTTACTCCATGAGTATTTTTTTTTAGAACAGACAAGCCATTGGAGACCTGAAGTTGTCTTTTCACCATGTGTTCAGAGATAGAGCTCAATTATCTGTGGAGGTTCCAGACTCAAGCGAAAACCATGACCTCACTGCACTGTGGGAAATGTCAGTGGTATTCTACCTCCATTGCTGTTTAATTCAATCATGTTTTTTCTCTGTTGGTGTAATGATAGGGATTCACGTGGCTGCGGCTGGGATTCCCAGTGACTCTCAAAGAAATCGGTCCTCTGAAAATGTTTTGAGCATCAAATGTTCAATCCTGAAATCACTGAAATGTATGTACATTGCTTTTTTTGTGGAGGACAAAGCTGTGATCAATTTCAATTCACAACTTTTACAATGAAATACAAACCAATAGAAACTTCTCGAACCTCACTTCTGCAGCTTAATGCCTTCACGTCTGATCAAAGCCCCCAACCCTCCAGCAGACAGACAAAGTTGACACCTAGCTGGAGAACATTGTGGATCGTGTAGCAGCTAAAATGGGAAGACACTTCCCCTTGAGAAGTGGTTTAGACCAAAATCAGAGCTAAAAGAGAAAAAGTTGGATTTGGACACATCACGTGTTAATGTTGTGTCTATGACACCTTGTTATCACTGCCCCCACGTGTCCCAGGAAATACTTATTGCAGCTTTAAATGAAGTCATTATTGTTTTGTCCTCCCAGGAAAGTATATAAGGCATGCACTGACAGACACTGGTCCCCTGGAACACTTTAACTATTATTTTATACTCTTGTCAAGCATTTTGTTCACTTTTTGCCAACATGTCTGTGACTTCTGCTAACATCTGTCCAAGGCTAATGAAAACACCCCCCACAAAATGTTTCAGATATTTACCAAATGACTACTGCTAGACCCTTCCCCTCCATCTGTGACAATATAAAAGGAGACAGAAGTCTATAGTTTATGATCAAAAGGAAACTGCTGAACAGAAAAAACAGTCTGGAAGACAAAAGGACATTGATTGAATCATACTTTGCTTGTTTCATATCCAATCATATTTACAAACCTTAAAACCATTCACCGTCTTCTTTTTATTCAATAATTCAAATTGTCCAAAATGAGAATGAATGTGGTGAAATGTTCACATATTTTCGTAGGTATCCTCTATTTCTGCTTTTCATAAAAAAAAACCAAGATCTTGTCCATCAATGTTTGTGAGATCACTCTGTTTGTATTACATTAAGACATAGCCAAAAGACTGGAGAAGGACTTCATAAACTCAATCAAATTGTTTGACCATGAGTTAAGAATTGTGAATCCAAACCATATTGCCAGCACGACATCCTCTAACAGAGGGATTTCCGATAACATGCCTGCTTCGCAGCAAAAACAGGAATCTCTCATGTGTTTCAGCCACAGGTATTGACAAGGATATCACCCAGGTCAAACCACAGAGTCTCATTATGAAGCCTGAACAGGGCCAACTGTTTGACGCTCCATTTAGAGGGAGTATTCGCTTACAACACGCACTGTAGAAGGTCAGGGGGCTGGCAGTGGAGACAGGAAGAGATGATGTCACTACCCGGGGAATATCTCTGAATCCCTCCCGACTTGGATGTTTAATTTACAGCACATTAGCCAAAGTGATACCATATTGTTAACTATGACCTACTTTAATGTTTAATGTGTGTTTGTGGTAGAACATATGGCACTGAACATGACTTTGGTGCCGCTCCATGCAGAGTAACATAACTCAGCTGCCTCAGTGTCACACCTTCCACTCAACCCCAATTTGTTAGCTTTACCAACCTCTAACTAATGTGCAAGAGAGGATTTAGACCATGCAAGGAGACAGTTCAGACAAAAGCGGCAAGCATTAGACCTGATCAACAAAAATTGTACTGAAATATTTTTGCTTTTGTGTTATAGTAAGTAAAGAAGAGACAGAAGTAAAGAAGAGACAGAAAATGAGTGGAGAGAGTGGGCATGACAGGCTGAACATGGTCGACATCCTAAAACCTCCAAGATGTCCCAACTACAACAACTTGCCGAACCCAATAACAGTAAAAAGAATGGGCAGTGCATGACCGACGTCACCCTTAGGTTTCCGAAGTGCTGTTTTGATGCTTCAAATATGTTGGCTGTCCTGGGGCGGCTGTGGCTCAGCGGTACAGCGGGTTGTCCACTAATCTCCTCCAGTCTGCATGTCGAAGTGTGGGGCAAAATACTGAACCCCAAATTGCTCCTGAAGCTTGGCCATCGGTGTATGAATGTAAAAAACTGATGCTCAGTTGGCACCTTGCATGGCAGCTAATGCACAGTTCACAATTCACAGTGTATGAATGTGTGTGAATGGGTGAATGAGATATGTAGTGTAAAAGTGCTGTGAGTGGTCGGAAGACTAGAAAGGCGCTATAAGTACAGTCCATTTACCATTCCTGCCTCTTCCGTCTCCCGGCTAATCTAAATATCATCAAAGACGTGGATCCTTGGCGGACAATCTTTTAACGGCACTGTTATAAAAATTAGGTTTATACTGTGTTCCAGATGTCTTAATCCTACAATGTGTACGTGAGTTCCTGTTTTCTTACATGTCTCGTTTGCACTTCTTTGTTGCTAAGGCTGGCAGGGTTAGATAAGGTTCAGCTTCATAAATAGATAGAGGAAGTTCAGAATAATGAGAGTCAGAGACATGTCAGGAAGGTGTTAGACATCTTCTGCTGACTACAGATCAGAAAACTGAGAAAAACGTTATGAGGTTGTAAAGGCTCCACGAGGAGCCTTTTTCTCTGTAACCCCTTGTTGTGTGTTGCACTGTTAAAATCTCCTTCTTGTACAAGAATAATAAATTCAACTCAAACTTTGATACTTCGAATCCAGTCTTCTTTATTGAAGGGACACTCTGAAAAATTCTTTTAACAGGCACCTACCTGTCAATCAAAGCGGCCACGCTGTTAATTGTGCGTACTTTTAAGCCCTAATATCATTTGAACAGGTGAGTTAAAAAACAGTCTCTATAGTTAATTTCCCAGTTCATGACAACTGTACTGAGGGTGAATTTTTATACAACTCACCTGTTCAAATTACATTAAGGCTTAAAGTTATGCAGAATTAACAGTATGGCCGCTTTAATTGACATGTAGGTGCTGTTACAATTCACTTGTTTGATCACCCAGGCTTTATTCAGCCTTCCTCAGCTCCACCAACAGTCCACATCTTTGCCCATTTTTGGATCAGTCTGGAGGTGGCAGAGGCAGGACTGCCAAAATGGCTGCGGCCAGAGTCACCACACTCTTCACACCTGCTCTTCAGAAACCTGTGGATGATGTCACGGATACGACGTCCATTCTTCATACTGTCTATGCTTATCACACATAATGTTATAGTTGAAGCTACCAAGCAATATGCACCTGATTCTACTGCATAGGGTTGCTTTGTATTGCTGGTCAAGAGTTTTCTTACACATTAACCATCAGTGTATCTTTTCAATCCTCTTTTTCCACTTTAGGACTTATAAAAATATTAACATGGCCACTGCATTCACTGTGTATGTTGAGCTCCACAGTCAAGCATTCAGAGATGTCACATTGTTTCAGAAAATAAATACATAAATGTGTGCTCTATCAGTGCCTCTCCCATCATTGCAGAGACTACAATAGAGTGAGAACATGAGTCTTTTCTTAGCATGTGATCCAGAAAAGCTGGATATTATTTTGGCAAATACTATGATTTATGCCCCTCTCCCCGAGGACTCAGATGCTGATGTAATAGCTTCACGTCTGTCAGGGCACAGACGGAGGCCTGTGCACACCAGCATAAACAGAGCACAGTGACACATTCACCTCACATTCACACACATGCAAAATATGAAATAAACAGTCGCTTTTAATTATTATTATAAGCCGTGACAACGAATGTTGGCAGGAGGATGAGAACATACTACAACTGCACTTTGTAATGCTCTGTGTGACGGAAATGTGGTGTGAAAGCCAAGGAAAAGACGGGATGTCATCTGTTGTGAAAGTGTCACGCTGTCAGCTTAGTGACAGTTTAAATTCTCACCTCCAACTCAGTCACCTCCATATGTTAATGATCCATAAATACTAGAGCACCACTTTGAGATTTTTACATAAGAGAGGGCTGACTGTCTGTACTGGATGCAGGGTGTTGACAGTGATAGAAATATTAATAGCTCTTCTGTATCTTCCCAATAACGACCCAGCAAAGTGCCTGGACCTTATTTACAATCACAGTAAAGTAATACTTCCAATTAGCAGTGCACACCTATAACACTGTCAGACTCACAATGGAGAGTTCAAGTGACATCACTGGATGCAATTTAGCAGATTTCACATAGCTGAAGTTCTAAGCAGAAACAGGGCCCGTTAAACTTGACCACCATCTTAAACTGTCGATATATATTCAGCTTTTTGATTTTGATTCTTTTAAAATATTAACAATATTTTGAAGAAATGCACACAAAGGTTTGATCATTTTAGGACTGAAAAGCTTTCGCAGAAATCGTTTACAAAACTCTCATTAG
This sequence comes from Sciaenops ocellatus, assembly GCA_033000465.1. Taxonomy (NCBI): domain Eukaryota; kingdom Metazoa; phylum Chordata; class Actinopteri; family Sciaenidae; genus Sciaenops; species Sciaenops ocellatus. The sequence goes on from CP136870.1 coordinate 2,340,322, forward strand.
GAGTGTGCTAATATTTCACTTGACATCATGGTTTGGTCATGACTTCAGGCTCATGAATAAGCCCCAGGCAATGCTAAGATTAAGAGTAAAGAGATAAAATCATGACCATCCTGTTACATCATTTTAATCTCTATAAACAGATACCTGCATGTGAATGCAGAATCCAAAGCCCTGAAACACTGGCCGTGTCACTGGACGATAGTCAGTGGGTTCTGAGATTGCTCTCAATTTGACTCTGAACTCTGGAAGGTACTATAGAGTGCCTTTGGCGACCACTGATACATTTTTTAGTTATTTCAAGGCCTTTTCAGTGAAATGAATAGTTTAAACTCACTGTATTTTTGTTTGTTTCAATATTGCCAACAAGTGTGTGAAGGTTTATCGGAGCTCACTGGGACTTGATTATAGAGGTCATCTAGCTCAGATCTTTGTTGAATCTGTTGTGTCAGAAAATGTCAACTTCTTCATGGCTGTTGATGATTGTCGGACTTTATCAATCAATCAATTTGAGAAAAATAACTCATACTAGTAGGCCACACAACTGAATATGCTGTATAATATAGACAATCTTAAGGGTACAGAGCAATATAATCAAAGCTGAATGACAAGCTTGACAAATACGTTGCTGTAGCTGTGTGGCTTTATGAACTCTCTGTCCAGACCACATGTCACATCCCTCTGCTTGTTGTCTCAAAGATCAGTAATTGAGGTTAAGCCAACACTTAAGCTGCAACGAGCAGAACAAAAGATGAGAGAAAATGCACAGATAGTGAGTGAGACAGGCACGACCTCGAGGATATCCATCTCTGTCTAATCATCACCAGCTCTGTCTAAATTTTGGCTGCAGCCCAAAAAAGGAGAACACTTTCATTAACCCCGCAGTCAATCCACCGTGAAAACAAACACATCGGCCTGCCATTCTATGACTCACTGCCCTTTCACATCGAGCACAAATGTTAACGCTGCCATGCTTTTTCCTGTCCGCCATACCTCGCCCTTCCTCGGTTCTTGGTGCCACCACTGTGCTCACATTCAACTTTTAACCCTTAGTGCTGTAATCTGAATGAGGCAGAGACTGACTGACCTTATTGTTTTTACACACAGACCAGGTCCAGACTTTATTATATCTATTAGATATGGTTTTGTGCATACTTTTTAGGATGACAAGCCCTTAGTCCAGTTGGTTGCCCATATCTCAGATAAAATGTAAATTGATGACATTATTTACACAGTAAGTAATATCTTAAAAAAAATAATAAGGCAAATACGCCTACTGATTACTCTTTGTGCCCAGGACCAGTTATGCCCTCAGCAATAGTGAAATATCATATCATTGTCATAGGCAAGCTTGGTCCTGATCTACAGATATTCACCAAGCGCCTACTAGATAGACCTTCCTTGGGCTTCTCTACTGGATTAAGCTCATAACGCTAAAGGCTTCAGTATGCAACACTATGAATGCAATTGAGGAGAGCCTGAATGAAATGTGCTCCTTATCCCCAGGTCAGTGATTCAAGTGAAGAGGCTATGGTGACCGGCTTTTCACTTGGCCTTCAGTTATTGCCAGTCGGAATAGAAATAGAAACACTCATTTAGATATGGTCAAAACACATATGATACGATCTAGCTTGTTTCAAGTGAACTTAATCCACCACTTAATCAACCTTTGGCCCTGTCCGTAAATATGAAGGATTTCATTGGTCGAGTTTGGTGGGAGTAATGCAGAGCCTGGGAAGAAGTGCTGTTTGTGACAAAGAAAGAGAAAGCTATAAATGTTGCAACTTTTTGTGGAATATGGTGATGGCTTTTTTAAAACTTTAATAATTGCTCAACTTTTCCCAGCTTATAATAACCCCATGCACAGAACGGTTGATTTGAATTCATTGATAGGTTTGGTCAAAGTCACACACAAACACTTGAGATAGATAGATATTCTAATCTATTGAAAAATGTCTGGAGACTAATAACACATGCTGAGGATGTAGGCCAGCATTCTAGCGTGTTAATCTGAAAATATAAAACTTGCTGATTAAGAGGTCACTATGTTATCATAGAAAGCATGCATGTTTAATCGCACAGTCTATGTGCTATCAGGACTCTGTCTTATGTCACAGCAACTCTGCTTTCACATGATTCAGAGCTGATAAGTCTCAGCTTTCTCGTATAGAAAAACATTGGCTGCATAAGCAATATGGCCATTGATACTATGCAATCTGCACTTGTAGGCCCACCCACAGGTTTGATAAGCGGTAGACCTTATAGTGGAGCTTTTCCTGTGCCTTTTTACATCATATGAGTGCAATAAAACAGACTTTCTAGTCTATATTCCCATAACTATATGTTAGATAAAGGTGTGGTGGCAACCAGTGCATTCAGCATCTCTGTTCTGCGGAACGCTGCTCAACATCAGGTTAGCCTCATGTTATTTTTCACACAACACGTTGAACAGTGAACAGTATGAAAAACAGTTGGTACTACGTGAATTGTCTCAGTGTTCTTGTATCTAAAGTTGGCTAATGCTGTAATTCTGGCAGAGGTATACCAACGCTGCACTGCCTTAAATGGGAAACAGAGACCCAGACCTGTGCTTTACTACAACATGGCTCTGATTAAGACCAGATTGGACTGCCTGTGGTTGGTTCTGAGCCACAGCCAATTCCTACTCAGGGACAAGGCTGTTAACGCTGTGGTATGAATTCATCTATGTTGATCTCTCCCCTCTTTCAGTCTCTTATATCTGCTTTAGCGGAGATCTAGAAGAGCACCTATCATTGCCAAATGGCTGGAGAGGGTATTGGTGCTTATGCGGTCCTTTTACAGAAGTTTGGTATAAAGAAACTAACGTCAAAGCAGACACAAGGATTAAGGATCGACAATATTCCACCCTATGGATGTCAAATGTTCATTTTTTCCCCTATTGAGTTATCTTAATATGTGATAAGTGGTTAAGAAGACAAAAGGGTTTTGGATCACTATCTTGTTCCAAATATTGTTATCTTGAGATTTTCATGTCATCAAATCAATCTTCCTCTTCCAAGAAGAAGAGTGAAACTCTACTGATACTTCTGCTTTAGGGGTTGCAATGCTTGTTTGGTCCAAACTGAAATATTACAGCAAGTCCTGGATTAACTGCCATGAAATTTTGTACAGACATTCATGGTCTTCAGAGTTGATGGCCTGACTTTTCATCTAGCACCTGGCACAAATTTTAAATTTTGTTTATGACCAAATATTGCATTCCTGCCTCAGCTGTACTTTACTGCTAATTAGTAAATGTCAGCATGCTAACAAAAAACAGTTTTGGTCTCTATAGCTAATTTCCCCGTTTATGACAACTGTACTGAGGGTGAATTTTTATACAACTCACCTGTTCAAATGATATTAAGGCTTAAAGTTATGCAGAATTAACAGTGTCGACGCTTTGATTGACAGGTGGGTGCTGTTACAGATGGCTTGTTTGAGCACCCAGGCGTCATTCATTCCACCGATGATCAACGTCTTTGCCGATTTTTAGAAGCAGAACTGCCAACGTGGCGTTGGCCAGACTCACCACACTCTAAGCTTCACAGCAGCTCTTCAGAAACCTGTGGGTGATGTCATGGATACGCCTATAGGTCTTTAGTCTAATTAACTTGGGACAGTTCTAACAGGTTATGATATGCATTTCTCTGATTATACTGAGCATCTCTCATAAATTATTGAAATAATGAAGTTGACAATATCTGGAGGATCACTGAAATACATTAGTGCTAAATGAGGATGAAGTGTTGTGTCCAACAGAGACACAGAGAAACATTTCTGCTTGTGTTCCTTAACCAGCACGCTGAAGTACTGATCGGTAATGGGATCTCTTAGATCTGATATTATCAGACAATGCTACATAATTCAACCCACAGCATCTGTGACTGCTAACATGATAATATATATATATATATATATATATATATATATATATATATATATATATATATATATTGAATATAACAATATTTGTTATCCTGAGAAAACAACTTTCTTATCCAGAGATAACAAGAAAATGTGCTCATGATCTTGAGATAACAGGAGTGAAAAATGTCCTGTGACCTCTCAACTCTGATGTTATGAAGTTATTTTTCCTCACAATCTTGCTTATAAATTATTCAACAGCATTAAAACAAATCTGTTTTCTCTTCTGTCTGTTTAACACTCTCATCTGCTTTACTTTGTAAATGTTTTCTCACCATTATGATTTTTGAGGTTGTTGTGCTGACATATTTTCAAAGCTCTTTGCATCTTATGTGCAGTCATGGTTACATCACTTAAAGTGAATGTCCTCAGGTGGTGTGAGGAGAACCATCTGCAGCTCAGTGCCAGTATCACACAGGCAGGAGTCCATCACACCTGACCTGTTGTTATAACAAATGCTTATATTAGTTTGTATTTCCTGTTATCCTGTTCCTTAACTTGGAGCTTGGAGTCTCTTCTTTTATTTTTTCAGTGCTTTGAGGCTTTTCCTTCATGTTTAGAGAGTAATATTTCTCTGCTACCATCTTGTGGCCAAAATGAAAATTAAATTTCCTACTTGTGACAAAACAGTTCTCAAAGCACATCAGTCAATAGCATCCACAGAATAAGGCTGAGCTGAATGTGTTAGAAAAGAATAAAAAGGTTGGCAACACTTGACTTAAAGGTCCAGTGTGTAGAATTTAGTTTCATCTAACGGACTAATCGCTGTATTGCAATCTCCTCACATCACCTTCCTAGTGTAAAGGAGAAACAACACTTTAAGGGCCCTGTCTAGAGTCAGTGTTTAGTTTGTCTGTAGAAACACGGTGTTTCCACATGGCGGCCTCCATGTCTGCCTTATTCTGAAAATAAAGGCCCCAAATCTTACACGCTGCACCTTTAAACATTTAGTTTTAGTCCATTATGTTTTTCTTAGTTAGCCTTGTATTGTCTTGCTTCTGCTCTGCCCACATTCCTCATGATACCTGTTTAACATTCAATAAATAAAGCATGGAGTGCATGCTTTATATACAACAAAATCATTCAAATATAAACAAAGCTATTATATGAAATGGAACTCTATTACCAAATACATCTAATTCCAGTCAACGTGAAAGATAAATGCTCCTCACGATTATAAATCAACGTATTGTACCACAAGTTAAGTTAAATGCAAATATGTATATAGTTATTTTTTATGTTTATGTTTCATGTTTTTATGTTATGTTTTTGCATCTACCTGTCATGTCCCTTGACTTTTAAACTGTACTGTACTGTATTAGAGACTTTATTCTCGAAGTCTGTGAATTTTTTTTCTCAATGTGGCCCTAATACTCCGTCGTACCTGGCCAATGAATTGATTCTGATCCTGAATGTAAACTGTCGGCTTCGCGCTCAGTCCCTCGATGCTAGCCGTAGTTACGTCATCAAAACAAGCCGCCCTGTGCAGCATGGAGGAAACATCACACTGAAGATTTTTTGACCTTCTGAAATATTCTGGAAGTTTCTGTGAGTTTTATTTGTCTCAGCCTGTGTTCACTGTTAATCTGTGTTCGTGTCATACAGTCTGTGCAGGCTGCGTTTCTTTATTTTGAATAAACGCTGCTGTAAAGGTAAATATGTTAACGTTAGCTACACTAGCACGAGCTAACTACTGTACGTAACCTCAGTCTGTCTCCTCGTGAGTCTCCTTTAACTCCTTTACAAAGTGAGTCTGCATCGATGACGGTGATGTAATTGTTAAAGTGTGTCCATTGATTGAATATCGATGACGTAAGCTCAGAATGCTAAGCTTTTCTATGGTTAGCATAAACTGGAGCTGTGCTAACGTTAACTGTGTGATGTCATCACTGAGTCATCGACATATTACAGTGTGACAGAGGCCAGGTGATATTGTATCGTGGCATTTGGTTTACAAAAAATGGAATTCAGCCTTCAGCTGATCACCTGGCATGAATATAAATAAATCTAAACGTGTCCTTGCTCCTCTGTTCTGCAGGGCTGCAGAAAGCTTTCCACAATGTCTGTGAAGCACGCATCAGTCCACGCCAGGTGGATCATCGGCAGAGTGATCGGGACCAAGATGCGCAAAACTGCCAAAGTGCGAGTCACAAGGCTGGTGTTGGACCCTTACCTGCTCAAGGTGATCTTCATTCCCCGGTGATGTGTACAGAGACGACTGTGGCATAGATGTTACTTCACACCTTCTCTGTCATGTCTACCTGTTATTTTACTCTCTTACATGACAACCACATGAGTGGAGTACTATTATGATTCCTGAACTTTTCAGTGCCTTCATTTAAGAAATAGAGATGTGTTTTGTAACAGAACTGTTTAATGTAGCAAAATCTGTCAAACTGTTCTGTGCATCAGTGGATCATGTTGTCATAACTCAAGTAGCTGCACAAGAGCCAAATTGGGAACACTATGAATACATGTTTGGCTGATCCAAGACTTACTGATGTGTTTAAATAAGTCTAATGTTGTCTTTTGTTCTCTGTAGTACTACAACAAGAGGAAGACCTACTTTGCCCATGATGCTTTGCAACAGTGCACCGTGGGAGACATTGTCCTTCTCAAGGCTCTGCCTGAGGCCAGGTCCAAACACGTGAAACATGAACTGTCTGAGATAGTCCACAAAGTGGGTCGGGTGGTCGACCCACTGACAGGAAAAAGCGTTGCAGGGACTGATTTTGTGGAGCCTCTGACTGACCTGGAAGAGGACAAAACATTATCAGAAAAACTGCAGGAGCTCAACATCTCTGCCGCATCGAGCGGAGCGGATTCCTCACCAGCTCAGCCTCCTACTTCATGATAGACACTGCGTTCTTTTATGCAGTAATCATATCTTAGATGTCTCTTTTCAATAACATTTCTGCGTCAGGTGTTCGTGTAAATATGTGTGTATAAAACAGTGATCGTATATCAATTAATGTGACGAGCCTAAATCCATCTTTGCTACCTGCTTGGGTAGTTTTGAATTCAAGACACGTGTGTGAGGAACTTCCAATAAAATAACAATGAGAACGAACTTTTACTGTATGCATGGTGCCTCTATCTGTTTACTGTCAGAGCAAGGATCTGTGTTTGAAAGTGATTTTTAAATACTGACACTTACAGTCTGTAGGGTGCACATAGACAAGCATTCTTTCTCAGAGTATGGCACTGGTGCATTCTTTTCTGGCTTTGATATTATCAGTATGTTCAGTAAGTTGGTCAGATTGATCCATTCATGAAATGTCCATACATACAGTAATAGTATATAAGTAATATGTGTTATAACAATGGAATGAGTTGCATTATATTAGTTATGCGTTAAGTCTAACACCTCAGGTTGCAACGAGTGATGTCAAATTTGAGTCAAGAGCAGGTGGAAAATCAACTTTTTGGCTATGCTTAATCAACTCCTGTCATTTAAACTCCTCATAATATCACCAGGTCACAGTGTGTATCAGATAAACCACACAACGTTAACTGATTCCGGTACATGAAGTTAGCACGGGGTTACGTTACTGTAAGGAACGTCAGCTGAACCGGGAGCAGCCGGACTGACTGCGGCTGCAGCCGTGTCAAACCAGCTCGACTGACGAGAGCTTTCAGGGGAAAGATGGCGACCCGAGTCCTTCAAACAGCGGGCAGAGGCCTTCAACACACGACGAAAGGGCTTCAGACGAGCGGACAGGTCACGGCCGTCGTCAGGTTCGAGTTCTGCGTATTAAATTAGCCGGTGCAGACGCAGAAATGCTGAATGTTCAATGCGTTTAACTTCTGTAGAGTTGACACCAATGACAAAGTCCGGTGTGCTAGCGGGCTAAGTTAGCGCTAACGTCAGGACGCCGGCTAACGTCACGTTCACAACTCTGTGTAACGCAGCTAGCATTAGCTCCCTAGCTCTAAACTTGCTAACTTTCTGCTAATGCTAATTATTTCACTCCGAATGACAAAGTTGTGGAGCAGCTTGTGTTAGCACGTATCCATGTATACTTCATAATTTGACGCATAAAGTTAAAGTTTTACGTTTGCATTAATAATATTTAATCACAACTGAGTTTGTGTCAGTCCTAAACTCTGTTTAACTTCAAGGTCAAAACACATTGAGACACTGCTCAGCAGGACTTGTTTTGACCAGCGGCTGATCTGTCATTAAACCAAGCTGTGATGTAAATGTTTGACTGACTGACTGCCATGTGTATAAAGTTAGGCTGCATGTGACAGCTTTGAATGCACTGTGTAAAGTAATAAAAATACAGGTTCAGCTGGCAAACTGTCAGAGCACTGCTTCCTGATAAACAACAGTAACTTATTGGACTGAATAACTTGTTGCCACTTAAAACAATACATCTAATGTGTGTAGGCTGCTCAGGAGTCCATACAGACTGATCCTGTGCTTATGTTCAGTATTGACAGTTAAGCCTTCTCTGTTGCTGAGCTGCTGTTTCTGTGCAATGAATGAGCTGCACTGTCTAAAAACATGTGTTCTTACTTTGCTGCAGCCATTATTGTCTGTTATACAGTGTTACCTCGTGCTTTCACCCTGACCTCAGTCTTATTGAGAGGCACAAGGCTGTTTTTATTTAAAATGCACATTTCATCACAAGCAAACTTTGCTTTACAAAGACATCAATAAAGGCATAGCAGTGATATGCAGTAAACTGATATCTGCTGGTATGTCAATCTAACACAGAAGAATATAATAAATAAACTATAGAAAGAATAACTAATACAAAGAAAACACCTACTAACCATATGGCAGTAAAACACAGAGACGTGGGGTGCCTCGGTAGCTCACCTGGTAGAGTGTGCACCCCATGCATCAAGGCTAAAGTCCTTACCCTAGCGACCGGGGATCGGTTCCAGCCTGTGTCCTTTGGTGCATCCCCTCTCTCCCTCCCCTGAACTTCCTGTCCATCTCTACAGCACATAAACTAAGCTAATGATAACACTGAGAAAGTAAGACACATTTTAAGTTTGGTCTTGAACAGGTGTGTTTTTACCGCAGCATCCGATCCCACACCAGCAGGTCATAAGACTGTTGAGCCCTCAAGCTCATGACTGACATTACTGCACTGTTTACAAGCCATTACAGCAGTATGTATGTGCATTAGACCTACCTGTCTACATCCTGTTCTTACCTGCTAATGACCGGTTCTCATTAATCATATACATTTACTACATTACTGAATTTATGACTGACTCAGTTTATTCATTTTATCACACCAGTCTGCCACAGTAATATAATAGTAAGTAACGAGTATTGTTGCAGGGAGCCAGAGAGCAAGAATTAACCAGACTAAAGCTACTAAGCGTGCCAGAAGTGTACTGACTGAGGAGGAGCCAAAACTTTAAGTGATTTAGAGACTTACTGAATTTACAGCAGAGTACAGGCAGCATAATTGTACGCTGCACTTGTTGGTCTTCTCCACTGCTTTGTTCATTGTGTAGCAGAAAGAGCCCGATCATATCCACCCCGTGTGTTTTGTTCCATCACAGGAGCCTCTCCGGTTTCCGTGAAGACAGCTGGTTCAAGTCTCTGTTTGTTAGAAAGGTCGACCCCAGAAAGGACGCTCACTCTCATCTGCTTGCCAAGAAGGAGGACAACAATCTGTACAAAATACAGTGTACGTGTTGTGTTCGTGACGTGCTGTGTGTGCTGTGCTGGTACAGAGAAAAAGATTAGCCTGACTGTGTGTTTTAAAATGGACATTTTATTGTGGAATAATCGAAATAATCTGTTATCCTCGGATGTTTTGTTGTTTCCTTGCAGTTCACAATGTGAAGCCTGAGTGCCTGGATGCTTACAATGAACTTTGGTAAGGAGCCCCTGTTCCTGAATTGACTTCATTCAGATGCCTTGCCAAGCTGCTAGTTTTGTAAACAGTGCAGATCTTTGGTTCTTTTACACATGAGTGTATTTTTGTGCCCTTTAGTGAGGACGTCTTGCCTTCCATTCACGATGGCCCTGAATACCCTTGTGAGCTCGTGGGCACCTGGAACACATGGTACGGAGAGCAGGATCAAGCAGGTGAGACCACAGTCCATGTCTGAACGTTATTGTACACACGAGCAAGTGATAAACCTGCAGTGCTTGGCTGATAGCCAATTAATTCAGGTAGTCTAAATAAAACATAAAGTTCAACAGTCATTAGAAAACACAGACAAAATAGTCAAAGGATCAATCGATGAATCAATCAACAGATAATAAATTGACAAAAATAATCTGTCATTACTATGGTAATAGATATTTGTACACATACTGAGCATAGTTGCAGCCCTACAAGATGAAAATGATCTGAACTCCTGATTGAAGTGGGCTATATAAGACAATCACATGATGCAAGGCAAATATAATCTGTGCATTATTTTAATCTTAAATAAAGTTGGATTGTATTCAAATCCGTGCTTTGGCATCTTTTATGTTTGAGTTAATTATAGCTGTGACTGTACTGCACTTTTCCTGGATGTTGTCCATATTGTCCTTGTGACATTTATCACCCCTCAGTTGTAATCTGCCTTCAACGTTACAGCGCAGTGATCTCTGCAAACTCAGTAAAGATGATCTAAACGGCTGCATCAATAAAACATGTTCACAGTGTGCTCACTGGGAAACTATATCCATTACTCTCATAAGAAACTGTAGGAAACACGCTGCCCCCTTTTCATGGTTCCTCTGTAAAAATGAGCAGTTGATTTCTTTATTCACCGCAGGTGTCACTTTATCACCCAACAGTGTGGCTGGGTTTTTGGTAGTGATCAGGTTTAGCTGATACTAACTCATGTGTAGCAGAGAAAATGCTTTTCTACGTGACAGGAAGAACATTTGCACTGAACGTTTTCATTTTACTAAATGTGAATGTATCTTCAGTCAGCAGATGTGATTTTGGAAATGGATCTCATCATGTCAGCTCAGATCACAGGTGGTCTAGAGAGATTAACACAGCGAGATCTATTCAAGAGCTGCATTATTTTTGGCTCTTCTGCTCCTTCTATTCTAGTTCACCTGTGGAGATATCGGGGAGGATACCCGGCTCTCACCGAAGTCATGAACAAACTCAGGCAGAATAAGGTAACGGGTGCTCGGATTAGTTTACCGGCAGTTTGTGACCTGTAGGCCACCGTTGTATGGCAGTGCACCCCTCAAAGTAGACCCACAGGCCATCATGTGTTTCACCATCTCTATCTGTGATTTTCCAGCTGTGTGGTGTGATTGTAATTGTGGTGCAGTTATCTTTAAAGCGTTTTACAGAAATGAACTTGGCAGATTGTAAATGAGGTAAGTGCAGTTAATGGACACCATCACGTCTTATGTTTAATCTTCAGAAGTTGGGCATGTTTGTTTGTGTCTGAACATTGTTCAGCATGAAAAAAGTACAACATTTATACTGCAAATTTATGTAACTATTTAACTATTTCAGGTGTTTTCCCTACATTGACTTATGATATTACCCATTACAAAGTGGACACTCATTATTTAAAATAATAATAAAATGAATAATAAAATAAAGAAGTTGTTGATCAGATTAGGGAGGTAAATTTCTCTCTAAAACAGCCTGAACATTATTTCATCGCCCATTCCCACATACATTTTAGGTGATTAACACAAAATAACCCAGATTATTCTATAAGATCTTATAGAGGATGTATTCACATGTATTCCAACAAAATACATTAGATAATCCAAGAGGAGATGAAAGTGAATGTTAACAGCTAACAGAACACATATTCTGTCCCACGCAACCACGATTGTTCTATCTCTGTTCTCTGTTCCAGTTTTAGATCTCATATCTTATTATACCTCGTCATGAGAACAGGTGATTTGTTGTTCCAGGATTATAGAATGTTCATGCACATAAATGATCTTAATTCATTTGCTGCCACCAATCATGCTGACTATATTGTCTTACCTATCCTGCTATCTGACCAGAGTTCAATATTACAGATGTAATAGTTGGTGGGCTGAGTCAGATTTACTGAGCGATGTGTTGCTGTTCTTTGTCGTTGCTGTAGAAGTTTATGGACTACAGGAATGAGCGGGGGAAGATGCTGCTGTCTCGTAGGAACCAGCTGCTGCTGGAGTTCAGTTTCTGGAATGAACCTGTCCCCCGTCCAGGACCCAACATCTATGAGCTCCGATCATACCAGCTCAGGGTAACTGTCTCTGACAGAGTTCATTCACCAGCTTTCTCACGTTCAGCATGGATATGTTATTCTCTGTCAGACAACTTGTTTTATACATGTCTTTCCTCTTCACATTATTATTGCAGCCGGGGACGATGATCGAGTGGGGGAATTACTGGTAACTTTATTTCTCTTTCTCATTTTACATTTATTATCAGAAAGTCATTAAATTTGAGAAAATGATTTGTTTTTTTTCTGTTTGTGGCAATTGTAGAACTACTGTTATTATGTTGTTATTATTTACCATTTGAAAATTTCCTCACTACCACTTTATTGGTTTTGCAGATTGTAGCAGATGAATATGAGTCAACGGTACTTTTTGTTCTGCGCATTTTATGCATGACCCCAAAGCATGACTCGATGTATTGCACACAATTTGTAAATCCCAAGAATAACTGATATATTTGGCCTATGTTTAATATATGTGTGTATCTGATTAAACTTGATTTGTGTGAAATTTGCCTGGTAATGTAACAATGAACAATTTTCAGGTTGAACCATCAAAATTTTTTGATGTCTTGATTTGAAAGAAATTATTTGGAGAAGAGTGAATTTCAGTTTCATAACTTTCATTTTTCTTTAAATCCTCCAAATTTGTGCTGGTGGTTTAATTGGTACCACCCTTTAATAACAAACTGTTAATTATTATCATTCTTTTTTCATGTAACATAAAATTCTTTGGTGTTCTGCAGGGCACGTGCTATTGAGATTCGCCAGCAGAACCAGGAGGCGGTGGGAGGCTTTTTCTCACAGATTGGAAGTCTGTACACGGTTCACCACTTATGGGGTGAGCAGTGATTCTAAGTTTAACCGACTGTGCAGAGAAAACTACATACAAAAGTTCATTTCTGTAATATTTACATATTGGGGATGTATACAGATGCATCACTATCTTACAAATAATTACACAGATATGTTAATGATATACTTATCAGGTCACTAGAAGCCATCTTTGATGTCCTCTTGACATTTTAATACTCAGGAAACCCTGTATGTTACATATGTTTTAGGCCATGGACTTGATCTATATGACTTGGTGCATATGTTTTAGAGTCCATTGCTGTCAGAAACCATTGAAACTGAACATTATGTTTTTTCCAGCTTACAAAGACCTTCAGTCCAGAGAAAACATCAGAAATGCAGCCTGGCAGCGTGATGGCTGGGACGAGGTTGTCTATTACACAGGTAAGTCATATGATCAACTTTGAGTGGAATTTTTGAATGATGATATGATCTTAATGTGTCTGTGGTCCAAATGAATGATTCCAAGCAGAACCAGCACCAGTCAAATGTTTAGACACACTTTCTCACTAACTTGTTATTCTTTATTTTTATTATTTTATTCTTTCTACATTGTAGATCAACAGTGAAGACTTTAAAACTATGATGGTAAACAAAGTAAAATATATTTTATATTCTTCAAAGTAACCACTCACTAATGACATGACTGAGTGAGAAAGTGTGTCCAAACCTTTGACTGGTGCTCTATTTGTCATATGGTGATATATGTATATCGCAATAAGAAATATCATGTTATTCATTTCATATGCCATATTGCCCAGTGCTGCTTTTTGACTTTCTACCCACCTAATAGACTTGGTGTGTCTACATGCACTGAAGTGACCTGGTTTTAATTGTTGTACATCATGTACATGAGAAACCCAGTTTGATTATAATAATGATAATAATAAAAATATTAATGATATTATTATCAGCTTTTTATATTATATCAGCATTGATGGCAAGAAAGATGATAAATCAGAAAGCTTTTTTGGATTTATTGATTCATAGCGGTTTCATCACAAATAAAGACACTCACAATCCTGTGGCTAATCACTGCAAAACCTCCTTACAGTAAACAAAGGATTTCATTAAGGTCATTATTCTCACTAAAACCTTCCACAATCTTAGCGTTTAGGTAGCTTTCAGGCCTCACTAAACTTTACAAAAACTTCCACTAAGCAGAAATTCATGAAATGTTAATCAAATGAAAGAAGATCATAGGTTGTTGATTTGTCCTGTACGGAAGCCCCTAGCGGTCATACACTCATACATTTTATTTCCTCTGTTTTCTCGTGATATTTCATTTGTTTTTTATTTATTTGTGTCATTATCTCGAGATAACAAATGATCATTTTCTCAATATAATGAAACTTTGTTTTCTGAAGATAATGACATAATTCATTGGAGATGTGGAGAAAACAAAAGGATAGTCCAGTTTATTAAATCACTGCAGGAAACATTATTCATTGTAGCAATGTCAGAGGAGCAGGAGTATATCATCAGTACGTCACATCCATCAGTCAGCATCAGGTCAGCCAGGCATGACGTCACGTGTGATGGAGCTCTATCACATTTGATTCATTATCTTGAGATATCGAATTAATTATGTTCTTATCTCAGGATATCACATATCTCAGGATAATAACATTTGTTATTTTGATATAATGACATAAATAGCTTGAGATCACGACAAAAGAGAGAGATCTCGAATTATTTATGAAAAAGAGTTATCACGAGAAAAGGGAGGAAATAAAATGTATGGATGCATGACTGCTGAGGGCTTCCATAGTCCAGGTTACCACAGAGCATGCAAACACATTATCTGATTCATCCCAGTGACAGATTTTTGTGTGTTAGTGTGTGTATGAAAACAGTGCTGCATGACACAGGAATCTCAGACTGTTGTTTCTTCTCTGTCCTGCAGTCCCTCTTATTCAGCACATGGAATCTAGAATAATGATTCCCATGAAGACTTCACCCCTGAAGTAACCACTAGAACCGGGGGAACCTCTCAACAGCCACTGCAACTATCACACTGATCTGTAGAGAGCGTAACCAACCATCAGAGTGTGCACTGCCAGGGATATCTGAGTTCCATCAACATGTTTCACTTTCTGTTTTTCTTTTTTGTTCCTTTACCCGGGTTTTCTGTGTGCGCCTAGAACGTTTTATTTCGGATGATTATCATCAACTGTATCTGTTACCGCGGTTACTGTGTTACTGATCCATTAATGCACAGTGTGTAGACAAATTCTAATTTGTTACGCTCCTCCTCTTCACAGTCTGTCATTTAAAGGGTCAGATTTTAAATGTTTCTTTTTTTTTATGATGATATAAAATCTGCTTTCATCTGTGTTTGAGTTTTGAGATACGAGGAGATACGAGATGTGAATCAAACATTTAGCAGTTCTAGTGCTGGTCACGGGCTGAAAATGTCTTTTCATAAAAAATGTGTTACAGAAGAAAACTTGACATGACACGTGAGCCCTGTTGCACTAGCATTAACAAATCCAACAAAGGTTAACTGCCTCCAGTATCTCACAACAAAACCAGTGTCCAAAGCGCACAGTTCACCATCAGCACGGATTGGAAAAAACTTGTTTAAATGTTAAACGTTACAGGTGATGGTCAATTTTACAAAGAGAAACATGCTGTTTACAAATCAGTGTTGACAGCGAGCTCGTAGTCAGAGATCACCAGGTATACACTCGAACAGAAAACGTGACTTGATGTTTACATAGCTTTGATTCAGCCAACTGATAATGGTGTGTACTGGTGATCTGTTTAGACGGATGAAAGGATTCATAACAACACAGTTATGAAGACGCACAAAAATGTCCAAAGTGTCCAGCTCTTGCTGTGACGTCGTGCTGAATCCCCTGAAGGAGTCATTCACCCTGTTTGTGTCTCTGCTGTCAAACTGACCACATCTCTTTACTAACTTTAACATTGTGGCTCTTCTAATTGTAGGGAGGGGGAAAAGATGACTCAAATACTATGACGCCCAGCTAATCAGTGTCTACAAACTGCTGTACACTGACTGGTTCGGCCTATCCCTGTATCAAGCAAATGAATGCCAACCAGGTGATTGTGTGTTCTAGCTGAGATTAAAACTTTTTTAATGATCAGATTGTAGATATACATAGTGGGCTTATTGACCGAGCCAGAGATATGGCCAGTCCTGTGTCTATAAATGAAGCGGGCTGTTCTAAACTGTATTATGTTGGTAAACAAGTGGACAGGAGATGAGTAATATCTCAATGTGGTAAATGCAAATTGCAGTGCTTTAATAAGACTAGTTGTACATATTGAATTAAAGTTATGATGGAAATAGAAAAAAAAAAAGTCTTGGACTCCTTTTTTCTTATATGTTGATGCTAGTTTTACGTTGCTCATACATAAACATAGAACATGTTTGTTTCTTATGTTGAGTTCACGTACACACACACTTCCTTCCATCAGAATGAATATTGAGGAACGTCTCACACACTTAACATCACACAGCGAACATACGAAATCTTTCTAGTGACACTTTTCATGACTTAAAATAGAAGGAAGTGTAAAACATCTATGTCTGTTTCCATATTAGACGCCCTGATGAGTGACGTAACTACCGTCGCGTCGTCTAGGGTGTGACTTCTGCTGCCTTCAGTGTTTGTCGGAGATCCCAAAAATGGTCTTAAACCTACAAGAACGTCCCTGTGAAGTGGTGATTTCCGCAGAATTTGAGCCTTCCAGTTGATGATAATTGAGGATGACAGTATGCTTCCCCAGGACATAGTGAAAGTCCCGGAAATCTTCATTGTACAGTGTACATGTATATACAATGTACTGAATCCATTTTACCTCAAAATATCAAAAAGAAGCAAACAAGCCAAATGCAACCGTGCATCTGTTTCTCTGACTTTTACAAAATAGAAACTTGTATGCTTTAATATTTAGCCCTCATATCAACCATTACATGCGTATAAACAGGATAAATCATTTTCTACGTTGATGTTACATTCATATCTCTTGGGTGGGCGCTAAGTCGCCTTATTCAACTTAAACGCCCTCACTCATAATCGAGCGTGAATGTCCGAGCCCAGATTGGTTCAGTGAAGGCAGCACGAGAACACGTGTTGGAGCCTTCTGGAAGCCGACTCTCTCCTTTCGAGCCCGACTAGAGCGGACTGCCTACCGGCGATACTTTGACTGTTACTTCGCTGGTCGTGCTGCTTCGCCATGGCTGCGGTGAAAGCTCTGAACCCAAAAGCAGAGGTGGCCCGAGCCCAGGCTGCTCTGGCGGTTAACATCAGTGCCGCCCGGGGGCTCCAGGACGTGCTGAAAAGTAACCTGGGACCGAAGGGGACCATGAAGATGTGAGTGCCGACGGAGCCCTTTGTGCAGCACGCGTGCTAAGCTAACTTTGCTAAGTAGCTAACTAACGTTGCGCAGATAGCAACGCGTTCAGCCCGCCACCACCTTATTCTACATACATTTAAACACTGGGCTGTCTCCCTTGTGTTCTGTTTATTAACTGCCACAGACGTACGGAATAACACGGTAGGCCTCTACCTGCTAACCGGATAACGGCTTTTCCCGGCGCACGCGCCTGCCCAGTCATCGTCACAATCCGTTTGACAACCGCCAAGCTAACGTTAGCACGATAGCATCAGTCGGTTAGCAGATTA
Organism: Sciaenops ocellatus; assembly: GCA_033000465.1. NCBI lineage: Eukaryota > Metazoa > Chordata > Actinopteri > Sciaenidae > Sciaenops > Sciaenops ocellatus. Next base: position 2,357,937 of record CP136870.1, read on the forward strand.
CGCTAACGTGGAAATGGTCAGAACTAATCTCGGTCAGGACCCCAAAACACAAAGTTTATGTCAGCATATATATATATATGTATTAATTTTATTATCTATTGTGATGAATGAGTGAATAAATGACTTTATCACCGGTAAACCGAGTTAACGTTCTTGTTGTGCATTAAGGAGGATTATGTGAGGAAGTTTAGGCAGATAGCGGTGTGATGTCTGTCAGTGAGTGAGCACGCTCTGGACAACACATCACTGAAGTGCCATTTTCTTTGCAAAGCACGGCTGACTGCAAACTTTTCCCGACTAACTGTTGACCCGCGGCGGAGCAGCCGGCAGTATGCCGGAGAGAAGCAGCCTCTGCTGAGCATTAACCCTTCACTGTCTGTTTGGGTCCGCAGGCTGGTTTCTGGTGCAGGAGACATAAAGCTGACCAAAGATGGCAATGTCTTGTTACACGAGATGGTAAGGACGAGCTGCGCAGTGACATGAAACCCTGTCTGATTGTCTTCTGCTAACTGTACTCTCTATTGTTGAAGTGACCACACCCCAATGTGTGCCATTTAAGCCTGTGAAATATGTTTAGTGTTCACACATCTAAACATATAATAATAATAATAATAATAATAATAATAATAATAATAATAAGTGGTTGCATGGATAATTAACTGACTACCTAACAGGACTGAGAATCAAATACAGTACTCTCTTGAGCAGCTTCCAGCTGGTAAAATCTGCTTCATTTACAGCCCCCCCAAAACAATAGAAATCTGAAGTGTCTGTAACGACTGCTCATATGTTGAAGAATGTCACTCAGACCAGGAATCAGGATCTGCACAGGAACACACACACACCAGGGTGGACAGGCTCTCTCTCAGCCCAGAGCATAAACGCTTCCCAAGTTTGTTTTAAATATATACTGCTATAAAAAGTCCACACCAAAATAACGTCCACTGAAACAAAATCAGATGAAAATAAAGACTCCAGATGAAAATAAAAAAACTGTGAGCACCATTTTTAATATAAGGAACTTGTTTTTATGTTCTGTTGTGTACTCTTCCAATGCAGAACTTTATCTTTATTTAATTCATTTTAACTCTATAACGCACCTCTGAAAGCAGTGAGGGACACCGTGAACACAGAGTCAGGTCTCAGTCCCCTGCAGCAGGTCAAAACATTCAAATGAGGGCAGAAATCTGTCAGATTTAACAGATAAAAACAGCATCGATCTGTTGTTACGTGCAACTTTGGAAATGAGAAGCAGCTTCTATATAATTTGAACCACATCTTCATCAGCGGGTAGATTTTATTTAGTCGAAAGCGCTGGTAAAAGCGTGTAAGGGGACTTTGAGTTTAATTTGTTTTTTTGTTTTATAGTAGAGGACATGTCCTTTTTAGAGCTGATATAATTATTCAGTCCATCGATTATCTGCTCAACGGAAAATGTCATCAAAGTATTTGAGGCATTTTCAAACTATGAGTGAAACAATGCACACAGACATTCTCAGGTTCACGTTGCAGTAAAAAATCTGCTGCATAATGAAAATAATTAGTTGCGGCCTGTCGTTTTAACTGAACAGTGGTTTTGCATAACGCCTTGATGACTTGCTTTTGTTGTCTTCAAAGTCTTTTCTGTCCTCATTCCTTCTCAGCAAATTCAGCACCCGACAGCGTCGCTTATCGCCAAGGTTGCCACGGCGCAGGATGACATCACAGGAGACGGAACCACCTCCAACGTCCTCATTATCGGCGAACTGCTGAAGCAGGCTGACCTCTACGTGTCAGAGGTAAGAGACACTGCTGTCTGGTTATCCACCCTGTATGAATGCAATGTAATATCAGATGAAGCATGACACTCTCTTCACAGTACATGTTGACATCCAGTACTTTCCTTCCATAACTCCCTTTGATTTCTTGCTCCAGGGTCTTCATCCAAGAATCATTGCTGAGGGCTTCGAGGCAGCGAAAGAGAAAGCCTTGGCTGCTCTGGAGGAGGTGAAGGTGACTCGGGAAATGGACAGAGAGACCCTCATCAACGTAGCGCGCACCTCCCTTAGGACCAAGGTCCACAAAGAGTTGGCAGATCTGCTCACTGAGGTGAGACATGAGGGAACAGAGCTCGGTGTATGCAGAGCTTTCGGGCCTACAGCACCAACCAATGTTGTCTTGGTTGTGTTTCCCAGTAGACTACTTTATCCATTCTGCCTCTAAAATCTAATGATAAACTACCTATGTGCTGTGGTTTCTTTGCAGGCTGTAGTAGATGCTGTGCTGGCCATCGCTAAACCCAATGAGCCCATCGACCTGTACATGGTGGAAATCATGGAGATGAAGCACAAGACCGACTGTGATACACAGTGAGTGTTCTCTTCCCTGATAGTGCTGTAGGGGTGCATGGGGGTCCCTGACATCTAAAGGTTGCTGCTTTTTCTTTCTCAGACTGATCAGAGGTTTGGTGTTGGACCACGGTGCCCGGCACCCAGACATGAAGAAGAGGGTGGAGGACGCCTACGTGCTGACCTGCAACGTCTCTTTAGAGTACGAAAAGACGGAGGTCAACTCTGGCTTCTTCTACAAGAGTGCAGGGGAGAGGGAGAAGCTCGTGAGTGCAGAAAGGAAGTTCATCGAGGATCGCGTGCAGAAGATCATCGCCCTGAAGGACAAAGTCTGTCCCAATGGAGAGAAGGGTTTTGTCGTCATTAACCAGAAGGTATTTATGCAGTGATGCTATTTTAACTGCAGGGCGCTTGCACTGTACTTCTTTGTCTCCTTTACTTAATATTAGACACCTTTGTTATAATATGATCCTGAGTTTGTCTCCAGTCTTATCTGACTCACTTTGCTTTCATAGCAGAGGTCATACAACAGATCCAGTGTATCAAACCTGTTGAGGTTTCTGCCACTTAAATCCTGTCACAGAGTTACAGGCCAGTTCAAATCTAATTAAACTGGTGTTTAATTTCTAAAGGAACACCAAGCATTTTGATTCCATGCACAGTGAACACCCAGGGGTGCTAACGTGGCTCCCTCTGGTCTCTTGTATCTGTGCTACAGTAAATCTGATCTGTACCTCTGCATTAGGAGAGTCTCATCCTCCCCTACATGTATTCAGCGGATCAGAATAAACTTAACATCGCGCAAACTGACATGATGATGAATCTGTCTTGAATTGATGTCGAATGTGTTTTCTGTGTTATGTAGGGTATTGACCCGTTCTCCCTGGACGCCCTCGCCAAGGAAGGCATTGTAGCCCTGCGCAGGGCAAAGAGGAGGAACATGGAGAGGTAAGAAAACATATTTTATCTGTTTAAATCGAGGAGTTCAGTGTGGAACACTTCACACCCTCAGTGGTCACCATTTTGGTTATGTAACAGAAGGGGAGGGACCACCGGCATTGTGAAAATGGCAGCCAAGGAGCTGAAGCGGTTGCAGTGAATACAGTAATGACTTGTATATATGTTCAAACACCACCCTGAAATAAACAGACTACACGAGGAAGTGCGCAGTGTACACAAGTACTAAATAAATGTGTACTACTGGAAGTGAACCGAGATGCTGCATGTCAGACGTTTCTTAATACAGACATCAAAACTTTGATTGTTTCCAGAGAGCACCATGAACACATCACGACGCTCCTGCTCCAGTTTTAGTTTTACTTTGCTTAGCCACAAGGGGGCACTGTTCACCTGAATTTAAAGTTCGAAACGGCTCTGTAGAGCACCAGTCACTCAGTGTTATTCTTATCTTTATTTTAATTGTATCATAAAACTAACGTCTGCTCTTGTGTTCAGTTTATCACTTTTTTAGATCATTGCACAGCGAACACCCAGGGATGCTAACGTGGCTCTCCCTGCTCTCTCATGTCTGTGCTACAGTGACTCTGGTCTTTTCCTCTGCATTAGGAGAGTTTCAGTCCCTCCTACATGTATTCAGCTGATCAGGACAAACAAAGCAGTGATTCATTCACTCATTGTTCTTGCCTTTGTAAGGCCAGGTAAATCTGCGTGCCCTCTAGGTAATGAAGAAATGTCGGTTGACCTAATGAGTGTGAGCAGTTTGTGGTTGCCAGCTTGTAACACTGAGTGAAAACTGAAGCTTCTGACATGACTGACAATAAGGAAACTCGCTGAATCATGATTTTTTTTCATGGGTCAGCTTCAGTTCAGGTAAAAGTTTTATTTCAGCTTGTGTAGTTACAATAATTGTAAAATAATATAATTCTTATGCTCGTGTTTCTGCACTCGTTAGGTGGATTGTATGTTCTTGCTTTCTGTCCAGTGAAGTTGCAGTATACATACGCTGACTGTTCAGTGGATGTTTAATTAAAAATGAAGGCAAAAGATGCTGTGATGTGAATCCACTGGTTTACTTCTGGCTCTTGATGGTCGGTCATAATATTTTGGACGTAGCATGAACATCTTACACCAGCACATGTGGGACCAGAACACTTTTAATATATTATGAGTACAGTATGTCTGTACGTCAGGCCCATTTAGCAACATTCATTTATTTTGTTTCAGTCCTTGAATCCAGACTGTAAAATGTTTGTGAACAAAGATGATGTTGTTGAGAATCTGTTATTAAGAGGAAGACCTGCAGGACCTTCATTAGATCTCAGTGATTGAGCCAGCCCAGACGCTCGCTGTCCACGGCTGCTGTAGTTTGGGATGATGTGCATTTTTGGGAGCAAGTTGCTGCCCGACGTGAAGGAGTTCAAGTATCTCGTGGTCTTGTTCATGATGGGAAAATGGAGCCTGACATGGACCGGCGGATTGGTACAACGTCCTCAGTGTTGTGGATGCTGCACTGGATCTTTGTGGGGAAGAGCGAGCTGAGCCAGAAGGCTGTATGATGATGTCTTTCATCATATATCTGAACTGTGTGTGTCTTGTTCCTGCCAGGCTCACCCTCGCTTGCGGCGGCATTGCCATGAATTCAGTTGACGACCTCACACCTGACTGCTTGGGAAATGCTGGTTTGGTTTATGAACACACACTGGTGAGTAATTATGTGTTCTTCTGTAAGTGCCTGGAGACTTGACATTCATTTATGTTTGAGATGTCGAGGCAGAGTTGTAATTTCCTCTGGTCGTGTTTTCAGGGGGAGGAGAAGTACACGTTCATCGAGAAGTGTGGAAACCCTCGCTCGGTCACCCTGCTGGTGAAGGGACCCAACAAACACACTCTCACACAGATCAAAGATGCTGTAAGGGATGGTTTGCGGGCGGTCAAGAACGCCATAGAAGATGGTAAGAAAACCTCTTGAGTTTGTTTTATTGGGTTTATGGAAAAATATTTCTCGTACCAAAAATGATTCAGTGAAGTCCAGTTTAGTTTTTCCACCAGACACATTTGGTTTGCACTATTCCTGATTTAAATCACATTCACAGTCGGCAGTAGTTTTGAAAATCAGATTCCCCCCCCAGTTGATCTTTAAACATTTTATGTATATTTACATAGATTTTATCACACATTATCACGACAATTTAGAAAAGATGTGTCAATTTTCTCAAAGTAAATTGTGTTCAGTTTATCTTGATATGAAGTTTTGGAAGTTTGATTGCACAGCGAACACCCAGGGATGCTAACGTGGCTCTCCCTGCTCTCTCATGTCTGTGCTACAGTGACTCTGGTCTTTTCCTCTGCATTAGGAGAGTTTCAGTCTCTCCTACATGTATTCAGCTGATCAGGACAATGTTGTTAAATCAATGGATTCATTTTGTTTTGCGTTGCTCTCACTTTGAGCCACAGCGTACGCTTGTATGTTTTCTGAGTGTCTTTCCATCGTGGTCTCTTCAGGTAGCGTCGTGGCTGGTGCAGGTGCGTTGGAGGTGGCTGTGGCGGACGCTCTGGTAAAACACAAGCCCAACGTGAAAGGCCGAGCTCAGCTGGGAGTCCAGGCATTTGCAGATGCTCTCCTCATCATCCCCAAGGTGAGCAGTGTGCACTGTCCTACCCAGATTTTCAGCATCTGTCTCCATTCTGTCTCATAGTAAACTCCTACTTCTGTATTGGGCTAATGAGAATTTATCTGCTCCTCCTACCTCAGTTAAAATTAGACACCAGTAACAGTTGTTCTGTTCTGGTGTATCTGCGTGTGTTGATTTGAATTCTGCATCTCCTCTTGTAGGTTTTGGCCCAGAACTCTGGCTATGACCCACAGGAGACCCTGCTGAAGCTGCAGACGGAGTACAAAGAGTCCGGTCAACTAGTTGGAGTAGACCTCAGCACAGGTGAGAGCCACAGCATTCTGTCAAAACATTGTTACGCAATATATTTCAACCTCTACCATACTGTATTTCAAAAGCAGCAGTCTGTAATACAAGACAAAAAAATTAATAAAGTTTGAACTTTTCATTTGCATATTTGAGGTCAAACTTTACACTGACAGCATCAAGTTCATGCTCGCTGTTCTAAAGATGTCAAACAGCAAAAAAAAATAGCTCGACTGTCAAAGATGAGAACATGATTAATATGTTGTATGTGTAATGCAGCACTCAGCTCTGTCTCATAGCATCCTTTCTAATGATACTACTGCTCTTTTTGCTGGTTAAGTTTGGGTGTAATTCCTGAAGTCCTCAGATTCCCAGCTCGGGTTATAATGTGCTTTTTACATGCATGCTGTTTTTCAGGTGAACCCATGGTGGCAGGAGAAGCTGGTGTATGGGATAACTACAGCGTTAAGAAACAGCTCCTCCATTCATGGTGAGCATTTCTAAACTCTACAAGACCAATTGAATATTTTAAAATGATCCCGACGTATCGTCTCTTAAATAACGTTTCGTTAATTTATTACTTTACAGCACGGTGATCGCGAGCAACATCTTGTTGGTGGACGAGATCATGCGAGCTGGAATGTCCTCTCTCAAAGGTTAAAGGTCACCAGAAGAAGCTGCAGCAGTTCTCATACTCGCAGGGATAGTTGTTCGGTTCAGTCAACACGTTCCCGCTCTTGGAACTCCGGCGCACCCCAGTCTGATGGACAGCCCGTCGTGAACACCGTGGCATCCATCACAGTGTCTGTCAGAAATCATCGTTATGCTAGTCATGGTTTTTTTTTCATGGATCTGTCAATGCCTCCCTCTGATTGGTTTATTTATGAGATTTTGTTCAAAGCACTGACCTCTGCCACTCAGTTTTGTTTCTACCCATTAAAAGTTTTCTCGGCTCTTGAAAGATTTTGTTTGTTTTGTCGTTGCTCAATCATTTGGACACAGATGACATATCACAAAGCTCTTCAAACAGGAAGTCACAACAACATGGGCTGGAATGTAATTTAAAGGTCCACTGTACAGATTGAAGGGGCTCTACAGAATATGGCAGATACGGAATATAATATGCTAAAGTATGTTTTCATTAGTGCATAATAGTCACCTGAAAATAAGAATCATTATTTTTGTAAACTTAAAATGTTAAAAGAATGAATATTATATCTGCAGAGAGCACAGGTCCTCTTCCACAGAGTCCTCCATATTGCACCACAGTAGTGCAGGATGGCTCTGGACCATTTGCATTTCCTGTGAGTTTTCCAGCCACACCGGTTCCTCCTACGTGCTTGGTGAGGCGTGAGGGTATTCAGTTGGCTGCAGTTTGCATCTACACTGCTAGATGCCACTGAATCCTACACACTGGTCCTTTAAGTATGTGCCATTTCTGGTATTTCTACTTAAACACAATTTACACACAAAAGCTCGAGTGTGTTTTAAATAGTTCAGCTTGGCTTGGATTTTTCTTTCGTGATTACAGGTTCAGAATATTTAATGTTTCTCCTACCGCTGCACAAACATAAAGTACATCATCTCATGACCACAAAGTAAACACTGGTGTTCATGTTTAACTTGGATTTTAAGTTTCCAAAATTGAAGAACTTGATGATCTCTACAAAAGTTCCAAGCCTTTTTGTTGTTTAACTCTTTCACCTGAACATATTGCAACATAACTTGTATTTATATTTTTCTGACATAAAGTTGTAGATTTTATTTTAATGTTTCACGGACAGATTTTGGTGATCCAACAACACAAAGTTTTATTTGATTTAATATAGCGCATCATTTAGTATTTTTTCATAGTGTAACTTCACTACTATGCAACAGTGTTCATATACAAAAAATACATAAAAAGAAATGATTACTATTATATAATAAATGAACTATAATAAAGTTTAAAAAAACAAAACAAAACCGGACCTTTTATTTCTGCACGGAACCTTTTCTCCGTTGTGTCCGTTTCCGTTGCGACGGTCAAACTGGTCCGACATGAGCAGAATGTATCCATTGGATCGAAGTTCGAGAAGTTCTGCTGCAGTCTGACTCTGAACCTCTTTATATATATCTATATGTATATGTCTGTATGTATATGTGTGAGATCAGGTTCATGTCAGCTGAAGGCAGCTCGTCCATCATGGCCGTTCCCTTCGTGTTCTGGATGTCTGCTGTGTGTTTGCTTGCAGTGTCGGGTGAGACGTCACGGATTATTTTCTAACATAAATATGATATGATATGATGATATTAACATTGAAGCAACCTGTTGAACACGTTTCCTCGTGCCACCCAGCAGCAGGTGAGATGCTGAACATCCCAGCAGGAAAGATGTTGATGGGAAGCAGAACAGCTGATGGGAAAGATGGAGAGTCTCCCAGCATGGAGGTTCAGCTGCAGCCCTTTAGAATAGACAAATACCCCGTCACCAACTCCGACTTCAGGTAATACGTGATGTAACATTGTGACGTCAGTGTGTGTGGTAACTTGATGAAGCCTCTGACGTGTCCTCCGTTCACCACAGAGACTTTGTGAGAGCTCAGAAGTACAGAACTGAAGCTGAGACGTTCGGATGGAGTTTTGTGTTTCAAGACTTCGTGTCAGAAGAGCTGAAGAGCAAAGTGACGCAGAGGATCGAGGTACTGACAGTCTGCTTTATCATCATTCATTTTTCAAGTTTACAATTAAGTGCCAGTCCAATCAGCTGACCATTAATGAATCACTGAAAACGTTTAACAGTGCTGTACACTGACTGACTGACTGCTTTCCGTTGCACACCGTGCTGTAACTGTTTCCTTCAGGGCAGATCTGAGGTGCTTGTACCAGGTTATATGACTGTATACCTTTAAAGGTACAGTGTGTAAGATTTGGGGCCTTTATTTTCAGAATAAGGCAGACATGGAATATAATATTCATAACTATGTTTTCATGCATGTATAATCTCCTGAAAATAAGAATATTTTTGTTTTTGTCCTTTTATATCTACAGTGGGAGCGGGTCCTCTTCCATGGAGGCCGCCATGTGGAAACACCGTGTTTCTATAGACTAAACTAAACACTGACTCTAGACAGGGCCCTTAAAGTGTTGTTTCTCCTTTACACTAGGAAGGTGAGGGTGATGTGAGGAGATTGCAATGCAGTGATTAGATGCAACTAAATTCTACACACTGGACCTTTAACTTTAATCTACAGTCAGAGGGAAATATTCTTTTTACTACACTACATTTATTTGATACATTTGTTCTGTTGAATTAATTAGATTGCATATTTAGATAAATAAATCATGTTAATGTATTACTCTAATACTGTAACTTTAACTTTGAATATATAATATTATCAACAGATAAGATAGATCGAAGATGATCCCACAGCAGCTCATATACACAAGGTTGATAAGAAATGACTCATAAATAAGAAATATATAGAAAAAGTCATGAAGTCATGCTGGTGTTAAAGAGTGTGACAGCTGTTGGAATGAAGGACCTGTGGTAGATCTCCTTCTTACATGGTGGGAGTATCAGTCTGTTGCTGAAGGAGCTGTTTAAGGCCTCCACAGTCTCATGCAGGAGGTGAGAGGAGTTGTTCATGATGGATGTCAGCTTTGCTAACATCCTCCTCTCCCCCACTTCCTCTATGGAGTCTAGAGGGCAGTCCAGGACAGAGCTGGACCTCTTCACCAGTTTGTTGAGTCTTTTTCTGCCCCTCTCTGTGCTTATACTGTACATAAATATTAGATTATTATTATATATTAAGACACTCCAATCTTTAACATGTACAGTACAAGTACAAAATCATAAGATATTTTACTTGTTATTGCGACTTCTACTTAAACAGATGATCTGAATACTTCTTCCACCACATGTTTTAAATGATTGAAAATTCATTCAAACAAAAAAACACATTTTATATACTCAACAATAAATAAATATCAGTCATTGATAAAAACAGTCATTAGTTGTCACTTCAGAAACTTTAGTTGCTGGTGAAATTTGAACATTCATACAGAAAAGTAACATTTGCTTCCTGCTTTAAGTACATGATTTATTGATAGATAGACTTTATGGACAGAAGTCACCATTTGTATGACTGTGTTTTACTTTCCCATCCAGTCTGCTCCTTGGTGGTTGCCTGTTGAGCGTGTGTTTTGGAGACAGGTGAGTTTTTTTCCGTTGTTTCTTTCAGATCTCCTCGCATGCCTTCATTGCCAGCCTTTCACTCCTTTTGACTCTCTTCTGCTCAGCCTGCAGGACCTGGTTCAGGCATTCGGGAGCGCCTGGAGTTCCCGGTGGTTCAGGTGAGCTGGAATGATGCTCAGGCCTTCTGCCAATGGAAGGGCAAAAGACTGCCTACTGAGGAGGAGTGGGAGTGGGCTGCACGTGGAGGGCTGCAAGGTACAAAGTTTATAGACTGAAAGTATAGAATATTTACTGTGTGCTGCCATTATGAGAGTTTTGTACCTTTTTGACAGATTGTTGTTCAGACTTTTCTTTACATTCAGAGAAGAGTTAAATTTTCTCTAAACAGTTTAGCTCTGGTTTCAGACACACAAGAGAATCAAACAAAGAAGGGGGGCGTGGGCTAGTTTTCATGAACACCATGCCCAATAATTAGTAAATATTTGAATGAGTTGCCGTCCTCTTATCTCTCTGCTGCCTCTTGTGTTCCAGGTCGGGCTTATCCATGGGGAAACAAATTCCAAGCCAACAGAACCAACCTGTGGCAGGTCAGTCAGCCTACTACAATAACACACAGTGCAGCTGCATTACTCCAGTTTGTCCTCACAGGATGATGTGATTAAGACGTCACTGATATATTTTCTAAAGGGAATTATGTATTGTTTTTTAATAGACCTTGATTAATGACTCGACTGTGTTGCTAATTGGAACATTGAGATACTTTTAAAGATATTGTTTGGTAAGATCAGATAAGATAAGATGTACACAGGCTGAAGAGAAAAGGAAAGAGCAGCGTACCCTGTGGGGCCACTGCGCTGCAAATCACCACATCAGACACACAGTCATAAAGCCTCACATACTGCGGTCTGTTGGTGAGGTAGTTGATGGTCCACGCAGCCAGGTGGCACTCAACTCCAGGCCCTTCTAGCTTCCTCCTCAGCAGTGATGGCTGTATTGTGTTGAAAGCACTTGAAAAATCAAAAAACACAATCCTCACAGCGCCAGTTTTTCAGGTATGAGAGGGATTGGTGCAGTATGTAGATGACTGCATCATCCACCCCAATGTCGGGTTAGTAGGTGAATTGTAGGAAGTCCAGATTTGGGCTCACCAGAGGTTTGAAGTGGGTCAGAAAGATTCTCTCCATGGTCTTCATCAGGTGAGAAGTCTATATTATATATATTGTCTTGTTTTACAAGAAAAAATTTGGTTTAATTATTGTATGACATGTTCAGGCTCTGGAGAGACAAAATCCCACATTTACTCAACTTTAATGCTAAATTAAAAATCAGACGTAAGCCAGGTAATAGAAAAAAACATGCTTATAATAACTATCTGGTGTTTTTCTCTGTATGTTTCAGGGATCATTCCCAGATAGAGACACCGCAGAGGATGGATACCACGGCATCTCTCCTGTCACAGCATTTCCTCCTCAGAACAGTTATGGTAACTGTCGCTTAGTTAAAGTAAAAGATGACATAAGATCAGAAGTGTCTTGGTAACAGATGACTTTGGTTGAATGAACAGAAAACGATGTCACAGAAATGCATCCTCATCCTCTCCTGTCTTTAATAGAAATGTTGATTCTTCCTGCAGGGCTCTACGACATGATGGGAAACACATGGGAATGGACGTCCACACCCTTCCGAGCAGCACAACCGATGTACGTGCTGCGTGGCGCCTCCTGGATCGACACAGTGGACGGTTCAGCCAATCATAAGGCACGAGTCACGACCAGGTGAGTTATTTAAAAGAGTGCAGCACAGAGGAAGTGTTCAGCAGTCCTGACTGACATCATGATGGTTCTGATTCTGTGTCCTGCAGGATGGGAAACACTCCTGACTCTGCCTCTGATAACCTTGGATTCAGGTGTGCAGCCAGCGACGGACAGAATCATGGGAAGGAAGAAGACAAAACTGAACTGTAGCAGCAAACAGGAGGTGAAGGACAGTAATGATGTTTCATTTGAAACGATGATTCAGGCGTTATTAATGGAGCTGATGACTAAGCAAGAAAAAAAAGGAAGGGACCAACTAACAATGAATATTCTATATGAATGAATATATGAAACACACTGTATTTCTCCCATGGAGACTTTTTTTAATGATTTTGATTAAACACAAACACTCAACATTCAAGCAATAAATCATTCCCGCCTCACAAGAAGTTCCCTGTCACTGTGTTTCCATATATATTCTTTCCATAGAAATCTCATGTCACTGATTATCCGGGCATGACTGAAGAGACTCGCTGGAATGGCTCATTGTCTGATTGAAAGTCAGAAATAGGACACGCTGTCAGCGTTGGTAGTCTTCCTTCCTTCCTCCCTTGTTGGCTGCTTCTATGTGACTGGAGAGTAAATTGGTCTGCCGGTTTTGTCTCTGCCTCCTCTAATCCTCTCTTTGTCTCCTTGTTTACTTCCTCATATGAGAGCCGGGCTGAGTGGTTGTTTGGACTGATTCTGTTAAACACCACAGACAAGAAGTTTTTTATCAGAACTCCAGTTTTGTTTAAGTATCAAATAACTGTAAGAGGGCAAGCCTCGTTTGTGTTCTTTAGAAACGATCGAGCACCTTTGACCACACAGTCCAGACATATTGTGCAAGAGGACTGAGTGAAGTTTCTTTTTCATTTTTTCATTGCCAAATATTTACTCAAGGCATAATCGGAGAAAACAGCCCAGACCCGTTGAGGCATGGACTCCACTGGACCTCTGAAGGTGTGCTGTGGTATCTGGCACCAAGATGTTAGCAGCAGGTCCTGTAAGTTTTGAGGTGGGGCCTCCATGGATCGGCCTTGTTTGTCCAGCACGTCCCACAGATGCTCGACTGGAATGAGATGTGAGGAGTTTGGAGGCCAAGTCAACACCTTGAACTCGTCGTTTTCCTCAAACCATTCCTGACCCATGGTTGCTTTGTGGCAGGCCGCATTATCCTGCTGAAAGAGGCCACTGCCATCAGGGTTTACCGTTTCCCAATTACCCAATGTTTAGGCTGGCTGTGGCCTGCTCAGGAGTTAGAGCATGTTGTCCACGAATCAGATGATCGGTGGTTCAGTCTCCGGCTCCTCCAGTCTGCATGTTGAAGTGTCCTTGAGCAAGATACTGAACCCCAAATTGCTCCTGAAGGCTGAACCATCAGTGTGTGAATGTGTATGAATGGTTAGCAGCCGTAAAAACACCCTGAGTGGTCAGTAGACTAGAAAGGCGCTATATAAGTACAGTCCATTTACCATTTAGATGGTATGTATCAAAGTAATCCACATGAATGGCAGGAACACTACCCAAAGCATCACACACCTCCACCATTCTTCCCATAATGCATCCTGGTGTCATGTGTTCCCCACATTAGTGACGCACACGCACCTGGCCATCCATGTGATGTTAAAGATAAGATTCCATTGCTCCATGGTCTGATGCTCACATTGTTGGCTGCTTTCAGCAGTGGACATGGGTCAGCATGGACACCCTGACTGGTCTGTTTCTACACAGCCCCATACACAACAAACTCTGTTGGACTGTGTGTTCTGACACCTTTCTATCCTCACGTGCATCAATGAGCCTTGGCAACCCGTGACAGTGTCACTGGTTCACCTCTTTTCCCTCTTGGACAACTTTTGATAAGTACTGACTACTGCAGACCGGGAGACACTCCACAAGACCTGCAGTTTTGGAGATGTTCTGACCCAGTCGTCGAGCCATCACAAGTTGCTTCTAACACGTCAACTTTGAGGACAAAGTGTTGCTTGCTGCCTAATATCCCTTGCCTTGCTCAAGGGCACCTCTGCAGTGTCCAGGAGGTGAACTGGCACCTCTCCAGCTACCAGTCCACCTTCTATACTTTGGTCCATACTGGACTTGAACCGGCCACCCTCTGGTTCCCAAGCCAAGTCTCTATGGACTGAGCTACCAAAAATGATGATACTGTCCCTGGGGGGGCATGAGTCCCCAGAACCAGCATTAAAGTTCCATTCCATTCAAGTCAAACAGAGTCAGGGTGCAGTCTTCATATCATAATAACACTAAAGTGGAAGTGTAAAAAACGTCATTTTGTGGTTTTACATGAGGTGGATGGACAATTTATTGGCTTTAAGCAGTCGACCCAAAAGCTCTCAATAAGCTCATGTAAATATTGTGTGTATATATATATATATATATATATATATATATATATATATATATATATATATATATATATATATATATATATATATATATATATTATTATAATTGATTAATTTATTTTTTGATGAGATGCAGCCTATTGATTAGTGGACTAGTCAAGGTGCTGGTAAGTTTTTGTTTTCTTTGGACAATGCTACGCTAACTGTTTCCAGCCTTTGTGCTAAGCTATGCTAACAAGCTTCATATTTACTGTATGGACATTAGAGTGGTATCAATCTTGTCACCTAATTCTCAGCAAGAAAACAAATAAGTGTATTTTCCAAAACACTTTCTTCTAACTAACTTTGAGTGCTAAAATCTCATTTTCATAAAACAAGCCAGGTTAATGCAACACGCAATTCAAAGTTCTTTATGTAAGAAGATATGAAAGAAACCCAGAGCTCTAAATGAAAGATAGAAATAAATATATATATAGGATTTAAAGAGTGGAATAGAAAAGAAAAATATGCTGAAAGAAAATGAGATTTAAAAGGCAAAAGAAATCAATAATCTATAATGTGAACATTTCATTTAATTTGAACTTGTTTTAATTATAAATCAACCTGTTAAAGTTTTAAAATAAACTTTTAGGGTGAGTTATTGTCTTGATACATTTTCTTACGGGGATGTGCTTTTTTTCGTCTTGTAATTAACGACTGAAATAATAAAAATAACACTATGAATTAGTGATATTCTCTCACCCTGCTGGCAGTGTTGTTTTTTTGTTTTTTTTAATCACCTGATTTATTAATGCTGGTACAGACAAGGTTTCCCACATATTCTAATGAGGTCTGACCTATTTAGAATAAAATGTAAATGATTGGAGATCAGAACAGTTTTACTCTGAAAGTGGGTCCACCTGTCATAAACGCTGACCTACTTCCTGCAGTGTGCGGTACAGAATGTTTAGTACACAGGTTTAAGAGGGACACCAATAAAGAATACAAAACAGACAGGCAACACAAACATGAGCCACCTCCTCCTGCTGCAGGACAAAAAAAAAATAGGTCTACAATTAAAGTTCATTTACAGCAAGTGCACTGCCAAGAGTAAAACTTGATCACTATTTAGAACGTGGCACAAATATTTGAAGCTGGCAGAACATTATGTGGCCCTCTGGAATAAGAAAAGAAACAGGAAAGTTGTTTAACTGGCAATAAAGCAGCAGATAATTGTGGTTTATTTTTGCTGGTGAACTTCAAATCAACTCATGCATGCCTGAAAAAAAACAACTTAAAAAAGCAACTCTAAAGACACAGACAAGCACTCAGTTCAAATAGGATATGTGGATGTGTCACTGACTCATCTCTGCTCATCTATGTAGGTTTGTAACCTAAAATTACCATGTTAACTATAACTGCAAGGAATGACTACATCTGGTGATTTCCCCACAGCACGCAGTCGATACTAGAGTCTGCGGTTTGAACTGTTTTCATCAAATAAGGAAAAAGGATGTTTAAGTTACAACAATGAATTTGACAGCAGTGGATTGTAACTTAATACATGTACTCAAGTGCTGTACTTAAGTACAAATGTGAGGTACTTGAGTATATTTATTCCAGCTATGATTTTTACACAGATTATAAATGTTCATAGGCTTCCTGTCCAGTGTAAACCACGTATCTCCAAAGTAGGTCAATTAGATTTTTTTTTTTTTGATAAACTGAAGAAGTGGTCATTTATGGATTGAGAAAACTCTCTGTCTTAAGATAAACTATTTATGAACTATTTAAACATTGTGTTAGCTGAGCTGATGTAAAGATGACTTTTGAGAGATATGTGTTTCTCACAGGACAAACATGATAATAAATAGCAGTAAAACACTGACAGGTATTTTCATGCATAGTGAGTACTTTTACTTTTGATACCTCAAGTAGATTTAGCTGATAATACTTTTATATACTTTTACGTAAGCAAGGGTTTACAGGACTTTTAGTGGACTATTTTCACTGTGTGGTATCAGTACTTTTACTTAAACAAAGGATCTAAATACTTCTTCCACCGCGGGGTCTGTGTTTGACACTCACTGTAAATTATGATGTTTGTTTTTGTCTTGTTACCATCTGCTCTTTATATTTGTGTTAGTTGATAAAACAGCAGGTTAAATCAGGTATCATACGTCAATCCTGAATAATCTGAATGATCAAAAAGCCCTCCTCCTTTTGTTCCCCTGCAGCCGTGGTATGTTTGCACGTCATGTGTTTGTGCAGTCACTGAAAGGAGGAAGAACACCACAGACGTGCCACACGAAGCCACAGCCTCCAGTGACATCACATGGTGTCATGTCATGCTCTTGTGAGTAAAGAACACTGTTCAGGAAAAACCAGTTTGGAGACATTCTTTGAAGACATCCTCCCTCCTCTCTGTTTTGCTGTCTTCCACTTGCTCTTTCTATATAACCTGGCAGTATCGTCAGGTGCTTCAAGGGATTCTACTTCTTCCAAGCTGATCATGGACTACTCTCAGTCTTTCTCAGCCCTCAATGAGAGGCTGAGACCTCGAATCACCACCAGTGAACAGCTCTTCTCCTCCCTGACCAGACTGGAGGACAGACAGTCGGGCTCGCTCAGGAGCCTGTCTTCATCTTACCGACCTACAGTTCTGCAAAAGGAACCAGAAACAAAAGTCTCAGAAGCCCAAGATCCAGAGGAACTTGGAAATTATGCAGATCAGGAAGATGTGGGCTCTGATGACCTGGAAGAACCTGGTGCTGATCTGCGTGACTTTGACAACTCATGCCTCATCACTGAATTGAATTTAAAAGATGAGGGTGACGAGGACAGCACCTCGCCGTCCGAGGAGAAAGACATTACAGGTGAGCTGGCCTCAAAGACGGGGACAAGTGATTCTTCAGAGTCAGCCGGAGAATGTGGGGACTCATTCCAGAGGAGCTACGTGGATGGGACTTTACCAGACCTGATCAAGAGTGGCAGGCCACTGTGCAGACGCCGGACAGTGGGACACGTCTCAGAGACGGTAGGATATTTATATGTTGGAGAGACTGTTGGGGAGTCTTTTTAACAGTGCATATGTGAAATCTATTCTTCCACAAACAGGCTTGTCACACAATAAAACCTGTTATACAGGGAGGAGAAAGTCCTAACTGTCACTAAGCCAACCATTAAAGATGCAACAGCAACAGATCATGTCCCTCGACGTAATGAATTATGATCAAAATGAGTTTGACGTGAGAGCACAGTATATCTCAGCTTGCTGTCAACATTTTGATTTTACACGACTCTTTATCACCTGATGACAACAGGGCTTGATTTGTGGTCATATAAATGGAAACTGTGCCTCATACTTCATGTGGATACATCTCATCACTCAGTTATCTCTGTGTGGCTTTCTGGGAGTTTCCGTAAATGGGTTCATTTGTGCATATTTGCAGTGTTTGTAAGTGCTGAACAACATCTCAGCCGGTATGACTGGATTTCTTGTTGACAGTCTCAGCCAAGAATCCTGATTAGCAGTTTCTATTTACACTGTGTAGAAATGTCATGAGCTAGCACCTGCTGTGTGCGGGCCAACAATTATCTACATAGACACAAAAGTGGTGTTTTGATATGATGTTCGTTGTCTGCAGCTCAAAGAAGTGCGCAGAGAAGTGGAGCTGTCTCGTAGACGAAGCATCAAGCTTAAAGCCCAGGTGGACAAACTACAGGAGAACAGGGAAGGACTGGGATGGAGCCAACACAGAGAGAGGGTAAAGGTTACATTAAATATCAGGACACGGTGTATTTCTGCACGACTCCGCCCTGGATGATTATGATTTATTTCTGTTCATTTCTATCCCAGGTCACAGAGGAGGTTCTGTCTGTTCTGCGGCTGCTGCACCCGCTGACGGAGTCCAGCCCGCTTCAAGCCTCTCATGGGGAAAACCAGCTGGACGTGGCCCTGACCCAGCTGCAGAATGTGGCTCGCAATCTAGCAATGAGCCACACCAAACAGGTACAGGCAACACCCACACTCAAACAAAGCTCCTTATCATATTCCTGTAGTGTAGTGGGGCATGTTACTGAGGAGAATGTTTGCTCTGTGCATACAAGTGGAAATAAAGGAAGAGTGGACAGGGGTTGGATCTGGCTTATTTAAAGATGCTTTCACCTGTGAGTTATAAAATATTTTTGGCAACGCAGCAAAGAATTTCTATCATCAGTGAGGTAGTTAAATACTAGAAGTCTTAATAAGCCCTGAGGCTTGTACAGAGATAGTAATGCTCAGAGACGCCCGTGTTCTCCTGATGAATCAATTCCCTCATTGTTTCCCTGTCAGACCATTAGGTGTTAAACAGCTCAGCTATGTGGCCTGACAACAAGTTTACAATTGACAGCATCAGTGATGTGAGTCTTTCTGGTATTTACTGTATGTTAGAGAAGGTCACAAGGTGTGTGACTGACAGTGGGATTAGATCAGAACACTGTGAATATACAGATAAGAGAGTCTGTTCCAGAGTTGTGACAGAACATAATGTGCCTCTCCTGCTTCTTCTTTTAAAAGTCCATCTCTGGGAAAGAATCACAGGACGGTGCTATTCTACGCCAGGCACTGTGTGACAGAGATGAAGCCATAGAGAAGTGAGTATACACACACACATACATGACGCACAAAGTCACACTCATCTCTCCTTTGGATGACTCAGTGATTGAAGATTTAAGAGGAAGATTTAAAAGGAAGCTGAAAGTCGTGGATCTATTCTGAGGAATGTGTCATTCTTTCCGTTTCCGCTGTGCAGGAAGAAGGCGATGGAGGCCGAGCTGCTGCGGAGTAAGACAGAGTTGATGTTGCTGAACAACCAGCTGCTGGAGGCCGTACAGAAACGTCTGGAGCTGTCACTGGAGCTCGAGGCCTGGAAGGTAAACCTGAGTTTTATGAAAAAAAGAGGGAATATAGTGAAAATGGAAGGGTCTAATCACTGAACAAATAACTGAAAAATACATGAAAACAGTGGGAATATGTAAATATGTGTGATGTCTAGAAGAATGGGACACACCCACACACCCACCACATAATGAGTGTAAGCACACACACACACGTGTGTACTTTCAGAGCACAGAATGTGTTCAGACGTAAAACAATTAAAATGTTCGCACACACATTACACACAGCACTCCAGCTGGTATCCTGCCACAGTGTTTTGGCCTCAGGTGAGCACCTGGCTCACTGCAGCATTAAACTGAAGCCACACTGCACTTTGGAAGTGTTGTCAAGTTTACTGGTGAGTGAGAGCTGCAGCATCTGCTTCAGCTGTACGCTCAGCCAAACCTAAAAGTGCTGTTTAGAGCTCAAACACCAAAATGTTAGCACCACCGTTACATTTAATAGTCAGATGAATTCTTTCCTCCCTTTAGCAAAAACAAAAAAAAAACATTAGCACCCTTCATAATAATTTGTGTAAAGTCCCTTATTCTCTCAGTGTACTGATGTAACCCTGAACCCCTTTTCTAGAAGCAGCCACACAAATTTAAAGTTTAAAATCGAGCTAACAACCACAATTATTTCTTTAAATGATTTAAAGAGATGATGATTCACTCTGACGTCCTGTTTGTTGTTCTTGCTTCAGGAGGATGTTCAGCTGATCCTCCAGCAGCAGCTGCAGAGTCAACAGCAGGCAGAGCAGGCCCAGAAGAAAACCTACCGCCTGGGCATCCTGAGGAGAAACAACAGACCGCCCATGCAGCGGCCGTCCGCCATTCCTTTGGCTACCTCCACCCCACACACAACCAACTCAAACCAGATCTTCATCTCCAGATCCGCGGTTTCTGCTTCTCCGACTCCCAGTACGCCCAGTACTCCCACCGGCACCCAACGCTGGAAGGACAAGCTGAGGAGAGGCAAGCTCAGTCGTCAAGGAGACCAGGATCCAGTGCAGCAGGATTCAGAGTGGGGCAAGGGTGACAACGGCTTCCAGGTCGTATCACTTGACTGAAACAGTGATGCACTTTGAGTACAATCATAGTGATGCACAGCTGTTTAGAGTCTCCCTCCAGTCAAAACTGGGTTTGGCTTATTGCCACTTGGATGTTTGAACTTCACTGTCCAGATGTATGTACAGAGTTTGACACTAGAGGCAATAATGGATCAATATGCGACTTACATGTTATATATTACTTCAGGTCATATACACAGAGAATGGACTCTTCATTACATGAGACATCTTGTATCAACAGCTAAACCTTTGAAATGAACAATATTCACATATTTATAGATTCTGAATTTCTGAAGCTATCCTTTTTGTGTAAAAATGATATCAGACATTAATTAGTCCAAGTGGAATTTTTTTTGTCTTTAACATGTCTGGAGGGGATCTTTAATGTATTCTTGGGAAAACATGCTTTTGATCTTTGAGTCATTTGACATATGTTTGAAATATGATTATGAATGAGCCATTCCATTGTTTGATACTGTAAAGCCTCACACTTCATTTCCTGAATATGTCATATAGCTGCCATGTTGTAAATAAATAAAATTCTTCTCCTGCTGAGTCACTACATCACGTTAGATTGGATGCACTTTTGTTTGTTACAGTTTCATGAATGAAAAGAAAATTAATAAACTTTGTTTGAGATTTTCAACATTTTATTGTAGAATATTAGTTTGTACATTTTCAATAATATATAATCCACTCCTATATGCATCTTTCACACATTTAAATTTATATATGGCCTTATCTAGAATGAGTGCCACCACTGTGGCAACATGTTCAACAAACGGAGACGTACTGTATATAGCACAGCAAAGTTACTACACCCGATGACAAGAGAAAAGGCATGCTCATAGTTAAACGGATGATTACAGTCTTCAAACTGTTTTTTGAACGTGGTCAAATAAATTCACTTTTCTATAGAGTCCCCCCCCCCCGTTCTTTTTTTTTTTTTTTTTTACATGTTCTTATCCCACTGCAGCACTACAGAAGCTGAAGCAGGGCCCTCGCCCCCGACAATCTATTCATATTGTGCAAGACATGTCCGCCCTGTGGTGAAGAGAACGAGCTGTGTAGTGCTTCTCCACGAACTGGAGCTTGACCAAACGAATAAAATAAGGAGAGTTTCACTCAACTTAACTCTGGTCATTCAAAGCCTTTTAGACTTCTGTGCTCGCACCAAAAGAACATAAAACACTAATTGTAGTAAACATCTAGCGCCCTAATTCAAAATTCACACAGAACTGGCAACCCAGCTGCCAATCTAAAGTCTGCTAGTTAGTATTGTAGAATAAAATTGTTTTATCAAGTTTTACAGACATGGAAAAGGAGCTCTCGATAAAAGAGGCACATACAAATTTACAACACCCTGCTTATTCATACAGATGGCAGTTTCACTACTGTGGACCGTACTGTTCAAACCCATGGAAACAGAAGAGATATTAACACTATTACGATAAGATAACAACATACATTGTTGCAGCATATATTTGTGAGATACCCATAGAGCATGGCGCCTTATTTGTAAAGAGATAGAGATACAGGTAATAAAACGGCAAAACATGTTTCATCAAAACACTCGTTGGACCGAACAAACACGAAGACATTACAACATTACCACGGCTTGTTGCCAGACAGACACGAGAATAGTATGAGTGTACAATAACTAGCATATCCAGTTGTAACCTGAGATAGTCAGGAAACCGATTGTGAATACTGCATTTGAGTGTTTCAGCTTGGTTTTCAAGGAGGATTATGTTGGCATAAAAAATAAAAAAAATTAAATATAACCAGCGCTCTCGATGACCTCGAGTTGTGACAAAGTAACCGACCTGTAAATCCTCATCATCTGATGTGCAGGACATACACAGAGGAGAGGACATAAGGTTCCAAAATATTGAATATATCACTATTATTAACATTAAAATAAGGTTCTACAACAAACTGTAAAGTCTGTATTACTGCCTCTTTGCAGAGCTCCGACCTCCTGACACATGATAACAAAACTCCCTTGTGCACATTCCTCATTTATCAGATACAATATGTTTCATTCCAGTGCTGTCAAAACTTTCATATCTTAATTATCTCACTGCTGGTCAGCAGTCCCAGATTGTACTTGGCCTTAAATCCACGTTACTTTTTAACTGGCATAAATGTCTCAACATAAAGAAAGCACTGTGCAAATGAGAGTTTCTTTGGATTAGTACATTACCTCCAAAAACAGCCCTGTTATGATACACTGGAGATATATTCATTTCTATTTTCTACCGATCTAAAAAACGTTGAACCACTGAAACCAGCCAATCTAATAACACTACCTGTCTGGCAGAGAGACTAAACAAAAGAAAAGTTCACCTACACTGAGCTAAGTTTGTTTAGAGATAAGAACTGACTGCTGTAAAAGGGTGAGTTTGGTCCAGTGTTGGCATCTATTAGCATCATTAATGACTCCACTCACTCTTGCTGAAAGGGGGGAGGGGATGCTCAGAGGTGCCAGGCATAAAACAGTTCGGAGGCGCAGGGCGGGAGGCAGCTAGGACTGAAGGAAGGAGATGATGGAGCTGATGAAATCTAAGGGTTTATCTGCGTGGATCCAGTGGCTCGCGTCCGGGATGTACTGGATGTCAGCGTTTGGGAACAGCCTCTGGATTTCTGGGTAATCTTCGGAGCTGTGTCGGGAGGGAAGACACAGAGAGGGAGGAGTGAGCACGTCAGCTAAAATGTGGTCAAACACAGCTGGTGTGTTCACGTTACATGTACATGTATCAGAACTTGCACGTATATACGCAGTCATTATATAGACATGGATTTTACATAACAATGAATATCAGAGAATATTAATCAAAATGTATCACACACTGCAAATCTGAAAGGGACTGAAGTCCATGTAATTGCATGTCCTCAGACCGCAGACTTTTGTTGCATGTCATTTCCCATCTGTATGTACTGTATCCTGCCTGTCAAACAGTATACATCTACTGTATGTGGGTTATCATATTTAAGGAATCAATAATCACAGAAACTCAGTCTAGAATATATTACATTTCAGCTAAACCAAAGACCTGAGGACACGGAGCTTCAGCATTTACATGCTAAGAGATGTAATAACCCTCTGTATGACAATAGGCTGTTTAGACAAACAAGAGATATATACTTATCATCCAAAGACCACTGTGTGTACACTATGTTCAACAGACGGTATCATTATATATTACATTACATTCAATTATTGCTAACATTAATGTCATTATGTTTTTTCTTCTTCCCCTCATCTTCTTAGTATGCATGTGTCCATGTATGGATATATGTACATGTATATCAGGGGTGTCAAACTGAAATCACCCAGTGGGCCATAATTGAAGACTGGGACTATGTACGGACACATTAGCTCCACAAACAAGGCACACAGGCTCACCGACATAGGAGGTAAACGTGTGTCAGTAGCCTCCCACCTGCTTTGAAAGTCTTCTGGGCCGCTGTGTGTTCATCCGCTGACTGCTGATTTGTGTGTCATTAAACAACCGAAGCAGGAGGGGTGGTGCACAGGTCTTGACCGATGACAGTATCTTGACCTGTGTGGTGGCTGATGCAGTGCATTGTGGGATTTGTAGTATGAGCGGTGGGAGTGCAATTTACCGGCGGGCCATTAATAATAAACATATGAAATCGTATCTCTCAGGCCTTGTGTTTAGCATGTCTAATGTATATATATATATACACTAATTTATTTACATGAATCCCCCTCCCCTATCCAACCCCCAGTTCCAGAACCCAGCCCCCCTTGTTCCTCAGTGTGGGGTGGTGGTTGGCATTTTCCCAGGTCCAAGCCACAGGCGGGGGCCTCTGCACAGCATAAAAAAATGGATGCGGATGTTCTCAAGACCCACAACCCACAATATCTAACCCTAATCAAAGGCAAGGGTAACAGTTGCAGGATGAGCTGGCCCCCTCATAAGTATCTGGGGGCTGCACAACATGCAAGGAAAATGAGAAATACATTTATTAAATTAAATGAAGTTAAATACAGATTATTGCTGGGTTCTGCCCCTCGGGTCATGGTATGGAGATCCCTTCTTCCTGTTGCACCTCTGTGCCTTAGATCTGCCCTGCTGGTGACCAGACCTGAGACCTGCTGTGCATATTTGTACACTTCGGTGACAGGTAGTGGAATACAGAGTAATCTATTTAGAGACTAACATTTCAAATAGGCTTGTGAATAAGTTGTGATGATACAATATGGAGCATTTTCACTGAGTGTTCTAAGCTTATGTAGCTGTCACTATAAAGATAAACACTGTGTCTGTGTGGGGTTATACCTGATATAAGCAGAACTGGCTCCACCCAAAAACAGTGTAGGTCCCTCATAGATGGTGTTAAAGCTGGGGAAACTCATGATGTCCTCAAGGTGCGCTGAGATGGCCTCCAAGTTGACTCTCCAGGCGTAATGGCCGTTGTGCTCCACCAGGTTAGTCAGCAAGAACTGACGCACTGAGCGCTCCTGTGGGAGGGAAGGACCGTTCAGACTGATGGAAGAAGTGAAGTTTCAAGTTTGTACACTACCTGCTCAGCAGCAAACAGCAGACAGACTCTTTTAAACTCTCTAATTGTTCCCACAGTTTTTGCAACGAAAGCTCAGAAAAACTCACCAGTGTCTATTGAGCAACGCGTTTAGAGACCGACTGCTGAGTCAAAAATATCAGATACAGAAAAGTACTTGACAAGACTCACAGGGGTCACATTATTCAGAAAGATAATATCTTTTTCCAGTTATTCGCAGATGATACACAGCTCTATTGAAGCTGTGACCCATCTAATCATTTCCAGGATGCAGGCAGCCTTCTAAACCGCCTTCAGGACATCCACAGGTGGATGTTACAAAATTTCCTGCAGCTGAATATGAGACAGAGATATTGGTCATAGATCAAGATTCTGAAAATATTCAAATCTCAAACAGTCTTGGCTCTCTGTCTTGTTCCATAACACAGCACTGCAGAAAGCTTGGAGTCATTTTAGTTCTGCTTATAAACACAAATATTCAACAGCTCAGTCCTGCTTTTATCACCTGCGAAACATTAAAAAGATCATTCCTCCCTGCAAAAAATCTGGAAACTGTCATTCATGCATTCATAATCAGTTGGCTAGATTACTGTAACTCACTGCTCTCTGGCGTCAGTAAAAAAAAATCCCTCTCTCGTCTCCAGCTCATCCAAAACTCTGCTACAAAAGGAACGTGATCACATCACACCGGCTACTGGTTATCTACAGAGTATCCCGTCCCGCTTCCTGAGATCCTTAGATAACTCATTCCTGGTCGTCTCATGGTCCAAATATATCCACAAAGGTGATAGAGCCTTTGCAGTCTGAGTTTCAAGACTGTGGACTGATCTGCCTGAGGGGATCAACTTTTAAGTCACTTTTAAAAACATGCTTTTATGAAAGGGCCCTTAGTTGACTTTTATGTTCTATGTCACATTTTATCCTATTTTTTATTAATTTAATGATTTTAACGTATTGTTATTGTGTTCTGTTTTATTGTAAAGCACTTTGTAACTCTGTTTTGAAAGGTGCTATATAAATAAAGTTTATTATTATTATTATAAGATAAAATGCCCTCCTGACAAACATCCCAGTTTTATGTCACTGAAGAACTATTTGAAACACTCAAATCAAAAAGGAGTCCTGACCTTGACCAAACTGCGCAGCTGATCCTCAGCCATCCGCCTGGCGGTGGAGCGTGGGATGTCACTGGAAATCTTCACCTCCTGCATGGCCTGGATGTAATAGCGGAAGTTGGTGCGTGTGGTCGTCTGGGCTGGACTGATGTCGACTACCACCAACCTCTCCACTAAACCAGGCTACAAACAGAGAAAGACAGATTGGGGTAAGCAGGCAGGAAAAGAGACGTCACTGAAAACCAATGAGGAAACAGGACGTCTCGGTGTGGAACAAAGGTCAGAGGGGGTGTACAGTGAGAGAGGTCAGGTGACATCCAGTGCACTGTAGTGTCATGATAAACATGTGGTGACTTTTCTCGACAGCTAACCTGCATCAGGGCCGTCGCCATGGCGGTCTTCCCTCCCATGCTGTGGCCAATAAGGACGCACTTCTCGATGCGCAGCTGGGCGAGGAGGTGTTTCAAATCATTGGTCATCGCTTCATAGGTCAGCGCTGAGCTGTGAGGGCTGTTGCCATGGTTACGGGCATCTACAGTCAGCACCTAACTGGACAAAGGACAGTTAGGATATTTGGAATGGGGGGAAAGAGGCAGCAGGATGGAAACAGAAAGAATGCTGTAAACTGTATACTTGGCTCCAGCTCAGGTGACTGACAGCACAAACAAAGGCTGGATTGTGCACATGAGGTGATGAACTTCGTCGAGCAAGCCAAAGAGCAGATTATCTATCAGTATTTATACAAAAGAACAGACTGCTGAGGAGTTGTATCAAATGACTGGCCACACACTGGCTGATTGTACGTTCCCATGCCTGCTTTTGTAAGAGAGTATCAGGCTGCTGAGAGCAAACTAACACATAGAGATGAATTGTTTTCCATGTAACAACAGACAGGTGTGAGGTCTTCATCACTGCATTACCTTTCGGCCTGTGCGCTGCACCAAGGACTTCGCTATGGAGTGGAAGTTAGATTTGCTGCCAAAAAGGCCGTGAAGAAACACCAGGGGAGTGCTCTCTCCCTTCCCATCGAAGACATCATAGGTCAAGTTGACTGGGCTGGGAAAAAAAGTGATTGATTAGTTAGAATGTCCCCGGCTGTGTCTGCGGTGAGAATTATGTCTCTATATCCTCTAACAAACTGATGAAACTGTCATGGAGTGGAGATGATAATTGAATTGCTTCAACTCACAGCCTTGTGCTTTCCTAATTTGACCCTTGTCCCATTCAATCAGGACATCAGGGGATAAAATTCAGTGATTCGTGATTTATTTGGTTAGAAAGGTTTTGCTTCCACCTACTGGTGACATGTTAGGTAACAATACAGGTACAGATACTGTACAATGTCCAATGTTTTATCTTATATAAAGACACCATGTTTAACATTTGCCGTTCTACGGGTGTGTGAATTGAAAAAATATGTAAATATTTGGTTGCCGTTAACATCTGCTGCAGATGTTGATGTAACAGTATACAGAGAGAGGGCACAATCACATGACACACCTGCACAATGAAGAAAACAATACAATAGCCCCGATGAATTAAAAATGATCTTTGTGAAGTTACATCAGAAAGACTTGTAACTCTATCAGGGGTGTAAATAACACAAATATTTCCATTCTTCTTGGATTATTATTTATTTATTCAAGTGAAAACACACATCACACTGTCTCAGAACTGGAGGTGACATCTACAAATGATTTAGATATTTTAAACCCAGAGATGACTGACACATTTATATGTTCGGTAGCACTAATCTCTTCTATGGTTTATAGTGTGTTGTAGTTTATTACACCAGTGTATTAATGAAAACTGCAGGCCTACTCTTTACAAATTCAGAATCATCCGTGCACACACACTTCAGTACTGACATCTACACAGCAGATGCCTGTTCACTACACACAGCTAGCTGCATGTAGTACAACAGCCCTGCCATCAATGTTAGCTTCATGCCGAGAGCTGTTTCTAATATTGTGTCTACACTCGATAAAAACTGAATATTACACACAGCTCTGTGTCACTAATTATTACAGCACGTTGGAAATGTATGAACGCGTTGAAACACAAACTAACAGTGGAGCACTGATGGAGGTTTATAACGGCGAGCAGCGTTCATGTTAGCTCGGCTCAGCTAACTGGCAATGTAGCATAGCACACCGTACACACACACCGTTTGTTCAGCTTCATAACCGGATAACATGAAGCAGTCCACGGCTAAAATCCTCTGTGCTCAGCTGCAGGTTGACCCTCATGCTAACCAGCCGCCTGAATGTCATTTATGCAGACTGTGTGAAGTTAATGGTTTATAACGGTGTAAAGACACACACAGCACGGCGACACGTTCACACGGAGTTACCGGCTGCTTTAACAGACTAATACCGGGCTGTCATGTCCAGCCAGCACCGCCGGAACCCGCTGCAGCTCAGGCAGACAGAGGGCATCAGTTAGCAGGGAAGCTAGCGGGGATACCTGGATGAGCTTGCTGTCCGGACCGCAGCAGCCGCCCCGCACACATCCTGCTGTCCGGGGAATAAACGACACGACGGCCGGCCGCTCAGCAGTCCTCTCTGGATCAGGCGACACAAAGCACTCATGGCAGCATACGCTCCGTTACCGGGCGGTCGACAAACAGCATGTGGGTTAAAAACACGGCCACAGTGACAGCAGAGGTTCGGTGTGTGAGTGCAGAGCCCCGGAGGTCGAGATTGAAGGGAGCTTCAGTCTGTCAACAGCTGATTCTGCGTCATGACGTAGGACGTACAAATATTTTGTCTTCTTGTTCCCTGAGTTTAGTCTCGCAGGCGGCGTAAAAATGACCTGTGGAGCAACACTGCGAGTAATCTCGATTATGACAATAAATCAAAGAAAATAATCTTATTTATTTTGATCTGGTAAATAATAGATTCCGTTAGGTGTATGTATAATGAGATTAAGCTCGAACAATGAGCTGGATTAGCGCGTGAAATATGAATGTATTGAAGGTTAAACAGCGCAGACTGTGACTTCACATGACTAGATGGAAATGTTTTTTTAATGTACAGTTTAACATGACTGCAGTCTGAAACTCACTGTTTCTATCTTAAACCGCATTTCAGTTCAAATGAGCCAACAGAGCTATAAACACTACTCATGGCTTTGTTGAGCCACTAGGTGGCGCCACAGTGTCACAGTCAGTGTGTTGAGCGGCCAGCTGCTCCCTGTGAGAGCTCACAGTGAATAATCGGGTCATCCTTATGGGGACATTTGTAGAAGACACATCAAATGTTGTTGTCTTCAGTCTGTCTCCTGTAACAGGCTGTTCTGTTCTGTCATCTGAGAAAAAGCCCAAACTTCACGTTGCTGCGTTTTATGTTTTTCCACTGTACAACAGCAGAGTTTAGTTTCAAGTTTGAGGTTTATTTGTCATATGCAGGTTAACACGGGGTCAACAATGCAATGCAATGTGTTGGACAAGAGGAACCGGTCAGCTCAGCATTAAGAGCCAATAACTGTGTAACAGGAATAGAAATAAGGAGTGAAATACAGTATTATAAAAAAAAGAATAATATAAAAAACAAAATATAAAATATACTAAAATAAAATATGAAAAATATCTATGAATGTTCTATACACTGTGCAAGACAAGGTTATGACAACTATGTTCAAGTATTGAGAAGTATTACTGTATAAATAGATATGACCATACTATATGAATAAGATATATTACACTATTGGAAATATTATGAAAATAAGTGTTTTACAGGTGTTTTACAAATTAGTATTGCACAAAAATATCCACCCATATTCATAAATGTGTATTGTGTTTTATTATTTTTCTGTATTTACTCTGCTATAGAGTTTCAGTGCTTATTATTAAACAGCGTTGTGCCTTGTGACAGCGCAGATTATTCCGGTGGATTATTCTACACCTCATTAGACTTCATTGTTACAGTTTGTGGGTTCACTTGTATGAATTTAAATATTAGTTATCAGTTCTGAAATTTTAAAGATCTATTCACCCACACACAGCTTAATGAATTTAAGAGATTCATAGGCACTCAGTGAGGTATATGGCTACAACCAAATTTATTTATAATTGGTCTTTATACCAAACTGTACACAGCAGTGCCCCCTCTCACTCTGCCTGTATCACTCTGTTCTGTTCAGTCCGGTTGATTTTTGGCCTTGTGTATGTGCCTCCTGTCATGCACAGGATCATAAAAACAAATCATCAGTCTATAGGCTTGGAGAACCTGGCCTTCCTCGCTGTGTCGCCAAACATTCATTGCTATGGGAGACGTGTCTGCTGGGACAAAGCATGCTATGAACTGTCACCATAGTGATGGTGTGAGACAGAGGCCTGGGGGAGGACACGATACAAACCCAACTGACAGAAGAAAAGGGAATTGGCCAGCGATTGTGCATTTCTGTTGAACACTGTATCTCAACTGTAACCTTCCTTAAACTAAGTATAAAAAAACTGCCAGCACAGTTTCTGATGCTAACTGACTTACCTTCTTAAGTGATGAAATTATTTGAAATGTACTGCCTTTGTTTTAAATTCAGAAATAGAGATTGTCAGTGACAGTTTTAAAGAAAGGTTGTTCTTCCATTCCACTTTGAAATGGACAGACGCTGGCCGTGCATCCGTGCGTACCGTGGTTTTACCTCTTGACTGCGTAATGAAGCTAAGTGTCCTGACAGTTAACGTCAGCCCTTCTTTATGCTACACAGAGCACAGCAAATAAAGTTTGTTCTCAACCTGCTCTTTTCAAAATGCCTGTACATGCACACTCACATTACAGTAGGTTTTCAAACTATAGGAGAAACATCTGGAAGAATGTAAATTGAAAGTATCTGCAGTTTTATATTTACGTTTTAAGGCACTTGCACTTGCTGAGTATTTTTATTTTCTGCTACTTTATAATTCTACTCCACTGCAATCCAATGGCAAATATTTTACTTTTTACTCCATGTATACCACCTTTTTTAGAACTTTAGTAACCAGCTACTTGGCAGATTGAGATAAATAAACAAATCATTTCTGATGTATTGTTATTGGTTAAGATAAGAATTTATTGATTGATAGGGGTACACAAGCTATGGAACAGTATATTAAGTAATATACATAAAATATACATGTTTATAAAGTAATAGTTCCACTGTGATGAACACACACATAACAATACATAGAGTCATACACAACAGTGCAATAATATAATATACAGTTTTTGAAGAGCATCTTTTACTTTTGGTGCTTTAAGTGTAGTTTGATGTCAGTCCTTAGTACTTTTACACTGAATACATTTATACTGTGGTATTGGTACTTAAGTAAAGAAGTAAGATCCGATAACTTATTGCAATGCTGGCTCTCACATGATAGTGCAGAGGTATGTTAGATTCCTCTTATTCCCTGAAGTGCTATGTGTAAACAGTACTCTGTAATGTATTAAGTCATGCTTTGTTGGCTCGGCTGACCATGTGAAACAACCACTGTGTGCAGACTGTAGTCCAATAAACATTCAGAGTCTTTTAGGCCAATGTGAAGACTGTAGACGTTAAATAAATAAAACATGTATGTCAACCTACAACTATTAAATTTCATTTAGAACGACCTGCCATAGTATCAGATATCTGCTAATTTACAATACAAGAGACCTTAACTTCTGCTTTCACCGGTGCACTTTGACAGTTTGAGTGTCTGTGTCAGCTTTATAAATCTATAAGTCTCTGACCACCTCATATATTTTTATTTGAAGAGATTTATTGGAAATATGCAGTGGATTTATAAATGTAATAAAGAGAAATGTTTAGACATCTATAATGATAGTCACAGTCATGATGCACATGAGTAGAATATTAATTTCCCACTCTTCTTACTGTTTCAACAAATTGCAAACTTTGTGTATTGTTGCTTTTTGTAGCCATATCCTCTGTATATTGTCTTTAAAAAGTACATTGATACATATACTGTACATAAAAAAATCCTGGGAAGCTCTTTCTCATACAGAGTTTGTTCAAAATCCTGATATCTGTATTTATTATTTATTGTTGTGACATAAATGTTGATACCAAATTGTTTTCATCTTTCAAAACATCTCCAATTTATCTGTGTTTACAGATTTAAACAGATTGACGACTCATTACGTCATAAAACACAGCACAAAGCTCCCTGATAAGAACAGGATTATCAGGATATTATGAGGGCGGACAGGAATGTTTGGGCAAAACAGTGTCAGAAGTCAGAAAACAGAAGTCAGAATACTGTATGTATACTACAGACCTGTCAACACCTAGGATCACAGTGTTGAAATCTTGTTTATCTATAGCCTACAATCATCATTATGGTTCCCCTTTTTTATTTCACGCCTGTGGAAGCTTAGCTCAGGCTCTGTACTACGATTTATCTGATATTCATTGAATAACTCTAATTTCATCCAAAACTCTAATTCAGAAGTTTCTCATGGAATTATTCAATGTTCCACCCTGATGAATCGCAGCACAAACCAACAAGCTCCTTCTAAATAAAGAAAATGACCTGTATCCTGATATTAAATTAGAAAATTTAGAGCATTTATATGACAGATGCATACACAAAATAACATATTTATTGACTCATGTCTGCGACACTTTATCTGCTTTACAAAACTTTACAGCCCAATAATCAGTGAAGTTAAAAAAACTCAGTGATAACTTGGGCTAATACTTTCTAGTGTCTCTATCAGGTACCTGTTGGACTTTGCTGTCCAGTCATCATCTTGTTTGTCAGAAATATTCTACCTGTCAGCTTCACGTGTTCTTGCAGGAAAGAGAAGTTGACATTCAAATGTGTGATCAATGACATTTGTGCAGCCTAAAAGAACAATGGGTTTATTCTCTGTACTGCACTGTCAAAACAAAGAGCTCTTCTTTTCCCCCCTGTCATGCTACTTTAGTTCTCATTTTCTCACACTTCTTCATTTTTCATATTTTAGTTTTTGAATCTTTGCTACAGCACATTAAAGGCACCCTGTGGAGTTTTTAAACACTAGCAGTGCTATATAGCAAATGTTTTTACGAGTGTGTCCCCATTTTGTTTGTATCATGTGTACGTGAATTTAGCTTTAACTTTCCTATGAACAATGAAGTGTCTCTGTTTTGCACTATACAATAAACACTGCCCATGACTACCAATGACTATTTTCATGATTGATTTGGTCTTTTTTTTCTGTTGTTTAATCTATACATTCTCAAACAATTGCGAAAAATGTCCATCCTAGTTTCCCAGAGCTCAGTCGACATCTTCAAATTACTTGTTTTGTTTATCTAATTGCCCCTAATTAGTGCTGGAATATAACTAGATACATTTAACTTTAGTTAGCAGTTTCGAAGTAAATATCACCTAAACTGGGACCAAGTCAAGACCAAGACTAAGACCAAGACCAAGACCAGTTAGTATGTAGCCCACTTAAGTAGCTAACATGTAGCTAATATTCATCAAATCTCTGAGGTGATGCATGGTTCCAGTCTTCTCAGTAAGTGTTTTGCAGGATTTACAGACTGCTGTGCTCACTTTGTCGTTCTCATTCTCTTATTTAATGTTGACCCACAAACAACTATAATGATCAAGTTCACAGTCCTAAAAATGAACTAGTTCACGTTTAATTCTTTTTTTAAATGACCTGCTTTACAAAATACTTATTTTGATTTGTTCTAAGAACTCAGAGCAGCTGACCTGAATAGTCCTTTCCTCTCTTTGCTGTTGCACGTGTTTGGTCTATGATAACATGTTTCTCAACCGCTTTCACCGCCATTTGTTTCACTCATGCTCTTCAGCGGAAAACCAATGTTGCATGAAGTGTAAAAATATTTTTGGGTCATTATGAAATTGTAGCAGGACAAATGAGATAATATTAGGTGATTATGCAAAACACCGGTGATATTCCTGCAGTTGTGGTCTTGACTGGTGTTGAAACAAAATCCTGAGAACTCTTTGGCCAAGACTGAGACAGGACAGAAAAATCAAGCAGCAGCCTCAAAATTCCTCAAATTGCCAATACTAAATGTCCAACTTCATGGCAGAAATAATCATGTTTATAGCCTGGTACAAAAAATGGTGACTTTTTAATGCACTCACCTTTTCAAATTATATTAAGACTTAAACTTATGCAGAATAAACAGCATGGCCAATTTGATTGACAGGTAGGCGCTGTTACAGGTGGCTTGTTTGGGCAACCAGGCTTTATTCAGCCTGCCCGAGACAGACCGATCTCAAGAGACTGCTTTTCAGCTAAGCTAATATTATTTCAAATAGAAAAGATGACAATCGTGTGAGATGTGGTAACATATGAACATGTATACTTTAACTCCACAGCTACAATTAGATGATTTATTCACAGTTAGTGTATTCTATTAGCAAAAAGAAAAAAAAAAGATTGTCATACTTATTCTGTTGAATTGGTCAAATTCCACTTAGTGACCTCGGTCATGGTCCTCAGAGATTACAGTGGTAGGACAAGGCGTGTGTGACTGATTGGTAACATCTGGTGGTAGAGAACTGTTCATCGAGCAGTAAGGGTAGCTGGGGCGTTTCAAGGCTGATAAAGCACCTTTGATTCTCTTTTCTACAGATAAAGCTGTAAAATGTTGTGACTCAGTGGTTCAAAACCCTCATGTGACTGTCCAACATGTCCTGACTCTGCATTAACCAGGATGATATTTATTATCCATGTGTTTTCTTAGTACATGCTGTACCCTACCCAATGGAGACAAATCACAATGATGCTTTAGAGCTGAATATTAATCATTAACATTATTTGTTCACTGTTTATTTCATTTAAACAGCCTATAAATACATTTACATTAAACTGACACATCAGCAGTTCAACAAAGATGCTGTCCTCTGCTTTTTTTTTTGGAAATTTTAAAGCCGGTGCTTCCTCACTCTCATTCACTGTCTATGCCTCTTGACTAAAGCTCTCTCTCCCTCTCTCAGTTTCAGAGACATCTCAGGCTGACTGTGGAGGCTTGACCGATCTGAGTGTTTGATTGGTGGCTGCAGTGTGACGTCGGGCAGCGTTTTTCCAAAAGCTGGATCCTGCTCAACTTCTTTGCGGACGACCTTGTGGTGCAGAATGCTGTACCCAAAATGGACGACCACAACTCAAATGAAAAACCTGCGTTTTCGCCGCAGCGCTGGATCCTGTCTGAATGCGGTCTTATCATGTTAACAGCATCAGACCCTGATCAGTCTCATCATTCATTAGCTTGTTAATCAAGTGACAACATGTGAAATGAAGCCAACACAAAGTGCCAAAAAGCTACACTGAGGCTGGCTACAAAATGAGTCAGTCTCCATAAGTCCCCATGTTGAAATGTCCAGCTTCACAGCAGAAATAAACATGTTTACAGCCTGGTACAAAAAACAGTTTTGGTCTCTGTAGTGTAGATAATTTCCACATCCACGTTAACTGCACAGAGGTTACGTTTCTTATGGAACACAGCTGTTCAAATTATATTAAGGCGTAAAGTTATATAGAATTAAGACTGCTGCCACTTTGAGAGACAGATGGGCGCTGTCACACGTTTCTGGTTTTAACAACCAGACTTCATTCAGCTAGCTGAGGCCGGGCTTCTAAGATGGTGACGACCAGAGCCACCACACTCTGAGCTTCTACAGCAACCTGTGGAGACTGTCCATTTTTATTTATACATTCTATGTTGTTAACATTTTATAAACCTCAAGTTAAAGACTAGATGTTCTGCTTGTAGCATTTTGTTGAAACTGCTGGGATGATTGTTGGAAAAGGTCACAGCTCAGGTGTCAACATAATGCATTTAAAGACCCCCTCCGATGAAAATCGCGTTTTTCATGTTGTTCACATGTTCATGGGGCATTTTTCTGACGCTAGAGGACATATAAGTAGAAAAGTAAGTTTGAAATTGCATTTCTGAGTATTTCTGCCTTCAAATTGCCGTGAACCAGTGGCAGACGCAAAATGGCAGTTTCAAGCAGACTGGGTTTGTGACGTATGAAACCCTGGGCAGGCCACAAGCTCGGGCCCTGAGGCCGGACGGAAGGGCTGCAAGCTAACGTAAAGACCTAGCGTGAGGACAAAGCTCTCAGCAACGGAGGGGCTGCAGGGCTGCAAGCTAACGTAAAGACCTAGCGTGAGGACAAAGCTCTCAGCAACGGAGGGGCTGCAGGGCTGCAAGCTAACGTAAAGACCTAGCGCGGACCCAGCTCTCAGCAACAGGGAGCGGGGGGGACAGCGGAGAGCAGCGGAGTCTCCGCCCACGACTCAGAGGCGCATTGCTAATGAGCTGCTGGCGCTCTGCGGCAGAAGAGCCCTGGGAAATGGCACAGGTTTTGTGATTTTGGCTAAAAACTTCAGAATCACAGTTTAAAGACCACTGAGAACGCTTTAAAATAGCTAAAAAGGATGATTGGAGGGGGTCTTTAATGAGTAAACTAAATGTTCTTTCAAAAACAGAACAATGATAGATAGAAAACTCATATTACTGGGCCTGTTAACATGTGTAAGTATATAGTATATAGTGTATAGTGTTTTTAAGGTTCTTGTCCCCTGTGTTGAAAAGGGTTGATATATATGATGCAGCTCCTTCCTGTCTCTCATTCCACGCTGCTTACTACAATGTTATTTTATTTCCACATGCCAGAAATGATCTCATGACCCTCTGGGTGGGTTCCAACCCCCACGTTGAGAACCACTAGTTTAACAGACAATAAAGTCTTGTTCTGGAACAACTGTTATAACATAAACACATGTAAGGAATAGAGATACAAATCTGGGCAGACTGACTTTTATTTGCAGGCCAAATAAATCAGTTGATCCATTTTTAGATCCTGTTGCAGAGTCTGTGGAGTCTAGTTGTTGCAGAACACATGCAGGATACACACAGGAGGCTCCAGTATGAATCTCTTGTAACGGACAGAGCGGGCCAATAAACTGCTGACGTCCTAAGGCTGTCACCTTTGAAGTACACCTGACCTGCTGAACAAGAGATTTTTTTTTTTCCTAAAACACAGCGCTGACACAAAACTGAGCATTTCTCTTTTTCCCCCATTTTGTTTAACTTCCTCCTGATAACCACTGGAGCTGCACTAATGGTCACTTCATATGTGTACCTGTTCTCTCCTTTCTTTCTCCATGCTATAGCCAACAGGCAAAACAGCCCCCACCACACCTAAGCAGTATGTAGCTCCGACTAATCTGCCAGATGAGTTTACCTCAGTTGTACCTCCGGCTAAACAAAGAAACACAACTCCCAAAGCCCAACCCAACTTTCAGGTTTTTAAACTATTTGCTTTGGACCATTCCCTGTTTGTTTTGGTAGCAAATGCGTTGTGATGTCTCTCCTGTGTTTTCTTTGACATGCTACAAAAAGGATTAAATAGCACTTCTTGATTAAAGAGAAAAAAGCCTTCATTTTTAATATGACTTTATTAAAATCAGCAAAGTATTTGCAGTTTAAGCACTACTATAAAACATTTAACAAAGCATTTTATTTTTAAATCAGCTCTCTTAACGAACATTTGAACATCACTAAAGTAAATTGTGTTTAACTTTGAATAAAAAGTCGTTTTTAAAAGAGATGGAGATGACTTATTGTAATATTTCTACACACAAAACACATCCTGCTGATCTGGAAACAAACATCCTACAACAGCCAGTCACATGCACGCGCGCACACACACACACACACACACACACACACACACACACTAAAGAGTTTTTTTGGCTCTTTGTTTGACATACTGAGGGACGTACAGGCTGTTGTTTCTGATATAAAAGATACAAAAACGTTTGAAACTAAGACACAGTACAATTCTCTTTGAAACACAGACACATGGTGGAATATGTGGTTTTTACAATACATAAGAAATACATTTTTTATTACATAAATATAAAATAAACTCACATGTGGACACATGCCATCTGAAACAGTCTCTTCTCTGTCCTCAAACTGTGAAACTCTGAAGAGGCAGATAGAGTTGTTACCTAGGGCCATATCATGGATCCATCTTTAGTTTCAGTCTCAGCAGAAACTCTCCTAAGCAAATATTACATGCAAAGCACACACACACAGACGCACACACACACACACACACACACACACACACACACACACACACACACACACACACACTGAACAATCACACAACCAAATCCATGTAAAATGAGAGCAGGCGCTTCCTTGTCATTGTCAGTGAAATGACACACAGCATTTTAACGAAAAGTTTCAGTGTAACTTGAAACCAGCCACTAATGATAGAGAGCAACACACACACACACGCACACACACACACACACACACACACACACACATACAAGAAGCAGGTGTTTTCAAATTCACATAATGCCACAGACGTTTTAGTATAAATACATTTAGTCAAACATTTCACAAGAATAAAGTTACATTTTACTGGAAAACACGCTGCTCATGTGTTGAACATTAAAGCCTCTTTGACAAGACACACTCGCTGGATTATAGCAGGGCGTTAGAAGGGGTTAAAATGATGTAAATGAATATCTGATGCAAAGCGAAGCAGAAAGATCAATATTTGTACACTCATCTTCATCTCGGAGTCTCTTTATGGAATTAACCCTATGGTTTCAGACAGCAAAAAAACATCAACACAGACACACAAAAAAAACACTTCTGTGCAACAAACATTTCATCCAAAAGATAAATTATCCAATCAAACATAGTCTTTTCTGTCGTAGCCTGCACCTGCACTGGTGCTGCGCGGGGCGGAGTAGGCCATCCTGGGTGGCTTGTACTGCTTCTCTTTTGGCGGGCAGCTGCTGCACAACATGGCCCCACCAATCAGGAGCAAGGCGGCCGCACCCCAGCCGATGTAGAGCGATGCCCCGAGCTCCCTCCTCTGTGCGTTGGTCAGGATTGGGTTGTAGAAATCCCTGATAACCACGCTGGCGGTCCAGGAGACAGGGATGAGGACCAAAAGGCCTGCGAGGATGAAGAAAATTCCAGCGATGATCATCACTTTGGCCTTGGACGGCTCGTCTTCGATGCAGTTTGTGCACTTGGCGCCAACGATAGAGATCAGGACCCCCAGCACCCCGAGGATGATGGCGATGATCATCATTGCTCTGGAGGCCTGTAGTTCCTGAGGCAAAGCCAGCAACGAGTCGTAGACCTTGCACTGCATCTGGCCCGTGCTCTGGGTGACACAGTTCATCCACAAACCTTCCCAGATGGTCTGAGCCGTAATGATGTTGGCTCCGATGAAGGCCGTCACCCTCCACATTGGCAGAGCACATGTCACTATCGCAATGATAAAGCCAAGGACTCCAAGGGCAATGCCCACGATCTCCATGCCCATCGACATGCTGGCTCTTTGTCTGATGACAGAACAAAAATTTAAATAGTGATTTTCCAACTAACAAAGCTCACTGTCAGGTCGCAGTGAAGAGTCTCCTCCTGTGTTGTTCAGGTGTCCTTTGAAAAGTGTGAGCACCTGTAAGCTGGTGTGATGTAGCTCTGAGATGCTGCCACGGAAACAAAAGAGCCTTTATACCTCAGGGGAGAAAGGAGGAGTCCCCTGGTGATGTCGTCAACAGGAGGCCGTCTACACAAAAAAGGAAAAGAAAGTCACCACCTGTGCACATACAGTGGAGGAGGGGAGCTAGAGGCAGGGCGGGTGAAGAAGGATGTGATGGAGGGAGGGTGTGTGTGTGCCCGTGTCTGTGTGTGTGTGTGTGTGTGTGTGTGTTTGGTGGGGGTTGGTCACAGGTGAGATGGCTGCCTCTTGACTACCAAGAAAGATCAACACTTCAAAAAAAAAAGCACTTCACCTGCTGTGTTCTACCTGATGTGGGAGATTAAAGTGTGATGAATAGATCCACGCTGGAGGTGAAAAGGAGTGTAAACATGAGGAGTGATCTGATAAATCACTGATAATCTTTGTGGAGAAGGAAGAAGAAGTTCTGTTTTAAACAGATAAAGTCAAAAAACAACAAGTATGTAGTTCCTTAAACATAAATGCTGACCTGCATGCATGAAGTATCAGAGAACAGAGAAGCAGCTTTAGCCTCTGGTTACTCAGAAAGTTTGTTGAGAGTAAGCATAGAAACACACACACACACACACACACACACACACACACACACACACACACACACACACACACACACTGTCCCTCTGATACTACTGGTCTTTTGTTACTTCCTGGTACCAGTCGTGTGAGTTTCTGAAGCAGTCAGGATTCAGTGTTAGGAAACCAATCCCGAAGCTCAGCTGGAAACCGGAATAACTGCACCGAGAGTAAATATGAGTGGAGAGAAAACATAATAGGCCGATTCTCGGACACCTTTAGCATACAGACAGCGTGATCTTCACAGTATCGGTTAAACTCTTTACTCTGATCAAACAATTCCCATGTGACACACGTGGTTGAGTATATTGTCACAAGACGGTTAGTAGACATGGGAAAAATCAATACATTATTATTCCTTACACTATTATTTGACCACTTGTAAATGAAAGTAAAATTTAACTTTCCGATTTTTTATTTATTTATTTTTTGTTAAAATGAAACAGCACAACATTTGTTGTGTTTAAAAGTTAGACTTTCAGGGGAGTCATGCGTTTGATTTACTATAAATGGGTTAAATTTGAGTTAAGAAACCAGATTCATAATTACAAATATAAAATAAATATTAACATTTTGTCAGGAATGGAATGTTTTGTTAATGCTTGATATGACAAGTGCATCATTTTCTAATAATTAGCTACAAAATTACTTAAAAGAGTCTGCAAAATAAGAAAAAAGACGCTCCATCTAAACCAAAGTAAATTTTATTAATTATGTATTCATTATTGTCAACTTTATTCTCCATACATGTTCAGTTACCTATGGACAGATCTCCATCCCAATAATTAGTACTAATTTAGGCCTTGCTATATGTGTCTTGGAATGAGAATATACCCAAGAATCATAACTCCAAACATAAATCTCAAATGCTCCACATGTTGATATATTTCAAGGTGCTACGATTGCTCATCAGGTATACATTTGAACAACAGGCTGAAGGATCTGTTGCTTTTGTCATACACCCAAACACACTCAAAGAAATGTCTCCACATGTCCTCTCATTACGAGTGTGGAGCCCAAAACAGTTCTCACAAAGATATGAAAACACACATAAACAAACCTGAGTGCTGCACAACAGGGAGGCTCTGTATGAGAGCAACTTTACTGGTCAGTTTCTCATGTTTATGTAACAACATCAGTTGATGCATCGCTGAGATAACGGTCATAACCTGTAGACTATCTGTATCAGTGTACTTGTGTTGACCAGCTGCTTTTGTTACCAAAACACTCAGAAAAATGAGCCGTTATTATCACGTGTTTAAATGATGGTGTCAATAGTGGTGGAAAGTAACTAAGTATATTTACTCAAGTACTGCAGTTAAGTACAATTTAGAGGTACTTTGAGTATTCCCATTTTCTGCTGTGTTGTACTTACTATATTTGTTTTACTCCAAGATATTAATTTGATAACTTCAGTTACTTATTACTTTGCAGATTCTGATTAATATATAATTAACTAATATGGATCCCCAGCAGGTAAATTTATATATCAGCAGTATATAGAATATTATATTAAAATCAGCTCCATTTTAACAGCTGCACCATTAAAGTTATGTACACATTAATGCATCGATAACGGCATTCAAGGAGCAAAGGCCAATGGACGAGTCTTATATGTTAGACAAATCTATAAGCACAATCATTGTATAATAATAATAATAATAATAATAATAATAATAATAATAATAATAATAATAATAATGATAATAATGAAAAGTAATTGGTCTATCTGCTTCGGGCCCGTTCCATAATTGAATGGGTTCTTCCTCGGCCCATGTTACACCCTCTCATGAAAGCTGGGCTTGTAGTTTTTATGTAAACCTGCTGACAGGCAAACAACCAGCACAGAAAATACCCTCTGTGAAAGAAGTAATTGTAATCCAGTGATATAATGTACTGCACATTATTCTGAAGGCCATTCTGCCTAATGAATACTTTTTCATGTGTTGATATGTGTTGCTTTGTTTCTTTTTATTTAAGTTAAATTCAAATGTCTGATGATGCTGTCTTGCTACTTTTTTTGTTTTTTTACTTTTTTTTTTTTTACTAATCCTTCCTCCACTACTGGGTGTTACTATATGTTAAAAAATTTAATTGAAGGATTATTTCCTGGTTGTGTTTTGTTCAGTGTTTTTCCAGAGTGGCTGAAATAGGTCGTGTAGTAATGTTTCTGATGCTTCAATGTACCTGAGCACACCTGCTAAAACACAGAAGATTTGACTATTCAAAACAGGAAAAAGTTGGTATCTGTTGGTCAGACACTGAGTCAGACACAAACAGAAGGGACTTCCCTTCACATCAGACTTCTGTTTGAGAACTGACACATGAAACGCTGATGTAAAACAGCAGCAGCACCTTTTTTCATGTTGGAACAAATAAAGAACAGATTACAGATTAAATGAATGACTATGTTCACTTGTGGTCATTTGTATTTTCACTTCTATTTCTACAATGTAGAGAATCTTATGAGGCTTTTCTATCGTGCCCAGTATAAAAACATTTAATGATCATCTCAATCATTCTTAAATTTAACCGGGATAAATTAGGCCCACATAATACTTCTTCATAGTCTTTATTCGTTTAATTTGTATTATTATGTATTATTTCAATCATTTCAGTGGATCCAAAAACAAAACATTTGTATTCAAAACATAAAATCCACTTGATACATTTGAATAAAACTCTCATTTTGTGTAAAACAGACAAAGTTATATAAAAGCATCGACCTTTGTAGAAAATATTTAAACACAGGCACATCATGCACAATGAAATGTGATAGCGATGAAAAATCACTCATAAATGACTTATATATTTCCCTCATTCTTCATTCCCTCATTCCATGTTGACCTTGCTTTGGAGCCCAAAGTGAGCTAGATTTTGCTCAACTGTACAATGTTTTACATCTGTGACTCAGTCTACGTCTGTGTTTTGAAATAATAGCAAGAAAAAAATTATTATTTCCACAGAATAAAAAGAAAAAACAGTTCAATCTCAATATAGTCAAAACAGTCAAAAGAGTGTCCCTATTTCCTTTACATTTCTGACAGTATGTTACCTGATATGACGTGTACAAACTCAATAGCACAACGAGGAACATTCACACTGTAAATCTTATAAGCACAAATAATAAATATTATGGGATGAAGTCTCCTTGCTGAACTGAGCGCATAGACCATATGTTTGAACTTATTTGGTCACACCTTCTTGAATTTGATCTTATTCTCTGCTTGCTGTAGTAATTGTAAACAGGACCATCAAATCTGTTTCCAACGTTTCCAAATCTATGTTCCCAAAGTATCAAAAAACTTCATATTTACATACATTTATGGTCCAAAATATCCACCAAAACATAAAACATGGTTTGGCTCTTTTACCATTTTCTAGTGACCAATCCAGTTTCCAGTTAAACCAGTGTGATTATTATTTCGCTACCTT
Source organism: Sciaenops ocellatus (assembly GCA_033000465.1). Taxonomy (NCBI): domain Eukaryota; kingdom Metazoa; phylum Chordata; class Actinopteri; family Sciaenidae; genus Sciaenops; species Sciaenops ocellatus. The sequence continues at coordinate 2,401,643 of CP136870.1, forward strand.
TCTGTACACATTTCATGAAAATGTACAAATAAGCTGATAATAATATGAAAACAGTAATAGTGTTCTTCCTGATCTCTCCGGTCTTCCTTCACACGTAGTCCCTCCTGGTGTACGAGCTTTGAGCGGTTGACCTTGGTGCGGCAGAGTATGCTACACGACTCTGGGGGTGCACGCTGTATCTTGTTGGTTTCTCTTCCTGGGGAGGACAGCTGCAACAGAGGATGGACCCCCCAATAAGCAGCAGAGCTGCAGCAGCCCAACCCAGGTACAACGCCGCCCCAATCTCCATCTTCTGACCAGAGGGGATGAGTGGACTGTAAAACTCAATTATGATGGTGTGTGCTGACCAGGAAACGGGTACCAGCTGGGTCAGAGCTGCTGTGATGAACGCCCCGCCTGAGGAAGCCATCACCCTGGCTTTAGTCCCATCATCCTTGATGCAGTTGGTGCACTTTGCCCCCACCAGAGAGATGAGCAGAGCCACTATACCCACGATGATGGTGACAATGGTAAGCGCCCTGGCGGCCTGCAGGTCCTGAGGCAAAGCCAGCATAGAGTCGTAGACCTTGCACTGCATCTGGCCCGTGCTCTGGAACACACAGTTCATCCACAGGCCCTCCCAGTACACCTGAGCTGTGACAATGTTGGCGCCAATGAAGGCAGAAACCCTCCACATAGGCAAAGCGCAGCTGATCACACTCAGCACCCAGCCGAGTGCTGACAGAGTGATGCCAGCCAGTTCAAGTCCAAAAGACACCATTGTGCACCCAGACAGGAGTCCCCTCTCTGGATCAGAGATTTATATGTCCTCTTGGTTCCTATTTATTTAATTCTCTTTCTTCCTTCTTTCCGTGTCCTTGTTTCCCTCCCCTCTTATTTATCAACAAATTCTCGATATCTGCTCCTCTTTGTTGACCCTTCCTCCCACCTGGTGCGCCTCCTCCTCAAGCTGTTGCTCCTGCACCTGCCGCTGAATCCAGTAGTGTTGATTTTTCACAGCGTGCTTCCTCCTCTCTGCTCGTAGGTGCTCACTGAGATGATTTTTTCCTGTGTTCTGCTGCACGTAAGGAGTCGATGACCCTTCTCTGTGCATCGTTTTATCGCCAAGTGGTCAGGCCCTCCTAAGAAATGACATCACTTGCTAAACCAAGCCAATCAGGTTAGTTCTGGGCATTGGCCTCATTTACCACCTGGGTGTGTTGTGTGTGTCGTTCGAAAGAATATTTTTATGGCTTAACCTTTTGCCCATGGTAGCTCTGGGTGTGTTTGCTTTATTGCTGTCAGTAGGTAATGAATGGCCAAGGCAGAGCTAGTTATGTGGTTGATAGGTGACCATATGAAACTGTAACAGATATCCAAACATGTATATTGTAGATGTGTGTGTATTTATCCAGTATGTGTGTCTTCATAGAGTAGTATTGTGTTTGAAAGAATCAGAGGAAGAGAAAAAGAGAAGCTGAGCGCATTAAATCTTTGCAGGCTTTCTCCGTTCTGATTCTTTTAGTTTTGTTGTGCTGTGTCATGTTTTTATAGCCCTGACTAAAACATGATGTTACAGTTTTTATAGCAGAAACTTGTACCATCTACACTGGGTCACACATGTCACACACGTCTATGGGCAATTGTACAATAAAATTTGAGTTAATGAAAAACTAGAAATGCTAATGTACTTTCTAAATATATATATACAGCCTTTGTGAACCAACTGAACTCGAGTAAACAATTCATGTTTAAAAGCTGAACTGAAACATGAGTCCAATGAGAAAAACAAAGAATAGTGTTTTGTTTGCCGCACACAGCACCGGGTCACAGATATATAGGTAATCTTAGCAAACATTATTCACAGCGGAGTAAAAAATATATTTTTGGGGGGACTATTTCCAGCTGTGGATTGATACACATTTGTTGCACTGTAAATATGAACAGCAGCACAATGGTGTAATATGGGATTGAATCAAAATGACTACAGTGCATATCTTCCTTGTAATGCAGAAACATGTTTTTACTAGAACAAACTACCGCGTCTCTGGCACTGAGGAAAAATCTATATCAGGGTTTGGATACACAGACAATACTTAGTGACTCCTCAAGTTATGAATGACCCTTGGAAATGAGATAATAGTGACACAGATTCTGTGTGGCTCCATTTGCTGTATGTCTACATAGATTTACACAATGCCACTATCAGACTCTGACACCCTGTTATCTTGTGTACATGTACACATTACCACACTTCAATATTAGTCAAATACGATTGCAATAGAAGACTAACCCAGTAACTATGATAAGATAAAGCCTTATAAAGGGAGATTATCATAGTATTAAGGAAGGAAACAAACTATTAACAATTCAAATCATATCCGCCAGTCATTGTTATCAAATTCTTTGTTTGCATACTTAAACAAGTAATATTTGATTTGAGTTTCGAGTGAAACACAGTTGTGTTTATTCAGCACCTGACAAGTGCAATATTCACTGTACTTTTAGCTCTTTTTTGGTTGCCACCAACTCCTGATGGAAATATGGCTGCTGCACATTTGTTTGTTGCAGTTGCAAACACTCAAAATAACAACAGGAGCAATGTCACAACTAGCCTGTAATTATTATTAATTATATCATATATAAGTGCCACGTGTAAAATAAAGCAAAAGTTCATCAAATTTGATTGAAATGCAGATAAACAATAAGTTTGCAAAACACAACTTATGTCCTTATTCAACTTATTTATATTTGTTTTTGGTTCGTTGTTTGGTACTTAACACTGTGAGAACTACTTCATAACCGGAGGCAGTCTACCAAAAAATGGGCTATCATTACTATAACAATCAGGGGAAATGTAACTTCCTGTTAACATTATTTTCTTGGTCATTTTCAGCAGTAGGCTACTGGTTGGAGAAAGCTATGTCAATCTCTTCCATGCATGTTGAGGATGATACTCCCATTTTTAATCCAACTTACAAAGCTCTAATTGGTTCATTTATTGCCCAGTGGCACTCGTCTATGTAATGATAAAGTCCTTTTAGTTGGTCAAGGATTCCATCTGCTCTTCACTACGCAGCACATTAAACTCACTACAGTTTGATTACTGTCCCAACTGATCAACAGAAGACGCCATAACACTTCCTTCAATGACTTTGGTGTCCACATCATCATTTGGGATGTGGAAATTTTCAAAGGAGAACATACTGGCTGTGGCATTGCTGTCAAGAGGCCAGTATTTCAATTTAGCATGTTTTTCTGATAACATAGGAAGGTAGTTTTAGGATTTAATACAGTAAATATGTTACATATTATTCCTTTAAACTAAACTGAACTATACTACACTGCACTACATACTACATTCACTACATATTTGGAGCACGTGGAGCCTGGATTAACTGCTGAACATGAAGTCCATTTCCATGTTACTGAAACCGTTCCTAATAAATTCCTTATAAACTCCACATAACCTTGTTTCCATTTGTGCAGTTAGGGGAGTTTCACTCGTCAGCTATCTCTCACAGCAGCCGATTGAGTGAGTTTCAGTTAGCACAAGGATTATTCATTTCCCTGTTGGTTCCTTGCGTGCGTTGTTGTGTTTGTGAGAGTGTGAGCTCTTCATCCTTTCCAGCTGCAGAGAGAAACACAAAAATGATCTATCATCAAATCCAACTGGGCCTGTGGAGATGGTATTTCAACATACTGTATAAATAACAGGCTTTTATCTATTTGGTTGACTGCCAAGGAAGATTCAGATAACGTACTGTACGTGCATGGGTCTGCAGCCAACACGCTGATCACAGTAACCTAAATACAGGACGGAACACATAAATATCCATACTGTCCTGCTGGAAGAGCTGTAGAAATCTCAAGTGAAGGAACAAGACATGTAGAAATATAAGTATTTGTAATTTGTGGTTTGTGTTCATAACCTCACATCTTCAGTATTTCAAATGTAAATAGGTCAAGCTTCAGGAGAGTGAAGCATTTGCCTCAATCAAAAATATTGACAGAAGACAAAATCTGCACTTATATGATGCATTATTTACTCAGCATGAATGCAAAGCTATGTCACTTTTAAGATCATGTTAAAGCTGAAAGTCATTACTGAACCAGCTCAGGTAGACTCAGGTCACATAGACTTAGCCTACAAATGATTCAAAACAACACTTCAGTCCAGTGTTGTAGTACTCGAGATCAGTCTTGGTCTCGAGACTGGTCTCAAGACCACTTTTTGAAGGCCTCTGTCTCGTCTCAGAATCAACTGCATTTTTACTCTGTCTTGTCTCAGTCTCAGACAAAGAGGACTCTGGATTTTATTTCAAGACCAGTCAAGACCACAACAGTGGGGATATCACCAGTGTTTCCATATTATTCACTAAATAAAGTCGAGTTTGTCTCGCCACAGTTTGATAATTAACTGAAAATACTTTTACTAGGGTGACCAAACGTCCTCTTTTGCCCGGACATGTCCACTTTTTATGTCCTGTCCGGGGCGTCTGGGTTTTTTTTTTATAAATTCATAAAAATTTCCTGTTTTCACTGTTTTTCATGGGACCATTAAGCTTGTACTTAGATTGACTGGCGCTTTGCACAGAATACTATGGTACTTTGTTCATTAACCTCTGAGAAGCCTGTCTGAATTTGTGTCTCGAGGCCTCTAGAGAGCAAATACCTGTGTGGCACAGGAAACTAAAAAGAGGTCAGGTCGAGGTTTAACCACAAGCCAACAGCTGCAATTAAACTCAGTATTTTATGAAGCAGATCATTAAAAAAAGAAATGAATATGAACTAGGTAAAACTTCCTACTTCAAATGACACCAGTAACTTGACTCATTAATTTCAAATTGTTGTCACTGTTAGTGGTCACCTCCTTCACACACACTGCTATAAAGTGACCTGCTAAACGTTAAAGAGGAAACCTGAAACAGCAGTCTGTAAATCCTGCAATACGCTGACTGAGAAGGCTGCGAGGCGGGGTAAGATGTTTGCCGAATATTAGCCACGTTAGCTACCTAAATATACTATATACTGTCTGGTCTTGGTCTTGACTTGGTCTCGGTTTAGCTGGTCTTGAGGAGGTTGTAAAAAAAAAAGTGAGTTAAATGCACTTGAAGAATTACAATCACAAGTGGTGTAGTTGCGAATTGCAACCCCCTCCACTTGCCCTCTTGTTGAGCATGACAAACTACGATGGTTGTGTAGCATACAGAGGACATGAAACACCCTGTCAGCCAGTGATTGCTTTGTCTGTTCTGGGCTATTGTAGAAACATGGCAGTGCAACACGATGGATATCTATAGCGTGTTTATAGATATGAAAGGTTCATTCTATGGTAATGGAAACATAATGACTCTTATTTATACACTAACGAAACGAAACATACTTATGTGTCTTATATTTCATTTCTGCTATATTCTGTTAATAGAAGATCTTATATCATACACTCCGAGCCTTTAATGTAAGATGGACACACTTTACTTCCTCACATTAATGCATGAAAAAAAAAAAACAGACAAGAATGGAACCATAGAAACTGAAACTCTTAAACTGTCTGTCTATCAAGATGAGTTGGTGGCAGTATAATGCAATAGAAACTGATGGCCTGAGACAACCTCATAAACCTCATTTTTTTGGGTCAGAATCGCTCTTTGAACACCAAGTGTTGCCACACTTTCACACTCACCCAAGTCTTTCTTTCTCTTTGTGTATAGAAAGCTCCAGATAAATAAAACCCAAAGTGTGCTGCTGCATTGTGGCAATCTACACGGAATGTACAAGTTCAAACCAAACCGAGTACGACTAACCGTATTTTTAGAGAATTTTTTAGAGAATTTTTCCTTAAAGATAAGCCTTAGATATCAGTCTGCATCTGCTTCCTCTGAGTCAAGGTTTAACCTCTGAGTGACTCTCTCAGGAAATTCAGATTATGGCATTATGGTGTGTACTGACCAAACACACACACACACACACACACACGCACACGCGCACGCACACACAGTAAAATGACAGAAGTTGCTGCCTCCCTTTGGTCATTTAGAGAACAGCAGACAGAAAAGCCAAACTTCAGAGAGTTCAACATTCTTCTGTCATGTCAGGGTTACAACATTGCAAGGGGACCTGTCAAATACGTTGTATATTATACTTGCACTTGCACTTACACTGAGTCCTCTTTGTAGACCGAACATCAGTTTCACATAAATATCAAATACAGGCTCTTTTCCTGTGATCTTTTCTGAACAAAAAACTTATGTTCACACTCACAATAAGCCTTCAGTCTGAATCACAGAGCACACACAGACTGAACATAAGAGAGCTCAAAGCTGACCTCAGCTTTTATTTCACATGACCTCGTCATTTTTTACTTCCCAAGAAATCCTGTTTGGTCTTTTGAGAAATTTAATTCTACTTCTTCACTGTAGCAAAATGGCTTCAGTCACATTTTCCCAGTGCGTGCACACCATGTCATTACCTAACCTCAGTCTTTATGAATCATGTTGCTGTGTCTGATTTCTTGTGGGAGGACGATTTCAGCCCGAGGTCACATGCCTCGCGTTGTGTGTCTCCTCATTAAAACATCTGAATTGTGTGACAAAGTGTGAGTGAGCCTTTTCACTCTCTGTGTTCGGTACAGACTGAGCTGCTTTACCACTGTAACACTGAATACAGCTACACTGTATCACCTGATGATTCTTTTTACACAGAAACATCTTGAACACATGATGTGTGGATGTTGTGAACATGTAGAGGCACTCTGTGGATAAATTCATAAATCACAGTATGTTCAAGTAGATGTTCTTGCTGTTATCTGAAGCAACATGTTGATGTTGTTTTTATAGTTTTACATAGAGTTTAAGTTTCACATAAGGCCAACCTCTTGCCTCAGGGCTGTAAGTTTATCACATCACAAAACATTTTTCATTTTCAGCTGTTGGAATTAATGTTTATTATGTGTTTTAGAGCAAATCAGTGTGTTGGACTAATAATGTAATACATGAAGTGCAAGTAAAATATGGTTAGATGACTACAAGGGGTCATATTCAGACAAGGCCCCCCATATGTTTAAAATGAATAGTTACAATTTGCCTGCAAAATCTTGTTTTCCCAGCACGATTTCCTCCCCAGTCTTTTACAGTACTTATTTAATTTACAAGCAAGCTGCAAAACCAGATCATGGAAATTGTCTATTTATGCTGCATTTAACCAGAAGTTCAACATAAACATTTAAGTTATGATCAACAGCACTCCAATTCAGCAAATATTTTATTTTAGAGATTAAAGTGTCTGCTTCCTGTCTCATCTTCGAGGAGAAGGCTGCTGTTTTTCCATTACACAGTCCAAAACAAAATCCACATACGGAGCAGTATAAAATAAAACCCCAGAATTGTCCAATCAGTCCATAGACCTATAGAACACTGATTGACATGCAGCTGTAATGCAGTGTTGTATGTTTATACACAACCAATAACAACAAATACATATGATATCAAAATCAGAGTCAGGTTTATACAAGGAGTTTGTCTTGTTGTTTTTGGTGCATAACAAACATGAAGTAAAAATATAGCATTAAATATTAAAATATCTGAAAAGTAAAGTATTACAATATATATAAAAATATAAATATATGTACAATGAGCTGCACAGGAATTTGAAAAGTATTTGCCAGATAATCTACACAGTCTCAGTCTCACAGAATATTTAACATGTGCAAGATATTTACCAAAACACAACAACAAGTCAAAAAGATGTGAAATAAAAGCTGTGTGTTAATGTCATGCATAGATTCAGTAGCTCCTACGTTTATGTAACGTGTAGGATGGTGAGTTGTTTTTGTGCCGTGAGGTTTTGCAGCCTCCTGTCAGAGGGGAGTGCCTCAAATAGAGAGAATGACCGAAATGGGACGATGTGGTTTAACAAACAAGTCTGCGAAGTGGCAAAATGTTACAGAAAATTACTCTCCACTGACCAGCAAGACCATTAAGTTTCTCTTGAACTAGAATCGAGTACTTAAACATTGCCCTAGTAAGGTAGCGATTGGATATTGTTGGAAAACCAAATGAATTGAAAACACAATCTTTCTTTAACTAAGTGCTTTTATTGCCCAACAGATCACGCTGGATCTTTGACAAAGATCATTTTACAGTTGACTGGGGACATTCTGAGCATCTAAATATGACCGTGGCAGCACGTCATCCATAGTTTGTGAAGGTGTAAGACAGCTAAATCAATGAGCACAAGACCATATATGGTCAGTCTGAACTTTTTGTAAGAGCTATTGTCATTCAAAACAGACTGAGTCATCACTCAGGACGTTTCTCCGCCCTCCTGCTGCTTCAGGTGAAACTGTGGGGGAGGGTAAATGAAGAGGGGAGATAAACAAACAAAAAAAGGTTGCTTACTATCAACTTTTCTTGAAAAGATGTTAGTTATATTGCTTTAAAATTGAGTGTTTTGTCATACAAGTTTTTTCTACATGCAAATCAGTTTCACATGTTTTGTTTTGTTACATGAACGGTTGGGGAAGGATTAACATGTTGACGGTTTGTGGAGTTTGGAGGTGGACCTAAAGAGCAGGGACTGATGAATGTAACCTGTTTGCCTCCATGGCTCCTCCTCTTCCAAAGACTAAATCATATGTATCTGCCCTCCTTTCAATACTCTCCCATTTAGCAAACGCACCTGTCGAACAGAGACCCTCCCTCCATCACAGAAGGAGACTCAACACAAGAGAGGAATTACAGCAAGACCTTTGAAGTTACGACTGAGAAGAGGAAGAAGTTTAATTTGAAGAACAAATCCTCTGTCAAAATGGTGTCCGCTGGGTTACAAATGCTGGGTGCAGCTCTGGGGATCCTGGGCTGGATTGGTGCCATCATTGTATGTGCCCTTCCCATGTGGAAGGTCACTGCTTTTATTGGCAGCAACATCGTCACCTCTCAGACCTCCTGGGAAGGTATTTGGATGAGCTGCGTGGTTCAGAGCACAGGCCAGATGCAGTGTAAGGTCTACGACTCCATGCTGGCCCTCAGCTCTGACCTCCAGGCTGCCCGGGCCCTGACCATCGTCTCCATTGTGGTGGGCATCATGGCTATCCTGCTCTCTGTAGCCGGGGGGCAATGCACCAACTGCGTGGAGGATAAGTCATCCAAGACGAAGGTGGGCATTGCAGCTGGAGTTATGTTCATCGTAGCTGGGGTCCTCTGCCTCATTCCTGTCTGCTGGACGGCCCACACTATCATCCGAGACTTCTACAACCCGCTGTTGGTCAGTGCCCAGAAGAGAGAGCTGGGTGCAGCGCTCTACATCGGTTGGGGGGCAGCCGCCTTGATGCTGATCGGAGGGGGGATGCTCTGCTGCAACTGCCCCCCTAAGGATGAAGACTCCTACACTGCGAGGTACAAACCTGCCAGATCTGATGCCTCAGCACCAGTGTCCGGGAAAGACTATGTCTGAAACAGAACTACAACTCAGTAAATAGCTTTCACAAAGAAATGTTTACTGGGACAGATGAACTGTTGTACTGGGTTGTGTGTCAATATTTTGGGATTCTACTTGAGCAAAAAGTCCTGAGCTTTACTCTTCATGAGAGTGTTCAAAGGAAATGAATAGGAGGAATGAAACCACACCCAAGGAGTAAATTTGTTTTTCTATTTTAACACAGCTATGTGTATATGTATGGTTATTAATATGAATATTAGTTGTTTGTAAACCCTTTCTTAGTCGTATATTCTATAATCTCTGTCTTATTTTGAAAATGCTGTATGTGGGTTGTTGTTATGAACCATTGTAATAAGATTCATGATGTGCCAGTTATACAGAAAATAAATATTTTGTTTACAAATCTGAGATGACTTGTTTCCTTTTTAATTTCACATGCATTTACACGGCAGCTGAGTTCAACACGATACATTCAGTGGTCTGAAAATGGAATAAAACAATACAATTAATCAAATCAAATCACAGTCAACTTTTATTTTTGTATTGACTGTTTTTAATATGAATTCTACTACTCACTAGATTAGTGATGCATACAGGATTTTTCACCACTGCATTACAATCAAAACTAAGATTCTTTGTAAAAAGAAATACCCTCACAGCATTTGAGAAGCATCTATTGCCTGACTTTCCTGTAGATCAGGTTTAGGTGTGGCAGAAAAACAGCTCACAGCGGCAAGAAACTGGTCTTTCCTCAAACTGTCAGCCTACAGGCAAACGTATTGTACTCTTTGTTAATTTACAGGAGTAATTGTTTGATTGATTAAAGTCCCTTAATTAAACATGTAAACCAAAAGAGAGAAGAGTTAACACAATACTTTGTGTGACATAGACGGGTGATCAGTTTTAATTCTAATGTCAATGAAAGAAGTTATTAAAGGGTTAATTCTCTGTTTGAAAGAAGATTGGATTGAGGAATGTTTTCCTTTGAGGAAAATCCACTTCCTGTCCTGTTTTTAGCTGAATATGACCCACACTGTTTGTGCAAGGCTTGACCTGTGTGTGTGTGTGTGTGTGTGTGTGTGTGTGTGTGTGTGTGTGTGTGTGTGTGGGTCTGTGTGTATCTTGTGTGTGAGTACAGGTGGGATCTGGAGCCATTGTTCCCAGTCTTGAAGCCTTGCTTGAGATAACAAAGCTTGTATGAGTGGGAACAATGAACACACAGAGAGAACAAGGGTTGTGGATATTAGGTCTCAGTTTTCCCCTTTTGTCTGGCAGCACAGAAACTCCACCCTGACCCACAATTGGAGGCAGTTTTATTCTCACAGTGGGACCTCAAAGCATCAGAGCACAGCAAGAACTTCCTCAATTAGGTGTGAAAGTGGAGTAGGTTGTGTATTATAAGTTCAATCTAATCTCCGTGTGGCTAGAACATTTCTGTTAGAGTGACCTTTTCTTTCAGCTGGTAGAAGTTGAGCCTCGGCTGCAGTGGTGTAACCATGGCTTCTCAGGGCCTCCAGATCATGGGTGTGCTGCTGGCCTTCATTGGCTGGTTGGGCACCATCATCACCAGCGCTATGCCCATGTGGAGAGTAACCGCTTTCGTTGGCTCGAACATCGTTACTGCTCAGGTGATTTGGGAGGGCTTATGGATGAACTGCGTGGTCCAGAGCACCGGCCAGATGCAGTGTAAGGTGTATGACTCCATGCTGGCTCTACCTCAAGACCTGCAGGCCGCCAGGGCCATGGTGATCATCTCTGTGATCGTCGGGGTGTTCGGCGTCCTCATGGCCGTGGTTGGAGGGAAGTGCACTAACTGCATGGAGGACGAAGTGGCCAAAGCCAAAGCCTGCATTGTGTCTGGAGTGATCTTTATAATAGCTGCCTTGCTGATCATGATTCCAGTGTCGTGGTCAGCTCACGCGGTGATCAGGGACTTTTATAACCCCCTGGTAGTCGCGTCTCAGAGGAGGGAGCTCGGGGCAGCACTTTATATCGGCTGGGGCTCTGCTGGACTGCTGCTGCTGGGAGGAGGCCTGCTCTGCAACAACTGCCCACCGAAAGACAGCAGACCCTACATACCTGCCAAGTTTGTCCCTGCAAGAACCGCATCTTCAAACGTGGACTATGTGTGAGTGTTTGGACTGGAGCTTCAGCATAAGATGTCCCCAGATTTTTGTTAAATTTTGTTGCACAAAAGGATCAGTTCATTGAGGTGATTTAAAAATGTTGCTCCTGACAAAAGCAAGAAATCTGTGTATTAGTTTGATTAAAAAAAACTCTGCTCAGAAATCAAGTTACTTACTCAATAAATAAATCAGAGCATTGAAGTAACAAGAGACAACCCAGTAAGGTATAGTATCTAGTGGTGTGTTTGCTTGTGTGATCTTTTTCACAAATAAATATTTGCCTACTGTGAATCTAAGAGCTGAAAACCTGTAACATTTCTCTGAAACAATATTTTCTTTGGAATGAAATACCTACTGTAAGTAGTTGTTCTTTAATTCATGAAGACTCAGACTGAATGGAGTAATTTAAAAAAACAACAACTTAGCGTTTAGCCTGCTGCTCAGTCAGGTTGTGACGCTTCTTTTAATATTGTGCTTGAAATCAGGTGTGAAGTTCATTTTAATCACTTGTATAATGATTTAATGATCACTGCTGGACTTTCGAATGTCAGAAATAAAACTTGTTTGTTCATCCTGACTTCTTCCTTTCTCACTCTGCACCTGCAGACACACTGTAAGAGAAGTGCAACTGAACCTCTCAATAACCACTTGTGATAAGGCATTCAGGAATTCAGGGGAGTGGAGTCCTGGGAATTTACTGTATCTGCTTAAGATGTTTGCCATGCTGTAATCGAGTGCCGTTGTATTAAGACGGTAATTTACAGTTTCTGTCTTGAGTAAAATGGATGTCACTGGCAGAGACAACAGTGCTCTGTGTGTACTTGGATTCATGTTGCTAAGGAACTGTTTTATATCTCCAAAGAATGGATATTTACACTTTGCCCAGTAAGAGAACATCTGCCAAGTCTTGTCAGGTTGATATATCCTAAACCTCTTTAACAGTGTTCTTTTTGTTTACAGACATTTTTAAGTGAAACCAGTCTGACAAGAATAACAATACAACCCTGTAATTTTTCACCCTTCTGTCTGTTTCCGTGTAGGCCACTCAGATGAGGTAGGGCCAGTGGTGGAAGTATTCACATTTTTTACACTGTAAAAAAAAAAAATCACTCTAAATTATTACATTCATTTTTTTGTATACTAATCTGTTAAATTATAGACTTGATCTGTAAATCTGTAAACATTGTAATTGTAAATGCTATTTTTAAGTATTATACCATTAAAATCAAAATTCTTTTTTTTTTTAATTATTTTTGTACAGAAAAATGACTACACATATCCTAAATTCCATTCAAATTACTTTTACATTCATCTCGAATTCTGAATACAACTTTAGCAAACATAATAATAATACAAAGCTGCACTGCTCCCTTGAGGTTGAAACTTTGTGGCATGTTGTGTCTCTGGCCACACCCAGTGAGTAAAGGGCACATACATGCTAATGATTCAGACAAAAGTAAAACAAGTAAGGGTTGGGAAAACAGAGCAGCTGTGGCACAGGTGGTTCAGGTGGTTCAGTGGGTTCTCTGGTTCAGTTCTTGGCTCCCTCTGTCAAGTTGAATTGTCCGATGGCTGTAATGTCAGTGTAGGAATGTGTGTGGGTGATTGTGTCCAGTGTCTGTGTGAAAGTGTTTCACTTTATTGAAGGTGTTTGATCGTAATAAAATCTGTAAAATAACAGTGTTTCTCTGCAAAACCTGTAAATTAGATTTTACTTAGATTTTCCTCCATTTTTGTTTGGCAGCCACTGCTGCCAGTCATTTGACAGTTTTTTATGATTATACCATTAAAAAGAATTTTCCATCCATTTGAATTACATGGTTTTAATATAAATTAACTAACAAACTTAATGTGAAGCAAGTAATAAGATTTATGTAATAGTACTAATAAACTCAAAATTACTGCATTCATTTTCTCTGTTGGGTTTGGGCAAACAAATTGACTTTATTAATATTGAATGCATAAACCTGGTTACTACTACACTACTGTGCAGTGGAAACACATTGTGTTTATTAGTACTACTACATAAATCTTATTACTTGCTTCTCATTAAGTTTGTTCACATTTTTTCTGAGTGTAGGTAACAATACCATAATGTAAAAGTAATCTGATTACAAGTAAAATCCTGCATTAAAAGTGTTACTTGTAGTTAAATGTATGGAAGCAAGTATCTGATCTTTATGCAGATCAGTGTTTCTATACAGAACACTGTCATATTGGATTATTCATACTCAAGTGTGAATGTGTAAGCATCATTTTAATGTTGTACTTGGTTGAAGTAAATTACTTATGTTTTATTTTTACAGCCAAATATCACAAATAACAAATTTGCCTGTGGCACCCTCTATCATTAGACACACTTTTTAGGTACTGTAATCTATAACAATGCATCATTTTTATAAACTGATGTTTTATGTGTAAAATCATAATCTCCAAAGAATATGTCCCATCAGATCAGGTATAATAAAAAAATATATATTGACAAAAAAGTTACTGTTTATTGTTTAATGAAAAAAATGAAAACTAAATCTCACATGATCAAAACATGGGTCATTTTGAAGTGCTTATGATGTGAAACATCAGGAGAGTCTGAGCCAGATATTAATTAATAAAAAACAAAGACGAAATTAATTCAAATGTAATCCTAACTCCATGCTGCATCATCAAAACATGGCACATACCTTAGAGTTGCTTGTATGTTTCAGAAACAAAAGGCAAACAGTGTTAGTCAAAAAAGTTAGTCACAAAGCAAACTGTTAAGCAAAAGGTTTGAACTGTACGTAGAGGCAGATGCTTTCAAGATCTACTGCATCTGATGTGATGCAACTCAGACAAATTCCTTCCCGGGTGTTGTGGATTTAGGCGCAGAGTATTTTGTTCCATTATAGCGGTCTCTTCCTGATGGACACTGACAGCAGAGAAGAGCACCACCGATCAGCAATAGTCCTGATGCCCCCCAGCCTACATACAAACACGCACCCAGCTCTCTCCTCTGGGAGTCAGGAACTAGGGGGTTGTAGAAGTCCTTGATGATGGTGTTAGCAGGCAGAGACACAGTCACCAGACACAGAGCCCCACTCAGGATGAAGAAAACACCTGCAGAGATGGCAACTCTGGCTTTTGCTACCTTGTCCCCAATGCAGGTGGTGCATTTCCCTCCGACCACAGAGAGCAGCAGGCCGAACAGAGAGAACAGGATGGCGATGACCACCATAGCCCGAGCTGCCTGGAGGTCCGGAGGCAGGGCCAGCAGGGAGTCGTAGACCTTGCACTGCATCTGTCCCGTGCTCTGCACCACACAGGTCATCCACAGTCCTTCCCAGATGGTCTGAGCCACCACGATGTTGTTCCCAATGAAAGCAGACACCTTCCACAGGGGCAGCATGCAGATCAGTATGTTTCCAATCCACCCGAGCACTGCCAGTCCAACACCTAGAATCTGCAGCCCTAAAGATGCCATTGCTGTTTTCTGTTGCTCCTTCTGTTCGTTGCTCCGTCTCAGTATTTCACTGGGCTACCAACTAAATGCTCTCTTACTGTGGGGGAGTTTTATTTGACCTGCAAATACCCGCGAGTAGTTCCCTCCTCTGGGTGGGCTTTGGCTTCATTGCTCAGATATTTACATTCATCATGCTGCCTTTGAGTTTAGAGGGTCAAAGAGAACCTCTGGTGCCCCAGTAGAGCTCTGAGAAAGAAAAGAAACATTAACAGTGTGGTTCATTGAAAAGCCTGCATGTCTGATGTTGCAAAGTAGTGAAACATGAAACATAAAAATCATCAAGATTTTTATCGAGTATCAAGATCACATGATTCTTTGTATCAAATTATTTGGGCTGGGTTTTCTAAAACTGCTAGCATAGCATATATCACAACTGCTGACATAGCATGCGCTCACCCCCGCCCATACCTTGTTCAACTTTATTTCAACTGTCATGTGTCCTTGACCAGGCGAAGGCTGGGCTGCATTTCTACCTCATGTCTATGTCTTCTGCCTCGTCTGTCCTCCCTTTTCCACACAATTCATTTTCAGCCTCTATAATGCATTTTTGAAAGTTACAAGAATTTAAGAGTTTCAACGATTACACATCTTCACACTTGTTGATTCACATTGTTAAGGCTCATGGCTTTGATTGTTATGTTACAAACAATCTACCACACAAAGGATGTTGATCACAGATTAAAACAACAAACCCATGTCAGTTTTACTTCATATTCTAAACAGTATTCTGTAACAAAACTTCTAAAATTTTACACTACAACGTCTTGCAAAAAAGGCTCCCAGGTGATTGGCTTATGCTGTTTTGGGGGCCTTGGCATGGAGAAATGTAGGAACCTGTATAACAGTAAGAATAAGCTATCTTGTGAGACATAATTCCTGGGGGACTCCAGGAACAATTGAGCCCAACAAAGAAACTGAACTTTTACTTCAAGTGCTTTCAAGGAGTTTTAGAAAACTCAGTTCAATGTGATGAAATAATGAGCTGTTGAAATCATGACACTTGACTTACCAATGAAATGAAACGTTATGATGGAGCATGCGTTACTATATGCACTTCACTTTACTCAACACATACAATGCATGGACTGCATGAGTCCTTACTAACATCAATTGTTGAGGTGTGTGTAGCATGAAGCGTTCACACTGACAAGCAAATCCAACAGATCAGCTGAGGCTCGCTGACTAATCAACACAGGTGGAGTCACTCAGCTTGATTGCTGTGCTGGTAACAGAACATGAAATGAGGCAGCAAGCAGACAGATTGATGTTCATGGTCTGTACAGACTGTAAAATATTTTGTTGCAGGATGTTGCACCATATTTCTCCCCCATGATTTAGATGAAAGCCACTCAGTAAAATCATCTCATGTGCATACACAAAAGTCACATGTGGAAATGTACCTGAGACATTTACCTATGTTTTAGATATAGGCTATTTTATGGTTCATCAGTTTCACAAATCAAATTAAAAGAGCATACAGTCTTTAAAAAGGTGTGAAGTGTGTGAGTGTGGTGATTTAAAGACATTTACAATTAGTAAAACACAAATGTGACTTGGTGAAGATATTTGAATTATTTTTATTTAAATCCAAATGTTTGATATATGGACGGCTGTAATTTCCTCAGAACCATTAGACTGACTTAATGACCACAGGTGTTTTCAGTTTGAACAATTCTGAACAACCAATCAGGAGCAACCACTGCCTACCATGTGGGTATAAAAGCTGCAGATGAGAACCAAGATACTAAATTTTGTCACGGCAGGAGTTGATCCCACGCTCACTTGTCCTGTGCAACCTGAGACAACATGGCTTCAGCAGGTCTCCAGATCTTGGGTGTGTTTCTGGCGTTTGTTGGCTTTGTGGGAGACATCATCATCTGTGCTCTGCCGATGTGGAAGGTGTCTGCTTTCATTGGGAACAACATCGTGACAGCGCAGATCTTCTGGGAGGGCCTCTGGATGAATTGTGTGAAGCAGAGCACTGGGCAGATGCAGTGCAAAGTCTACGACTCCATGCTAGCTCTACCTCGTGACCTGCAGGCGGCCCGAGCTCTGGTTGTGATCTCCATCCTGGTTGTCTTCATGGGAGTCCTGCTTGCTGTCGCAGGTGGAAAGTGCACCAACTGCATTGAAGAGGAGGCGGCCAAGAACAAGGTGGCAATTGTTGCGGGGGTGTTCTTCATTGTCGGCGGTATCCTGTGCCTGATCCCCGTGTCTTGGTCTGCTAATGAGGTCATCAGGAATTTCTACAACCCCATTATGAGCGACGCACAGAGGAGGGAGCTTGGCGCTTCACTGTTCATCGGTTGGGGATCAGCAGGACTCCTGCTCATTGGTGGAGCACTTCTCTGCTGTCAGTGTGATCAGCGTAAGGATAGCAGATACTCTGTCAAATATTCTGCTCCACGCTCAGCAACCAGCGGCGGAGCCTATGTTTAAGATGGCTGAAATCTGCATACTTGCTCCATGAAACGGGACTGAACTCTTGTAATGTTTTTAGGTTAACTTTAAATGTGTTTTACTGATTTTAATAAATTAAACTTGTTAATTTAAGTGTGTGTGGTGTGACACTTACTCTTAAATCTTCAGCCTTGTTGGGGCTGCCTCTAGTCTTCAGTTTAGCACCTTTTTTAAACATGCTACATGCTACTTTGTACCTCCATTAGCCTGTAAAGCTTTTCAGCAAGTTATTTGAGGCCAGTGTTAAAGCTTTCGTGCTAACCTGTCTCATTGGTTGACAAAACTTTCAATTCAAAATGTTATGCCAGAGTTTGAAACTTTCCACATTAAGTAAGCAGCTCTTTCAGATGTTTAACTGTAGAAGCACAGGTCGTTGAACTTGTTCCCTGTGAACTCTTCTACTGTGTCGGTCTTCTTTGCAAAGGCTTACAGCAAAAGTAGCTCAAAGTAAATTACTGAATATCTGATAAGGCAGCACAGTTTAGAGGTGGGTGAATTTCATGACATTAGTTGCAGGCAGTGAAGTGAAAGCATGGTATAAGCTTAAAATGTACATTCTAAACAACTGTTTACTTTCTCAATGTTGAGGCTCTTAACTGAAATAACCAGGAAGTATTTACACAGCAGCCATGATGAGAGCTGTTTAAGTGATCTACAATTTAAGGAAATGTGGTTCAGTGCTTTATTTCCTTTAGCAAAGGATACACTGGACCGTCCTATATAAAAGAATCAGACGGATGATCAGAAGGATGCATGTGAATAAGGACAGATGTGTTAATGTGACATAAAACCTTAGAAGTTAGTCTACAGGTCTGTAGTTTCTCAGTACAGACTGCATCCTGTCCTCACTCATTGCATTCTTATGTTTCATTTAACTTTTGTGACAGGTCAATATTATTTCAATTGCTGTTGATAAGGAGGAGGTATTGCTCAGTTGTAGAGCTGACTGCAGATCAAGAGGTCTTTGGTTCAAATCCGGATGCTCCCTGAAGGAAACTTTTTGGGGCTCAGTCTGCAGGCACCTAGTTTGGGAACTGGAGAGTGGCTGATGCCAAATCAAATATGCAGATTCTCAGACCTCTATGCTGGGTTGGGCGGGGCCCAATTTGCCAGCAGCTGAAATTGCCAGATGAAATAATCAAATTTATACTTAAATACGTTGCTTGAGTACATGTATTCTTCCCCACTGTCTGCTCCCATAAACCGGTGTAAACCTGCTGGTGGAGTTTGATGCTGTTGGACAGAGCTGTTTCACTTTTTTCCCCCTCAACAGAGACAGTTCAGAAGTTTTGCAGCCATGTAATATATATCACATTTAAAAGGATTCCTATAGAAAATTTGTGATCTGGGCCTTTTGTTTTGGGGCATAAAGAAGTTATTCATGCATGGTTGCCTCTGTGAACAATCTTTCTCCTCCTCTTCATTCATAGCGAGCAGGAATCAGGACAAGCAGGAAACCTGATCCACAAACTAGCAGAGTCCCCTCCCTCTTGCCCTTCCTTCACACACCTGCAGCGCAAAATCATTCAGCAAAACAAAACCCGCAGCGTTTACAGTCGAGTGAAAGCTTGTGGTAAAAAATGATCTTCAGCTCGACTGAAGGTGGATTTTATTGCTGTCTTTGATTTTGTGGCCTTGGATTTGCTTCTTTGGCAAAATGAGGACTCAGCTTGTTGGTGTGTGTTTGGCAATCATCGGCTTTCTTGGCACCATCCTTATCTGCGGTCTGCCCATGTGGAAGGTGACAGCCTTCATTGGGGCAAACATCGTCACAGCTCAGGTCTTCTGGGAAGGTTTATGGATGAACTGTGTGATCCAGAGCACGGGTCACTCGCAGTGTAAGGCCTACGACTCCATTCTGGCTTTACCCCAAGAACTGCAGGCGTCCAGGGCTCTGATCTGTGTCTCCATCGCTGTCAGCGTGGTGGCCATCGGGTTGACTGTGGTCGGAGCCCGCTGTACCAACTTCTACCGCGACGACTCGCTGACCAAAACTAATATTGGCTTGTCTGGAGGTGCGGTGTTCATTATAGCAGGGCTCCTGTGTATTATTCCTGTCAGCTGGTCGGCTCACAACATCATCACAGGTTTCTACAATCCCCTGGCCACCGAGGGGAGGAGGGGAGAGCTCGGGGCTTCCATATACGTGGGCTGGGCGTCTGGAGCTCTGCTCGTCATTGGAGGAGGGGTTTTGTGTAGCACCTACAGATGCTGAGGACGAGGAGAAGAGACATGATGTCATCCATTATACTACATCCTGTAGTTGAAAATGTACAATGATGTGTAAACTGTGATGGACTTGGAGATCTTTTGAACAAAGTGAATTGTTCAGCCTTAGTTAATTGCACCATTCTGACATTTTACAAAACATGAGTTCTAAATCTGTGTAAAATATTAACATGTGCAACATTCTGATAGAAGTGGACAGTAAACTGCATGTGTTTATGGTTATTTTTAAAGTGAAGGATTCAAAACTGAAGTTAAGCTATAATGTGATATTACAGAATATTAACTGAAAAAAAAATTGTTTTCAGAGTTTATGTGAAGTGTTTTATTGTGCAAATTGTTTATGCTGCATGAAACCCATGAAACCATTTTGTAACTGCCAGTGTAGTGAATTTTTTCTATCTTTGCCGTTTTACTTACAGGAGCCTGAAACAGAATAAGGTAATAAATCAACAAAATAAATACAATTTATTTAGTCTATTTTTTGTATATTTGTCAATTATTACTCTTTATCACACAAGAAATTAAATTGTATTAGAAATAACTAGAATGTCTCAGTTCACTTGTCAACCTTTTCCATCTGTTTCCAGAGCATTGAGTAATAGTTTATGTTTGCTAAGTCATACACTTGTTGGACCTGCTTTGCCATGGCAGGTGGAGGAAACTATCAATGTCTGTATCTTTGTATCTTCATAAGCCAATAAATTCATCTTGAATATTTTTGTACAGAAGTTCTGCATCTTTTGTCTCTAAAATATGTGACACTGAGAACATTGTAGTTGTCCAGCAGTCATTTGTATAAAAGCCTGAAAAGCTTGATTTGGTTTTTAGCCCAGGGCTATTTGAATACTGTGTACACTTAAAGACACCTGTCTTTGTGTCATCTGACTACTTAACATAACAGCAAAACATAACAGCTCGATAAGACGATCTTTATTTCAACAGAGACAAGACAAAAGAAATGCTCTCCTGGAAAAACCTGCCAAGAAATATTACAGATTATAACTTTTTCTGGCCTCATGGTGGATATTTTTGGTGAATTAGCAAGATTTTTTCATTTATGTATTTTTTTTTTTGTATGTCTGGTTTTAGTCTTCTGCTGAAGAGCTTCATATTTTTTAAATGGGGGGGCAGGGCAAACAGATTGGTGGTCTGGCACTGGTTTTGATGGGTGTTTTAGGAGTGTGTTTGGCATGTGGACTGCCAATGTGGCGGGAGACATCTTTTGTGGGAGCAAATGTTGTGACTGCACAATCGGTAAGTCGATGTTCAGTACATTGCAGAGAAATGTATTTTACATGCTAATGTTAAATATGAAAAATAGCAACACTCAAAAAAACCCTAACATAAAATTTTTGAAATAACTAATACAATTACGTGGAACCTGTTGAAAAAATAAATTTAATTTAAGTCAACATTTCATTTTTGAGTGAATGTAAACACTGATCACAGTATGACCCTGTTCAGCTTTTTGAATCTCACTGATGATTCCCTCTTCTCGTCTCTTTATTAGGTGTGGGATGGTCTGTGGCTTCACTGTATCGTTCAGGCCACAGGTCAGATGCAGTGCAAACGACACACAACATCCATTACAATGACCTCTGACATTCAGGCTGGACGCGCCCTCACGTTGCTCTCAATCCTCCTTGGCCTCCTCGGCTTCATTGTCACCCTCGTGGGCGGAGGAGTGGCCAACTGTAGTGGGACTCCTCCTGACCCTTTGGAGCCTCCGACAACCTCTTCTTCCAGAAAGAAGGTGCTGAAGTTTGCTTTGTTTGCTTTGCTATTCAGCTTTTTACTCTTAACTGCTAAAACAGTACTGACCTCACACAAATGAAGAGCCTGTTTGTAATATCTGGTACATATGCACTATGCTGGAATAATATCAGACAGATTAATTAAGGTGTTTGGATGCTGACAATGTAGTTATGGGCCAGACACCGACAGGCTTCAGAAGGGATCCTTAAACACCTAAAGCCAGTGGAGGGAAGCTAAAATCAGTGAAATATGATGTCGTCTGTTAAAACTGGTTAGAAGCCGAGCTGCTGTGTTCTGGACTAGACACTGCAGAGGAGTGAGTTGCAATAGTCCTATATTGAAAATGCCCTTGAGGCTGACCCAGGCCTTAAAAGATGCTCAATTAAAAATCAGTGATCTATAGTGTCGGTTGGGTTGTGCTTATATCTTAAGTCATTAAAATTACACTCTCCCCTATTGGCTGCTAAAAGAATGTTGTTGGTCATCTTGAGGAGTGTAGTTTCAGTGCTATGTTCTGCTCTAAAACCTGAGGAAGTCTTCAATGAGGTCATTGTGACACAAAAAAACCTAAAATGTCAGTTGAAACCACTTTTTCTAAATAAAAAAAATAAAATATTAAAAACTGATAAAGGATAAAATCAATGATCTATTCATGATAGACATTCCACAGTTAAATCCAAATCAAAGCAGAGTAACAATAACTTTTAAATGTTGTTTCACTTCTTTTGAGAATGCTTTTCTACCTTGAACTTGTTTTTTGGTTATCTTCTGAAAGAAATGTCCAAAGTGTGTAAAACATAGTGTCCATAGTGTGCCACATTAAAGTCTGTGTGTGTGGTGTAAGTATAACGGAGGATAAATGTAATACACGGCAGATTTAGTTTGATGAATTAATTTAGATAAGTTTGCCAACAGATGGACTGAAAACAGTGAAGTGCTTGAGTTCCCCAGAACTTAAGTTTCATAACAAGTTGTGCAATCGTTGTGGATATTTAAGAACAGGATTAGATCGCATCCCAACAGAGGTGAAAGGTTAAAAAAAACAGATGTTTCTAAAGAAAGAGCAATGTTCTAGACGTGAAAGGCGCTGGAAGAGTTGATGACATTATTTAACACACGAGTATCCGTGTGTGATCAGTTTAATAAACTCTGAATCCACACGTCAGAGTGGTTGCTTCTTTTTTAAGCATCTTCAAGAATTCAGTATCAAAACGACATTTTTACTGATTTCACAGCAACATTCTCAACATTTTTCTATATAAAGAAACACCTTAGACTGTAAAAATCATTTTCACATCACTGATCCTTTGTTTTTCCAGGCGTCTCTGTTGGGTGGAGTTCTCTGTGTCCTAGCTGGCATCCTGTGCGTAGTTTCAGTCAGCTGGTCAGCAGCAGCAACCTCCTTAATCTACAATGACCCTTTGGTGGCTGCAGCCCTGAAGAGGGAGGTGGGCTCCTCCATCTATATAGGCTGGGCCTCCTCCCTGCTGCTCCTGCTCGGTGGTGTTCTGATCTGCTTGGTCTGTGGGGATAAGGAGAGATCCCAACCTCCTTACTACTCCCACATGCCATACAGCACTGAAGTTCAGTTCAGTGACAGTTCATCCCGTGTGGCCACTCTAAGGTCTGATGATGTGAGATCAAACAACTCTAGGATTTCTGATCGTCCTTCAACAATGAGGGTGGTAGAGCACGTAGCTCAGGTGCATGACTATAACTCCCTGAATCGAGCTCCGAGAGAGGTTGGGAGGTATAATCAGCCTCAGGGGACACAACCAGGAGTCTTCTGGCTTAGAGACACCAGACAAGAGGAAAAGGCTTATTCATGGGCATGAACCCAAATCTCCAGCAGAGCCAGTGCCCACTGAATATATTCACAGTATGACCTAAATATGGATGTGTGTATCGCCATAGATCATCGTTAGGAGAGTAATTGTGATCACTATCTTTGGATAGATCAATAAAGTTTGATATCATAAAGTTTGATTTTTATTACTCTTGATATCTGGGTTTACAAGCTGGCGGTGGATCAGTCATTACAAATTTATGGTGCTTGGCCAGCAATAGTACAAACCCACAACGCTTTATTTCTAATTGTAGTGGAGAGCTAGACGTTTCCAAATATGACTAAACTGGGGAAAGTGTGTCTAAAATAATGCATGAGATATCTAGAACATTTCCATTTGATGGAATGGTGCCTCTCTCCCAAAGTCAGCTGGTATTGGCTCCAGCCCCACCGTGACCCTGATGAGGATAAGCGGCTAGTGATATGGATGGATGGATGGATGGATGGATAGAATGGTGCAGCTTTAAAATAAGTCTATGGTTTAGGTTTTGTTGAACATTGTACTGGAATTTCTGGAATAATATTTTCTACTTTGGAGGAAATGAAAGAGAAAATCTGTATGTTAAACGGATAACACACATTTTAGGTTTCCGATTACATTTCATCATATGATCTACAAGTTTTCTTCCTCCAGTGATATTGTTCTGATAAATGTTGATTTAAGACTTCACTATGTTTTTCTGGGCAAGGCAAAAAATATAATATTATCATGTCAATGATAAAAAACTAACAGGAGTTTAAAATTAAAATGGAGGTTAAAATGATAGTATAAATATCTTTTTTTCTGTTTTAACGAGTAATAATAATCATAATTACTGTTTTCATTTCAGATTCACTTTGCTGCCTTCTCTTATATTCAGGACTGAGGAAACACAGTCCTCACTTCATGTTCTTTTTTGTTCAGATAAATCTTTACACTTTATTACAATGACTCATCTGAATGAAGGTCAGGTAGTTTTGTCACAACTTTAGCCAAAAGTGTTAATGTCAAGGACATTTTTTTCAGCAAATATGTAAACCTCCTCCTCTGCTGACAGGACTGAAGCGATTTTCCCTGCAGACATGTTGTCATGTAGTTTCTTTCAAACACCTTCATGTTGTTACGCTCTGAGTGCTGCTGGTATCAATTGGCAGTGTGATCGTTGTGGAGGTCATGTGATCTCTCTGGGAAACATTTCAAAGCTTTCGATCTCTGACAGATGATTGAATTTACATTCACTGTGAATGACTGTCACATATTTCAGTAATGCTGTAGGAATTTTGATTTCTCAACCGGAACTTCTTCACTTAGTCATTTATGAATTGATGAAATTTTGTATTTAAAAGTATGAATAAATGAATAAATGTAAATGAATAATTGTAAAGAGTTACACGAATAATAAACCATGGTTTGAAAAACATTTCATTTAAACTTAATTTGCATTTTATTTAAATAAATCAGCACACACTCATATGTCTCCTCCACTCCATCTATATTTTATGATGTTCTTTGCTATATTTTCATATATATTATACTATACTTACTCAATACTATACTATATTGTATACAACCTATACTATACTATACTATACTATGCTATATTCTAATCAATTCAATTTTATTTATATAGCACCATATCATAACAGAAGTTATCAGTCATCAGTTATCTTACGACACTTTTTATTTTAATTCTATTATTTATTTATTTATTTATTTTTATTTTTATTTTTATTTTTATTTTAGATATGTGACTGCTATTATTTTAATACTTTTCTTATCTTATCTGTTTAATTTGTGATGTGACCTTGGGTGTCCTGAAAGGCATTTGAAATAAAATGTATTATTATTATTATTATTATTATTATTATTATTATACTATACTATGCTATGCTATACTATGCTGTAATATGATTTACTATGCTATACTAATGTTAAAATGTCTTATTATACACTATATTATATTTCTACTATTCAACACTTGACTTGTTTTGTTTTTTTTCTACTCTTGTAATTACAATTATCTTATATAATTTCTATTTTTACTTCCAGTCTTATTTTAGTATTATATATGCCTCCTGCTATTTATTATTTACCTTCTGGGGAACAAAGGCTGATCTTCTGTTGTCTTAAAGTGATGTTGAAATTGACACTGAAACTGAGGTTGGTCCAGTGACGCTGACATATTTTGAGTGCTTATCACTTGGTAAGTCCCTTTGTTGCATGATCCAAGCAAACACTGCACTGTCTTCATTACTGGTGAATGCTTTAAAATTGTGTTTGAAAGGTACAGAACAACCATGCTTGAGTGTTGTTGAGAAATACAGTTTTTCTGTGCGCTTATTTTTTGTGATTCTGTCCCTACAGGTCCCTCTGTGTGCATCTCTGAAACTCTTCTTTCTACTAGTTTTGTGGAGCAATGTAGTCAGGTGAGATTTCTTCAGAAACCAGTTTCAGCTAGGAGGCAACACCAGAAAACTCCTCCTCTGAATTCTCCAACAACAACAAAGCCTGTAAGTGACAAAGCCACTGTCAAGCTTTCCTCTGACTGGGCAATAAAAACCACTACCACTCCTTTTGTCTCTCTCACTGGTAATTTACCCCAGCTCTCAGCAACAGTCTCAGGTCTTTGAAGACATCGACAGAGCAGCAGCATGGTGTCCGGCGGAAGACAGATTCTGGGTTTGGCCCTAGCTATCATCGGCTTTCTGGGGAGCATCATCATCTGTGCTCTACCCACCTGGAAAGTCACAGCCTTCATTGGAGCCAACATCGTCACCTCTCAGGTGATCTGGGAGGGTATATGGATGAACTGTGTGACCCAGAGTACAGGCCAGATGCAGTGCAAAGTTTATGACTCTCTTCTGGCCTTACCTCAAGACCTGCAGGCTGCCAGGGCACTCGTCATCATCGCCATCATCGTCGGGGCCTTTGGGATCCTTCTTGGTGTGGTTGGGGGTAAGTGCACCAACTTTGTGGAGGACGAAAGGCAAAAGAGCAAAGTGGCCATCGCCTCTGGAGTCTTCTTCCTCATCGCAGGCCTTTTGGTGCTTATCCCCGTCTGCTGGACCGCCAACACCATCATTCGTGATTTCTACAACCCTGTAATGACCAACGCTCAGAGGAGGGAGCTGGGGGCCTCGCTGTACATCGGCTGGGGCTCTGCAGGGCTGCTACTCCTGGGTGGGGCTCTCCTCTGCAGCTCCTGTCCCCCCAGAGACGAGAATGACTATGATGTGAAGTATGCAAAGGCTCGTTCTGTAGAGAGCAGCAGGGCCTACGTTTAGATCTTTAGTGGGAAGCAGAACTGGGACAGTATGTTGGAAATAGACAGATGAAGAGGTTATGAAAGTTTCACCTTCTGTTTGTCCCATGAAGATGAGTCAGGTTCCATAATTCAGAATAATAATGTCTAGATAGGAACTTTTGCAGTATGAGTGTTTAACTTAAGTGTGTGTTTAAGTCTTCAAAACATCTAATATATGTTGGAATGTGCAGTTCTTTGATTTTCTATATGTGAACAAACAAAGTTTTTGTATTTTTAATATACCTTTTCTTTTTTATGTTTTGTTAGTCCCATATAGACACTCAGCGTGTTCTCTACGATGTGACAGATTCAGAGCACCTGTTAAAAAATTGCTTTATTGATGTGTAATTTGCCCATGTAGTTACTGCTTTGTGTCTAAGCCTGATATTTGGGCTACTCTCTCTGATCAAACTGTATTATTGGTTTTGTATGTTTTTTGATTAATTCATGGTATTAGATGTAGGTGTGTTGAGTCACATATTTGTGAACATTTGGTTTGGTGATTTCTCCATCTTGTCATGGCAGTTTTTTATTTTTTTCAAAGGGAAGAACAGTTACAATGTTGACAAATGCCAAAAAGAACTGGCTGAGCAGTGGAGCTGGTTCTTCAAGTGTACCTGAAAGAATCCTTACGAACAGGTTGTGTAACAATGTGCGTCGTTCCTGCCAAAGAAACTTTGCTAAATAAAGAGACTGAGTAATTACTGTGTGTGTTTGTGTGTGTGCTTTGAGTTTCAAATGTGTGTGTGTGTAGTATTCTCTCATTTTTATGATCAGGTTTGTGGAAATGGATATTTTAATTCATATCATAACGCTGTGGGTAAAAGAAGAGACAGAAGTATCCCTCTGAACTTTACAAGCACAGCAAGATTAAAGATTATTTTGAGCCCGATTAAAAGGTTAAATAGTGTGTGTGTGCGTGAGTGTGTGTGTGTGTGTGTGTGTGTGTGTGTGTGAGTGAGAGAGTGTGTGTGTGTGTGTGCGTGTGTGTGTGTGTGTGTGTGTGTGTGTGTGTGCGTGTGTGTGTGTGAGTGAGAGAGTGTGTGTGTGTGTGTGTGTGTGTGTGTGTGTGTGTGTGTGTGTGTGTGCGTGTGTGTGTGTGTGTGTGTGTGTGGGGAGAGGTTTTGCATGTTTCAGACAGGTTTTTCTGCTCAGCAGCTGCTGCTAGTATGAAACCGGTTTTCTCCCAGGAGATTGTTTCACATCATTCTGCATGCACGCATCACTCACATGCGCACATACAATCCCATTCACTGTTCCTGCAGAAAGATGGTGTGAGGCAGAGTGTAGACAACAATTAAACTCCTCACGAGTGTGCATCCTATAAATGTGTTTAATGCCCAGAGGCCCATCATTCTTTCTACGTTATCCAAAGCTCATTGTTTCCAATATACATACAAGATAAAGAGGGAGGGAACAGATGATGTCACAGTTTCACAACCCCCCCCCCCCCCCCCCCCCTGTTTTTCTG
Organism: Sciaenops ocellatus; assembly: GCA_033000465.1. Lineage (NCBI taxonomy): Eukaryota > Metazoa > Chordata > Actinopteri > Sciaenidae > Sciaenops > Sciaenops ocellatus. Next base: position 2,429,730 of record CP136870.1, read on the forward strand.
TCAACCTCCTCCCATTTCTTCTCCCAACAGAGTAGGTGTGGTGCATGTACACCTGACCAGTAGCACACAGGCAGCCGCTCAGGTGACACAAAAGAAAGAACACTCTCAGGTGCAGAAATAAAGAGAGAAAGGACAGAGAGAGACAGAGGGGGAAGGAGAGTACAGCATTTGCGGGATACAAAGGAGGAGGGGGAAACGGAGGCAAGGGGGCTGTAAACAAATGAACTGAGGCTGAAGTGAGACACACCTGGAGTCAAGTAAAAGCTACTGGATGGACAACTGAAACAGTCAGCTCTGTGTTCCTGGGATAGATACTTCACAACATTGCAACAATGGCAAGAAAAAAAGCAACGTCACATGTCGAGACAGACTGACTCACAGAAAAATACAAGACAAGGGAAGAGTGATCCGAGAGATCAGGAGTGAAGCAGAAGAAGCTCCACAGAAAAGAATAAAAACAGTGAGGATTTCTCGAGCAGCTTCAGAGATCTTCTCTCCACCTCTGCATCATGGCCTCAATGGGGATGCAGATGCTGGCCAGCGCCTTGTGCCTCTTGGGTTGGGCAGGGGTCATCATCAGCTGCATACTGCCCATGTGGCGGGTCACGGCCTTCGTGGGAAGTACCATTGTCACCTCCCAGACCATCTGGGAGGGCATCTGGATGACCTGCGTGGTCCAGAGCACAGGACAGATCCAGTGTAAACCTTACGAGTCTCTTCTCGCTCTCAGCAAAGACCTGCAGGCCGCCAGGGCTCTCACCGTCTTCGCCATTACTACGGGCAGTGTGGGCCTCATTCTGGCCTTCGTTGGAGGAAAATGCACCCGCTTTTTGGATGAAGAAGGAGGCGGGGTTAAGGGCAAGGTGGCTATAGCTGCAGGGGGAGTGTTGATTGCCACAGGACTGCTCTGTTTGATTCCTACATCGTGGGCAGCCGGCGCTGTTGTGAGGACGTTCTACAGTGCCTCCATTGATGCTCAGCGGAGGGAGCTTGGAGCCTGTCTCTACATTGGCTGGGGAGCGTCTATCCTGCTTATTCTGGGAGGTGGGTTGTTCATTAGCTCAGCATGCCCCCTCAAAGCCCACAACGCAGACAAGAGCCCCTCTGTCCGCTACCTGGTGGTCCGCTCCTCTAATAGGTCCAGCCAGGCAGGTTCTCAACGCAGCAGAATGCCACCAGCAAATTCTCAGCCAGTCAGAGCAGTGTTTCCCAGGTCTCAAAGCTATGAGGGGGCATCAACAAAGTCTCAGCTGTACACAAGGCCTCCCTATGAGGTCGAGTCTGAGCAGGGCCGGAGGCAGGAGTCCGAAAGATCATGGGCACCGTCGACAAAGTCTCAGATGAAAAGACCAGAGTCGACAAAATCTGAACACAGTGAGGCGCCGTCTACAAAGTCTGAGCTGAAACGAGCAGAAATGGAAGAGACTTTACCAGTCGAGAGTGAAAATGAGGATCCATCCTCAAATCCAGCAAGAACATACCTGTAATATGGGCACACACACACACACACACACACACATACAAATGCAACAAGTTATTTAGAAGTAGTAGGTTACTTTATGTTTGTTTACTGATGAAAAGTAGTTCACAAGGTTGGCATTGTAGTTGTCTTTATGCACCATAATGTTTTAATCAAAGGACAGAAGGGGAACGATCTGGACTACATTCATCAATGTGCAGGAGAATAGCAGTTATAATATATTATTTGCACTACAACTGAACACAACACCACATATAGAAACAAACTAAATCCAGGTGCAGGTGAAGTATACACTTTTTATCTTCTTTTTCATGCAAAACTTCTTCAAATGAACATCATTCATTAATATTTGGCATTAATTTGGACATGGTAGGTTTGACATGTTAACAGTGACTGGTATTAACTTTTTCTCTCACTGTTATTGCACTGAATGAGGATGAATCCGTCCGCATGAAGAATTTTACCTCAGACTTTTGAGCTTGTATGTTTCTGCTGGATATACAGCAATGTGAATGCAACATTAGCAATGAAGCAGCTTGAAGCAGTTACATATTTTACACCATTACTTTAAATTGGTAGCATTACAAGTTATATGCTCATTTTGATGAGCTCTGCAGCCATGAAAAATCCACGTGTGGCAAATAAAAGGTGACACTTTTTGTTAACAGGGGTTTCTTTTGAAGATTTTGACTGTTTTTTGTCACAACTGTGAAATGTGATTTTATGTCTGATTTGCATGGACAGATAATACTGAGATATTTGTATGATAACTTTTCAATAAATGACTGTAATTTGATCAAACAAGTCATGGCCATTTATTTTTTTTTTATTGTCTACATGTAATAAACACACTAACATGTCAGGCCTGAGATGAAAAGAGCCTTTCCTTTAAAGTTTACAGCATCCCCTGGACTCGCAGTCCTCTTCCTGGCCATTAAAAGCCACAGGACAAACAGGTTTGACAGAGAGTGTGGAGGAGGGAGGCACAACATGTTTGTATAGGATTCAAATTGAGTTTCAGTGAATCATGTTTCTGTAAGGTGGTTGTGTTGTATTGATGTTGCTTATTCAAACATGCAGTTGCATAAGTAAGCAGTCATAATCTGATGCAAAATACATACATTTTACTTGAGAAAAGAATTTATGTTAAGGATTGATACATGGCTTAAATCTGTAAAACTACTGTAAGTGCATGAATACATAAGTGAGGAAATTGGTTAAAAATGAGGATGAGTAATGAGCCAATGCAAAAATAAAACAACAATAAAGTAAAAAAAATCCACTCATTCAGTTTTTCTCTTTTGTTTTCGTCTGAAGTAGCTTCAAGGATACAATCATCTTATTCCATAACTATATGAATTGTGAAATATTCAGACTTTATATTTATTATGGCTGCAAAATTCTATCAAATGAAAATATTCTTGATGTCTTTCTTGTGTATATTTTTATCCACTCTCTCCATAAAGTTCTTGATGTGCCTATACAGATTAAAAACAGTGTTAAGCTGTGCAGCATGACTGACCCACTGGTAAACCACTTCTCAAACATCTCATAGTCTTGTGTGAAACACTGTCATCTAGTGACCAGTGGTGTACATGTACACACCAAACTGTTAGATGAACATAACTATCCAACCATTAATCAACAGGCCTATTACTGAATATATGAAAAAAACAAACAAAAAAATAATAAAAAATATATATTAAAAGAATATGTATGTATATTTATTATTATTTCCATCGCTTCTCTCTCTTTTTTTTTTTTTCTTTGAGAGGACTTAAAGGAGACGAATGGTTTGAAATCAGGAAAGTTACCCCATGCCCTTCTGTCTTTGAAATGCCACCGACCAACACAGATGCTAGTTATGCAAGCTTGGTACACTACATGATTCATGTTAAGAAATAAAACCTCACTCAGGCTTTACACAATAATTTGCCTCAGATTTGACTCTAGTTACAGTTTGTGAATATCAGAGCAGTTCATAGAATTATCTCATGTGAAGTTTCTATATGAACACCAACACTCAGTGATAACAAACACATTCCAAAATCTTCAATGCATCTTTGATTTATTTGAATGTTGTTTTCATGTGACAACACAAGAGTGAAGTCAGGTTCATAATGACATTTCATACATGCAGTAAATGTAAAGAAATGTCTTGTGAATCAGAGTGTAGCCAATAACAACAGGGTTTGTGACAAATCAATCACACAGCAGACAAATCAACATCCTCACAGTGTAAAGAGGAGGGCACCACTGAAGGTGCTGTGGTTATTTCCATTGTCAAAGACAGCATAGCCTGATGGAAGAACCAGGTGAATTGTATCTCCTGCTATCAGCTCAAAGACAAAAGAGTTAGTGAAATACTCAAAGCCATTTTCACGTTTCTCCTCCATTATGCATAAACATTTGGTTGTTTTTGTACACATATACACCCATATAATGTGGATGCAGACCAGACATGGTGAACTGGAGATAGTAGGCCCCTTTGACTGGTGCTGTGAAGAAACCTACAGAGTGAGAGCAGAACATGAAAAACAGTCACAGTTTATCTACATGACAGCATGTGATCATGTGACCTGCAGTGTATTACCTGTAGCTGGATTGTAAGCATTGCCAATGTTGGTGAAGACCTTGCTGTATTTCAGTGTTATATCTGTGTTGTATGGTCCAACATATCCGTCATAAGTCAGAGCTGTGTGAAAGGACTTTGTAGGTTAATGGATGTGTGGCGTGAGAGCATGTGAAAATGGTTAACTGCATGAGAGTTGGCAGCCTCTGAGAGAGTCAGTCAACTTAACACTGTACAAAGTGAGGAGCGAGCAACATAAATCCAAGTTAATGTGTGCCCCTGCCTAGCAGTCGTGGCCCTCAACCACATAGCCCGCTTATGCCAGCTGTTTATGTCACTAAACTGGAATTGGACAATCATCACCTGCGCTTTCTCTTTCCAGCTCGTCAATCCTGGACTTGCTGACGAGAAGTTCACTCTCACTGCGACTCAGTCTGGCCTGCAAGTCTTGAGTTAAAGCACCGACAGTGAATCACAGAACATGGCAGTCATCACAGCATTTATTAAAAAAATAAATAGTTTCAACACTGTTTCTTTTTAAATAAACTGAAACTAAATTAAATTTAGAGATGTACATATGGAACTTTTGACAGAGGTTAAAATCAAATAATAGCATAGAAAATGGCAAATTATCAAACTTAATAAAGCATCATGTTTATCAGTGACATACCTGCATTCTGTTCTTGTTTTGCTCTCCATAGCAGTCAGTCTAGTTTCTAAAGACTTCAGTTCTGTGGCTTGGGCTGAAAAACAGAAGAAGTTTCTGAAAGTTTCAATAACACACTGTGATCTGTTGTTTCATGAAATGTAGCTAAATGATCCTCTCCATATCATATTGAGTTAAAGATTGATTCTGGAGCTCACACTAAATGCATCAGTGCACTGACACACTTCAGTCAAACTCTTAAACATCATCAACACTGAACAAGAAAAGTAACCAGTCTGTACCAGAATTCTCTCTCTGCAGCAGCTCCACGTGCACATTGGTGACAATCAGCTCAGCTTTCAGTTCATTCACCTGGCTCTCACTGTCCATCAGTCTGCTCTCCATGTTCTTCAGCTCCACCTTAAGCTCCACCACCATGTCTCTCAGTGCCCTCAGCTCCGCCCAGATGTCAGTGTAGGTTTGCTCTGTGGTCTGCTCGGACGATTCCTCAACAGCATCTCTTGGATCAGTCTTCTGAAACTCACTGAGCTCGCCCACTTCACTCAGGCCTCCACCCTCCCCCTGAGCACCTGAACCACACAGACCGAGCAGCACCAACAGCAAACCAAGAACAACCCTCATTGTCCAGTTACCTGTCTTAACAAAGGTACAGTGGTTGAGTTGGTCTGTCTTATATCGTCTCCAAACTTCAGCTGGCTGAACGAATGAGAAAAACAACAGTTTGATTCAAGGCCTTTAGATAATTCAGTTTTATTTCTGCGGTGGTGAGAAAATACAAGCTGCTGCAGGCTGATGAAACATGTTTGCTGTACACACACAGAATCACACTCATCTGAATGTTTTAGTGTGACTGAGGATTAACTGATTTAATTCATGGAAGTGAGTAAATGTTTTTTCTTCACTCTGTCTCACTTCATTCTCTGTGATACATTGTAAATGAATATGGAAAAATCCTCTGTAAGAATATTCTGATTGTCTTTTACATCCATATTTTGATGTTTTTATCTTACATGTTATTAATTAAATTCACTAATAACAGAGAGAGTTAATATCTGTTCTCTTGAGCACTCTGGTGACCAAAATACTTCTCTCAGTTTGAACAATACAAAGAGATCAGGTTCACATTGATGAACTATTGTCAGAGGTCAAAGGTCAGGGATCAGACATTCAATCACAAGATATGAGGTAGAAACCCTCCTGTAGGATTTTAATGATCCATAATGTGATGATTTTCTTTCACTTTTAATTGTTGGTACTTAGTGTTGTCATTTGGTGTAATGTGGACAGATCTGTGGTGGGAGTTTAATTTAATTGTGTCTGTGGCAGACAGTAGGATGAGAGACAAATTCAGTGCCATCCAAGACTCTGACCTGCTCTGAGATGAACTGTGGTAGATGTGAAGCTCAGTCAGTCACAGACTACTTCCACCTAAGACAGAGCGCTAACAACATCTCTATTATTATTATTATTATTATTATTATTATTATTATTATTATTATTGTTAGTAGTAGTAGTAGAAGAGAGGTATCAATAAAATTAAAATATGCCGTTGCATAATTATCTAGTCATAATCTAATTTCAAAATTCAAAATACATATATTTTACATTACAAAAGAATTAAACCTGTAAAACTACAACAAGTACATGAATACATAAGTGAGGAAATGACTTAAAAATAAGGATGAGTGAAGTAAGTACGATGAAGTAAAATAAAAGTATAAAGTTTTAGAAAAAAAATCTTTTAACATTCAGTTTTTCTTTTGTTTCATCTGAAGTATCTTTAAGGATGTTACAATCATCTTATTCCATAACTATACGAATTGTGAATTGATTCAAATATTCAGACTTTATATTTGTTACAGCTGCACCATTCTATCAAATGAAAATATTCTTGATGTCTTTCTTGTGTATATTTTTATCCACTCTCTCCATAAAGTTCTGCCTGATATATTTGGACTTTTTTCTTTGAGAGGACTTAAAGGAGACAAATAGTTTGAAATAAGTAAAGTTACCCCATGTCCTTCTGTTTTTGAAATGTCACCGACCAACACAGATGTTGTCTTTCATTTACCAGCAGTTTGGTACACAACATGAGCAATATAAACTCAGGCTTTACACCATAGTGTCTGCCAGACTCTAAGTAGTTACAGTTTGTGAATATCAGAGCAGTTCATAGAATTATCTCATGTGAAGTTTCTATATTAAGACCAACACTCAGTGATAACAAACACAGTCCAAAATCTTCAATGCATCTTTGATTTATCTGAATGTTGTTTTCATGTGACAACACAAGAGTGAAGTCAGGTTCATAATAACATTTCATACATGCAGTAAATGTAAAGAAATGTCTTGTGAATCAGAGTGTAGCCAATAACAACAGGGTTTGTGACAAATCAATCACACAGCAGACAAATCAACATCCTCACAGTGTAAAGAGGAGGGCACCACTGAAGGTGCAGTAGTTACTACTACTGTCATAGAGAGCAAATCCTGATGGAAGAACCAGGTGAATTTCATCTCCTGCTATCAGCTCCAAGATAACAGAGTTAGTCAAATACTCAACACTATTATCATGCTCCCACTCCATATTAAACATAATCCTTTGGTTGTTCTTGTACATATATACACCCATATTTTGACTGACGTTACCAAACATGGTGAACTGGAGATAGTAGACCCCTTTGACTGGTGCTGTGAAGAAACCTACAGAGAGCAGAACATGAAAAACAGTCACAGTTTATCTACATGACAACACGTGATCATGTGACCTGCAGTGTATTACCTGTAGCTGGATTGTAAGCATTGCCAATGTTGGTGAAGACCTTGCTGTATTTCAGTGTTATATCTGTGTTGTATGGTCCAACATCTTTTGCATCAGTCAGACCTGTGTAAAAGGCCACCTTTGGTTTCTCTGTTAACACAAAAAGATTTATGTCACACTGTGTGTGTGTGTGTGTGTGTGTGTGTGTGTGTGTGCGTGCGCGCGCTGTGGATGTGGATGAGTAGTTACAATCATCACCTGCATTTTCTCTCTCCAACTCGTCAATCCTGGACTTGCTGACGAGAAGTTCACTCTCACCGCGACTCAGTCTGGCCTGCAAGTCTTGAGTTAAAGCACCGACAGTGAATCACAGAACATGGCAGTCATCAAAATATCCAAGTGTTAACATGCCCAACACACATTAAACAGTATCATGACCCTCATTGTATTTGTTGAACCAAAAATGAAGAAATTGCTATAAATGATTAAACCATATTTAACTCACTGTCCAATGAGACAAAAACAATTCAGCTAAGTCATTAGTGTACCTGAAAAAGGCACACTATTGTTATTCCTCATACTTAATTTTATTCTTATGTCTTATTCTTCTTCTGTACACTTTTTTGGTACTCCTGGTTGCACATACACAAAAAACATATCAAAATGTGGGAGAAGTGTGCTATGACTTTTCTAACCATTTCATCAAACAGTTTTCCCAAAATCCGGCCAAAACCACGCCAAAATTTACAATGGCGTCTAACCTGGATCCTTACCATTCTACACATGCCTGATAAATGGTGTCATTCACTACTCTCCCTTTAAACCTGTACAATCTCAATACAACGTGCGACCAGTCCATCCGTCTAAATAGCTACCAGAAGTCCTGCTATCATTGTAGACAATAAGCAGTTGTTGCCACTGTTAGGAATAGTTTTGGGAGTCCGGACTCAGATGAGCTGACAGAGTCGATCAGCGTAACTTCTTGCAGACTCAGAATCAGTACCACAGATCTGGATTCAGAGTCAGATCCATCCTGCACAAGTAAATCCGTACAGAGCCGGAAACACAGACGATTCAAGAGAACCGTGGATCGCTCGCTGATCCAGCAGACCCAGGTGACCCAGATTCACTGATTCAACTGAGTCGAGTGGATCATTTCCTCCACACAGCATGAAACAAGGCAGATTCAGACTCAGATGAGTGATTGATGATTTGAAGACTTGCCCTAGTCAAATGTAAGAAGTCAAATACAGTAATAACCAAGATGATAGACACTTTATTTAAAACTATCACAGTCTGTCCCCTCTCTGTCTGATGCCCTCATTACTCAGTGCATTTAAACCTACTGTTCTCTTCACTCTGTGCCAGATTGTTAGTGTCTGTCTTACCAGCATTTTTCCTAGCATATTCATGGTTACCGCTTTTTGTATCTCGCCTGTTTTTGACCCTGCCTTTGCTTCAGTCCTTTTGAATTGTTTGCCTGATTACCTGATTGGATTTTTGTGTACCAAACCTTTTTGTGTAAAGACTGTTTACCCCTTGTACTTGTATCCCAAGTGCTGCATTTGAGTCCTGTTCCTGTGCTGTGTAACAAAAACACATTCATTTTTGTGTAGCTGAGGCTAATATTGTTCAGAGGCTCAAAAACAACGTAAGAGTAACATAACACAATTACAACAGCATTATATTTTTCACCGCACTTTATAAGTGTTAATTAACTTTAGAGGCTAGGCTAATATAGCCTAAACAATGTGAGAGGGGCATTTTAATTGCAGCATTATGTGTTTGCATAATCTGTCATCAATAATTATGGGGTTATATTTGCCACATTTCTATTATCTCAAGTGGCATTTACTGTACAGTTGAAGGAGTGATACTGACTGTGAGTTTTGAGAATATAATACTGTTGTACTCCAGTAGATAACCTGACAGTACTAGTCAGACCAGACGAGCTCTGAGGTCAGTTGAGTAGGGCTGCTGCCGGGTGAGGGAAGTGTAGCAACCGATAATGTAATAAAGTCCAATAATGTAATACCTCCCAATAATGTAACAATTTGGGCCATTTTAAATGTAATAAAGCCAGTAACGTAATAACATGCCAATAATGTAATAAAGTTTTTGAGCCAATAATGTAATAACATTTTGCCAATAACGTAATAAGTTATTACGTTATTGGCGTAGCATTAAAAAAAATCGTTATCTGATAATGTAATAATACATAAATAGCACTGCATTTCTTGGAAATAAAAGATTATTTTGCAGTTTTTGTGCAGTTTGCTCATCAAAAATAGATATAGTGGATGGCATCATATTCATTCATAAAGAGTACGTACTATGCAGCACTCTCTCTCCTTAATTATGGCTGTAAGAGCCAATTTGAGAATTATTTGTTGTACAAAATCTTTATTTAGAATCCTGTTTATTTGCTTAGATATGTAAATTCATAATTTCATGTATGGAGGAATATTATTTCATTCATTACTGTGAAGTGTATATGGTAGTTAGATCACTTAGTGGAATGTGCTAGAATTCAGGAAGAGAACAATGGTCATGTGACCTACATGTGTTTGCTCAGTGTTAGATGAAGTCTAATCAGTCTAGTTATTACATTATTGGCATGTTATTACATTATTGGCTTTATTACATTCAAAATGGCCAAAATTATTACGTTATCGGCAGGTATTACATTATTGGACGTTATTACATTATTTTTTGTGTCAGCTGAATATAAACATTTGGAACTACTTACAGCCTCATAGTTAATGTTTCAGAATTTTTTAAGAAGAAGAAAATGCAAAGTTTTATTTCCTGCAAAATTTCAAATGCACAAACAGTAGACTGCTCTCCTTGTAGAATAGCTTTCAAATTAGATTTTTTTTAACATATTTGTAGTTCAAGATAGTGGGGTTTGTGTTGTGCAGTGATGTGTCAGGATCGCAACCAACAGCCCCACTGACTGCCATGTTAAGAGAGACAGGAAATTTCCAGAGGAAAGTAGACGTACCAGTTTCTGTTGCCTTTTAGCCACATAAAGTATGCATGTAGATGTTTGGGAAAGTCTCAGGATGCTTAAAGTGAAGCTTGTTCAATGATACAACCTATGGTTTGGCAAAATTTGGCCAATAGTTCTATAGGTGAACTTTCATGGCTTTGTCTCTCTCTCAGCAGTTTCAACTGTCACAGACACAGCTGCATTTAATTGCTTTGCTCTGATTGGTGGCCCAACCTGACCCTGGTTGCTTGCAAACCTCAAGCCTGCAACTCACAAGCCTGACTGTGATTAACTTAATTGAAGTCTCTGGGTGCAGTCGAATAGTCTATTTTGCTTTGGAAGGTTCCTAACTGAGTGAAATGACCCGGAAGTATTTACGTAGCCGCCATGATAAGAGCTACGGAAACGTTAAGGAAAGGAGCTTCAGTGCTTCCTTTATTATCTCCTTTAGCATAGGATACACCGAACCATCCTTTATGAAAGAGGAAATGCCGTCCCACAATTCCTTGTGGCAGCAACAAAAAAATCAACGCACCATTCAGTCATTCGCAGCGAGACATAAAAAAACATCAATGTATTTAAAGAGTGTGATGCAGACTGCAGCAAGTGAATATGGACAGACATGATGACGTGATACAAAAACTTTGATCACAAAGTGTGTTCTGTTGTTGACTGTGGAGCTGCGTTCACACACAGAGTAAAAACTGTTTCTAACTGTGACATCCAGCGTCCTGCAGATCATCATGAAGTTACCGTTGATTACTAATCATCCATCTTTTGTCATAACTTGCTATTACGATTATATATGAGTGGACAGGAGTGTGAGCGACCATACCCAGGCTAACAAACAGTTAATTTTACTTCTGTGACGCCTGGTCAATATTCCTTTGGTATTTTAATTCTGACTTTGTAGTTTTACCACAGATCACATCAATAACATCAGCTGTTGCATAATCACGTAGTCTAATGTGAGTGGAGTGGGATTCTCTGAACACTGCGGTCATCTTCTCGAATTCTCCTTCACATCTTTCCTTGACCTCGTGACGTTTTCCATCAAGGTCAGAGAAAAGTTAGGAAAGGACTTAGGAGCTAATTTTTTGACTATTTGACTATACCCACTATCTAATATCAGTGACTGTCAATGCTACATTTTGAATGTCTGCCGTTTTGTCCTGTCTCACACAGACAGACAGACAGACAGACACACACATACACACACACACACACACACACACACACACACACACACACACACACACACACACACACACACACAGATAACAAGATAAAAATCTTTCAAAATAAGAGTCCCTTCAAAATAAATTCAAGGTAAGCTTGTGGAAAAATGAGCCAATGAGCAAATACTTACAAAACTGATACCTATCACTGTTTATGCATCTGTCAACACAGGTAAGATAGATGAAAACCATGAAACTGAATAAACAGTCAGTGACATACCTGCATTCTGTTCTTGGAGGTCACTTGTTTTGCTCTCCGTAGCAGTCAGTCTAGTTTCTAAAGACTTCAGTTCTGTGGCTTGGGCTGAAAAACAGAAGAAGTTTCTGAAAGTTTCAATAACACACTGTGATCTGTTGTTTCATGAAATGTAGCTAAATGATCCTCTCCATATCATATTGAGTTTTAAAGATTGATTCTGGAGCTCACACTAAATGCATCAGTGCACTGACACACTTCAGTCAAACTCTTAAACATCATCAACACTGAACAAGAAAAGTAACCAGTCTGTACCAGAATTCTCTCTCTGCAGCAGCTCCACGTGCACATTGGTGACGATCAGCTCAGCTTTCAGTTCATTCACCTGGCTCTCACTGTCCATCAGTCTGCTCTCCATGTTCTTCAGCTCCACCTTAAGCTCCACCACCATGTCTCTCAGTGCCCTCACCTCCGCCCAGATGTCAGTGTAGGTTTGCTCTGTGGTCTGCTCGGACGATTCCTCAACAGCATCTCTTGGATCAGTCTTCTGAAACTCGCTGAGCTCGCCCACCTCACTCAGACCTCCACCCTCCCCCTGAGCTCCTGAACCACACAGACCGAGCAGCACCAACAGCAAACCAAGAACAACCCTCATTGTCCAGTTACCTGTCTTAACAAAGGTACAGTGGTTGAGTTGGTCTGTCTTATATCGTCTCCAAACTTCAGCTGGCTGAACGAATGAGAAAAACAACAGTTTGATTCAAGGCCTTTAGATAATTCAGTTTTATTTCTGTGCTGGTGAGAAAACACAAGCTGCTGCAGGCTGATGAAACATGTTTGCTGTACACACACAGAATCACACTCATCTGAATGTTTTAGTGTGAATTTTTTTTTTCAGTCTGTCTCACTTCATTCTCTCCGATACATTGTAAATGAATATGGAAACATCCTCTGTGAGAATATTCTGATTGTCTTTTACAGTACTTATATTATGACTTTTTATCTCATATATTATTTGTTAAAACAAAAACAGAAAGTTAAAATCTGTTCTCTTGAGCCCTCTGGTAATGTAATACTTTTGATGAACTATTGTCAGGGCTCAGATAATCAGACATTCAATCACAACATATGATGTAGAAACTATCCTTTAGGATTTTAATGATTCATAATGTCATGATTTTGTTTAGACTTTTGATTGACAGTTGGTAGTTGATTCTGAGGACAGTGATGTAACAGAATTCCACCGGGCATGTCTCTGTCACGTCATGGCACATATGGAACGCAGCACATTCACACCCGGTGCACTGCAGATAGACGTAGCAGGGTTGTGGTGTGGCTGAGGTGGGTTGCTGGGGGTGTGTCTATCTGTGCTGCATGCAACCCATTGACAGTATAAAGAATGGACAGAGCATGAGCGACGTCACCTGTAGGTTTCCAAAGCATAATTTTGAAGTTGAAAATATGCAACAGTGGACACGGCCAGGTTGGATGTCCTGCTTCTCCTGCCTCCCGGCTAATCTAAATATCAGCAAAGACGTACATCACCCTACTCACAGTTGTTATAAACGGGGAAATCGGCTATGGAGACCAATGGTGCAAAGAGAGAGAGGTAACAATATAAAGAGTAGTGACATATTTAACATTACATAAAATATATTACTTGTTACTTACATCACTATACATAGCAATACATACTACTTGTAATTATTGTATTCATATTAGATGTAGTATTTTTATTTTCTGCTGTATCATGGTATTTTTATTATTATTATATACTATATATACTCTACTATTATTATTATTATATACTGCTACTATTATTATATACTGTTATTTACAATAACATTACCATCATATCATCAGTACTATTACCATCATCTTGCCACTGCACCTTATCTACCTATTTATCTTGTGTTTTTAAGTGTCCTTGTCCTATTCTGTGTTTTTTATTTTTATTTTTTCTACCTCAGTATTTTATTCTATTGTATTTTTATTGTATTCAAATATACCGGACTGCTATGACAACCTAATTTCCCTTCGGGGATGAATAAAGTCATCTATCTATCTATCTATCTATCTATCTATCTATCTATCTATCTATCTATCTATCTATCTATCTTTTTCCCTTTCTATATACAGACTATAGTATATTACACACTATAATGTATATAGTGTGTGTACATTAAATCAAATCAAAATACATTACATCTACTACACAGTGTATATATAATTCTGTATACTTTAATATATCGTTATGTACACAAATACTTCTATAATAATTTTTGTTTTAGTTATTAAGATTTGATACTTTCATTGCTTGAAATCAAAAATCGGAATCTTTGTACTGACTAAAAAAGTGCAAGATTTGAATTCAGGCTCATTAACATTAATTTGTTTGATTAATGTTGGTGGATTAGATATTAATCCACTAAAGACACACAGAAAACAGAAATGAGTTACACCCTCATTTATTACATGGTTCTCATGTTTATGCAATCATCTATTCAGAAGACTTTACTGTGTATTAACATGGCACTGTACATCTGTAGGAAAATAAAGTGGTTTATGAGTCATTTTTCATGTATCATGACATGACATAACATGAATATTGATGAACATTAAACTCAACCATTTAGTTATGTACATTTCAAGCCTTACATTTACACCCAGAGCAGCTTCATATCTTCAACTTCAGATTTGTAAGACACTAAAAATATCATAAAATCCTGACACTTTGTTATTTAAATGTTTTGTATCTTCTTGAATGATGTTGTTTTGCATCTGTGTTGGTGTGATGTCACATCTACATGGTCATGCCATGTGCTATAGTTATAGTTTCTTATAGATGTACACAGCACCAGATATGTAGCCGTCCTCCTGCTCTGACACCGCTCTCTCCCAGTCTTCCACCTCAGCGACCTCTACACAAGTCCACAGCCCCTCTTCCTCCATCTGCTTCAGCTTACACTCCAGGGCGGCTTTGTATTCCACATTGTCACGATTACCCCTGGTTGTCATGCAAACGTAGCCACCTAGTGTAAAACAGGCCAAAGTGCAGTGGTGCTGTTAAAACTCACCTCACAGTGAGGAGATACTGATTTGCAACCAAAGATCACATCTGCAAACAAACAAAAAAACATACTCTGACCTGGTTTGGTGGATTTGCACAACTCTCTGACCACATCAACTGGGACCTGACCAACACTCAGCGCTCCAACGATCACAACCACATCAAACAAACCTGCAAGAAGTAAAGAAGGACGAGGTGGAGGAGAGTTTTATTTCAAATTAAGATAACCAGAGCTCCATGAGAAATCCACACAACTACTACTACTACTGATAATACTCTGATAATATTGGAGTATTTATTGAACCTTCTTGCAAATGAAAAAAAAAGAAATTAAATATCAATTTGCATATATGAGTTTTCATTTGTATCATTTTTGATACATCCGGTATTTTTGTGTAATTTATTGCTCATAGTTTGTTTATCTTAAACCACTAAAATCATATAAAACACAAGATTTTTAACCCATTAAACTTTGAGTTTCCTTTAGAATTTTCCTCAAGTAATTTCAAACATACAAAAGAACATTTTTTCCATATTACACAACAACATCTTTGTTGTGTCCTGTGTTAGTGTTGGTGCCTCGACTTCTCTTGTAAGTCGAGTTTTTCTCAGTAAACATTGTAGTAGGAGTCCATTCCTCCATTTAGGATTCAACAACAGTCAATAATAAAAATTCTTCCTGTTTGGAATAAATCTCTCTCCTGTGTGAACTGTCTGTATCCAAACAGGGTCGACCCACTGTACTGTAACGTCTGTTATACTGGTGGTGCCAAATGACCAATGACCCATGTGAAGCATGAACTATTAAATTACCGCACTGGACAGGTAGAGGGTTCTCTCCCAGCAGGCACTGCTTCAGGTCCTGATAAAATCCGCTCTCTCTGGCCAACTCCAACATAGCTTCACTTCCATCAATACCCACAAAATGTCCAAATCCATAACTCTTCAACTGTACAACAGAGACACAAATCAGTTGAACATGGGAATGAAAAACTGATCTTGATAGTATAATAGTAGAAATGTATTTTAATGGCTTCATTATGATGTTGTGTTATGTTTTGATGCAATGGGAGGGGCAGATTCCCCCATGCTGTGGAAGGTACATCAGTATCAGTAGCATATAAGCTACATAAGGCTGCCAGGCCACCACAGGCGGCTGCTGGTAAGACCACTTTTGCTTGTGGTTTACAGTATTTTTTAAGTCTGTATAAAATGTCTCAGTGTTGGTGAAATAAAACAGCTGGTTGATCAGCACACAACCTCTGCCTCCATCCTAACACACTCAAAAGAAGGCATTAGTCAAATATTTAATTTGACTCTTCTGACACTGTTTTCTTTCCTTTCTCATCAATGCAGGTGGTTGTATCTCTATCTTGTGAGTTAACCTGTTTGGCCACCAGTCCTGTACCACAGGCCACATCCAACACGACAGCTGCTTCACGGTCACCGACAAAATGAGAGGAGATGTAGTTTGCTGCCAGACTTGGTGCACGGTAGTCCAGAACAGCCACATCCTATTCAAATGAGTTTCACACAAGAACAGTGGCTTTTAACACAGATGAAGAAGACAAACCTGAGCAGATATCTAACACTCTAAAACTACATTTGGCTAGATATGAAGAAAATATAAGCTATTTTTTATTTGAGAAAACACTAAAACAGAGCTACAAATTCTTCACACTATTGTCTTTGTCTTTTTCTATAGACAGTATTTAACTGGAATGAAAAAATAAATTAAAAACATATAAATCCAATAAAAACAAAGAATCACTGCCGTTATGTTACTGATGATCTTACTGTACTTCAGTTCTCTCACCTGGTCATAGTTCTCTGCCCAGGAGTTGTAGAAGTTGACCTTTTCTCTGGATGTGGAGTTCTTATGGCATGATAAGATAACCGCTTTCACATTTTCAAATGAGTTAGTGACTGCTGACATTATATACAAACCTGTCCAAAGAAAGAAAGAGATAATATGGTCAAGTGATAATAATTGCTCATATCAGAACAGCTGGAGCTGGCTGCGTGGACTATCAACTACCTCACCAACAGACCACTGTATGAGGCTTCATGACTGTGTGTCTGTTGCGGTGAAATGCAGCAGGGTACACGCTGTCATATACAGAAGTTCTGATGATACAGCCATCGTTAGAAGGAACTGAGCAGGAGTACAGGGGGGTCATCACTGACTTTGTTGACTGGTGCAATCTCAACCACCTTCACATCAACGGCAGCAAGATGACAGAGATACTGATCGGCTTCCGGAGGTCTCAGACCACGACACTACCACAGGTCCTTCATTCCAACAGCTGTCAGACTCTTTAACACTGACATGACTTCATGACCTTTTTCTATACATTTCTTATTTATGAGTCATTTCTCATCAACCTTGTGTACACGAGCTGCTGTGACAAGTGAATTTCCCAGCTGTCGGATCATTAAAGTCTGTCTTATCTTATCATTAATTATAGATTGTGAGTTTGATTCTTGGACTTTGATTTGGTCTCATGGTGATTTGTTTTGTGAAGTCATGTGTAGTTTGTAATCAAACTGAAAATCCTGCAAATTAATTCAGGTAAACCAACAGGAATTTCTCGGTTAGTTTATTGCAGCTGTTTCACTAATAATCATATTAATCAAATGTGGAAAATATGGGAAAGATTTGATAGATTTGTAGCTGCACTAAAACACTGTTAAATTGAGTTTTCTCTGCCTAATGCTCATATTAGTAAATAAATGTAACTTATTAGAAACTTTGAACTGCACTGTCTGGGATCCTGGGCTTGTCTGACCTCTCCTATGGTCATAAAGTCTGCTTCCCCTCGGGGATCAATAAAGTACTCTATCTATCTATCTATCTATCTATCTATCTATCTATCTCTACTACAACTACTGACATTACACACGAGGTGAACATGCACCATCGGGACAGAGTTACCTGCAGTAGCCTCGCTGGTTCTTTCTTCTGTTTCTTCTTAACACGTTTACAATCAGGTTGGTTCAGTGGAGCAACAGTGAAGACTTGCAGCAAACACAGTGTTGAGGCTAAATGAACCAGGAAGCAATCATAGTAGGGAGTGCAGGTCGATATTCCCTCAGTAAAGACTGTCAGGAGAAGGAATGTCCATGGTACATTTCTGCTCCTTTAACCCTTGTCTTTGTGTTTTGTTACATTTATGTACGTTTTATATCAGTAGCCAGACAGATAAATCTGCGGCATAGGTTCCTCACGCTGTATTCACCCCCACCATACCACACTGTCCTCAAACGTCTGCAGGTGCGAAATTTCCGATAATCCTTGAAGGAGGCGTTCGTGCTTCCAAATTCGTGCACATGCGCGGTAGCATTATCCCGAGCTGCTGCTCGTGTTCCCGCCTGTAGAGGGAGCACGAGTCAAAACACAATTCTTCGGGAAAGTCCTGAACGGAGAGCTAACGGAGCTAAAGCTAACTGAGCTAAGCACGTAGCTGCCGATAAAAGTTAGCAAAGTTGTTTACGAGTCATATTTGAAACAGCTTTAATAGTTACATAGTCATTTCGTTCGACACATTTAATCATGGAGATGTCTCAGAAGTTCCGCTCTTTCTATAACTTGTTCTGGTCCGTTTTCGTGGCATAGCTGGAAAACTAGTAATAACAGTTAGCTTAGCATTGGTCTCCCTAACAAAACAGCCTCCGGAATCTTGTTGGACGGCAGAAGTTTGGAACTTTATTCGCAGGTAATGGACCACATCTGCCAAGTCCTACATTTCATCTGCATGTTGTGTTTAACAAAGTAACAGTAACAAGTCATATTATCCGTAAAACCGTTTAAAAGTCATAGAACCTGATCGCTAATTCCTACAATAAGTAACAGTTAACTGACAGAGCGATGCTTTAATTCTTTCCAGTTCCCTCCAAGTTAAAAAAGTAAACTTCTGTCCATCCAGTCAGCTGTAAAATGTATACAATCCGTCTTGAAAGCAGTTTTACTACTGGGATACTTACATAGGTCTCTTCCACAGGTTCCTTTGACAGCGGCACCTTCAACATGTCTATCCTAGGACTGAAGAAGAAACAGCCAAAGACTTTCAAAGTTAAAGTTATCACCATGGACGCCGAGATGGAGTTCAGCTGTGAGGTATGAATGTATTCAGTCAACCTTTGAGCCAGAGATGATGCTTTATCTATCTCTGTGATGGATAGCTGGATCATTTCAAAGGCAGCTAAATATATCATACATTTTACGTGTGTGTAACTGTAACTACCAGTTAATGCTTTCTGCAAATCCACTTCAAAATAAAACGTTTTGATCCACTTTATGCAAAGAAGCTCTCACATGAGGTGCATTCACGACACCTAACAAAAAAACTGTGCCATCCAAAAATCACTTTGTGAAAATCATTCAGAGTCCTGACACATCTCATCCTGTGATCAGTTTAGGTAGATGACAGTCACTCTCATCATATACAGCCCTGGAAAAAAATTAAAGGACCGCTGCAAAATGATGTAACAGTAAATTAAAATTCTCAGTTTCAGTATGTGCTTGAGTAAAATGAACATTTTGTTTTATTCTATAAACTACTGACAACATTTCTCCCAAATTCCAAATAAAAATATTGTCATTTAGATCTTTTTTTTTTTGCTGCTCAATATAACAAAAAAGATGCAGGGATGGAAGCAACCTGATGCTCAGTGTATCCCTCTGCCAGTAAAGCCAGAACTGAACCCTTCTTTTATTCTCACTCAAAACTTTTCCTTTCAACTTTTTTGGCATGGTCAATAGTTATTTTTTGATTCCAGTGTCTGACCTCAGACTAGCACTGTTCCTGCCATCCAGCTGGTCCTATTGCAAGAGGATAGTGATGACCACAGAAGTGTTTTTATACTTTTACTCGTTAAATAAGATTTGGTTCAGGTATTCACCAGTACCTCATTAAGTGGAATGAGGTGTGCTTGACACTGGAATGGAATGGCTGCCTTACATGTAGAGATGCAGATTTAAGACAAAATTGAAGTGGTCTCTTAATTTTTTCCAGAGCTGTATATGGCGTTAACTGTGTGAAATACTACCTCTGCTCTTTGAATGTTAATGTTACATCTCATAAAAGTATTACTTTTAATATGTTCGTAAAGATGGTTTTTATTTCAGGTGAGGTGGTCCACCTCTGCTATAAAATACAGAAGAAACGATGTCATTAAATCATTCACATCAAGATTTTAACATGATGTCTGAAGTGATATTCTGTTCTGTACAAACAGAGCGTGAGTTATTAGTTAATATTTGGGTTGCTGTTAGGAGTTGAAGCTTCAAACCAACACATCTGTCAGCATCTTATCCACTCGCTGTTTTTCTCAGGTGAAGTGGAAAGGTAAAGACCTGTTTGACCTGGTGTGTCGCACTGTCGGTTTGAGGGAGACCTGGTTCTTTGGACTCAGGTACACAGTAAAGGACACCTATGCCTGGCTGAAACCAGAGAAACGGGTGAGTGAAAAAATGAACCTGTGAAAGTTAAACCGGCTGATGAGGATTCAGAATTAATCTGAACAATGTGTCATATGTGACATAAGGTTAAAACGTTTTGCACAAATTTTGTCTGACATAAAATCCTCATATTTAAGAGGCTGGAACAAGCGAACGTTTGTTTCATTTGCTTGATAAATTACCTTTGATAATAAGCTTGTTATTTCAATTGTTGATAAATTATGAGTTGACAAATTAAGCAGTAATTATTTAGGCAGTGTCTGAAGTCTGGTCTAGCAAACATATTGTTATATTATTATGCGCTTTTCTTCCTCTACTGTTTATTTGTTCATCAAGGTCTTGGACCAGGAGGTTCCCAAGGACTCTCCTATAACATTTCATTTCCTGGCCAAGTTCTTCCCAGAAAAAGTAGAAGAAGAACTGGTCCAAGAAATAACCCAGCACCTCTTCTTCTTACAGGTAATCTAGCTGATAATCTAATATAACTTTGGCCTGATCTTTTTTGAAAAGTTTCACGTGGTTCATTTCGTGTTCATACCTGTCTTCAAACTCCTGTGTAGGTGAAAAAACAGATATTAGATGAGGAGATATTCTGTTCCCCTGAAGCGTCTGTTCTTTTGGCATCATATGCGGTCCAAGCCAAGGTAAGAAGTCTATAATCAAGGTTAATAGTCCCTCACTGTCTTTTGCTTCACCTGCACTGTGCTACTTGGCTCTCAAAACATTTTGTCCTTTAAAGTCCACCTGAAATTCACAGTTAATGCTTTATGCAAATTCACTTCAAAATAAAATGTTTCGATCCACTTTATGCAAAGGAGCTCTCACATGAGGTGAATTCATGAGACCTGAAAAAACAGTGGGTACTGATTTTTGTCCTCAAGAGAGAAGGGCAACCTATTTACAGAGAAGCTTTATATGATGGTTAAAAACAGTATTTTACTTTCAGTTACACTTCTACATATATATAAATACAAAGTTCTGCTAATGTACATCACTAATGTTCACATTTTTCTGTCTCATTCACAGTACGGGGACTATGACCCAAACTTTCATAAGCCGGGCTTCCTCGCACAAGATGAACTTTTGCCAAAAAGAGTAAGTACAGTCCTCTGTACACATTGAGACTATCCATGAAAGCAGGTTTAACAGCTTGTTCACTAGTTGCAATTGCTAACAGCAGTTAGCTAATGTTCTGTTCTTTCCTGTGATCATCTGCTTGTATTGCAGGTTTTGATGCAGTATCAAATGACAGCTGACATGTGGGAGGAGAAGATCACAGCTTGGTACGCAGAGCACAGAGGCATCGCCAGGTAGGACTGACCCAGGAGGGCTTCTGAAATCCAACATGTACTTTGGCATCTTTCAACTTGGACCCATGTTTTATTATATCACAGTGACTAATGGGTACAATATGATTTGGTCCAGTTTTGAGTGAGAAAACAGGGTACAGCGTAATCTTTACGGGCAGTTGTGCACCATCAAAATACATTCAGAAAAAATGCTTACAACGTGACTACAGAGAAACGTTTTCTGTTCCTTTGCTGATCCACTGTGTCTGTCTAACCAAATCTCGCTCAAAGAGAAGTCAGCAGTGGACACGTGAGTGTCGTCATGCACTCACTGGGAAGAGTTTGTCGTGCTGGAGTACAGAAGGTGTAGCTTAGTGTTATGTAAATGATTTCCAATGTCACGGCTGAATATTTAGCTGATTTCAACAATGTGGATGAGCCCTTCAAATTTTCTGGCCACGCGTATTTATTGGAGCTTGACTATACCGATTACTACAGACCACAAAGTGAACAGTGGATTAGGAGGCAGAGGAGAGAGAACCAGCTCCTGCAAGGCTGTGAAACTCTGGAGAACACCGATGGTGTTCCTGTGGATGCTGTGAAGCACCTACACCCACGGAGGAGATTTCACTGACCGGATGAAACGAAAGGCACAAAATAAGTTTCATTTTTCTGTACGGTACTTTTTCCAATATTGTCAGACACCTTTAATAACAACCCAAGCTCGTCAGTGGTACTTTTAATGGATCTGTTTTGACAGTGCACGATTGCTCATAAGGATTACATTACAGTCTGTTTAGTGGCTGCAGGCTGCTGTGTTCTCTCTCTGTACAGGTCCAAATTCCAAACTTCTTGTCCCCATTAGTCACTTTGACACACAGACATGGGAAATAATACCCTTGAACACCTTTACAAAAGGTTGAGTGTGATTAATATATCATGGTTTTGATGCCTTTTTCTTACACCACCCATACAGGGATGAGGCTGAGATGGAATACCTAAAAATTGCTCAGGACCTTGAGATGTACGGTGTCAGCTACTTTGCCATCACTGTGAGTGACTGTGCCGTGATGCTCTGTACATTTTGGAAAATGTAAGCATGACTGTCATGTTGGTTTACATTTCTGTTTTGCACATCGCATTGACAGCAAAATAAGAGAGACACTGACCTGTTACTCGGAGTTGATGCTCAGGGTCTTCACATCTACAGCCCCAACAGCAAACTCAACCCCAACAAGTCCTTTCCCTGGAGCGGCATCCGCAATATCTCTTACAGTGAAAAGGAGGTACATGCACTCAGACTGACAGTTTTTGCTTTATTTCTGTCACTTTGGACGAATGGTCATAACATCTTCATCCATAATGAATGAATGAAAGAAAATATTCTTGAATATATACAGTGCTGCTTAAAAATTCTCACTTTTCATTGGTTCATTTAGCCATCAGTTTTGCTCCACCTGATTTGTGTTTTACTGCTTGTATTAAAGGTACAATATGTCAAATATTTACTGTATTGTATCATGAAATGACCAACACAGTAAATATTGGAGATGATTTAAAAGATGAAGACATTTAGAGCCCAAAAGGACCCAGAGCACCTGTTTTTTTTTTTTTATTATTTTGTTTTCTTCAGTGGGTTTCCACCTGATTTCCTCTGTAAATCAAAAGATATCTCTACCATCATCGTCCCTCTCTTTTTAATCTCATGGATGCTGTAAGATTCTGTCGTGAGAGAAATCCTGACCCACAGTGCATCGTGGAAAGTGACAAACACATTGTAAAAGTTACGGACCTACCCGGCTCTCACTGCGGGAGCCGGAGGCTGTTTTCTGGGACAGAGTTCACCGTCGGTGTGGAGGACTGGGCAGGTAATGATGACTTTCCACGTATAAATTCATCAATTATTTCCCTCGTAAAATTTTCAAAGATACTACCTACAACGCCGCCGTGGGAAGCTATGAAGTCACTGAGTTTGAGTACTGAAATCACGTCGTGTAATCATCATCGGTAAACAGCAGGACCTACTCAGCTCTTACTGCCCGAGAAGGAGGCTGCTTTCCTGGGGGAAGTGAGTCCGATGGGAGGACTGACCGGGTCACAGAGACTTTTAGCTTGAAATTCGCAGATTTGTTGTGTGGGATGTTCTTTTACCGAGGTCTACAGATTAGTTTATTCATGCTCAGCTTGAACCCCTGTAAAACAATTAGAATGTAGTATTTCTCTCTCTCTCCCACTGTATGTGTGTATTGCTCTCTCTCTCTAAAGCAATCGGACACAAACCAAATGAAACTTCTCTCTGTCAGACTCAGACGTAGAAGCTGCTTCATGAAATAAACCTTGTTGCGTTCGTTTTGCCCTCATGGAGGTTCAGTGTCTTCAATCTGGCAACCTGTGTGAGCTTCAGTCTGTGGAGGGGAGACGACTCTCCAGTGTTTTGAATTTGGGCTGCACTGTCCATTTTTAACCACTGGAGATCACTGTTACAAGCAAAGTTACATATTGTACCTTTAAGCAGTGCAGGTCAGGGATCATTAACTTTTCAATTCTTTTGACTACACAGGTCACTTCCTCAAACGCACAAGTAAAATTCATAAACATAGCCATGTTATTTCATATAAAGAAGTCTGGTTCTGGTTAAATAAATAAATAACAATAGAAAACTCAAATGCTCTAGGTTCACACACTTTCAAGCAGCACTGTGTATGTGTATGTATATGTACACATATGTATGTATACAAAAGACTCTCATCACTGTCCTGCTGCCTGAGTTGAGACATTTCCAGTATTTCCCATAGCAACAGCTGTTCATAAACCTGCAGCCTTTCAGTGCAGCATTCTAATTGAACTAGTTAGCTGTGCTGCTGTAAAGGCGTCTAATCTGTCCTGTCTGTGGAAAAAGTGCTAAAAACTCTGTCAGGACTGCAGAAGAGCTGAACTTTGTCACTTTCCCATGTTTCAGTTCACAATCAAACCCCTGGACAAGAAGAAAGATGTTTTCAAGTTCTACTCATCTCAACTGCGCGTCAATAAGCTGGTTGGTTTATGTCTATGTGCATGCAAATGTTCAGCCATACCAAAGTCATAGGAGAGATATATGAATTAATATTCTGCTGTTTGTATCACCTGTCTCTGTAGATCCTGCAGCTGTGCATCGGTAACCATGATCTTTTCATGAGGAGGAGGAAGGTGGACTCCATTGAAGTGCAGCAGATGAAGGCTCAAGCTAAAGAAGAGAAGGCCCGCAAGAAGGTCGGCACTCTCTCAGCTCAGCTGCAGCTATGAGAGTAACAGATGAAATGGGATGCATGCATATGGAAGCTACAGTCTTAAATATTTGATCACAGTTGGTTGTTTTACCTTTATTTGGATTTCTTGACCTTTACCTAGATGGAGCGTCAAATCCTGGCAAGAGAAAAACAGATGAGGGAGGAAGCAGAACGAGCAAAAGAAGAGATGGAACGAAGACTTTTCCAGCTCCAGGACGAGGCACGACTGGCCAACGAGGCACTGGTGAGAGCTTCATCCTTGACGTGACATAATTGTCTTCCAGTCTTCCTTATGTGGGAACTCCTTTGGAGGCAGCTTTTAATATTCCTGTTGTTAAATCCATGACAGAAATGATGACAGCACTGTGTATGTGTAAACATACACAGTGCTGTGTATGTGATGACAGAAAATGTCCCATTAACATGTTAGTAATAAAATGACAAAGCCAGATTCCATCACAATAAGATTTATCTTGTACTGGAGTAAAAAATGTTTTTGGAATGTTACATTTTTACCCAGCTGCGATCTGAAGAGACAGCAGACCTGCTGGCGGAGAAGGCTCAGATTGCCGAGGAGGAGGCGAAGCTGTTGGCCCACAAGGCTGCAGAAGCTGAGCAGGAGAGGCAGAGGTTGGAGGTCACTGCCATGAAGACCAAGGAGGAGAAAAGGCTGATGGAGCAGAAGATGAGGGAGGCCGAGCAGCTGGCTGTCAAACTGGTGGAACAGTCCGAGAGGAGGTCTGGAGTTTGTTTCACTTAAAGTTTTTCTATGTGCATTACATTTATCTTATTTTTTACTTCTCTTTCTAATTCAACAATACACAATCCTATATACAATATACAGTCCTGTGCTTTGGAAACCACACACAGTATTATGCTACAATACTCCCAAGTTTTTCCTGTATTTTAGTAACACGGTTGCTGTCTTACCTTGAACTAACCAAATCTCTGCTTTCAGGTTGAAGGAGGCAGATCACCTGAAACAGGACCTGACTGAAGCAAAGGATGCTGAGCGGAGAGCCAAACAGAAGCTGCTGGAGATAACCAAAACAACATACCCTGTACAGTGATGCTGCTTGTGTTAACTCTTTGTTGTATCTTTTTGGAGATGAATGCAATTTATTTTAGTTTGAAGTCTTATTATTGATTATGTAAAATGTAAATCTAGGATATTAAAGAGTAGTCATCATCAAATTAAATCAGGGCAGTGATGACCTGCTGTACATTAAAGGTCATTTATATTAAATACTTCTAGAGTATGAATTGCCAATCTGTCATTCTGTGAATTTCAGGACTTATTTTGTGTGTTTGTGTGAGTCCACACAGAGAAATAAAACACTGATCAGGAAAATAAAAGCAGGAATGAGGAACCATGTTTGATTTTAGTTGGATCAGAATAGTCACCCGGAATCAAAAAGTAGTGTTGACTTGCTGATGATGTGTATTACGTTATGTTTCATATCGCTTTCAGTTCAGAATCTGTCAGCACAGAGTAAGGAAGTGATGCAACATGTGCTACCTACATGAGTGTAACAGCTCACTTGACTTGTCTTCCAGCTCATAGCAGCATACTCTACCCCTCCTGCTCCCCCTGCTCCTCCTGAAACACCCGACTTCGCCTACGAATCTGCGTCTACGCGCCTTGACTTCAAGGACTCTGATATGAAAAGGCTGTCTATGGAGATCGAGAGAGAGAGGTGGGTTTAAATCTCTGATGGGATGCTTTAGAAAGACAGTTCAGATCAGCTTGTTTGTGCTAACTTGTCACGGTTCGATTCAGGCTGGAGTACATGGAGAAGAGCAAACACCTGCAGGACCAGCTGAAGGAGCTGAAGACAGAGATCGAGTCTCTGAAGCTGGAGGAGCAGCAGCAACAGGCTGGCCTTTACAACCTCCGCAGTGAGGCGAGGGGATACGTCCAGGAGCCTGTGTACATACCTCACAGCAACGTACGTATGATCATATGAACAACAGGTCTTTGAGTTTCTAATCACACCATTGGTTCTCTCTCAAACTGCTCATACTTGTCTTGTTTTGCAGCGAAACTCTGCATACATGTCTCAGATGGCCTACTTCGAAGAAGTGTGATCGTAGCCCCGCAAGATGAGAAAGGATGGCACCGGTTGTTGTGACACTGCTTTCTCCAAACGTTTAATTTTTTACCCAGCTGAAACTAACAGACAGACAGACAGACACAAACACCATGACTGTGTGCTTTGGAAAGACTTTCCACTAGCTTGGCAGCCTGCACAGGCTGTCGTGCTACATTGTACCACCTGCTACACTACAGCATCTTTCACATGTGAACACATCAACGTGTATCACACTGATTCAGGAAACGGTGTTGAAGATGGATGTATGAACGCGTTTTGATTTGCTGATGTGTTTTTGTGGCTGTAAGGGATGCTCGGCGCTAAGATGGTCGGATATAGAATCATATTTCAATGAAACGTTTTACATTTATGCCTGAACACATTTTGGGTTCAGATTTGTCACAAACTGGCTACAGACAAAGTTCCTGCATCAGATGTATTGAGGTCATTTCTTCAGGCTGTGGGACAAATCTGGAAAGGCATAAATATCTTGTAAATCTGGAAGCATTTGGTCATTTTTTTTCAAAGTTTTTCTCAAATGTGGCTGAGTCCCAAATTCCAAACTCAATTAACAAGGTATGGTTAAATGTAGCTTTGAACAGTGAAAACATTCAAGATAACTTTTAATCTAATGATTGATGCGTGGTGTGAAAAAGAACATGGCGATCTTGCTCATAAAGGTAATTTATTAAAGAAAAGTCTAAATTTGACCCCCAGACGTGTGCAGGGACAGTGTCTAGATGTGACACTCCATAAAATTGTAAAATTCAGTGTTTGGTCTTTCATTTGTATTTGCTTGCTCTTTCTGTTACACACAGGTGCCTTTATTGTTTCTAGTACGTCAATGTGATAGTTATTAAGTTAATAGAAGTGTAGTATACAATCACAAGCTTGAGCTCTGTCATTTCAAATGTATTTTGTACTCCAGACTGTCGGTGTGCCATGGACTTTATTTTGTACTATTATGATTTGAGTTTTGTTTGGGATCACTGTGCTCATGTGTCTTAGCATTAGGATTATGTTTGGGTTTGATGTCATACCAAGACTGATTTACAGAACAGCACATCATTTTCTTCTCGTTCTTCAGCTCGTGTTCTTCTCAGGGTTAGTAGAGACAATCACTGCAGGTAGAATCTCATTGTTTTTCACCCCCTGAGATATACAGTATGGTATTCATCAATGTTTACCTTTATGAACTATTTTCATTTAACTTTGTCCAATAGTAGCTTCACAAATATATCTTCAGTACATCCTTAAAAGGGAGAGGCTGGATGCTACGTACAGGCAGAGATGTTTGTTTATTTGGACCGGCCCGTTAGAACGACTTGATTATGGACTGATCAGTGACAAACAGTTGCTTCATTATTGCCCTCATGATCAGGTTATAAATGACTGAGGCTAACATTGGTCTTGTGTCAAATGACCAAGTAGAAATGTTCTTTTTGCTTTAGTGCTTCAGTTTGCATCTCTAACTTTATTTATTTGAGCTATAAAACCTTCAATAACTTGCACACACACACATTTTCTTGAGGTCTTTTATTGTGGGGGGTCTGTAATATAATTTATTGTTTGTTTTTATTTTTCTATAATGGCATTCTGCCAGAAAAGTGTTCCACATCTGAAACAGTGTTCTGTCTTGTGGGATTAGCTTCACTCTGAAGTGACAGGTTCTTTTGTGTCATTACAGCAGTGTTTGTTTTGCCTGATGTCGGTGCAGACATAAGGACTTGTCTCATAGATAATGATATAATTATTCTGGCTTATTAAAATGCAATCATGAACTACAGAGCGAACACTACCATCAAGGCTGCATGGGCCTCTAAATGTGTGATATTAATAATACATTCTTATTAAAATTACATAATCTGCAGTTGAATCAATTAAATCTGAATATTTACTGACAGTGATTGTGGTTATGATCTTTGCAGTGTCTATTTACAGTTATTATGTCCCTGTAGTGCAGTCTACAGGTGATCACTCACGTGTGCAGAAGACCAGATGCCATTAAGAACTGAAAAGTTGTATTTGGTGTCACAAATGAAGCACATTCATTTGTAACATAAGCTGCATGATGTCACTATTTATACTGTTTAGTGCAGATCAAATGTAGTCAATGATCACAGCGTCCTGTTCTACAGAGCTCACATCTGAGGGAATACTCTTATTCTTTTTTTTTTTTTTCAACACTGTTGCATGTTTGCTTTAAAGGACCCGTGTGTAGGATTTAGTAACATCTAGACTTGTAGTTGCTGATTGCAACATCCTGGTCTGACCCTCTGCTTTCTGGTATGAGAGACAAACTATGGTTGCCTGCAAAAAAAAAAACACAAAAGACCCTAACTAGAGCCAGGCTTTAGTTTGTCCATTCAGGGCTCCTGTAGAAACATGGTGGACTCCATGGAAGAAGACCTGCAGCCTCTGCTGATATAAAAGGTTAATTCTAACAAAAACATACAGATTCTTATTTTCAGGTGATTATACACTAATGAATATTATAGTCTGTTAACGAGCTCTAAATTTCACACACTGGACCTTTAAACAAATGAGTTTGTAAAGTAAAATAATAAAGACCACTAAATGTGACATGGGCCTACAGAGATACATGCACTTGTATTATACGTGCAACATACACTCCCTGTGTGTGTGTGTGTGTGTGTGTGTGTGTGTGTGTGTGTGTGTGTGTGTGTGTGTGTTCAGAAATATTCATATTCAAATATAGAATAAAGAGCATTTTTGTGTTCACTAAAATCATTTGGTTTTGTATGAGGTGAAATGAAAATGTGCCCGTCTTTAATACAGTTACAATGACCTTATGAGAGCCATGTTAGGCTACACAACATTAATCTGCAGTTCTGCTCTCTGGATTGTGATTTTTAAATATAGAAAACTGTCAGGTAATTCTAATGACACGAGTGCTGCATGTACAGACAAAGGATTCATAGACTTTGTGAAAAGTCAATGAAAAGAAGAAATAAACATGTCGTCATCAAGACTTTTCATGGTGTGTTAAATATAATATTAAATGCAAATGTTTGTTTGCAAGAAAAAGAAAGAATGACAGTTGTAGTGGTGAAGGCATTGCATAAGTGTTTTCTTCTGTGTGTCTGTGTGTGTACAGTTGTGACTGCATGAGAATGTATCATAGCAAACATGTTTCATCAGCCTGCAGCAGCTTGTATTTTCTCACCAGCACAGAAATAAAACTGAATTATCTAAAGGCCTTGAATCAAACTGCTGTTTTTCTCATTCGTTCAGCCAGCTGAAGTTTGGAGACGATATAAGACAGACCAACTCAACCACTGTACCTTTGTTAAGACAGGTAACTGGACAATGAGGGTTGTTCTTGGTTTGCTGTTGGTGCTGCTCAGTCTGTGTGGTTCAGGAGCTCAGGGGGAGGGTGGAGGCCTGAGTGAGGTGGGCGAGCTCAGCGAGTTTCAGAAGACTGATCCAAGAGATGCTGTTGAGGAATCGTCCGAGCAGACCACAGAGCAAACCTACACTGACATCTGGGCAGAGGTGAGGGCACTGAGAGACATGGTGGTGGAGCTTAAGGTGGAGCTGAAGAACATGGAGAGCAGACTGATGGACAGTGAGAGCCAGGTGAATGAACTGAAAGCTGAGCTGATTGTCACCAATGTGCACGTGGAGCTGCTGCAGAGAGAGAATTCTGGTACAGACTGGTTACTTTTCTTGTTCAGTGTTGATGATGTTTAAGAGTTTGACTGAAGTGTGTCAGTGCACTGATGCATTTAGTGTGAGCTCCAGAATCAATCTTTAAAACTCAATATGATATGGAGAGGATCATTTAGCTACATTTCATGAAACAACAGATCACAGTGTGTTATTGAAACTTTCAGAAACTTCTTCTGTTTTTCAGCCCAAGCCACAGAACTGAAGTCTTTAGAAACTAGACTGACTGCTACGGAGAGCAAAACAAGTGACCTCCAAGAACAGAATGCAGGTATGTCACTGATAAACATGATGCTTTATTAAGTTTGATAATTTGTTATTTTCTATGCTATTATTTGATTTTAACCTCTGTCAGAAGTTCCATATGTACATCTCTAAATTTAACTTTAGTTTCAGTTTATGTAAAAGTAGCTAAAAAACTGTTAAAAATGAATTTACTCATAAACAAGATGAACAGTTCAGAGATCATGGTTATGTGCACCAAATTTCAAAGCAAGTACAAATGTTAAACTCATGGTGGCGCCAGAGGAAAAGTCAGATATCACCACACTCAGTAGGACTCATCCTTTGGAGTCATCATGTCTGTATAATCATGACAATTAAAGTAACTCTGGAACACTTCAGCTAACTGCAGCAAGCAGGTGCATGGAGAAAGGAAAGCACTCTTCACTGGTCAGAACCTCTTGTCAGATCAGAAATTATTTATGTGAATTCTTTTTAATATTCATCTTGGTAGTTTGTGACAGCACAGTTAAATGACATATTTTGTCAGACTTGTTGGACAGTGAAAGTTAAATATGGTTTAATTTAGTCATGGACATTTACAGCAGTATCTAGTACATTTTTGAGTATTGGTTCAACAGATAAGATGAGGGTTATGATACTTCATGTAATCTGTTGCTCATGTTGACTGCCATGTTCTGTGATTCACTGTCGGTGCTTTAACTCAAGACTTACAGGCCAGACTGAGTCGCAGTGAGAGTGAACTTCTCGTCAGCAAGTCCAGGATTGATGAGCTGAAGAGACAAAATGCAGGTGATGATTGTGTCTATACACACACACACACACACACACACACACTCACACACTTAAAGGAAAGTATTGGACAAGACCAGGTATGTGTTTAGGTAGAAAAAGGTTGTTTTGGTCAGGAATCAGTGATGATCATGTCTGAATCTTCTTTTTGTGTTAACAGAGAAACCAAAGGTGGCCTTTCACACAGCTCTGACTTATGACGGATATGTAGGACCATACAACACAGATATGACACTGAAATACAACAAGGTCTTCACCAACATTGGCAATGCTTACTATCCACCTACAGGTAATACACTGCAGGTCACATGATCACGTGTTGTCATGTAGATAAACTGTGACTGTTTTTCATGTTCTGCTCTCACTCTGTAGGTGCCTTCACAGCACCAGTCAGAGGGGTCTACTATTTCCAGTTCACCATGTTTGGTAACGTCAGTCAAGCTAGTGGTGTAATTGTGTACGCAAACAACCAAAGGATTATGTGTAATGTGCAGAGGAAGCAGTATGACGGTCGTGTTGAGTATTTCACTAACTCTGTTATCTTTGAGCTAGATGCAGGAGAAAAATTGTACCTGGTTCTTCCAGCAGGCCATTCTGTCTATGACAATTTCGATCACCACAGCACCTTCAGTGGTGCCCTCCTCTTTACACTGTGAGGATGTTGATTTGTCTGCTGTGTGATTGATTTGTCACAAACCCTGTTGTTATTGGCTACACTCTGATTCACAAGACATTTCTTTACATTTACTGCATGTATGAAATGTCATTATGAACCTGACTTCACTCTTGTGTTGTCACATGAAAACAACTTTCAAAATAAATAAAATAAATAAATCAAAGATGCATTGAACATTTCGGACTGTGTTTGTTATCACTGAGTGTTGGTCTTCATATAGAAACTTCACATGAGATAATTCCATGAACTGCTCTGATGTTCACAAACTGTAACTCCTCAAATCTGTGTCTGTCATATTCAAACAAATCAAAGCTTCTGCTTCATTTCAGATTACAGTACATTGTATTTTTTAGGATTCTTTGTTTCCATAAAGTTGGCACGCTGTGCAGCGGCCCAGGGTTTGATTCTGGCCTGTGGCTCTTTGCTGCATGTCATCCCCTCTATTCTTCTGTCACTCTTTAGCTGTCTCTATTAAAATAAAAGCACAAAAAGCCCCAAAAAAATCATTTTAAAAAGACTGAGAAATTTGATAATTTTTTTTAATTGATATGCCCATTTTGAATTTGATGTCAGCAACACGTTTGATAAAAAAGTTGGACAGAGTCATGTTTACCACTCTGTTCATCATCTCTTTAACTAAGTAAGCGTCTGTGAACTGAGGAGACTTTACTGTCATCTTCCAAGTGGAATGTTTCCCATTCTTGCATGATGTAGGATTTCAGCTGTTCAACAGTTTGAGGTGTCCTTTGTCATATTTAATGTTTCATAATGCTGCAAACCTCCATCTTAAATGAGCTCAGTCCATCTTAAATGAGCTCAAAACATCTTAAGTGAGCTCAGTCCATCTTAAGCGGGGGTTCAGATAGGATCAGGCGCCGCGGCAAAAACGGAGGTCTTTCAATTCATTTCAGTGGGGGTAGCACGTTTCCGCACCAGCAGTCCGCAGGGGTTGCCGCAAAAAATCGCACCGGCATGTGGGAGAGAGGTTGAGCCAGATCCAACTTTGGGAAAAACAGAGCCCCACGTCACGTGTTGCACCCTCAAAATGAACTGCCAAAAACCATGTCCATCTTCGTTTTAGCAACTTTTAATAAAAGAAAAACTGCACGGTTCAACACATTTCATTTCAGCCTGTACATCAACAACGTAGTTCACTTGTCCTCTTAAAGAGACTTCACAATATGCAGACATTCAGGTAAATAATATTTTAACCTTGAAATAATAATCATATGAATTAACTGTAACATATGTAAAGCAAATTACTTCCACTGGACACTGATATTCTAGAATTAACAAATATGAAATTACTATTCCACTGTCCCACGTCACGCTCCGCAAGCCAATCAGACACTCAGATCGGTCAAACCTCCACAGACAGACTGAAATGTCTCTGAAGCAGAGACTATCCAGGTGGATTCATGGACTAAACTCTGATATTCTACCTGTGTGTGTGTTCTCACTTTCTTTATTTCATGTACCAGCTTCTAAATCTGAGTCCGACTCGCAATTTACGCCGCAAAATATAATGACACGAAGAAGTTTAATTTGATTTGTGTCCTATGATTAGAGAGAGAGAGAGAGAGAGAGAGAGAGAGAGAGCGCTTTGGTCAAGAGACATAGAGTAACAATAACAGTGAGCGAGCGCCGGCCTTGATAAAGCTGTTATTAATCAGAGAAATAAAAAGTTATTTCCTGATTGTTTCACAGCGGTTACATTCAGCAGGTATAGACACGCCCACGGCAGCCCACCCCAGCTTCCCCCCCTCCCCCACTACTGGACAACCCTGCTACGAGTTGCCGCAATTCCTGATCCTGTCTGAATGCGCCCTTAGTGAGCTCAGTCCATCTTAAATGATCTCAGTCCATCTTAAATGAGCTCAGTCCATCTTAAGTGAACTCAGTCCATCTTAACTTGCCTCGCGTCTTGTGGCATATTAAAGTCACACCACCTTTTTTCACAACACTCAACAGTCCACAGTTGATTCACCCTCCTCTGATTCTTTCTGTGTGGAGCTGGCAAATCATTGATGCCAGCCTGTCTAGGATGCTTCTCTATACATTCAGCACTATGCATGTTGGGACAGGCTGCAGCATTAGTGGGACAAGTATGGACAACCTTCACTTTAATAAGAGTAGCAATACAAGAATGGAAACATATTTAATCTTTTTTTTTTTTTTGGCCTTTTCAAGCTTTATTTGACAGAGACAGCTGAAGAGTGACAGGAATGTGGAGAGAGAGAGATGGGGAATGACATGCAGCAAAGAGCCACAGGTCAGATTCAAACCCTGGGCCGCTGCGGCAAGGACTGAGCCTTTGTACATGGGGCAGATGCTCTACCAACTGAGCTAACCAACACCCCCATCACAGGTTAGAGTTGTTCAAAATCTTACTTAAGTAAAAGAACAGAAGTAGCTGCTTTAGGTGGAGTAAACTCTATACTATATACTGTTGGACACTTTAACAGTTTATTGTCATTTAAAAACTGATGAAATGTTTAGAGGAAAGAGAGAGAATGAATGAAGGTGTTCACATGTGCAGATAAAGACCTCAAAAACATGAGTCCCCCTTGCAAAATTCAATTCTGTGACAATACAATAACACATTTTCTCTCCTCTACTTTTCTGTGGAAAACAAGAAAAAAGAAAAAAGACAAAGAAGACAGTTATAACAATAGAAATGGACTGAAAAAAAGTACAGGTCAAAGTACATATCTTATATCATCATATAGTTTTGCTGTGTGTGTGCTTCATTTCTTTAAACAAAATTACTGCAGAAACAATAAAGATATTATCCAAACCTAAATGAACACTTTTTTTAGACTTCACATATGTTAGATTAGATTAGATTAGATTAGATTTGGCTTTAGTGTCATTATACACAGCTATACGGCTGTATGTAAGGGATGCAGCAGTGCTATATACAAAATGAACAAATATAGAATAGAAAGGTTAATGTAAATGAGTCCCTCAGCCTCAGCACTGCTCATGCATGAACTATCCAACACATGGAACACAAGAAAAAATGAAATATAAATAGGTCAACATGAAATCACTGCTGGTGTGATGGAGACAGAAAGTTGAAATAAGGTTGTTACAAAATCAGTTTAAAGGCCTTTTGCTGCATAAACTGTGTCAATGGCAGTGATGGATCCGCTCGGATGAGATTATGATTACACACAGAAAAGGATTTTCTAAGAACTAAAGAAGAGTGAGGGAGATAAGTGGATGAGGGCGGGGAGAGGGTTTCCCTTACAGGGACTCATCACAGTGTGATGTCCAGCAGCCATAGGAATATCAGATTTGGGAAAATGAGTATCATCCAGAGAGTTCATTTTGCCTGGAGGCTGGTTTGCTACCTCTTTATCTATGGAAACCTTGAGACTGTTCCTCCCATCTGTTTTAGCTGCGATCTGTCTCGTGGCATTTGGCACACAGATTAGAGTAATAGGAGAGAAGAGGATGGGGTACATTTAGAGACTGTGAATTGCATTCTAGGGCAGCGCTGACTGGACAGGAAGGGCTACAAAGACATAAAGGAGTGAAATCACGTCCTACACACAGAGAAAGAGAGAATAGGCCTTTGAAGGGGTTTTGCTGTGAAGGCATTTAAAGGAGTGAAATAATTGGATGCTGGAGGCCTCGTCTCAGCAAAAGCAAGAATGCAAACCCCATTCTTTCTAAGAGCGTGAGACATCTAGAGGAGGTAAAGTCGGGTGACAGGGGTTGTCAACCAGTAAAATCACAACCAAGGGGTTTTAATATATTTTCTTTCACACTACATTCAATATAAACAGAATTAGGGCATTATTTCTGTAGAATTGTATCTTGGGAAGAAGCCAAGTTATACACTGGTATCAGGGGATCTACACACTGCATTGCTTCTTCAGAGATATTGATCCTTTCATGGCTACTCTGCTCCACCACTGATGAAAGCGGGCTGCTTCCCTGGTTGGTATCACCCCGGTGAACTTGGTGAGGAATGAATGAATGCCTGAGAAAGAACTGGAGGCAAAGCACTTGAATGCAATCCTTGCTCTTCCTCCTAGTTGGGCTATGGTTTAAAGAACAATAGGACAAGGGCTGGGCAGGACAATCCCATTTCATCCTCATTCTGTTAGGTCATTGACTGGAGATGAGGTTAAGGTGATTTAACCAATATTTCATTCGAGCATGTCACAGTTAATCTACTATGATTTAGTATTTCCAGCCTGAATATCCTCAGAAGCAAAGTCTAAACTACTGTTTCACATTGTCATCTGTCTTCTTTCCTGTCCCTTCTCTCTCCAATGTCCACATTTCTCAAATGAAGACAGCTCAGGACAACTCTCTGAAATAACTTACATTTGGCAGGATGTTGTTCATTCCTGTTATGAAGTATAGTACAAAGAAATGTATTTTTATGTAAAGTAAACAGCTGAACTGACTGTCAGTGTCACCATGCAAAGTTGTTATGCTTCCTTTCTAATCTCCTTTAGCATAGGATACACTGGACCGTCCTTTACAAAAGGAAAGGATAATGCTGTCCCACAATTCCATGCAGCAGCAACAAAAATTGCACCATGTAGTCATTTACATCTAGACATAAAAACAACACATTTGGGGCAGTGTGTAGCTCAGTTGGTAGAGCAGCCGCCCCATGTGCAAAGGCTCAGTCCTTGCTGCGGGAGCCTGGGTTCGAGTCCGGCCTGTGGCTCTTTCCTGCATGTCATTCTCCATCTCTCTCTCCCCACATTTCCTGTCACTCTTCAGCTGTCTCTATCAGAATAAAGCTTGAAAAGGCCAAAAAAATAATCTTAACAAAAAAAAAAACAACACATCAGTTTATTTAAACAAGGTGATGCTGTTAATACCTTCTCTAACTGTGATTGACGTCCAGCGTCCTGCAGATCATCATGGAAGTTACTGTTGATTATTAATCATCCATCTTTTGTCATAACTTGCTATAAAAGAGTGGACAGGAGCGTGAGCGACCAGTCTGAATATGACAAACACTTTGTTTTCACTTTTGTGTTATTTCAATTCTGACGCTGATAATGAAATCATATTTTTCACCGGGTTGTCCACGTTTATATTTCCTGCATGAAACAACATGGTAAGAATGCACGGGGAGAATTATCTCAGATGCACGTTTTGTAGTCCATCTTCTGGACTTTGTTCTGTGTCTGTTTCCTAATCGTTTGTTTCGGTCTCTGTTCTTCTCCCTGTGGTCATTCTCCTGTATCCCTCTTCTGATTTTCCATTGTTTGGACCTCTCTTGAATGGACTGAAGTTTGTTCTTGCCTAAACATCTGCCTTATGTTGTGTTTTCCTGCTTTTTCCAGCAGGTTATTAAAGTCTACTTGTTGTTCTCCATCTGCATTTAGGTCCACTTCTCGAATAAAACATGACAAAAACGTGTCTGTGAAGGACACAAACACTAGTCATGAAGTCATGAAGAAGCTGTACTGAGAGTCATTGCACTATATCAAAATGATACAACAAGCTACGGGACTCAGAGTTATGCTATATATTGTGGGCTGTAATCTGAAGCGTCGCTCTATTTCTTGACTACCAACAGTTTATCCATCCACCCACCACATCTATGCAGTGTCTCTGGCTAGAGTGCTGGTTGCTTGGCAACCTTACAGTGACAACATGGCTCCAGCTAGTGACTGTGCCCGGCTGCTGTTCTCCAAGGAACGTTTTCAGGATTTACAGTTTTTGGCACATCCACACTGGCTTCATTTCTGAGCCACAGAGGTCGCTTGGTTGTCAGGTGTGTTTTAAACTTAGGACAGAGGCATTTGCTTTGCTGGCTTCATAATCATTACAAACACGAGAGTGGCATCAGTCTTCTCATCTTAGTCTTGAAATGAAAGTGACACTTCTTCTAAAAGTCTAAACTACTTCTACATCCCACTCTCTTTGTACACATCTTTGTCCAAGCTCCAGATAAGCCACATAAGGAAGTCCCACTGGGAGATTTGTGGTGCTCCTTGATGAGTGAGGAGTCTCTCAAGTCTGGTCTGGTTTTATTTTCAAGGTCAAGAAGTAACTTTCATGCATGATCATTATGGAGTGAAAAAAATGCATAATCCATGATTAGCCAACAAGTGTAGAAGAATAATAAGAAAGGGGCTTTTTAACCTTCACCTGGTCTGCATAGCAATCACAGCAAAATTCACCACGCACCACAGCAGTCATTTCTGAATGTAGACATAGAATGTGCTCACAAAAATACAGATACAAACTCTACCCTCAACCACCTACATAGGCAGACTTTGAGCCAATAGACTGCCACTCCAGCTGTCACTTTCCCAGGAAGCTCCGCCCTTTTGATCATGAGCAGACATACACCTGGAAACATCTGTCCATTAAGAGGAAACATACATGAGAGACTCAGTCTCAGTCTGGAGGTCTTTGTCCAGGGTGGTAAGTGAGTGAGTTCATCTCCTGGTGTTTTAAAGCTGACCCTGTTTTAATCTCCATGAACTTTAAAAAGACTTTTTTTTTTTTATTAATCTGTGGACTTTGTTTTACTGCAGGCATTTTAGGCAACCAGCTGAGCACGCTGTTTTAAAGCTATGACCAACAAAGACACCTTTTTAACATTTTATATATACATAGACTTCCATTGTCTAGAACGTGCTCGCTGAATTTACACTGTGGAGCCAGAGCGGGGTTACGAACATGGCACTGTGTGAGGTAAATGAGTTTTGTCTAATATGCACTAAGTGGTGTTTGATTTGTCATTTTAGGATTCCCACTGCTGTTCTGCCTCTGCCATCTTTGATTTTGTACTTTGTTAGTAGATCCAACACGTGAATGCTTTATTTTCTCTTTTTTTATCCACCAAAAACTTTGTCATACACGCCAGAGTCAGAGTATTTGCATATGCCTATACTGTATGTGCTCATATATGATGTGTGTGTGTGACATACAGTAAGTCTGTATCTGACGAGGTCAATGAGACACATTAGTCATCAGGTCTGATGGGATTTGATTTGATCTGTCAGATGCAGATTGTTTTAAAGGTACAGTGTGTAGAATTTAGTTGCATTTAGTGGTCCAATCACTGCATTGTAATCTCCTCACATCACCCTCACCTTCCTGATGTAAAGGAGAAACAACACTTTAAGGACCCTGTTTAGAGTCAGTATTTAGTTTGTCTGTTCTGGACTACTGTATAAATAAGGTGTTTCAAGATGGCAGCCTCCATGAAAGGGGACCCTCTCCCACTGTAGATATAAAAGGATATTTTTTAAGTAACAAACATAAAAAGATTCTTATTTTCAGGTGATTATACATGCATCAAAACATAGTTATGAATATTATATTCCATGTTTGCCTTATTCTGAAAAGATAGGCCCCAAATCTTACACACTGGACCTTTAAATCTACAGTGTTTGTTTCAGTGTGTGTGTGTGTGTGTGTGTGTGTGTGTGTGTTATAGCTTCTTTCTTTGACAAGACAAACCTATATATGGGTATATATTTATATATGCTGTATATATGGGCATACTGTAACCGCAATGCAGCCTCAGCAGGGACCAGCCAGGCAGCAATATGAGAACTTCATTTTTTATTGTTTATTCTCTCCATTTGACATGACGCAGAAGAAGAACAGAGGAAGCAGAGACTTTGGTTCAAACAGGCTGTTTTAGAGGCTTTTTGGTGCAACTCACAGAGAGAGCGGGTTCTTCAGCTGATAAACTTTGTCAATGAGATGCAAATCCATGCAGCACCAAGGAGGGAAAAAGCCAACGGAGCTGGGCCAGTGTGCATGCACGCATACACACACACCATAAAGACCCAACTTTCTCCTTCAAACATGCATCTGCTGAGACACTGCACAGTGAGAGTGTCTTTCTTCTTGATCAGTCACTTAGTGATTCACACACCACCGCTGTCAGGTCCAGCACACAGAGAGCCATCTGGGTAATCTGGGTAAAGCACAAATTGAATCAAGCCAATCATCCTCACAAAATCCAATCATCTGCAATACAGGTATTCCATGTGGGGCTTTATTCAATAACAGAAGAATTGTATTCCAAAACATTATAGATCCATTTCTGCTTCAAGATATATCATAGCCAAAAGTTTTCAGTTGACTCAGTGGAATCAAAGTAAATGGAATTCAGTTTGTATAAGTTTTTTTTCTCAATCTACAGTAAATGTTACACGTAAATCTCAGAACAGAGGTGTAAAGGTGTAAATTCACTCCAAATATTTTGAAATATTAACCTTTCTAAACATTATTGCAACACCAAGACTATACAATATTTTTTCAGATGGTCAACATGTTAGATTAGGTAATCACAGAGACATCAATTATTGCCCTGAGACAAGCAAAGAGACATCACAGACGGGCACGGGTCTCCAATTGCCTCCCAGATATCGCCACATGGATGAAGGCACATCACCTCCAGCTAAACCTCTCAAAAACTGAACTGCTGGTCCTCCCAGCCAAACCTACAATACACCATGACATCATCTACAATACACCATGACATCATCATCAGAATTGACTCCCTATGCCTCGCCCCCACCAAGGTGGTGAGAAACTTAGGGGTTATAATTGATGACCAACTAACCTTTTCCAATCATGTCGCCTCAGTTGCCCGGTCATGCCGCTTTGCACTTTACAACATCAGAAAAATCAGACCTTACTTAACTCAACATGCTACTCAACTCCTGACACAAGCTGTGGTCATCTCAAGACTAGATTACTGTAATGCCCTCCTGACGGGCCTGCCAGCCTGCTCAGTGAAACCTCTTCAGATGATCCAGAACGCGGCGGCACGCCTGGTCTACAACCAACCCAAAAGGTCACATGTCACCCCGCTGCTCATCGAGCTCCACTGGCTACCTGTTGCAGCCCGCATTAAATTCTAATGTGACAAAGTTGTCTCCGGCACTGCACCTACTTTATACAGTACAGTACACTCATACAGGCATATGTTACCTCACGACCATTGCGCTTCTCCAATGAACGACGTCTGGCTCTGCCAATCGTTTGTTCAAGGAAATCCAGACTTTTCTTGTCTGTTGTTCCCCGTCGGTGGAATGTGCTACCAGTTCCTACCTTCAAAAACCTCCTGAAGACCTCCAGCTCTTCAGAGAGGACCTCCTCTCCAACACTACCAACAACTGGACATGATAAATCTATCCCTTTAAGAACTGTCACAGCACTTACTGCTGCACTAACAGTTTCTTATCACACTGTACCTTGATTGTTCCCTTCTCTGAAAGTTGCTTTGGATAAAAGCGTCAGCTAAATGACTAAATGTAATGTAAATGTAACAGACGTCATATCCATGATGTCACCAACAGATTTCTGAAGTTGGACATTTTTACATGGGGGCTTATGGAGGTTGACATGTTCTGTAGCCAGCCTCAAGCGGCTGTGTGAGCCACTGCAGTTTTTGGTACTGCGTTAGTTTGTGGTTCTAATTCTCCGGTCTGGTGCCATTATGCTACTACAGAAGAAGAGGACGAAACAAGATGGTATATTTAAAACAGTGCCAGTCAAACTTCAAGATGTGGAACCTGTGATGGAAATCTGGCATTTATGTTTGTTTCATACATTCAGTTATTGAACATTACAGTCTCCACACTGTCCACACATATCTGTTGCTTTCATCCACCAACATTTTTTGTGCAGCAGAGACATTCAACAAACGTATGTCATGGTTTGTCCATTTCTTTGCACTTTATTCTTTTTTACATTTTCTTTTATTTCTGTTCCCATCGGATTTGCGTAGTTATCAGGCTGACATCATGTTGTCTGATCCCAGCATTAGTCTCTTCTCCCTTTGGGGAAATGGCTTACTGACACATCATCTCCCATGAAAGCTACGCTAACACTCCAGTAACATACAACGAGTCATCCTACATAATCCTGAGATCAGAGGCGTCTTGGTCACATAACATGAGCCATATGGTCACCGTCACCACTCAGTGATGAGAGTCGGAGGTCACTCTCTGTTTTGCTTTGCTCCACAGATCTGAAGGTGATAGCTGTGTCAGATTAAATATTGATCTTTAGTGTGTGAGATCTTATTTGTGGGTACTGTTTCCAATCTCACTATATTCAATTTATTTAAAAGCTTTAAGCCTCCGTGAACTGCAGGCCCCCTTTTGATACTCAGATCCTCAGGACAAGTTAGCAATTAGCTGTTAGCGGATTGTTGAATATTTAATGCCTTCTGTCTTCTTTAAATGTGTGTTATGCATTCAACAAATATCAGCGGATCGATTCTCATTTGTGTGGACAGACCCTGAATGTGAAGGTTGAGTCCTCCTTTTATCTGTTATGCTGCTCACCAACATAAGGTGACACTGTTGATTTGAGGATAGATCAATAGAAAAGGATGCTGTCAGACCAGGAGATAATGAGGAACACACACACACACACTTACAGCATCATGTGTTTACTGGTGCCATTTTTAATGCATTTTATTTGGTCTGCTGTGTATTTTTATACAAAGATTATGATCTTTTTAGAATTTGTTTTATACTTCATTGAAAAGTGACACCGCTTCAGATACCAGGACAAATACTGTCTTTTTTGCGCACTGTTTTGTAGACAAGTGAAGTCCTGTTGTGCATGGGATCGATGCTAACATAAAAAGGTGCTCACATTGATTTCCTTACATTTACACATAGTGCACCACCTCTCGCCTCGCTACCATCGAACCATCCCACTGCTCAGGTCTCTCCTGAATCACAAGACAGGAGGTTACAGGTGAAGGATGTGGAGAGCAGAGTGAAGGTTGCAGCTCGATACTGAGAAATATAAAGACGTTATGTTTGGTTGGTTGGTCGTGTTATCGCTCCTACAAATGTTATTTTGATATTCTGACGCAACCCAAACATTATGGTAGTAATATTCTCCATAGCACTGTCACGCCATTTTGACTGCATTTTCTTTGGCCTGCACTGTAATTTTATATAGTATTTTATATAGTAGTATATTGTATTATATAGCTCACTGAATTCAACATATAAGTTCAGTTAGACCTTCTTTCTTTCGTTAAAGGTCCAGTGTGATAGATTTAGAGGGATCTATTAGCAGAATATTACAGAAATGGAATATTATATACATAGGTATGTTTTCATTAGTGTATAATGACCTGAAAATAAGAATCTTTATGTTTTTGTTACCTTAATATGAGCCTTTATATCTACAGATGCAGTAGGTCCTCTTCCACAGAGTCTGCCATGTTTCACCAAGTAATAGTCATGAAAATCCAAACGCTGCTCTAGATTCTGACTTTTTCATGGAGGTTTTAACTACCAACTCGGAAGGAGAATATTAGTCAAGTGGTATTCAGTTGGTTGCAATATGCAACTTCATAGCTAGATGCCTCTAAATCCTACACACTGCACCTTTAACAGTCTCAGGCTTCAGTTCCGTTTTCCTTGTCCGGCGCACAGCTTTACTGTTTCGGTTCACTCTCCCCGCTCTCATGGTGATATTCAGCAGTAGCAGTTTGCTATGATCTGAAAACTCTGAACTTCTCAGCACCAGAGAGCAAATAGACACAGTTAGTGACAAGCTGGTGAACACAGTGAAGCATTTAACAGCTGTGTGTGAATGGTTGAATGAGCTATGTAGTGTAAAAGTGCTTTGAGCGGTTGGAAGACTATAGGAGATATATAAGTACAGTCATTTACAGTTGCACATACACTGAGATAATCACATTAAGAGAGTCACCTGAAGGAGCCAAACTGAGCCACTCCATGAGCTCCAGCTCGGCCTCCAGAGTGTCAAACTCTCAGAGGTTTAGTTTAAAAACATGATTTGAAATGAACAAAGACAATTTGAAGATGACTC
The DNA here is from genome assembly GCA_033000465.1 of Sciaenops ocellatus. Taxonomy (NCBI): domain Eukaryota; kingdom Metazoa; phylum Chordata; class Actinopteri; family Sciaenidae; genus Sciaenops; species Sciaenops ocellatus. The sequence goes on from CP136870.1 coordinate 2,474,033, forward strand.
AGCAGAGGAAACAGCACACAGCAGAATGATAGATGTCTGCACAGAACAACAAGCTGCAGCTCTGGCCTCTGTTGTCAGAGGCTGACGTGTGTAAATGTTTTGTTTTTTTTAAACCATAAAATGTTTGTGTGCATTTGTGCTGTTAGAAGATGCCATGTCAAACGAACTTGTTTTTATTTTTGATACGAGAAAAGTTTTAAAAGTGCTTATCTACATGTCACTCCTTTTCAAAAACACGTAGAACGGAGGGTAAAATAAATTCCAAGTCGCAGCTTTTATCTTATATTAGATATCAGTGGATTCAACTGTGTGTGTGTGTGTGTGTGTGTGTGTGTGTGTGTCTAGGTGTGTGTGTGTGTGTGTGAGAGAGAGAGCGAGAGAGTGTGTGTGTGTGTGTGAGAGAGAGAGAAAGCAAAAGAGAGAGAGGGAGAGAGAGAGAGAGAAAGAGTGTGTGCGTGTTTTGGCTCAACCTCCTAAATCCTCAGGCTGTTCATCTTATCATCTGAGATTTGGCAGCTTCTCCCTGTTTGTATATGTATATTTAGATATTAAAATGTGTGTGTGTGTGTGTGTGTGTGTGTGTGTGTGTGTGTGTGTGTGTGTGTGACTTAATGTGAGCTGGAAGTCTAACTATATCTCTGTCTCTGTCTCACACACACACACACACACACACACACACACACACACACACACACACATCCCTCTCTCAAACATTAACAGTCTCCCGTGCTCCTCTGTTATGGCCTACTTCCTCCCTGATCATGTGACCAGCTGGCAGCGGCAGTGATTGAGCGGGAGAACCACAGGTCCAACAATGCTGGAGGGCACTATAGGTCCCAGAATGTCGAGTGGCACCTCTCTGTTTTCCTTGGCCCCTTGAGAATCCTCATGTCAGTAATTAGCAAACACCGCCTCTGGTGTGTGTGTGGCTGTGAGAGGATACTGTGTTTTTAGATTTTTGTTTGCATGTGTAAGCAAGAATATTTCGAGACAAGCTGTTCACCACTTTCAGCCAAAACCTACAGTTCTTGTATGTTAACACACCAATGTCAAGATCTCTGCCAACTCATGTTAAATCCCCCAACAAGATCTGATTGGGGGTTACATCATCCTAAAATACATACACTGTAAGGCAGGTGCGGGAAGTGGTACAACAATGGTCACCTCCCCCCACCCCCTCTAGTAGCTGTCATAATCAAATGAAGAGTGGTGGTCAAATTGAAAATACAAATGAAATGCGTAACGGAAAGAAAGAGTCCAAACCTGTTTCCTTTCACTGCATTTTGCTCTCATCCAATTTCAAAAGAGAGTTTAGTGTCTTGCTGTATTATAATTTGGCTGGATTCAAGACCTCTCTGGAAATTAGCGACTCACATGCATGTATTAAAACAGTGACGTTTGATTCACTGAGTGATCTCTGTTGGTCTCTATTACATGATCTTTCAACTACACACATCTGAAGCAAGACTGTAACTAATAGATCTCTTCCCCTATGGGAACTTAATGACTTGTAACCTAATAATTTTCAAGAACCCATAAGCCTTTGCCCCTGATCTGGTAGGGACTGGGAGTGGGTTCCACCAACAAGGAACAACAGAAGAGTTTGGATTGCCCTGAGTGTACAGGTGAGACAGCCAGGTGTTGTTTATTGGTGGAGCACAGCAGTCGTGAGGTAATATTTGACTGTATAAAGACATTCAAGTAGGTGGGCAGAAACTACTTTGTAGTCAGCATTAGTGATTTGAATTTAATGCTGTCTGCTACAGGTAGCCAGTGGAGCTTGAAGAGCGGCAGGGTAACATGTGACCTTTTGGGTTGATTGACGACCAGGCACTCCGCCACATTCTGGATCATCTGGAAGGGTTTCACTGTGCAGGGCCTGGAGGTTCCTCAGGAGGCCATTACAGTGATCTAGTCGTGAGATGACCACAGCTGTACCACGGCTGGACCACTTCATCAGGAGTTGGGTAGCATGTTGAGTTAGGTAAGACCGGATTTTTTTTAATGTTATGAAGTGTTGTGAAGGCGAGATATAGAGTTCATTTTGAAGTTGATGTCATAGCGTGGTGCCCTTATCCATGTAGATATGTCTGAGAGGCATTCAGAGATCCATGCAGAGGCTGAGGGGTCATCAGGTTGAAATGACTGATTGAGCTGTGTGTCATCTGCGTAGCAGTGATAAGAGAAGCCATGAAAGCAGATAATTCAATTCAATTCAATTCAATTCAATTTTATTTATATAGCGCCATATCATAACAAAGTTATCTCATGACATTTTCATACAAGGCAGGTCTAGACTGTACTCCTTATAATATTATTTACAGAGACCAACAATTCCACCATGAGCAAGCACTTGGCGACGGTGGCGAGGAAAAACTTCCTTTTAACAGACAGAAACCTCGAGCAGACCCAAGCTCATTGGTAGATATTGGATAATCCATCCCAGAGAGGTGGTGTAAATAGCAAAGAGAAGGGGCCCCAGCACCGAGCCCTGGGGGAGCCCTGTGGTGAGCCCTGTGGTGAGGTGGTGAGATGTGGACAACTGTCCAAGCCAGGATACATTGAACGAGCGCCCTTCTATCTTAACATATTTTCTGGATATATTTCATTGAAAAGGTGACACAGCTTCAGATACCAGGACAAGTGTTGTCTTTTTTTTGCACAGTTTGACAGGCAAAGAACCAACAAAAATGGCGCTAACATTGATTTCCTTACATTTACACATAGTGACCACTTGCAGTACAGAAGAAGTGGACAGACTGGCTCCAGACCAGCTCCCATCCTGTTCATCAGCACTCCCAATGCCCAGTGTGTCCCTCGTGACAGGTCTTGCTTTCTCTCGGCTGCCTACCATCAAACCATCCCACTGCTCAGTTTACTAAGACAGGAGGTTGCAGGTGAAGGATGTGGTGAACAGAGTGAAGGATGCAGCTCAATACTGAGATCTGTTTTGATTTCAAGAGAAGAAATTAAAGATGTTATGGTTGGTTGTGCTCATCACTGCTAGAAATGTTAGATGATTTTGAACAGACATAACCCAAACATTAGGCTACAAGGAGATGTACTGTAGTTAATGTAACATTCCCCATAACACTGTGTTTACATCAGTTCAGACAAATACATAACAAGGCAGGAAAAAATACATGCTACTCGCTGTTAGGAATCAGTATTATTGCCTGTATATTGAAACACACTTCCTTGCAAAGCAAAATTATCTAAAAATTAGAATTTTTTTACGATTTCGCGCCACCAGTTTCAGGGTGCAATTCAATTACACACCGTTGTCGTAAATATGGACAGTTGTACACGTGCATGTGTCACGATTACATGATTAAAAACAAGCGAGTCAAGCAAGGTCAACAACACAAGACATAGCAGCCCGCTAATATTTCTTACGAGTCCAACAGCAGTCAGCCCAGCTCGGCGTCTGTCTTTCAGCCTTTTATTTCACCAAGCTCTCACCAACCACTAAAAGTCAGTCCCACATTTACTCTTGTCTAGGAGCCTTTTGCTTGGACACTCTCACCATTTCTCTTCTTAACTTCCTCCATTTCCCTTTTCGGTCTCTTCACCCCTGCCATGCTCTGCCTCTGTGGAGCCCGGTTACACTGCCCACTCACCTGGTGCCTGGGGTCTAACCTTGTCTGCTTTTAAGTCAGAAAAGTTTTATTTTCTTGTGAATTAGCTACTCCGGATATCTGTTTCTGGAGCCAAATACATGGCTACTGCAACTCCCCAGAGAAATTGTGAGTGTGATGTGAGGGTTCGATGTGTGGTGGTTGGATCACTCTTTATAAAGAGAAACAACAGGATGGAGACGGATAACTTTCTCAAGCAGCACTTTACTCGATTCCAAACTTCATAACATCTTCACTTCCTTGTTTGCACTTCTCACGTGACTGAACTAACCAATCAGAAGCTAGGACTTAACCTAAGGTAAATGTGAGGGAATCAGAAAGGCAGATTCAACAGAACATCTTAACTGTCTTAAAGATGCAGTTGTAAATATTTAAACATGTAAATATGTAAATCATAAATGTGTAACATAAATATGTAAATAGTTAACTGATGTAAATTATAACATTGTAAAAGCATTTTTTTTTTAGTAAATTAACTCAAATATAAATTATATTAACTTCTGAGCCAGCTTTCAAATATGAATTAACTTCACTTCTTAACCTTACATGAGTATGTCTCCTCATCAACAGCTGCTGATACAAATGGCTTTGACCTCAGTCTTACCTGTAAAGCTTCCTGTGAAGCTGCTTGCATTTTATGTTACAATGTGGATAAATGGAAAACACCAGAAATAAACATGCTCAATTGTCTCTTTCTGGCTAAATAAAGTTATAATATCATTAATATTGTTGCTCACAAGTGTACTGCAATTAACAAGTGAGTTAAAGCGAGAGGTATTCGGGTACTCTTATTTTGTTACTCCGCCGTTAGCTGTCATGTTAATGGAGATCACCTCTCCATATTAAGTACGCCTTTGATCCTGTCCTTTTACTGATGTGGTCCTGAATCACATTATATATGCACTCACTGACACACACCTGTATGGCAAACATACAAATCATCACACACAAACACACAAACACACACACACACACACACACACACACACACACACACACACACACACACACACACACACATTTGTCCTGGCCTTGTTTTATAACAGTCCTAACACTCCATTCGCTCAAACTCAATCATATCCACGCTCTTATTATTTCCCAATTCTTACCCCATTATATCACTGGCTCACGCTCTCTCTTTCATGACGAAGCTAATAAGTGGACAAAGACAGAGGAAATTAAAAAAATTAGTTGAGACATCCCTCATTATTTTTTTTCACTGCACCAGCTACATTGTTATTGCAGAAAAAACGGTCTGTCTCCTCTTCCTGATGCTTGATTTAAGAACAAGTGATTGATGTATGTGTCTCTCTCTCTCTCCCTCTCTCTCTCTCTGTCTCTCTCCCCCTCTTCATTTCATTCATCCAAGCAGTCTTTCATGTTCTGCCTGTGACCCACATGAAAGGAGCGAATGAATATTAGAGGTAACATTCAGCAAGAGTGGGTGAAGCTCCATGTAAATCTACAGAGTGACACAAAATAGCCTTTAATTGTTCACTAAGAATCTTTATTCCCACGTGTTTTTGATCCTCTTGTTGCAGAATCAATGCAACGGAAACAGACACACGAATGCATACTAACATGCACGTCCACACACTCCCAAAGAAGGACACACACGCAAACACACACACACACACACACTGATATTCACAGACAATCGATCGGGACATTCAATCTTCTCATAGCAGTGTTTGGAGCGTCTGCAGAGTGTTTGTTTGACTTTCACAAAGATTCAATACAAGAAAAATGTACTGTTCAAGTTGCAGGTAATTCTTCATTCAGGACCATAACAGATGGATGTCAGCTGCAGTGTATGTCATTGTCTTCGATGTGTGTGTGTGGTGTGTGTGTGTGTGAGTGAGAATGTGAAGTGCATTGCTGATGTGACATCTCTTCTATCCCGCTCCTCTGCTTGTTGTGTTTTCTGATAATCTCCAGGACGGTTGAAGGACTTTTTATAGAGCTGTTACACATGAGATGGACGGACATATTGGCCTCTGATTGGCTGTCCCACATCAAGGTGAGCTTGTCCCTGAACACCCCGCCCTGTTCATGTGTCAGTCTGACTTCTGTTTTATGTTCTTCCAAGCAGCATTAAAGTCAAACTGCTATTTTCTAAAAATGAATAGAAACAAACAAGATCATGTAGGTAGAATTATATCTTTGCAGGGCATTTTTTAGTTTCTAGTATCATTGATGGATACAAAACGGGTGAACTGAACTGAAGTGTTTGTCATAAAGGGAGAGCCGGTCTGTTCATGAGCATCTGTGCATGTTTACCTGCAGACAGGATGGTACATGTATGTTTGTTTATTCCTCACAAGATGTTCACAGATGGTGATGTGCAGGAGGTGGCCGCGTTCACTATGAAACAGACATGCACAAAAGCATTTTACATGTTTACTCGAATTCACTATAAGCCCAACAGTACAAACATCTATCACAATCAGACAATATTGCAGCTGAGATCAGACATTGGCGATTGAGGATTGTCTTGTTTGGTAGGATAGAGACCAATAAAAGCGGTGCTATTGACAGATAGAGTGGTGAGTTTATTGTGGGGCATTAAACTGACAACAGATGGAGACCTTTGCCCATCGTTCCAGTTCAAACAAGGGCAAATATCAGCATTCTGCCTTGTTTTTTGTCTCTGGCCTGGCCTGTTTGTTCCCCTTTCAGTGTGTGTGTGTGTGTGTGTGTGTGTGTGTGTGTGTGTGTGTGTGTGTGTGTGTGTACATGTGTGTATGTGTGAGAGAGAGAGAGCTCACACCTGCATGATGCTGTTGATCTACACTTCAGTCATTAGTATTAATGAATCACACTCTAATTACATCCCATTCATTATCTCTATCTCGTTCAATTCAGCTCAGTTCAAAGAGACGTTGGTAGTCAGTAAACATGAAACAAAATATCAACACTTAACACTGTATAATAAGTGATGACTGCAAACAGGGGTAGAAACATCTCAGAGGTTTCACCAAAGCTTCAGTGCAGTGGAGGGCAGGGAGGTGCAACTGTGTGACAGCTGTGAGAGTGAGTAACACCCAACACAGTTTATGACAAAATAGTTTTCAGTCACATGACTAGCGTGGAGCTCTGCAGGGCAAAATATCGTTCCAGCATGACGACCCTCTGAACACCCCACAGGACCTCAGAAGACAACTGTGAATCTTCTTCCAATTCAACATACAAATATTAAGAAGAAAAACAAAGACACATGAACAAACTGGACGTTTTGACCACTAGATACCAAGCAGCAACCTCTGTGTCTGTGAAATGAAGCCAATGCAGAAGTGCCAAAAACTGTAATACCACAAGCGGCCACTCGAGGCTGGCTACAGAACATTTCAACATAAATAAGTCCCCATGTTAAAATGTCCAAGTTCACAGCAGAAATAAACATGTTTACAGCCTGGTACAAAAAACAGTTTTGGTCTCTATAGCTAATTTCCCCGTTCATGACAACTGTACTGAGGGTGAATTTATATACAACTCACCTGTTCAAATTATGTTAAGGCTTAAAGTTATGCAGAATTAACAGAGTGGATGTTTTGATTGACAGGTGGGTGCCATCATTGCTGATTTTTAGATTAGGGGCAGGACAGCCAAGATGGTGGCAGGACAGCCAAGATGGCGGCAGCCAGCGTCGCATATTTTCAGCTTCAAAACTGTGCTTCGGAAACCTGTGAGTGTGGGTGACATCATGTATACACTGTCCATTCTTCATACTGTCATTGCTTGAGACCTATAAACAGGACCCACGGCAGCAGCATATGTGAACATAGTGGAGCATTCAGCAGCCGAAGAGTCAGATATTTCCCTCGGGTGTTGGAAGAGACCAAATAGGATCCAATGCTTCCCACTTGGTCCTCTTTCCATTTAGTGGTGGCTGATCTCCCGTATAGTGTATTTAATTTTTCTACCTGGCTATCTTTGGCTTTCGTTGGATTCTTTTCTCGGTAAATGATGTTTGCGCTGCACAGCTACTCTCTGGGCCAGCGGAAAATCCCCAAACCATCAATCCTGCATCCTGGCAGCCCCACCGCTATGGCAATGAAATGTGAACCTATGTTGTGACAAAGCTGACCTCCTTTTCTATTCTCTGGGGACGGTGCCAGCAGGAGGTGAGAAGAGAGGATGTGGGAGGAATCGAAGGAGACACTGATGATGGGAAAAGGCAACTGTCAACAATGAACTGAGAAAATTAGGTTGGTGGAGGGAGAGGTGAAGTAAAGTAGTTAAATGAAACCTAAGGTAAAAGCACTAGAAGTAGATGAGGCGGTGTGGATGTGAAGGAGAAAAGGCTGCGAGGGAGGAAAGTGGAGGGAAAGGGGGGAAAATGAGGGGGGTAAAGGTCGACGCATTGAGGTGAGTGAAACAGGTTACAGCCGATGGAGGCGTGGTGGGGTTAGGGGGGCAGGTGGCGCTCCATCACTCTCTCTGGTTTCTGCCTCCTCGTGCCTCTAGCAGGAGTTGATTTACTGCCCACTACCGAATGAAGATCCCCTCCACGGTCGTCTGCCTCCGTCTCCAGTTTAGTGCTCCTTCCCAGGGGTGATATTAATACCTGAAGAAAACACGGCGCTTCTATTCACCTTTCTGCAGCTGGCTCTTCACTGCCAGAGAGGTAGAGCATCACTCACAAAAACGTGTAAGGTGCTATTGTAGTTGCAAAATAATGTCTGCTTTGCAACAGCAGCACTCCACAGTGCTGATATGGCCCTTCACCAGAACCTGAAAGAAACAAAACAGCCTTTTGCTACGCTAAAGTCTTTGGGTGGCTGTCCGACTGATACATTTACTGTAAAACGTTTGATGATGTTGTCATAGTTTCCGCTCTGAGCTTGGTCCAATGAACATATGACTCAGAAAGCTAATATGTTGCCATGACAATTCCCATGGCAGCTGAGTTGAATATTCCTATCGCTTGAGTCTGACAAGCTGGCAACACATGAAACGACGTGCCACATTATTATTTGCCATTCAGATTCTGAAAGGAGATGTTATGTTACACAGATTTGGACACACACACACACACACACACACACACACAGTCCTCCCGGCTCCTCATCAAGTGTTTGTTTACTGTAACCTCTCTCTGTCTCTTCCTCTCTTCGCTCCTCCATCATTCACTGTTTCTCCTTAACTTCACCTTCCCCTTCACTCTCTTCCCCCCTCACCTGTTTCTCTCTACGACCTCTCTTTCACCTTAAATCTACATAAACTCTTTTGCTGCCTACGTTTCCCACCTCTATCCACTCTCCTCCCCACCCCATCCCCAGCACAACCCTCCATCTCGTCCCTCCGCTCCTCAGCGATGTTTCATTTACTTTAATCTAATTTGATGTTATTTAATTTAGAGAGCCGTGACTTGTGATGGCTCAGCAGGGATTCAGGGGTGTAGCTGCTCTATCGTGTGTGTGTGTGTGTGTACAATCCGCAGTGCTCACACATGCACAGATGTGCCCTTGAGCAGAGTAGAAATGTTTGATTTTTACAGGCAGAGTTGGGCTTGCAGAAAACAAAGTAACTTACAATCATGCCAAGATGGTCATCACTTATTCACACAGCTGAGTAAGAGTCAGGAGACAGCAGGAAGAGCAGAAATGTAAGGATGATGAGGGGTAATGTTCAGATGGCTATTGTGGGGAAGAAATGAGGGTGAGAAATAGATGAGAAGAAGAGGAGGAATGACCTTGGGGAGGCCAGATAAACAGACGTATTGTGATTTATATGACTTCATGCATTATTGACAAGGGAATTATTAGCCGCAGGGAATTCTCCTCTCTTGTAATAATCTCTAGACTGTTTTGACATGCTGCTATGAAGACAAAAGTGTATTGCCCATTTAAATTCAACCCAAAGGACCTACTCCAGGCTGCAGAGGACAGATATGTAAGTCTGAGATAAATTAAAATCTTGTCTGCGCAGTCTTATCTGTGATATGTATCTGCTGATAGAAGATGTCTCGGACACAGAGCTGCTGTACAAGCTTTAACCTGTAGCTTAGCTGTAAAAAAAGAACTATTTGCTGATTTCATAGAGTAAAATGTTTTTAGGCAGCATTGTTGACTTGCATTTTGCATTTAAAAATAATGGATAAAAATGCCTTCAAGTGACCATGTGAATACAGGAAAATAAAGGATGATGAACTTGAAAAGTTTTTGTCACTCTGAGCAGCATTTGATTCTTTTTTCAGTTCTATGGGCCACGTTTGTTTGTTTTCGTGTCATAATCAGTTCTCAGAATATATATATATATATATATTTATTTATTTAAGTTTAAGTTTTGAGCTCAGATGAACCTGTTTTATCCCTCAGACTTTGTCAGAGAGCAGCAGTGATGCCAGCAACATTACCATATCATGAATTAAAAGTAATGTAATCATGTTTTAATTAAACATCATTTGGGTCTGTTGCCGGCATGTGGTTGTGTGTGGGTAGGTGGATGCAGGTGCTGGTCTGTGCAGTTGTGTGTGTGATTGTGTAGAACACAAGTAACTCCAGCAGGAGACTTTTTTTTATAACATTCTTTCTGCTTTATTTTGATAGTGAAAGCTGCAGAGCGAGACAGGAGCTGACATGCAGCAAAGGGCTCAGGACGGAATCGAACTTGACTTCACTGCAGGTACGGACTCAGCCTCAATATTGGGAGCTACCAGGGTACCCCCTTGGTAAGTTTTTAAAGGAACCCCTCACATACACATGCTCATAATGGTACAGAGATGGGCTACAGTTATATTTTACTGATTCAGTTACTTTTCTCAACCTTTACTGTGGTTTACGTTCGACAGCCTAAATTAAATCAGGTTCAGGTGTGTGTCTTTACTGTTGCTTTTCACAAAATGTATCCAGTGAAATGTCGAAGTTTATCGACCCCTCCAGGTACTGCATGTGTGACTTCTGGATATAAATTCAGGCTGATTCAAACTCAAACCATTTGGAACCAGACTGAATAAGAAGAAAACTGCTGCTGCTGAATTCAGGTGTGTGGAAGGATGATGGACTGGCAGCCGCCTGACTCAGAAGGGAAAATAGACTAGAACAGCTTAAACCCACCAAGGTGTGAGCCTTATTTAGGGGGTATGTGTGTATATATGCTAGGGTTCAGCTGATATGGGTTTTTTTTGAAGGCTTATTCTGATTTTTTTTCCATTGAAGGTTCCTACAGCTGATATTCTGCACATTGCATTTGAGGATTTTCATGCCATAAAATGACAAGATTTTTATCTATTTACTCTTTTTTTATTTCTCAGGCAGAAAAAGTCTCTAAAATAGCATTTAGTCCTTCATGTTACACTAAAACTTCCCCTGAATGCCATTAAAATTTAATTGTTCCAGGGTTTAGGGGCTCCTATTGAATGCTGGGAGAAACTCTGAGCTTTTAATGTACCACAACATTACTAGATAATTAAATGAGGAAATGAAATCTGCAAAGAACATAAATGGTGGATCTGTGGATCAGTTCACGATGAATGACACTGACTGACAAGCAGCAGGTTGATATATTGTAATACAGTGTTTATATGTGTGTGTGCGTGCGTGTGTGTGTGTGTGTGTGTGTGTGTGTGATGTTTATATGCATGTGTGTTCCTGTGTGTATCCATCTATTTAAGGGAGATGATGAGTCACCCAGTAATCTCCAAATGGAAGTGGTGTTACATTTTGAGGAGGCATCCATCACGTCTCCAGCAGGTGCATGCAGGTCACCACGGTAGTCACAGTGCACAGCTAACTCGTTAGCGGTTCCACCAGCCTCTCACTTTGCCTGTCACTACTCTGGAGTTGGCAGTAATTCTTCATTTTATGGTCTGTGGACAGCAGGGGAGACAAACTATGTTAAAGTTAGCGTGGCTAATGTCATTACAGGCTGTCAAACGCTCTTTACTTTAGTTATTTAGCTGATGTCTTACAGTGAGCAGGTAAAGATTCATTGACTTTCTCAAAGGCACTCTGTGTCCCAGTTGCATAGACTATACTAACTCAGGCAGTGTTTTCATGATGCAAATATAGCACATTCCAAGTGGAAAAAAAAGAAGCTTGGATCAAATATACACACTAATGCAACCATGCAATCTAAAATTGCTCCATTTTTAAGTGTGATGTTGAAGGAGACCATTTTTGCATAATTCAATCTGAAAAGGAAATGGAGGATACAGCTGGAAAAAATTGAAGGGTGGGGGGGGATTGTGGATGGTGGTGTGATGATTCGGTCACAATGCATCACCGACTGAATAAGGTTGGTGGACAGGTTACCTCTTTTAAAAGTCATAAAATAGGCACATTAACAGTTGTATCCAGTAATATAATGCTCCTCTGCAACGTATCGTAATCACACTACGTTACTTTCAGATTATCTGAGGCATAAACAGGGATAAACATATCAATAGCTTTAAAAAAATATGTTCAGTTTTTCCTGCAAGTCATGATTTATAAGTTAGCAAAGTGGTTGCAGCACATTTAGGAGTATTTTTGGAATATGTAGTAGCTTTACTCCACTACCCAACCATGGACAGAACGCCTCTGGCCTTTCACTTTAGTGCCAACGATGCAAAAAGTACATTTTAATTTTCTACATCCTACTTAATGTCAGTCCCATTTTTATTATGTGAAGCTAAAAGTCTCGTAATGTTCATTATCCTGTTTAATATTTCTGTGTCACATCTGTAAGCAGCTGGCCTCTTCCTATGTGTCTCTGCATGTGTCTGCACACTCTCTTTCCTTCAAAGGTCTGGATGTTAAATGTGGTCAGTGTTGCATTATTCATGCAGACGTAACCTTCCTGGGGGGACTTTAAGTTTTACCCTTAGTTCTTGAGGATATGCTCTGTTAATGTTACAGGAGACATATTCATTTCTGTACGTAAGGAACAGTTTAAGACAAGTTTAGGACTATAAACTAAGACTACAGGATTTCAGAGCTTCTTGTTATTGTTTGGCTGGATAACCTTTGAGCTGTAATGCTGTGATTGAATTATATATTTATGTCAGCTCCACTCCCAGCATTCACCTGCTTAACATGGATTTTTCTTCATTGCTGTCTCTTGCTTACTTGCACATTTATTTATTCACATAAGCACACAAACGCACTGTTTCTCACTTCTCTGCTGATTGTTTTAGTATCTCTTGCAATTCACAATCCTGGGTACATAGGTGAATGTGAATTAACCTGTTTTAAATGTAATTTCCGATGGTACCTACGGCACAAAACTCCGGCTGACAGGATCCTGTTTTTCCCCATGGAAGGTCATTGCTGCTGCAGGACTTGAAATAAGCACGGAAAGGATGTGGAGTGGAATGGATGATGACAATATCAAAATGCTAATGAAAATGGGGTTGGATTTGGAGAGATGTTGAATGTATTATACAGTGTGGTTGTGATCTGAAACCATAATCTGCTTTCTCATGTTCCTGCAGGTTCTAGGGTTTCCACTTTATGTGGGAGCAAGAAACAGAATCAAAGCACTGCTTCTTCACCAGTTAGAACTTAACAAAGCAGACAGCATTTATAAAAGTAGTATTTGAAGTACCGCAGGCGTACATTTAGTAGAGCACCATGTTTTCTGAATGCTGCAGTATAAAGTCAGAAAGGGACAGTTCATTTCTCAGTATCTCCGATTTGACTTTTATCACCCCAAGACTCAAATGAACTCACAATCTTTGGCGTTCAAGATAATCCTTTCATTTTGATAAATATAGCAGTCTGAAAGAGACTATTAAAACAGCACACTATCGTCACCTTTCACTGTATAGGTTGAAGGAAATAAATTGCCATATCTAAACATGGACTTTGAAATAATGTTATTGCTCAAAAGATTGTTACAGTGTGACCTCAGCTGTGGCTTTAATGTTTTCTTTGTTACACCGGACCATTTAATACTGTCCTACTGCTCCAAGATTCAAATGTAGCCTTTTGAACACTTTTTATCACATCTCTTTCCCTTATATTTCTTTGCTTTCTCCACCGTCAGCAATTGAATTTAAATAAAACTGTGTGTTAAGTCTGTCACTTCAAGTTTTGTTCTAGTCAGTGTCTCATTTATGTGGTGATTACAGCTCAGGAGACAGGATAAAAGCATCTATCTATTAGTGAGAAATAAATGGTCTGATAGATTGAACACAGAGGAAAAAAAACGGGAGCTACTTTTGACTGTCGACATGACTCCAACATGTATTGATTTGTTGTGTGAGACCATGCTAGTGTGTCCCTGTGGCTTTATTTGATGTTTTAGACCTCCTCTCACGGCTCCTGTCTTTATATTTGTGCAGCCTGAGGTTTTGCCAATTGTCAATTCTTTCAGGTCACTTGCAGAATCCAGCTGTGAAGGTACAATCCATGTTATACTCAGGGTGAAGTGTATTAGTCAGTCAGTCAGCGGGGAACTGCAACACGGTGGATCTGGATGTTGAAAATAAGTCATGTTCTTTGACTCAGTTCTTATTGAAAGAAACACAAAGAGGAGCTGCTGACATTTTGATATTATGTTAGTGTTTTCCCTTCTTGTGAATGAATTGCAAATGTTTGCAACACAATCAACAGTGTATGACCAACCCTCCACCCACCTAAAAATAAACCATAAATTGGATTTCTCAACACCTGGGAAACTGTGCTCAACTCACCATGAGATTATCACTTGGCCAGATACCCGCCACACAGCTGTGTCCATTCAAGATGCATGCAGATGGATTCCAGTAATATAGCAACCATTAGAGAGCAAGGAACTGGATGGCACTCAGTGGAGTGGACTAACCTTTCACTTGTATTTTCTATTGTAACAGTCTAATGTTCAGCATTTTATATTTCATAATCACTGCTGTGAAAATAATGAAGCAATAGTGGTTAAAGTCTTTTCTGATAGGAGGCAGATTGAATGTCACTGAATTGTTTAATAAGTATGAAAATGGTGTCTTACATACGCTATGGCCTTCACAGTCACCAAATATCAACCCAACCGGACACCAATAAGAGATTTTGGACCAGTGGCCTTTTCCATCACCATCATCAAAGCACCACTTGAGAGAATATCTTTTCAAAGAATGCAGTTCATCCCTCCTGTAGAGTTAAGACAGTCTATGACAGGAGCATTGAAGCTGTTATAAACGCTTGTGGTGGCTACTTATTCATTGTTTCTGGGTTGGGCTGGAGTTATTTAATCTGCCAATTCTCTTCTCAATTAAATCACCTAATCACTGGGTCTATAATACATCAGAAAACAGTGAAAAATGCCCGTCACAGTGTCCTCCAGCTCGAGGTGATGTCATCAAACATCTTGTTTTGCTCGGCCTACAGTCCAAAATAAAGAAAACAGCAAATTCTCATATTTCGGAAGCTGTAACCAAAGAAAATCTGTTTCTTTAAGCTTAAAAAATTACTTAATAATGAATTTTGATTGAATTCATTGAATAATCAATTCGTCAACAACATTGCAGGGCTAGTACCAGGGTAAAGTCATAGAGACCTGACCAACGGGGCGGCACTCTAACATTGTTACAACAATAGATACGGTAATAATTGTCATATGCTAGAAAAGATATGTATAGAAAATCTCCAGTTAAGATGTGTGAACAGGTACAGGTAAATTGTATTACACTATTAAGCAAAGGTTTAAGTGGAGACATTAGATGTGTGTTCATTCTGGCTTTACGTCAGGACCACCGTGTATTGTGGCATTGTGGCTTGACTTTTTGATAGTTATCTGTGATTTAATATCCTCCATCTTATACTGTAAAATAAACTGAAGGGAACTCCACGTTGGTTTTTCCTTTAATTTGTCACCTAGCTGTACACATTGGGTACACAAATGGACAGGAGGTTTTGGCCAATAAAAGTCATAAAGTGGTCATAAAATGTTATTTCGGGGTTGGAGTATTTGTTGCAGGTCTCCGTTTAAGAGAGCCTGAAGGTGTTCGTGCCTGAGAAAATGATGTGTGGCTTCTCATTCAAAGTCTTTTCCAGATATGTTTATTAAAAATGATGCCAAATTTAAGTATTGTCTCTTGTATTGTCTTTTCCCATATTCACTGCATGCACACTGTGTTTTACAGAATCAGATAAATAATCTATCAAATCTGTTTAAATTGACAAGTATCACAAAAAAAATGATGAAAAAAAATGATGAGCAGCTACTTGAAGCTGGCTACAGAACATTTCAGTCTCTCCCCATGTTAAAATGTCCAACTTCACAGCAGAAATAAACATGTTTACAGCCTGGTACAAAAAACTGTTTTGATCTCTATAGCGAATTTCTCATTATGTTAATGGCTTCAGAGGTTACATGTCTGTGTTAATAGTGGGCAACAGCCTAATTCCATGGGCTCTTGCGTTAGATCAAGACCTGACACACAAACAACATCTTATTTGCAGCCCGCAAATAAAATGAGACCCCTCAGCAATGTAGTCCTGGCTGTAGGCCTTTCCTTGGTCTCAAGTGGTGAACCAGCTATGATCTCCAAGGGTGTCTATTAGGTCTTGAATTTGGGGTATGGGGTGTCAGCTTTTCATCTTCCTTTCTAACACAGGCTACAGGAGCAGCCGAATCGCCATTAGTCTCTCCATTGGGTTGGTTGTTGAATTTGGGTTCAGTCATTCAGAGGAATAAAGATCAGATGGGACTTGACATTTGACACTGATCTGGATCATCATTGCCCTGTAGGCCAACTAGTACCTTGCCCCATCCATCACAGTGTAGTTTGTCTCCTGTGATAGCCAGAACGTAACTTGGCAGGGTAAGTATTTTTATTTCCAGGTACAATCACATTGGCACCAGTGGCTAACAGAACAGTGATAGCAGAGCTGGCCATGCTGCATTTGAGCAGAGCTTTGGAAAGAGACTTGGAAACCAGAGCATCACTGCAGTGGGTCTTGGTTTTTCTCTCTGACATGACCTACACTTGTTCCTCAGCTACTTTGGCTTCAGCAGGCAACCCACAGAACAATTTGCAAGTGTGGATGCACAGTGGCTACAGTTAGGCAGACCTTGCACTACACAGTGAAAGCATCAATGGGTCTTTGCTTCCTCTGTGACCTAGCCTTGTTACTAGGGTACTTAGACACAGGTGGGTATAAGTATTCAGGTGCCTGAGTTTGTGTCCTTAGTTAGTTAGTCTCTGAGTTAAGGCCTTGCCCTGAGCAGTTAGTCTGTGGATTGTGTTGTCTTTACTTTGAGTCTCAGCCATCTTTGGTTTGGTTTGTCTTTTCAGGTTTGGCTTGAGTACTGTGAGCATGAGTCAGTTTACAGATGGAGCTCTGACCCAGTTATTCACTGGTAGTCTTTATTACTTGCCTAAGGAGTGATTCATCAGACATTGTGAGGTCAGGAGGTTTTAGTTCTCATCTCACATCCTCATGTGTCTCATCCAGGCCTTGGTAGATGCCATTCCAGAACACACACTGCACTGAGGATACATCATACTCAAACCACATAGTTGGTTTGTTCGGATGATCTACCTCAGTGTTAACCTGCTGAGTTACTGCACTCTGGCTCTGATCTATATTGTCTCTCAGGTAACTGTGAAGTACCCTTATCTTCCAACATCAATAAAGAGTTGCTAGACATATAAGCAGACACACACACACACAACTCTTAAGTCATTTTTGTCCAACTTGTCAGATTCAAGCTCATCAGCTGGTCCAGTTTTTTGAGTGACCCTAAATATTTCTTCAGCTGTCAGGTCGTGAAGTCCTTTCTTTATCATGCAGCGAAGTCTCTTTCTGTC
The DNA here is from genome assembly GCA_033000465.1 of Sciaenops ocellatus. NCBI lineage: Eukaryota > Metazoa > Chordata > Actinopteri > Sciaenidae > Sciaenops > Sciaenops ocellatus. Next base: position 2,491,385 of record CP136870.1, read on the forward strand.
ATCATCAGTCATGCCACACATTGTCGACATCCTGGAAACGCTGAATTGAACTTTATTGGACTGGATCCTCCTTCTCCTCTTCCTTTGTCCTGTCAGTCGCACCATTGAAGCATCCCTCAGCCCAAGGTTCATGGATCACTGGATCAGTAGTTGTCGGATGATCTGGCACTGCCAGTCCCGCTCCAACCCCAAAAGATCTGTTACAGGTCTTGGTTTGAGAGCTTGCAGACAGGTGTGTGTGCCTGAGAAAACAGGAAAAACAATGAGGCTGGCAGACATGCAGCTTCTCGTTCAAAGTCTTCTCAAGATATGTGAAGACGTAGCAGTCACATGTACAGTCCAGAGTCGTAAAGTGAAACCACAACACTGCACTGCCACCCACAGACTGTAGGTTAAAGCACATTTTTCATGAAGTTAGTATTATAAATCTGTCTATGCTCTCACTGTAAAGACTGTACTTTTAAAACTTAAAGATACCAACACCAAAGAAATGACTAACCAAATGAACAAAAAAATGTGACCGCGCATTTTGTGTGCATCACATATTATAATACTGTTATGATCATCAATTATCAATTATCAATCAATTCTTATCAATTCTTATTGACATTTGTATATGTAGTGACAGTTCATCAAATGACGGGTTTTTTTTTATTCTAGTTAATTATAGGTGATGTCCATCCATTCGTCCATTATCTGTAACTGCTTATCCTCATCAGGGTCACAGTGAGGCTAGAGCCTATCCCAGCTGACTTCGGCTGAGAGGCAGGGTACACGCTGGACAAGTCACCAGTTCATCACAGGACACATAGAAACAAACAACCATTCACACTCACACCTATGGCCAATTTACAGTAATCTATTTAGGGCATGTCTTTGGACTGTGGGAGAAAGCTGGAGTACATGGAGAACATGCAAACTCCACACAGGAAGCCCCAGCCGAGGTTTGTACCAGGAGGTGACAGTGCACATCACCCAACATTGGTGCAGTGGTTAACACATCACCTATATTAGGTGATGCTGACACATCAGTTCTCCTCCATGTGTCCTGCCTCTTCTTCAGCACCATGGACAGCACCAAAAAAAATTTTTTTAAATCATCACCGTGTCCAGAAAACTTTCACTCCTTTATCATGATTTCTCTGTGAGAAATAAAAGCTAAATTCAATGACATTGTCTCTCGGAGTCAGATTTGACCTAATTTACCCTTGAACCGAGAGAAAATCTATTCTCAACTTTGTAAGGCTCATTAGATAAGCCCACAGTGCTGTTGGAGCTTTCATGGCTCACTTGTGTTATATTTACTTTTCACTGATGCCTCAACTCTCAGTGACAAAACAGCAGTCTGGTAGCCCATCACACTGTTAAACCCCTGAGGCGCACACTTAATGTATTAACCCACTGCAGTCAGTGGGAGGGAGATAGATTCTGTGGTTAAATAAGATGCTGTAACCACTTTTAATTAGAAGCAGCAGAGACAACCTCAAGGCAGACCTGCAATTGAGCTGCTGGCAGGGGGAAAACAGAAAGTTCACATGGGCTATTATATAATTAGTATGGAGGGTGTAAAATGGGATAGTGGTGGAGTATTCTAATCAGATGATCTTATGAAGAAGGAGATTTGGGGGGTGGGGGTATACACTGCATCATTTAAGTACTGCGGCTGATGTCATTTCCTAAGTACCATAATTGGTCATCAATGACTCTTAAAGCTGCGAAGAGTGGCTAAATAAAAACACACACACACACACTCACACGCGTTCGCGCACACACACGTCCCCAGGGGAGATGTAGCTTCACTGATCCATTGAAACCTTAATTACTCGGACCTCTCTCTCTCTCTCTCTCTCTCTCTCTCTCTCTCTCTCTACACACACACACACACACACACACACCTGTCAGGAGGGCAGCTCCCACTGAGCGCCACAGCGTCGCATTTTTTTTCCCGCTCACCTATACACACACAGTCGCACCTCTGCTGCCGTGGCCCCTCCCATACCGGACTGGACCGATAAATGGGTTAACTCTGTCTCCAGGAGTAGCCGTGATAAATGCACCGGGAGCGTCGGGAGATCCCTTCCCCATCCCTCCGCTGTTTGTTTGACCGATCTGCGCTCAAAGGCACCACCGTCTCCTCTCCGCCGTGTTGATTCGACAGAGTAGATTGAATTTTAAATCGTGATTTATCATTTTATAAGAGGCGACGGGCAACAGCAGCAGCAACAGCAGCAGCATCACCAGTTCTTAGACCCAGACCCGTGGGCGGCTGGGTGGCGTCCGTCTGGGCGAGCTGATAGGACGAAGATTTGGCACTCTACCTACCAACTGCTTCATCCAAAAAAATCAAGACATGGCGATGAGAAGTGAGATGTAGAAGACGGATGGGAGGCCATTCATGTTGGTCTGGGCTTCAGCTGAAACGGACAAAATCTCCCAGCACCACCATTACCACCATCCCCTTCCTCCACCTCCTCCTCCTCCTCCTCCTCCTCACCTAACCAGTTGATATTTTTTTGAAATAACTGTCTAAAAAGTGCGGAGCACATGACACACTGGTGAATCCCCGAGGCAGGTCCCACTCACAGACTGAATGAGTCCATCTTTGGCTGTCGGACGGACTCCACAAGAGCACAGGACGGATGCAAACAGACTAAACACATTTTGGCAATTCCAAACACCCTCAGCATCTCCGCCAACGGTGTTCTAACCGAGCGGGGTGAATCTCACACCGGGGGACCAGTCGTTTCACAGGCAGGTAGGCTATACCCCGACGGTTAATTGGTGTGTCACCTCTGGGTTGGTGTGTTAAAGGTGATAAAGGTGATTACCGCGACCGACCGCCCATGCGTCGGTGCGGCTGATGGCCGCAGAGCCGCGCAGGCTTCTGCACCTGTTGTAATTTGTGTAATGTGCGCGCGCGCGCGCGCGTGTGGAAAGAGAGACCTCTGCGTGTGTGTTGACACTCTGGATGAGTTGTGCCGTTTGAATGGCTGACAATCTGACGACAGACGTGATGTCTGTCCGACCATTTGAACTGCTCCTCAAAATCTCTTTCCAGCTGTTTTGTGTGCGTGCGTGGCGCGCGTCGGTGCGCGCCGCGTGGGTTTGATCGGTGTGATTAGGTGATTATAGGTCCATCACACACGCGCTATAAGTGTAATTACAGTATAATTGTCTGAGCACGCAGCGGGATCTAAAGCAGTCCATCACACACTATACATCATGCTTTGTGGCTTTATCAGCCGCTCTCCTGTTCACTCAGCTGTAGCAGCTCTCATATTGGTTCTGATAAATGGGGACTGGCTGCAGTCTAGAGCCCAGTTGTATTCAATCTCATTGCCAGATGCTCTAAAACTCCACAGTCATAAGCATGATGGCCAAATCTGTCACCCGCCTCACACATATTCATCATCTGATACCCAGGAGGAAACCCTCCTGAGGACGGAACTGATGGATGCTGTTACAGTCTGTGCGTGGTGTTGGGCGGTGGGTGCGAGCATTTTTGGCGGGTAGCGCGCATGTTTTTTGGATTATATTTATTTATTTATTTATTGTTTTTATTATCAGACCCCCCTGACACAGACACAGACCCCCATTCTCGGTGCAATGAGCGGGGCATGTAATAACGGCTACAGCTGAGTCCAGCTTCGCTCACTCCGTTGCAGATGTGGCAGATCGTCATGGGTGTCCAACTCTTTACCAGTCGTGTTGCACTCTTTTAACATCTACCAAAGCTTCATTTCAGACCACCTGACAAGAAGATCAAGGGCGCACACACACGTCCACATCTCCTCTGCCTGGGCTGGTGGTGAGGCCCCACAGCTATTCAACTGGCGCAGCAGCTACTTAGGTAGAGCGTGTTGGATGACCCAGGTTGACCTCCAGGAGAGGAGGCTGTAGGTAACAAGATGGGCAGTCCATTCAGCGCTGCTGTTGAGGAAGCAAACTACAGCCCTGATGGATAAGAGAGAGACAGCAGAGATTACAGCTGTGTGGAAGCTGCCTGTCTTTGCCCAAGGTGACTTCAGTAGGACGCTGACAATGTGACATTGAGCAGAGACAGAAATGCAAAGACAGCGAGTTATTTGAATTCCATTAATCATTTTAATTCTTTGTTATTGGTCTAGCTGTAAATGTAAAAAGAAGCCTTTTTATTGCTGGTTGCGTGTTGAGAAAAACCAAAATTGGTCTCCTGTCCATTTTGTGTGAAATCGCACAATTGTAGTTTCCCTTTGTCCAACACCAGCGCTGCAGCTGATCAATGCTAGTGTCTCATTAGTTCTGGCAGCTCTAGAAGACATGGAGCACTAACTGACGTTTTAGTGGCTTGAAGTAAAAAGAGAATAATTTGTTGATTTACCTTGAAGTCAGCCCGTCCAGCTAACAGATCTCATGCATATCAGAGAGTCCCTGGATGGAGGGAAATCACACAGTTTTGCATGTTTTGATGGTTAACTGATGCCCATCGTAGTAGCATCCAGTTTCATTTGATCTGCTGATATAAGGCTTGATTCTGTTAATAATGTTGTCTTGTCAGACCTGCCTGTTTCTGATGGCACCGTTGTGCATGTGTTGTTTGTGACCCCTCAGCTCTTTTCTGCCATTCTTGCTAATGCATTTCTCTCCATGGGGACAGAGGGAGGTGAGGAGAAAACATGATTCTGCTTTCTCTCCATTCCCAGCTTTTGGTTTAATCTCAGTTGCTCTTTTCCCTCCATCTCAGCCTCTTCGCTCTCATCTGAGTTCAAGTTCGCTCTGAACACCATGCTCCAGACTTGAAACTCAGCTCCCTGGGGTGCAGGTGACCTCACAGTTCAAACACTGTCAGTCAGCCCACTTTCATTTGCTCCTTTCATCCCCCACCAACACCACCACCACTCTCCCCTCACCCCCAACACTCTTTTTCACCTATCTGTCTGTCTGTCTGTCTGCCTGCCTGCCTTTCACCCTCTCCTCTTCCTGCTCTCTTCTTCCAGGCGATGAGACCTATCAGATGAAGGTTTTCTGTTAAGGCCTTGTCACCTCTCATGTCCGTCTCTGTGACAACAGCCTGTGTTTTCACAAGTAGAAAAACCACAAACCAAAAATATATGGGAGGAAAATAGGGAGTGAGAGAGAGAGAGAGAGAGAGAGAAAAGAGAAGGAATCAGCGTGTGACTGAGTTTGATGTATGTGTATGTGCGTCTGCTGCTTTTTGCCATGAGTGAGTGGGTGTTTCTGTCAGGGGAACAATTGTGAGAGCAGATGGACTGTTAAAATACATTCTCATATTAATTTTATATCATATGTCTTATTAATTTGTTCACTGATTAAATAATTGCTGGGCTCTGTTTAATTTGAGGAGCAAGAATTTAGGGATTTCATTTATTAAACAGCTGTTAAGTGTTCATCATTTTTCATTGTGACTCTTTCTTTAGTTGAGGAATATTTTCACATTTCACTGTTGACAAACCACCGCCACCTAAACATGCTCACATGCATGTTCCTAATCTACAGATACATACATGAATTTGTCTTAGACATGCATGCAATAATATACCTATAGCAATTTAAACATGCACTTAGATTCATTACAATCTATGCAGTATACTCAAACATACATGTGTATACACGTGAACACACAAATTAACAATATGCATGCATACATCCCTTTTATCTGGACATACATAACCAAGACATTAATTTAGCGCCACAAAAAGAAATTTGCACATATCTTTATGTTTAAGTATATGCATGAGTTCTGGCACGCTTGAAGTCCTAATTAGTCTCCACGAGAAATAAGCAACAAATTAGGAAAAGCAGCCGTACAGTTTGTCTATTAGTTGTCACACATTTCATATAAACCTGTTGCTTCCTGTTAAAAAAAGGATCCTGATTTCCTCTGTCAAATGTTTTTATCCATCACTTTACAATGAACAAGTGTGATGTGTTTTTTTTACAGTCAACCTTTCAGTTGTTTCATCTGCTGACGTGAGAAAAAGGCCTTTTGAGTCTGTTTCAAACAAACCTGATGCTGCAGTGGGTAAAAGAGGGTAGAGTGGCTGCCAGTCTTTTCAGAGAAGCTCTTATTCATTCATCTAATTACAGCTTGGAATTAATTAAAGGTCCAGTGTGTCAGATTTAGGAGGCTCTTGTTTAAAGAAAATGATAGGAATGGAATGTAATATTCATAACTATGTTTTCATCAGTGTATAATTGCCTGAATAAAGGATAGTTTTGTTTTTATTACCTTAGAATGAGCCTTTTATACAGCCTACAGATGCCACAGGTCCTCTTCCACAGAGTCCGCCATTTTGAACGACTATCTTTCTACAGTAGCCCAGAACTGACAGATTAACCACTGGCTCTGGGCCTTTCACATTATAGAAGTGGTTCTTACCACCATAGTTTCTCCTTAATGCTAGAAGAAGAGCATGAAGCAAAGTGGTTGCAATCAGCAACCGTGATACAATCAGTTTTATCATTGATGCCACTGAATCCAGCACACTGCTCCTTTAAAGCTCAAACTGAACGTAGCAATATTTAATTGATGTTAACGTGCTTCACATGACACCTCAAAGCTAAAGTCATTTTTTCTAAACAGCAACCAATGTGACCTGAAAAGATGCAGCTGCATGAACACGACTGTAAAACCTGACTCCCTGTCAGCCAAATCTAATTAAAATTGCTAACATGAGCTAACATTAGTTACCACAAGCTAGGGGTCATTCCAGACCAGGTAAGGCTGTAGAAGCAAAACCTTAGTATTAAATTGACAATTGAAACAAATGTTTAATATGTGTTATTACTCTATGCCCACAAAATGGGGTAGCAGTCCGACAATGATCCTGCAGTGAGACACATTGAGCGCACATTTACATCTTGTTGGTTGAGTACCTTTACTGTGCAGGTTAGGAGAAGAGTAAAATCATGAGCAGATGGACTGAAGACTAAAGTTCCTCTGAGGTCACAAACTATGTGCACATACACACATACACATTGTTTGCTGTCTCCACACATACACACAGACCCATTTTTACACCTAGTGTCCTCTACAGATCACCAGAGCAGACTTGCACCTATCCCACAGCTCTTAACCTTTTACACTGTCTTTGTCTTTACGCTCAGTCTGTGTCCTTTGCCTCCCTTGGCTCTGATTTCAAGATCCACAAAGGATTTAAGTCTCAAATAATAGAGAGAGGAGAGGAGAGGAGAGGAGAGGAGAGGAGAGGAGAGGAGATGTATCCTCTAACTGAGACATCCACTCTTCTACTCTCTCTCTATCTTTCCTGTCTGACTCTTTTCTTCCTCCCTCTTTATCTTCCTTTCTCCCCCTCACCTCGGCTCAGTTCAGTTCAGCGTGTATTATTGGCAGGAATATTACATGAAGCGTATTGCTAAAGTGTCAAAATATTACATTGGGAAGGCCCTGAGTGAGCGCACGTCTCATGAATCAAATCAGAGTATCGCTCTGATCACACGACAGCAATGGGTCGTGGCTGAATGATGCCCTGTCAAGCCCTGAGGTCTCTTGGTGAGGTGTTGGGTGGCAGTGGGGATTGTCTGACGGGAGGGGCAGGGGAGGTGGAGGTAGAAGAAACGGTAGCAAGTGACAGGACTTTTCCACTGCGGACTAAAGAGGCTGAACAAAGAATGAGCAGGAGAAAGACAGCAAGAGAATGATACAGAGTTTCTGATTGTACTCTGATGGTATTTATCAGAACAATAACAGTGGAATGTTTTTTTTGTGACTCCATTGAATTATAATGTGATTACATAATTTGTCACTGTGATTGTGCCACAAGGAGACAGCGGTATCTCCCAGAAATGAGCATTAGCAGCGTCGAAGGAACAATGTTCCCTCTACAGGAGATAGTGTTTCTAAAAAAGGTTCCTGACCGCACTGGTAGCCAATGTTTGAATACACATGCACACACTGACACACAAATCCTAGTTTTCTCACACACACACACACACATATGGTTTATTTAGACTCTGTATGTGTGTGTGTGTGTGTGTGTGTGTGTGTGTGCTCTACAGGGAGAAGATGCCATTCCACCATGTGCGGGCGGGCCTGCTCTATCCAGACAACTACCTGAGCAGCTCCCTGACGGAGGGCAGCGAAGCCTTCCAGCTCACCAGCATCTCCACGGAGGAGCTGGGAGGTGAGAGAGAGACAGAGAGAGAGAGAGAGAGAGAGAGAGAGAGAGGGTAGGAGGTGGTGTAGAGTGCATTGCAGAGTGTGAGGTACTAGCAATTAATGTTTCACTACAGGAACAATGCAGTTACAACACTCCAATTCTCCTGAGGAAAGTTTTTTCCATTTAGCCATTTTGTCAGAGCTTGACTGGATGCATTGGTTTCCAATTATGGTGCTTAGGAATTAAAATCAGTCACCGGACACAGAATATAGTGACAGAAATAAAATATATGTGACCAGGCCTGAATAAGAACACCAATGTATTGATATTGGTCTCCTAATCCAAGTTTACAATCAATCTTAATCTTAATCAAATTAAACACTGGCTCTGGATAAGGCCTTTGGTGTTTTTTGTGCCACACTGTAGTTTCTCCTTCATGCTAGAAAAGAGAGGGTGAAATGGATGGTCATTTAAAGGTTTTTAATTATAATACAGTTCGATTTTTAAATTATGTTTTTTTAAATTATCAATTTATTTTCCATTTTTGTCATTTCCAGGGTACTAAAATGTGTAATAATGACCATTCAAGAATATTTTCTGATGCATCATATGATTAATGGAAAACTACCATTTATTACAACATAGGTTTATTTTCTTAGCTCTGGCCATTCGATGTAGCAGTTTAATGAACAGCAAAGTATTTCCTGAGATCTGGGAATGTGGCTGAAAAAAGGTCCAACAAGCTTGATTGGTCAGGTTCTTTGAATTAGCTCACAGACAGGCTGTAGCAAACCTGTGTGTCACAGAAAGTTTGAGTTATGACCCACCTTTGCTTTATCTTCCAAATATTGAAATTTGAATGTGAAATTCAAAATTTGACCAGCAACTTCAACTGTTCAACTTCAACCTGCAGTACGTACTTGCCATAGTTGTGCACAATAAATATGTAAAATTATTAGCATTACAAGTACTTTCACTTTCCATATTACTTTCAAATGAAGTAGGCAAAATTGTCAGATTGTTTTCAAGCTGTATGATCATCTGATTGCTTTTTGCCTCATTGAACATAAAAAAACATTCATCCCAGATATTGGTGAATACATATTTATCATAACTGACATGCAGAGCTTAGACAAAAAAGTAGTAACAAACTGCAGTTTTCCTTCAAACTGGCTTAAACTGACACAGAGGAGGTTTACTTTAACACAGACTGACCACAGACTGAGAGGATCAGGAAGAAAACTGCACGTCACTACATCTTTTGTTGCAATGAATCATAAAGAGCTGCAGAAGACAAAGACTCATACACTGGAACAAGTGCATATACTTCTGGCACTGGTTGCTTTGGTGGAAACAGCATCACAGAGTGTGAACCAAGAGACTGAGAGTGTGTGTTTCTGACTGAAGCTGTTTGTTGGTGTTTTTACATTTGATCTATTGTAGTTTGCTCGAATGTGGCTTTGGCATGAAGTACTTTGTCTCATAAAGCTTTTAATCCAATGTCCCTTGTGCACAACTTGACTCAACCCAGTTCACTAAAACGGTTGCTTAATGCACTGAAGCTCGTACGGTGATGTCTCATTATCATTAGTCCGGTTGGCCTCGGTCTGTGTTTTGTTTGTCAAGGACAGCGAGAAGGGTAAAGTGGTTTGGACCTATGTAGAGCTATTATATAAATTGAATCAGGACTCTTAGACTTCAGACATTACGATGAGGCATTATCAAGGCCCTGTCAGCCACAAATCCAACGCAACCAATGGGATTGTTTGATGTGGACAAAATATCCGTGCTATTTGCTGCCAGCATTTGAAAACTCCTAATCCCACTTCAGAGAGATGCTGAAGGTTCTTCTAGGATCATCTGTTAGTGCAGATAGAAGGCTAGTTAATCACCCCTGTGTTGGATTGCCACTATCCTTTTCTCTGCTTTTGAGGCGTTTCATCAATCACAGTAAGAACATGTACAGTCCTGGGGAGTTGACTTCGTAATACACAGCTGCACAGAGGCAAGGCAAGGCTGCATGCTCGCACACAAACATACACAGAAGCATTGCACAGCAATACATCACGGACCAGCTCATTCGTACACTATTGAAAATGTTCTCTTCACTGTTGAGCTGCATACAAATACATCTCACTTTGTTTTGGGAGGCTGCACACTCACCCACATTCCCTATCCCCCGCTTCTGATTCTCACTTTATTTAGTGAGAGGGAAAGTGCGGCAGTGGCACGGTGCTCGAGTCTAGTTATCAGCTGTAGGGAATATTTACAGGCTCAGATGGGGAGTGTGACTGAACTTCGGCTCTCACGCAACTGGCAGAGCAAAGACAGACATAGGAGGCAGATCTGAGACGGACTTTTTGCACAGAGGAAGGAAGGAGCAGCGTGTCAGGATGAGAATATTAATGACACACAGCCTGAGAGAGACACAGAGAGATGAACTTCATGTAAAATTCATTGTTCAAGTTTGGAAAAGTATTAGTCTTGCGGAAATTGTGATTTAAATTGTGTTGTGCAGCAGGCTATTACTCTTCTTGATTGTGTTTCTCATGTAAAGATTTGCACAAATGCCTAATGCCAGCTGAAATGACACCCTCTCCCACCCCCTAAGTGTGGCGTTCCACAGAAAAATGGAGTGCTTGCCTGTGAAAAGATGTTAAATAAAGACTTGCAGTCTTTCCTGTCCCTGCTGTCTTCATCAAGTCGATAAATTTGACCACCTCTACCCCAGCCCAAAGCTCTGCCCTCCTCCCCCACTACAGCTCAGATAGAGCCAACTGATTGACAAGTAATTAGCTAGAGATGGACCAGGGTATTTTGTATGAAGGTCCTTAGAGGTTTGTGTAATTGTGCAGCACGAATAGATGCCTCGTGAGCTGTGTGCAGATACTCAAAATTTCAAGTTAGAAGGAAGCCTTTTATGTGGGAGGAGAGAGTCGGAAATGCTCTTGGCAATACTGGTGTTGATTGTGCTGTGTGGAGGGAGTGGTACAGGCCCCTCGGGGTTTGTAAAATAGTATATAAAGATGTAAGGGAGAAGGAAAGAGAGTGAGAAGGAAGGAGGGAGGGCATGAGATCACACTCTCCTTGATTTGAGACAAAGGCTGCTTTCCCTTTAATAGGACAACCTCTTATCAGCACCAGGGAAGCACCTTTCAGCATCTACCTGCTAAAATCTGTTAATCATCAGTTCTGTTTCATGGATTAGTCCTTCTCACTGACTCCATCTGATAGTTCACTGTTACATTTTGGGTTTTCATGAGGCTGATAACACATTTACACAGCTATATTATATTTACGGTTACAGCTTGTTAAAATCAACAAGTCCTCGAATCTAAACAGCAAGCTTGTCATTCTCCCCCAAACACATATCAGCATTTTCTGATCTGGTATTGTCAAAACATCATGATCTGCCACCACTATGTGTTAAATCTGTAATAAATTTGGGGCAGCATTTCACCTCCTTCCACCCTCAATGTAATGACAGTTTTCAAGATTGTTTACAGACATGTAATAAACCTTGCAATCTCCTCATAAATGTATTTGTGTTTATTCTTATGAGTAACTATGAACCACTGAACCCACTTACTTTATATATATATATATATATATATATATATATATATATATATATATATATATATTAGACATATATTTATTGAGATTTTCACATTGATTAAACATGGACATTTTAACTAATGACATGAATACATTATCCCCCAGTCTGACAAAAATAAAAATAAATAAATAAACATAAAATAAAAAACAAACAAACAAACAAAAAAACAATACTAATACTAATAAAGTGGACAAAAAAATCAAATAAGATCACAGCAGTGCATAAATTACAGAAATTGGACAATTAATCACAATCCAAGGTCATGAGTTTCCAGAAAATCCATATAGGGTATATGTGATTCCCACTTACTTTATATTAATTTATATTCACATATTGGTCAGAAAATAAATAATATCAATCAATCAATCAATCAGTCAATCAGAATTTATTTGTATAGTACTTTTCATACAAAAAAAATGTAACATAAAGTGTCACATAATAACTCCCAGGTTTTTTACTTGTTGACAGCGTCTTAAATTCAGTGCTTGTACTTTCCTATTTCAGTTTTGTCCTGGTTGAGCTGTAGAAAATTGTCTGCCACCCATAACTTGATATCTAAAATGGAGTTAAAAAGGGCCTCTATTGGCCCTAAGTCATTAGGACACGCAGCAATGTAGAGCTGTGTGTCATCAGCGTAGTTGTGGGAAATAATAAGGTTTCTCCTGATGACATTCCCAAGCTGCAGCATGTAATGGTTAAAAATAGTAGGTTCTAAAATTGAGCCTTGCTATTTGATGAATAGTCACACATACTTACAAAAAAATCAACCTACCAACCAAAGTCTACCTAAAAGAATTTACTGATCTACTGTATCAAAAGCTGCGGTTAAATCTAGCAGTACTAAGATATGTTTTTTTCATGTCCATATTGTATCTGAGATTATTTACAACCTTGACTAGTGCCGTCTCAGTGCTGTGATTGGCCCAAAAACCAGTTTGAAACTTTTCAAAAATGTTGTTGGAGTTCATATAATCAATCAAAACGAGCTTCTCTAAAATGTTACTTAAAAATGGAAGATCTGATACTGGTCTGTATTTACTAATAAGTGAAGAATCAAGATTGTTTCTCTTCAGAAGAGGTTTAACCATGGCGGTCTTTTGGCTAATAGGAAAAGTACCCATCTGAAGAGAATAATTTACAATGGTGAGCAACTGTTCAATGTTCCAAAGAGCCGTGAACTGTTTTTGAAAATGAAATATAATACATAATATTTTGCTGTGCCAGATGAAAATAATATACATCATGATGCCAATTATTAAATTCTAAATTCAGTGTTTGTTAGGTCTGTCTAAAAGACAATAAGCAAAAAACTTGAAATGCTTGTTTTCTGATACATGAGAGCTATCTTAACTTAGTTCATAGTAAAGTTAAGCTGAAATCAAGTAACAGACACATATTTTCAGCACTTACCAGGTAGTCCAACTTCCTTGAAGCCTTTTTTTGTCTGTATAAATATGAAGTAGTATCACAGAGCTCTGGGTGCTCACAGACGGCCTCAAAAAGAACAGTGGAATTCTGCACAAAGAATGAAGGTAAATCCACGTTTCAATCCCAAAAGTTCAAAAAATAAACTCTCCTTCCTACCAGCAGTAAATGGCTCCAGAACAGAATCTGGACTTCTTCCTTTCTTCTTCCTCATGAGTGACTCACTATCGCCTCTCAAGGCACTAGTGATATTACATACAAAGCATGGGCTAGCTAACTGGATAGCATGCTAATTTCAGTAAGTATTTCTGCAACATAAAACATTAGCGTTTTTGGCATAACATTCTGTTCTGTTGATAATGTTAGTTCATTTTTTGAATGTTTTTAACATTCTTGAATTATAATTCTGGCCCAGTCTTAGGTATATTATATACAGTCTTACATATTTTCCCCTTATGGTTTGGTTAGTCTTTGTTTATCACTATTTTACATTTGGAGTCATGTTTGTGTCTACCTGATGAATCCAACAAGTCCAACGTTCACTCTCTTGTAGCTCTGTTTTTGGTCTCCTAAGGTTCCTAATGTGGCTCCTTTGCTGTCAACTAGCTAGTCAGTAACCTTTAATCTCTGCTGTTTGTGCCTCGCATGTACTGAAAACAGCTACCAGAATCTGCATCTGGAAACTCTAAAGTCACTCCAGAGTCGGGCGATAATTCTCTGTGAGTTTATAATTGCAAGTAGCCCCTTCAGCATAGCTGATGTGGAGAATTTTATTCATCAAGCAGTGGAGAGAAAGTTCACACAAGTCCAAGATGTCTTATTCTGAAAGGTTTATTGAAGCCTGATCAAGGAGAATGGAGGATTTATCAATACACTTGTCAGGACATGAGGCCGCCTCAGCTCTAAAGAAGCTGTCCTCTCTGGCTCGTCAATATGCCCTCAGGAGAGTGTGTTAACACACTGTGTCCACAAATAGTTATACTCAATGCCTCTACAGTATAAGGTATTTGCCAATTGGTTGTTGGTCAACAAAGAAGGAAATATGTTTACACTTAGCGCTCAGACATTGTTATCTGACTCCATAGAGGCTTCTACATTATGTACCTATCTGTTGTGTCGAAGGAGTGAGACAGCCCTATTCTCTGACCTTAGTTACCATAGTAATGATCACACACAAACATAGAGCTGTTCTGTGTTGCAAGGAGAGAAGTCAGTGTCCCCATAGCAACCATAGCAAAGATCTAACACTGTCCCTACAGTGACCTCAAGACATATGCTTGACCCTGTTACCGCGATATGTGGCATGCTGGAACAGAAGATCCCCTGACAGTGATCATTTAATCATTGTTGATATAAAATATTGATTATAAACGCTTTAGAATGATTGTGGTATTGATTAAAAGAAACCAATGCTGAACAGACGTGAGAGATGACAGCTGTCATGTCCAAGTCAGAGTCAGTTTGATGACTCCCCGACCTCGAGGTTTTTGCGGTGCTATGACAACATCACGATATTTCTGCATTTCCTCCTGAAAAGCAACACTCATTTTTCACACGACGACAAGATCTGTAGTGTAACAAGCAGCGGTGTAGATAAGGGAATGATAACAGTCAGGAATACAAAGATCAAACATACACAATGTCATGGAAACAGTGTGAAAGGAAACTGACACACATGTTTTATGAACAAAGCGAGAAAGCAAAATTTCATGTCAATATTGACGACTGCAAAATAAAAAGAAATCTTTGAAACACATGTTTCAGAGAGGCAGTGACGGCATCTCGATGGATGAATAAAAGAAAATGAATAAAAAAGATGATGACGAAAATGATGATGAATGAATAAAACAGGGAAACACACCTCTTCAGCACACACACACACACACACACACACACACACACACACCAGAAAGACCTGAGAAGTCAGTCAATCAATGAAGTACCGGCCTTGGCTTTTTATTGGTAATAAAGAGTAAAGTTGGACAGATCTTTTCATCTGCTATGATCATTCACCAACGTTTAAGACACATACAAAACAGAAAGAGGAAAGTAAAGGAGAGATGAAAAAATCAGTCACATCTTACCACCTGTCAACCTCATCCAAAACTATAGGAAGCCACAAATCAGTTCCAACAAGACCAAGTAATAACACGTTTAACCTCATAGAAAATAAATGGATCCACCACAATGTTAAAAACATATTGCACAATATACTGTTCATCTGTAGATTTTTTTCTGTCATGTATATATATATAATAGATTCCATAAAATGGATAAATGCAGACAGTAATGTGAAGTGACATGTTGTGTGTTTGACGTGCAGAGATCCGTGAGGCGTTTCGTGTTTTGGATCGCGATGGGAATGGTTTCATCTCCAAACAGGAGCTGGGCATGGCCATGCGCTCCCTGGGTTACATGCCCAGTGAGGTGGAGCTGGCCATCATCATGCAGAGACTGGACATGGATGGTGAGGCACTACATAAGGACACACACTTGGGTGCATGCACACAACACACATGCAAACACACACACACACATGCAAAATGCAGAGTGAACACAGTGTGTGGCTGTTTAACCTATATTGCATGTGTACAATGTTTGTTTATATTGTTGTCTGTGTTACATTATGATGTGTACACACAAGTAGAATATTTTCCTTCCAAAGAAGCCATATGAATATTTTTGTGTTAAATGTGATGTAAGTGAAAAACACTGTTAAATGATCAGAACTTAATACCTTTTTCAATTGCTGGGTTTTTGAGGTACAGCTTCCTTCAAAATGTTCCCGTAAAACGGTTTCTAAACTGCCTGGAGAGCAGCAGGTGGGCAATTGTCAAAAACAAATTCCCCTAGAGACAATAAAGAGAAAATCTGTCTGCTCCTGCTCCTTAAACTCCTGCTCCGCTTGTAAATTCACAGAGGATTGCAATTACTCCCTAAGCAGTTCCTGCATCGCAAACAAGCCAGTCAATCTTTCAACTGGTTCTTATCTGGCTGCTTTTGATTCCGCAGCTCGTGGTAAATATCAAAGGTCAAAGCTAAAAGCTTTTGCTTTTGCCTCCATGAGCAGCATGACCATCGGAGAGCAGCGCAGCCATTTGTTCTGAAGAGGGGCAGCGTCCCCTTAAAGTCCTCTACCTCTGACTTCTATCATCTCCATGTTGAGACTGAAAGCGGTCACAGGCACAATTACTTTAAGAATGTCAATACAGGTATTAGACAACCTGCACAGTCCTTCACTTGATTAATTTTATGTCCTTTAATCCCTTCTTCAGAAGTCTTAATCCGCTGATCTCTGACATTACCTTCTTATCCAGGTTTTAGGCAAAGTAGCTTTAAAATGTAACACTGTATTATGTTCATTTAAAGCCACATAACTGAGAAAATGCAGTTTGGTGTCACAGCAGAGAACTGATGTAAATAATATCCTGTATTACAGCGTAACACATTTTATGAGCCTTCCTAGTTATTTCTGAAGTACTACCAAGATGTTTCCTAGAAAGAACTGTGTAATTTCACACTAATCATGAGGGGAAAATATTCCTTGAAAGAACATCTATTGAAAACTTAATTTTCCACACAAGTTGAATTATGTGCTTACAAATTATGCATGTTCAGTTGGCCTGCAGTGACTCAGCAAATTATTTAGAATGAATTTATTGCAAAAGTACTCATAATTGTAAAATTATTTGTAAATGACAGACCCATAAAATAAAGTGTTGTTGCATTACCAATACAAGCACAGCAGCACTGAAACTTGTGCAGACTAATATTTCGTATATGCTACTTAACAAACAATAAAAAGAATATATAGTGTAAGATGAGATTTATTTTTTCATAACTGTTGAAATCAGAACAATTTCATCTGAAGAGAGGGAAGAATGTAAGACGAGATTTATTTTTGTGAAGATTAAGTTTATAGATTACCTAATTTTTCTCAGGTTTAGTGACATAATTAGTATAATTGAATTAATAATAACTATTTGTATTTTGTTTTATCATTTAGAACAGGAACTTTATTTTAAGTTAAGCCTGTAATTTAAGTGATGGTTAAGATTGGCAGAGTGATATGATGTATCATGCTGTCAGTGTTCAGTTGTCCTACAGTTGAAGCAGACATTAAAGTGACCAAGCCTGACCCAAAGCCTAAAACTAATTTAACTTAGTAAAAGTCAAGTTTATAGTTAATGCTGAGAGTAACCACATTTCAATAGTATAATAAGTCTACGCAGTGACTCAGTGTATAATACAAGCTGGAGATGTTCACTAAGTATTAATTCCATGCGATGCTGCCTGATTCCTATCTCTAACAACACGCAGCAGTAGAATACATAATGCCAAGTCTTACAAGTCGTGTCCTTTGAATTTAAATTTGCTAAACGTTCCCTCAAATTGATCCCACAATCGTTACAGAGACTAACATGTGGACGCCCCCCCAGGTGCACACACCTTATTTGAAGGGTGAATTAGTGGTGATGATGCATGCGGGTTTGTCATGGATGAGGGCACATCCATCTGTTGATCTGTCTCAGGGCACTTTCCATTGTAAACTTCAACATAAAATACATTATTAATCTCCGGTCTGCCAGCATTCCTGTCTGTGTATCTGATTTTATATCGTCCCCGTCTGTCTCCCTGCTTTTCTGTGTGTGTCTACCCACAGGGGACGGCCAGGTGGATTTTGAGGAGTTCATGACGATACTCGGGCCCAAACTGCTGTCGTCCGACAACAGAGAAGGATTCCTGGGCAACACCATCGATAACATCTTCTGGCAGGTGAAAGACAAAGCTGGAGTCTGTTTCTCATTCCTCTCAATCCTCATCATTTATCACTTCCATCCTTCATGCCTGCTCTTCCTTACTCTGAATGTGTATTAAGCGGTCATCCTTAAGCACAGCCCTAGTTTCTGCAGGGACTCTGCATAGGTACACACCTAGTGCAAAAATACACACATGCACAAAAAAACCTGCGTCTTCTGTTCCCCGAGAAAATCAGAGACTTTTATTGTTTCACCTTGAAGAGAAAAGAGACCTTCATGGGAGTATGTGTATTTTTTTTTTTTTTTGGTTTGTGTGTGTGTTTATCATACACAATATTGCAGAGGGTATTACCATAATAAAGGGGGACGTGCCATATGTGTAAAGTTTGAGCTTGTGTGTCCAAACTGGGCTCAGTGGTGATTAAGGTTGCAGCTCATCTACATGCTTTTGAACGTGCTTGTTGTTTTCTGAAATGTTCCAGAAAGAAAATGCTTCTTCTTTTTTTTTTCCCTGTTAGATAAGACATGCAACAATAATGAGTGTGTGTGTGTGTGTGTGTGTGTGTGTGTGTGTGTGTGTGTGTGTGTGTGTGTGTGTGTGTGTGTGTGTCTGTGGTGGGGGGACGGTTGGTTGAGCTGGGTGACAGCTCTCAGGAAGCTGTTCTCTGCTTTCCTTGAGTCAAACGAGAGGAGAAACATTTAGAGGGTGACTCACTGAAATGAGGCGGTGTGTGTGTCAGGTTACACACATCTACATAGACTTTCTTTACCCTAGATTTCATTGTGCAATCAAAATATCATAAAAAAAGGACTATGTATGCCATTCACACGTCTGAAACAAACCAAATGAACGCAGAAAAGTGCTGATTTTTCACATCAAGATCATTTTTTTCTAAATCGCATGAAATAAAACACCTTTTATAAATGAGGCGCTTTGCATGAAGGAGGGATGGAGCAAGACGGACTACAGTGTGCCAGTCAGCAAGGCTGTGGGAGATGAGAGAATAGAGAGGGGAGCTGGACAATATGTGGGGATGGATGGGGAGGGTGGTGTGGGGGGATGCCCCACATAAAGATACAGGAATATAAAGGAAAACCACAAAGGAGGAGAGTGGGAGAAAATGAAAGAAGAGGTACGAGTGAGAGACTGTGATTCATGAAGGTCGCAGACAGTGTGTGTCTCAGGGGTGATTTAAAATGTTCACCTCCCACAAAGAGAGACAAACCAAAAGAAAACAGGAAGAAGGGGAAGGAGAAAATGAGAGGAGAGGAGGAGGAGAGGAGAGAGGGAGCGGGCAATGAAAGCAGAGAGCAAAACAATATAGGAAGAGAGGAGGAGGAGGAGGAAGAGAGAGGAGGGAGCTGAAATGGTGGAAGTGTGTCTCTGAAGACTGAGAGCAGTGTTTTGTGTGTGTGTCTGTTTATATTTCACAGACCTTAGGGGGAGACAGGAAGAGAGGGAGAGCCATTGTATTGAAAAGAGAAAGATGGAAGAGAAGGAGGCACATCATGGTGGGCAATAATGACAGTGTGTTCGGATAATATCCTTGTACAGCGAGATATAGTATGATTGACTTCATCGGGGAAACAGCAAGTTTTGTGTGCAGTCACATTTTCATGTGTATGTGTGTGAATACATTTTATTTGTCTTCGTGATTGTTGCCCATCGAAATATCTGGAGAACATTTCCGTTAATCTTCAACTTTAGTATGGTCTGAGTAAAAACCTCGGGGAGATTTACATATCGGTTTTGAAAAACTCCTGACTGAAGTTACCACATTTGTGCTGACAGTTGGTAAATTAGATTTGAAAAAGGAAGCACCCACTCTTCCATTGCAAATGAAGCTACAGCGCCTAAAGATAAAAAATAATGTTTTTTTTTTCAGCCAATATCTTGAAAATGTTTATCATCTATAAAAAGATATGTTTGCACTGAGCGAGTGCAGCAGAGAGGTCTGCAGAGTCGTTTTAATAGCTGAGAAAATGTTAGCGGTGTCTGGTCTCACATTACAGCCATTGGGGAGCTGCTTTTTCTCTTGAAGAGCCTCATACATCCATTTTTTGGGTTCTTGCTTAAAGTTAGGATAAGTGATTCTGGAGAAATCCAATACAGCGACAAATACCATGATTTAATGTAGAGGGTGTAACTCTGCATCATGTTGTCTACAGAACGAGGGCCAGGGGATTGTCTGTTAATTCACAAACCAGTACTAATAGCAACAGTGACTCGTTCAGTTTCATTTATATAGCACCAAATCATAAAAGAATTTGTCTCATGACACTTAACATATTGAGTACTCTTTATAATATTATTTACAGAGACCCGACAATTCCCACTAGGAGCAAGCACTTGGTGATGGTGGGGAGGAAAAACTTCCTTTAAGAGGCAGAACCCAGCTCATGGTGGACGGTCACCCGCCGTGACTGGTTGAGTTAAAGAAAGAGACGGGCAGTGAATGGAGATATGACTAAAGGTAGTAATAATGATAATCCTAATAATAGTATATGAAGTGGACATCAAGCAGGACCACAGCAGCAGGCTCAACTAATCACTGATCGAGGTGTAGCCATGATCCATGAGAACCTGAGAGAGTTAGTAACATGCATTGACGAGGCACAAATGGAGAGAGAGAGGAAGAGAAGAGCTCAGTGCATCATGGGAAGTCTTTCAGCAGTCTAGTCCTATAGCAGCATAACTAAGGGATGACCTGAACCAGCCCTAACTATAAGCTCTATCAAAAAGAAACATCTGCTTGAGACAGGATGCGTCTGATTGTTGCAATGTTACGTAGGTGAAAAGGCAGTCCTTGGAATTTGTTTTATGACATTAAAGGACATATCCTGAACAAAGATGGTAAATGAACTGTACTGTACTTATATATCTCCTCTCTAGTCTTCCGACCACTCAAAGCTCTTTTACGCTACATATCTCATTCACCCATTCACACACATTCAAACACTGATGGCATTAGCTGCCATACAAGGTGCCAACTGCTCATCAGTTTTAGGAGCTAACCATTCATACACATTCACACACCGATGGCACAGCCTTCAGGAGCAGTTTGGGGTTTATTATCCTGCCCAAGGACACTTCGACATGCAGACTGGAGGAGCCGGGGATCGAGCCGCCTCATCATCTGACCTGCTCTACCTCCTGAGCCACAGCCACTCCAAGATGGAGATAACTATAAGATTCTTTATGGTGGAGCTGGAGGCCAGGGTGATCCCATCTACAGTAACTTATCTTTAGAAAGAGAGTTTCTGAGGTGGAGAAAATTAAAATTGCAGATCATTCAAGTTTTTTTTGTTCTTAAGGCATGCTTGAAGTTTAGCTAACTGATTGGTTTCATCAGGCTTGATCGATAAATATAACCGGTATCATCAGCATAACAATAATAGTTAATGGAGTGATTCCTAATAATGTTGCCTAAAGGAAGCAAGTTGAATAGCACAGAACCTTGTGGAACTCCATGACTGACTTTGGTGTTCATGGAGGATTCATCATTAACATGAACAAACTGAGATGGATCTGAAAAAGACTTAAACCTTAACTTACTTAAACCTTAAATCACTCAGGTTTGGCTTCTCTCATGTACATGCTCTCAGCGTCTTGCCAAGAAAAGTTCAATAACAAAGAGAGAGTAAAGGCAAAACTTTGCAAAAAGAATAAATAAAATATATAATCCATCCGTCCATTTTCCGTAACCACTTATCTTTATCAGGGTCGCAGGGGGCTGGAGCCTATCCCAGCTGACTTTGGGCAAGAGGCAGGGTACACCCTGGACAAGTCACCAGTTCATCGCAGGGCTGACATAGAGACAAACAACCATTCACACCTATGGGCAAATTCCAGTCAGAGTAAGTGAGAGAGTGCAGAGAAAGTGCATAAAGTGCAAAAATAAAGTGCAGCAAGTACAGTATATAAAATAAAATGTCTGCTTTCTAGCCATCACCTTGACTGGATTTCCCTTTTATGGGAAGGTATCTAAAACTTAACATGGAGAACCATTCCTCCAGAATAAAAGTTTGTGCTTTGATCCATATAGAATCCATATAAGCTAACCATCTCATGGTTCCAGCCTCACATTAAACTTACAGATATTAGAGTGTTGATTTCTCATCTAACTCTCGGCAAGAAAGCAAAAGAGCAGATTTGACTGATGGAGGGGTGGGACCTTTCATCTTGATTTTACCTTGATCTCCACCTTTCACCTTTCATCTTCTTGATCTTCCACCCAAGACATTTTGCAGTAACATACAGTAACACCATCACTCTATTCCCATTGTTGTGAATGAGTCAGAACAGTCAGTATTTGTATGACTGAAAGAGGTGGCTTGTCAGACAAAAATTAACTTAATTTAACATAAGTATCTGAAAAACTAGGCAGCCAACGATTTCCAATTATTTCCACAGTGTGAAAATCAACTCTTTGAGCTTGCTTGAGTTGTACGATCTATATATTGACTATCCAGTCTGGCCTCATTTGTGTCAAAAGTTACATTTTAAATGTTAAGTTAAAGATCTATCAAGTCACAAGTTTCTATCAATATCTTGTAATATTGTAGCATGACCATTTATTAGTATTTTTGTCAATAAAACAGAAACTGAAAAGAAGGATGAAGGAAGCAGAATGAAACAGTCGTCCAGTGACAGGCTTATCATTGCTGTCTGCATCTGTTGAGACAGTCTGCAGTGTTCATGATGATGACCAGGGATGCCAAATGTAGAGTAATTTAAAAAAGAAAAAACATGGTGTGTCTCTGTTACATAATAACCAGCATTTGGTGGACTTGGAGTAGTACCATAAGTGCAGTTATTTTAACACCAGTGTCTAAAAAGTGACTGGGACAGGGCCACTTCAACTTCAGCATCTCGACTGTGGAACATTTTCCTTCGGATTGACAAAACCTTTCGATATTTTTAAGAATTATCTCTCATTCCATCATATAAAATCATGACTGATTCTGTTTCTGTGGATCCAGTTCATCAATTATTCAACCTCTGCTGTCTTTGTTAAAAAATAACGTAGCTTACCTGCAGTCTTATACTAACGCGTCCTCTATATGCATGTATGTATTTGTGTGCGTCTTTGTCTTTTTTTTGGTTAAAGCACCTTAAACGTGATTTTTTTTTTTCCAAGCACAGAAACTTCACTTGCATTTGATGGTGTCAACTAGACCTGACAGCACTGCTGTTGGACTGAAAAATAGGTGAAAAAGAATACAAAAAAAAAGAAACAATGCTTGCAGGTTGTCACTCTGTGACTTTTCAGAGAAGGGTCAGGAGACAAAGCAGGTGGACGACTGACGAAACAAGCTCTTTGCCGTACGAGAGCAGGCAGGTTTAGACTGGAGGGACGGCGTGTAAGCACCTGTTCTCCTGATTGATGTGTCCTGGCTTCTTCAGTATGTCACTGGTCACTGCTCACAATCCCCTGTTGTTTTTCTGTGACGCGCACACTCACAGTCGCATAAATACACACACACATCACATATTTGATTGCAGTTAGTGAAAGGCAGAATGCTCTGACAGACAAACTTTCGAGTTTTTGAATCCCCTGTTCATCACTGTGTGTGTGTGTGAGTGTGTGTGTGTGTGTGTGTGTGTGTGTGTGTGTGTGTGTGTGTGTGTGTGTGTGTGTGTGTGTGTGAGTGTGGATGTTGATGTCCTTCAGAGACCTGGCAGGAGGAGAAATCACTCTGTTGGTTGGTAACAGGTAGCGGCTCCACTGTGGCTTTAGACAGACAGACAGGAACATTGTACATTCTACGTGCTCCCGCTCTAAGCTGTCATGTTGTCTGTCCTGCGGCTGCAGTCCAAAGAGTTGTTCTACCATTTCCCAGCATCCATTCAAGGGAGAGACAGCTTTGGCAAGAAGGAGAGCAGAAATCAGGCAGCACAAGCCCTTCAAATGCTGCTGCCACTCCCTCTTTCTCTGCCCTGGAGTGCCACACAAGGTTGCAGTTGCATGAGTCAGAGCAGTTAAAGGTCCAAACTGTATTTTTGTTTGACGAAATATGTGCATAAAAATCATCATCATTGAAAATCTAGGTTGCAAACATTACTGATGCAAACAAAACAGCATCATAAAATATTAATAACCCAAAGTTGTTGTCCATGTTTGAATCCTCTGTCAATCAAACTGCTTATACCATTAAATTTTAGTGCTGACACTTCTGCTTACATTTGGATTATTTTTTGACTCTGGCTGAGGTGTTGACATATTGTGATGCTTCTACTCTATTTAAGAAAGTCCCAGAGAAAAAAAAAGACAAAGGTTGTTTTAGTTTGATCCGAGTTTGCCAAATTAGAAAAATATTGATTCCAACCTCTTTCGGATTGCTCTCACAGAATAGAGTATCTACATGTGTTTGTGTGGGTACATGTGTGTGAGTGAGAGAGAGAGAGAAGAAAACCAGACAATTTAATGAGTGTGTTTGTCTGTGTATGTGTGAAATTATTCTTCTGTTTACGGTAATGTCCCAGGTTTCCTGTGTGCGCGTTTGCATCCACATGCATGTTTTCGTAAGTGCAGCGTAAATCACCTGCAAAAGCAACATGAATGGTTAGACTGGAATCAGTACACATTTTGGTTGCACATCAATACACACAGAAGCAGGTGTGCAAAATACATAAATAACTGACTCAATGTTCAAGGTTTAATGCATACATAAAATGTGCATTTGCATAATATGTATGAGTTTCTGATCATGTGTATGTTGGTAGATGAATTATTACATTGATATCTTGGTTATGTTACAGTGATTGCTTTGTGGCAGTGTCTATACAATAAATAGAGCTAGGTACAATAATATTACATTTTTGCAATACTAGTGCCTAAACAATACCTGCACTTGTACAAATACCAAAGTAAGACTTTGATACATTACTTTGAAAAATGCTTTTCTACAAATAAAAATGAATTAAATGCCCCAGTTTAGGTTTTAAATCAGTATATGTGGTTAAAGGAATAGTTTTACATTTTGAGACTCACATACA
Organism: Sciaenops ocellatus; assembly: GCA_033000465.1. Taxonomy (NCBI): domain Eukaryota; kingdom Metazoa; phylum Chordata; class Actinopteri; family Sciaenidae; genus Sciaenops; species Sciaenops ocellatus. The sequence goes on from CP136870.1 coordinate 2,516,309, forward strand.
TTTATAAAAGTGGTGTCTTTCATCTAACTCCCAGCAAGAAAGTGAATAACCGTGTCACATAAATGTCAAAAATATGAATTGCTACCTTAGAATGAGCCCTTTATATCTACAGAGGGACTGAGTCCTTACATTTGTGGGTTTCACAGAATGAGTTGAGAGGTATTCATTAAGTTGCAATCTGCAACCTCAACACTAGATGCCACTACACATATCCGAGTATGTTCTATCTGTTTCTTTCTGAGGTAGCATGGGAGATGCTATTTTTAGTGTTGAACAAGCATTGTCATAAAGCATGATGATTATCGTCCCCTAGTTGAAATGAGCATCCCCTCTTCACCATCACAATTGATTTATGTCAGTCTCACCATTGTCTGCCAGTTCTGTTTTCTCCATCTGTGTCTCCCAGTACTTCTTCCTTCTCAGTTTGCTCTGACCTCACCATACTCCCTAATTTATCATCTAACAGAATCTCTACTTCCTGTCTCGATCAACCTCCTATTTTCTTCCTCTTTGCCTTGCCTGCCTCACTAAGTCCATCTGTTGTGCTAAACCAAGCAACTGATTGTGTTTGAGGCTGACAGTGAAGTCTATGGTTTTTTTTTTTGGGGGGGGGGGGGGGCGGTGCATGAAGGACATGACGTTTTGGAAGGGCAGACAAGGAATAGGACAGAGGCTAAGATTCAGACTTGAACTCAGTGTTTTGCCTGAGCCTCATAAATAATTTTAAACACGAACATGCACTCACAATTGAAATTACAACCACCAACAAGGAGGTAAATGAGCTGATATTTCCATTTTAATTAGAAGTCCTTTAAACCAATTGTGCCTGCCTCTATTTATCCGTCTATATCAATGCACACAGGAGGTTTGCATACTGATTCAGGCACCCACAAATAGCACCAGTGATGCACAGGCAAACATGCTACCATTACATTACAAATGACACCTTTCCTACTTACATACTGTACCCGTACATAACACATTTAGGCAATAAAACAGAAATACATTCATGCCATTATTTCTTTGCAGCTTGTACATTTCACCACTCATTCTTACCTTCTATATTTATCTGCCCTCATAAAGCAAGTTTGTGGATGACTGTGTCTCTGCATTGATCGCCGTCTGCCCCTGCAGTTTGACATGCAGCAGCTGTCTCTGGATGAGCTGAAGCAGGTGCTGTTCCACGCCTTCCGGGACCACCTGACAATGAAGGACATAGAGAACATCATCATCACCGAGGAGGAGAGCCTCAATGAAACCTCAGGGAACTGCCCTGAGTATGAGGGAGGTGAGGAAGCTGTTCCTTATTGTTATAAATACCCTTTTTGTCATTCATTTCATCAATGAATAAATGAATAAATACATGTACAGAAAACAGTAATTTGACACTGAGCTAAGTGAACATATCCATGAAAACTAACTGTATGCTTAATCAAACCGTGGAACTAGTGGACATATTTAGAAATGTACTCTTTGTTGAGGGTTATTTACTTATATCTGTGCAGGGAAATTAGCTTTAGTATAAAGACTGGGAGCTGGGCTAAACTAGCCTGTCTGCAAACCTCTGGATTACTAACCACATCTCTAATCTGTTCAGCCTTTCAAGTAGGTCTGGTGTTGACCAATCAGAGCACCTGGGAGAGTTAAGAATTGGGGCATCATCTTTCCACACAGTAGATAGCGATAGCCTAAAATAAATAAATAATACTCAGAGAAAATGCAGCTGTACAAATTGTTCTAATTTAACTTAATAATAACTATGCAACCAAGCGGCAACATCTGTGGTTATGAGATGAAGCCAATGCAGAAATGCCAAAAACTGTAATTCCTCGAGCGGTCACTTGAGGCTGGCTACAGAACATTTCAACCTCCATAAGTCCCCATGTTAAAATGTCCAACTTCACAGCAGAAACAAACATGTTTACAGCCTGGTACAAAAAACAGTTTTGGTCTCTATAGCTAATTTCCCCGTTCATGACAACTGTACTGAGGGTGAATTTTCATAGAACTCACCTGTTCAAATTATATTAAGACTTAAAGTTATGCAGAATTAACTGTGTGGCAGCTTTGATTGACAGGTGGGTGTCCACCGATGATCCACGTCTTTCCTATTTTTAGATTAGATTATGCGGGAGCCGCATATTTTCTGCTTCAAAGCGGCGTCTCACAGACCTCTGGGTGACATCACTCATGTGCATCACTCATCTTTTGACTGTCATTGATTCTTCAACTTTTTCATCAACTGAGAATGATGATGTGACAGATATGTCACTTGCCATAGCTCAAAACAAAACATAATTCCTCCACTCTATATGAGCTCAGTTAGCATGAACATGATGACAAGTCTGAATAAACAGAGTGAAACAAATTGGCAGGCGATGAGGAAACAGCTAGCCTGGCTCTCAGTTCAAATATATGTATACGTGGAGTCTCTGCTGGTTGCCTGGCAACCTCAAAACGACAAGACTCAAGCAAATAATTACACCACGTAATTGCTGCAGAAGCACAAATAGTTGTTTTTACATTTGTGTTTGTGTAGGGATTACACAAACAAGATACAACGTGTTAACTAATGAGCTTTACAGACATTAACAACATATTTGAATTACAGAGCCAGGCTAGCTCTTTCACCCAGCTTCCAGTCTTTTTTTTGCCAAGCTCAGGTGATTGCCTCATGGCTCTAGCTGCAGGGCACAGATCTGATGTAATCTGCTCATCTAACTCTCAACAAGATAGCAAATTACAAAACTACTTCTTTAGGGTTAGATTGTAGAAAAACAGATGACCTCACAAATCTATTGGTGCCTCCAGCACTTGATTCACCATCCATCCCACAATTCCTTCCGTAGAGACAAAAAATCGATGCACCGTTCTATCATTTATTATTTGAATTCTGACGTTGATAATGAAGTCATATTTTTCACCGGGTTGTCAGTGTTTATATTTCCTGCATGAAACAACATGGTCAGAGTGCACAGTGAGAAGTATCTCAGATGTGCGTTTTGTAGTCCATCTTCTGAATTTTGTAGTTTTACCACAGATCACATCAATAAGATTCGCTGTCGCATGATGACGTAGTCTAGTATAAGTGCAGTCGGATTCTCGGTCAGATGAATTCTCCTTCAAATCTTTCCTTGACCTCATGACGTTTTCCATCGAGGTCAAGGAAACCTATGGTGTATATCCACCATACAGGTTTCATCTTTAACACGGTAATCCTGGAAGAAAGATCAAGAATCCTGCGGCATATTCAAGAAAACAGATGTAATATTCAAATAATAAAATATATTCATCTCAAGATTATGCATAGTTGCATATCCAGGAATGAGGAATGGGTTGCTGATGTTTGAGTTCCAAAGTGAAACACAGAAAGCATTTTTCTTGAGACATGAGACCAAGTTAGAGTATGCCACTTTAGGGAGAAGGGGGAAACAAAAACTTGTGAAACATCCACAAGTCAGACTAGGACAAAGACAGATCAAACGTGCTAGGAAACTAGGAACGATTTAATGAATCCACTGGGTACTGGCCCAGAGTCTCAGGGAGTCCTAAAAAGAGACAGCTAAGAGGAAATGAAGAAACAGTGGTGAAGGGACAGTGAAGGAGAGGATAAGAGGCTAAAGAAGGGATCAGGGAACTGCTGGTTTGGCACTCTCTTTCACAAAGTTTCTGGTGTTGAGGGAAGGGTGTACCAGTGGAAAGAAGTAGGCAGGGAAGGGATAAAGAGATGAAGAGGTATAGAGTCTCTGTTGTAATGAAAAGTTGTATGGTTCCCCACATTTAACCCTCTTCCCACATCCTCAACTTCCCACTTTCATGCCTACTTCCTTCCCATGTTCTTCCTGTCCGGTGGGACTTAAGTACCTTTTACAGCTCTGACTTGTGATTCTTACAAACTGAGACAAGAGGGCTGACAGAGAGGAAACTTATGGTTGTTGTTCTTCCTGCAAGGCCTGTTGGAGAACGCATACTCCTCTACTCCTCTTGCTCTTTCAGTCTCCCGAGATTATGTCTTTAAGGCAAAAAAAAAAAGGCCTTTCAGCCCACGGAGATAGGTAGCAGAAAAGAAGTTCCACCTCACTCCTCTTGTCTTTGTTTTTGCTGCAGCATAGAGAGGATTAGAAGCAGTTTGTGCCTCTTGTGTATTCATCATTTTTACATTGGAGACACTTCAACTGATGATCTGGGTCACAGCAATAAGCTGTAAAACATGCCAACTAGAAATGTTAGCTGCTATTTCATCCATATTTATTTTGGGTCAAAGAATGGTGCTGCACCTCGAGAAACAATTCATTCGTTATTCGCGAGTTTTAAACATGAACATGGCTAGTGCAACAAGCAGGTGTTTCGCTTAGTTTAGCAGCCTGGCTCTATCCTTTAAAACTCACTAATTAGTTCAATATTTAACACACGGACATGAGACTGGTATTGGTCTTATTCTCTAACTCTCAACATGAGAATAAATCAGCGTATCTCCCAAAAAGATATTGAAATCAATAAACTAATCAATTCATTAACTATTCAGCATGACACAAGAGACACGGTAGGCACTTAAGAAAGAAGAAACTCAGTTTCAGTATACTGCTGTCTCTTAATTCTTTTCTCTTCTCTTTCACTCCTCTCAGTCCATCCTAAGAAGAAGAACCGTCAGACGTGTGTCAGGAAAAGCCTGATCTGCGCCTTCGCTATGGCTTTCATCATCAGTGTCATGCTTATCGCGGCCAATCAGATGCTGCGGAATGGCATGGAGTAACCAATTGCACTGTGAGCATGGGGAGTGGACAGAACAGCCATGACCTCACATCTTGTCTTTGCAGCCAAAGCTGGACCAGCCACACCCCGAGCACTTCTCTAAACAATCAGTTGAGTTTTTTTTATTTTTATTTTTATTTATTTTTTAAGTTGAAGTTGAACTTACATGTAGAAGCAGACAATGTGGGTGAAATGAAGAGAGATATATTTGTTTTGCATTGAAGATGTCACCATGTAGAGTTACTGGACTTATAAGGAAACCTGAACTGGAAAAGAATTATGTTTTTATATAAATGCTGAGAATAAATAGTGAGGGTTTCTTTTTGCTGTTGTGAAGACAAAGATCACCCTTTAAACTTGATTTTCTAATTACTGAAAATGTTTATCAGGTGCTTTGAGCCATTCCTAATTTCAAAAACAAACTGGTTATTATGGACAACTGCATATATTTACCCTAGAGAAGAATGTGAACTAACTAATGTGAGTGTATGTTGGGCACAGTATTTAAATGCATAGTATAACCCCACACATCTCATAGAGTCATGTATGAACTTCACACTTTTTGTGAAACATCGACATCCTCAGTTCGGTCCACTAATCATGGGGCATGTGAAGTTTTTTCTGTGTATCTATAAGGAGCACAACTCAATACTCAGTGAGGGACCACTTAAGAATCACCACTGTCCCACTGTCACTACTCTTTAGTCTTAATGCTGATTGGTTGTGTGGGTGTGTAAAACACAATGCAGTCCACATACGCAGTGTAAATCAGTAAAATGTGAAGAAGATTAAAACATCAAATCAAATGACAGTGGAGCTGTGGCTTTGGTGAACAATAAGACCAGGCTGAGAAATGTTTTGATATTTTTAGTCATGTGTTGGTAGAAAATGTTTCACCTCAGCATTTCATTGTGATACTGCCCAATTGTGGTAAATGTAAGCCACACAGAAGCATGCCAATATATACACTGCCATACCAAACATTAGAGTTTTCCATTGATTTCACTGTATATATAGTATTACTTAGCTTGTGTAATGTATTATCCTTCTCAACAGCAGAATGTATGAAGGGTAGAAACTAGTGAGATAAATCAGGGATATACAGTAGAGCTGTGATAAACTGTTGGTATAGCTGTTTTCCAGGAAAAGGTTGCATTCTAGTGGTTAAAATGAGATGTGCAGCTAAACGCTTGAACAACCATGTTTACAAGGTGTTCAGAAGTCAAGAACAACACCACTGAATTTGAGCTTTGACACGTGTTGTGTGCGTCACTGTCACAAGGACAGTCTGGAATAGACTCATTTTATGCCACAACCCAAATTACGTTGTCACGCCAGTGTGCAGCTCAGGATTGGACGAGAGACTGAAGGTGACTGCTGCTTGTACCTGTGGTAGTTTTTGGGTCTCATAGCTATGTTTTATGGTTCACAAGTGATAGCACTACAGTTTTATAAAGCTTGCCTGGATTAAAAAAGTTTGGCAAAGACCTTGGAGGAGTTTACAATCATGCTCCTCATCTTTTATAACGGAGCCTCCCCGAGGTTGAACATCCCAATGACACCACAGATTAAATTTAAGGATGTTTTCTATTTTATGTAGGGCTGGGCGATAAAGACGTGTCATTGTTTATCTACTGTCAGTGGATTATAGTGTCATAATTACATGTTCATATTCTGTGATTGTTTTCCAAAATGTCCAAACAAAGGATTGGAAGCAAATTTACATTGAAAACTACAGTTACCTGAGATTCTGTTAAACACCTTACAGGGTTGATGGAAAACCATTTCTGTTATTTTATATGTGATTATTTTGTTATATAATACAAATATTTTCATTAATGTGACAATTGCCTGGCCCTGAAGATGCCATATTTGAAATCGAAATCTTGTTGGTGGTCATTACTAATCACTGCAACGTTATATGCCATAACAGCAACACATATGGATTCCTAAATTGCATGGTGCTCCCCTTGGACATTATTGGATTGGAGGCTGGTTTATTTCCATTAATACTTTGGAGCAATTTGTTTGTTTTCTTGTCTTTTGCAGGGATTGGATGACAACAAAACTAGATGTTTAAATCAAACTACTACAACTACATGAGTTTATATGCTATCCGGGTTAGAGGGAATACAAAGGAAGAGGGCTTTCTTTTAAAATGAAAAAATAGCTTTGTAAGATCAAGTATCATAGCAAAAATGTATTATACTGTAAATCAGTATGCATGTTGTTGTTTAGATTTTCATGTCTTCGAAAGACAGGGAAATTCATTTAATATTTCTTTGTGGTGGCACAGCCTTGGTTTTAATGTAGGTATGTATGTACTACTGTCACATATTTGACTTTCCAGTTTATACTGTAATAGCCATTTTTTCTAGTTTCTACCAGCTATTAATCAAATCAGAGTGCAGGAGAGGGCATTTTCATAAATATGCAAATACAAGGTCACATCATCATCATCATCATCGTCACCATCATCATCACCATCGTCATCATCTCTGTTTCACTTCATCTCGGGTAGAGTCAGTAGGCCTCACTGTGGATGGTTAAAATGAACATTGAATACAATATATTGTGTGTTTTAGTCAAATCACTGCCTCATAGTCTGCCTGTATTACCTGCTGTAAAATGTATGCTACACTTATCCTCGTAAGTCAGGTTTACCGTATGTCTTTGATATTCTCAGCACATTGACATTTGACCAATGGACCATGTTTTCACCTTTGTCTATTAGCATCATGGTCCCTTTGAAACCAGCATAGACCACTTTATCTTACCAATTATCTAATAATTGTGTCATTCAGAGATCCTTGCATGGCCATGTGAGAGGAACTCGTTTGAAAGACCTTTTATCGACACTTTTGAAGTTTACATTATTATACTGTACATCTGTAACAGGACGGAGTCAGTTCATGATTTTCATGTTTTTGAAAGTTGCTTTTGAGATTTGTTTTTACCAAAACATGTTTTTACCTTGTAGATTGTATAGAGATAAAAATTCAACACAGATATGTAATACAACCTTGGCATGCTGCTTAGAAAATGGAGAACGAAAACAGCAATAGTCACCAACTGAATGGATATTTAAAAATGCAAATAACAAGTTTATCTGTTTAATCTAAAAAAAAAAATATCCATATATGTTTATGCAATAAAACCTTGTTTTGATAGAAATATAAGGCATCTGTGTTTACTTGTAAAAGATATGCATCACTTGGCTCAAGACCAGCAAAATGTACAATATAATAATGACAAAACAATGCTACGTAACATTCTTAAATAACGTGCCTAAATCACACTGAATGTTTGGCTCACAATAAGCTGTTGAACAGAAATATTTTCACTCTTAATAATTCTAAAAGTCAGTATGAAGTAGGCTTGTTGCTTTACTCGTCGCTTGTTATCATCGTTGCAGTGTCAGTTTAAATACCAACCCTATAAATAGAATGACAACACAGCTCGCTCCTCACTGCAGTTTCCTCATGCAGGTAGCACAGAGTCCGTGCAGCAGCTGTGAGTCAGTCTTCAAGTGCAGAAAGCTCATTGCTCTGACATCACCTTCACACAACACATACAGGTCAGGTAGCAGTACAAACATAACTTGCTTTGAGTGGACCAACCTTGGCAGGTGTGACAGACAAAGATTAACCTTCCACTTTGAGATGTGCAGCTTAAAATCTCTATTCAGCTTGTTTCTGCGGCTAGAGGTGAATTTACACATTTGTCACCTTGTGTCAAAGAAGAGGTTCCTGTGGAGCAGCGCTGGCATCAGCACTCACTCTAAATCATGTTAATTAGGGAGCATAGGTCAAATACAAGTGAGAGCATCCTCATAGAGGATGCTCCCAAACCCCATTAACAGCCAGATAATGAACCAAAACACGCCATTACTTGGACAAACAAGGCATTAGTGTAATGGTCCAGGCAGTCATTAACAGCTTGTCTAACTTGAAAATCCTTTAGTCTGTTTTCATCTTTGTAGCTGAAATGAAAAGACTGGACATGCATTTAAAATTGCTCGACTACTGTATCAATGATGAAGGGACGGGTACAAAGAAACAGTACACTGTCTATACTGTAGTGTGCTGTTGTTTAGCTTTTATTTCATAATTCACGTTCATAAGTTATGAGTGTGGTATCAGGGGAATCGCTGATTCATTTCAAGTGATCGTGCAAGAAAGAATCACCTGTGAAGAGTCACCAGAGCATTCTAACAAAGAACTCACACTGATACTGGTATGCATTAAAAAACGCTTTAATATGAGGTATTCATTGCATGTTTGTAGCTCAAATGAACCTCTGGAACAAAGAGTTGCTCTGACACGTACACATGCACAGAGAGCATGATTGTAAAACACTGTAGTTTCTCCCAGCACTTAGAAACTGATAAACAATAATCAATAAACAGCATCCAGTTGTATGATGTACATAAAAAAAACACCTCCACAGACAACTGCTTATTCTCTATGTCTATGTCAGTGAGTGCGGGGTACTTTATATGAAACACTGTACTTAAAGGGGGGAGGGAAGTTTAGTATAGTAACACTGCATATCCGTTGTTTGAATAGAATATAGCTTACAAATACCATAAAAACACAATAAAATTGATGTTTTCAAAAGTTTAAAAGGCTCCACAATGAAAACACCTACTATTTCTTCAAAAGGATAAAGGCACAAGTGTAACAATGTTTGTTTTTAGTCCAACTAACAAAAGACTTAGATGATGACAAAACTCAGACCGCCTTCTGCTTAGTCTTAATACTGTTAAACAGCATTTCTTTCATTCACACCTTTAGAACTTCCTGTACCTGTAAAGACAAACTATAATGCTATTCAAATACTGTTAGCTGTCTGAGTGTAGCTGCTGGATCGTTAAGGATTCAAGTAGTGTTTCCTAAAACACAATGAATGTGACAGAGGTCGTTAAGGATTGATCAGATGAAGTCTTTGTATCCTTACAGACAGACTTTGGCACAGTCTCCTCACAAGATGATGGAAAAGTTAATGAGAGAGAAGAAGGAGAAGTGGGGAGCTGTTGGTGTGATTAAGGACAGTGGTAGGAACACGGTGGTGGACAGGGAGAAAAAAAATGAAATGACAGAAGCAGAGAAGAAAAGTCAAGGTCAGAACTCTGTGTGTGGGTGACTGTAATCGCGGCTGCCTGCTGGGTTCTCACTGGGTTTCATAAAGATGCCCTCCATGGCCTTCCACAGGCTGTGCTGGCTGGGGCTTGACATGGCATGAACTTCCCTCTGACCGTGGATCGGCCGTCCATACTGCTCCCCCGTCACAGACAGCAGCGCGTCAGTGGCCTTGTGGCGGAAGCGGACGGCCTCTTCGCGCATCCATACGGATCCCCCGCACTGAACTGTCCACTCGTCCAGGTGATCCCCTTCCCCTTCGTCTCCAAACGCACTCACCTCCTGTGGACAAGTGAGAGAGAGATTAGAGGACAAGGAACAGAAGAAATGAGGTACATTGCTTTAGTAAAAGTTTTTGGTTGCATTTTAAAGACATAAATAATATCGACTTGAATTTCTGCACAGATAGAAACAACTTTCTAACTTCTAAGCTAACCAACTGTAAGTCACATGCTACTCTGGGACAAGATGGAGCTACACTTGTTTGAAAAATGTAAAATAGTTCTTATTTTTATCCAGTTTCACTGACAGTTGTAAAGGAAGTATAGAGTGGGAATCCATCTTGTATTTATGTCTTATATCTGTATGTACATTGACAGCAACGAGTAACCGGAGTCAAATTCCTCATGTGTGCACGCCAGGTACACACCTGGCCAATAAAGCATTTCTGATTGTAAATTATAATAACTACATCTAGTGTTTCATGTCCACTTCATCCATGATTCAACAATTCTGCAAAGTACCATAAAGCAGGACTGTTTATTGATTTACAACACTGTCCATCTAACATCACCCAGTGATGAATAGCTAACTGGTATAAATGGTATAAATCTGTCTGACACATTCTATCATGTCACAGTACACAACTTCCAACCCTATGACACTTTGGATAGACGATGTTTTCACACTTCCTCCACACTGCAGAGGTTTTTGCTGACCCCAGGCTGTTTTCCCGAAGTGTAAAAGTCGCTGTCAAGTGACGCCCACCTCCAAATGTTGGTCGAAGGCTCTCTAAATGTTAAAAGAAACCTCTTTGTATTTTATATCTCGGACTCCATTTTCGTAGTGTTACTGAAATGAACCTCTCAGTGGCTTTACTTTGTCGGGGTAGTAGTGAATGATCACAAATGTCAAAACCATCCTGTTGACATTAACGCCCTTTCCCAATATCTTCAGGGAGCTATGTTGATCAGTCAGTTCAGTTCAATGTGTTGTCCCTCAAACATGTTAAAAAACATGAAGGAATGAGGCCAGCAGCATACAGAATGAATAAATATACTTTGTGCTGTAGATAAAAGACATATACATAAATAAATAAATAACCTGAAGCCTGTAATAACTAGAACACATAGTTAATAAAAACCAAGCAGCATGTTAAAGTGCAGTGCAGTTAGCAGCAGGATAAAGTGCACAGAACAGACTTTAAGTCAGTTCAGGAGTTTGTAAGTCTCACAGCCTCTGGGAAGAAGCTGCACTCAAGCCTTGTTTTCAAGCTTTAAGGCTGCACAGACGTTTGCCTGACGGAATGGGGTGAACAGTTCATATGTCGGGTGAGTGGGGCACCTGCTGACGTATGAGGTTGTTGGAGATGTGCAAGCCCAGGTATTTAAAGGTGGACACCATCTCCAAAGCTGCTCCTCCATTGAAGAGGAAAGCGGGGCTGTAACCTCTCCTTCTAAAGTCCACAACAATCTCTTTGGTCTTTCCCACATTGATGCAGAGATTGAGATTTAAGTTCTTCCTCCTCTTGCCTGTACACAGCCTTGTCGTTGTTGGAGATCAGCCCAACCACAGCCGTGTCATCTGCAAACTTTACTATGTGATTGCCCGGATAACTTGCAGAGCAATCATATGTGACAATGGTGTACAGCAGGGGGCTCAGAACACAGCCCTGTAGGGAGCAGGTATTTAGTGTGATGTGAGATGATGAGATGCCATGAATCTTAACAGACTGTGGCCCGTTTGTCAAACAGTCAAGGACCCACTTGCAGAGAGATGGTTCCAGTCCCAGCAGCAGGAGTTTATTGACTCAAGTCTGTGGAATGATGGTGTTAAAAGCAGAACTAGTCTAGGAAGAGCAGTCTGGCAAAGGAGTCCGTGCTCTCCAGGTGGGTGAGAGCAAAGTGGATCACACACATACCAGTTCTTCCTTTAGGCAAACTGAAATGATCCTTCACATAACATGAAATCTCTCCTCCTTTCCCCCCGCGTACAACACAACACCCACCTGGTTAGAGGACAGCGGTGAAGCGAAGTAGTGGCTGTGCAGGTTACGGCCTGTGTTGACATGGGTGAGGCGGATCGTCTGCCCGCACCTGACCGGCGTGCCCCGATGGCAGAAGGTGTCACTTGTCCCTCGAATACTCCAGTAGCTGTTGCTGTCTTCTACTGCGGTCACCCCTGTTACGGACTGCTGCCCGCTACCTAACACACACACACAGTGAGGAGAAGACCATTACAGAGAACCTCAAAGCGAACAACCAAACCAGGAATAGGATTAAAAAAGGTTTTTCATTGACGTTTAAGATTCTCTTGCTTTTATTTGTTTTGACTCTTCAGCTTGTTCATGGTATTTAACTTTGACTAAAGGCTCATGTTGGCAAACAGCTCAGCTGCTTAACTTTAAAATCAGTGTGGTTCAACACACTTAGCTCCAGACTCTCTCAAAGACCCCCTTTGTAGCTTCAGGGGAACTCATGTGTACCACAGCAGAGCTAATGTGGACTATTTGCTTGGTTTAATATTAGAATAGGTTTTGCTCCTTTGTATTCTGTCAAAAAGAAACATTATTATTATGTCTACTAATGTCTAATAATATTTTCTTTGTAAATATCACCTATAAGAGGTCATGTCAACAAGCCTTTATGCGTGGCGCTCAGACTGTACACATAATGGAGTGAACATGAATGAACTCTGACACTGTTAACCGTTGTACATAGAAACCGGTCATTCATTTCCCATGTTCGTCCAGCTGTACACTTTTAATTGCAGAGGTGGGTTAATGGCAGGCTCGGTTCACTTTAGTGAAAACACAGATAACGGTTCACCAATGCTTCATAGTCGTTAAATGAGAGGAAAACTCACCAGAACCGTAGCGTACGTCGTGCGAGTGTAGTCTCACATTGTGTTTTATATTTAACAGTTTAACGACTGAGCCGCATGTCACAATACTCAGTTCGGTACCGAGCGACAGTCCAAATAGACTGGATAAAAATAATAAAAGCCTCGTTAGAGAGAGTGGAAGAACAGCACAGTTTAAATGACCCATTATACAGAGACCCGAGCAGCCGCCGATACCTCTCACAGAGTTGTATTATTTTTCGCTACGTCATTAAAGAGGCAGCGTACGCCAATACGTAGCTCATGAAACAGCGCCCCCGGCGACTGGGAATGGTAACTACATGGATCATACTAGGTTTTTGGTATATTTGTTTTTATTTGACGTGTGAAATATCTTGATATGTATAATCATACGGTTTTATCACCAATACATATTGACAGTAGCGCGGTGTTGTGCAGTGGTATTGTGCAGTCTTATCCAGTTTGGTTGGTTCTGTGTAGAGTTAAGGTGAACCAGCAGGGGGAGTCACCTTTGCTAATGAAACGCTTGGAAGTTCCCTCACTGCATCCCGGAATTGTCTTCATGCTACTCGTTCTCGGCCATTTTTACAAGTAGAAGCTCTCCGAACACACAAAACACAACACAGTCCCGCACTCTTGTAAATATATACGGAATATCCCGCCGCGGTGAGACGTGTAAGTCCAAGTTCTCCGTGCTCGTTTGCTGTCTCCACACTGCGCTGCTTAGCCGCAGGACGGTAACTAGTCGCCGCTAATTTAGCTGGATGTTGTTGTCGTTGGAGCTAATGCTAGGCTAACGTATTGATGTGCTAAAGCATTAACGCTACCTTGCAGAGCTGACTCCGAGGCCTTGGTCTGTTTCTACAACGGTGGATTTGTTTCGGCAGTTCTTTTATTGGAGGCTGGTGTATTGTTTCACACACTACAGTTCACGTGAGCGATGTAAAAATATAAACATTAGCTATTGGCTAACGTTACTCAGAAAAGTGTTAGCTCGCTAGCTAACGTTAACTAGCATCGCTCGTTTAGCTTAGTTGGTGGTTGCTAACTCACTGGCATAGTAACATTAGCCAACGTTATTGACTAGAAATTCTGACCAGACTGTGATGTTTGCTCACAGACCTCATCAGTTAATGTAATGATCTCATCCTGATAAGGTCAGATACATTCAGATTGATCGGTAGTCTCTGTCTGTGTGCGCATTGCGACAACGTTAGGTGGAGTTTTTTTTCTACCAGCTACATCTAGTCTTGTAACTTTCTTGCTTTGTGACACTGCTATAACGTTAAAACCATCGTCAGGTCACGTGCAAACACGGACTTAAAGTATTGTTAATGAGTATTTCATTGGATTACCGTTGTTCGTCTATAGCACGTCAGACAATAACGGTAACGTGCCTAAGGGCATTGCTTTCACGTGTATTCCCAGCTCTTACATGTGTTTACCTCTAAGTATCAGGATCAAATAGTTTAGAAGTGAATCACATATTACGTGATTATTATACAACCTGTGTGACAGAACAACACAGAGCAGTCTACACATGAACATAGAGACAGACATTGTTGAAGCCCAGAGAACTTTAGAGAAGATCCTACAATTTACAGTGATACCAGATATGGTATGCTGTTGTCTTGGGTTTTATATTTCATTCAATGTGATGATGTCATGTTAATGAAGAGCTGGAACAAGCTGATGAACAATATGATATGAATGTATTTCTGTCAAACCATGTGAAATGATTTATTGAAAGATGATTTTTCCATCTTAGTGGACTAGCTGGACATTAATGGGTGAAATTGCATTTACCACAGAATGTTACATATCCTTTGTTTGTGTGTGTGTGTGTGTGTGTCTGTGTGGCCTTTATATTTAGTGCTAAGCTCGGAGCACAAAGTAATGTTCAGATGAAACCGCGAAAGTTTACTAACGGCATCTTGCTCTTCTTCTCAGGAACAGCAGTGATGTCAGACTTTATCGAGAGCGAGGCTGAAGAGTCAGAGGAGGAAGAGTTTGAAGAGAAAGACCTAAAGCCCAAGAAGACCCAAAGGTTTATGGAGGAAGATGGTGAGATTTGTTTAGTTCTGGGGTTGTGTTTAGCTAGACTCCATAGAGAAAGTTGGGGAGAGGAGGATGTTAGCAAAGCTGACATCCATCATGAACAACTCCTCTCACCTCCTGTATGAGACTGTGGAGACCTTAAACAGCTCCTTCAGCAACAGACTGATACTCCCACCATGTAAGAAGGAGAGTTACCACAGGTCCTTCATTCCAGCAGCTGTCAGACTCTTTAACACCAGCATGACTTCATGACTTTCTCTCTCATGAATTTCTCTATATATTTTCTTATATTTTGAGTAATTTCTTATGAACCTTGTGTATAAGAGCTACTGTGACAGGTGAATTTCCCGGTGTGGGATCATTGAAGTCTATCTTATCTTATTTTATGTTATCTTATAGATGAAGAGGATGAAGAGAACACTGAGGACCAGGATGAGCAAGGAAATTTACGCGGACTCATTGATGATGGAGACGAGGAGGAGGAGGGAGAGGATGAAGAAGCTCGAAAGAGTGGGAGTGGAGGGGGGAGTGACTCAGAAGAGGAAGTGAGGCATCGACGTAAAAAGCGCAGTAAGTTTTTCAGGCGTGTTTTTATGTTTTTAAAGGGTTGCAGGGTTGCTGCAGGTTGTGGTTAGTCATAGATAGACAGGCTGCATTGGAACTCTTCACTGCATTTTTAGGTGGTACCACCGGGTGGCAAAGGAATCCAAAACCAGTCTGCCACAATGTAAATTGTTCCAGCACAAATGAAAAATGAACCAAAAATATTTTTAAACTCCTCAAAAAAACATAAAAGTTTTCTAGCGTTCTGTTTTGTTGCTCAGCAAAGCGTCTCTCACTCCCAGTCAATCTCTAGACTTTGTTTTTAAAAAACCCAGTCACCCAGCCCCCCTTTGTGTTTGTGCCTAATAAAAGTCAGCAGTTCATAAAAATGTTTATGAACTGCAGCTCATTACGTGTGACCATGTATTATATGTACTGTATGCACATGAAATGAAACCCATGTTTTCCTGGCTTGGACAGTTGTCCACATCTCACCACCTCACCACAGGGGTCCCCCAGGGCTCGGTGCTGGGGCCCCTTCTCTTTGCTATTTACACCACCTCTCTGGGACTGATTATCCACTCTCATTGCTTCTCGTATAACTGCTATGCAGATGACACACAGCTCTATCTGTCAATTTAACCCGATGATCCCTCAGTCTGTGCACGGATCTCTGAATGCTTTTCAGACATATCTACATGGATGAGGGTTCATCACCTCCAGCTGAACCTCTCAAAAACGGAACTGCTGGTCCTCCCAACCAAACCTACTATACACCATGACATCATCATCAAAATAGACTCCCTATGTCTCGCCCCTACCAGGACAGCAAGAAACTATCATGATCGATGACCATGGCCTCCCAACCTGCACAGTGAAACCCTTTCAGATGATCCAGAACATTTTCAATTAACCCAAAAGGTCCCATGTCACCCCGCTGCTCGCCGAGCTCCACTGTTTACCTCTAGCAGCCCACATTAAATTCAAATCACTGATGCTGACTACAGAGTAGTCTCCGGTTTTGCACCCACCTACTAGAATGCCCTTATACAGGCATATGTTACCTACTGACCATTGCTCTCCGCCAATGAATGACGCCTGGCTCTGCCACCAGTTCGCTCAGGGCAATCCAAACTTTTCTCATCTGTTGTTCCCTGTTGGTGGAACGCACTACCAGTTCCTACCAGATCAGCGGTGTCCCTCTCTACCTTTAAAAACCTCCTAAAGACCTCCAGCTTTTCAGAGAGGACCTCCTCTCCAACAGTACCAACAACTGGACATGCTAAATCTATCCCCCTCTACAACTGTCACAGTACTTATTGCTGCACTAACATGTTCTTGTGACATTGTACCTTGATTGTTTCCCCTTCTGTACGCCGCTTTGGATAAAAGCGCTGGCTAAATGACTAAATGTAATGTAAATGTTTTCCAGCGCTAACCTCTGTAGGGATCAGTATGGACAATAGATAATAGGCGTGATGGCCCTCCTCATATTCATACATAATTTTCGACAAGATAAAAGTTACAACTACTCCAAGCAATGGTCTGGCATTGCCTATTGATAAATAATTCAATTTTAAGTCTTGATTTGTTGGACATTCTGGGCAATGTGGATGCACACTCATTGAAGAAAAATAATGTATTCAACCAAGCCATAGTACAAATATTCTGTTATATTTGGAAATGAACAAAGGGAAATCAGAATGTCATCACCTTTATACCTGTTCAACTAATATGTGATGATTGAATTGTTGCACAAAGATCTTCAGAGATCATATCATATCAGCCTTTTCATTTTGCTCTCAAACTACAGCAGCTGCTGACAGACTTCTGTAAACATGTTTGTTTGTCTGTTCAGTCAGTTGCACAACAGCGCATCATATTTGAACAGTTTTCAGTTTAGTTGAATAAATTAGCTGAATGTTGCTTGACTGCCGCTGCATTTGCACTGACGTAACAACTACGTTAGAGCTAGATAGAGAAATGAGCATATTACAGATAATCAGAATCAGTGTCGGTCTTGGAGTTGTTTCCTCTGACTTTTCCTCTTTGCAGATTATGACGACTACCTGGATGACGATGATCTCGACCTAATTGAGGAAAATTTGGGCGTTAAAGTGAAAAGAAGGGTAAGAATCATTGCAGTCACTGTTTTCTGTCATAACGATGCAATTCATTTTTGTACACTGATGCTGATGTTGCGCCTGTCTTGTGTCACAGAAGAAAAAATACGACCGTGTAAAAACACTTGACGATGATGAAGAAGACGATGATGAGAAGGACTTGATCGCAGATGAAATCTTTCATGGGGATGCAGAGGGCGAGCTAGAGGAAGGCGAGGCCGTCGACGAGCCTCTCCACCACGGAGACGACGACGAAGAAGGAGAGGACGAGGAGTCAGGTAGGCCAGGATTAAGGATCTAAAAAGCAGAGAAATATAAACTTAGGCTTGATTTCTAATTGATGACCTGTAGAATTGGTTAGTTTTTAAATTTATGCTTTTGTCCCACAGATATTGATGATTTTATTGTGGATGATGATGGCCAACCGATCACTAAAAAGAGGGGCAAGAAGTTCTCAGGATACACAGATGCGTGAGTATCATAGTTTATTCAGCAAGTATGGTGTCTATCTTTTAAAAATGTCATTTGTTAGGCAAGAAGCTTGTATATGTCTCCATTTGACCACCCATCAAATGAAAAATATTGAAAAAACATGACTATAAACACAAAACGACAAGCTGCTTTAAGACAATGGGTAAAAGTAAAAAGATATAATCTCTGCGTCTTCTCCTTCACACTGTTCATCCTCTCACAGAGCCCTCCAGGAGGCCCAGGAAATCTTTGGTGGCGACTTTGACTTTGCTGACTTTGACGCCGATGCTTACGACCAGGGCGAGGAGGAGGAAGAGGACCAGGATGAAGAGAGCTGGGACCGACCCAAGAAGCAGACTAAGAGAAGACAAGGGAGGAAGAGCATCTTTGAGATCTACGAGCCCAGCGAGCTGGAAAGTAGTCACATGACCGACCAAGACAATGAGATCCGTACTACAGACATGCCTGAGAGGTTCCAGGTGTGTGTGTGTGTGTGTGTGTGTGTGTGTGTTTGTTACACTGCACTGTTGTTACATTCATATACAGACCATAGAAGGTCATAAAGGCTGCTTGAAAACCTGTTTATTCTGTCTGATGTTTTGTCTGTTTTTCTGACTGATCTCTGTCTTGTAGTTACGGTCCATCCCTGTTAAACCTGCTGAGGATGATGAGCTGGAAGAGGAAGCAGAGTGGATCTTCCGGCACGGCTTCTCCACTCTCACTATCTCCATGCAGGTACAAACTTTGCCCTACACACTCCTGGTTATATTCCCCCTTTGAGGGCCAAATCATCATATTTCCCCTTGTTCATCATGATGCAAATCTGAAAATGTCTTTTTTTTTCTGTGCCCTAAATAGGAGAGCACAGATTATCTAGACAGGGGGACAACCACAAACTTCAGCAGGAAAGGTCCCAGCACAATTGCCAAGATCAAAGAGGCCCTCAACTTCATGAGGAATCAACAGTTTGAGGTAGAGTGAACTCACTTCACCCAGATGATGACGCTCCTTCATCTGTTTCCTTTGTTTGAGGTTAATAAAGAGGGGTTGCAAAATATACTAATTTAATTTTCTTTTTTTTTTCAGGTTCCATTCATAGCTTTCTACAGAAAAGAATACGTGGAGCCTGAACTCAACATCAATGACCTGTGGAAGGTTTGGCAGTGGGATGAAAAGGTACAGTTGGTATTGCTTTTTCACAAAAGGAGTAGGTGATGAAAGAGTCCTTTAACAATCATAATCACCTTTTGAATTTAAATATTGTTACGTTCATGAACTTATTTCTTATACATGTTTGTCTTCTACCCACCAGTGGACCCAACTGAAGACCCGGAAGCAGAACCTGACACGTCTGTTTCAGAAAATGCAGTCCTACCAGTTTGAGCAGATCTCAGCAGACCCTGACAAACCTTTGGCTGACGGCATCCGTCCTCTGGACACCGCTGACATGGAGAGGTATATTGCGATAACACTGGAGGGCTGAGGCTGAAAATATATACACTGTATTTGGTGGTGACTGCACTAATTAAGGAAAAATTGCAGGAATGTGATTAAAAGTTAACTTTGTGATTGAAACAAATGATGTTATTTACCTATGCTCACTGCTCTTTGTCTACTTCTATCCTTTTTTTGAAGGCTAAAAGATGTGCAGACTCTCGAGGAGCTGGGTGACGTGTACAACCACTTTCTGCTCTACTATGGCAGAGACATCCCCAAAATGCAGAATGCTGCTAAGGCCAGCAAGAAGAGGCTAAAGAAGATCAAAGAAGTGTCAGAGGATGGTGAGACGAATGTGTCTGAATGATCATTTTATCAGCTGGTGATGGACACATGATGCAGAATTGTTCAGTCTTGACTAAAACAGCTTTTGAGTTGCCTAACTTCGAATGATTTTGATTGATGTCTCTTTTAGGTGAAGAAGAGGAGCTGGAGGTCGAACAACAAGAAGAAGAACAGAAAGGTCCTGACCTCAAGCTGGCGTCTCGTAGAGATATGTACAGCATCTGTCAGAGTGTTGGACTTGGTAAGTCTTTTGTAACTTACACACGACAATCTTACTGTTCAAGTATCCTCATGCTTTTTTTCCTCCAAGCTTGGTAGCACCTCAACATGTTTTTCTTTTATTCTTTACTGCAGATGGCTTGGCTAAAAAGTTTGGGTTAACTCCAGAGCAGTTTGGAGAAAATCTGAGAGACAGTTACCAACGTCACGAGACTGAGCAGTTCCCAGCTGAGCCTGTAGAGCTGGCCAAAGATTATGTTTGTAGTCAGTTTTCCACTCCTGAGGCAGTGCTGGAAGGGACCAGGTACATGGTGGCCATGCAGATTGCCCGTGAACCTCTGGTCAGACATGTTCTCCGACAGACCTTCCAGGAGAGGGCTAAAATCAACACCAAGCCTACGAAGAAAGGCAAAAAGGTACAGACACGCAACAGGAAGTGTTCTGAACATGCACTGTGCGCTCTGAGTCCTGTTCTAAACCTGCCTTGCCATTTGCTTCCTGTAGGAGGTCGACGAGGCTCATTTTGCCTACTCCTTCAAGTATCTTAAGAACAAGCCTGTGAAAGAGCTGAATGGGGATCAGTTCTTGAAGATGTGCCTGGCTGAGGACGAGGGGCTGCTTTCCATTGACATCTGTATAGACCTTATAGGGGTGAAAGGGTGAGTAGAGTGATGATACTGATCACCAAAATCTGTTCAGTGACGTTGGTCTGCCAGATCTCCATGGGATTAAGGATAGGATCAAGGATTAAAGAGGCTGGCTACTCACGTCAAGCTAGTTTCAATCAAGGCAAATCATAAATATACAGACACGTGATGTAATTCATAAGTCCTGTTCATGCACGTTCCTTGACCATTGGAAACTTGCCAGCCACAGGGTCTAATGTGACTAACTGCTGTGCTATTTTTAGTGTCTGTATAGAAATCTAGCTTGGATGTTGGAGGAAAGGAGGGTTGGTAAGTGGGATAGGTCCCCTGAGTGTTATGTCTGCAGCTCATGTTTTCATCCACATCCCTGTCAGTAGAGTATTGGGGCTTTTGAATTATGACTCCTGTAATATTAAGGCTCTCCTTTCTGTCTCCCCTCTGCCTCTCCTCAGATATGCCGGCGACCAGACGTACTTTGATGAGATCAAACAGTTTTACTACAGGGATGAGTTCAGTCACCAGGTGCAGGAGTGGAACAGGCAGCGAACTCTGGCCATAGAGAGAGCGCTCACTCAATTCCTCTACCCTCAGATGGCGAAGGAGCTCAAGAGCAAACTGATTGCCGAGGCCAAAGAGAGCATTGTCAGGGTAATCTGTCATGATATCTGTCTTTGTTTTATTCTGGCATTATTATTTCACTGTTACATACAGGCAGTCAACACAGAAAACTTGAATCATCTTTGTAAACATACATGTGCTACATGAACTTAGAACTCATTGTAAACTCTGTTCTTTATTTCTTCTCATAGTCCTGCTGCCGTCGGTTGTATAACTGGCTTAAGGTGGCTCCTTACAGGCCAGACCAGCAGGTTGAGGAAGACGATGATCTGATGGATGAGAGTCAAGGCAAAGGCATCCGGGTGCTGGGTGTCGCCTATGCACCCAGCAGGTATGTTCCCTGCACACATTTTTATTTTTTCCCTCCGATGTATCAACAGCTAGAATTTGTGCTCACTTTTAAATGTGACATAAACTGCACATTTGAATTGCAACCGTATAAGACCAAGCAATGTTCGCTGCATAAATGACACACTTGTGTAGAAATATAGTTCCTAACTGAGAAACTTTGCTCTTGCAGAGATACACCAGTCTTCTGTGCTCTGATCAATGGGGAAGGAGAGGTGGTCGACTTCTTGCGTCTGCCCTACTTCATGAAGAGGAGGAATGCCTTCAGGGAGGATGAGAGAGAGAAGAAGGTACAAGCAGGGAATGACAGTGTAGCCAGCTGATGCTTTTATATTTTCTTTGAGACGATCACTAACTTTTGTGTTTCATCCTCAGGCCCACGACATTGAAAATCTCAAGAGGTTTCTGTCCAGTAAGAAACCTCACGTGGTGGCTGTCGCTGGGGAAAACCGGTAAATAATCCATTCCTTTCTGGGTGTGCTGGAGAAGCTACATGCAGACATTTTGAACAACATTTACAACTTAAGGTCGAAGTTGAAATGTTAAAAAACAAAAACATTCCATGTGTGCAGAGACGCTCAAATGATCATGGAGGACATGAAGAGGACTATCAGTGAGCTTGAGCAAGAGTCGTCTCTGCCTGCTGTAGGAGTGGAACTTGTTGACAATGAGTTGGCCACGCTGTACATGAACAGCAAGAAGTCTGAGGTAAACACCATCCATACCTTGCTGTGGTTAACTTCTGCAAGTTCACTTACTGATGGTTTGTATCTGTGTCCCAGTGTTTCCCCTCACACTTGGCTTTTCTCCCTGCACAGGTTGATTTCAGGGATTACCCTCCCTTGCTGCGACAGGCTGTGTCAATAGCCAGGAAGATCCAGGATCCTCTGATGGAGTACGCTCAGGTGTGCAGCACCGATGATGATATTCTCTGCCTCAAACTACACCCGCTACAGGTGAGATGATGATATATGGTTTTATCACCTATGTGTTTAATGTTTGTTTAATGTGTTTAATTACATATCACCTATGTAATTTAATGTTTTTAGTGCAACGATCGGATTTGGGTTCTGAAATTTCGAGGTTGATGTTTAATAGTTTATTTACATTTTAGACATTTGGTAACAGGAGAAAACAGTTCCCACCTTGGTTATCCATCTTTTATTCTCCTGTTGAATTACACAGACACAGTACAAACTACAAGATTATAGAAACATCTACTCACCAGTGGATATTAAGATGATAATGTGACGTATGTGTGTCACAACTATTGAAACTTGACGCTGCAGATGTGGTATCAGTTCCGAGTCTGCAGCTGCATACAGCACAGTTGATCTCATGTATGTTTTCCCTCCCCTTCTTCTCAGGAACATGTGGTGAAGGAAGATCTGCTCTGTGCTCTTTACTGTGAATTCATTAACCGTGTCAATGAGGTTGGAGTGGATGTGAACAAGGCCATCGCCCACCCTCACACTCAAAGCCTGGTCCAGTATGTTTGTGGTCTGGGACCAAGGAAGGGGTCCCATCTGCTCAAGGTATGCATTTGTGCTGCTGACATTCTTACTTGTGTCATATCTGAAAGTATAGTGTCCTATCTTCTGATCCAATAACTGTCATGGTCCTTTATATATGTTTAGATTCTGAAGCAGAATAACACTCGTCTGGAGAATAGAACCCAGCTGGTCACGATGTGTCACATGGGGCCCAAAGTTTTTATCAACTGTGCTGGTTTCATCAAAATCGACACGGCATCGCTCGGGGACAGGTTGGTACCTTTTAAGGGTTCTGTTACACGCTGAGACCATGCAGCGCTCGGATTTAGCCTGTTGTGAAGTTATTTAAAATGTTAATTCTAATAATATATCATCGTTTTCCGCTCAGTACGGACTCCTACATCGAGGTCCTGGATGGATCTCGTGTCCACCCTGAGACGTACGAGTGGGCTCGCAAGATGGCCGTGGACGCCCTCGAATATGACGAGTCAGCAGAAGATGCCAATCCAGCCGGAGCTCTGGAAGAGATCTTGGAAAATCCGGAACGCCTCAAAGATCTGGACCTGGATGCCTTTGCAGAAGAGCTTGAGAGACAGGTCAGTGTGTGTTGTGGCTTTGACTGCAGAATATGTATATTATATTATATAGTTTGATTATAATACTTCAAAAACAATGTTTGTTTATCATTGTTTTGTCCCTGTAGGGTTACGGCAACAAGGGAATTACTCTGTATGATATCCGTGCAGAGCTGAGCTGCAGGTACAAAGATCTGAGAGTTGCCTACAGAGTCCCCAACACTGAAGAGGTCTTCAACTTGCTGACCAAGGAGACTCCAGAGACCTTTTATATTGGTAATACACACTGCACATATTAATCATTGAACTTCTACAAAGATCAATAATGTATTAATCATTCTGAATCATTAGATATCATCATGGGTGCAGTAGTTACAGAACACGACTTGTTCACAGTACTCATGACAGTTTTTGTTTCTCTCTTTCAGGTAAGCTGATCACCAGTATAGTGACCGGTATTGCTCACCGGCGGCCTCAGGGAGAGAGCTATGACCAGGCCATCCGCAACGATGCCACAGGGTTGTGGCAGTGTCCCTTCTGTCAGCAGGATAACTTCCCTGAACTTAGTGAGGTATCAGAAACATCCGTTTTCTTCCTTTTTACAACATCATGTTAAAAAAAGAGTCTGAGAGTCTGACATCGAAAACATCATCTTTTATGTTTTGTGTTCTCTCTCTAGGTGTGGAATCACTTTGACAGTGGTTCATGTCCGGGTCAAGCCATCGGTGTGCGGTCCAGACTGGATAACGGCGTCCAGGGATTCATTCCCACCAAGTTTCTCAGTGACAAAGTGGTCAAACACCCTGAGGAGAGGGTCAAGGTGAGGTGTTTGTTTGTTTGCAGTTGGTGCCGGTTCTACTACACAATACTTGATGAATGTATTTGTTTTCTTCTTTTGTGGCACCTGTATGATGCTTAATTGTCCCCCTCCTCCTTCAGGTGGGCATGACCGTTCACTGCCGCATCATGAAAATCGACATTGAGAAGTTCAGCGTGGACCTCACGTGCCGCACCTCGGATTTGATGGACAAGGCCAACGAGTGGAAGCTCCCCAAGGACAGCTACTACGACTTTGACACAGAGTCCGAAGACCAAAAACAGGAGGAGGAGCTCAAAAAGAAACAGCAGCGAACACGTTAGTATCATAACAGGGTTCATAAAAGTTGTGTGAATCAGAATATGAAATGAAAAAGTTCACTGCACTACATCTGGGGACATTTAACTCACAATACACTTTGTTTTCCTCACCTTCTCTGTCTCTCCAGCATATATAAAGCGAGTGATCGCTCATCCCAACTTCCACAATATCAGTTTTAACCAAGCAGAGAAGATGATGGAGACCCTGGACCAGGGAGACTTGATCATCAGACCCAGCAGCAAAGGAGAGAACCACCTCACCGTCACCTGGAAAGTAAGTCATAGATAAAGACGTACAGCAGGGCGATAAAGGGTAAAATTAAAAAAATACAGCTGAATGGATGGATGAGTAAAAAAGGACACAAGGTAAATAAAAGACTTTATGGTGTCATGGAAGTTGAGCCGGTCACACACTGAAGGAGATAAAAATAAAAGCACAACATGAGTAGATATTTCAAACAAATCAGAACACTCGTTTGTAGATTCAACGTTAACGTGAAGACTTTGTTTGACACAACATGTCCTAGTCTGAGTGTGTGATGTTTTGTAGGTGGCTGATGGTATCTACCAGCATGTGGACGTGAGAGAAGAAGGCAAAGAAAACGCATTCAGCTTAGGACACACTCTCTGGATCAATAATGAAGTAAGCGGTTTCCTCTTCTGTTGTGTATCAAACCTACAAAAAACGCTTTGTAAAACATCAGCTGGCGCATGTTCTCAAAGAGTTTCTGCATTCTCTGCAGGAATTCGAAGATCTGGATGAAATCACTGCTCGGTACATTCAGCCAATGGCGTCGTTCGCACGGGATCTTCTAAGTCATAAATACTTCCAGGAGTGCCACGGAGGAAATAAGGAGGTATATCCTGTTTTACTGTTTGAGTATTACTCATCATGCCCTACATGAGTTGCACCTCTCACCACCTCCCTTTGTCTTATTCTCTCTCTCTAATAGAAAATGGAGGAGTTATTGGTCAGGACAAAGAGGGAGAAGCCTACTTTTATTCCATACTTTATTTCGGCGTGTAAAGATCTGCCAGGAAAATTCATCCTGGGCTACCAGCCTCGCGGAAAACCACGGTGAGCAGAACTGTTCTGTCTCCTCTGTTTTCCAGTCACTCACTGTAACGATGCCACGGTTAGAACACTGGATCGCTTGACTGATTTTCAAATGTAAACGTTAAATGTTGTTTTTCCTCAAAGCAGCTCAGACTTACATTAAAAACACAGAAATGGCAGATGACACCGTTCAGTGCTGTAAATACTCACAGTGACATGTTGACACACAGAGGTCCACAGTTACTACAGAGGCTGATATTTGCCAATCTCAGTCTTTCTGAGTCATGTCATACTTGTCATAACAAATTACTCAACAGCATACAACCCTGATCTACTCTTCCACACGACAGCTCCACTGCCAAGACATTTTACGTTCTTGAAAAACTGAATGTCAACCTGCTGTCTTGTTTCTTTCTTTTTTTTTTTTTTTTTTTTTTAGGGTCGAGTATGTGACCATCACCCCGGATGGTTTCCGATACCGTTCACAGATATTTCCCACAGTGAACGGACTATTCCGTTGGTTTAAGGACCATTACCAAGAGCCTGTTCCAGGTATGGAAGCACCATACCTTTTGTTTGTAGTGTGTATTATGACATGTTGAAATATGTTGTGAGTTACAGTCAAAAAATCCAAAAATCTAACGTTTTCTCCCCGTTAAAGGAATAACTCCCAGCAACAGCAGCCGAACAAGAACACCTGCATCCCTGAACGCCACCCCAGCCAATATCAACATCGCAGGTAAGTTCTGCACACGTCTGGTATTTAGATTTGTTGTGAGATCAGTACATACACACTGCCTATTTTTTGTTTAACACTTTCAGGTTGAGCGTACTATTCAACAAATATGTTTTTAACATATATTCAAATATTCACTTGACAATGTGTTGAACATTTCATAATTGTGCACCGATTAATTTAGGTTATCAACATGAAATCTAGTATTTTAACATTTAACATCAGTATTATTACAGGAAAAAAGTCCCACCAATGACTGTGAATAACGTCACGAACGAAAAAAGTCAGAGCAACATCATTGTATACAAAACTTAAAAAAGGAAACGCAAAACAAAGAATAATTAAAAATGGCATGGCTTTGTAAAATGTTCTATTTTTTAATTTAACTTAAAAAAAAAATAAACGTGTTCCTTTATTATTATTATTAGATTATTTATACACCTGGTGCTTGTATTAACAAAACTGTATTTTCTGCCAGCTTGGTTAAATTAAACTTAGTTACTTTGAATGAGAAACTTGAACTTTCCTTCAAAGTTCAAAACTTATTAATGTTAAATGCACCAAATCCTGTTTTTGTATATGAGATAACAGTCACTGGTTCCATCTTTTCAAATGTTTCAAATATTCAAATATTGTCCTTCTCTTTAAAAAAAAAAAAAACACATTAAAGAGGCATCAGAGGACTCTGGGATGTTTTTCTGAACAATGTTTTGTTAACCGCTTGTGTTGGCACCAGTACAAAAACTTAACAAGGTAACAGTATTGCCACAATGTTTTTGTTTTGTTTTTTAATTTTGCAAATAGTGATTCAAATAAGGTCAGAGAGATATCATATTGGTGCTGCTGGTATCAAAATTTCTATTAATACAGAGGCCTATGCCTTCTGTAAAAAGAGAACTCTTTCATTGCATAAAATCTCAATCTAGCAGAAACTCCAACCAATATCTGAATGTCATTTTGTTGCAAGTAATAAAATGTTCTGTGAAGAATGATTTACATGCTGTGACACAAAAAAATAACAGGTGTCAACATACATTAAAATATCACAAACTATATTCTTCAGAGCAGAGTTTCAGTTGTAGGTGTAGAACCAAATGTAGAACTTTATGGCAAACCAACGTCTGTTTTTTAATGGTATTCTTTCTAGTTGAAGATGCATATCACAGTCGCTTTTCCCCAGAACGACATGAAGTGATGAAGGACATCATGTGCCACTCTTTTCTCTCACCTCCTTCTCTTGAATGGCTGGCAGCCTATAAAACAATAAACACAAATAAATATTTTTGGTTCTCTATGGTAATGTTATTTGAGGAACAGAAATGAAGATACACTAAATGTAAAGCTGCAATATATGGGTGAAATTTAATCGGCATCATAGATAAGTCTGCATTGACAGGATACTGATCAGTCACAACAGTGCACATACATATTGAAGTAATGAAAAAGTAATTACTATTTAATTACTTAAAGTACATTTGCACAATACTGGCAGAATAGTTTTTCCTGTTCCTTTAACTGCAGACTTATGATGACGTGAACATCATTAGTATCTCAGAAATGGTAGTTGGAAAGAGAAATAATAGAAATAATAGTGTTCATGTATGAGATTCTGTTCATCCTTGTACATTCTTGAGAGGTCATGAAGTGCTACATGAATGAATCCATGCTTTTTCATGCATGGTTATGTATGAATTCATGATAAGTCACATACTTCTTGATCTCTGGTTCTGAACCCTGACTACTGGTATTGGGGCAGCTCTGGGCATATTTTAATAGATTGATATTGACTAAAATAAATCTGATCCATACCCAAGTTATTTGGGTGCATTGGTTAGCAGCTATGACACAGGTTGGACAAATTAAATCTGAAAGAAATTATTATTAGCACATCAGTGCACAAACAATCAGATGGCACATTATCTTTTTTAGCTGACATTGACTAGATTAGTTAGTTATCAGATTGATAGCTCACTTGATAACATTGAGATTGTTTCCTCAATCACACCTTAATTGTGATTGTTTTGCATTTGTCCTGGATGTCTCAGCCCCAAAAGACTCAGGCGATTGTCATCCAACCTGAAGAATGAGTGACACTTGCATATTTTGATCCTTAACATTCAGCATCTTAATTTCGACAAAGGATGCTGGTGGTGGTTACAGTTTAGTACATTTAAGTAATCAGTTGTCTAACTCAGTTTCAAGTCTAATAAAATTCACTCAAACACTTAGTGACTGGCCACCAGTTAACACACTACCTAATTTATCAAAAGTTTTAGAGAAATGAGCACTGGCTTTAGGTAAAATCAGTGTGTCATTTAAATGTCCACTTTACAGTCCAAATCTGACTTTAAGCACAACAGTCACAAAAGTGCTGTTTTTGGATAACATGACCATTTTTAAGCAAATTTATTGAAATATTTATGAGATCAAACATACTATTTATATGTTTAAAGTGAGTGTCTCTGCTAAATGTCTCTGCTCCATACACCATGCCTGCTGCTGCCCCTGCACATGGTGCAGGTGAGGGGCAGTCCAAGCGGGGTTGAAAAAAAAAAGGCAGTGTGTCATGCATCATCATCTACAGACTGTTGAAATAAATCTCGTTATTTTAGCTCACTTTGCGGCGACACACCTTCTCTACACCGCCTGCTGTGTTTTCCCTTTTTTGATAGCTGCAGCAAAGATTTCCAGTTGAATATCTGTCCAGGGTATTTAATGCTAAAGCTGGAGAAAAACACATTGACTATCAAAAGACCAGCCCAACACTCATGAACTTCACAAGCCAGTCCGCACAGTGATAAATAGCATTTTAAACTTTAAACCATGTGCTACATTTGATTCTAAACTGTGTAAAAACGGCTCAGTTCACTGAAATAAATCTTAAATCTGAATTTAGATCAGTCTTAATGTAATGTAGGCATGACCGGGTTTTGGGTCCCCACTAAAATTTTGGATCCCACACTGTGACTGTGCTATCACATGGCGGTACCCACCATGTCATAAAGACACACACACACACACACACACACACACACACACAGATCTATATTTTCAACATGACTGGAGTTTCAGTACATTTCACTATTCCTCATGCTATTCCTTCCTCCTCAGACTTGACGCGAGCTGTCAACGCACTCCCACGCAACATGACCTCTCAGATGTTCAATGCCATCGCCGCAGTCACAGGCCAGGGCCAGAACCCCAACACCACCCCCGCGCAGTGGGGCTCAAGCCAGTACGGCTACAGTGGCAGCACAGGAGGAGGAGGAGGGAGCTCCTCCGCTTATCATGTGAGTGTTGCTTTTTAACGTCGACAACTGCTGCTGTTTGGAAATGTTGGTGGCTCCTTAACATTCACATTAGGTCTGAATGAACTGTGGGTACAGATACATCAGAAGATGTAGTGATATATAGGAGGCTTTGTGAAGATGCAGTTGATTCGGTGATGCGTCCTGTAGATTCATGAGATCAAATATTTTTTTCTGAGTCCTAAGAGACTTTCTCCACACTCATTAGCAGTACTTCCTCCCCTGCAGGTATTTGCCACACCTCAGCAGCCCATAGCAACGCCCATGATGACGCCGAGCTACTCGTACACCACGCCGAGCCAGCAGGCCCTGGGCACGCCGCAGTACCACGGCTCCACTCCGCAGTCCTCGCACTCTCACGCACACACCCACCCACACGGGAGCCACGTGTCACACCACAGCCACCACGGCCACCACAGCAGCAGCAGCGGCGGCGGCGGTGGCGGCAGCAGCAGCAGCAGCCACCACGGCCACTCGTCCGGCACACCATCGTCATCCACTTCATCCAGAGGACGGACGCCGCAGCAGCAGCAGCCAAAGTACGTACAGGGGGGAGGATGTGTGGGCGAACTGATGTGCTCTAAACAAGTGTGTGCTGCAGGCTAAATCAAGTTTGTGTGATCTCTGCAATTACTCTTAGCATTTTCATCTGCAGTGTCAGATGTTTCCTTCACCTCCATGTCACAATGTTTGCTGTCCATTTGAGAATTCCACCATTAGATGGAGCTAAACCCACAGTTCGCCTCTTTTTAAGGCTAAGCAGCACTTTCCTACACTGTCTCTGACTAAAACACCTCCTCCTCTCTCTTCCTCCTCCCTGCAGGCCCAGCGGCAGCAACGCCTCTGCTGTGGACTGGGGCAAGATGGCGGAGCAGTGGCTGAAAGAGAAAGAAGCGGAGGGGCGGAAGAAAGCCCAGAGGATGACGCCGAGGCCGTCACCCAGCCCCATGATCGAGAGTACACCCATGTCGATCGCCGGAGACGCCACACCCCTGCTGGATGAAATGGACCGATAGGACACGCAGGGGGGCATCGCTTCCCCCCCACCCTCAACCCTCCACCTTCTGTCTCTCCCACAACCCATCAGCCCTTTCAACCAGCTGACCAGAAGTCGAAGCCCACTCCATCGAGCTGCCTGTTCATTCACACGTTCTCTTCACCTCCTGCAGTTTATCAGCCTGGTGTCATGGTTCATCTCAGCTCCTTCCCTCCTTCCTTTCGTCCTCCTGTCTACCCATCTCATCCCAAACGTTTCACCTCCTCACCTCCAGCCAACTCCTCTGGCTGCGTAGTATTTTGTATAGTCAGAATAGCACTGTATATGTCATGCAGAAAGTCAGTACAATGACAAAAAAAACAAACTTGAAATATCCGACAGCCGTTACATATAGGATATGGACCTACACAGACTATGTCAGACAAGCTGTCCTACTATCTTTATTTTATGCGATTGGTTTTAGTTTGATCCATGAATGGTTCTGACAGAGGGGCACAGTTAGTTTCCACAAGCCACCATTCCTCCTTTACGGTTGGTGGATTTTTTTGCAAGCAGTTGCCAAACAAACACTTTGCCAAACCAATCAGGAAATTTCATTTTTGTATGGAATGCGTCAGAATGAATAAAGACTGTTTGTTTTTCTGTTTGAACATTAAACCTCCGCTCTTCACATCTGTCAAAGCAAACACATGCGTAGCTGTACAGACACATGCACACACGCCGAATGCAAGGGATGAGGCTGATAGAAAAAATTTAAAAAGCTAAATGAAACGTCCGCTCGAGTTTCTCTCAAAACAAGAGTTACTGCTAATTGTCTGCCTCCGCCACACCACGCTGTATTATGATCAGCTGACTGTGTTTTGGCTCTTGTAGATAGCCTCTAATGTATTGTTGACTCTTATTTGACCTATCAGAGAATAATGTGTGGACATGTTTGACACGTTAACAGTGGTTGTTGTTTTTTTTTTTCTGCCAGGCGGTGCAGAAGTAAGTTCACATTAAAGTAACAAAATCTAACGGGCAAAGTGGAAGCACCCTGTCGTGTCAAGCAAGCAAGCATCTATGGCAGTGGCAGAGGGTCATTTTTAAAAGTTCAATTTGAATCTCTTGTATCTTTAATGTTCGCGATTCAGTGAGTATTTCACTTTTGACACTGGGTGATGACGTTTGCCACCCTGTCGGCTCTCCTCATACACCGCTGCTGCAGTTCAGTCCCAGACAGTATGAACAGATCATTTCAGATGTTTCAGTGTTTCAGAGTTCAGATTGAACCTGATCTAAGCTGAACACTGTTAGCAGAACCTAACTATCAAACTGGCTTCCCACTGTGTTAATAATCCTGACCCTGTATAATAACCCCAACTGCACGCAGCTACTTCGCTAGACTGAATATATCGTCATTACAAACACATGGAATCTTTTCGTGATCGTCTCGCTGCACTTTTCAGCCACACTGCGTCCCTCTTTTTGTTTTGTTTGTTTTTTTGCTGTTCCTCTGTGCCACAGTACAAACGAGCAGCGCTGGTATTAAATGGTGTGCTTCATTTTGCAGTGTGCAAAGTATCATGGTCTCCCAATATGCATATTGTTTTAAATAATTCTGTTTTACGAGTAAACTCACTTGGTTTTACATCTCTTGCCAGATTAAGACGCTGCGTCTTTTCTCGGCGAGGCCGTGAATGGTCCTCGGCAGTAGTTGGTGATGGAGGAGAAATGATGTCTCTGGCACTGCTGATGACCTTTTCTACCTGTGATCCCTTTAATAAAAGTGTTCATATTATACTCTGACTCCTGTTCCTTGCTAATTTTGGATACAAACTGGTGCTCTGAACATGTGGTGTACATGACATTTCCTTCGTGGTTTCTTCACGGTGGAAATCTGATTAGCTAGGGAACAGAATGTGAAGAATTTTCCCAACCTTTCTGCTTCCTTTACGCTATTTAACCTTTCTATTCCAACAGATGGACGACACGGTGATCAAAACCAGTTTATTTACAACTCCTAATCTGAGCTGTGATAAATGTGTATCTCTGTTTAATAGTAGACATGAGAACATAAGCAGGCTTGTGAAAACACACATCGCTTCTGACTGAGTGAGGGAATCAATTAGCCTCAGATGTAACTTATAAACAATCCCTCCATTTTTAAGATCATGACAGCCCTTATGTCAGAGGAAGGAGGTGCATTGTGGGTATGAATGTGGTCATGGGAGTCAGCGTACGCATCACATTAGGAGCACAGCACATGACGCCAGTGAGGAAACCAAAAAAAACAAACTTCTGGTACATTTTTCTCTAATAACAGGAGATAAATGTTGCTTCAGACAGACAGACATGTTTATGAACGCATCAACAAAGTGCAGTTTAATAAAGATCAACTGCAAAAATAATCTTCCTCTTTTCATAAATGTTTACCAAGCATATCACAAAGCTTTAGTTGTTGTAACCCCGGCCAGTGATGAAGCATTCCTGAGAGGACACTACGCTGCTCACTCTGCTGACTGACATCTTGTTGTCTTGTTTAGAGACTCATCTTCATTATGTCAAACCTTAAACTTCCTCTCATGCAGAACACATGACATCACTTTGTCTGGGGGGGTCTGTTCACTGCATCCACAATGAGCACGCTGAGTCATTTATTTCAGTTTTAATTCTCTCCTTCAGTGTCACGGTTTGTGTTGGCACAGAGTATCCAGGCCATCCGTCCTCTCTTGTCGTCGTCAGCAACAGTTGGACTTCCTCTTGGTGGGCACGCGATCGGCCTCTGTGCTCTCTGTGAGCCCTGTGTGGAAAAACAAATGAACCATGTGAGCCTCACTGTTGTTCTGGAAGATGTCTTCCTTTATTTGGACATTTGACATAAAGGTCCAGTGTGTAGCATCTAGCTGTTTCCAATCCCTTCGCCTCATCCTCTCCTAGTCATGAAGGAAAAAAACAACAGTGGCCACGAAATGTGTGGAAAATGCTAATATCTAGAGCCAGTGTTTAGTTTGTCCATTCTGGGCTACTGTAGAAACATGGTTCAATATCTTATGGGGTAACAAGCACAACAAAGTATTAATCCACAGATGAAAATAGTGCTCAGCAAACACACACACACACACACACACACACACTATTTAAAGTAACTTAAATAGTAATTAGTACTCAAACAGGAGTAACATTTACTGTTTAAGTAATGCTTGATTTTTTTGAGTACTTAAAAATGAAATAGTATGAGATGTCACTGGAGCAATGCTTGGGTTCATGTGTGTTAGGAAAAAACCACAGAAACTAAACCACACATAAGATGGACGCACTCCAGAAATAAACCTAAACCCTGACTGTTGTCATGGGAACTGACATTTGAAGAAATAGTTGAGTATGAAGCTGCCTTCTTAACAATGAGACAAAGTGACTCACTGATGACGTCACCGACGTGCCTCGAGCCATTTTTCTCGAGCTCAGACAAAACGTTGGCCTCAAAAGTCAGAGAAGCCACGCGGAAAAAGAAATCCTTGACGCCGTCCCCTGGATCAATAAAGAGACAGAGGAGAGAGCTTAGTGTGGAGGATGAAAACAGAAAATGTACGCTGGTTTGTTCATGTTAACGTGTGTTTGATTCCCACCTGACTTTGCAGAAACAGCCCAGTACTCTGCCTTGATTTCCTCTGACAGTCTGATGGCTTCCTGCTCGATCTGAGACAACTGATCAGGAGACTGAAACACACGGAGACGTTCATGAGAACATCAAGCTTCAGACCACTGCTCACTGCAGAATTAGGCACCATTATTTTACTAATGATAGTTTCAAACATCATTTAACATGAAGACTGGGCTTCATTCGGAACACTCAGCCAGCATTTGGCACATTTCGCCATGATTTATTTATTTCCTTGTATGTTTGATTAGTCATTGAGGTGGAAAACAGTCCAAAGAACCTGCAGACATTTAGCTCACATTGATTAACTCATCAGTTCACTGAGTAAAGCTCCATTTTAGAATAATTTCACCCACACTGAGGTCCTTCTTGGTCCCAACAAGGAAAAGTAAAACGCTGGATGGGTCATTTTCCTTCATGGCGTCCTCCAGCCACTGCCTACACACACACACACACACACACAATTATTTTAAAATTAAAATGAACTTAAACTTTATTGATTTATAGAGCACCTTTCATGCCAGCATGCAGTTCAAAGTGCTTCACAGAGCAGAGACAATGATGAATAGAATTTTGCAAAGACAGATGTGATAAATGAGGTCATACAATAATAAAATGTTAAAATAAATAAATGCCAATAAGAAAAAAATAATAAAAATAAATTAAAATGAAAAAATAAATAAAGTAAATATGATAGCATATCAATGAAATAAATGAAAGTAAATTAAAGTCCATGAAGTGAATAATCACAGCGGATAAGAAAGGCTTTAAAGCTGGACAGGAAATGCTGAAGCATCTTTAATAAAAGCCTAAAGACTAAAAAGAGTGTCTCAGATCCACACACAGACTGTTGCAGAGACAAGGGCCTGCAGTACACTCACATTTAAATGGTGTAATATAATGGTGTGATCATAACGTAGAATATTCTTTACCTGGCATGTGCTAAAGAGCTCACACTGCTTAGGTCAAACACCACGATGATGGCTAGAGGAACATAAAGAGTGTGTGAGTCAGTGTTCATGTTCTTTGGTCAGTGGTGAGAACAGTAGAGGCTGCTCTAAAAGTACCTTGTGCTCCTCTGTAGTATGTTGAAGCGATGCATTTGAAGCGCTCTTGGCCTGCTGTGTCCCACCTGAAACACACGATCACATGAGGCTTCATGAGAGAGAGAGAGAGAGAGAGAGAGAGAGAGAGAGAGAGAGAGAGAGAGAGAGAGGAGTTGTTCTTGTCCAGTTCAGGATCAGTGTGTCTCTGGTACAGTGACATACTCACAGCTGTAAGCTGAAGGGAACACCGAGCACCTCGAAACGCTCCATCTCAAAATCCACCCCTATGGTTGCTTTGTAGTTCTTATCAAACGCACCCTTACGGAACCTCGCAGGAGCAAGAGAACAGTGAGAACATTTATATTAGAGCTGCAACTAACAGTCGGTACTATTACTATGAATGAATCTCTCAATGATCTATCATTTTCATTCATCATTTTGTCTATAAAATGATACATTTATTTTACTTGATTACTTTCCATATCTCTCTCTCTCCTTTATGAAACTGGAAGTAACTAAAGTTAAACTGAGTGATGATGTAGAGTGTCAGCTGTATGTGCAGGTTGACCGTGTGTGACCAAACTCTATTTTGGCATTTGAAGCTTTGATAAAGTTGTTGATTGTCACAGGTGTTCCTAGGGAGTTTTCCACAGACGCATTAAGCTAAAAGGTAAAATAATGATTTATATGAGATAATTTCAGTCATCTAAAACTCATAAATGCTACTGATTTATGCAAAAATCCGTTGTAGTAACCTCAACTACAAAAAGTCAAGAAATAAAGTTCAAACGGACCAACTTTGAATCAAAGCTCTAAAAGTAGACACATAATCTTCTAATTGATTAAATCATTCGTGACTGCTTCTTACCTGCTAATAAGACACGTTTTCCCAACTGCAACATCTCCCACTACAATGACCTTGGCGATGTTGAAGCTGGCAACAAAAAGCCAATAGCGTCATTAAACAACAGCATGAAACAAACAAGCAACATGATCAATAACACGCAGACATCACAGCAAACAGCTTGCAGGAGTTGACACTTATTAACCTCTTTAATATGACGCCTCACAGCCCTCCTTAAACTCAAATCAGTGACTTTAAATTTGATTTCCTCAACAGACTAAAGACATGAAGGCATCATGGTTCTCAGTGTGCTGCTCCATTAAAGATAAATCATTTAATAACTTAATTAGTTTAGGTTTGATTTAAGCAGCCGCTCCACTGATTTTACAAATGAAGGAGTATTTGGTATGATTAACACACTTAATTCAGTTCAGCTTAACTGTCGCATGTATTCATACAGGTACAATCAGTGATATTTAAATGAAGCTTTTGAAGGATGATTAGATGCTAATGCTTCGACATTTATTTGCAGCCTAAAAAAACACAGCCCAGACTTGAGTCGCATTCTGCCCAATCATTTTTAATAGTTCATAAATACTGTGAGTTTAATAAAGGTCTCTGTCTGTCTCAAGCAGATGCAGAAAAACTAGTCCATGCATTTGTTACTTGTAGGCTGGACTATTGTAACTCTTTGTTATCAGGCTGCTCCAGTAAGTCTCTTAGGACTTTGCAGCTAATTCAGAATGCTGCTGCACGTGTTCTGACAGGAACCAAGATCAGAGATGACATCTCTCCCATTTTGGCTTCTTTGCATTGACTACCTGTTAAATCTAGAATAGAATTTAAAATTCTTCTCCTTACATACAAAGCTCTTCATGGTCAGGCACCATCATATCTTAAAGAGCTCATAGTACCTTACTACCCCTCTAGAACGCTGCGCTCTCAGAATGCTGGGTTCCTTGTGGTTCCTATAGTTTCCAAAAGTAGACTGGGAGCCAGAGCTTTCAGCTACCAAGCTCCTCTTCTGTGGAACAAACTACCATTTTGGGTTCTGGAGGCAGACACGGTCAACACTTTTAAGAGTAGACTTAAGACTTTCCTTTTTGATAGAGCTTATAGTTAGGGCTGGCTCAGGTCATCTCTTAGTTATGCTGCTATAGGACTAGACTGCTGGAGGATTTCCCATGATGCACTGAGCTCTTCTCTCCCTCTCTCTCTCTCTCTGTACACACTCATGTCTCATCAATGCATGTTACTAATTTAGCTTCTTCTGTTTTCTCGTCTCTCGGGTTCTCGTGGATCGTGGCTACACCTAGATCAGTGATTGGTCGAGCCTGCTGCTGTGGTACATATGTTATTACTACCTTTAGTCATATTTCCATTCAAGTTTATAGTTACAGTTATCATTATACTATTGCTGTTGTGCATCTGTGTATCTTTAAAAACTACATACTACATGGGTGACCAGTATGACCGTCCTTCTCCTTTAAATAAGATGTGATGGGAGCGGTTGATAGCTGCTGTCAGCTGACACATGCATGATCTAAAGGGATCTGCCAGAAAGAATTCATTTAATATAAATACATGTCACAGTGTGTGTCTTATTTAACCCTTTCTGTGATCTTACTTCACTGTGGCCGTCTTCTGTACCTGGCAGACGGCCTTCACCTGTGGATGGAAGCCATCTTTGGTGTGCAGCGCTGCATGTGGACTAAAGCACTGTGAAGAAAGTAGAGAGAGGAGTCAGACACAGCAAGATGTTCCAGTCATCACCTCTGTCTTCCTCTGGCTCAGTACATCTACTAAACTGTTGATGCTGAATGGAAAGCATGTATTTCTAAAAGTATCAGCTTAACATTAGCCATCATTAGAAAACAAGACTGCAGTTACAAGTTTTCTGAGGTCAACAGCCGTCCACTGTCAGAGGAGCAAAGATCAACATTTGAGTCTTTAATAGCCTCATCATCAATAGTAACACTGTTAGCTGTAATTGCATTACAGTGTGTGTGTGTGTGTGTGTGTGTGTGTGTATGTGTGTGTTACTAACTCTTGGCAGCTGAGTTATGATCCGGTCCTTCTTCACAGGTGGCAACATGCTGCTGCAGTGGATCACACGCACACGCACACACACACCTTCAAGCTGCCCCTCTTACTGACAGCAAACTTTTCATTCACTCGATGAAGACACACACACACACACACACACACACACACTTAACTTTCCTTTTCTTCACTACTTCCTTCCACAAAACCAGGCGAGGACACAATTTGTCATCCAACTTGTCCTGAAACCAAAAAATCATCAGCCAGTTTGAACATTTGCAGGCTGCACAACAGAAAGATGTTCTTTGATTTTACATCTCAAAACATGAAATTTCAATGTGTACATGATCCAGTGGATTAAATGCAACCTAACAAACAGTTTGTTTTTCTAAAGTGACATTTGTCATTGGACAGTTAGTCAAGGTTTAGAGAGACAGAGTACATTTACAGATGAAGGATGGAGGAAAAAAGCAAAACGATGTGACAGAGTTTAAGGGTTTAAAAGAAGTTTTACTTTACCTCAAACTGCTGAAGGAAATGTGTTGTGTCTCTGCAGATGTGATGATGTGATATCCAAAAGTCTGTCGAGAAAACAAACGTGCAACAAAAGGACGCCCACAGCAACGAAGTGAGTCTCCAGACGGACAAACAAGCAAATAATGAGACTGTCCTCATCATCGGGGGAGAGACCCAGAGACTACGCTGTCAGACAGCGCCACCCTGTGGCCACCGTTATTTTATTTCTCCGTGATTCAGAGCTTTCTAGTTTAAATGAGTTTCCAGAAATTATTCTGCAGTTTGCAGGAAGTAGTGAGAGAGAAGATGATGCACAGGAAGAGGTAAGTAGATAGATAGATAGATAGATAAATAGATAGATAGATAGATAGATAGATAGATAGATAGATAGATGTAATGTGTAGGCACTTACTTCTATGTGAACTGCTTTATACACCGTGTATATACACTGCATAGTTTTGTACTGGCTTGTCATATATTTTGTGTGTGAATTTTCTATGTAGTTTTAAGTAACTTGCCAAATGATTGTAGTGAAAAAGTACAGCATTTTCCTGTAATGGAGTAAAAGAAGCTACAGTAAAGTAAGTTACTTTTCAACATTTTGAAAGATTTAAGATTCATCATCTAGCCATGTAGTTGTTTATTGCAACCCCCTCCCCTCACCCTTTCCTTCCTAGTATGAATGAAACACCCTACCTAGAACCCAGTTCAGTTTGCCATTCTGGGCTACTGTAGGAACATGGCAGTTCAACATGGCAGCATCATGTGGATAATAATAAATATAGCCAGCTAAATCTTTCACACTGGACTTTTAATATACCGTATATTTTATTCAAGACAAGACAAGAATGGGCAGAGCATGAGAGATGCATGAGGCTTCTGAAGCGCCGTTTCGAAGCCGAAAATCTGCAGCCTGGTCATCATCACTATGTTGGCTGTCCTGCTTCTTCCGCCTCCCGGTTAATCTAAAAATCAAATCAGCAAACATGTAGATCTTTGACAGACCTGAGGCAGGCCGAAACATGGCTGGCTGCACAAATAAGCCATCTGTAAAAGCACCTGTCAATCAAATCGTACACGCTCTTAATTCTGCATAACTTTAGGCCTTAATATAATTTCAACAGGTGAGTTGTATAAAAATTCACCCTCAGTACAGTTGTCATGAACGGGGAAATTAGCTATAGAGACCAAAACTGTTTTTTGTACCAGGCTGTAAACATGTTAATTTCTGCTGTGAAGTTGGGGCCAACTCTAACCATTGCATTTTAACACTAGTGATGTGTTGATCGCTTTAATTGAAGGATGAGAGCCAGCTCCTGTCCGCGAGCCGTTAAGTGCTGTAAATGCAATGAAAACAGTTGGCTACAGCAATTTATTGATATTAGAAAATGTAATTTTTACTTTTGAATACATTCAAGGATGTATGGAATAATTTAAGTGATATATGTGTACACATCATCACAAATCATAAGTCAAAACAGCACCTAATTTGGCTTAAAGGGATCAGTAGTAAAATGAAGAGCCGGGTCTTCTTGGTGAGCTGAGTCAAATGATCTGACTCCCTAAAAAGTACAGAACTTCCCATCACTATGTAACACTCAGGCTCTGTCCATTCTTTATGCCAGGGGTGTCCAAACTTGTTTTAAAGAGGGCCAGATTTGACAATGTGAAGATGCCCGGGGGCCAATACTAACATTTAAAAAATGAAAAAAATAAGAATAAAAGTTACATACAAATGCACTGTTCTGTAACAATCATTGTAACAATTATCTTTTTTTAATTACAATGTAACCAAATCTAATCCAGTCAGGCGTGAACAAATCTAAAAACCAGTTCTTCCTTTCTTTCACATCTGGAGTCAGATAACAAAATAAACTGTATGGAATACGTTAAACTTGTTGAAGTTGATACAAATCTGAACCTCATGTTCATTCTAAACATGACTTATCATGAGTAACGTAAAGTCTGTTAACATTTAAGTCTAAAACGTTTCACTCTTGCTCGTCTTTAACAAAATCATTCAGAAAGTAATATTTAGTGTCACATCTACAGATAAATAACAGCAGCAGTTATGTCCTTAAAGGTTCAAATGCTTCATTATGTCAACCAAAAAAGTCAAATCTGTCAGCCACACAGTATCTGACAATCCTAGCAGGCCATAAATAATGTATTATAAAAATAATACCTACTTACCTACTTTGAACGGGTCATGATATTCACCCTCCGGTACAACAGGTGGCGGCAGAGCGCCTTTCACGACGATTTGTAGCCAATGCCACAAGAGTGACGTATTTTCCCTGCGACAGTCAGCATATAAAAGCTTCGCCAGCAGGGCTTCTGTCTCTTCCCTGGCTTCCTGTGCTGGTGGTCACACGCTCCGTGGACTCAGACGTGTCTGTTGAAGTTACAGGGCGGGAAAAGGAGGCCGCAGTACGACGTTGTCATCTGTGTGCTGAAGCTGAAGCTGAAGCTGAAGCTGAAGCTGAAGCTGAAGCTGAAGCTGAAGCTGAAGCTGAAGCTGAAGCTGAAGCTGGTCAAACGTGCTGGCTGCGAGCTGCAGTGTGTTAGCATTGAGCTGCCGGGCCTCGAGCCAGCAGCCACGTGGGAAGACAAAGATGAAGAGAGCACGTGAGTTAGCTTCTTTCTTTGTGTGTTTTACTGCAGACATTGAACTGTTCATAACTACGTTTAACTCTAAAAGGCAAGGTTCTCATAGCCACGTGACCTCACTGAGATTAGCAGTTGGCTGTAATCCTACCCAGACCTCAGATGACACGTTGATGTTTGTAAATGTTTCATACCACTTCATGATAAATAACCTGTTTGAATGTGTTTGTCTTCAGTGTGGAAGCTCTCTGTGAGGTTACTGTAAGCCCGCGTTGGATC
This sequence comes from Sciaenops ocellatus, assembly GCA_033000465.1. Classification (NCBI taxonomy): domain Eukaryota; kingdom Metazoa; phylum Chordata; class Actinopteri; family Sciaenidae; genus Sciaenops; species Sciaenops ocellatus. The sequence goes on from CP136870.1 coordinate 2,558,370, forward strand.
GACGCAGCCTGACGTCCGTGTGAGGTGAGTGACAGTGAGGTGAACTGTCTGCTGCCTCCATGCAGTCTGTCAGTGATGAAAACTGTGAATAGGAAGTGCCGTCTGATGCGACAACTGACGATGTTTCATAATCACTGTTCTGAGCCTGAGTCTGCATTTTTATGGATCACAGTGGTCTGATCTGTGAACTGTTAATGCTAATTATATAACTTTTCTCTGGCAGGTCAGAATGGGCTAACTCCAGATGATGGAAGTCAAGACTGAGGTTGGTTTAATAATGCACTTAATAATATGCATAGTTATTAAATGTAGTGATGAAATCTAAACTGAAATAGCTGGAATTACCGGCAGATTGTTCAGTGGTGATCATTGGTTTTCTGAGCATTAAGAGTTCTGTAAGATGTTAAAATGAATAGACAAAATGTGACCATGAACTAAACGTGACCTCTTCTCCTGTAGCTGGAAAAGACTCACAAGGAGATGTCGGACGAAAATCTGCCCACTGGAGTGTGAATGACGGGTGAGTGAGGCGTCCTCATTAGTGTGGTACTCCTGTGAAGCTTTGTGGTGATGACCTGAGTAGGACGTGCCGTCAGATGCGACAACTGATCTCCTCCGGTTTTTCTCTTTACTCAAAGTCGTCTCCCTTCTGTGATCTGAAGTTGTCTTTTTCCTCCGACAGGAAACCATGCAGCTCTGCGTGTGCTCCTACCTGGACCAGCTGACTGACTGAACAAAGTTAATTTCTCGCAGGTGAATTTGCATCGTGCATTTTTAAAAAATGGAACTGGCTGCTTCTGTTATGATGAAACTTAAACTGAAATAGCTGGAATTACCGGCAGATTGTTCAGTGGTGATCATTGGTTTTCTGAACACAGTTAAACAAAGATCTCACTGTGAAAGGGTTTGATTCAAGTTCTTCACTCAGATGTGTTCTTGTTTCTCAGGGTGAAGTTGGTTACTGAAGATTCCTACATGAAAGTGGTTCTTATGGGCTGAGCTGCTGAAGTGTAAGTAAAAGATTTTTAGATTCTAAACTTTAAAAATGGTCAAATAAGCTTAACCTCTCCTTTTGTACAATGGGGAAAAATCAAGTTAATTGAGGCTCATTTGCTCAGAGCTGAATGAATCCTGAGCTCTCAGTGATGAAAACCTGGAATAGGAAGTGCCGTCAGATGCGACAACTGACGATAGTCTCTAATCCACTTTTCTGAGTGTCTTTAAGCTCACGCTCATGGAAAATCCAATTTTCAAAATGCATGTATTTGAACTCTTTACCATGTTTTCTTGCAGGTGCCCATGTGATCTGCCTCCTGCAGTCTGCTGACAGGTGACTGACAGGTAACTTTGAAACTGTAGTACACAAACAGCTGTGATCCACTGTCGTGATGAAATCTAAACTGAAATAGCTGGAATTACCGGCAGATTGTTCAGTGGTGACTCTCGGTTTTCTGAACATTGAATGGCAGCATCCCATAGTACACCTGCATGAAATAACTTGCTGACAGACATCCTGTCTCACCCTTCAGAATTGGATCGAGAGGCTCCCGGGCTCTGCCGGTGTGTACCTGCAAAGCTATATGTGGTAAGACGTGATTAATTTATAAGCAGAGAATGGTCAAACTGAGGTGTTCATAACTAGAGGACCAAACTGTGCCGGTCAAATGTAACTCAATGCATCAGGATGACCCCTGCTGGGTAGACTTGGTCATTGCAGCAGTAAATATCACAAGGATCCACTCAGAGTGGAAAGAAATGAGAGGATCATTATTCCTATCCACATTTCTAGGACTGAATTTAGACAGGTCATCTCATGTTGACTGGTACTGCTGCAGTGAGGTGTAGCCTCTAGCAGCATGATGGAAGGAAACATGACGAACTGACAGAATCATGGTGAAACGCTGTAGAAGCGGTCAGATTGTGCGAATTAGAGACGAGGGTTAAGGATGAGTCAGTTAATCCTCCCACTCTTTACCGATCTCTGCTTTTCATTGCACTGATCAGCTGATCTTTGTCTGCAACATGAATTACTCATTATGCAAAGGCTAACCTGGCTGTTCTCTTCAGGTGGACTCATGGACACAGGTCTGAAGATGATGCCAACATGTTTGAGAAATATTTTTGTGAAGCTGAAATGTTATGATTGTAATAAATTGTAATAAAATAAATTGTAATAAATTGTTAAAAGCCTGACTGAAAGCTTCTTGAACCTCCACAAACAGCCAATTTTAGAAGCAAACCTACAGTGACAGCCACGTGTACACACAGCATGTAAACTCAGAACAACTTGGGTGATTTAAATCTCGGGTAAGTGTGAACCAAAATCAAGTATAGAAGATATAAAGATATGTACAATGTTTCACAAGGAGCTGTACAGTTCTGTGTAGTAAGTATTCAGCAGGTAGTGTGCAGTTCAGTGTGCCGAATATTTAAATGTTCAGGATATTTAAGACATAAAAGTTAAAGGTGTGCCGTGTAACAGCCAGTAAACTATGCTAATGTAACCTGAGGGTGAAAGTTGGTGTACACTATTAAAAATAAAGGTCTGAGTTGGAACCTAAAGTGGTTCGTCATGGTGATTCATAGGGAACCTTTACAGATCTGCAAGGAACATTTTAAGTTAAGTACCTTTTATCTAAAAGTGTTTTTTTTTTTTTAAGGTACAGTGTAAGATTTGGGGCCTCTATTTTCAGAATAAGGCTAACATGGAATATAATATTCATAACTGTTTTGATGCATGTATTTGTACAGTAGTCCAGAACAGACAAACTAAACACTGACTCTAAACAGGGTCCTTAAAGTGTTGTTTCTCCTTTACATTAGGAAGGTGAGGGTGACGTGAGATTACAATGCAGTGATTGGACCACTAAATTCTACACACTGGACCTTTAAGTCAGTAGGTTTGGTATGTAGCAGCTGTGACTTAGAACCACAAAAAATAAATGGTAAACTATAATTTTACTGAAATTCAGTCAATATTTTGCAGAGTTATTTTAGTTATTTTCTAAATTCTGATCAAGTACAGATAATTATCATTTAAATAAATTTGAATGTAATTTAAGAAAGCAGATAACACTAACTGTCACTAATGGCATAATACATAAAATAACAGTTTGGTTGTTACTTTACAGAAAATGTCTAATGTTACAATTTTAAACAAAATTTTGACAAAACTTTTTTAAAATTTTTAATTCAGTTCTCCAAAGAACCTTAAACAGTAAGAAGGTTCTCCAGAGAACATATCAAGAACCAGTTTTTCTTAGAGTCAAAAGGAGGCCAGCAACAAGACTGTGGCGTGAAGTTTTAATCCTGATCGCCTCCTGTCTGAAGGAAGTGTCTCAAAGAGTTTGTGTCCAGGGCGCCTCAGGGTCCTGGAGGAGTTCAGGTCCTGGAGAGTTTGAAGGTTGCAGCCAATCACCTTCTCAGCAGACTGAAGGACACGCTGCAGTCTGCCTCTGTCCTTGTCTGTGGCAGCAGCGTACCAGGTGGTGATGGAGGAGGTGAGGAAGTACATCCTCTGCTGGGCTTAACTACAAGAAACCACAAACACAGCAACTAATCTATGCTCACGGTTGGTAAACATGTAGAAGACTTCAAGGTTCAGTGTGAGAGGAAGAAGCTGAATATTGCACCATGTTTGATCCCATAAAGCTGAATTTTGGTGCAAAATGGTGACTCTGTGGTTCCCAAAGGACCTCTTTTCTATCACTGAGTAAACTGACGAGTCCTGACTACGTGACATGTTTTATGGATATTTTATCTTGTGCTCAATGCATAATAACAGAACAACTGATAAACTGTACAATTCACCCATACAGTTCACACAGTAGCTGCAGGAAGTTTGTGTCAAACAGTTCGGATGAATGTTTCCTGTGAATATCACATCAGAGATGAAACCTTTAGGAGCATTTTATACAATCCTGTCTGTGCTATGTATTTTTCTATTTTTCAGCAATCATATATACTTATTACACTTGTTATATAATAAATATAATAATAATTGTCATATTTACTGTATTAAATCTTAAATTATCCTTGCTATGTCATCAGAGACAACAATACATTCAGTGTATTTCTTCTTTTGAAATCTTCCTTCCAGTCTGGATCGTCTGTTTGTGTTTAGTCCTGTCTGATCCTACACACTGCCCATGTCAACACTCCGGGTTGCGGTATATGAAGCAAACTTGATGCAAACACAGCGCGGAAGCAAGCAAGCAAACAAAGTGGATCAACAATCAACAAAGCAGAAATGTGGTGAACACAAGGAAATATTGGAGTTGTGTTTGAGAGATAAAGACAGCTTAAAGCCCAGAAGGACTCAGAGCGCCTGTTCAATATTTCACTATAGTGAAGTAAAACATGCAGAAAATAAAGCCACCAACATTCTATCTTAGATCATTTAGACTGTCATCAATAGTATACATGATAATGTTGAGGTCTGTGTGCTTTCAGCCCAGTTTCCTCTTGTAAATCAAAAAATATCTCCACCATAATCATCCCTGCTTTTTAATATTATGGATGCTCTAAGATTCTGTTGTGAGACTTGACCACCTTGTTGTGTGAGATGTTTCTTCTACTGAGTCTATTGGGGAGTTCATATGTGCTGAACGTAACTGCTGTGAAACTGCTGTGTTTTTGACAAATTGCATATAGACCCCAGTAGAATTCTAGAAAACAGAAACACCTCACATATCAAACCACACAACAATAACAGGTTGTAGCTCGTGTTTTTAACAACGCATGAGAAAAATAGCTAAAAGTGGCTGTGACATGGTGAGTCCTCCCTACAGACTCTTCGGCACACTTCCCCTGCAAAAACAACTTCCGCCTGTTGTGGAGAAATTGCTGAAGTCAAAGGCCAATGGTGAGGTCAGGAGGGAAGAAAGTGTTCAGGAGCCTCTGATGTCTTATGCTGTAATTTTTATTGACACTTGGCCAAGGAGAATTAGAGACACTCTCAAAGTACATCAGAAGTGCCTGAGTCGGTCTCACATTCTGCCCAACTCATCCTGGTGGATAGACTTTAAACCCCAAGATAACACCACAAATACTATACGCCCAGAATTAGCCAAAGAGAATGTCTTTACCCATGGAGGTGTTATTGTCAACATATTCTAGTCTGGAGACACAGATGTCTGTTTACGCAGATTGGAACGTCAACAGCCAGCTATCTATTATGTCTATGAAGGCAGCAATAGGTCTCTTCGACCCTGGCCACCACAGTGTTGAGATAGACTGGCACCTCCTGTTCCCAATCAAAGCCAAACAACTAATACTGCTGAGGACCTCAAGGCCCACACGTGACCTCGAGTAACCTAAGGATAGAAAATTCCATAACACCGCCTTTGGCAATAAGAACCACAGGTCCTGCTGTTTACTGGTGATGATTATGTGATGTGATTGTGATACTTAAATTCAATAACTTTGTAGCTTTCACAGTGGTGTTGTCTGTAGTGTGTTCAAAAAGTTTTATGACAGAAGAAAATTGATAAATTTATCCATAATCTGCCCAGACTTTGTAGGACAGTAATTTTCACAATGACTTTCTGTGTTGATCCACTTCATTTGCTTGCTTCCATGGCTGTAGCACGCTGTATTTGTGGCAAATTTGTTTCATATCTGGCAACCCGGAGGTTTGACATGGGCAGTGGGCAGCGACACACAAACGTTCTGGACTGGAATGGAAAGGAGAAATACTGGTTGTAGTCATGTTGTCAAGAAGTCAGTATTTCAATTCAGCATGTTTGCTTAATCTCTGTTGTCATAGCATGGTCATTTTAAGATTTAATACAATAAATATGTGACCCCACAGGAAGCTTTGGCGACCTAGGGGGGATGGGTACCACCATGATGGGAACCATTACTTAACCTCGATTCCTCGAAACTCAAAAACTGGTTGGTTGAGGATATTAATGCCATACAAATTAGACGTTGCTGTCATACACGAAAGGCTTAAATGGATAAATAGTAATTAAACCTTCATCCTGCAGCTGGGATTTTATATGTGTCTTAAAATATGGAGGATGAGCCACGTTAATCTCTGTCTACACCCTAAATCCTTTATAATACACGAACATTGTGCAATGTGCAGCCTTTAGGTTGATTTGCTAAATCTGACTGTAGGTGAGTAATTCAATACGTGGCAGGATGCAGGTCTGATCTCGACTATAAATTATTTGCAGGATTACTTCTTCAGTCACTCTGTGTTTTTTGCTTCAAACAGCTGCCAGAATCCAACTTCACGGGTAAGTTCTGGATTTGCATGTCACCCTTCTGCTATTTACTCATTTGAGTTTTCCTCAAAGTTGTTGACCAGTTGCTTTCCTCTGCTACTGCTCTCCAACATGACATCCACCTCTGTGAACATGATTCACTCCCTCTACGAGGATAGAGGTGAAGGAAGCCCTTCTAACCCAGTGAAATTTAAAGGCCAAGACTTTAAGCAGCTCAAAGAAACTCTGCTCGGTCAAGGGAAGAAATTTGAAGATGAAACTTTCCCGGCAAACCTCAACTCTCTGGGAAAACTGGAAGATTTCACCTCGGAGCAGCTCAGTGAGGTGGAGTGGCTTAGACCACGTGTAAGTAGCCACCGTCTAAAATCATGAAACAGTTACAGCGTTTCAGAAAGAAAAGATTCAAGTGTCTTTCACCCTTTATAGGACCTTAACCCTGGTGCAGTATTTGTTGTTGACGGGGGCTTCAAGGTTCGACTTCAAACAAGGAGAAGTTGGTACGCTAACTTGAACAATTATGAATATCCTCCTCATCATTTGTGTTGTGCAGATTTACAGTAAAGCCCTTTCCAACTCAGGTTTATGATTAGTTGAATTCTCTGATGCTGTTGTAATGTGCTCTGTGGTAACCTGCAGGAAACTGCTGGTTTCTTTCATCTATTGGAGCGTTGACTCTTCGCAAGCTGTTGATGGCCTCCGGATCAAAGCTTCAAGGATAAATACGCTGGGATTTTCCGCTTCAAGGTGAAGTCATCTTTTCTTGAACCCCAGACAATCCTGAGTGGATTCTTTAGATCTGAAATGTGTTTTCAGGGTGAAACTATTTACATAACTTTGTATTAATTACAACGCCTCGTTTCTCTTTGGATAGTTTTGGAGATTTGGAAAATGGGTGGATGTTGTCGTCGATGATTTGTTGCCAACACGCAACAAGGTACCTGAGTCAGTTTCCTCCAGGTCTGGAAAAGAGTTCTGGGCTCCCCTGATGGAGAAAGCATATGCCAAGTATGTGCACATGTATCCACACTGTACAGTGACATTAGATAAAGACCAGAGATCAAAACCTCAGCCAACCATTTATTTTACAACAGTTGAAATATCTCAGTTTGTTTCATCACTGTGGCAAAAACACTGATCATCTAAAACATTCAGGTTCAGATCACTATAAATATTTCTTGGCCAATGTCCTTTTAGGTAGGAACACAAGAAATAAAAATTTTAGCGTTTCTTGACTCCAAAATCAGTGCTGCTGCATTCAGAGGTGCCCGTTCATGTTCTTTGCTTCAGGATTTGTGGATCTTATGGAGACATGATCAATGGAAACCCACCTGAAGCCTTCAAGGACTTCAGTGGGGGGGTACACATGACCCACACGCTGGCCAAAAGCCCATCGAACCTGTGGGATGTCATGAACACAGCTGTCGAGTGCAAAACTATGATGGGTTGTGGGACTTATACAGAGGTAAGAGACAGAATTATGATTCATTAGGTTAGGACATGTAGGTTCATAATAACCATCATCCACTGTAAACTTGTGAAATGTGTCTGTTTCAGGAGAAAGGAAAAGAGATTTTCAAAAAGTTTGGTCTGGTGGAGGGTCACGCCTTTGCTGTGACAGGAATCAAGCAGGTTTGTACTTGACACAACATGGAGTACTTTAACTTGTTACTGCTCTCTTTGAATAAGATATAAAATCAGTGTTATTAATATGTAAGCACAGGCTATTGTTATATATTATGATTCATTCAACAGGTAGCAAGCAATGAGACCAAAGTGAAGCTGATGAGAATCTGGAACCCGTGGGGTGAGAAAGAGTGGAATGGAGACTGGTGTGACAAGTAAGGAGCCGTGAAGCTGTATCTGAATACTGAGGCTAACATGATGGATCTTCATTCCATAATGCTACATTCATGTAGTTTAGCCTTCTTCATAAGAATCCCTGCAAAGCAGTTTGTTGTATGAATTATAAGCAAAGCTGATTTGTGTTACAGGTCAGAGAAGTGGAATACTGTAAGCACTGAGGAACGTGACCAGTGTCTGTACGTGCGCAACGATGGAGAATTCTGGTAAAACAAAAAAGCATTAACTAAAAAAAACAGCTATAAAGTTAACATGACATACCACAACATACGGGCAGCATTTCTTTATTAATAAATGCTGGAGGCTTGTTTTAAGTTTATCGAGGAGTTAAGGCAGGGTGTTGTGTCTTTTATGGTTTGTAAGCCTCTGGTTCTCCCTCTAGTGGTACATGAAGGAAATATATGCTGAAAATGAAATAGGAATTTTCAAATAAAAATAAACTATGAGATCACTGAACTGTAATTTACAACAAGTTTTGCATTTCCTGTAATAATTTATATAAATGTCTACCTGCTTCATAGTCACATTCATCCACTTAGTGCACACGTACATCCATGATTAGATACAAGCTAATATGTGATGACGATATAGTAAGTGGTAAGATAAAATGAATGGGAAACACTCCAAACAGGAACTATTAGGAAGAGTAGTGTGGCTTAGGCCTCCTGCATAAACAGTCTTTAACTGAATTGGGCTGGTTGCCACTGTGGTGGCACTGGAGTCATGGGTGGAGCTGAGCAAGAGAATAACTAAAGGTGTGAAATGTCCACACAACAAGATGAATCATTGTGTGTGTGGTTCTGAAACAATAAAACTCAAGTAATGGAGAATCTGTCATAGACAGAAAGGAGAACCAATGCATCTCCACAGATAACAGCTGGCATGCAGATCAGAAACCCTCATTGAAAGCTGTGATCTTGCTTCTTGTCACTTTTTCAGGATGGAGATGAAGGACTTTTGTCTCTATTATGAAGAAATGGACATCTGCTGTGACAGTCCCAACTTTGTGGACAGTGATCCTAACTGTAAGTGGAACTGTTCACAGAAAGAAAGCAGCTGGGTGGTTGGACAATCTGCTGGGGGCTCTGATTATTTCACAGGTGAAGTCAGAGTTTTCATAACTGTATTTCATAAACATTCATTGGTTGATTGTAGTGCTTTATTGTACATGGTAAACTCACATAGCCATAAATGACACCCTTAGCTATAAGCTCCCAACACCCGTAGTTACTGCTGCTATGTGTGTGGCTCAGGTGGTAGAATGGGTCATTCACTTCAGGCTCCTCCAGTCTGTCAAAGTCGGGCAAGATACTGAACCCCTTTTCATTGTTTGAATGGGATTCATTATTTTTTGATGAGCAGTTGGTACCTTGCATGGCAGCCTCTGCAATCAGTGTATGCATGTGTGTGAATGGGTGAATGTGACATATAGGGTAAAGCGCCTTGAGTGGTAGGAAGGCTTGAAAGGTGCTGGCTAAAAGCTCTTCTTCTCTTGTCTCAAACTGACTCTTTAATCTTTCTGGATGAACTGAAGCCAAAAACATGTTTAACTCTTACAGTAGAAAAAGGTTTCAGGATCATCTGTTATAAATAAAATGTAAATGTTATGCTGGAGCCGCTAATGTTAGATTAGATTGTGATATAGTATTGCAGTATAGCATCTTTGCTCGCACACAGACGTTCCTATCCTGAACAGGGATTTTTCACATGCACCACAAAATATTGCATTAAGCTAATGATGTGCTCCTGGACTTTACACTACACTAAGTTGCTGTCATTTATGTGATAAGCTAGGTAGCCGTGCATGCTAATGTGTGCAATTTATGATAGCAGACAAGCAGATAATTTCTGCATGTAATGAAATATAAACCTTGACAGGCCTGCTATGGCTACTTAATATTGCTGTTCAGAGTTGGCTTGGCCAAAGGTCAGTTAGAGATCTTAAAAAAAAAACTGAGGCTAAATAAAGTAGAGCCTGACCAGTACTGGATATTTGGGGCAGATGCTCTTGCCAATATTACGGATTAAAAAATTCTGGTAACAATATATCGGCTGATATTCTTTATATATGAAGAACCATACATTTTTTGTATGATCCCTTAAACTTACATGATATATATGTAATGGAGGTTTAACAGCAACTTAACAATTAATATTATTGCCCAAAATGACATCAGTGCACTGAAACAGAAAACTTCACTGGAAATTGTAATAATGTAATAATTATAAATAACTATTCTGTGTAATATACTATACTTTTCTGCACTGTGTCTGCCCCGGTGCCACTAATGTATCGATATGTGATATATACTGACCAAACGATATATCAGCCTGGCTGTAAAAAAAGAGGAATAAAGAGTACAATAATCATAATCATAATAATAAATCTCATACTTTTCCTCAGAGGGGTTTTGGACAAACCCACAGTACCGTCTCACAGTGAAGTCAATGGAGTACCAGGGAGACAAGAATATCCTCCTGTCTCTACTGCAGAAGCCAAATGAAGAACATGGCAGCAAAGTTAAATATCACGCCGTGGGGTTCGTCATCTTCCAGGTCAGTGCTGTGTTCAGATCTGCAGGCGTGGTCATTGTGTTACAGTTTTGTTGTGTGTCACTCATATTTTGTGAATTGCAAAATATCTAATCTGTCCTCATCCTTCATTCTTAACAGGTGCCATCAGAGGTACATTTTATTTTTGTATTAAACACATAATTAAGGGCATACATGAAGTCTACATATATACATTAATTAAAGGAAATGTCCCATTTCTAATCTTTACAGGCACCCAGAGGGCGACTTCCATTTTCGCTCTTCAAGGAAGCCAAACCTCTGAAGGTCAGTGAATTCAGCCAATCCAGAGAGCTGATTGAGTTTCACAGTCTGAAGCCGGGAGAGTACCTGATCGTTCCCTGCACCAACAAGGCCTCAAGCTTCGTCATCACTACCTACTCCAAGGTGGAGGCTGAGATGGAGTGAAGACACCTGAGGGACAACTGATGAAAGCAATTCATAAGAATGATCATTAAAAGTCATTTATAGCCTCTAGTTGATGTTGCACTACAAACAAACTAATAATGTATGTGCACTTATAAATGACATACATATCACACATCATAAATCATGTAGTAAGCCATTTGTTTTTTGTTTCCCTGATGAAATAAATATTTACAGACCATTTCCCAGACCATGAATGATTTATTTAGTATTAAGTAAGTAATAGTAAGTGAGTATTAGTTAAGTAAGTATAGTACGTAAAAGTATTAAGCATTGAATCTGAAACTGCAGTTCAAACAGTTGTACCAGTGGAGGGCAGTACTCACCTAAAAAATCATATCCAATCTTACAAACTGATTATGGTAAAAGCTGTTTCATTTATTCATAGATGTAGGACACTTTATTGATCCCTTGAGGGTGAAATTATTTTTTTCACTCAAGTTTAACACACATTTCTACCCGAAGTACAAGCACACACAAGCACACAAAGGGCTCATGCAGTTAGGGGGTTCCGTAACTCACTCAAGGGCACTTCAGCAGTACCCATGAGGTGAACTGGCCCTTTCCAGCTACCAATCCACACTCCATGCTTTGGTCCATATTGGACCATATTGAACCAGCCACCCTCTGATTCCCAAGCCAAGTCCCTACAGACTGAGCTAGTGCCGCCCCATCAGATACTGTCCCAGATATTGCCCACATACCGAAACCTAACTAAAGGCTGACAGTTGCAGGATGAGCTGGCTTCCTACCAATTGTCTGGAGCCTGCCCACCAGCACAACAACCTTTAGGTAAATACATAAATAAACTTAATAAATAAATAAATAAATAAACACAGATGATGTATGGGTTGCCGTTTGTAAAGCGGCTCACGCTGAAAATAACAGCAACATTTTGTCACATTGAGCTTCAAACAATGTTTAAAAAACTGGTGTGAATTTTTGAGAGTCACTTTTTTGCACATTTACAACAACATTTGTCAACTTAGAGATATTTTAAATAGTTAAATCCAAATATTAAATGTTACACCTAAATGTTAAATCTAAATGTTAACTTTTGTGTTTTACGGTACATATTTTAAAGATTTGTGTATGGTCATATATATTTTACAAGTCTTGTGAATTGTATACTTAATTCAAAATATTTTTAAATAAATTATTGTAAATATTTTATTGAGTTTAAAATAAACTTGTGCACATACATTAGTCACTTATATAAATAAATATACTTATAAATAAATCTGCAGTCCTATATAATCTTTTTAATTACATTACTTTCTATTTTTGTATAAATTTATTGTTTCAAGCGCATTGTTTGCATTGAAAGGCATTCAGTGTTGTGAATCAACCGTTAAAGTTGTTAAAATTGCAACGAGGCCTTTATGCAAGCGAACATGACAGATCAGTCATCGTGGCTGGCTATAGTGGCTACAGGTCATAAGTCCCACACCCTTCATAAAAGTGACTGTGACAGACTCACTGCTACCGGCTTCTCTCAGCACAAACAGTCTTAGACAAATGCCGTTTCTCAATGGTCTTTATTTGTCAGGGCGACATGCCACTAACTTCACCCACACAATACAGCCGTTCGCAGGCCTCTTCAACGTCTCGCTGCCGTCTGCTGTGTGTGGATCTCTTCCAGTCACACTCTGCTCTCTCGGCCGGTCCAGCGCGCTCCTGAAAAAGGGGACAGTGATTAGTTAACAATGTGCAGGTGTGCTAATCATCTCCCCTTGCGCTGCTCTCCTGAGCCCTCTCCACACCTCTCTCCCGCAGCTGATGCACCACGCCCCCTCCACAGTGACACTAAAAACTCAAAGTACTCTTCAAATAAAGCTTCTCCAAATGTGTTTGTTATTTTAGGTAGTTATTATCACGATAATCCATGTCCAAGAGTCCATTTCCCCGGATGAGATGGTTTTTATTCGTTATTTGACACTATAAAAACACTCTGACCTCCTCGAGCTTTTATTTTGGTACGTCCGTTTACCGGCATTTTGAATTTGCATATTAGTTAAATATTTAGTTTCACCCGAAACATTTAGATTTAACATTTAGATTTAGATTTAGATTTAACATTTAGATTTAGATTTAGATTTAACATTTAGATTTAGATTTAACATTTAGATTTAGATTGAGATTTAACATTTAGATTTAACTTTTAGATTTAGATTTAGATTTAACATTTAGATTTAACATTTAGATTTAGATTTAACATTTAGATTTAGATTGAGATTTAACATTTAGATTTAACTTTTAGATTTAGATTTAGATTTAACATTTAGATTTAACATTTAGATTTAGATTGAGATTTAACATTTAAATTTAGATTTAGATTGAAATTTAACATTTAGATTTAACATTTAACATTTAGGTGTAACATTTAATATTTAGATTTAACTATTTAAAGTATCTAAAGTTGACAACTGTTGTTGTAAATGTGCAAAAGAGTGACTCTCAAAAATTCATACCAGTTTTTTAAACATTGTTTGAAGCTAAATGTGACAAAATGTTGCTATTATTTTCAGCGTGAGCCGCTTTACAAACGGCACCCCATAGGATGATGGCTCGTTCTGCACCACAGGTCCAGACATGGAAATCCCTGCCTCTGTGCTGTGTCTTTGTGCCCTTTTTGTCGGGTGCCCACCCTCCCGGTGGCCGGGCCTGGATCCCCAAGTATATTCAATGACTAATTGATAATTGATATTCCCCCGCCACACATCGTCCCATTTCTTCTTCTTTTTCTTCTTCTTCTTCTTCTTCTTCTTCTTCTTCTTATCTATTAATCTATAAACACCTTATCACACAAATAAAAATAAATAAATACATAAATAAAAGATATTGTCCTTGACCTCCAACTTTCCAAAACCCCCCAACCTTCACAAAAATGTATTGCTATTGATTGGTGATTCTCTTTGACCATTTGACTACCATTTTTATGTCTGGTGTCAGTGTACATGTGAGCTTGCAGGTGACACCAAACACATTCCTGCCTGATCTGCTAGCAAGTAAACATGGATGTAAACATGAATCAGCCTCACTTTCTGAAGAACGAAATTAATTCACCACATTTGTTAGACCTTGGCAAGACAATGTCCGAGTGCTGAACACTGAAAGAAACTTTCATAAAACACCTTTAAGCTTGTCCTGGGGCATTTTGAAGTGTGCGACAAGCCCTGCGTTTCATTTTAAAGGTTTAATCCTGAAAATCTATTCTCTCAATCAGCTTCTTACTCTATGGGGTCCTACAAAAACATATGTGAACTTTATGATGTTAACTATATATACTTATACAAAAACGATGATTCTGATGGAATTTCAACATTGAATCAATGTTACCTTGCTATCTGGGAAGTCAACACTGTGAGGTTCCAGGTTCCTTCATACACAAAAGTCTTTCCATGCATTAGTTTTAAATTTAAATTTTATTTTAAATTAAAGGTGTCTGTCTATTTTAGTTTTAGGGTTTGTAGACCTTGCAGAGACACTGGTATTCCATGATCTGACACCTCTGAGACACTGTCCAAAACCCCATCTGTCCTGTGGGAAGTGAACAGAGCCATCTAGTGCAAAACTATGATGGAATGTGGGACTTATGGAGGGTAAGAGAAGAAATACCTGGAGATTTAAAGGTAATTATCATCCTGTTATGTTGAATAGTAGCAGGCCCAAAATGCAAACACAAACCTGAGAGCAGAGAGAGTGAGAGGGGGAGGACCAGAGGCCACGGCCAGCAGCACTCACAAACTGCCTTTGCCAATACGAGTTGCACAGGTTTGTACTTTACACAGCATGTCTCGTTCTTCCAAGCAAGTGATTAATGATGAGCGAGACAGGTCAGCTGATCACTGATTCCACCTGACAGAACTGCATTTTTTCTAAGATTACATGGTTGTGTGGTTTGGGGAGTAAACATGCAGGTCTAAGTAACGTAAAAATAAGCGTACACCCACAGGGTAACTGTCGTGGGACTCTAGACACGCAGGCACCTGCACAGGTGCCGAGGTGCCCTTGAGGCAAGGTATGGAGCTTCTAATTTGCCTCTAACCCCTAGCTGCTAACCGATACCTATCCCATCACTGCGCTGTCACTCCACATTTTCTTGTCTTCTTCTTCTGTTACATACACTACACTTCCGTTCAAAAGTTTGGGGTCTCTTAGAAAATTCCATGTTTTCAAAAGAAAAGCAATTTTTTTTTTGTCCATAAAAACATCAGATTGATCAGAAATACATTTTAGACATTGTAAATAGTGTAAATGACTATTGTAGCTGGAAACAGCTGATTTGTAATGGAATATCTACATAGGTGTACAGAGGCCCATTATCAGTAACCATCACTCCTGTGTTCCAACTGCATGTTGTGTTTGCAAATCCAGGTCCATCATTTTAAATGGCTAACTGGTCATTAGAAACACAGAGTCTAAAGAAAGCCAGTTTTATTGCTTTTTTAATCAGCACAACAGTGTTCAGCTATGCTACCATGATTGCAAAAGGTGAGTGTCTGGAGCATCAGCAATTGTGGGTTCCATTACAGCCTCAAAATGGCCAGAAACAAAGAAATTTCTTCTGAAACGTGTCAGTCTGTTCTTGTTCTGAGAAATGAAGGCTATTCCATGTGAGAAATTGCCAATTCTTATTCGATGGGGTCCTACACAAACATATATTAACTTTATGATGTTAACTATGTATGTAGATAGATAGATAGATAGATAGATAGATAGATAGATAGATAGATAGATAGATAGATAGATCTCTTGTGGTATTGGTGTGTTCTGTGGTTTCCTCCAGGTAAAAAAAAAACAACAAGATTTTGTTTATTCATCAGTATTTTAGACAACAGTGTTCTAATGAATTTGTCAGAACAGAAACTCCTTGGCAAAGGAGTGCTGCCACAAATGCATAAATACCTGTCTGAGGTTTCTTGACAAAAACATAAAATCAGCGATGCTACGTTAAAAGGTGTCTGTCTATTTTAGTTTTAGGTTTGAAGTTTAAGTTTTTAAGTTTGAAATTATTATTTTAATTAAAAATCATTATTTCTAAACTTGTCAATGGCTATATTTTCTGTTCCTGCCATTTTGAATATAGACATAGAAACATATGTTGTGCATGCTTCAAGCTGAAAATGATACTGATTACTTAAATTAAAGTCAGTTACTGGGGCGATCTAATCAGCTCTGTCTCTTCTGCATCGGTCACACACATCGCTAGAAAGTGAATTCAAACAAGCAGAGCCACAGTTTCCACTGACAAACACATTCTTTAGAAAATACTGTGCACATAACTTTCTAACCTTTTGGGGAAGGCACTTTTCTCTTACAACAGAATTATGCATAAAAGCACATTTTAAAATGAAAATAGTTGTTTAATAACATAACAGAATAAGTTTACCATTCCAAATAAACACTAACCTGTTTTTAGTAATGATTTAGCAAAAAACAATTCTTAATAAGATTTCCTTTATTTTGAAATCACGTCTTTGTCCCTCAGTAACAGGTCTGTGTGTTATAGATGTGAACTCTACTGAAGTAGCTGGCTAATCCGCCGTCAATTCTAATGGCTCTGCCACACAAACGTTTAGAGTAATGTCCAGTATACATAAATCATCACATATATCATCACGTCAGATTTTTAACCCATCTGGGTTCACTTCTTGAACTAAACATGACATGATCATGTTGTATAATAACACACTATGCAATACAATAAAATCCAATTACAAAATTACATTTTGACAAATCACAATTTTGTTTGTGAATATGGGAATATGCAGCACCAGAGCACCATACGGTGGATATATTTACAGAGGAAGGGGTTAAGAACAGGTTAATCCAGCCACAACCGCGATTATGCCACACATAAGCCTTTAAGATGTTAGGCTTCAGTTTTTATTGCATTCTTTTTTGATTGTTTGACTGGAACTTTTCATCACTTTCACACACTGGTTTCAGCCCACATTGCTTACAGTTATGATCCATGACACACACCAAACATTATGTAATCTCCTCCCTCTCTACCTGTTTAATAAATCAACTGAGGAAATCTGCAATATCCTCCACCAGTGCCTGTGTCTGCTGTGACCTCTGCTCCGTGGCAATGGTGCGGGAGGCTGAGCTTTCGCCGTAGACCCATTCACAATAGCAAAATGATTTCTCAAAAGCTAAGTTGGAATGTGGTGGTCATGACATAATGTTAAGATACTAATATTGAGGATGTGGTTTAAAAAACTAAAAAAGGGAAAAAGACTTTCAGAATCAACAGCCGCTAATCTAAACAGATGATTCTTCCAAAGATGCACATATTGTGTGTAAGACTATGACTGCGGTAAACACAACACAACGCAGCAAACACTTTGTTATGTTCAAAGATATTCATGACAAACAGGAAAGTTGACTAGCTGTGTGCTGACTGACCCTCATGGAAACACACACAGCCTCTCAAAGTAGAGCTGCTAACTCAGCAACAACACACGAACCCACACACTAACTATCCAGTCACAGCCGCATACCTATTCTAACTTGCCTTCAAATCTTGTGGTCTGTTTTGACTCTGATGAAGACACAGTAATGTTGAAACGTTGCCATGTTTGCACTATGAAAGGCAGCAAATCAATTAGTACGTCATTCCTTTCTCCCTCTGAAAGAGATACAACCTCCATGTGATTCATTTATTGTCTTCGCTCAGGAATTCTCTACTTTGCACATTTATCTCTAAGTTTTAATGCAGCTGCTTTATTTCTTCATTCAACTGAGTTGCACTATTGCCAGACCCATTAGAGTAGATATGCAAATGATATTTGCATTGAAGTTGTAGAGAGAGAGGAGAAATTAGATTTTTGCGGGAATCTGGAACCTGCAGTGAGGCTGTTATACTGTATAATCAATCTTCCTCACATGTTGTTACCTGCACGCACCTGTTTCTGAAAATTCCTGCAAGGCACTGTTATTAATAAAAAAAGCTCATAGCTGCAAGCTATGGGGGCTTAGAGCAGTGTGTGATAGTGATGAAAAGTTCTTCTCAAGCTATCAAAAAAGAATGCAATAAAAACTGAAGCTCAACATCTCAAAGGCTTATGTGTGGCATACAGTATTGTCGTGGCTGGATTAACCTGTTCTGGGGGCCCCAGGGCTTCTATTAACCCCTCTCTCTGTACATTGTTTTGTGTGTTTTTGTCATGTTTAGTTCAAGAAGTGAACCCAAACGCAGACTCAAAGATAAAGTGAACAAACAGAGACTTTAATGACTTACTGAAGATCCAGGTTACACAAAATAATAAAAGGGTGGCTGAGAAATCCATAAAAAAACAACAAAAAAAGTAAATCCAAGAAAAGTCTCACAAAAGAAGTCCAACAACGGAAAAATACAGAACTGGGATGCAGGAGCAGGACCATGAGGAGAAGCACAAAGACTGAATAAAGTGTTCAGACTGCACAGTGTGTTACAACATGTTCCAAAAAGTTAATTTCAAAGCCACAACGAAGTAGAAATCTGCAAAGACTGTGGCTGTTAAGGAAAGCAAAGCACGTCTCTGTTGAGGTTGTTTGGAGTCACTGACTTGGACCAGCATGCATTTAGTGTTACTCATATAATGATGCGGATACATGCAATCGCAGAGGAAGTATTCAGATGCTTTACTTGAGTAAAAGTACTACTACCACGCCGAATAAATACTTCATTGCATGTGAAGGTCCTGCATTGAAAATGTCAAACTATGTAAGTATAATCAGGGAAATGTACTTAAAGTATTGCAGAAACATGTCTGCTGTGACTGATATGTGAAGCATGCATTGATGCAAAAGATCTGATTTATAGCTCATTGAATCAGAGCTCATTTTGGATTATAACAAATGATGCTTTTTTATTATATATTAACCTGTTGATCATTTGTAGGTTGTAAAAATTCAGAAAAAAAGTGTTACATGATTGCTATAGTTACCAGATACTCAAAATGACACATTCATAATCTTTGTTTTGTCCAACCAAATAGTCAAATATTAAAAATAAATGAAAATAATCAAATCGTCACATTTGAAAAGAACTATTTCAATTCAATGTTTTTGCACAGCAAAACATCAGGTACATTTCCCTTTGAATTGTCGTGCAGTGCAAGTACCGTACTGTGTATGGAGTTACATTCCATCATTGGATGGGCGTGAAGAGTGTGCACGTAAAATTCACTTGAATGTGTATAGTTGTAACATTTATACATGAAAAGCTTAAATGCATGAATAGTCTACTAATAGAACTCTACGTGAGTAAACTTCACTTTCAAAACCAGAGTTATAAGTTGCTGTACAATGCAAGCATCAGAATGTTTAAATCAAAAGTGTAAAAAACACACAGCAAGCCCCCCCAAAAAACAAAAAAACAAAGGTGAGTTCTTAAAGATATCGATCCTCACCTCAGGCCAAATGATATCTAAAGTTTGATATGTACATTTAGATTGTTGTTTTGTTGAGAATGCAGCCATGTTAATCCCTGCCAACAACCTGTCAGTCAGTGCTGTAATTCAGCCACATATTTCCTCTGCTAAGTCTGACTGAACCACACAGTGTATGAGACTGAGGCATGCAGTTGATGACTACAAATAATGCTCGCATTTTCTAGCCCCATCACACTGTATACTTTGAAACTGCTGCCAGACTCTCACACACAGGTAAGTTCTGCTTTCAGACACCGCTGCCACTGCCTCCATAAGGACAGTGATGATGGGGGAAGCTCGTCTATAGACTATAAGAAGCTCAAAGAAATCTGAAGATGTTTCCAAGCAAACCTCGACTCTCTGGAAAAACTGGAGGATTTCACATCAGAGCAGCTCATTGAGGTGGAGTGGCTAGGACAACACGGAAGTCAATCTGTCCATGCAGGGACATTTGCAGTTTTTATAGCAAATGCTACATTTTTGTGTGAGGTTATCCAAATGCCTCTCACCTTAGGACCTTAACCCTGATGCATCATTTGTTGTAGGCTTAAAGATTAGAAAGTAGATGTTGGCATGCAAACTTACAATATGTCAAAGCCATTCCAGTTACTATGGTTACCCATGATTAAACTAATGTACTGTCCTCTGTGGTTGCATGCAGACAGCTGCTGGTTTCTTTCATCTGTTGACTGTTGTGGAGAAATTACTGAAGTCAATGGTCAATGGCACCGGGTCAGGAGGGAAGAAAGTGTTCAGGAGCCTCTGATGTCTTATGCTGTAATATTTACTGACACTTGGCCAAGGAGAATTAGAGACACTCTCAAAGTACATCAGAAGTGCCTGAGTCGGTCTCACATTCTGCCAAACTCATCCTGGTGGATAGACTTTAAAAGATTCCATAACACTGACAAGTTGTGCTTCAGGGTAAAGGTTGATTTTCAGTCAGGAAACTAAAAAAAAATTATTTGGGAAGTAGATTGATTTTGTCATTATTGGAGTGTCATGGAAGACGGCTCAACATAATGTATAACTCCAAGTGACACATTCATAATGTTTGTTTTGTCCAACCAAAAGTCCGAATCTCAAAACGTTCTGCTGTGTGAGCAGCTAGCACCTCAATTCTTTATTAATTTATTAATATTTTTGCCTTGTCTATTTTATGTCATACTGTTATTATTTCTCTGCATATGTTTTATGTTTATTCTGTGTCTGTAATAACCAAACACACACACACACACACACACACACACACGCACAAAATGTGTGAGCATGCCATCAGTGATGCACATTCCTTTTAAAGCCCTCAGATCATTTCCACATACCTGTTTTCTCCTCCTGAAGCCTTCACTGATTATACAGTCAGTGACTTGTCAATTGGCATAAACTAAGTAGGGAGTAAAGCTGCAGAAACTGATGGCACCTGCTATTAAACTTAGTGAATTTGAAATTTTGTCTACTTCTAATGACCACAAATTACAATGTTGTTAATTCATATTTTGCTTTGCTCTTTGGTACGTTCTGACTTTGCTCAAAGTAATTAAGTCATTTAGTATCCCAGCATATATAGTGAAACTCTTCATCCACATACCATGTGGAAAAAATACAATGAGAGTTACGTGCAGGATTTATAATAAAGGCCTAATTATAAGCATAGCGTGTCTGAATGTTGTTTCCCAAGAATTTGACCCAAGGCAAGTCTTAACTTTACAGAGGCAGATTATAACGTCTCTCAGCAAACTATGTCTCTGTGCTGACATGTCTGGGAGGAAGTGTTTTGTTACATCACACTTCACTTTTATAAGGTTCTCATAAAAAACATAAACTGCTGAAATGTTGAATTTTTACATGTCTGTACAATACAGACATGATCGTTATCTCACATGGAAAACTGGCACAGGACCACCCACTACGATTTCCTTTCCTACAGCTCAAGGTTTTAAAAAACATATTGGAATTTAAGGTTTTTATTTTGGCTACTACACATGCATGAAAGACTAAAATGTGATTCAAACAATACAAGTTGTACAGAACTTCTATTTTTGCAGACATTCCATACTCTGCTTTATATAACATTCTGTCCAGTTATTTGCATGTAGTGCTGCAGCGCTATATGCAAATAATCAACCACTCGTCCTGAAGCTGTCAAGATATATCTTGACTAGACATATTTTGTCCCAAGGGCAGTGTAAACTTGAAATTTCAAGTGTCTTCTGACACTTGAAAGACAAGTGTCAGAAGACAAGAACAGAAAGAGAATTATTGTCAGGTACTGAAATTGCTGACATAGCATGCATTGTTCCTGCAACACATGTACATGCATGCAGTGAAAATGATAAAGCATTCAAATCACATTACAAAAGAATTTTTGTCACGTACATTGGATTGATGATGAAACATTAAATAAAAAGTTCATTCAAGATTATGCAATTATTGACAATTGAGCAGAAAAACAGAAAGTATAAATTAACATTTAAGGTTCAAAGTAGAATTTTCTTTATAATATGAGTATACTGAGTATATAACTCAGTATGCAAGTGTACAAAATTGTTCTTCAGTGCTACGGTGGACACTAAAAAAACATAAAAGATACAATAAAAATTAGTAAACATGTACAAAAACAGTGTAATTATGTGAACTGACAGGATCCACTGAGTGCAGCAGGCTTTAGTGAAAAAGAAAAAATGTCAGGTGACACTTCAAGTGATGATAAATCAGAAAACAGGTTCTTTTGGACTGAAACTTCCCAGACCCCTGTAATTTAGTTTTTTCTACACTTTTTGGGGGTGGGGTCAACTCCAGCCTTATGTAAGACACTGTGTATATAAGTCTGCTGCAAAGACCAAATGGACACCAAGACACTTCTCTTGTGTGGAAGCTTGTAGTTGGTTGCAGCTGCCTTGCAGGTAAATTGTGATCTCCATTAATCTCTGAAACACAGCTTTTATATTTCAGACTGGATCCAGAATTCTCTTATTTTGTCTTTCTCCTTGTTTCACAGAGTCTCTCTGAAGCATCTCGTCATCATGTCTGGAACTGGAAAGTGCACCTCTGTCATCAACTTGCGTTACCAAGATGGCAGTGAGGGGAGCCCTTCCAATCCTGCCAAGTACAACAACCAAGACTATGCCAATCTGAAGGCTAGCCATCTCCGCCAAGGGAGACTGTTTGTGGACAGGACCTTCCCACCTAACAGCCAGTCTCTGGGTGACCTGCCTGATCTGAGCAGCAGGCGTGAAGGTCAAGTGGAATGGCTTCGTCCAAAGGTAAAATGTTCTTTCTTCATGTTAATTTGATGATAAAATATGTATATTTGAGTATAGAGAAATACACATTTTTTATCTTGTGGAGTTATCATTTCACATGCTTGTCAACAGCTGATTTATTTCCTTTGTTAAATTGTCCAGGAAATCTTGAAAGCGCAAAACATCAGCGATGAGCCTGCTTTCTGTACAAAGGGAGCCTCAAGGTTTGACTTTGGACAAGGCAGTGTGGGTAAGCAAGACTCTAGCTAAAGACAACAAACTCATTGTACCTCTCTGAGGTGAAATTTTGAACTGTGGCCATGCTTGAGAAAAGTATTCTTCATTTATTCTTCATTTACCAGGTAACTGCTGGTTTCTGGCTGCAGTTAACTCGCTGACATTCCATAAAAGCCTCTTGGTGCAAGTAGTGCCTATGGACCAGTCCTTCAGCAACTATGCAGGGATATTTCACTTCAGGGTAAAGAAATATAATAATGCATGAATGTGTTAGAACAATGCTTTTACAATAAATTCTGGTTATTGGCTAACTTGTAATTCTTACTTGTCCTGTCTGTGTCAGTTCTGGAGGTTTGGAAAGTGGGTGGATGTTGTCATTGATGACTATCTGCCAACGCTCAACAAGAACTTGCTGTCTGTGCGCTCCAAAAGCAAGAACGAGTTCTGGGCTCCTCTGCTGGAGAAAGCATATGCCAAGTATGAAACCAATCACTCACTTTAGTAGGTCACGGTCACCAGAATCAGGACTTACAATGTTAGATGACTAAACTCAAAATCTCACCTCGGATGAATGGTTTTCCCTCAGAGTGTGCGGTACGTACGCAGACATGAATGCTGGTTGGTCAACTGAGGCCTGCAAGGATTTCAGTGGAGGTGTGCACATGTCTTATGAACTCAGGGGGGCCCACGATTCAGGCCATGATGAAAAGTTGTGGCTCTCACTAGAAAGAGCCACTGGGTGCAACTCAATGGTTTGCTGTGGAACTGCCCAGAAAGGGGTAAGAACCAATTTCTCAGAAATACATGTTTCAAATCAAGCTCATGGGGTTGATCACAGGGTTGATTTAACTGATCTGTCTGTTTCAGGGTAAGATTGTGAACACTGTTGCACACACTGGATTGGTCGATGCCCATGCCTATTCTGTCACAGCAGTCACTGAGGTAAATATATGTCAACTGAGAAGAAGGGTTCAAATAAGAGGAGTTTAATTGCCATCAATATTTTGTCAGCCATATTTTGGTATTGGCTCATTTTTTAAATCATCATTTCATCCCTAGGTCGAGTATTATGGCTCCAAAGTGAAGCTGGTGCGAGTCATGAACCCTTGGGGCCGTCAAGAGTGGAACGGAAAGTGGAGTGACAAGTAATTATGTTTAATCATACATCCACCCATATGCACATGTTAAAGCAATAAAACTTGCCGCGTGCTACAGCTGAATACTAATTGTTGTAATGTTGAATTCTGTCATCATTCTATTTCCTCTTGTGCTCAGGTCAGACATGTGGCAGAAAGTACGCCCAGAAGATCGGGAAAAGTGCTTCAACCGCGACGATGGAGAGTTCTGGTAATTTAGCTACATTCAAAGTGTGTGTTTTCAGGTTTAATAAAGTCTTTACATAAATGTTTGCTAGCTTACAATTTGCACACTGGTGTGCTTCCTAGTCATTAAAACATTGCCCCATACAGTAACACTACTTGATGTCAAAAACTAAACAGGGTGCCTTTGAATACTGAGGCCTGATGATGAATGGACGACATGTTTGAATATACTGAAGAACTAAAAGCCACATACATCTTCTCTTCTTGGGTTTGGATGTCACTGCACTTTTTTTTTTTTTTTGCTGTCCCAGTGGTTGACATTATATTTTCTTCTTTCCTTTTTCTTTTGTCTCTTTTGCTGTGCGTGTCTTTATCCATCAGGATGGAGTTGGAGGACTTCTGTCACTATTTCTCTGATTTGTGCATCTGCTGTGAGAACCCCAACTTTCTTGATGGTGACCTCAGCTGCCAGTGGAAATGCATGATTTACGACGGCAGCTGGGTAGCTGGGAAATCTTCAGGTGGAAATGTCAATGAAAGTGAGCAAATATAATTATTTTACCTTTAACTGCAAGCACAAGATGTCTGTATGCAAGCACAAAAAAACACCAAACTGTTTCTGAAGTCTCTTTATTAATATCTCTCATCACCCGTAGGCACCTTTGCAACGAATCCTCAGTACCGCATCCAGGTGACTGTCATAGACGAGAAGGAGCAGGGAGATGTGAACATCTTGCTTTCTCTGATGCAGAAGCCTCAGCAGGAGAATCGCAAACGCATAAGAACCTACCCAATGGCACTCACCCTCTTTAAGGTCTGCATCTTGAATTTTGGTTGAATATTAACTAATGATTGGGCAATGCAAAATTTCATGTGAACAAAACAAACAACACACTAAGCTGATAAGATTTAACAAAAATAGCCCGATGTGTGGGATAAATGATGAAGACTAAGATCAATAATCATTTTAGGCTATTTCTATGACAAGAATTAATGACATTCTTCTTCCCATTTCACATCCAACAGGTTCCACCTGGGGTAAGTGCAAATATCAAACTCCAAATAAATTTTAATAAATCTAAATAATGCAACTGAAGCAATTTCATTACATTAAATAAGGTTTCTAATCTTTCCAGACACCACAAGGACGCTTGGACATGAACTTCTTTAGGAGAAACAGGCCTGTGAAGTCATCACAGTCTTACACCTACGAGAGGGATCTGATTGAGCCGCACAGTCTGCAGCCGGGCGAATACGTGATCGTGCCCTCCACCATGAAGCCTTACAGGAATGGAGAGTTTGTTCTCTCTGTCTTCTCCAAGACTGATGCTAAGATCACGTAAGGTCTTTGTGGTATTTGATTGCCAAAATGTGCTTTTACCAATGAGTAGGGAGGTCGTGTCCATGGTATATTTTTGAGGGGATCTGGGGTTTTAGCAAGCTTAGCAAGAGCTTAGCAAGAGTTTCCATTCCATTTAAGAGGGCGATACCACTATGTTTGCTACTTTTAGGGTGACAAAAAATGTTTCATGTGGAAATAAGGCTGATATCTGCCTCTGACACTTTGGAGAAAATAAGCATGCTGCATGTCAAACCAATCAGTGTTGAATAAAAAGCTTTGCCTTAATAAAATATAGTAAAATATGAAAAGTTTTATAATTAGACTGATCATCTAACCAGGCACCAGCTTTCCAAATTTCATGCAGTATTTCTTCACTAGACATTACAAGTCAAAAGTAGAAAGGAAGAAGAAAGGCTAGTTTTGGTTCACTGTAGCCACTCTCATCAACCTCAAACAATGCAGATAAAGTTAGCAACTAGCTGGTGAACGTATTGGATGATGTAGTAGCAGAGTGTAGAAAGTGGCCATTGGTGTAGGAAGCAGGTTTTTAACACATTCTCCTTCTGCATCCAGCCCCCATGATGGACATGATGATGACGAAGATGAGCACACAGACTTGGTTCTTCCTGAGGTAAGAAATAAAAGCATGCAGTGCATACTTTACTTTAGCATAAGTTAGAGAGAGCAAATATTGTCTGCCAGTTTCATGTCTGATCCATCAACTTGTCAATTTTAGATACCAACTGATGGGAACAATGACACTGACAAGGATCCCATCCGTGCCATGTTCGACAGCTATGCTGATCAGGTGTGTACTTTCCTTTGTTTTTACCTGTCTATAAATTTCTCCCTCCGCTCATCCATCTGCTTGTCCATTTCTCCTTTTTCTGATATCAATCGATTACAGTTTTATGTCATTTCTGTGTGTGTTGTCAGAAGGGTGAGCTGGATGTCTTCCAGCTCAGGAAGCTCCTGCGTGACAGATTCCATGGTGAGTTGATTTAAACATGCATGCTTTGAAAACATTCAAAATCTTAATTTAATTTGTTGTCAATCATAAAAACCTTCATCTTTGTCCTTGTCTACCATTCACAGGATCCTCTCGCGGCTTTAGTTTGGATTCCTGCAGGAGCATTGCATCTAGTGTGGACGTATCCTCAAAAAAAAAAAAAAAAAAAACCTAAAATGTTTAACCTCGTTTTCATTATCTTACAATGTCATGCTAGAATGTCAAAATATCTGTGTCTGTTGAAATTTTCTTAACATGCAAAGACTGACCAAAAGAGGACAACGTCCTTCAGTGAATTCTCAACTATCTGGAAGAAGATGAATGAATACAAGGCGAGACATCTAATTTCTCATCTAATTTTCTACGTTTTTTTTAGCTGGGACACTCATCGCTGATGTCCAGTAAATATATAATATATAATAAATATATAATAATCCATGTTTTTTGCAGGCACTCTTCCATAACGCAGACCTTAGCAAGAATGGAACTCTGTCAGACTATGAGATGCAGGCTGGAATTCAGCGAGCAGGTAACACCATTTATTGATATAAACTTCAGTAAAAGTTAATAATACATTTATGCCAGTACAAGAAAAGGTGCACATGCTTCATATCCACGGTTCTAACAGGTGTACTTATCCCTTTCTCTCTGTGTCTGTGCCAGGAATCGACACAGACGATATAATGGTGAAGATGCTGATGTTCCGCCATTCAGGCTACTCATCCACCAACTTGGAGGATTTCATCAGCCTCATGTTCCGCCTGGAGAAGATCTCAAGTGAGTAACCATGGCAACCACTAATCACGTCACTTTTCAGAACCACACTGGCATTAGTCTTTCTCAATTTCAAAACACATTTCAGGTTTATGGTGCATCAGAAACTGACAAAGTGACATTTTTGGTTTGTCTTTCTTTACAGATGTTTTCAAGAATAACTCGTCTGACGGAGTGATCCACCTGAGCTGGGAAGAGGTAAATCTATTTGTCTTTTGTTTTTTCTCAAGACATCCAACATACAAAAAATTAAAAAGAGCAATGTTGGAAGAGGAAAATACAAGTAGCCCTGCGTTTAAAATGTCATTTTTATCCATTATTAATAGAAAATGTATGTGAAGTAGTAAAAGTACTCATATGGTCCCGTGCCCCTGTGAGTGTTATAGAGTATAGTTCATTATTACTGATGCTTTTGAATGTATAAATATTTATTGTTGTATTGGGTTACGTTGTACCTAGCTTTAACCTTTTTACATGCTGGTAGTTTTATTCAGAGTCTTTATGAGTCATTGCAGACACTAACGTTTCTACAAACTTTCCTTTCGTTTTCAGTTCAGCAACTTCTCCTTGTACAACTAGAGTCAAGTTGACACAGGAGCACAGGAGACACACAAGAGAGGACTGCTGCAACCAACACTGCTTCTTTGAAAACTCACGTCTTCCTGTGCAGTAACCTGTAAAGCGGTGACACGTTTCTGTGATCGAATGATCCCTCCAGAATAAAACGTTGTTACCATCTGAAGTTTGAGCTGAAATCTTTATTCTCACACATTTTGACACTAAACTGCAAACAAACTGGAAGAAAATGTGGAACAGAACTTATTTTATTAGCTCATCACTGACTACATCAGAAAGATACAAAAGTGATCAAACACAACATCGATGGCTCATGCCTCATTCCATCCATCCATCTTTCCAATTAACCAATAAGATAACATTTCCTATATACACTTGTTTTCTTTATGCAGTGTTACAAGAGGCTCAAAAATCATATTAAATATTTACAACATTCTTATTTCACAATGAGAGATCAAAAATCCACAAAATCCAAATATTGTTGAGGTCTCTCTCATGTTTCGGGCCAATATATGTGAAAACTAGAGAAGAGTTAGGTAGTAGAAGAATTTCCCCATTAAGGAATCGAGAAAGTAAACCTTCTCCTAACTAAAGACCATGAGCACACTCTGCTGTTCAATCTGTGCACTGCAGTGTACGATGAAGTCAAACGTTACAGGATGAGGTTGGCAATATTAAATTTTTTTCACATTGTCACAGATCCCATGAAAACACTAAAACCAACAAGGCATTGATCCTACTGACTAAATACTGTGTGTATAGTGAAAGCCTGATAGATTTTATGCCTCAGACGTCCACTGGTGACTGTTCCTCCACAGAAATCAAATAAACTTTACACTAGTGACCAGCGTGGGTATCAGGGCAGAAGAAGCAGCTAACTCATTGTCGGTTTTGTCTTTTCATGGGATTTGTTGCATAAAAAAACAAAAACAAACATGAAATAATATTGGCCTTGTCCTCTCATTGTGTGCAGGTCAGGGATGTTCTCAGTCCTCCTCCTTCTCTATGTAGGTCTTACAGGCTGAGCGGGCCATCTGTCTGGCCATGTACCGGTCTCTCGCAGAACTCACTGTCTGATCCGTGCTGCGCTTCGCAAACTTGTTCGCCTTCTCCATTTCCTCTTTCTCCTCACCTTCCCGTCTCTGTTCGTCTTCCTTTTCCTTTCCGTCTTCCCTCGCAGCTTCCTTCTTCTCTGGATCTTTCTCTTCCCTCTTCACTGCCTTCTCTGGTTCCTTCCTCCTCTCCTTCTCTTCTTCCCGATCTTTGTCCTTCCTCTTGTCTTCGTCTGGATCCCTCCTCCTCTCTCTTTCCCCGTTCTTATGTCTGTCTCTTTCTTTGCTCCTCTCCCTCTTCCCATGCCTGTCTTCCCTCTCTGTGTCCCCTTTGCCTCTGCCTCTGTCATCGTCTCTGCCTCTGTCTCTGTCTCTGTCTTTCCTCCTATCCCTGTCGTCTCTTCTTCCTCCATGTCTGTCATCCCTTTCTCTTTCCCTGTTTCGGTCTCTGTCTCTATCTCTGTCTCTGTCCCTCCCTCTATCTCTGTGGCTCTTCTTATGTCGGTCTCTCTCCCTCTCTTTCTCCCTCTCCTCTCCGCTCCCTGATGAAGGCGACCTCTGCCTGTACTGGCGTTTGGAGTGGGCAGAGCCTGCTGCAGGCTTGCTAAACCCAGACTTCTGCTCTTGCGCCTCCTCATTGTCGCTACATGAACTTGGGATATTATCGTGGGACGTTGATGAGGGAACAGGCGAAGTCCTCTCTGTGTCTTTTGAAACATTTGAGGTTTGAGTTCTGCGGACGCAGGAACAGACAAATACAATTAAAGGCTTAGAATAGTTTAAATATGTGCATGCTTCTTGTGTTTGTGGATAAAAAGTAATTTGGAGCTACAACTGACTTATTTGCAGAGCGATCTGGTATCGCCTCCTCTCCAACAGTCTGATTCAGCAGGTGTCGGTAGAACCCACTCAGGTCTTTTTGTTTCTTCACATCCAAAGCAGCTAAAACAAAACAAAAAGAATTCAAACATTTACAGTGTTTCACATACAGTGGAAGCAACAAGCGATGCTAGGCGTCACTGACAGCAAAATTAAACCAGGCACATCTGTCACAGCACAGCCATGATGCTGTTTTGGTCCGTCCTCCATGTGACTTCAAACCCCACCCACCTGCCAGACTTTGTTTACTTGCTCAGATTTGGTCATTTTTCTGGTTTATGCTTCTTCGTGTATAAATATGCTACGTAGTTAATTTGTTTCTCTTTTGTCAGTTTTTACGACCGGCAGTTTGCACTGGGTGTTTTATTTTGAAAATCCACCGGATTCTCTATGCCGTTTCTGTGTCTGGCTTCCTGTCAGCTCGAGGTGCTCTGGGTAAATTGACACGGGCTGCTCGCGGCATCCGTCAAAAATAGAACAGCCGTGTATTCACAGAGGCCGGCTTCTGGGACACTTCTAAACCGGGCCGCGGCGGGGCTGGTGGAATTTGGGGGTTAGGGATTACAAAAAGTTGCAAAGGCTTCATCTAAGCTACATGTTCACAGGTTATTTGAAAGGTCTGCAGTTCAAAGTCTCACCATATCACTTACAACAAAGTGTCATCTGCCCGCAGCCTAAAAATAGATGTAAATCAGTCTAACCTTCCATTTCTGCCTCTCTCTTCTCTCTCTCCTGAGCCTCCTTCTGCTCCAGCAGTTTTTGCTTGTAGGCGGAGGTAACGTATGCCTCTTTATCGGCAAACTGCTCTCCCTCTGCCTCCCTCTCCTTCTGGATCTTCCTCTCTTCCCTTCGCTCTTGTTCTTTCTTTCGGTCCTCGACCGCTCTCATTAACTGGTGGATATACTTTGGCTGTAATAAGAGACACAGAGAGAAAAATTAATTAAGTTTGTGTGCATGAGGAATTCTATGGCATGCCTTGCTTTTTCTTCATAAGTAGGATGCCAGAACTTAAGATACAGCAGAGGGCACACGACCACTCTTAGATCACTCTGAAATCCCAGTGTTGATTAGCTATACAAGGGTTCAATATAGGTGAGATTACCCTTCTGTCAGCACCGCTCAGAACTTTCTTGTTGCTCTCCATTCTCTGGTTTTGAATGTCATCGTACACAGCATCATAGTCATATACAGTGCTGTCCTGTTCCAGGGCCTTCTGCATCTCCAAGCGTGTCTTTAGACAGACAGATAAAGACAAAGACCAGAGGAGTGTAAATCACAGACAGTGACTGTTATTTCATAAGTGGAAGTCTTTTCATTCGTCCCCTCACCTGCTTCATCATTTTCTTTTTGACAGCTTCTCTCTGCAGACTCTCCCCAACTGAGGTCTGACAAAGAAAACATACATATTCATTACAATATACAATGTCAACTGATACCAACGCATCACAGTGAAAATTCCTGAATCACATGCAGCAATTTGGTGAATGACAACAGACAATCATAACAAATCCAAAAGATTACCCACCTCATCATCTGAGTCATCCCCAAACACTGAGGGTTTCTGCAGGATTGTGTTCTTTGACGCGCCTTTCTTCTGGGGCAAGATCAGCCCATACCTGAAGAAGACAACCAGGGAACAAAGAAACTTAAACCCTGTCCTACAATAATCATCTGTACAGTATATTTCACATGTACCCTACAAAGCTCTTCATGGTCAGGCACCATCATATCTAAAAGAGCTCATAGTACCTTACTACCCCTCTAGAACGCTGCGCTCTCAGAATGCTGGGTTCCTTGTGGTTCCTATAGTTTCCAAAAGTAGACTGGGAGCCAGAGCTTTCAGCTACCAAGCTCCTCTTCTGTGGAACAAACTACCATTTTGGGTTCTGGAGGCAGACACGGTCAACACTTTTAAGAGTAGACTTAAGACTTTCCTATTTGATAGAGCTTATAGTTAGGGCTGGCTCAGGTCATCTCTTAGTTATGCTGCTATAGGACTAGACTGCTGGAGGATTTCCCATGATGCACTGAGCTCTTCCTAGATCAGTGATTGGTCGAGCCTGCTGCTGTGGTCCTGCTTGACTTCCTCTACATATACTATTATTATGCTTATCATACATTATTATTATTATTGTTTTTCCTCACCACCGTCGCCAAGTGCTTGCTCATGGTGGAACTGTTGGTCTCTGTAAATAATATTATAAGGAGTACGGTCTAGACCTGCTCTGTATGAAAAGTGTCATGAGATAACTTTGTTATGATATGGTGATATATAAATAAAATTGAATCGAATTATTACTATCTTTAGTCACATCTTCATTAAAGTTTATAGTCACAGTAATCATTATGTTATTGCTGCTGTGCATCTGTGTCTGTCTGAAATGAAATAAGACCACACAGTTCGTGTTATAGCACTGTATGATAACGCTGCAAAGAGCTAACTTTACCTTCGTTTAGAGCAGCTAGATTCAGGGTGGTTTTAACTTGTTTATGACACAGCCGATCTTCTGCAAACATGAGAGGTGATGCGCACTTTACACATTCACCAAAACACGTCAAAGACACAAACAAACGGTGAGACATGCAGAATGTCTGAATGACTGAACGATAGAAGTTTAATCAGCTAACTCTCCCTGACAGCCTGTCCTTGACACGGACAACATGGAAAAAAAAGTCAATTCATAAATATATGTCAGGCATTTGGAGAAACATTTGCAGCATTATAGAAAAACAGACGGTTTTTTTTGGTTTTAAAACGTTAACCAGCTGCATTATGAGCGAGGTTAGCACCACGTTAGCATGTCGCTAACTAGCATCAGGACCAATCACCGTTTTAACAAATGACTGTGAGTCTGAAAAGCACGGCTGCTGCCGTGAATAAAGCTCCTCACCACGGCTACAGTGACACCCACACACAAGTGAAGCAGCCGTAGTTTAACGTTAATCACACGCTGTCGTTATCACGTTAGCATGTTTGCAACTTACTGTTTCGTAGGGACCGCCATCTTGCGCCGCTGACTTTGAACGAGCACGACAGATTCGACACAATATTTCTGTGAACTTTATCTGTTTATAAACGTCAGCTTCCGTGTGAATATAGCTAACTTACCGCACACATCAGCGATATTTAGAATTTTGGAAGTCACATTTGCTTCTGTTCGTTAAATATTGGTTTATCAGCCCGTTGCGAATGTGCGGCCTTCCATTGACAGACAGAAACAAGTGACCGCAATGAGCCAAATGTGAATTATCACTGATTTCTGAAATATTTGAGCCTTTAGAAAACAACTCAACTACTGACATAAAATGCACGTAGGTGTATTTGCCAACTATAAAAACCTTACAATGGTGAAGTGGTTGTGCTTCATTTAACAATAGATGGCGACATTGCTCCAAACTGTAACTCAATGATCAGTTCAGCTCTTGTCTTTACGCAGAGCGACAATTCATGAATCCAGAAAAATCAAAAGTTTGAAACAGCAGCTTGCTAAAGGAGGCTGCACATCTAGGAGATAACTGGAAATTATTTTTATTTAGATAGATACAAATGTAATAGCATTCTTAACTTACAAACTAACCAAAGGGTAACAATGTGTAATATGTAGTGGCATCTAGCAGTGAACTTGCAGATTGCAACCAACTGAACACCTCACACCTCACCCCCTAACCCTATGTAGAGCTTGTGTTTGGTTTGTCCATTCTGGGCTGCTGTGGAAACAGAGAGCTCTCAGGTCCTCTAGTACAGAGTCTGCCCAGTACAAGAGGACCCGCTCCCTCTGTAGATATGAAAGGTTATTTCTGAGGTAACAAAAACATAACAATTCTGATTTCCAGGTGATTATACACAAATGAAAACATACTTATGATTAGTATATTCCACATTTAGCCAATAAATTTCCCTAAATCTTACAAACTAGTGTGAGACTTTAAAACTTCAATATCACCACAATAAGTTCATCTTAATTTTATAGGCCTATTTGAAATTAACATTTTAAGCTACACATGTTCCAGAGCACAAAGCAAAACAAGTGCAGTTGTGTGTTGAGAAAAGTTGTGAGTAGATCAGTTAATATAATTTGAATAATGTTTACAGATTGAATAATTTAAACTATTCAGTATTCCAAAACATAAAAAAGATTAAAGTACAGAAAAGATACATCATTTTGTGTAGCAGAATTTAGATTTTCATATTTCCCATCATGAGCCACTAAAGGGGCCGTGACCTCCAGGTTGGGAACAGGTCTTTTATTGTATATCACCACAGTAATCAGAAACCAAAGCTCACAATAGATCTATTCCCATGACCACACATCATATAGCAGTGAAGTGCTATACCAAAGATGTAAGATAAGATATAATAGAGTTATCCTTTAGAGCACTGGTTCTCAAACTGTAGTACGCGTACCACAAATGGTATGTGACCTCCTTGTATTAAATTAATTAATTAAAAAAATAATATTACAATAATACACATTTTTCATTTCCTGTAATATTTTGTTACAGTATCAGCCTGAGCTGTAGTCATGTTCAGGCAGGTAGTGTTCAGGATTCAACAAAGGTCAACAATAAATGATCTTATTAGGAATAAACCTGCCTCCTGTGTCAACTGTCCAAGGGTCAGATTACACTGCTTTATTTAGGTACGTAGAGAGATAAATATTTTCTGAAGTGGTACATGGAGTAAAAAGTTTGAGAAATGCTGCTTTGATCATGATCATGTAGGGTCTTAGAAGTCATTGACATGAAGTGCTTCTATTAAAGATTAACCGCGATGAAGGTTGCAAGAGCGTGTTATTATTCCTGGAGAGGAAAGTCTGTGGCTACTGTCTGGCTTCTGTCATTTGTTAGGTTTAATGCAGTCAGCTGCTCTGTTCTGAGCATGTGGTCAGATCAGAGAGCACATGGCTCACCTGTGATTAAAGCTGCAGCTTTGCGTTCCCGCTGCCTCCTCTGAGTGACTCTAAATCCAAACATCATTATCTCTGTCGTAATCTCGATCTCATCTCATCTCTTGCCTGGCTGCTAATCCCTTTGGTACAAACAGAATGACGAAAGCAGCCTGATGGATGGATGAATGGATGGAGTGATGGACAGACACTATAAATGGTGAAGCTATGAGAAAGATGTGAAGGGACTGAACAAAAACCTTTTAGTGTTAGTAACTGAGAGGCCCAATCTTTGTGAAATGATGAAGAAATATAATACTGCTGGTGACAACAAGCCAATATGCTGAATTATTTGAATTATCATGTATTTTAGCTCAGCTCCCGACGTCTGAATCGCCACCCACATCTATGGTCTGATTATCAGGCTTAGTATTTATGTGTAGATAGAAAGGGGAGCAAATCCAGATTGTACATCAGCTGTAATGATAGTGGTAGCGCTGTCACAGTGCATCTGTGCATACCTGCACACATTGGTATCTGGGCTGTGTTACATGTGCCGATGACACACACTTCTCATCTGAGTGTGTGGTTTATGACAGGCTATGGTTGCTGCTAGCTCTGATCTATGCCCTCAGGCAGTGAAGATAACAGTGTAGCAGTACAGGTTCAGACAGGCAGGTTACTCCTCAGGAGTCATGAAATATCACCTGGCATTTTTTTTCCCTTGGTCAGTACTGCACCAACTTCACTGAAGTTCATATGTGTACAGTATGCACCCAGAAGAATAACCCTTATGAAGGCAGGCCTCTCTTCTTCTTTTCTAAAGCTTTAAGTTGAGTACTACATGTTTAGATGAACTCTCTTACACCAATACATGACAATAAAATCATGCAGAACCAACACACCACCGCCTTCATCTTATTTATTTATGCTTAGTAGTGGCACACCTCTCGAGGCTGACGCAGAGATAAAATATTGAATGATGTGACTCGAACTCAAGTTTGAACTGATTTTATTTGCTTGAAAGATTAAAAAAAATATTGAGGAATTGACTTGACCTAGGTTGTAGTGACTCGAGTCTAAGTCACACTTAAAAATGACTACTGAGAAATGTACTTGATAAAGTTCCTTAATAAGTTGAAGATCAGTTTTCTTGTCATGCAGACGACTACTCAGTCTTTAAAAACAGGTGTATAATGTCTTCTGTGGCTCTTTCAAGAGCTTTTCACCATCTGAAAAAGAAATGTTATGTCATCAGGATTATGTTGGTTTGCTACTGAAGACTTTTCAATAAAAATATTGAATAGATGAAAAGATTCTTATTGAAAAATCTAAGTTACAAACTCAATTCATTTATTTTTACCAGGCATGGAGAGTCAAAAGACACTTGCATTGTGGGTAATGTAGGATCCAGTGTTTTTAGGCTCTCACCAACAGTAGGTACTAAAAATGATGATGTTTTGGCCTCTGCTGCATCGATCTTAAAAATTGTTTTTAAATAATATTTAATAATTATATAATTATAAAGAATACACATTAGTATATTTAATATAGGGTACCCGTTTGAGAAATACATTTTCTGAATGTAATTCTTGTAGATAATGGAGGTCTCCTTTAAATGTAAGTCACCACTAAATCAGTAGCGTCAGGCTTATGGTTTGACTGACAGGCACAACTCATCAGTCATAACTGCTTTGTTTGCGTCCAGCACGCATACGGTTAATCGAGATTGACAAGCTAAGGGTTGTTGCGCATGCGCAGCTGGCGCTGACAGAGGAAACAGCCGGGGAGTAGTCAAACAGTCCACGGTTAGAGAGGAAGAGAGAAGAAAAGACGAGAGGAGACCGACAGCCCGGCTTCAGCTGCCTTTTCTCGCCTTCGAAACAATTATGCTCGTCTCGCCGCTGTCGCTTCCTCTCAGGTGTCCGCTTCCCGGTCGCTGAATGGCGCTGGTTACCGTGCAGCGTTCACCGACCCCCAGCACCAGCTCCAGCCCCTGCGTTTCGGTAAGAGCCGCCTTTATTGAACCCTCCTCCACCTCCACCACCACCACCGCCAGCGAACCCGAAGCTTTCTGCTGTCGAGGGCCGGCTTGTGGCTTCATTTCCGCTGTCTTTCCTGTCGGCTGCTGACTGTCATAAAGTGCCTTGCCTTTGTACTCCTGCGCATGCGTGAAATATAACTGCTCATCATTTTCAGTTACAATGTGAGTGTCGTTACTCGCAGCTAAGTTGACCTGTTCGGAAATATGTTGGTAATTGTTGCTTGAGAAGAGAAACGTCGTTCGCGACGTTAAGTCATGAGCAGAGGACAGTTGCCCTGGTGTTTTTATTGTCCTCCTCTGTTGACATGGTTCCTGTATGTACATTTCCGCTAGTTCAAAGGTTCAGCTGGCAGTTAGCTACTACTGTTCAAGATAAGAGAAAGTCTCGACTTCCATCGATAGTGTGCCTCAGATTTGTTGCCCTCTACTCCTAATGTTGAACGTCTGATGCTTTTTACTCGTATAGTTGTAGTTTTCCTGCCTACCAAGAAATATTTCATGCACTTCCGCTCGTAATAAGCGCCTTGTGACACGCGTGAATGCGGGTATTTACTCATGCATCACTGTCGTGTGCAGCCTTGGTATGTAAATAAGGTTGTGGACGTGTGTCTTTCTCTTTGTCTGTCCCTGTTTGTCTGTCTCCACCCCAGACTAACCCTCTGTCCGGTCTGCACGTTTCTCTACCTGCCTTGCACTCCTCTTCCTGTCTGTTTTTCTGTGTGTGTGTGTGTGTGGTGAAGGCAGGACTGTGCCCATGCAAAGCAGAGGAGCAGGTGTGTGTGTGTATGTGTGTGTGTTTGTGTGCTTTTCTGTTCCTATTTTCTCTGTTTGTCTTGTTTTTACAGAAGCAGAAAACCCCGCCAGACAATCAGGAATAGACTGAGGAAGTAATACACGCGCACACTGTGTCTGTTTCCCATCCAGATGTCCTCTGTCTGTTTCACACGACTTTAAACTCTCGGTGTCACTTCTACTGTGTGCATGTTGTTATTGTCGGCGCGTCTTCAGAAGTCCTCTTCTTCATCAGAGTGGAGCCAGTCAGTGTGATCTGTGATATGTGTTGATACTCTTTACTTCTCAGTGCTGGTTTATAAAAATGTTACTATATGTAACCTCTGTAATATGAGTGGCCAATGTGGACATAATATCAGCGTTTATTAGACGTTTACGTCTAATTCTTCTTTTATATTCTCCCTCCAACTGTGTCCTAAATCACAAACTGCAGACAAGTTATTTTTTACCAGGAATGTCAGTCACAAACCATCTCTCTGTATTATGGCCTTGAAATGGGACCCTGTCCTTCACACCTTTTGTATTCTCACAGCAAAACCAGTTCTGTGTGTAGGCATAATGATATCTGTCTTGCTATGTACACACACACACATTTTAGGTGATTTGTTCAGACTGCCGTTCAAAATATATACGAGAGTCAGAAAAACAAGATTTTTTTATAAAGTAATCTTGTTGTGTTGAGCAAGATGCGTCAAAGGGTTTGGTTTGTGTCCTTCGAATGATCATGTAGGGTTAGAGATACGATCGTGAACGAGGGTGTCTTCATTCTTTCATCGTGACAAGAGTGTGAAGTATAAAAAGAGGAGGAGGAAGATGTGCATATGTGTAATTTAGCGAGGTGAGGCAGGCCAGGGTGGTGAATGATGTGAAGTGTTTTCTTGTGGAAGTATGCTTTCAAGTTGCAACCCACACACACACACACACGCACACTCACACACACACACACACGCACACACACACACACACACACAGTGGTAACACACTAAACAGACATACGTCTGGTTTCCTGTATCTTACTGTCTGTCATGTGACTTGTGTGAAGTCTTATATAAAGTCTCACATGAGATGCCTGAGAGCTGTTTTGTTTTTCCCACCATCTTGACTTAAACCTGTTTAGCCTCACTGGTGTGTACAGTATTTGCTCCATAATAAGGGTGTTTGTAATGAAAACACACACTCTGCACTACACACACTTACATACATTAATTTGGCCTTTACTAGTTTTAACTTGGTGACTCTAGATGCTGTAACTTGTGACTGCCAGCGCAGCACAGACTTGTCTGCAGGTCCCTGCATAGCATGCACGCTCAGGATACACATTTTCATAACCTTCACATTTTCATATATGTAAAATCTCTGTTTTCCAATCGAAACGAAGGTCAGGTGATACCTCACACGATGGCACTGACAGCAGCTGAATCTTTGCATATCAATCAGGTGATTTGTGTTCATTTGAAACTTGCTTACGCATTACAAGTCACCATTCTGCACAACCAAACTCAATATAGCTAAGGCATTTAAATGTTATTGTGTTATGGTATTAAGTGCTCAGCAGGTTGTAGCTATCGGCTCAGGTATGCATGCGGCGACACAAATTAATGCTTTGATTTAAAGGTCTTCAATTCCAGCGTACTACGCACGTGGTACTGCACGTGAGGTGTTCCACAATCCACAAGATTTGTTTTAAAAATCTGTTGAGTGTGAGAGCCCACGATGGAAACCTGCTTTGGATAATGTGGCTGAGAGAGGATGAGCAAGTCCCATTTACAGATAGTACATTGAACTGGATCTGCAGCAGTGTCACAAGACCTGCATGTAAATCCTGGTATCCAGCCCTTTCCCTACTTTGCTTCAACAATTGCAGCTTCAGTCAGCGCAAACGCAATGAGGTCGCCTTTCAAAGTTTATCTTTTTGTCTCATTGTTGCCTATCATCAACCTGTAATCCACTTCTTCCTTTTATAAAGCTGTTAACAGTTTTGTAATGTTGTTAAGGGTAGTTAAGCCTACATACAGTGTAAACAAGATAAGTACCAGGCACTGCAAGATGAGTGCCAGGTGGTAATCTGCTACTAATCCTTCGACCTCTCATTGAGCAGAGCTTCATATTCCACATTGTGCTGCTCGGATTGGGATTTGAATTTTACTCTCGTTCGCTCTTCTCTTGTTTTTGTGTGTGAATATGTTTTCTCTGACCAGCCACACCTTAAAAACACACTGAGATCATGTTCCTGGAAAGTGTGCAAATTGAGTTGAAGCTCCATGCTGCTCTCTCTCCTGTCTCTCTGCATCTGCTGCTCTCTGCTCAGACAGTCTGAATACTGTGTTGGATGCTCCTTGCGCTTTGTATGTGTTTGTGAATATGGGAATAAGAGATAAGAGATTTTTTGGTCACTAGGAGGTGACCTGGCACCTCTCCAGCTACCAGTCCACCTTCCATATTTTGGTCCATGCTGGACTTGAACTGGCCACCCTCCGGTTCCCAAGCCAAGTCTCTATGGACTGAGCTACTGCCGCCCCCAATACTCCAGATACTTTGAACAGTGGAGCTTTATTCATTTACATTTAATCTACTTGTTTGATTCAAGTGTTGCAAAAACATTTCTAATGTGTGGTTACGATCTCTGATTTGAAGGTGGACTGTACATGACTAATGATAGTTTTATTAATTTGGCACATATCTAAAACAAGTAAGAGTCCTTTACAGAGCATCATAAATCAAAGTGACTATTGTAAGACCAAATTATGCTGTAATCATAGTTATTATTCACAATTTCCAGTCTTTTTTTTTTTTTTTGGATTTTACATACTGTATTTTACCAATTGTTGCAATGCATCAACATCAGAATAATGAAATATGATGTTGTGCCTCTATTACAAGCTCAGTTGTGGACTACTGTACTGTATTTACCACATCAATGAATGGGATTTTCTTCTTCTGCTTCTTTAGGAGTCCGGTAGTGGGGAGGATGACCGCCGTTCTCAGCCGAGGAGGTAAGACATTGACAGATGTGGTGCAGCATCACACAAAGCTCCACCATCGTTCCCGCCTGTTACCTCAGCGCTAAAAACATATATATTTTTTCTTGTTACCTCACAAATATGACGTGCAGTGGGATTTGTTGTCATAAACCAGGAGTGTAGATCACAGTGACATCGTCCCTGTAAATGTAGTGCCAGGCTGAGTGGTTAAAAAGACAACATGGTATCTACTGAAGTGTGTGAACAGAAGGCCTGTTTTGTTGCTGCCCCTCACCTCTGTCTTGCCGTGTTGAACAGGAGTGAATAAAGACCTTACCTGGAGAAGCACTTGAGGTTTAATCATTAAATGTGACTGATCCTGCAGGACGTCCTTCCTTTACTCATACAAAGAGCTGTTGTGTTATTGTGGTGCCATTGTGGCTGACACAGTCCTGTGCTGTCCCTTGTTGCCTCAGGCGTTGAACTGGAGTTGGGAATCTGGTTTATCCTGTTTCACTCAACCACATTTACAATTGGTTTTGCTCACATGCAATGGACCGTTTCCTTCCAATTGCCTGCTGTTTATTTGTTGTAGAAACCAGTGAACTTTAGTTGCAGTTACACTTTTACTTCCACCTTTGTTTCATTTGGCCCTTTGATAACACGTTAAAGCCTGAAATCCTCTCATATATGAGCTAATAAACTGTGGTTTACTGGCTGTCCATTAGAGGGCACTATGCTCCCTGTGAGTCAGGTCTGAGTATGTGGGTCAGGCTGCACTGCTGATCCAGGGGCAGATTGGCAGCCCCTCCCAAAGTCAGAGCGCCTCTGTGTCTGTCTGGTCATTGGAGCTCTGTGCCATCCAACTGAGAGGGCTTTCTGTATTTGTGCAGCTGGGAGTGAAATCTATATTCACATACTCGGCTGTGTGTGTGTGTGTGTGTGTGTGTCTGTGTGTGTGTGTGTGTGTGTGTGTGTGTGTGTCTGTGTGTGTGTGTGTGTCCACAGACATAAGTATCAGATGTCATTTTGATTGTGTTTTTTGTAAATTAATATTATTTTCATTGCCTTGTTTTGAAGTCCAAAGATTATTTGACCATTGGTGTTTCACACAGCCTTAAACTTTCAGCTCAATGTAACATTTTGAATGTTTTTTTTTTTATATATATATCAGTGGTCCTCTGATGCTGACTTTCACTATATGGTGCTCCACCCAACTGTGGAATATGTAACACCATGGACTTGTTGCTTGTATGGACATGCCATTCCATTTTCAAAAGATAAGCTCCTACTGAGGAGCTGAACCTTGTCTTGACTCAAGATTAGCCACAAACCTCTCTGAATTGCATTCAACCAGTGAGGACCTGTGTGTATTATACTGGATTATATATAGCAGGTTGCAGAGGCCAATACATATTTTTTGTGTGTCATCTGCATGTGTGAGTGTCAGATGTTATGCACAGAAAGTAATTGATTTCAGCTTTATTCCTCATGATCATGAAGAGAATGTTATTTGGTTAGCTGGTTGTTTTTGGCCAATATTATCAGATATTTACAGGGACACAGGATCAGAACTTGAATATGTATTTTTCATTTCACGTCAAGCCCAAGCTACTGTGTGTGTGTGTGTGTGTGTGTGTGTGTGTGTGTGTGTGTGTGTGTGTGTGTGTGTGTGTGTGTGTGTGTGTGTGTCCAGATGGGCTCACATGTGTTGGCAAAGAGGCAAAAATGGATTAATAAAAGTGAGCCAGCACCGTGAGAATGAATGTTCTTATCCTGCTGACGTCAGCAGCTGCAGCAGAGCTCGTCTCTGACATGGGTAGTGACATTCATTCAGACTAGAGTGAGGCTTTCGTGATGCAGTGTCTGTGTGCATAAGTAGGGCCTTACTGCAGCGCTGCTGATTTAAGGCAGTGACATCAGCAGAGCAGCGACATCAGCGAAAGCAGCAGCATCACTGGAGGACCTACAGAGGAGAGACCACCGGGAGAAAGAGGGATGATGCCAGTTTTTCTGGGCTCTGATAACGTATGAATTCTTCAGTCAGATGGAATAAATCTTTGTCACTCACTCTGCTGTACTCTAACGTATGTGGTCAGATTGATTACTCTGTAAATAATCAGATTGACTTTCTGTCAGTGTGTAATACATACAAGACCCAACTGATCCCAAGATAGATGCTAATCAGTCGTCAGGCTGTATCTGTGTATTGGAGGTGTTTTTTGTTTGTGTGTGTGTGTGTGTGTGTGCT
Source organism: Sciaenops ocellatus (assembly GCA_033000465.1). Classification (NCBI taxonomy): domain Eukaryota; kingdom Metazoa; phylum Chordata; class Actinopteri; family Sciaenidae; genus Sciaenops; species Sciaenops ocellatus. The sequence continues at coordinate 2,601,249 of CP136870.1, forward strand.
TCAAATCCATCGTAAATACTGAAGAGCCTTGTGTGTGCTGTATTGTATATGTGATGTCGTGATCGCTAAGGTGACTGTCTGTGTCTTTGTATACATGGAGACATAAGAGCAACAGACGAGTATCTGGTGTCTGTCTGCATGTAACAACCACATCCTGGCCTTCACTGCTTGTCATGGGCGGTGTGAATTTCAGCAGTCAAACGAGAGAACAGTAAGTGGGAACTTGAGGAGAAATGGGTCCAGCACCACAAACGTGGCTTTCCCCAGAGTCTGTGGTCTCCTAGGACTACCTTGACCCATGGCACAGATGGAATAGAATTTAATTCAATTCACTGCAATTTTATTTATATATCACCCCATAACAAAGTTATCTCATGACACTTTCCATACAGAGCAGCTCTAGACCATACTCTTTATAATATTATTTACAGAGACCAACAGTTCCACCATGAGCAAGCACTTGGCAACGGTGGCGAGGAAAAACTTCCTTTTAACAGGCAGAAACCTCGGGCAGACCCAAGCTCATTGGTAGACGGTCATCCACCATGACCGGTTGAGTTAAAGATAGAGAGAGGCAGATAGAGGGGGGATAGATAGATAAATAGAGAGAGACAGAGAGAGACAGAGAGACACAGATGCACAGCAGCAGCAAATCATTAACTAACTATAAACTGTAATGGAGATATGGTAACAATAATGACAGTAATAATATATGTAGTGGACGTCGTGCAGGACCACAGCAGCAGCCACGATCCATGAGAACCTGCTGGACGAGAGAGCACAGAAGTTTAGTTAGTAACATGCATTAACATGCATTAATGAGACATGTATGTTCAGACTGATGAGGGCGATTTTAAAGAAAGAAGATGGAAATGTTTTTTTCTTTTTGGTGGGGCAATGTGAGAAGAAAGTCAGTCAGAGAAGGAGAAAGCAGCCTCATGACTAGAAAAGGAAGCTGAAGTGTTGCTTGGGTGAGCACGCATTTACACAGGATCAGGGATTGCAGCAACTCGTAGCAGGGTTGTCCGGTGGTGGGGGGGTGAGGGGAGCTGAGGTGTGTTGCCGTGGGCGTGTCTATACCTGCTGAATGTAACCGCTGTGAAACAATCAGGAAATAACTTTTTATTTTTCTGATTAATAACAGCTTTATCGAGCCCAGCACTTGCTCTGTTATTGTTACACTCTCTCTCTCTCTCTCTCTAATCATAGGACACAAATCAAATTAAACTTCTTCGTGTCATTATATTTTGCGGCGTAAATTGCGAGTCAGACTCAGATTTAGAAGCTGGTACATGAAATAAAGAAAGTGAGAACACACACACAGGTAGATTATCAGAGTTAAGTCCATGAATCCACCTGGATAGTCTCTGCTTCAGAGACATTTCAGGCTGTCTGTGGAGGTTTGACCGATCTGAGTGTCTGACTGGCTTGCGGAGCGTGACGTGGGGTTCCATTTTTCCCAAAAGTTGGATCTGGCTCAACTTCTCTCCCGTACGTCGGTGCGTTTTTTTGCAGGCAAAGCCTGCGTTGTGGACTGCCAGTGCAGAAACCCACTGAAATGAATTAACTCTCACAGAAGCAGCTGTTATCAGTCAGTGATGAAGGCCCCCTGATGAGTATTTCATTCTCATTTTGTTGTCTGCTTTGAACATTCACAATGTTCACACATACACTAAACTCTTGACCTTCAGCTGTATATCTCTGCACCCCTTTAACGTTTCCACTTGATGCTTTGATGGTAGCATTGATATGTTAAACCGCCCATGACTCAGCTGACTGATAAATAAAGAATTTTCTGCTCGTAAAGATCACTGAGAGGAGGCCAAAGGCTGTAACATCGTGGAGTTAATTGATCCACTTCGTCTTGCCGCTGAATCTCACCACCTGGTTTCTTGATCAAGGAGAGTGTACAAGAAAACATAAGAACACACCCAGCTCAGGCACATGTATGGAGTGTCACACAGGCTGCCAGTGAAGAGGAAAACACCACTGCAGTTGTTGTTTATCCTGTGACATGAATGGGCAGTCAGGTGGTGACCATGTATTTACCCTCAGTTTGTAATCTATCCTATCAGCTGAAACCACGAGGGACCAACCAGCAGGGTAACCAAGTCTAAGGTCAAGTTTCTTCTCAGTTCACTCCTGATGTCTCCTTTTTGATTTCTCAATCCTTTTTCCGTTGTTGTTGTTGTCGTTGTCGTTGCTGGAAGCAGCAGCACCTTAAGGTCTCAAATGTCGCTGTCTCTGGTGAGGATTTTCCCTAAAGGCCACAGACATAGAGTCAGTTACGCAACGTTGTCACCCTTCGTATAGCAGCAGGGTGCAGACAACACAAATATGATTATTGTGTGATCTTTTGCTCTCCAAAGGATGGCCCACTGGGTGTAAAGAGTAATTAATGCTTAGTAAGGAGAAGCGTTGTAATGGAAGCCAAGTTACCAGGTTTCTGACGCTGTTGTCATCATGAGAGAGTGAATATTACCAGTGAGGCTAGGTTGTTATTGACAACAATTCTACTAGCCCATGACCAGAAGACAGTATAAAGAATGGACAGTGTAAGTGCGACATCACCCACAGGTTTTCTAAAGCGCTGCTTTGAAGCCAAAAATATGCAGCGCTGGCTGCCGCCATGTTGGCATTTCTGCCTCTTCCACCTCCCAGCTAATCTAAATGTCATCAAAGATCATTGGCTGACCTAAGGCGGGCTGAATGACGCCTGGGTGCTCAAATAAGCCATCTGTAATGGCACCTACCTGTCAATCAAATCGTCCACACCCTTAATTCTGCATAACTTTAAGCCTTAATATCATTTGAACAGGTGAGTTGTATAAAAATTCACCCTCAGTACAGTTGTCATGAACGGGGAAATTAGCTATAGAGACCAAAACTGTTTTTTGTACCAGGCTGTAAACATGTTTATTTCTGCTGTGAAGTTGGACTTTTTAACATGGGGACTTATGGAGGTTGAAATGTTCTGTAGCCAGCCTCAAGTGGACGCTCAAGGAATTACAGTTTTTGGCACTTCCACATTGGCTTCATTTCCCAGACACACACGGGTTGCTGCTTGGACCAACCTAACAATGCTAAAAAAATCTTTAGGAATGGAAAATCAAGTAAATACTTTTAACATCAGAGTGCCATATCAGTACTAAACCGAATCTAAACTCTGGCTTTTGATTTATTTTAAAACATATACTGTACGTATATACAGTAAGTATGACGCAAGGGGCATCAGCCACTTTCTGCCAGAACGTACTCAAATTAAATGCTAACTTTGGTATTTTCCAACAGCTGCACAACCTCATTGTACATCAACTAAAAGTACTTGTTTTTACCACTGATATGCTTCAATTTAAAAAATATTATGCGTCTACAACAACAGACAACATTATGGACAGGAGCCTACTGAGATAGACCTGTCTGTGAAAGATCCAGAAACCAGAAATGGCAGGTCTGTTGTTGTGTTCAAAACAACTAGACTTCATTGACAAAAATCATTTTACCTCATAACACTTTTATTCTAACACAACAGAGGTGAAACAAAACTCAACCAAAACCTTGTTTTGAGTTTCCACTGTTCCAACAATACAACCACAACCACACAGGTGCTCACTGATATGCAAATGTGGAGAGATGGTGGAGTGATGGACAGCCATGTGTAGGCACCTTAAGAACATTAGTTCCCTAAAAGAAGTCCCTAAGGACTGAGCAACTGCTGCCCCTTATCCCAATATTATTAGTATTATTATTATTATTAGTATTATCACAGTGAGCTCCTGTTCGTTTTTTATTCATTTATTTCTGACTTTTCAAAAAACATCTGAAGTTGCACACACAGACTTGTCCCCATTAAAGTCATGTTGTTGTCGGTGGTCTCTGGCACATGAAGCCGTCATACAGCCGTCGACAGACGCTGTTTTCACCGATTGGCCCGTGTGTGTCTCCTCCCCTCCGGCGGCAGGATTTACCGCAGCCTGCTGCAGACAGACCAAACGGTTCCACCGAGCAGACGTAAGAGTCACCTGCTCTGCAGCATGTGCTAAATGTCGGTACATCCGCAGTTTGTGAATTTTCTTCGTAACATCAAACCTTTCGACGGATGATTCAGTGAATGCGCGATGTCCATTAGAAGCAGAGCGTCAGAGTGAGACCTGACTCCAGACTTCCCTCCACACCTCAGCAGCGACATAACGGTAATTACAGTCCGATTCTGCGCGCCCCGCTCCCGCCACCAGAGCAGCGATGCCTCCCGGTGTTGTGACAGCGCCACGGAGCTCATCAGCCGGCTGCTTCTGCGCCTGCTGCGGGGTGAAGATGACACCGTATTTCACCGAGAACTCCGTGATCTCTCAGGGGGAAATTTATCAGCTGTAAGTTTACCGAGAACACAGTGATCAGAGCTCCAGGCTTGAAAATCGAACTCTAACTATGATATTGTTTTTCTGTCATTGGTTAGATGCTTCATGCTGGCTGCCACACTGATTGAGTTTGTATAATTAAGTGGTTGGACTTTTTCTCTGACTTGAAGCTTATGTGTCTTGACAATTGTATTTTTTCCATTTGCCCCACTTCCCAGTATTTGTTAACAGTATGACAAATGCATGTGGTTTTCCTATGGTGACTCAATGGGAAGGATATGACAGCAGAGCAGCAGCAGAGTCTGTGGTTGCAGGAAGATGTTTCCTTCCCTTTCCTCCTTGTGAAATGTCTGCCAGATGCCATACTCATCTGCTCACATGCACCCTCCTCCACCCTCTTCCAGCCTCATTTTTTTATTTTAGATGTGCCTGAAATGCATCTTGCAGGTAGGCACACAGTGTACCTGAGACAGATCATGTTCATGTTCATGAATCAGAGGATGTGATTAATCTCTGTCTCAGTCTGTCAGCCGGGATAAACACTGGGACTGACTTTTATTGGCAATTTATATGTTTGATCATTCAAGTAAAGACATAGTTTGTCTGCACTCGCCCATTGTTCACACTTGTATAAGACATCTGTCCAGTGTGTATTTACAGCCCAAAGTTGCTGTCAGACTCTGACAGGGTGTATGAGGATGTTCAAGGATGGTACACAAGCTTTATTAGTATAATTAGCATTATTTGGAAAATTTAGAATCTCCCTAACCCTGCAAGAAACCATACGTATACTGTTGCTCAGCTTCCAACCACATGTCAATAAACTAGTCTAGTCTTGCTTTTTCCAACGAAGAACCATCTCCAGAATCAAATCCATGCTCCATTTTCAGAACAGGACTATTGCACTCCTCTGCAGTATCAACGAAAATCACTGTAAAACCTCCAACTAGTCCAGAACACAGCAGCTCGGCCTCTAACTGGTTTTAACAGACAACACCACATTTCACTGATTTTAGCTTCCCTCCCCTGGCTTCTGGTGTGTTTTAGGGTTGATTTTTAAGATTTTACTGATCACTTACAAAGCCTGTCAGTGTTTGGCCCCTAACTACACAACCCCGTATGAACTGGTTCACAGCCTTCGATCCTCGGGCGGGTCACTTCTGGTTGTTCCAAGGTCAAGGCTCAAAACTAGAGGTGACCACGCCTTCTCCATCAGGACCCCTTGACTGAATCACTGAACTATTTTTTTAAAGGTGCTAAGTAAAATTATTATTATTAGTAGTAGTGTTAGTATTAGTATTATTACATCTATTTTTCTAACTTGGGAATCTGTGTGGATACTGTTAAAGGCACCGTTCTTAGTCTGTGGATCGCCTAATTATTACTTGTGTAATTACTGCTGTCCACCCCCCCTTTGCCTCCTTCCTCCTCACAGTAGACTGTAACAGAATGGGACTTCCTCTCAGATCGTTCTTCCTCTGCCTTGGCCTACATTAATCATCACCTCCAGTATGCAGTGACAAATATGGGCAGCCATGCATCACTGGTGTTGGTGGCAGATCTGCGTTGGCTCCATCGTTACAAAACACAATGAGGATTTCACCTGAGTCCATTTAATCTGTAGTGTGTATTTCAGCATCGACTCAAAAAACGTCAGAGCAACATCAAAAATAATGGAATGCATTAAGTCCATCACATAACTCTATTGTTCAGAGAGCAGCTGCTCCAAGCAGCTTAGGTGAAGGTGCCAATTTCATGCCAGGCAGTTTTGTGCCATAAAGGACTAAAGTCTCAGCTAAAGCCAGTTAAGTTGTAAATGCTTGTGGAGTACAAACATAAAAACTGCAGGAAGGTCTGCTGGTTTGAGAAAGGGCAAGGTTCATGAGAAAAAGAGAGTTGGTTGGTTAAACGAGACAGTTTGTTTTTCCTCTGCAGCTCAGTATGTCTTCGTCTGTCGTGCCTTCTGTCAATTTCTGAACATGTCCAGTTCAGTTAAGCCTGTACTTTATTGGAAGCAGCTGGTGTTTGTTGTAAACTGTACAGTCTTTCCATTATTGTTTTGTGTATGATGTTTGTACAGGATGTCGGGTGTATTTTCTAAGAAAACAAAAGATTAAATCACCATTATTGAAACACATTCAACTTTTAGACAACAAAATCCCTCAGACTCAGGATATTAACAGATGTTTTCATGCTGAAGCACAAAAGCTTTGCCTTCATACAGTTGGGGGGCAAAAAGATATCACCTTTACATAATCAGCAGTAGTGTCAGCTGTATGTCTTTCACAAACAGTTAGTTTAGTCTATAGATGGTCACACCGAGAGATAATAACTTTACTATCACGTAAGAAAAGCAGAAAATCCTCACGCTTGATAAACTGAGACTTGTCTGTAATTCCACGAGGGGCCACTTGAGGCTGGCTACAGAAGTGAGTCAGTCTCCGTAAGTCCCCATGTTAGAATGTCCAACTTCACAGCAGAAATAAACATGTTTACAGCCTGGTACAAAAAACAGTTTTGGTCTCTATAGCTAATTTCCCCGTTCATGACAACTGTACTGAGGGTGAATTTTTATGCAACTCACCTGTTCAAATGATATTAAGGCTTAAAGTTACGCAGAATTAAGAGTGTGGACGATTTGATTGACAGGTGGGTGGCATTACAGATGGTTTGTTTGAGCAGCCCACCTCAGGTACGCCAATGATCTACATCTTTGCTGATTTTTAGTTTAGCCGGGAGGTGGAAGAGGCAGGACAGCCAACATGGCGGCAGCCAGTGCCGCATACTTTGTTCTTTAAAATGATGCCTTGGACACTTATGGGTGGCGTCATGCATGTGCTGTCCATTCTTTATACTGTCAGTGCGCTTAACTGATTTATCGAAAGATTTCCTCATCGTTAACACATCTCTTCAGTTCTGCAGAAAGCAGGGGGAGTGTGTGTGATGAACTGTTGAAGTTAAAGCTGTAGTAATGTATTTTTTTTCCTCTCTTTCTTCTGTCTGTCCAGCATCAGTGAAAGTTTCCTGACAGTTAAAGGAGCTGCTCTCTTCTTACCTCGAGGAAATGGCTCCTCTCCTTCTGCTTCTCGCTTCTCACAGCTGCGCAGCAAACATGCAGGTGAGGCCAAAGGTCTTTGTCGAGAACAATCGACTGTTTGACTGTATCAGTAGTATTTTTTGGTTAATAAGGTTCTTGACTTGATCAGAGTTGTTTTTATTACTCTCATCTTACCAGGAGACATCCAGCAGCATCTCCAAACCATGTTCACTGTCCTCAGACCAGAGGACAACATCAAACTGGTGGGTACACACTAAAACACACACACAAAATTCAGTCTTGATGTTCATCAACTGTTAAGACATCAACTGTATTTTTCCTGCTGCAGGCCGTTCGTTTGGAGAGCGCCCACGCTCAGGTCACCCGCTACATGGTGGTGGTCTCAACCAATGGGCGTCAGGACACGGAGGAGAGCGTGGTGCTGGGAATGGATTTCAGTCCTGTAGACAGGTGAGACAGCAACTTCTATGTGCCTGCCTGTTTTCATACTATACATGAGGTTGTAACACACAGAGTTCACTGTTTTCTCCCTCCCAGCTCATGTTCTGTTGGGCTGGTTTTGCCCTTATGGAGCGACACGTTGATACATCTGGATGGAGATGGGTAAGATACATACTTCAACACAAACACAATTGCACTCTACAAAGACGGCCCACTGTGTCTGTTTGAACTTTCTCTCCTCTTCTCAGGGGTTTCAGTGTGTCAACTGATAGCAGAGTGCACGTATTCAAGCCGGTTTCTGTGCAGGCCATGTGGTGAGTCACATGACCTGTTAGAAATAGATACCTTCCCATGATACCTGCCCATGTTCATCTTAGTATCCATTTATTTGAAAGTCTCTGTTCTGTCTCGATCTCAAACTTTCCTATCCTGTCCAATTTTTCATTGTCACCCACTCGCTCGCAGGTCGGCCCTCCAGTCGCTTCACAAAGCATGCGAGGTGGCTCGTTGTCACAACTACTTCCCAGGCAGCTTGTTCCTCACCTGGGTCAGCTACTATCAAAGCAGGGTCTCCTCTGACCAGGTACGCATCAACGAGTGGAACGCCATGCAGGACGTGCAGTCACACCGCGCCGATTCGCCTGTGCTCTTCTCTGACATGTAAGTATCCAGATCATATGCAACATGGTTTTCATTTTTTATGTTCTGCCTCGCCTTTTTCAGTTATTTTTCAAGATAATATGATCGTGATTGTTTATTGGAAGTATGGTATGGTGTTTCTGCAGACCGACAGAAAGAGAGCTGACTGAGCGTCAGATCAAAACCAGTTTGAGGGAGATCATGATGCAAAAAGACCTCGAGAATGTCACATGCAAAGAGGTGAGTCAGTCAAATGCTGGATTTGAAGATGTTCCAAACAGACACATTCATTATTGAAGTTTGAGTTCTTAGTCACTGGTATTTAACTTGTTTTTCTTCTGTGTATGTGTTCTGTAGATCCGAACGGAGCTGGAAATGCACATGACATGCAACCTGCGAGAGTTCAAGGAATTCATCGACAATGAGATGATTACCATTCTGGGCCAGATGGACAGTCCCACAGAGATCTTTGAGCATGTCTTCTTGGTAGGTTGACTCAGAACACTAAGCTAAAATATGAGTCTTATGGAATTCCTCCTGATTTTAAGGTACTTTGTTCTTGTTTGGTTTGGAGTGCACATTTAAGCATTATGAAAAGCTCAGCTGGAGAGTCTGGCACTAGTCTCAGGATTGCTTTTGTTTCCTACAGGGATCTGAGTGGAATGCATCCAATTTGGAGGAGTTGCAGAAGAGTGGGTAAGGAGGGAACATAATGCAAGCTGTAATGACGTCAATGAACAGTGTTAACAAGTGTTATATAATAAGACCCAAACAATCATTTTGTTAGAATAGAATGAAATGTTTTGTGTCTCATTCTCACTCAGGGTTCAGTACATCCTGAATATAACGAGGGAGATTGATAACTTCTTCCCTGGCGTGTTTGAGTACCACAACATCCGTGTTTACGACGAGGAGGCCACTGACCTGCTTGCTTATTGGAATGACACCTACAAGTTTATATCTAGAGCCAAGTGAGTTTCAGATGACCACATGTTCTCCTCAGCATCATCAGATCATCTACCTCACAGAACTGTTGACAATGAATCTGCATATCTCCTCCAGGAAAGCCGGATCCAAGTGCCTGGTGCACTGTAAAATGGGAATAAGTCGCTCTGCAGCCACGGTGATCGCGTACGCCATGAAGGAGCACGGCTGGGATCTGAAAAAAGCCTTCGATTACGTCAAGGAGCGTCGAGCCGTGACCAAACCCAACCCTTCTTTCATGAGACAGCTTGAGGAGTATCAGGGCATACTGCTGGCCAGGTACCCACATAAACACACATGCACACAGTATATTTCATGTGGATTTGTGGCTGTAGCATGACATTAACACTGCATGACTGTATTATTGCTTAAGGCTAAAACAGAATGGCACAGCTAAACTACTTTAATCGACTTAATTACATACTTTTATGTATCATGTATCGTGTCATTTTTTTTTACCCACAATTCAGAAGTACCTGTGGCTGAGTTCATAATTTTGCCTAATCACAGGCATGTTTTCATTGATTTCTGTAGCCGATCATTTTTCTTCTTCTTTTGGTCAGATGAGGTCGGCATGACAAGCTGTGCATGCCACATGGTCTCCTGACACATGTAATTATACGTAACATTCATTCACTCGGCTAACTCCTGAGGAGTTTTTTTTAGCTGTTAAGTTCTCACCTCTGTTCACTATTAGACGAGGTTTATACTCGGTTTTCAGAGCTTTTTGCTGAACCCAGCTGCCCGCTCTAAGCGTGATTACTGAAAGCTGAGTTTGCAGGCCAGAAAACCAAAACAAAGTGTGAAAAATGTTCAAATGTTCTGCAGCGATGAGGGGAACTGCAGAGTCTGGTGATAATCTCTGTGGGTTCGTCACAACAATCAACCCTTTCACATTACATAAAGTCATTTGATCAGTTGTGAATGAAACAATATTAATTAGTGCAGCTTTAAATTGTAATTCTTATCTATCTATGACACAACACATTAATCACAATAACCTAATACAACAGTAAACATGTGAACATGTTTGTGTATGTTTGCATTAAGACGATAGGATTGACATGAAGAGACTATAAAACAAGTTTCAGTTCTGTTGTTCCATATTTATTCCCGCCTCTTTGTCACTCTCTTCTACAGCAAGCAGAGGCACAACAAACTGTGGCGCTCTCACTCTGACAGCGACCTGTCCGACCACCACGAGCCACTGTCTAAATCTCACGCCCAGCCGCACAGCCTGGGTCACTCCAACCCCCATAACCAGACCAGCAGCACTCCTGGGCCCTCTGTGAAAGAGCTGCTTGAATCACTGGGAAGTTCAGCCAGCACTGGCAAACCAGCACACTCCACCAGCCAGCCTGATACTGGCATCCAGTCCAATCAGCACAGCTCCTCATCCTCCAAGAGGGTGGCAGCTCTATCAGGCGAGGCAGAAGCTCAAAGCCTCGAGGCTCCTTCACACTCTGCTGTAGTCCAGATCAGCCAATTGGACTCCCCGTGTCCTGTGTCTCCGTTATCTCCACCTCTCTCCAATGGCTTATGTGACTCTGAGGAGCCCCCATCACCTCCTCTCTCCCAGCCAAGGGCGGCCACCGTGGTGCCTGAGCTTCAAAAGACAGACATAGTGACCATTGCACAGAGTGTTTTAGTGGGCCAGCCTCACCCACCTCCATCCTTTCACCACCTCCCCCTCTCCCCTGCTCCATCTCCAACTCCAGCCTGCATGGACGAGGTTATCACAGCACAGACACTGTCCTGCTCTCTGCCTGTGATCAAACCTATGCTTGTGTCAGTGCCTGAGCCCATGGCGACACAACAGGCTGGACTCCAGTGTCTGTCCACACCAGTGCCTGTCAAAAAATCAGACTGTGACCAGCAGATGTGTGGCTTGTTTTTGGACGGTTTAGCAACCCATCCTCCCTCCACTAGTGATTTTATCAGCTACCCCAGTGCCATTCCACAAGACAACGAGGTGTTGTTCGGCCACAGTGCAGATCACATTAACTTTTTCAGTGCCAGGGAGAAGTTCAAGGGAATGAGTCAAGATGGTAAAAGCTGCCAGCTGAAGAGTTGTGGCAAGGAGCAGCAACCACTGCCTCAGGAGGTCTTCATTCCAGAGGTGAAGGAGGAGGAGAAAAGAAAGGTAAGGCTGCTCACAAACCAAGAGATGCTGCACTCTTATTTCCATTGCAAACACACACAGGCGACTCTCTTTAGAGCATCTCTGCCACTATGGCGAAGCTCTCAGTATGGCCGTATTGCAATGCAGATAAGTGTGTGGATGTTCTGATCTTTTTTTAAGGCTATACTTGGGTACAATGTAATGTAATATAAATGATCAACTTTATACTGCTGACAATCACAGAGAGAGAGAGACCTTTTTAAGATGAACACAATGTTCATTTTACAAGCACGGCCCACAGCAGTAAACCACGAACACACCTGGTTAGTGCTAATGTCACACACACCTGGGTTACGGTAGGCCGCATCATCAGCCAAATTCTCCTCCACACAAAGTTCTCCTGCTGCTGTGAATCATGGGTTAAAAATATTTTGTGTGTCAAGAACTTTTTTTCCTTTTTGCTGTGATATCAAACGATATTGAGTATAGTTTTGTAATACTAGTGTATATACTGTATTGAAGTTTAAAATTCTGGTATCGTGATGACCCTATTTAGAAGTGTGTTGAATCCACAGCAGTTAAATTTGGTCCAGTTAAGCCCAAGAGCATCACCTGGTGGCCTGACGGCTCCATGCAGTGTCTGTCACATCTGTACCAGTTTAGTTTCTGGGCATATTTACGCTTTTATTTGGCGTTTAAACTGAATTCTAATCGACTCTTTCACTCTTTTCTTTGTAGGAAATGTCCATCCCTGTGCAGGTCACAGGGCTGAAGCCTGCCGTGCACACAGAGGCTTCACCTCTTGGCCCTCTTAGCCAGCCAGAGCCTCAGGGCCCCCAGGACCAGGAAGTAAGGAAGTCAAGGCAGGAAATTGAGGATAGAGATGTTTCATCACAGAAGGAAGCTGAGAATGTTAAAGAGGAAGTAAAAAACAATGAGGAGGAGGAGGCGTCTCCTGCCCGTCTCTACAGCGATTGGACGAGGGGGTCGGTGCGGCGCGTCACGCGACAGCTAGAACAAAGAATGAAACAGGAACACGAGGCTCCGTCACCCTCCTCATCTCCACCGTCCCTCTCGGGCAGCTCCTCCTTCTCTCAGCGTCCCCACAGTGTCCATCTTGCGACAATATCCAATCCCCTGGGTGCATCAGATTGCTCGCAGGTATCAGTAGTCAGCAGTGTGCAGGATGAGCAGGAGGTGGAGGAGGAGGTGGAGGCGGATGGGAAAGTTGGACCAGTTACAAGAGAGGCTGGTGATGTCATTGAGATGGTGGCACTAGGAAATAATGATAGAAGCACAAAAGGACACAAACTCCAGCCTGCTGATGTTAGATTGCTCTCTACCTCTTCTTCTTCTTCTTTCCACCGCTCCCCCCAATCTCCCTTTGCCTCCGTCAACTTCCTGTGTTTGGAGGGCGTGACAGAGCTCGAGTCAGGCACAGACTGGGACTGCCCCACCGAGGGACCCCATAGTGACATTATCATGAGGGAGACATGGGAGACTTTGTGCGAGTTGGGTGCCTTCCTGCAGCAGGTGAGCATGGGCGGAGCCTGCAAGGCCAAGTGTGTGGACCAGGTTTTTGGCCTCAGCGCTACAACCCCTCAGAAGCGAGGCAGCAGCATCCAGAAGAGGGTCAGAGAGGTGGAGGCAAGGATTCGCCAGGCAGGGCTGACACCTCCGTCCCTGATGAAGCGCTCAGCCTCTCTGGCCAAACTGGGCTGCCTTGAGTTGCTTGCCAATGACCTGAGTGACTGGGAGCTGAGCCGCTCCTCCATGATGCCGTCCTCAGCAGAACCTCCGATCCACGCAGTTAACGACGAGTCCAAGAAGCAGCGGGTCCACGACTCTCCTTCCTCTGCCACCCAGCAGCCAGAAGACTTCGGGATTGTTGCAGAGAGGCGTGCTGAAGCCGGAGAAACCTCACAGCCTCCACCGTCTCCACCATCAAACCAGAGCCTGCCCAACTCTGACCAAGATTCTCTGCCGACACTCATGACAACAAGGCAGCAATATGGAAGGACTCATCCCCTGAGGCGGCTTAAGAAAAGAACTGTTAGTACCCTCTACCACACCATGTAATCCTCACTGTGTGTGCGTGTCTGTTAGTGTGTGTGTGTGTGTGTGTGTGTGTGTGTGTGTGTGTGTGTGTGTGTGAGAGAAAGAGAGACAGCGAGAGAAGGAGAGAGAGGAATCGTGTGCACCTGTGAGAAATGGAAACTGCTTATGTTGGATTTAATCAGCAAAACAAACCAATGCCTTTTGCCTTAAAGGATATGTTAAGTACTTTCTGTACATTTCTTTCCCCCTGCAGATCTGCCAAGAGCCCCTGTGAAATCTGCGATATGAGATACTGTGCAAGAACAGTGACAAGGCTATGAAGGTTCTGCTCAATTGAAATAAAACAAATCAGATTGGAGGAAATGCGGCGTAGCAAAAACACTTTGGGAAGACTTTAGAAAGGCCTGAGCCTGCACACATTCACTCTTTACATCACCGCTGGTTTCTCCATCATCGACTTGATATTTACTTGATCGCTGTTGGTTGATTTGAATAGTCCGACCTGATATGTTAGGTGGAATGTAGCCTCTGTTTTCCTCTTCTCATGTGCTTTCATCAATATTTGCTGGTTGTTTTTTTGGGTAGGTAACAAGAAAAATGATGCAGCTGTTCTTCTGGTACAATCTGACGGATTCCTCAAACCTGCAGCGTTCATAAAGATAAGCTTGGATTCATTTGGCAGAAATACTTGAAATACTGACAAATAATGCCAATCAAAGTCAGTTCTGCTGTCTAGAGACTGATTTTTAAACATGGCGTTTGTTAGCAGCAGCAGCGCATCGAGACATACAAGCTCAGGTTGAAACACAAACACACACACACACACACACACACACACACACACACACATACATATACCACAGATACCACAGATTAGTGTTTTCCCCCAAAGATAGGTGTATCCAGAGCTGGTGACAGGATAGCTGCATAGTTGTACAGCGTTTTATCAAATCAGAATGCAAAGAGAAGAGGCATGCTGTTTTTTTTTTTTTTTAATGTTTGTTTTGACTACACAATACCTCAGTCAGTCTGAACCAAATCTGACCTGCACACACGTCAGGCTCTGGATTCCTGGAATGTCAGAAACAATTTCAACTACTCGATAAACTGAAGTAAACTCATCTCTCTCGTGTCCTCTCATGGATCTGATGCCACTCAAAACTAGACATCTGTATCTATTAGTGTGTGTGTGTGTGTGTGTGTGTGTGTGTGTGTGTGTGTGTGTGTGTGTGTGTGTGTGTGTGTGTGTGTGTGTGTGTGTGTGTGTGTGTGTGTGTGTGTGTGTGTGTGAGAGAGAGCGGGGTAGGTTAGGGGGATTGGGAGTTGAAGGCAGAGTGTATATTTGTTGAGTTTTCTGCCAGGTTCTCTTTGGGATGTAAAGGTCTATATTGTGTGTTGATGTTTTAGGAACTGTCCATGTTTTCTATCTGGTTTGTGTCTGTGTGTGAGTGCGACAGTGTAGCACAACTTAACCACGTGGGTGTGTACATTTTATTTTGTTTTTTGTTTTTTTTAATTGTTCTCTTTTGTACACATTTGTAGGAGTGTGCCTGTGACTGGCAAGTGAAGCTTCTCTGCAGTCTATCAGAAATGTCTGTACAGGGAGGTCTGTCATACATGCACTTTACTCCCTTTTTCATTTTAATGTGGCTTTTTTTAATGTATGGTTGCTACTTTTGGGGAGCATGCTTAGGTCGTAGCAGCTGTTGGGTATGCGTGTGTGTATTGTTTTATTGTTTTATTTTAAACTATCATTGTAAATAGTCTTTTATATCATGTGCTTCAACTGTGACCATTAAACAATGGAAATTATTGACTGTTTTGATGTGAGACTGTGTATATAAGGTCATACCATTACTGAATGTAATATTTCAGGCATGCTTCAAACAGAAGATGATGACAGTATGTTTTAAGTTTTAAACATTATTTAGCAGGTGTGTTTATTTTGTTCAACAGTTCAAAACCTGCAGATCTTCAGTTTACTGTCATCTGAAGCAGACAAATTCAGAAAGTCCAGATGCTGACTAGTTTAATTATTTGATTCATTAATCCTTTCTACGGAAGTGGTCATACATTCATACATTTTATTTCCTCTGTTTTCCGGAGATTTCGAGTGATTTATGTTATTATCTTGAACTAAATATTGTTATTCCGAGATAACAGGATCATTTTCTCGTGGTATTGAGATATTGAGATTTTTTTCTTTTTTGAGTTAATGACTTAATTAATTAATTTGAGATCTGGAGAAAACAAAGGGATAGTCTACTTTATTAAATCACTGCAGGAAACATCATTCAGTGTAGCAATGTCAGATCCATCTGTCAGCATCAGGTCAGCCAGGCATGAACCCTCAGGTCTATCGATCTAAAATTAATTATGTTGTTATCTTGAGTGAATTTAACTCGTTATCACGAAGAAAATGTCCACTTAGGGCTTCTGTACATTTCAGCTCTTCTACATACATGTAACCGTGTCAGAGGTGCAGTTCACATTGAATGTGGTAACACTTCCTCATTTCTTTTGTTAGTTTTGCATCATGGTGTTTTTTAATATGAGGTGAGTCTTTTCTGGAAGTGATGTTAAAGGTCCAGCCACATCAACAAAAAAATAACAGAGCCCAAATCATAACTCAAGTTAAAATAAAGTTATTCTGTGGTAGATTTAGTGTCATATCAAGATTTCATTTTCAGCTGCAACAGTGTGAGCTAAAAAGAAAGAGAAAGTTCAAACTTTCAGTTTGGAAGACGACATTTGAATTGTTACATTTGGATTTGTCACATACACAAAACTAGAGCAACGTGCATATCTTACAAACAATGCAGCCCAACTGCTCTCCTATAAATGTCGTCACAACACACATGGAAACAGCATAAACTATAATTAGAGAGAAAAGCTTCCTGTTAGGCTGATAGCTGTCACTGCTGGTAAACCAGAAGCAGTAATTAAAGTCTTAGGTATCTTCAGTTCACCACTCCATGTGTGAAGGGGTCAGGGTTCAGGGTAGGGTCATGTTGCAAGGTCATTCCTTTGACTTTCTGTTCTTTCCTCCTTCAGTCCCATCAGCAGGATGCACATCTCTGAAGGATTTCACTAAGTGACAGTGCAGTGAAGAGCTTAACCACTTTCTTGGTGACACAGCACAGCCCCAGTTCATAATGACCTTGAGGTATCCAGGTATGTTAACTAGTACAATTAATGAAAAGATCTTCAGTAATATAAATACACATATTAGAACAAGCCGGAGGTGCACAGGTCCAAACTGTCCACTTCCCATTCTCTGTAGCTGGGTTCAACTCAAAGATCCTCATTGTTATTTCTGCTGACAAACAAGATGTCCACAAGATGTGTGCAGGCGATGGCTGTATATCCGTCAGGCTAGTTTGTAATATTTACTCAAGTACTGCACTTTAGTACGAATTCAACTTGTATTTGAGTTTTTTTCTCAATGTTATGCATAATGAATACTTTAAATTAAATCTTGGTAATACTTACAATACTTCTCACCTGATGAAGACCATGGAGAGAATCTTTCTGACCCACTTCAAACCTCTGGTGAGCCCAAATCTGGACCTTCTACAATTCACCTACTAACCCGACATTGGGGTGGATGATGCAGTCATCTACATACTGCACCAATCCCTCTCATACCTGAAAAACTGGCGCTGTGAGGATTGTGTTTTTTGATTTTTCAAGTGCTTTCAACACAATACAGCCATCACTGCTGAGGAGGAAGCTAGAAGGGGCTGGAGTTGAGCGCCACCTGGCTGCATGGACCATCAGCTACTGAATAATTTTTTGTTAAGCAGTTTGTAAGACAACTCCAGGTTTTATCATATTTATGTCTAGAGGTGAAGCTTGGGGAAAACTTGCAAGTATGTACGGAAATATGCTGTCAGGTATTAGTAACAGCTGGTGTACATATTACAGTGTTTTTTAAAGTTGGTTACAGGGCCTCTTCTATACTTTCTATATATATATATATATATATATACACACACACACACACACATATATTCACAACTTTTTTGGAAATGTAGTTGCATTGATACTCCATTTTACTTTGATTAGTCACATGATCAGATATACAGTCAGTACTGGATGTGAGGAATGCCGACTGTTTGAAGAAACTGCAGAAGATCAGACATGTCCAGGTGGACATAAGACATAAAAACCATAGTGTGTAGTGTGGAGCAACGAACCAAGAAAGGTTTGACTAGTTCTACTGTATAACTGTATCTTACTGGAGTTACTTTAGTTCAGGAAAATGAAGCCAGGAGCAAATTGCAGCATCAGCATATGTCATGTCCAGTCAAGTGTGTTTTATTGTCATATCAACCATATACATTGTACACAGTGAAATGTGGAAGACAGTGTTTTGCCAAGGACCATGGTGCTACAGTCATGGCCAAAAATATTGGAACCCTGTATTTCTGTCACATAATGCCATACCAAAAAAATGTTGCAATTACATTTGGTATTCTCTTTAATTAAATATAAATTACAATTAAAAGTTATAAATTATATTTTACACAAAGCTCTAAGCATAGACTGGACAAAGTTATTGGCACTTAACTTAATATTTGAAAAAAAATAACTAAAATCAATCAGTGAGGTTCTTTCACCTCTGTAGTGGATCTGTAGTGGGCCACTCTTTTGCCAACTGCTCCAGATCTTTCAGGTTTGATGAGTTCCTTCTCCCAAACACCGTCTGAGATCTCTCCACAGGTGCACTCTGGGATTTAGATCTGGACTCATTGCTGGCCACTCCAGAACTCTCCAGAACTTTTTCTTTAACCATTTTTTTGTGTTTTTTTAAGTTTTCTTTCCATCATTGTTCTGCTGTAAAACCCATGACCTCTGACGGAGACCCAGCTTTCTGACACTGGGTCCTCCATTGCAGCCCATAATCTTTTGGTATTCTTCAGATTTCATAATGCCATGCACACAGTCAAGACATTCAGTGCCTGAAGCAGCAAAGTGACCCCAAAACATCAGCGAACCTCCACCATGTTTGACTGTACGGACCGTGTTCTTTTCTTTGAAGGCAGCAGACCCTGCTGCTGACACAGAAACATAAAAAAACAGATTGGAGTTTGCCAAAACTGACCTGAGGAAGCCAAAATCCTTCAGGGGGAATGTCCTGTGGTCCTGTGGACAGATGAGACTAAAATCGAGCTTTTTGGTGAAGCACGTCATTCTTCTGCTGTCAGAAAATGAAATGAGGCCTTCATTCACAAAATACAACAAGAGCTACATAAAGTGCATATAATGCAGTATGTTCAGACAAAACAATACAGGAAACAACAGACAGGCAGTGTAACAGACAATGATATGAATATGATATGATGATATGAATGAACGTATGTATGTACAGTAGAAATATAGATAGATACTAGATATTGAATAAAATTAAGTAGCAGCAGAGACAATAGGTGCAAAGTGTGTGTGCATATACTGCACATTGTTTTATGTTTGCAGTTCTATTAACAGTCTGTTGTTGTTTAACAGTCTGAGACAAATGAAAGGCAGAGAACTATTGCAGTTCACCATGAGCACACCACAAATGTAAAGCGGAATAGTACATGCAGTAAATATGTATGAGATATTAGTTTTGACTGACCTGATTAATTCAACAGGTTGGAATCTGTTTTTTTTTTTTTTTTATTCTTATTTTTATTGCTTAATTTTTGTTTCCATCCTTCTATCTGCAAACCAGTAGCTCTGCTCCAGCTCCAGGTGCTCTTTGGTCACCTTCAGCACTGGATTGTGTTGTCATCTTGGAGCCATGGGGCTGTAGGGGTTAACGTGGAGCACTAGAAAGCAGGTCAGGTCACCTGTGTGTGTTTATTTACCTGTCCAATGCTCCTCTGTCCTTGTAAGTCACGATTGGTCTGTTAGAGGCCACCAGTTGTGACACTGACCCCCGGGGACGCGCTGGCCCTCTGTACCCGGCGCGCGTCACGTTTCCCTGTACTGACTGAGCTTGTTCCAAAATAGACGGCACCACCACCCTACACCCACCCACACCCTCCTCTCTCCCTGCTCTGCCCGGGTACTCTCCCCCTCTCTCTTCCCCTGCCGAAAAGCGTCACGCAGTTGTCCAGTGCGTCTCCTCAGAAAGTCCGCACCGACTCCAGGACACCGGATCGCGGGGAATATCATTGAAAGGAATAAAAAGCAACAGAAGGAGGAGGAGGAGGAGGAGGTACAGGCTTGTACGACAGAAACCGTGAGAGTTGTCCAGGGAAGAGGGGTCTCCCCAAAACCTGAGGTGAGCTGTCGGTCTTAATGTCTGTGTCAGTATCGGTGCTGCAGTGGGTGAGAGGTGCGTCAGCTTCTTTACTGCACTGCTGGAGAGGAGCGAGCGCGTCTCTACCTTTTGGGAAAGGACAGGGACAGAGACAGGGACAGAGACAGGGTCGGTACATTGTGATTGTGCACTTTGTCCCCCCTCCTGTGGACGGAGCAGATCTTGAGTCGTGCCTGGCAGCTGTGGGCTACTTTAAGGAGCACGTTGTCCCTTACTAACCTCCCCCTCCCTCCTTCACACCTCCTGCGCCCCTGACCGCCTGTCTTCCCGTGTTTGTGTGCGTCCGTCGAGGCTGTGTTTTAAGTGTACTGTCCCGTTCAGTGCCGACAAAGCGCCACACAGTGCGTTGCCTTAATTCTGGGACTATTTAGGATGAGGCTGGCGGGTGGGAGGAGCGGCTGGCCCGGGTGGGACAGTGCAGTTTGTCATGTCTATATTAGGAAAGTGGCAGTGTCATTCTTTTGCTCTGTCTCGACTCTCCAGAGCCGTGCCATGCGCGACAGAGGAGGGCCATCTCATTAACCCGAGGCAGAATTAAAGGAGCATGCCGGAGATGTTCCAACTTTTCAAAGCACGTCACAGATTTCTGGTTTCCAAAAGGGCACTGTAAAACAAAAATCTGTCAGCTGTGTTTGCCAGAGTTTTACGGTATAACCTTTTCTAATAATACAGTAACATGATTTTAGTAGTGTTGAGTTCACATATAAGGTTGGGCTTTTATTCCATATTTTAAAATGATGAAGAACTGCCAAAGCATGACAGTGAAATACCGTAAAATATGACATTAAATATTACAGTGTTTTACTGTCGAATTAACAGTCTCTAATATGAAATACTACTTTATTCTGTGTAAATGCTAAAGTGCTGTATAAATAAAGCTTTTGAAGTATACAGGGAAACACCGTCATACTTCAGTAAAGTTTTTAGATCTGCTCTGTTAAAATCTGTCTCCTTTCAATGAGGCAGATTTTTAAAGGAACTTTAAGATTTGAGTTTTTCAAGCTCTTTCCTGAAACAGACCATGATCAGTGTGTTTTTATGTTCAAATGAGAAGATAAGGTAAAAAAATAAATAAATAATAAGGATTACTTTTGTCAAATGCTTGAGAAAAGAAATCAGACAAGTAAGACGTGCAGGTGAAGTGGGCTTCTATTCTTTTATTATCTTTAAGTGTGGAAAAAACATATTAATATTGCATAAAATATTGTTACTATCAACAAATCTCCGACACAGAATCAATAACAAAATTAGCATGTGTGATATTGTGTTTGTCCTGAGATGCCTCACAGCTGGCCCGCCTGAAGTGGACACTGGAATGTAAATCTCTTGATAACAGAGAGCTTCCAGGAAAGAAGCTGGAGCTCCTGTCCTCTCATCAGCCTGGTTGAGTCATGTGTCCCACGGTCTGTGGGTTCAGTTCGGGGCTACATGTATTATATATATATATTTTAATGTAAAAGTGGTCACTGAAAGCTGTGATGACAGCAGGATTTGGGTGACTTTATGTCACACTCTTGGTAAGTTGACAAATTTCTACAGAAATGGAACTGGACCCTCGTCAGCTGGTGATCTTGATGGTTTTATTTTAGTCAAGGAACAGACAGTTTGAGTTTATGATCATCCACCAAACAAGAGGAAGAACTCTGGTCTTCAGGGACTGATGCAGGCCTACTTCTAGATTTGGGTTTTTAGTTTTGGCTTTATGTAAGCCGGTGCAGTCAGGGAGTGTATGCTAGATAAATACATATTCTCATAGGGATTGTATCACATGAGTGTGAGTGAATGTAACACTGGGATCCCATCTGTCATATATTAAGTTCTCGCTCTGCCTTTTATCTGTTCTCTGTGTCTTAGTGTTTGTCTTTGATGTGTGGCCGTCACATAGTGTTTGGTGGGACAATCAACTATTAATATCTGCACTGATGGCAGGCACTGTTATAGAATATCTCCTGTGTTTCGGAGGATTACAGTCGCTCTGGCCTGGTGCCCGGGACAGCCGCAGAACAGCAAGCTGTCAGTCAACAAATAGCCTAAAAACACATTACAGAGTTCATTATTCATTAAAAGCGATGGTTGTTTCAAGCTTGGATTCAATTCAAAGTATTTCTTTCCAACATCATACAGTCCTGGCTAAATAAGTAGAAAAACAACACCTGACTCAAAACTCTATGTGGGTTTGATCCGATTTGATCAACAGTGACAGTAATAATCCATCAACTGTTCTCAATCCTCATGATATGACGTTTTTCTTCGTTCCACCAACTTCAGACCAGTGAGACGAGCAGAGAAAAAAAGAACCAGAACTATTCTAACTTTGACAGAAAAGAGCGTGTTCATGTAGGATCCCATCACACCTGTATAGAAGCTCAAATCAATCAGCTGCCTGATTATGAGCGAAGAAGAGAGAAAAGATTCAGTCCTTGCTCGCATGACATAGACAGAATCTGCTTTATTTTTATGACTCTCAATGTGAATATTAAAAAAAATACCAAAGTGATGGAACCAAAATAGAAAGCTTGAAAGCACCTTAGCACAGAACTGAGTCATCTTCAACCTTGAATTCGACTGACAGCAGCAGAAAACTGTTCATTAAGTGATTCTTAATGTTCAGCAAGAAAAGGTT
This sequence comes from Sciaenops ocellatus, assembly GCA_033000465.1. Lineage (NCBI taxonomy): Eukaryota > Metazoa > Chordata > Actinopteri > Sciaenidae > Sciaenops > Sciaenops ocellatus. Next base: position 2,623,842 of record CP136870.1, read on the forward strand.
TATAAAAACAAGCTGCCTCAATGACAAAGACAAGGACAGACTATCTATAGATATAAAGAATATAAGTTACAGAGTGCAGAGAAAGCAGTTTTGGGATGGCAGGCTCTAATGTAGTCTTTAATCACATCTGTGGATTTCTTATTCTGTGGATGAGATCGAATAAAGCTGTCTTGCTGGAAGTCTTAAAAGAAAAGTATTTTTTTCTGATATCCATCTTTTTATCCTCTTTTCCATCCCCTCCTCTTCTTCCTCTTCCTTTTCACCCTTTTCTTACTTCATCTTTACCTCCTCCAACCTTCCTCTGCTCGCTGCAGCCATGAGTCGCAGCATCGTGCGGCAGAGTAAGTTTCGCCACGTCTTTGGCCAGATGGTGAAGGCTGAGCAGGCGTACGATGACATCCGTGTTTCCAAGGTGACATGGGACAGTTCCTTCTGTGCAGTCAACCCAAAGTTCCTGGCGGTCATCGTTGAATCCAGCGGAGGAGGAGCATTCCTGGTCCTGCCTCTCTCTCAGGTCAGTAAGGTCAACAAGGGGAAACATTTCTGGGCTGCTGAGGGTGGAAACACAACAGATTGTCCATGACATGAGTGTCTGCCTCTGAAGATGGCACTAAATGTGGATTATCCAAAAAAAAAAAAAAAAAAACTGTGCAAAGATGTGATCAAATCCGCAGGAAACATTTTTTGGGCTTCTAGATGCTTGAATTGGTACTTGTGTTCATTGTGCTTAATATATCATCTTTACCTATTTTTATATGTTTCTTCTTCTTTTTCTTAAATCTAAAATGATTACTCCATGTGCTCAATAGGCAAGGAAGTTGGTGCTCCAATAAGTTACATTAAAAAAAGAAATATGTATATAACGTATTCTGCTGCAGAGTGTGAATAAGATTGTAAATTAAACTGTGAGAGGAATAAGTTGTACTTTGGGGAAGATTGTATATTTTTAGCTACATTAGCAGCATGGCTTCATTGATGGTATGTCTGTCTGTCTGTCACTGAAATATCTTAGCTAATAAGAGATGAGTTGTTATTAAATGTAGTATATTCACAGTCCCCAGAGGATGAATCCTATGGACTATTCCTCTAGTGACATCATGAGGCTGACTATAAGACAGATTGCCAATATTAGCTTGTTAGCATTGTCATTGTGAGCATGCGAGCATAAAGTCAGCCTCATAAAGTCACATGACCCATGGCAACAGATGAAGATCAGATGTGCTCTTCCTGTTTGAGAGGTTTGTTTAAAATATCGATTGTGTACGCTGTGTACAGATATTAAATTAGTGTTTTTATTACGTGTTTGTGGGTATGTCAAACTGTCAACCCCGGGGCACTCATCCTTCATGCTATCAGCAGAGGTTACAGCAGGATGCTTTCATCACGGGAAACAAGGAGGAATAAGACGAGAAGGAGAACTTTATAGGGAAAGAGGAAGAAAAGAAAGAGAATTAAAGAGAGTTTGCTTAGTTTGTTATTCTAAAAGCCTGTAACCTTTTTGTATCTGTATGTTCATGAGTGGTATCTTTGTAACAGTAACAGTCAATTTGGCCACTGGCCAGAGGTGGCTTCAGATTTCTTGACTAAGCATCAGTATTCTTTCTGGAGGCTCGTCCCAGTGACTGAATGCTCTGTAATTTTTAGCCATAGGTGGCTATAAAAGGATCGATGTTGCATAATCAGCAGGCTGTAACGGGGATGGTGAAGAAAAGGACTCTCAAAGCCTTTGGCAGGCTGCTCTGTACTGGAGTCAAATCGTTCCTGTGACCTCAAGTCTCATCCTCTGAGGCCTTGAAGGTAAATGTAATTCAGAAAACAAGGTGCTTTTCAAAGCTGATTACTGCCAAGTCATGGTGTCAGCAGTGCAATGGTTAATACAGTTTAAAGGCTGTTGAAAGCTGTTATTGGTTTTAGAAATAATACTTATTTTAGTATGTTTAGTTTGATTTTAGCATGTTTTCCTTCTAACAGCGGATGATATAATATTCTTTTAGCTGTCCCGCTGGGAAGGACAGAGTAATTACTAAAACAGAAATACAGTGACAGGAAAAGCAACAGGTCATGACAGATCAGACGTTTAAAGCTGCGACGCTTCAGCGTGGTGTGAAGCCTCGTGATGATAACAACATCACCTTAAAATAAACGATGGACATCAGAAAGACAAAACTAAACTTGTGCGTGCTAATCCAGTGTTGTACCTCAGTAAATCAGATCACTGATGGTTCAGGTTTGATTAAAAACAGTCATCTGCAGGAAGGTTTTTAGTTATTACATACATATGTATTAATTTCCGTGGTTTTTCACAGCTCCTCCAAATAACTACTGTGTAATAAGCCAAGTCTGCTGCAGTTTAGTTGACCTGTGAGATGCCTCCACGCAGCAGGTTTCATTTGAGCCACTGCTAACACCAGCTGCCAATCACAGTCCAGCATTACAAGAATTGACTTCAGTGATAAAAACACTGTAGTTTATGAAGAATGTTGTAAAATGCTGGTATCTGGAGCCTATAATTGTGGTCATAGCTGAAATATAGAGATTGGAATAAACCATTTTTTAATTTTTTGAGATAAATCTTTCAGAATTTGACGAGTAATGAAGTCATTACTGCTAAGATTGATCAGAATGTCAGCATTGAATAGTGACAAAGAGAAAGAAGAGTAACACAGAGTTTTGGAGGCATGGGGAAATGGATGTGATTATATATTGGAGTCATGGTGAACAGACATGCTATTAATACACACCAACGTGCTCTCCATCCTCCAACTCCCCCCTCCGGGTCCCCAACAGGCCACAAGAAAAACTCCCCTTTCAACGCCTCGTCACTCAGCTATAAATACACCTCTCTTGGGGTGTGTTTTGTGAGTGTGAGTGTGTGTGTGTATGTGTGTGTGTGGAGGGAGTGATATCTCAAAAGTTGATGCACATGTTCACGTGATAGGAACAGAGAAACATGGAATAATCTGGAAGTGACTTTATGATTTTAGTTAGTGTCAAAACAAATGTTTTAATTCATACTGTGCTCACGTGACGCATATTCCTAAATAACAAGTCTGCTGTGTGCACTGTGCTTAATGGGAGACAAAAAGGAACAAACTCAATGGATGCGATGGCCAAGAGGTGGAGGATCAACAGTATTTTTTGTCCTGTAATGGGAACATCCAAGGTCATTTCAACAGAATTTCATTGACTCCGTTGATCTCAACATGTCATTTTGACTAGGTCTAGGTCTAGACTACTCTTTATAATATTATTTAAAGCGACACAACAATTCCCACCATGAGCAAGCACTTGCCGATGTTGACAAGGAAAAACTTGGTTGGCTTGGCTCATGGTGGATGGCTATCTGCTCCGACTAGTAATCTCACCACAAGGTCCATATTTTATTCGTATTACATCTTCCGCATCAGCAGATGAAGGAGTTTGCCTAGATATTGATGTTGTAGTTGTTAAAACTTCCATTTTGTTCCCGAGCACTTTAAAGTCTGTGTAAAGGCAATTCTGAGATTTCTTTCAAAATACAATAAATATGTTGGAAAATAGTTGCTGAAGACACGTGAAAAGACTTTGAACGATATATTACTGAAATGTGGAGTTAGAGGTTCAAACAGTTTTTCACCAGTTTTCAGTCCAGGATTTTGTGGGCGGTCCTTAAAGGGTGGCTCGATGACATGCTGAGGCCACCCTGAGCATACCCCTGCACCCCTAGCAGAGAGATGAATGATGAATTCATCTCACTCAGAGTGTTTCAAAGTGACATGTTTCAGTCACTTCAAAATTGCTGCTTGACTGCTCCCATGAGTGGGCGTGGCTTTAGCACATTCAGAGGACACGCCCCCACAGTCCTGGAGCTGAGACTTCATTTTTACCTGATTTTGACACCTAATTTCATAAACGTGTCGATATTTTTAATCATTCAAATTTGGCTGGGTGGTTAATAACACTTTCTTATTTGGTCTGACAAACTCAGAACACATATTTATTCTTACTTTACACGGACTTTAAAGAATTCTTGTTCATGATGGCTTATAAATTGAGACTGAAAGTAAGAGATTTATTCTTGACCTTGAAAATAGTAGTTAAGAAAACGATCACACCACAAGTCCATTTGGACAAGGAGTCCTTAAAAATACTCAAATACTCAGCTGTAGATGTATAAATAACCTTTCACTTGGAGTCTGCTTTCAACCTACATTTCTTGGCATTTGTTTTTAACTTTATTTTTTACATCCTAACTCAACTCTGTGTATCACTGCTGTTCTGTGTTGCAGACAGGTCGTGTGGATAAGAACTATCCGCTGGTCAACGGCCACTCCGGACCTGTCCTCGATATAGACTGGTGCCCCCATGACGACAACATCCTGGCCAGCTGCTCGGAGGACTGTACTGCGATGGTAATGAGACTGTGTCTGTGGAGAAAAAACTCTGAGTAGGAGGAAGAAGTTGCAACTGCATGTGGGGGAGTTTGTTGTTCGGTGACTCAGATCATAGTCACGGAGGTCATCACAGCCTGAGTTCGTCACGTCTGCCTGCCTGCCTGTTAAATAAGTGAAAGGAATCAGTCAAGGCATCAGTGTATCTACCTGCCTGACTGTCCACCCACCCGTTCCGCCTCATCTCTATCTCTTCATCAGTCTGCTTGTCATATCTTGCTCTTGACAAGTTAGTCAGAAGCTGTTTGTCTGTCTGCAACCAACCTCGTCATTGTAATGCAGCTGCTAATCCTGCTGCTCCAGCCTGTTCAGCGTGTGTGTGGGGGGGAATTTGGGACAATAGGATGTTTTTTTCAGTGTGATACCTTCTTCAGACTCTCTGTTCTCTGCTCACTCATACTTAACTGTGCCTACATTAAGTGTTTGATATGCATTCAGCATCCTCTCATCAGACCGCAGGATGTAGAGAACAGTTTAAATAATCACCATCAGTCTGTGGTAGTTATGTTCTGCTCTACCTGCTGTCAGTCAGCTCACACTAACAGCAGGAAATAATCTGCAGTGCCTTTTAACTTGGACAAAACAATGAGATAGTGACATAAGAAGACCTAACCCTGCTTTACAGTGTTGTTTGTTGTTGAGTTTTGGACTGAATCCACGCAGAAGCTTTAGTAGTTCTTTTAAACCTGCTGTGACACACTGCAAGTATCTGCAGCCCTGCAGCTCATGACTTCCGACAGCAGGGGTCACTGTGAGGCCTGGATGATAGTTAGACTCATATATAGTCAGATAATTTAATCATGACAGGAAACCTGATTTGTTTGTATGAAAACATTATGCCTATATATTATTAGTAATGCAAATAATATATACTATAATTTATAATCATTTTAGAACTGACACAACGCCTTTGTTTTCTTGGTGATTATTTCTCTTTTATTTTAATCTGCAGACTATTGTCCAGTTTAATCGATTCTTTGTTTGGTCTATAAAATGCCAATGACAATGAGTCCAGTGTGTGAAGGTGATGTCTTCACATGTTTTGCTTGTCTGATCAACAGTCCTCAGCGATATAAAACAGACAAAATGGAAAATCCTCTCAGTGGAAGAGCTGGAAGAAGCAGAGTGTTGCTTTAGAAATCATTGAGACGATTGAAATTAAAGAGAAAAATAGCGGTTGATTCATTTTTCTGTCAGTTGACCAGCTGATTCATCAACTCCAGCAATGTTTCAGATCTTATGGGGTGGCTGTGGCTCAGGAGGTAGACCAAGTCATCCACCACCAGTCTGCATGTCAAAGTGTCAGATACTGAACCCCTGAACATGTGTTATTGATGTGTGGATGTGTATGGTTAGCAGTTGGCACCTTGCATGGCAGCCAGTGCCACCAGTGTACGAATAGATGAATGAGATATGTAGTGTAAAGTGTTTGAGTGGTCGGAAGACTAGAAAGGAGATAAGTACATATAAGTACAGTCCATTTACCATCTTTTCTGCTTCTTCAACTAGGAAATGCGATCAGCAGACATCAGGAAATCTCTTTTTCAGCCTAACAGATAAAATATCCTGTTAATCTGTTCCTTACGTCATATTACATAGCTGTGTGTGGATGTGTGTGTGTGTGCAGTATGTCAAGTGTGTCAGCATGTGTCAATGATAACATTTTTTGGTTTGTATGATGACAACACGTCTGTTGACTCAGCATGTATCTGTGCTTCAGCGCAGTTGTCACATTTGCCCACACTTGTTCACAACGACATTGCAGGAATCCGTGTGCGCTCGAATGATTGAATTGTTTCTCCTCTGATGACAACAGCTGCTGGGATGCTGTTTGAGTGCTGTGTGTGTGTGTGTCTGTGTGTGTGTGTGTATGCTTTGTTTATGTCCAGCACACAGACGGACAGTTGCAGCTGTCCAGTCTTGGCGGTGTTGCCACTGCGGAGCAGAAAGGCCATAACTGTGATGTCATTCTGTTCAGCTCACAGAGACGGATCATTGTGTCGTCTGAAAAGACTCATTAGAGTATGTTTATGAGTGTGTGTGTGTGTGTGTGTGTGTGTGTGTGTGTGTGTGTGTGTGTGTGTGTGTGTGTGGAGCAGCAGGGACAGAGCAGTGTGTGTGTGCATTTGTGTGTGTCTTCTCAAACATATGTGGATCAACTCATGACCTACTGCGTGGTCAGTTTTTTTGTTTGTGTTTTTGCGGCCCCGTCCTGAATCCTCCATGAGGAAATCATCATGTGCATGAAGCACCACCTGATCAGGTCACTGTGCTTTTAAAATGAAATGTACATTTCTATGAAAGCACTGTGACCAGTGGTTGGGGTCGTAGCTACCATTGAGGGCAATGACGTCATGTCCTTATGAGTGTGCAAACAACCAGTGGGGCAGTTTGCGTCCTGCAATCGCATAGAAATGATGCATGGTGTATTTAAAAGGTTTCTGGTATTTGCCACTCAAGCTGCAGCCTCTGTGTCTGGGAACTGAAGCCAGTGTGGGAGTGCTAAAAACTGTAATTCCTCAAACGTCCACTTGAGGCTGGCTACAGAACATTTCAACCTCCAGAGGCGCCCATGTTAAAATGTCCAACTTCACAGCAGAAATAAACATGTCCTGCACTCGACTGGGTGTGCAGCGGTTGCTATCGATGTTTCTAAATTCCTGGCTCACCCAGTGTGTGCTGGTACAGGCTCCACTATCCCAAAAAATCCTAAACAGATCAGAAAATGAATGATGATGAATATTTTGAACATGTTTAGTAAGCGTCCTGTTGGAGTTGCACACAGGTGTGGAAATTAGTGGGTATGTGTCACCTCAACTATGAAGCAACAGAAATTTAACTCTGTGATGACAGTCACTGGCAGTAAACTTATTAACCAGTTAAACTGACTAAGCTGTGGATGTGTAGCTAAGGGTGTACTCAGTGGTGCACAAAGCATCTTCTGGGTAATTTAGATATACAGTAGAATATCAAACACTGTTCACATCAACTTAGTCATAATTTCTAATTTGAGTTGCAAACACCTCAACAAATCTTTTGGAGGCGTAAAAGACAAAATAAAATTGCAGGAGGATGAAATGGTTCAGTGGATTACAACTACAACACACTGGTTACTAGACAGATAACATTTCTTGTGTAACAGCAGACAAAATAACAGACTGTTCTGATTTTCCTTCGTCCCTCCTCTCCAGGTGTGGCAGATCCCAGATCGTACACTGACTCGCCCCATCTCTGATCCCGTCGTGGTCTTGGAGGGACACTCCAAACGTGTCGGCATCGTCACCTGGCATCCCACCGCACGCAACATACTACTCACTGCGGGTAGGACACACGCTCCCACACACACATACACACACTAATTTCCTCATAATCTTTTGACTGTATGTAATTGTGGTGTGAGTACATTCAGACGTACGTCTTTTGCTCTTCCTCCAGGCAGTGATAACCTGATTATTATCTGGAACGTGGGGACAGGTGAGCCCCTCATCTCCATGGACGACCACCCGGACCTCATCTACAGCATCAGCTGGAACCGAAACGGCAGCTTGTTTTGCACCACCAGTAAAGATCGACGTCTGCGTGTCTGCGACCCCCGCAAGAGAGAGGTGGTTGCGGTGAGTGAGTAAAAAAAATAAAAATAAAATAAAGATATGCCTCACACTACAATTAATTCTAATATAATGATATAATGATACCACTATCTAAGCCCTTTTATAACATTATGAGGCCGAAAGAAAAAAAAAAAAAGATTGACACCATTCTCATGTTTGTTAAATATACAGCTACAGCCAGTTAGCTTAGCTTAGCACAAATACTATAAACAAGGGAAAACAGCTAGCCTGGATCTATCTAGCTGGAACAAAATCCACCTTACAGCACATAAAGCTCACTAAATGATGTGTTAAACCTCCTCTTGTCATATCGAGACCAAAACTGAAGTTTAAAAATGTTGAATTGAACTTTACTTTAGAGCTGCTGGTAGGCAGATTTTATTTACTTTGGACAGAGTCATGCTAGCTGTTTCCCCCTGATTTCAGTCTTTATGCTAAGCTAAGCTATGGCAGCAGAATAATAAATCATTAGGTGGAGATATGTTTGATTTTAGGACACGGTGTAAATCTTATTTTCCCTTTAAACTTAGAACAAAAACTGCTATGCCATCAGCTGAAACACGGTTAAAAGGACCTAGCTCTTATAGTGATGTCTGTCCCTCCGCTGGCCAACAGGAACGTCTGGCTCCACATGAGGGGATCCGGCCAATGAGAGCCATCTTCACCAGAGACGGAAACATCTTCACCACAGGATTCACCAGGATGAGCCAGAGAGAGCTCGGACTCTGGGACCCGGTAACAAACATTCACATTCTGTTCATTCATATGAAAAGGTGCAGGAACACACATGCACAAAATTCTTGGCTTTCTTCACCATTTTTACTCTCCACAGACAAACTTTGAGGAGCCTATTGCACTGTTGGAGCTAGACACAAGTAATGGAGTGTTGTTACCATATTATGATGCAGACGCGAACATGGTCTACCTCTGTGGAAAGGTACAGAGACACTGATTCAAATCTACTGTATAGAAATATGTGCAGATCTATCTTTCCATCTTTAATAATGACATGTTTTATGTGTGTGTGTGTGTGTAGGGGGACAGCAGTATCCGTTACTTTGAGATCACGGAGGAGCCGCCATACGTCCACTATCTCAACACCTTCAGCACTAAAGAGCCCCAAAGAGGGATGGGCTTCATGCCTAAGAGAGGTGTGGACGTCAGCAAATGCGAGATCGCTCGGTAAGATACTGAGCATGCAATAAATTACCCGGAATTGCAGCTTTTATTGTGTTGTTTGATGGGATGTACATGCTACAGATGTTGTTTGAAAATGGATTTGTCATCATACCACCCTTCAGAGTACAGGTTCATGGAATTCACAAATATGTACCAGTTATTGCAGTGTCTGTCACTGAAGATATGATCCATTCATTGTCTCGAGCACAAGTCGACATATTTGACGTTGCAGTTTTATCCAGGAGAGTACAGTGACTTCACTTATCTAACTTTAGCTATACATATCAAACTATGTCACTTGACTTGTTTTACTACTTTATCAACTGCATATATATTGCAAATGTCTAAATCAAATTAATCATCCATCATTCAAAGGTGATCTCAGAGTACATGAGTTCATCTCATACTTTGTGCCTACAAATTAAAGTATCAGAATCAAAGTATAAACTGATATGTATCCATAGCACAACTGATGAGTGTCTCCTCTCGTCTCATCTCTCTTCACTCTTAGATTATTCAAGCTCCTTGACAAGAAGTGTGAGCCCATCACAATGACAGTGCCCAGAAAAGTAAGTCCAACTGATCCTTGTTCGGTTACTTCATGCATCCCCCAAAGCTATCGTCACTAGTTACTTCTCAGATTAATATTTTCCATATAAAACGTACATTTCCAAAAAAGATGTCACGCTGTGTAAAATGTAAATAGAAACAAAATGTGATGATGTGCAAAACATTAAAACCTTATATTTATTTGAAAATAACACAAAGGCAACTTATCAAATGTTGAAACTGAGAAATTTCGTTTTTGAAAAAGTATGTGCCCATTTTGAATTTGATGCAGCTTTCTGATCTGGTTTATACAGTTTCCTTTTGCATGGTAGAGTTGCATTTGTGGATGCAGTGATGAACTGTGTTCACAGACAGTGCATCAGAAACATCATCATCTAATGATATAGTGAATTTTAGTAAAAGTAAAAAAGTAAGTAGAAATGAGTACAGAAAATTAAAAAAAAACAAATCTTAAGAGGAATATAAAACTGAAACAAGAATACGGTAAAGTAAAATATCAAAAACGAGCAGTTAAATAATGATGTTTAAAGGTCCAGTGTGTAACATTTAAGGAAGTGTATAGGCAAAAATGGAATATAATAGGCATAACTATGTTTCCATTTGTGTATATTAACCCAAAAATAAGAATTGTTATGATTTTATTACCTTAAAATGAGACTTTTACATCTCCAGAACAAGTGGGTACTCTTCTGCGGACAAACCAAACACTAGCTCTAGACAGCCACTGTACTTTAACCTTTAGGCTCGGATTGGGAGGGTGAGGCACGCAGTATTCAGTTGGTTGCAATCTGCAACTTCACCACTAGATGCCACTAAATCCTACACACTGCACCTTTAAGTGCATTTTGCTCCCAATACTTCTGCACCTCTTCTGCAGTAATATTAACTCTGCAAAAACAAGAACTGTACAGCACATTCCAAAACAAAACCACATCTCTCTTTTCTTTTTTTCGCCTCGCCAACTCTCTTGCACAGTCGGACCTCTTCCAGGACGACCTGTACCCGGACACAGCAGGGCCTGAGCCCGCCATGGAGCCCGAGGAGTGGCTGGATGGTCGCGATGAAGATCCAATTCTGGTGTCCATGCGGGAGGGCTACGTGCCACCTAAAAGCCGAGAGCTCAAAGTGGCAAAGAAGAATGTGCTGGACTCCAGACCCACCACCCGACGCAGCATGTCCACTCTGGACACCAACAGTCTGCCGGTAAGTTCTATCATGCATTATATCACTCGGCCAGCTTTATGTCTTAAATTTTCAGTAAAAAATTACTTTCTTTAGCTTGGCAGTCTGTGATCTGAATAAGAACATGTGTCTCTCTGTTTCATTTCTGTTTATCTCTCTTCTATTTGTACCTGCCCACAACTTTTATTTTTCCAAAGCTCCCTTCTTTGTTTTTGGTTTACTTTTCCTAGTTGCTCACTGTCCTTGACCTATTTTTCCTCTTTTTCTTTGCCCTTAATTTTCCCTTCCCTGTCACTGTCTTTTTTCCTTTCTTCTTCTGTTTCCTTTTTCCCCACTCTCTCCACTCCTTCTCTTGTCCAGCCTCAGTTGCTTGAGAGGTTGTTGGAGGAGATTCAGAATCTGAAGGCCACAGTTTTGTCTCAGGAGAAGAGAATCTGTGACTTGGAGAATAAGCTTTCTCAGTACACCAATGGCACCGACTGATGTGCATGAAACACACCTTCTGAAGAACTGGTCTGAATTTCAGAATCACTATTATTATAGAAACACATTTCCCTTACATTCACGAGGAACCACTCTCCTAAATACTCGAACAGCGTTGCCCCTTTAAAGGTACCATTGTGTAAGAATTTGAATGTAGACAATGCAAACTGAAGGTCCAACAGATTGACAAAATGATACCCATGAGTTATGTAATTGTTTTGTGGCTGATTCTGCATAATCCACACTCGAGTTTTAACATAATGTACCTTTAATGCTATGGCAAAATATTTGAATATTTACACCTTTACAGTGATTTGTGAAGAATGAGAAGAGTGCAGAAATGGAGTGAGGTAGCAAGTCGGGTTAAAGGTCTGAAGAAAGTTGACAGAGTTGTTTAATAATGCTGTGTGAAAAAGACAGCTATAGAAAAAAAAAAATAGCAGAAATCAAATGCCAGAAAAATAATTTTTTGTTTTGGCAAAAGTTGTATCTTCAAACTCTGCAAACTATGAACATACTTGCACCACCATTAAACACACACATCGCCATCAAAGATACACACCACATCTCAACACATGTATTTGCCCCACCCTCCATATCAGACCATCACTGACCGGTTTTATTTAATAAGTCTCTCTGCAAACTTTTCAAAATGTAAATAGTGATGAAGGAAACTGGAGAAAAAATGTTAAACTTGTAGCAAAATGTGAAAAGGCAAAACGTTTTGTGTTCTGTAAAGGATTATACATTAGACACATTATGACAACAATAAAAACAGTGTTTTTTAAAAATGTCTTCATCTCTTGTTCAAGCATTTCAGAGTTTATATCATATGACAAAATGAACACTTCACATGTGGGAAGCTACGCAGTGGCTCACAAACAGAAATACATTTACTAAACAGAAGGCAGAGCGTAAAAGGCATCAGGCTCAATCTTTCAGAGGACAAAAGACATGTATAACAGTAGCAGTAAGCCTCATAATAGCTAAGCAACCAGCACATAGCAAAAAAATCAGTTAGAGATTTAAAGCTGCATTAATCGGTTTTGGCCACTAGTGGACAGATACAATTCAAAACAGGCTGACAAACACAAAGCATACAACATAACCTTTTTAAAAGTTAATATAGATAATAAATCAGCGAACAACAACCTCTTTCAGCCCAGTTTATACTTTCTCATCTGTTTTGTGGCAAGGGTCTGTGTGAAAGGGTATGGAATGCCTTCTTGGGTGACCCTGTGGTAGATACAGCGCCCTCTACGGTGGCCCAGTGTGCATGAAAACGTAATAAAGTGCCCTCTAAGATGCTGCAGTGCATTTAAAGGTGCCTTAAAATGGAGATAAAGCAATGCAGCGACCTTTAAGTGCTACATGCTCAAAAGAGTTTGGAACAGTTTCGTCATAAATGCGTCACGATTTCCTGCAAGATGATGCCTCACTGCATGCAATACTTGGCCACTACAGGTAACCCTTTTCACAGTACACATACATATTACATAGTACAAAGCTAATTCAATGTCAACATATAGATTAATGCAGCTTTAACTATTTGCAACTTTGACACAAAAGTCACTGGATGGCAAGTTCAGTCAGTATATGGAGCCCTAACATGACTATGCTTATGCAAAGAAAGAAAGACTGTGTGGCTTTGGTGGAAACAGACAAAGCAGATGGTGGACGTTCTCCAATAGTGTAGAAACAGGTGCCTACATTACCCACCCGATCCACAACCAACAGCTCCATATCAGGTGAACAGCAAGATGCGCTGTAGGATACCAGTGTCATCTTCTCGTTGCCAGCAACCAGGCTGGTGTTAATGGTCCCGTTGCCCTGTTTGAGACTAACACGGTTGACACCCGTCCCTTCAGCTCCATCTGTCACCAGGGCAGAAAGCTCCCACGTGGATAAGCTGCAGTTTTCAGAGCAGTTGGACTGCAGGCTGAGGAGCTGGCATGTTGGGTTAGTGAAATCAGTCACCTAGAGAAAAACATCAACTAGTATTACATCAGTGAATTAAGGATAAAGGAATTTTGATTTCACAATAGTTTTCTAAAGAACTACATTTGTAACTTATTACTGGGAAAAGAGAGAAGGTGTGCAACTGGTACACCCTCAATTGTTTGCTAGCATAACCTAGCAAACAATTGACATGTTCTTTCTAGGAAACTTCAGGGAAAATTACAATTACAGGAGTATTACCGTGTTAACAACTGAGAAACGCAGCACAACATAGTTCGTATCTTCGCCTCCCGGAGCCTCAGCCTCAATAGTCAGGGTGACGTCAGTACCCGAACGGGTGTTAAGAGGTGCTGAGAGGGTCACAGTGTCGTTAGTACTGTTTCCAGCTTCCAGAAATAAACTGGTCGGAGATGTTGAGTCAAAACGTCGGCTGTTGGTGGCTCGGATAGTGAAGTTTCCCCCTATTCCATTGGTCATCACAGAGAAAGGCACAGGAAATGGTGTTCCTGGTACTAAGATGCTATTTGTTTCAGCCTAAATACAGAGATAATCAGGCAAAAGTCAGTGTTTGTAGTGACAAAACTTTAGACAGTGATGATCTGGGATCGAAACTCACAGTAATAGTCAGATTGGAGGATCTGAAGTTGGTGCATGACTGCCTTCGGAACAATGCATCGCCATTTTCCCCCCCCACCCGGACCACAAACTCCACTGATGGTATCCTGTCAATGTGAACTAAGAAGTTCCCGCTCCCCTGTGGCTCGACAACTCCTTTAATCTCCGCGGACCCTGATGACTCAACCAGAGCGACCTCGGTCACTGTAGCCGAATCACTCCCCGTTAAAGACACCAACAAGCTCCCGTTGACACCTTCAAAGTAAAAGAAAATCAATAATATCTTGACTCGATGTTATGTTACATCAACAAATTCACATCTTAACAGATTCCTTTACCAGCTATGGGACGAGAGTCAAGAGCATCAAATCCATTGAACAGGCCCTGCGAGACCTTCACAAAGTCAAACAGGAAGTCAATAGGACTCTGACCTGGAAATGAAAAGAAAATGACAACATGCTAAATGAAGTAGCCACACATTGTTTCCTTCCTGCTCCTTCCTACATAGTGACCCTTATTGACTTTAGAATATAGTCAAGAATAGGGTTGCAAAATTCTGGGAATTTTCAAAGTTGGAAACTTTCCATGGAATAAATGGGAATTTATGGGAATAGGAATAAACAAAATAAACAGGAATAAACTGGGAATTTACTAAATTGAAGGTTTGCCCCTAATAGGGAACTTAAATATAGTTACGGAAAATATATTTTAGCATAATCTTGACTAAAACAACCAGACTTGATGCAGGTACACTTGAATATCTGCTATTTTTCAATCACATGCACATAGCACACTGCTTACTGCAGGGCTATTGAGGCCACGCCCCCTACCTGCACAGGTGATTTCTGTACCTGGACCACACTTTAGAGCCCAGAGCACACAGAGACTATTGAAGCCCATGGACTACATATAGTGAAGTAGGTTTTGATGATATTATGGGGTAAATACTGTATATTGATGTATGGTATTAATGTTTAACTTGCAAATAGCACATGAAAATGTATTCATACAGTAGATAGCTGATAAGTTAGATTCTAAATAAGCTATAGCTAACGTCATTTCATTGACCATCATGATCTTATCATGATGCTAGCTTACACCCAGTAACTAAATGACCCCAAATTTCCAGTTAATTCCCATAAATTCCCATTAATTTCCATATTACCATGACATGTTTCTGATTGGAAATATTTCCAAAATTCCCATGGAAAGTTTCTGGAAATTTACTGGTGATTTACCACCCCTTTGCAACCCTAAAATCCATTTGTATAGGTTTCAGCATGATACATCTGAGTCTGATGAGAATGTTGTTGTAGTTTAGCAGGTCATAAAGCAAAGTGTGGTACCAATTTGAAACTTTGACCAGATGATGGACGAATATCTTCAAAGTGATTTAAATTCATCCAAGCAGACATGAATGTGTGAATGAATTGGACTGAAATTTCATGGGTGGATTAGAATTTAGTAGAATTACTTTACTGACAGTAGTATGTAATGTATAGTATAATGGACGAGCTGACAGGCTGACATGAACATGCTTCAAGCCACAAGGCCAATGTGGCTAAAAATAGAATGAAATTAAAGTGAATAGTGAAGTGGCCACAAGGGACACAATTGGTGGTCACACATGTGCAGAACATGCAGGTACAAGAGCAGAATGCACAAAACTATCATATTTTAGACGCAAAGTAAGTAATCTTTACTTGCAGCTGATTAGGCCAACATGGCTCTAACACACACAAACATTCATATTGAGATGAAATGAAATAAACCATGTAGTTCTTACCTATGACCTTCAGAGTGTAGGGATTAGTTGACACCATTTTCATTTTCCACAGTCCATGTTGGGTTTTTATCTGTAGAGTAATAAAGTTTCCCACTGACTGGGACGCAGTGATCAATGATCCTGCTGTGATGGTGCTCTGCTGAGATTCACCTTCAAATAAAAGCCAGTAATAAACACACTCGAAACTGTATCTGATCTGCAATGACTCATCTCATGAACATAATGACATGCTGGTGCTTAAATAAGATTAAGTCTTATCTGTAGTGTTTATGAAGATTTCATTTACAAAGGCGGTGTTACCTGTGGGGCTGATGAGAGTGAAGCTGATGGAGCGCCCGGTGATGTAAACTCTGAGGTTTGTTACGGTTTTATCGACAAAAAAATTGAAATTATCTGCCTTTCCAGGGCTCCTGGATGCCTGCAGGAGGGTCACCTGGGAGATCACATTAAACAGATGACACAGCTGAAATGTTTGAATTGACTAAACTAACTAGTAGTGAGATGTCTGTGCTATTACCAGAGAGGACCTGGAGGACTCTGTTATGATGTTGATGGCTACAGGGAGCTCACTCTTTGTGACTTCGATGGCCTGACCTCCTGAAGCCTGAGCCAGGTCTCTGTACAGCTGTGCATCTGATGCTGTTATCCTGACGTGTTTGCCTTCACGCCGTCTCCTACGATTTTCCACCGTTGAGCCACTAATCATGAAGTTCACCTCGACAATGAAAGTAACTACTGTATTAATGTGCAAAAAGTGCAAAGAGAAATCAACTAAATCTTCCAGGTCTTCGTCTTCTTCACAACGTTAAGAAAATTGCTATGTTTTACAGCCGCAACTAACATTTAGCTGATGCTTTTATCCAAAGTGACAAAAAAGGGGAACAATCAAGGCACAGTAACAGTTGTAGAGGGGGATAGATTTATCATGTCCAGTTGTTGGTAGTGTTGTAGAGGAGGTACTCTCTGTATAGCTGGAGGTCTTCAGGAGTTTTTTAAACTGGTCAAGAGGTCCAGCTCTGTCCCGGACTGCCCTCTAGACTCCATAGAGGAAGTGGGGGAGAGGATGGTGTTAGCAAAGCTGACATCCATCATGAACAACTCCTCTCACCTCCTGCATGAGACTGTGGAGGCCTTAAACAGCTCCTTCAGCAACAGACTGATACTCCCACCATGTAAGAAGGAGATCTACCACAGGTCCTTCATTCCAACAGCTGTCAGACTCTTCTCTATGTATTTCTTATTTATGAGTCATTTCTTATCTGAACCATGGGCTGCACTTTGTGCACAACAGTGAAACTATTCTAGGTCATCACAAACCAACATTGCGCAATGTATACTGCATACACATACTCACCACTGACTGTGTCCGCTCTATGAGTGCGATCACTGTGCTTTTCAGGTGTTTGTCTTTAGCAGGTGCGTCCGTGAAGAGGAAGATCTCAGAATTTGACGGCGCACTAGTTAAAGCCAGCTATACGAGCAAGTGAGTGTGGAACAGCAATGATAGTTAAAAGTGTCTGCATATCAACAGGATTTTTGGGGCAAATTTTGACGTAGTAAAAGCCATCACAGATATCACAGCACCTGAAGCCCCGAAAGACTCAGTTCCGCATCATCTCCTCCTCCAGATGGTGATAGTGCATTTATAGCATTCTTGAAGACATTTGGGTCTGTAGTCCTTATCAGCGGTCCAAAATCTGAGGTTCAGGTGGGGACAGGAGAAATAACTTATAGATGATCCTTGTTTTTACAACAGAACGCAATAAAATAATGGACAGAACGAGCATCTTTTCACAAGGAAATTTTGTAGCATCTTACTTGGATCATTGAAAGGTACAAGAATGTAAAGCGAGGGCTCATCTTCTGTTCCCACTTCACTGCTGATTATAGAGGAAGTGACGGTCTTCACCACTTCAATGTCATCACTCATGCTTTTTGTGGTGTCGATCACAAAACAAAGAGCTTTACTGGATCCTTTGGAGATTCCCAACATCCTGTGGATGGACAGAGATGGATAAAACAAAGATGAAAAATCTTCAAACTACCTCTTTACAATACAGAACTAAAACATGCAGAATGGGTTTCATACTGTAGGAATGGTCTGTCACCAGCAGCCCCTCGAATGTCTTCGAGTAGCTCACTGGTTGCAGCTATCGCCAAATTTGCTGCTTTGGTGTGGAGATGTCCATGGTTAGACTCGAAAGTGTCCTTGTTGATCCCACCTTCAGGTTCGATGGTACTTGTTTGATCAACTGCTCCTCCATGACTGCATTTTCCTTTGCAACAAATATCATGACAGAAAGATGATAAATACACATCTTTTTAATCTACAGTGATGGCATTGCTGTCACTGTTCTGTACCTTTAAAAGTCAGTTTAGCAATGGAAATGTCTTTGAGCAAAGCAGCATCCATTCATACATTTCAATGGTAGCTGATCCCAGCTAGCATTGGGCAAGAGGTGGGGTACACCCTGAACAAGTTGCCAGTTCAATACAAAAAGCTATTCATGCAACATGCACACAAGAACATGCAAACTGCACACAGAATTTAAACCAGGAATCTTCTTGCTGTGAAGTGACAGTTTTAACCACAGCACTGCAGTGCCACCCAAACCAGCATCTGATAACTAACTAATAATACCACGAGTGGACGTTGACTTAGGATTGTTTGAAATGCACCTTTAAACCTGGAATCTCTAACTTTCGACCAAATGTGACACTGAGCCACGTACAAAACTGCTGACTTTAATTAACCAAGAGAACACCAGGGTCTGTTGATTTTGTTTCGATAAAACTGGTTTTAAAGGCTGCACATGTTAGGTTACCCAGATAGTATGGCAACATTGACCCAGTGTTGATTCAATGTTGATTCAATGTTGATTCAATGTTGATTCAATGTTGGTCTGCTATCTGAGGATTGGTTTAATTAATGTTATTTCGGTGTTGGTTCAATGATAAAACAGCGATTGATTTTAAGTTGAACTAACATTGATTTTATGTCTGTCTTGATCTAATTGTCATCATTGAAATAACATTATTTCATTATTTCAGACCTGATGAAAAATCAATATTATATTTCAATGTTGAGCAGCGTTGATTCAATGACAGTTTCGTTGATGCATCAACATTGATTCAATGTTGATTCAATGTTGGTCTACTACCTGGGTAGTAATATAATTGCATTGTTGTTAATAGGGACATGAAACATGGCTGCACCATTAATAAGACATAAAGCTAAATGTATTATAGGACATAATATGCACTGCTGTCATATAATAGTTTAGGTAATTTTACAACATCTTTGCATTATTTAACATAACAGAAGTATCACAATGTGTCAGCTACTGTAACTCCTGTTAAAAGGAAATCCAACAACCACAAAGTTAAAATCTTAAGAACATGTCTGAATGTTTATGTGAGCCTTCTTCTTCGTCATTGATTCAAGTTTGTTAACTTAACTACTGACTACCAGTTACAGTGCTAAAAGTATAATGCTGTGGCATTAGTGCTTAAATAATTCACTAACCTTTTGGTTTGGTAGAGAGAAAAGGCACAACACCAAAGTATCCAGAGGTCAGTATCCTCTGCTCTATGATGTCCTCCAAGATGTTGTTGGTGCAGTCGTCTCCATCACAGTTGCGACATGTCGCCCTGCTTTCATCTGTGGAAGGGTAAATCAACATTTTAATGATGTTTCCTTTTTATTTACAATCACACCCACAGCTTAATTCCTCATACCTGTGTGCTCTGTTTATCTCTTTACCTGCTATGTTACCAATGCCGGTGTCTGATCTGATCAGATTGGAGTTTGGGAGTTTGTTTCCCAGCTCCACCCAGTTGCTATGACTGTAGAAGTCCTTCAAGTTGACAAAAGAAGATGGGGGTTAATTATCCCATAGGTTTCTTTGAATATTTAAAAAGACTGTTAGCAATACTTTAAAAAATAATGATCAAAACCTGTAAAGGATGAAAGATCTCTGCAAGTTTCTGCCTCGCTGCCTCAAAGTTTTCTTCCTTGTTGCTTGCTTTGACAGCCACTATTCCCTCTGTGATGATTCTTCTTCCTTCAATAAACATTTCTTCATCAAAGTGGAAGCTTGCGTTGAGGGCATGACGGATGTCCACTCGTATATTCCTCAGTGTGATGAATGTGATGGCTTGGTGGAAATTCTTGGATGATTTTGGTGCGCCGCAGGCAGAGGCAACAGCATCTGCAGTGAAAGGCTGTGCCTACACACACACACACACACACACACACAAAGACACAGTCAAATCATACCATACCATTACTAAAAGAGAGGTCAGAATTTCTGGTAAAATAATTTTATTCTTACGGGAGTAATGAAGTCTGTCCCCTCAGCCTGAGCCAGAGCACGGCACACCTGCACAGTGGTATTTAAAATTGCGCTTTCAGTAATTTCCAGGTGATTCAAAGACTTTCCAGGCAAAATCCCAAACCCCTGAGCTCCAGTGTGCAGGAGCAGGAGACAGAACAAGCCCAGTGTTGACAACATCTCCCCTCAACCTGTTGAATAGTCTGAGGAAGACAGAAATCTATGACATCAGGGACCATGTTGAAAAGGAGTTATGTTAATTTTACATATTCATAAATCAAATCCAGGCAAATCATCTGGTGCACTCTATCAGTTAATGGTCCTTTAAGTCAGAAGGCCATGTTAATGATAGATATGACTCTATAACTCTATAACAGCTGTAGACCTCAAACTTTAAAAGCATAAGAGATAATTTTAATGCAACAAAGCTCATTTGTTTCAATGACACCCCAAATCAATCAAATTTAAATCACATTTGAATATCAGATTAAAGCATGACATCATTTATCTCTACTTAAAGGTTTAAAAGCCACTATAAGTCTATCTGTTTATCTATCTATCTTCATTACTACTTAGAATTATGAGTTAAAAGAGTATCGTACCTTAGGTCTCGACGCTGTCCTGTACACTTTATCTTTATTGTGTCATTACCTGCATTGCAGTGCCTCATGGACAAGGCGGGGACACGCAGGACTTGTTCTACCTGTTGGTGTGATTCCGCAAACATTTATTATGCATGTTAATGTTAATGTTAATGTGTTATGTGTTATGTGTGATGTAATGTTACTGGATATATTCTGAACATCTAAAAAAATAGTCTGCACACTGAATCCCAGACAGAGTGATGGTTAAACCTTTAAAACGTCTCAGTAAACTTTCTATCTACTGCTGTCTGTTACGTAAGTGCACTCTGCATTTTCTGTGTGGGAATGACAAAACCTACTGGCAGAGGTTCTGGATAACATCCTACATTCTTTAGACTACAAAAATAAAAAACAGAGCTGACAGTAAAAGAAACAAACACAGAGACGGATATAAATATGACAGACAGGTACAGTACGGCTGGAAATTGGGTCGTTTCTTTAAAGTTTAGGAAGCAAACAAGCACACTGTTCAGTGTTATCTCCCATGATCATGCAGGCACAACAGTGACAGTTTTAACTGTAGAGAAGTAAAATATGACAATGCAACTTACCTGACTCTGAGTTTTCAGCTTCAACATTTCAGTAGTGTAAGATGTTGACTGTCATCAACCATGCACAGATATTTAGTTGGGCATGTGAGGGAAATGAAAGTTGGTATATTAAAGATAATAAAATAACCGCACTGTACACACTTTCTTTCACAGACTGCAACAAAAACAGCAGCAGTGATGATTTACACTATGATATACCCTCAACAAAAATATTAAGGTTATAGGGGCTAACACTTGTTTTATGAGTTGAAGTCAAAGGTCCAACACTTCTATACACACTACACACACAGGGCCGGCCCTCAGCTTTTAGTGGCCCTAAACAAGTTTTCATTTGTGGCTCCAAAAAAATCTCCTAGTGCAGTCAACAAATTGCACACACCGCTAATAACTGAATGAACGCACACAGACACAGACACACACACACACACACACACACACACACACACACACACACACACACACACACACACACAATAGAGATGGACAAATCAGTTCACATAAATCTTTTACTTTCTTTGAGGGTTGACAAACTGCAAACAGTGATACTGTGAAATGTAAATGAAGGAGAAGAACAGGCTGTGAATCCTGCAGCATCATTGTGTTCAGAAAACAAAGAAACTAGTTATTAAACTAGAAAGTCAGCCCAGAAACAGAAGAGAGAGTTCTTATCTTATCTTATCTTATCTGAATTTTAATTTATATTTATCATATCTTTCCCATTTATTATGTGAGAGGGGCTGTGGACACACGTTAACTGAATATTTACTGATGACTACAAAGACAGTTCATCTTCTTAATGAAGATATTAACCAGAGGGCCTGTCTGATCAATAGGAGCGAGGATAAACACAAAGGACAATTTCACACACATAATTCTATATTTTCATGAGGGAGGGGCTCTGAAGCTTCACTTTTTTTTGGCCTGAGAATTGTCACGTACACTTATGTTATCATACAAGAGTTCAACATTGAGGAGCAATCAAGCTATTCATGATTTTATCGAGAATCATTATAAAGTTTCAGGGCATCTCTGTAACCATAGTAACTCATGGTGCCAGAGGGGAGGAAGAGATGCTCTGATACTGCCAGAAAAGCCACAGAATGAAGCTGACAGCACAGATCTATGACAGGTCTATGGGTGTGGCATATCAAGATGCTGATTAAACTGCTTGACTATGACTCACTTAGACCGGTCACGATAAGGACAAAAGGAAAAAATGACAAACATGAACCTGAAGTCTAACCCTGTTCTTATCAGTGGGCTAACAACATTTGTGTCAGTGATAGGAACAGGATGAAAACAATTATTAAAATGCTGGTCCTGTAATTGGTGATTCAGTGATTCATTAGGAAAAATGAGGAAAGTTTGAGATCATATTTTAGCTTGAAGGTCACCAGCTGTTTCTTTTCATATCTGCTCTCAGCCACCAAAATGATTTCTGGTTTGCCATCTACCGTCTGCTTGAATCAATGTGAATGCAGCATTATGGTTGGCTTTTTATCTATTATTTATCTATTATTTGAAGTATTTTTTTGCTTTTTGCTGTGATTTCATGCTTCATTTAGTCTGTACTGACTGTACTGTGCAGAGATAGCCTGTCATTTTTCTCTGCAAATGTCATATCAGGTAACAGAGTATGAGGAAGTCCATTGAAACAATTGTGGTATCACCTGCACGCAAAATTCAGTCAATAAAATGTATGGAAAAACCTGCTTAACTTAGAAATTCAAACTCATCTTAAGCTAATTTATTCATAAAAATCACCAATATGTGGGCCTATAATGCACATTTTTAGACACACTTTATATCTGGCATGCAAAAAACTTTACCTTGAGAAGAAAAAAAGTTATTTTGTGTAAAGACATACTTATCTCTTCTTCCATGCGCTTCTCTCCATCACAGATAGATAGATAGGATGGGAGCTTCCCGAATTTATGGTTACATGTCAACAAATGCACAGTTGCCTAGAAACGGCATGTGGGTCACCTTACCCACTGGCTCAAGTTTCAACATTATTATTAACTCAGTTCTTTCTTTAAGTTTAGTGCTTATGTGGGCTCCAAATCTACAATAATGTCCTCTTGTAAAATCTGTTAGTTTAATGTGTTAATGTTACAATTGTAGTGGGATTTTGTCTTTCACATGTTGTCTGCTGTCTGACGTGTATCTTTTGTTATTTGACACTGTACATGGGTAAAGTGTTTGTAGGTGGCTTATCTAACTCAGGGGTGCCCAGACTTTTTGTTCCCTTGGAGAGCCAAATCTGAGGCCACAGTTCAAAAAAATAAATCCTAATTTATGTATTGCAAAAAGCAAAATGTCTCTCAGATCCAAAGTTCTCTTAAGTGACTGACTTCCTGCACAGTAGGATCCCTCGGCCCGCTGTGCTCAGGCAAAGAAAACTAATTAATAATTAGAGAGCCTACATATTTAAGGGATATTTTTACTTCACAAAATTGAAAATAGCATAAAACAGTTATTTATTTATTTATGCGGCACAGTTATGTGCCCTGTGATGAAGTGGCGACTTGTCCAGGGTGTACTTCGCCTCTTGCCCTGGGATAGACTCCAGCTCAGGTGGGATAGGCTGCAGCCCCCTGTCACCCTGATGAGGATAAGCGGTTATTTATTTATTTACTTTCATTATAAACATGTGGTGGGCCAAATCAAATCAAACTTTTGCCTGCAGGGCACACTTTGGGCAAGCTTGATCTACTCTAACTAATGACAGTATGAAGAATGGATCGCATGAGTCACATCACCTCTAAGTTTCTGAAACTCTGTTTTGAAGCTCAAAATATGTTGGCTGTCCTGTTTCCTCCACCTCCCGGCTAATCTAAATGTCAACAAACACGTGGATCATCAGCGGACCTGAGGCGGGCCGAAAGATGGCTGGGTGCGCAAACAAGCCATCTATAATGACATCCACCTGTCAATCAAGGCGTCCACGCTCCTCATTCTTCATAACTTTAAGCCTTAATATAATTTCAACAGGTGAGTTGTATAAAAATTCACCCTCAGTACAGTTGTCATGAACGGGGACATTAGCTATACAGACCAAAACTGTTTTTTGTATCAGCCTGTAAACATGTTTATTTCTGCTGTGAACGTTGGACGTTACATTATCTCTATTTGTAGTTCTATTTCTTATTTCTATTTTTACTTTTATATAGTTTTCTACTTGAAAAGTTCTTAGCATGTTTCATTTCTCTCCATATATTCAGTTGCTTTGCACAGGTTTAATTTAAATTCAGCTGTTTCGGTTAATGTTGTAACGTATTGTGGTGTAAAAATGTATGTAAGAAGGGTGAACCAAGCAAAAGTATGTGGTAGTCAAGCTGTAACATTTTTGATGCCTAAGTAGTATGTAGTAAATGTAGCAACACTTTTACAGCAGGAATGTGTTTAAAAAATGCAGTAGGAACCAAATATGGTTTAATGGTGTAACAAAAATGAGAGTAGTGGGTGCTAGACAAAAAACATAGGCAAAGCAAGCTGGCCTCTAATGATGTCATCTTGAAAGAAGGTCAGCAAAGGAGAGAGGCATAGTGACGGTAGTAGTGTAGTGAGGCCTGCAGCCTGTGAATCATGCTGGAAGACAGGCACAAGACCTGACTGTGCGGGAGTGGTGCAGGTCGAACAGTGTGTGAAACTGACGTTACAAAACAGGCATAGTAAAACAACAGGGTGATGGGTGTCATTTAGCTCAGTCGGTAGAGTGTCTGCCACCATGTACAAAGGCTCAGTCCTTGCCGCAGCGGCCCAGGTTTCGAATCCGACCTGCGGCCCTTTGCTGCATGTCATTCCCCATCTCTCTCTCCTCACATTCCTGTCACTCTTCAGCTGTCTCTATCAAAATAAAAGCTTCAAAAAGGCCCAAAAAATATCTTAAAACAAAAAAACGACAATTTTGATGCCATGAAGGAGGAAAAAATCTCCAAAGTTTCACGAAGGCACCTGAGAGTTGCACCATTATGTCATAGATGGAAGATAAAAAATGGGCTGATTTTATGCCATGGGTGTACAGTATAACATTTGAGGGTATGAAAGGAGATGTTTGGGGACAGACAGACTTTCCGCGGGAGACTCAGGCTTTATTTGTCTGTGAAAATAATAACGCTCATCTACAGCCAACGTTGATGAATCCTGCGTCTTTTCCTGAAGACTTATATAATTCGACTGATTGAAGCAGAAATCGGACTTGGTCTCTGGCGGGGACCAAGACATCTACGCGGGATTTACACAGGGGACGTAAGCGCCGCGGAACGGCTGCGCCGCGGAACGGCTCCGTCCTCTGCCCGGCGTCAACTCACACCGGGCGCGTAACAGCAGCGTAGCGCTGCCTTGCGAGCCAGCCGTATTCACGCGAGATCACGAGATCACGCGATAATCCTGAACGTACGCTAAACCGCGAGATCCCGTGATAAACTGTGGAAACAACAACAACAAACAGCGTACTTTGCTTCTCTGACGTGGAAGAGATTATAAAAAGGATCTGTTGTGTCATAAATTATTGTGTGCTGTTCCACTTCAACAATTACTCTGTCGTCGTCCATGTTGAGACCCTTTGATCGATTGACTGCTGACCTGGTGCCACCGGTCATGGCGTAATGTTGATGTGACGTTGTGATAGGCTACATGAACGGCGTATTGTGTTTTATTTTGAAAGGGGGCGGAAGTGTATTACTTTGATTCTGTGTCGGACTTCCTGTCTGGTGCAATCTGCTCTGTTGAGCTTGACGCGAATCAGCAACGGCTCCGTCAAAAATAGAAATGCTACGGAATGCTCGCGCTGCAGAGCGGAGAGCCGCTGCTGGGACGCTGCTGAGACGTTACGCGGCGCGCCCGGTGGGAATGGTCTCATTGACTAGAGTGGCAGCGATCAGCTCCGGTGACCGCGGCGCAGCCGTTACGCGTCCGTTACGTCCCCTGTGTAAATCAGGCGTAATGAGGCTTCAGGCGTAAGCTGACCGATTTTTGACCCGTCATTTTGGCGAGCCAGCCAGGAGGTCAGAGAGCAAAGGGCGCAATCTCTGACCTTTTTTTTTGGAGACGGAGAATAAAGTATCTATCTGTCTACATTTTAACATGGGTGCTTATGGAGGTTGAAATGTTCTGTAGCCAGCATCAAGTGGCTGCTTGAGGAATTGCAGTTTTTGGCACTTTCACATTGACTTAATTTCCCAGCACATGAAGCAATGAAACAGTTTATGTGTGAACTAGTGTCCATGGAGTTTTTCTATATGTGCTTTTCTTCAATAATTATGGATTATTATGTAGTATTCACATTATATAATTATTCTTTAATTATATAATGGGAATAATCACCTGTTCTGCGATGTCACCTTTCTTTCCCTCTACTGTTGTCACACACCTTTCTCCCAAAATGACCACAGTGGACATAACTTTTTGTAACTTTATGTTTTTTAATAATCAGAAAAAGCATCAGGTGAATATTTAATGTTAGATAATCAAATACAAAAAAGAAATCCTTGATTGAAGTGTCATTAATTAGTTAATATTGCATAGCTTAAAGATTTTAAAATTGGTTTTACAGTAATATTAATCACACAGTCGTACATTGACTCTATTGCCAGCCTATTAGATTCACCTATTTAAATTAACTCATTCTTCATCCATTTGTGCAAGCCATGTCCTAATTCTATTTAAGACTGTACACCAGATGCAAGCAAGCCCCTGCCAGCCTTCACCACACTTCTGGTCAGGTCCAGCATTCTAGTCTATTCAGAGATTATGCATCAGACAATTCAACTGCGCCCCTTTCTTGGACTTTTTGGTGTACCTTCAGAGGACCTTACCCTGGCAAAAGTACAGTACAGGTGAGATCATAGATTCTCAATAGAGACTTTGACGTAGTGTCTCAGAAAACGAAAACATTCACCATTTCTAGCCTCTTAATTGCATATCTTTTGCTTGAGTTAGAGTTGATCATACAAAATGAGCACTTAACTAATTCACAGGATTTTTTGTAGGGCTGCATTAGTTTTAGCTATCCTCTGCCTCTATCCTCTAATAAACTGGCAACTGAGTATGTTGTTGATTTTCCAAAGCTGAGAGCCAACATTTTAAAATGTAACTCTTCCCCACACTATCATGTAAATACTCAATTTATCCCCATTTAAATGGTGAGCTGAGCCCTACGATCATGATGCTAAAGCAAAGAAGAACCGACTGAACAGTTTTGGTGGAGGAAGACACAGCTGCTGGAGTTGGAATTTCAGGTGTAGTCTGTGGGCTGCTGGTGGTTGTATTGACTTGTGAACTGTTGTTGGTGGCTGTTTTCCGAATGCTGTAGAAACAGGAGACTACGTTTCCCACCTGATCCACAACCAGCAGCTCCACATCAGGTGAACAGCAAGACGCGTTGTAGGACACCAGCGTTATGTTCTCATTGCCGGCAGCCAGGCTGGTGTTCACGGTGCCGTTGCCGGCAGCCAGGCTGGTGCTCACAGTGCCATTGCCCTGTTTGAGGGTAATGCGGTCGATACCTGTCCCTTCAGCTCCATCTGTCACCTGAACAGAAAGCTCCCACATGGATAAGCTGCAGTTTTCAGAACAGTTGGACTGCAGGCTGATGAGCTCACACACCGGCCGAGTGAAATCAGTCACCTGTGAGGAGAAAAAGGATAAAGTCGGTTTTTACATCAGAGATTCGACCAAGGTTAGGATGAAGGGATTAAATAAGATGGAATGATCATTCACTGCTTTAACATTTATTCAAATGTGACTTTCTTCCTTGTCTGAAGAGTTACCGTTGTAAGGACAGTGAAACGCAGAACAACATAGTTGGTGTCCGTGCCTCCTGGAGCCTGAGCCTCAACAGTCAGGGTGACCTCAGTACCAGACACGGTGTTAGGAGGGGCTGTGAGGTTCACTGTACCATTAGCACTGCCTCCAGATACCAAGGATAAGGTGGATGGGACATTTGAAGTAAAACCTTGGTCATTGGTAGCCTGGATACTGAAGTCTCCTCCTGTTCCATTGGACGTCACAGTGAAGGGAACTGAAAGTGGTATGCCCGGTACTAAGATGTTATTTGAATCGTCCTAAAAATGGAAGGAAAGTGGACAACTGTCAGCATCAGTCATATAATTAAAAGTCTGTGGCAGAACAACCATAAAAGTCATATCAGCTTTTCAGATGGATTCATTTGACTTACAGCAGTAACACTCAGAGTAGATGCTCTGATGGTGGTGGGTGACTGTCTTTGGAAGATCACTGGGAACGCTCTGGTGGAACTATTGATGTTCTGCCCCTTCACAACCACCACAAAGTCCTCTGATGGTATCACGTCAAAGTGAGCCAAAAAGTCTCCACCACCCTGCACCTCCACAGTGCCATTAACCTGTCCAGACACTGATGATTTGACCAGGATCACTTCTGTCACCGTGGCAGAGTTAGTCCCGGTTAGCGTCACCATCAAACTACCATTGACACCTTCAGACACAGAGAAGATCCACTGAAACAGTGCTGAAGCGAATCAAATTACTTTGGTATATGGCATAATTCTGTTTGCTTTACCAGCTCTGGGACGATTGTCTATAACATCAAAACCTCCGAGCAGGCTCTGCGACACCTCCAGAAAGTCAAACAGGAAGTCAATGCCGCTCTCTCCTGCAAATAAAACAGTTACAGGAAAAGAGGCCACATGCAGAATATAGAATTAACATGAGCACAAGTAATTATTCATCACTTTTACTGTTATTTTGAATCATATTTGTCACAGTTTGTTTAAAGACTAAAATAACAAAACTAAGCACAGGCCACCACAAAACAGCAGACACAATATTCTTCTGCAGAAAGTAGATCCAGTAAAAACAGCTGAGAGCGTCTGTGGTCTGTGGAATATCCGAGTCCCTGTAAGATTGTGTCTAGAAAGACATGTTGAATATTTCAAATGGCATATTCAGTGCATTAAAAAACTTTGTTCATCTCCTCTGTAGTGTTGCATAGCTCAAAATGTCACCAAACCAATCTACGTGGACACCACTCATTTGTGATTTGGATGAACAAGCCCTTCAGGGGAAGGCTAAGGGATCGATAATGATAAGGTTCAGCGTTCGTTGTGGTAATAATCACAGAGTTCTCACCTACGACCTTCAGAGTGTAGGCATTTGTTGACACCATTTTGATTTCCCACAATCCCACTTGTGTTTTCAGTTGCAGAGTCTTGAAGTTTCCCACTGACCGGGATGAAGTGATCAGTGATCCTGTCGTGTTGGTGCTTTGCTGAGATTCACCTGAGAAGAGTGAATGAAACGAAACACACATGGTTAAAAGAGTTAAACAAACTTCATGCATTTTTTTAAACAATGACACCAATTTATCTACCGCAGTGTAACACTTCATACTACCACCAGATGGGGCCAAAGTAGTAAAAAGTTGTAAATGAATGTCATTTAAACATTTAATCTGCAAAGAATCACCTGAGGGGCTGATGAGAGTGAAGCTGACAGATGTTCCAGTGATGTAAATTGTGAGGTTTCCTACTGACTCGTCAACTGTGAACATGAAATTTTCATTCTTTCCCGGACTCCTGGCTGCCTGCAGAAGAGGCACCTAGGAGGGTGAAAGAAAGTGGTGTCACAACTGAACTTTATTTAGAAAAGTCATTGCCTGAGAGTGCCTTGTGTTAATACCAGAGCGGAGCTGCTGGAGGACTCTGTGATGATACTGACGGCCTCTAAGAGCTGACTCTTTGAGACTTCGATAGCCTGACCGCCTGAAGACTCAGCCAGGTCTTTGTACAGCTGTGCATCTGATGCTGCCATCCGAGTGAGCTGTTGCTGTCCTTGGTTGTCAGGACTCTGTCTTCGACGACGAGACCCCAGTCTGCCAGTCAACATGAAGTTCACCTGAAAAGAATGCAGGTGAAAGAGAATTTGAGGTTTTAAAGTCTAAAGACTCATCGGGGCTTTAAACTAACCAAATCAAAATGTCTAAAGTAACAGTGAATATGTGATCATTTTGACATGCATGCATGCATGCTAACATGCTAAACTACAATGGTTAATATTACCTTCTTCTCAACACATTACCATTTAGCTCAATGCACTGCTGTGCAGCCTCACTCAGAGTCTACTCTGGTTTTTTTCTGTGACTTTAAAAACAATTATTACACTAAGATTTCCCACACCATATTTTGAGTTTTTTACCGTGACAATAAGAGAAGCTACTCACGACTGACTGTGTCCGCTCTATGAGTGCGATCACTGTACCTCTCAGGTGTTTGTCTTTAGCAGTTGCGTCCGTGAAGACGAAGATCTCAGAGTTTGGGGGAGCACCAGTTAAAGCCAGCTACACGAGCAAGGGAGCGAGAGAGAACAGCAGTGATACTTTACTTTGTTCATCGTATCAGGTTTTGCAGAGGCAGATTTTGAAGAAGAAAACACAACACCTGAAGCCCTGAAAGACTCATTTCCGGAAGATCTCCTCCACCGGTGGCTGTTAGTGAATTTATAGCATTCTTGAAGACATTTGGGTCTTTAGTCCTTATTAGAGGTCCAAAATCTGACGTCAGAGACAGAAGAAAGAACTGTTTTATTACAGCATTTAAAGATACTGTTATTTTTCTTATTATATTACAGACATGTTACTTGAAATTTCTTTATTTCATGGAGTTTCAGTTTAGCAGGCAAACAACTAAAGAGCAACATCATAAACTGAATAACACAAACATCTCTTTACTTCACTGGTATTACGTCTGGCACTAAGATCCTACCTGGGTCATTGAAAGGTACTAGAATGTAAACTGAAGGCTCATCTTCTGTTCCCACTCTACTGTTGATTATAGAGGTAGTGACGGTCCTCACTGCTGCAATGTCATCACTCATGCTTCCTGTCGTGTCGATCACAAAACAAAGAGCTTTGTTGGATCCTCTGGAGATTCCCATCATCCTGTGGATGGACAGAGACAGAAAGAAAACAAAACAAAGTGTTTAAACACGTTGTCTTTGCCTCTTTACGATACAGAACTAAAACATGCAGAATGGGTTTCATACTGTAGGAACGGTCTGTCACCAGCAGCCCCTCGAATGTCCTCGAGTAGCTCACTGGTTGCAGCTATCGCCAAATTTGCTGCTTTCATGTGGAGATGTCCATGGTTGGAGCTGAGCTGGTCTTTGTTGATCCCACCTTTAGGCTCAATCCCACTTGTTTGATCAAGTGTACCTCCATGGCTGCATTTTCCTGCAAAAATCAACATTTTATTTTTTTGTCCTGTGAATGAAATACTGTTATTTAGGTTGGACATTTACCTTTTGGTTTGGTAGCGAAAAAAGGCAGAAGACTGAAATATCCTGAGGTCAGTATCTTTTCCTGCAGGATGTCCTCCAAAATGTTGTTCCTGCAGTCGTCTCCATCACAGTTGCGACAGGTTGCTCGGCTTTTAGCTGTGGGAAAGACATTTCTGTTCTGTTAGCTCTCTCTAATCACATTTCCTTATCTCTGTTTCTTCTGTTTTGGCACGCAGCGCACACACTCTGACGTTACATGATCTTGTTACCTGCTATGTTACCAATGCTGGTGTCTGATCTGATCAGATTGGAGTTTGGGAAGATGTTTTCCATTTCCACCCAGTTGCTATGACTGTAGAAATCCTATTATTTAGAAAGCAAGACATGTTTTGGAGTGAAGTGTAACATGTGAAAAAAGTATTCATGACGGCTGTAAAGGAAACCAATGACGTAATAAGAATTACCTGTAAAGTGTGTAAGATTTCTCCCAGTTTTTCTCTCGCTGCCTCAAAGTTCTCTCGCTTGTTGCTGGCCTTCACAACTGAGAGTCCTCCTGTGATGATTTTCCTTCCCTCTATAAACTCCTCGTCGTCAAAGTGACGGCGTGAGCTGAACAAGAAACGAATGTCCACTCGCCAGTTCTTTTTTTGGATTAATTTGATTGCTTTTCGGAAGCTCTTGGATGATTTCGATGCTTCACAGGCAACAGCAACAGACTCGACATCCAGAGGCTACACTCGCACGCACGCACGCACACGCACGCACGCGCGCACACACACACACACACACACACACACACACACACACACACACACACACACACACACAAACACAGAGTTACTATTGCAGTGTCAAATCCAATGTCAGATCCAGGCACTGGTCATATAAAAAGAATCAAATCCTTACAGGAAAGGTGAAGTCTCTGCCCTCAGCCAGGGCCAGAGCGCGGCAAACTTGCACAGTGGCATTCAAGATGGCTCTCTCAGTGATGTCCTGATGTTTCAGCGAATCACCTCCAAATATTATCTGAAACCCCAAAGCTCCAGTCTGCAGGAGCAGGAGACACAATACAGCCAACCCTGCAGACATCACTGCACAACCTGTCTGATAAGAAGTGTGTAAAGATTAAAAAACACAGCGTGAAGCAAACACAATATTAGTCATTAAGTCTCAAATAGTATCAGCTCATAACTTATTACTTATTAGTAACTTATTATTTCATATTATTAACACACATTAACTTTGTAGTTACAGATACTGTACCTTAGGTCTGGAAGTTGTCCTGTAGACGATTTATTGTGACAACTTCATTTATATTGCTCCATGTCAGGGGTGGAGGCATCACCATGCCTGACCTGTTGGACCTGTTATTTATCATCATCATTTTTTTAGTGTCACATCAAATTACTTGATACTCTACACTCCCATTTACGAAAAGGTCGGCATGCTGTCTTTCAGCATTTTAAACCTCCTTTGTTGCCACTGTTATTTTTTCAAACGTGTTGTTGGCATCAGATTTACGGGCACTGTGTAAAATAACAGACAGAGAGTGATTCATAGAAGAAAGAGTTGCTGGTTTATCTTTTGGACAACGATAAATGGACTGTACTTATGTAGCGCCTTTCTAGTTGTCTGACCACTCATCTTCTCATTCACCCATTCACACACATTCACACACATTCACACACATTGTCGCATCATCAGGAGTGATTTGGGGTTCAGTATCTTGCTCAAGGACACTTCGACATGCAGACTGGAGGAG
Organism: Sciaenops ocellatus; assembly: GCA_033000465.1. Classification (NCBI taxonomy): domain Eukaryota; kingdom Metazoa; phylum Chordata; class Actinopteri; family Sciaenidae; genus Sciaenops; species Sciaenops ocellatus. Next base: position 2,657,204 of record CP136870.1, read on the forward strand.
CTGGGGATCGAAGCGCCGATCATCTGATTAGTGGACAACCCACTTGCATTTCTCCTGTCTGTCTCAATTGTTTCCTTTTCATTGCTCATGAAGGCTGTGTGACAAACCTGTTTTTTGCAGTTAATGTAACAGATGACATAGTCCTTAAGGTTCGGAGGCTAGTTAAAAGATACTTACATGTTCATGTCTTCTGGATTTTTCAATGAAGGTGAAGGAGTAGAATTTGTAACAAGGTAAAGGAAGAAACTGGTTGATCAAAGATTTACTTTGCTAATCAGGTCACCATTAATTGAAGTTATTGACAGCTTTGTGCTGTGGCTGTCTGAATTCTTTCATTTTCATTTTCATGACAGGCTGTGTGACAAACCTGTTTTTGCAGTTAATATAATGGAGCAGTTTATGAATTGTGTGCTACAACACATTAAAGGAACAATCATCTAGAAATACTTTAATAAACTGGGAAAGTAGCTTGAGAGTACTCAATGATTTTAAGGAAATCTAATGTAACTAACAAAGTCGTCACTGCGTGGATCTCAGCTGCACCAGTCCTAAAACCTGCTGGTGGTGAGGGGACGTTGATGACACTGTATGCTAACATGTACACACTGCATCAGCAAAGAAGGAAGTCAAATGTTTTTTTATTTGTTACTTTGTTTGGATGTAGAATATGATGAGTATGTAGAATGATGTAGAGTAGAAGTCTGTTTCCACATTCATCTGCTGTACAGGCAAAGTTTCTCTGTGCTCACAGGGTCAAGCATTAGTCCTGAGGTCACTGCAGGGACAGTATTAAATCTTAGGTTGCTATGACACATACAGGACACTGACTTCTCTCCTCAGATACAGATCAGCTGTATGTTTGTGTTTAGGAAAGCAGATGCCATTCTGATCATTACCATGGTAACCAACGTCAGAGGATAAAGGTGTCTCACTCCTCGACACAACAGTTAGGTACACAATATAGAAGCCTCTACGGAGTCAGATAACAATGCGGGAATAATAATGGTCAATATATTTCCTTGTTCCTTATCTTGAGTGTGTAGTTAAACTTCTGAAATAAAAGTGAGGGAAATAGTTATTTGAACCCTTGTAGATTTTGTGATTTTTGCTAAATTTGCCCACTGACAGGTAAATGAATATCCAGAAAATCACATTACATAAAAGTTATACATTGATTTGCATTTGATTGAGTGAAATAAGTATTTGATCCCCTAACAAAGCATGACTTATTACTTGGTAGAGAAACCCCCTTTTGGCAAGCACAGAGATCAGACATTTCTTGTAGTTGGTCACCAGGTTTGTGCACATCTCAGAAGGGATTTTGGTCCACTCCTCTTTGCAGATCCTCTCCAAGTCCTTAAGGTTCGGAGGCTAGTTAAAAGATACTTACATGTTCATGTCTTCTGGATTTTTCAATGAAGGTGAAGGAGTAGAATTTGTAACAAGGTAAAGGAAGAAACTGGTTGATTAAAGATTTACTTTGCTAATCAGGTCACCATTAATTGAAGTTATTGACAGCTTTGTGCTGTGGCTGTCTGAATTCTTTCATTTTCATGATAACAGGCTGTGTGACAAACCTGTTTTTGCAGTTAATATAATGGAGCAGTTTATGAATTGTGTGCTACAACACATTAAAGGAACAATCATCTAGAAATACTTTGATAAATTAGGAAAGTAGCTTGAGAGTACTCAATGATTTTAAGGAAATCTAATGTAACTAACAAAGTCGTCACTGCGTGGATCTCAGCTGCACCAGTCCTAAAACCTGCTGGTGGTGAGGGGACGTTGATGACACTGTCACTGTAGGGACAGTATTAAATCTTAGGTTGCTATGACAGATACAGGACACTGACTTCTCTTGTTTGCTAACACGTACACACTGCATCAGCAAGAGGAGTAGAGGAAGAGGAAGCGGAAGTAGAGGAAAGTTTCTCTGTATGAGCATGATTTGTGACAACGGGAAACTTGAGGTGTCTCTATCACACTTTTCATTCAAGTAGGAGACATCTTGAGTGCCGTAGTTACACTTTTGAATTTAAAAATATTTGCATATTCACAGATTCTAGTTAAAGGAGTAGATATAAAAATAAGAAGTTTTAACAAGGTAAAGACCATAACAGACACAAGTTATTATTCTAAGCAGACAGGGTCAAAATTCTTTACCTTTCAGTCTGAGACGTTTGTAGATATTCCATCTGAAGAACCATTCCAGATTCAGAGCTGTTTAAATCTGTGCAATGTGTGAAATCACACCTTCATCAGGTGGATCAGTCAGCGGGGGAAACTGGAAGGAAGGACTGCTGCAGCAGCAATACAAATATTTACAGGTAAACCGAGAAAAGAATGTTAAAGAAATAATAGCAGACATGGAATATGGTCAGGCAAAAATTATGTTAACATTAAAGGACAGCTTTATGTGGCCTGTGTTTGCTTGCAGTAAATGATTCATGGAGGGAGGAGAAAGGGAGGGGGAGCAGGAGCAGCACGAGTTTAGATTTACGTGAACGAGTCTTTCCTCCAGTTCACTTTTCTGTCTTTATTTGTTTTATTGAGGACTTCTCTTTAGTCTTTAACAAACCAGGGGACGAAGATGACTATCGAGAACATCAGTGAACCTATCAGACTCCACCTTCACACTGGTAAATGAGGCAACAGGACATAAGTTTGTCAGATATGGGCAGATGTGTCTGAGGGAATCACAGCAAACCTTCCCAGAGGAAACACTGTATGTTAAACTACCATCTGCTGTATTTACTGATGGCATCATTTCTATGGGACTGTTTGCTCGGTCTGTTTCCATCACTGCTACTTCTGCTGCTGTCTCTGGCTCTCCGCTGGCCAAAGGTACGTCGTTGGACGAAACTGGCTGTCAAGGCTGCAGGCTGGAGACTCTGGCTCGTTATTTGTCTGATCCTGGAGCTGCCACTAGACAGGAATACAAAAACATGGACGAAGGAGGACGATGGAGCCTCAGAGGGTCCCAGGCTCATCTGTAAAACCACTGCACTGGCCAAATATCTGCTCCGGCACTGTGGCTCTCTGGCCAGGCCAAGACTGGCCTACTGGCCCAGGGGAGACCCCCATCTCCAGACTCTGTCCAGCATGCTGTGTGGACAACATGGAGACACATTGCAGTTCACTAGAGATCATCTGTTATTGAGAGATGGGGGGATTGTAGCTGTGGACTGGGCTGTGGAAACAAGACCTGGTGAGGCTGCCGGGAGGAAGAGGTGGGAGGGGAGGAAGGAGCATCAGTCAGGGGGAAAGGCGCTAGGCTGCTTCACCATGACCCCTCCTGTCCTCCTCGTCATCCCTCAGTCCTGGGGAGGAATGACGCCCCACCTGAAGGTGCTGTGCCATCGGGCCGTGCGTCAGGGCTTTTATGTGGTGGTGTTTCACGCACGAGGCACAGTGGGCTGCCCGTTGACCACGGCACGACTGACTGAGTTTGGAGACCCAGCTGATCTTGAGCAGGTATAAAGAAGGCAGCTTATTAAAATTATTTAAGAAATACATGTAAATGTGACAGTTATGATCAGGACTGAAGTTGGTCAAAAGATTTAATGCATTGAAGGTGAAAAAAAATATTCACATATAATATTTTTATAGCACTTTATAGAAAAAAAAAATGCATGAAAGGGTGATCTGCACTCATTTTCTGAAGGGGAGCACAAGGGTTAAGTACACTTTTTTTTCTTTTACCATTTTAAATTTGTGCTGAAACAATGAGTTGATTAATTGATGTACAGAAAATGAAGGGCACCCACTCACTTGATAGAGTGCACTCTTTGTATAAAGGCTAGTCCTCACCGCAGTGGTCCATGTTTCTATTCCAATCTGCCCCTCTCACTTCCCTCCATGCTGTCATTATTCAGCTGCTAATATCCAACAAAGGGAATAAAGTCCCCCAAAAAATCTTTGAAAAAGAAAATGATTCATTATTTTCAGTTGTTAATTAGGCAAAAATATTCAATATTTAATTTTGATGTTTCAGTAAATAACAATAACAATACGAGTGCTGAGCTAAATGCTAACAACATGCTAGTACGCCCCAAAAGCCAATCTCATTTGGATTTGCTAATATTAGCATATTAGCATGCTTGTGTGTCATGTGCAGGTTAACGCAGACTTAACAATACAATGAAATGTGTTGACGGTCAGCTCAGCATGAAGAGCTGTGATTTAACATTGTTTAATTATTTAAGATATTACACATAAAGAATCAAAATAAGCTGAAGAAGTCAAATACAATACAACATTCTGTATATAAAAGAAAATACAAAATATAAAATATATCAAAATAAAATATGAAAAATATGCAGAAGTGTTCTATACACTGTACAAGAGACAAGGTTGTGTCAAGTATATTCAAGTATTTGAGAAGTATCACTGTAAAAATAGATATGAACATACTATATAAATATATATATTACTCTATTTAAAATACTGATAGTCGGAGTAAAGTGACTCGTGTACACAGAGTGGTTTATTTTCAGAACTGAGTTGACACTGAGCTCTCATCGGTGCGACCATCTAACGGCATCACCGGAACCGGAAGATTATTTAACTTTACTTTATTAACTTTATTTCATTTAACAGTAAATCTGAAGCTGATTAGAAAAACAGAAACTTTGACCTCACGGTGTCACTGTGTAAGAAGTGGTCAACTTAGATCAGGAGTCCTCCTGTGGGGACCATGAACTGCACAACATTTAATTACGATTATCAAGCAAAGTAATTTTTTTTCTTACCTGACAGTGATGATCATGACATCTTGGATGTCTTTCATTTACAGACCGTGGCTTATGTCCACAGCCGCCACCCGTCCTCTGCGCTGGTCGCAGTGAGTGAAGGCTCAGGCTCAGGGATTCTTCTTTCCTACCTGGGAGAGTCTGGATCAAGTTCTTACCTGACAGCAGCTGCAGCCATCTCACCTGTACTCCTGGGCCAGCTGTGGTTTGAAACAGCCCTGCCTCCCATTTATCGCTGGTGGGGTTTGTTTCACAGGAAAATGCAGCTCAGCAGGTGAGAAGAATGAAAACAAAATGAAAACATGAATGGAACAAAGACAGATCCTAAAATGTCTGTTGTTTTTTCACTATCTTAAGATATGCAAGTTCCTTCAGAGGAGTCCTGGATGTGGATCAGGTCCTCAAATGTTCCACCCTCAGAGACTTTGAGGAAACTCTTCTCTGCTCTTCAGCCCAGCTTCAGCACAGGGCCTCCAGACCTCCAAGCTCTCTGAATTCTGGAATGAGTTCAGGTTCTCATTCCCCGCATGGCCTGGCACCCTCAGTGGCCTGGGCACTGGGTGAGAGGGCTTACCCAGCCCAGGACTGGGACAGTTACTGGGAGAGGAATGAACCACTCAGAGATGCAGATGAGGTGGCGGTCCCTGTGCTCTGCATCTGCAGCAGAGATGACCCTCTCCTCCCGCCTGCCTCCACTTTGCCACTTCCCCTTTTCCAGAGCAATCCTTATTTCCTCCTGGCTTTGACAAACAGGGGAGGGCACTGTGGATTCACTCTAGAGCACCGAGAAGAGAGGGAAGGAGGGAGGACTGAAAATGAGGAGGTGGAGGATGATAACTGGAGTCATATTGCAGTTCTAGAGTACTTTAGAGTAGTGGCTGATTTCCTGAAAGGGGAAGAGAGAGATGGGACAAGCCTTGGTGGTCCATTACGAGAATACAGTCAGGCTGTGCAGAGGAGCAGGAGCAGCAACATGGCTCCCCCTCGCAGGAGGAGAGCCACCATGATGAGGAGACAGAGACTGCAGGCATCTGAGCAGAGCAGTGAGGACGCAGAGGAAGGGAACTTCACCTGGAAGAGATCCTACACTCGCTGAGGAGGAACACGTGGTAAAGGATGAGATCTGCATAGAGAGATTTTATTGACTTTAGACAATATTTGGGGTTTTTCCTCTCAAGTTGTAGCTTCAAACAATAAGGGCAGAGATGAAGAGAGGAAGAAAAATTTGCAAAATTGATCAAAAGGACATGTGACCTGGGTCTGTGAGTTATGGCTTTAAACTTGAATCATTAAATTTTCCATGAATTGTTTGTAAAATACTGACAACTAAATAAATTGTGGAATATTTCACACATTGTATTTTGAATGCAGCTTTAGATATTTTCTAATGCTGGTGGATATAAACTACCTTTCATACAGATTATAACAGGATTATATAATACACAGAATTACTGGTCGTACTTGTTTGTGTGAGTGAACCAAAGACAAAGTGTCACAGATAATGAGTTGGGATGAAAAATTTACATTTTATACGGTTTGAAAATCTCACATGAATATTTTACTGTATAAAATGTCTCAAAATGTCAATACTACACCTAAAAAAACGAGCAACAGTGAGTTTTTTTTTAATTTTTTTAATTTTTGAGTCCATACTATATGTACATCAAAACAATTATGAAGCTCTTATTTTTTGAGGCATAATCATGGAAAAATCATAAAATCATCAAATTATAAAAGGACTAGTAGAGAAAGTGCAGTGCTGTATAATTAGGCATGTATGGCAAACCATAGAAAGTACATAAATATTAAGTTATGGAGGTTAGCACTGTTGCCTCACAGCAAGAAGGTTCCTGGTTTGAACCTCGGCTGGAGCCTTTCTGTGTGGAGTTTGCATGTTCTCCCTGTGTCTGTGTGGGTTCTCTCCAGGTACTCTGGCTTCCTCCCACAGTCCAAAGACATGAACCTTAACAGGTTGGTGACTCTAGACTGTCCGTAGGTGTGAATGTGAGTGTGAATGGTTGTTTGTCTCTATGTGCCCTGTGATGAGCTGGTGACTTGTCCAGAGTGTACCCCGCCTCTTGCCCAAAGTCAGCTGGGATAGCCCCCTGTGACCCTGATGAGGATAAGTGGTTACAGAAAATGGATGGATGTATTTTTTAAAGTTTTAAACACTCGAGCTAGTCGCTCACAAAAACACCATGGGACAAAGAAATATTAAAATTACTTTATTACAGATGATTCTTTATCCAGTAGCCCTCTTCCAACAAAAAATAGTAATTACAAACAAAATATTACATTTATCCCCTAAACTTTGTTTCTGAATTTCTTTTATACATTTTAAATCACTTTGTCATCTGTAAGGAATAGCTTCTCTCTTCTGCTATGCGACATTCAGCTTTTTGCACAATCTATACAATTTAATACAGTTTAATACAGGTCTCTGGACTACGGAGAATAAAACAGCAAGATCCACCAAATGACAGGAGATAAAGGGAATACTGATAAACAGACTGTACAGAGACGTAACCCTGCCTCCCGCCTAACTTTCAGCCAATGGCAGCCGTCCCTCAGCGCACTGAGGGGGGATCACAGTAGACTCTTTAACCTGGTCAATCACTTGTGCAATCAGTGCAACTGATCCAGTTCAGAGTGACCAAGGTCTAAAGCTAGACTCTGCCCCGACCGCCTCGCAAAACACCCGGGAGTCCTAGTAAACACGAGAGGTCTAAAAATCTGCCACTGGTTTGGCCCTCTGCAGACATCATGTGGGAAATAAAACCGAGCCTCTCCGGCATAAAATGAAATAAAAACACTGCAGAACTGGAACAGAAAGGTTGATAAAAACATGTTGGGTACAATGGCGTACTGGCTGAAGAGAGAGGGACCACCACTTTCCTATTTTTCACCACTTTTTTTTTTTTTTTTTTTTAGTTTTCAGATTTGAACTAAGAAAAACAGGACTGTAAGTTCTGAGTGCAGGGTGGTGAGATTTTTCTTTTAAAAAAAGGCAAGAACTTAAGTGCAGTGTGAAAATGCTTCGTGTACCCACAACGAACGATGGCGTGATTCATGAGTCAGAAATAAAAGCCCAAATAGTGTCCGGAGGACCCCACATAACCTTTTGTAGATATCAAACAACAGATATATTTTCACTGTCTTGTGCAAGAACAATTTCAGGTTGTAGAGTACACTAAATATCGTTTACGCAGCCAAATATCTTAGAATTCAGCAGTTTTTCAGATTTTAGAATTTCTTTCTTTTTCTATGTTATTATAACGCTGATTGATTTTTAGGTCTGAGAGTTCTAAAAACCATAATAGGCAGGTTGAGACTCCTACACTGGGTATCATAACGTCAGTGAAATATAGCCATTGCTAAAGCAAAGGCTACACCTAACTACATCTCAAATTATGTGCAAAATCATCCTCAGTCAGCATTAAACAAAAAAACATGTTGCCGTTTACTCGAGGCAATCTGACCTACAGTTGCGTTGTCGTCATTCACAACTGAATGTCTGCGACACGTTTCAGAGTGACAGTGAGAAGCCGGCGGCTGTGAACGGTTCGTCTGAAAGCCGCTGGTTTAAAACCACATCGCTGCGTCCGCGTCACAACAAGCTAATTTGTCTTTGATTTGTCAATCAGATTTCCATATTTTCAAATTCAAAATATACAATATTAACAGGTTTCCTGTACATTCCACCTCTGAAGTTAATATAATGCATAATCTCTGCATTTCACAATAAGACTTCCACCTTAATCTCTATTTCTCTATAATCCTTCTTCTTTATAGATTTATAGAATAATACATACATATATATACTTCTATATCTATTTTCTGCTTTTCTTCGTTCACTTGAAAAGCTCTTTCCAAATAGATCAGGGAGGAGGTGAAGACCACACCAGGCTCAGGAGGGGAGGAAGACGGAGGTGGAGGGACGTGGGGAGATCGGTGGTCAGAACATGACGTTGGGGGGGTCACCAGGGGTGAGACAGAGCGGGGTGTCAGACCGAGGGAAAGTTGCAGGGGCATGGCAGCGGAGATCACAGCATCACCGCCCATCCACCCACCGAGACATTCAGCAGTCACCAACCAGCAGAGGGCGGAGTGACGGTCCTCTTTCACGCTCCCTGCTCATTCGCTAAATTCTCATTTAAAAAAAATAATAATAATGATCAAAAACACACATTTTAGGCAACTGAGATGGATAACTGTTGCTATGGAGTGTGTTCATCATTTACAGCCAACTCAGTGTGCTAGTTGTCACACTTCTATGTCCCGTTTTCACAAAAATTTACCCTGTACATGCATTCATCAGCCAAGTGTGCAAGGGACATACTGTCACGTCAACTTTTCTATCTGTGTGTGTGTGTGTGTGTGTGTAAATATGTCTGATTAACATTTAGCGTGGTGTAGAAGGCCTGTGCCAAAGTGCTAGTCAAGTCGCTGCACCCTGTGGTGAAGCTCGACTTGAGTCTTCTTGAGGTAGGCCAACAGGCGTGGTACTGTCACCGACCGACACGGTGCCAAATTAAACCTGAAGACGACTGCAGACGAGCGGAGAAGAGTGGACACCATTTGTGAAATATTGAAGTGGGTTGGGTGCTGCTGAAAACCTGTCACCTGTCATGAGGGGAATCCACGGGGCGTGTGTGTGAGTGAGACGCAGAGGTCTGTGGAAACCCAATGAGGCTGAGCGCGCACGAGAATGACTCCCCTCCCTGCGATCAAACGCATGCATCTACTTGGCCACCTAGTATTATACTGAACTTCCACTGACTCCTCTGGCACAATCTCATTAAACACATGAGCAGTACGTTGGCGTGGAGACCCGTTACCTTTGGCATCTTTGCAGCCCTGCTCACAGCACACAACAATTCCAACTCCAGGGATTGTGAACCAATGTGGCATCGAGGACAGAGTTTTTTTATTTCAATAAAACACTGCACGGGTTAGATCTCCTCTCTGGTCAAAGATCTCATATTTGTAGCTCTCCATGACACCTTGTGCCATCCCTGTGCTACCACCACTTTAAAGTCAGATACCCACTGGTACTTACTAATTACTTACAACAACCTTTGTTCTCTCCTCATTTTCCTTCTCGACCTGTCCGACATGTCCTGAAACTGCTCCATCTTAAGTCAGACCCCTTCACGATCTCCTGCCTTCTCATTTTCCTGTGACTGCACATCAACAATAATCTCATTCAACAGTCTGTGAGTTAGTCTGTGCTTAAATCTTCATCTTCATAATCCCACGTGTAGAAAACAGCATACTGCAGACAGACATCTCTTGATATGAATATACTACTTTGGCTCTATGGCAACAGAGACTAACATGGCAAATATGAACACATAACATAGCGCTGTAGGCTACAGTAAAAATGACACTTGCACTCTGGCATACTGTGTATGGCTGTCAGCCATCTTGGATCAGTCTCGGGACTTTTGGGTTTCCACAGACTTCTGCTAGCAGAACTGATGTGAGAGCAGTGATGATGGGGAGCGACTGGGCTGGGGTAATCCCAGTCTCAATACTGTGCAGTGTGTAAGAAAAAGCAACAAGTGTGTGTTAAGTATGTGTGCATGCATGATGTGTGTCTGTGTACAGGATTACCTCAGTACACAACACTTTGTGTTGAGTTGTGTGTGTGTGTGTGTGTGTGCGTGTTCTAGGTGTAGGACAGGTGGGATCCGTTGGATATCTGAGAGGTGATGCTGGCACTCCTGCTCATGCCCTGTTCATTCCTCCCCCCTGATGACGTCCTCCTCATAGCCTGTGGGCTGTTCCTCACCCCTCCAGCCCCTCCTCCACTCCCCCTCTGACTCCCTCCTCCGGGGTGGTGGAGGCTCCAGGGTGGCGGGCCCCCAGCCAGCATGGGGTGACCCCAGGGCTGCTGTGAGCTGGAGCCCCCCTGGTGGTGGTGACTATGGTGGCCGCCTCCTCCTCCACCTCCTCCGGGCCAGTGGCCTCCCCCCTGAGCCCCCTGGCCTGCTCCACCTCCTCCACCCCAGCTTCCCTGAGAATCGGGAGCCAGGTTGGTGAGCACCATGTTGCTGAAGCCCAGTCGCATGGACTCGGAGTCGAAAGCCTCGATCTCTCGGGCCTGGCGCTCCAGCAGAGAGCGGATTCGCTCCAGGCGCTCGTTCTGCAGGGCGAGCATCTCCTCCTCAATCTGAAAAGATAAACAGTAAATGGATGAGTCAGCCATTAGTCTGCTTCACAAGGACAACCATTCTTCAGTTCTTGGTTGAAGGAACAAAAAATAACCTCCAAATTATTAAAAATAGGAAAAATATTTTTCACAGAAAGATAAAATTAGAAAAATAGAAAAACAAATTCACTTTTCGGCAGAAAATGAAAACACTTTTCCACTCCTATAAATTCATCTCCCATTAATCTGTGGACTGAACACAGACTTGAGAAAGAACCCAGAACTTCAGAGAGTGCCTCCATCATCCTGTGTGACTCCCCGACTGACTCCTGGGAACCATCATCCTCCAGTAGGAGCTGAACATCAGCAGCCCAGTAGAGGATGTACTTCCTGCAGCAGCTGAAGAAATTCAACCTGCCAAAGACAATGATGGTGCACTTCTACACCTCCATCATAATGGTTATCTGGATCCATATCTGATCCATATCTGATCCATATAGGCTTTCCGCAGCAGGTTGCTGCGTTTTTTGGTGGACACTCCTGCGGCCAAAGTGAACGAGTGGGGGCAAATGAACAGAAAAGTTTCAGCTGCAACGCCGGATCCTGTCTGAATGCAGCCTTTACCTTCAATTGTCCCTTCCTAGGCGAGCCGATAGCTGGAGATTTAACCCCTTTTTGCTCACAGATGTGGCACTTCAAGAATATTAGGTTGCAGATTTTGCAGTTCTTGAGATCAATAATTGGCATTAAAGGAACCGCACTAAGCTGGTTGAAGTCTTATTTTTCAGATCCATCTCAGTTTGTTCATGTTAATGATGAATCCTCCATGCACACCAAAGTCAGTCATGGAGTTCCACAAGGTTCTGTGCTGGGACCACTTCTATTGAGCTTATATATGCTTCATTTAGGGAACATTATTAGGAATCACTCGCTATCAAGCCTGATGAAACCAATCAGTTAACTAAACTTCAAGCATGCCTTAAGGATATAAAAAGTTGGGCGACCTGCAACTTTCTGTTACTTTAGACGAGATCACCCTGGCCTCCAGCTCCACCGTAAAGAATCTTGGAGTTGTTTTTGATCAGGATTTGTCCTTTAATGTCCACATAAAACAAATTTCGAGGACTGCTTTTTTTCACCTACGTAACATTGTGAAGATCAGGTGCATCTTGTCTCAAGCAGAAGCAGAAAATCTAGTCCATGCATTTGTTACTTCTAGGCTGGACTATTGTAACTTGTTGTTATCATGTTGCTCCAATAAGTCTCTTAGGACTCTGCAGCTGATTCAGAATGCTGCTGCACGTGTTCTGACAGGAACCAAGATCAGAGATCAAGAGATAACTTTTATTATGATTTGACGCTATATAAATAAAATTTAACTGAACTGAATAGATTTGAGAGAATGTGGGGACCTCTATGGACACAGTGTTGTATCAGCACACAGCCATAGGGACTCTGATTTGCCTTGTTATTTGTGGGTGTGGAATTTGACTTGACTCATTTATTCATGCAGTTTTACCTAGCTCCTGAGATGTTAATATTGTGGAAACTTTAACAGATTTTTTTTATGTGACCTTGTGAATTGTCTGGCGGCGTCTTTGCTCTGTTCTGTTTGTATTCCATTTGGCGTTGTGTTATATTTGTATGTACTTTACATATAATAAATATGATATAAAATATGATATAAAAACATACGGCCCACCCAAGAGGAAAATACTAACGAAAGCAGTGAATGACCTTCAACTTAAAGAGTATGTAAATGTCAACAAAAGGGTAGTCCCATGACCAAAATTCAAAACACAGCTTCGCTGTCACACATCCTGACAGTGTCTCTCTTACCTTTTGCTCCAGCAGCGCCCTCCGCAGAGACACCCTCTGCTCGAGCTCCCTCCTTTCCTTGTCGTGCTGAGCGTCCGTTTGCATCTTGATCTTACTCTGGTACGCGTTGAGAAGCTCTAGCTCCTGCTGCAGCTGCATCCTCAGCACCTGACACTCCCCCTCTTGAGCCTCGTCTAACCGTAGCTGAGAAAGAAGAAGAAGAAAGTAAGAGAGACAGAACGAGACAAAGATACAAAGTCTTGACATACAGTGTACATTTGAAGCATAAGAGATCTTTCAGGAAGTCATGAATACAGAATAACTACACTTCATCTGTCACAACTGACTAACTTTACATGTAAAGTTCATAGACTTAGTAGGAAGTAGATGTCTTTCTAGTCTTCCAACCACTCGAAACGCTTTTACACTACATATCTCATTCACCCCATTCACACACATTCACACACTGATGGCACAGCCTTGGGTTCAGTATCTTGCCCAAGGATGCTTCAACATGCATACTGGAGGAGCCGGGGATTGAACCGCCGATCATCTGATTGGTGGATGACCCGCTCTACCTCCTGAGCCACAGCTGTCCCTTTGCGTGTTATTGTGTGAAATCATCTCTGTTGCAGGCGCATTCTTAGGCGTTTCCATGTTCTTAAATAAATATTTCCAGATCATCATCATCATCACCACCATCATCGTACAACCCTGGCTTAATCAGAAGTGAGTTTAAAACTGTGTGACTGGGGTGTTGATTAGCTCAGTTGGTAGAGCATCCACCCCATGTATAAAGGCTCAGTCCTTGCCTCTCTCGCTCCCCACATTCCTGTCACTCTTCAGCTGTCTCTATACAATAAACTTGAAAAAAACAAAAAAATATCTTAAAGAAAAAAACAAAACTGTGTGACTGCGTGAAGAAACTGTCGTATCCGTGTTTCCTAAACTTTTACTTGAGGTACTCACAGCCTGCGTGGAGAGCATTTCATTGATGGAGTGGTCGTACTGCTCAGCCAGGATGGCCAGCTTCCTGGTCTGCTCTTCCTTGAGCCTCTTAAGCACGGCCTTGTGATCAGACTTGGGCGTGGTCTCCAGCAGATGGTTCCTGAGGGCCTTGTACTGCCTGGTCTGGGTTTTACAAGTCTCCTGGAACTGCTTCTTAATCTGAAGCTCCTTGGACTGAAAAATGAAAGGAAGTGATGATGTTGAGTGAGCGAGTGTGTGTGGTCTGTACAGGATCAGTTACAGAACTGCATCCATGACTCCCTGTACCTTCAGGCTCTTGGGCTGCTGTCGGACCTCCATGACATGCTTGCGCCTCAGCTCTCTCTCCCTCCTCTTGTTGTATTCCAGCTGGTTGGTGAGCTCTGTCTGGTGCTGGGTCCGGATCAGCTCTGCCCGCGCCTTCTGGATCGTCCCCAGGTGCCTGAACTCCAGCTCCTGCATCGACTCGTGATGTCTGAGCAACATGGCGTGCTCCAGGTCCTTCTGTGTCTGCCGTTTGTTCAGCTCCTGAAAAAGAGGAGAAAACGCTGGGTGACAGCCGGTTGCATGAGTAAAATCAAACACAACAGTATGAGGTAGTAAGTACCTCTCTGGCCAGATCCTGCTCCACATTGTGTCTGGCGATGAGGATCCTGCGCTTGAACCGCCGGCATTCTAGCTCCAGGTACTGCCTCTGTCTCCTCAGCAGGTTGGCCTCCTCCTCTGCCTGGAATTTGACACCATGTAATATTACAGTATTACAGTAACACCTTGGAGCTCAAATGAAGACTTGGGAAATAAAGTTTTGGGACACTGCAGGGCCTGGCATGGTTAGTACTTGGCTAGGAAATCAAGTCTTGTTAATGTCACAGATTTGATTGACAGTGTGAATTCATTGCCAGGCCTGTGTAAAATCATCACTTGGTCTTGGAGAGTGTTACATATCACGTGAGAGATCCTGACCTGGAAGTGCTGGATGTTCTCCTTCTGCTTGGAAAGCCACTCCTGCTTCTCTTTCTTCGGAGTCGACTGGTTCTCACTCAGTTCCTGACACACAGGTCAAAGGTAGTTTTACTCAGAGAATTGTCATTACTGGGCTTTATGGCTCTTACAGTTTGTCGGCATCTTGCATTCAGAAATACAAAAATGTGCCGGCTGACCACCCTTCTTCCATTTTTCTGTTATTAAATTAAAACACACAGATCCTTTACACCAAAACCCCACCGGACACGTCTCTGTCACGGCACTGTTTGGTCTGTTCTTCACGTGACTTCAAACCCCACCGGGAGCATTTCATAATCGTTTTGCCTGCCTGCATTTTCCTGGTTTATTTGCTTCTAAAAATGTAAATATGCTATGTAGTCAATGCTTCCCTTTTGGCAGTTTTATTTTGAAAATCGACCAGATTCTCTATGGTGTTTGTTTCTGACCTCCTGTCAGCTCGAGCTGCTCTGTGCAGATTGACGCGGGCTACTCGTGAGCAGAGAGTCTCTTCTGGGACGCTTCTGAAACGGACCGTGGCGGGACTGGTGGGGTTTGAAACATGGACTAGAACAGCTGCGATTAGCTCCGGCAGCCACGGAACGTGTCGCATTGGTGCCCGGTGGAGTTTGGCCGTTAATGTCTGCCTTGCTGAGTGTGTGTTGGCCAGACGTCTCGTGTCTGTCATAATATTGATCAGTCACTGATTTACTTTTTTATTGGCAGCTAATGTAATAATTGCATAATTGTTTAAATCATTTTTCAAGCAAAGCGGACTTGCCTTTTATTGGTCTTATGTCTTATGTCATAATAAACTGATATCATTGTGTTTTGGAGTGATTGTCAGACAAAAGGAGACGTGAAGACTTCAGCCTGGGCTTTAACAAACTGTGACGGGTGTTTAGTTGTTTTTTTGCTCATGGTCAAAATCATGGTTGCTCGTGGTGGAGATGTGTGTTACCTCTTTGAGCTGCTCCTTGCGGAGTTTATACTCCCGCTTCTGTGACTCCAGGAAGCTGCTGAGCTCCTTCTTCTGCTGCACCTGGATGTGCTGCTGGAACTTCTTCTCATCGTTGGTAAATGTCTTCAGCTGTACCAAAATGTCAATGTTGAATATTTCAGTACAGACAAAAAGTATCCACACTATGTTTTATCCTTTGGATTGACATTTTGATCGTGTACTTTTGTTAGATTGTTTGTCTACGTACGTCTTTGTCCAGAGCCGCCTGGTGTTTTTTCAGCAGCTTCTCCATCTCCTGGGTGAAGTTGTTCCTCTGACTCTCGAGCTCTTTGTCCAGCCTCAGCCTGTGCTCATCCATCTCGCCCTTCAGCTTGTTCTCCAGGGCCATCAGGTGCTTCTGATGTTGCCGTCTCATGCGTTTGTACCCCGACATCTGCTCCCGCAGCTCAGAGTCCTGCTCATGTTCCTGCATCTCACGTGTCACCTGCAAGATGTGGATGCAGGGTGAGAATCTGTACAGTCCATTTAGATTCAGATGACTTCACAAGTATGATAAAATATAGAATTTTGACTTGGTGTTTTTCGAGAGGGGATAAAGACATCTTGAGGTTTGTTAAACGTAGAAGCCTTTGTGTTACACAGCCTCTAATGAATGAAATGCGGAAGTGAGATGCATGTAGGAATAAGCAAGTATTCTCACGAGTGACGCTGTGCGTATGGTGGCAAAGTGCTCTCTGTTGCGGTAGTGCTTCCTCGGGGCCTGAGCTGGCGTTGGCTGGGGCTCAGAGGGTTGACTGGTGGCTGCCTGCTCCCCAGAGAAACTCTCCTCTTCTTCCTGGAATCATAATGCAGCACAATAACATATTATTTTGCAAGAGTATTTAACAGTAAACATACAAGAGAATCAGAAACAACCTCGTCCAACAAAGTACCACAGACACACTTGGTACCAAAGTCACACTTGGCTCAGGCAGACAATCAAATAAAGTGAGTCATGGGCTCTACTACTTCCTGTTTGATGTTGTGAATACAAAACCACTTTTTATGGTCTCTTTTCCACTTTTTTGGAATTTGAGTTGTTTGTCAGACCAAACAAGCAATTTGAAACCACCAACAGCTCTGGGAAAAGCAATTTGAACAATTTCAGAAAGTAAATTCAATTAAAAGAGTGCTGCAGCAGATTAGTATGACACTTCCAGAAAGCTGGGGGACTTAGAAGAGACAGATTAAAAAGGAGAAAGATCAAAACTGATGCAGCAGAGGACGAGATATCCTGATGTTAAGTCCCTACAATGGGCCAAACGCAACTCAAATTCCCATAATGCAACTCAGTAGTGTCTTTGAAACACAGTTTCTGTAAGAAATTAATGTTTTTAATTTTCTCACACAGTAAATATTATGAACTGATCTTCATGTGTCCTACACATTTCCTGTCTGTGTCACTTTACCCACCGGTTTGAGATGTATGACGGAGCTGTTGGACATGACCGTGTGGTCTCCCTCCATCAGGTCGAGCTCGCTGCGGCTGTCCTGGGCCGCTTCGTTCAGACTGTTGACAGAGCTGCTCTGGGAGCTGGCGCTGATGGACATGCTGGGGATGGACTGATTACTGCCAACGCTGTTCACCGTTCCTGTCCGACCTCCGCCGGGCTCCAGCTCCTGGAGACAGAGTGGAAAGAAGCAACGAGAGAGACAGCGAGGGCAAGAGGAAGAGACAGAGAGGGAACAAGAGAAAGAAACAAGAGACACAGACAGACAGACATGCATACAAGCCGATGCATGCTTGGTTATCTTCTCGTCATGGTGGAACACCATGAAAGTACTACGGTGAAAAAAACCCATAAATCTTATTTCAGCACTGTTGCTTTAGCTTGCTTTTAACATCAAAACTTACACACACCTCGTCTCCGTCCTGTACTTCAGCTGTAGGTCCGTTGTGGGCCTCCTGAAGGAGGATCTTCTTCATCTTGCGGTACTGCAGGTTGTCCAGCTCTCGCACTGCATCCTTGGTTCTCTGGATAAGATCCATCAGCACCGAGTCTGGACGTTCACGCTGCAGAAACGCATGCTGGAGGGGAAGGTGACAATAAGGAAGAGACAGGACATGGAGAACAGAGAAGTCACAGAAGAAGAAGAGAGGAGTAAGGGGAACGACCATGAGAAAAACACAATAAAATGTTACTGAAGTGTTCATCTTTAATAGACAGGTTGGTTTCTGAGTGACGTTGACAGGTGACGTCGTTTTTGCACCATAAACTGCAGAAATCACAAAATATAATGTGCAGTAATCCTCCCGGTTAGCTCAGAGTGCTGAGTTAGCTGTTGCCTGTATTGAGTGAAGCTTTTCCTGTTTACACTGCAGTCATCTAATATGAGGGTGTGGACTAAATTAATGTAACACACCTGATGTAAAATGTATCAAGTGCCTGGTTAATGTTGACATTACTTAATATGCAGAACGCCAGGATGAGTGGCACATACATGTTTACCTCTAAAGAGTTATTATACTGGTCTCCAGCTAGTTACTTTATTTCTAAATAGTAAAAATGTCCATATATAAACTATCATGACAGTGCGGTGATGAGTTTTCTACACCCTGCTGCACGCACATCCGCAGTTGCTTGTAAGCCCACATTCAGACAGGATGCGTTTTTCCATTCATTTGTGTGACACAAGAACTTTAATTTGATTTGTGTCCGATATTTTAGAGACTAGAGATAGAGATTGAACCCTGTCTGATCCTGATGGAATGTGATTTACATGGGATAGCTGTCTATGAGAGATTAGTCCTTATTCTCAATATTGTTGTCCATCATGACTACTGACTATGATCAGTGATCACCACAAGGCTCCAGGTGATATCAATTCCACCATCATCAACATGTTCTTGTACACAGACACCCATTGTAGGAAAACTGTGCTGTACAGTGATCGTGCAGATGTTGACCAATTGTTAAAATTGAAAAAACAAAAACAAAAACAAAAACAAAACAAAACAAAAAAAAAGATATGATGAAAAGTAAGAATAAAACCTCGGCTGACAAATTCATTCAAGTCATTCTCCGTGTACTTTGCTAGAAGGTGAAGTCGATCTGAAGATTTATTAAAGAAGAACTTTCATTTTGTTTAAGAACTGTTTTGGAACTTGACATTTCAAAAAGAAAGACAGTGTGCAGAGCTTCTGTGCCCTGAGGACAACTTCCATTAGCAATAGTGAGTCCATTAGTGGGCTAAGTGACAGCTGCTCAGTTACTTAACGGTGGATGCAGAAGTCACATCTCTACAGTAATTACATCAGTGTTCATTGTGTATGTATGTGTGTGTGTGTGTGTGTGTGTCTGTACATGTTCATTGTGTGTGTGTGCGTATGCGTGTGCGTGTGTGTGTGAATCCGGAAGTAGAGGATTAAGTGAATCAAAATAGAAGCTTATGGGGGACAGAACAGAGTGCAAACATCAGAGAGATTTATCACCACAGGGCTTTGTCAATCTCCCATCTTAACACACTGACCCGGCTCTCTGTTTGTGTGCAGTAGTGTACAGTATGTTTGCTGCACTTACACCCAGCATGTCATCAGAGTGTGGTCTGTCCTGGGGGATTTTCTGAAGGCATGAATCGATAAAGTTTCTAAAGTAATCCGACCTGGAACAAAGAAGATAGAGGGTCAAAACTAAACAGACACATGTACAGATGGCCTTTAAACATACAACATTAATACCAGTCTAAAATGTTCCACACCACGTTCTCACTTTTAAACAAATCTGTCATTTTTCTTTTCTTCTTTTTGTTATTACAACTATGAAATAACACATATGGAATTACGTGGAAAACAAAAAGTATAACTGCGTTATAGTAATGAAGTCGTGAGATGACCACAGCTTGTATCAGGAGTTGGGTAGCATGAACTAGGTAAGGCCTGATTTTGCTTGTTGTGAAGTGCGAAGCTGCAACTGAGGCAACGTGATCAGAGAAGGTTAGTTGCTCATCGATCATAACTCCTAAGTTTCTCGCTGCCTTGCTAGGGGCAAGACATAGGGAGTCAACTCTGATGTTGATGTCATGGTGTATAGTAGGTTTGGTTGGGAGGACCAGCAGTTCAGTTTTTGAGTGGTACAGCTGGAGGTGATGAACCCTCATCCATGTAGATATGTCTGAGAGGCATTCAGAGACCGAGGGGTCATCAGATTAAATTGACAGATAGAGCTGTGTGTCATCTGCATAGCAGTGATACGAGAAGTAAAACTGAGTGGATAATCGGTGAGGTGGTGTAATTAGCAAAGAGAAGGGGCTCCAGCACCGAGCCCTGGGGGACCCCTGTGGTCATGTGGTGAGATGTGGACAACTGAGTGAGCACCCTATATTAACATATAAACATTTTTTACCAAGGCAGGTAAAATATGTTTTATATTTTAGATTATTCAAAGCAGCCACCTTTTGCTTGAAGGTAGTCACCTGAATTGTTTTTTAACTAACAGGCTATGTAAGGGTTATTTGACGGCGAGTGATTGAATGCTGCATCAAATGACCTGGCCTCCACAATCACCCAACCTAAACCCAGTGTAGAGGGTGTGGGATGAGACGAGATGGGATATATGGGAACCCTTTCAAGACCCTAACATAATGTTTTTACCCTACATATCTGTGTGTACATATATTATTATCATCGGGGCGGCTGTGGCTCGGAGGTAGAGCGGTTCGATCCCCGGTTCGATCCCCTCCAGTCTGCATGTCGAAGTGTCCTTGGGCAAGATACTGAACCCCAAATTGCTCCTGAAGGCTGCGCCATCGGTGTGTGAATGTGTATGAATGGTTAGCTCCTCAAACTGATGAGCAGTTGGCACCTTGCATGGCAGCTAATGCCATCAGTGTATGAATGTGTGTGAATGGGTGAATGAGATACGTACTGTAAAGGCGCTTTGAGTGGTCGGAAGACTAGAAAGGCGCTATATAAGTACAAGTCCATTTACCATTTACCATTATTCTATTTATTCTTTTTTACATGTGTGTTTGCGTGCATTTCATCTTCTTTTCCATTGTCTTGAGCACTTATTTTATCATTGTGTGGAACCTTTAATGAGCACTTTATAGCACTCATTTTAATGAGTTTTTTGCACTTTCTTTCTATTGTTTGGAGCACTTTTATCATCGCGTGTTACTTTGAATGAGCACCTTTATAGCATGTATTTTAATGAGCATTTGCTTGTATTTTAACTTGTTTTTGCATGGTTTGGAGCACTTATTTTATCATTGTGTGGCATTTTTAATGAGCACTTTTACATAACTCCTTTTAATTTTATTCTTATTCATCATTTATTTATCTTTTATTTTTTTATTTTATTTATTTATTTGCGTTAGCTATTTTCATATCAAGATATA
This sequence comes from Sciaenops ocellatus, assembly GCA_033000465.1. NCBI lineage: Eukaryota > Metazoa > Chordata > Actinopteri > Sciaenidae > Sciaenops > Sciaenops ocellatus. Next base: position 2,678,232 of record CP136870.1, read on the forward strand.
TGTGAGTGTGTATATGTGTGTGTACGTATGCATATTTTATTTCTGGTGTGCATTCTTACCTAGAGGGCCCCATGATTTTACTCAGAAACCCTGGGGGATTGGAGGATATTGATAAAAATGCAAATTCCTGCGTCCCTACCTGCCCAGTGGCCCAATAACAACATGTAAAAATGGGATTTTATCGACTTTGTAGGGTGGGGGGAATCTTTTATAACTTTTTTTATAAAACTATTTTAAGATAACTAAATATTTTTTAATAACAACCACTCTCCCGGGAGCGCCGTGAGCCCGTGCCCTCCGGAGTACCCCTCAACCGCAGGGGACTGCGTCCTCTTCCAAACCTAACCTTTCCAGGAGCCTGCCTCATGAAGCTGACTGCGAGAATACCAAGATTGTGCAGAGCAGTCATCAAAGCAAAAGATGCCTACTTTGAAGAATCTAAAATATAATATTATTTATATATTTTGCTTTGTTTCCCACGATATGTGTTCTTTTACAGTTTTGATGCTGTATAACATAATAAAGAAAAACCACTTAATGTGAAGATTTGTCCAAACTTTGTCCACACACTGGTAATGTGTGTGTGTGTGTGTGTTGCATATTTGAGGCATGGCAACTCACCATTCACTGGACTGCAGTGTGGGGCTCTCATTCTGCGCTATGTGGTATAAGGCACTCATTGCATTCATGTTAAACAGGGGAGGCTTCCTCTCCGCTGGAACAGAAAGGACAGCAGTCAGCATGGATTCCTTCTTATTACAATACAGGTTTACTCATAAATGTAACTGAAGGGGAAAGTTTCAGATGAAACATTTTTTTGTCTTTCATAACTGAGTAGAACTGAACATATAGGCCTGTTTTATATTGCTGATTTAACTGAACCTGAAATCAAATCAAATGTAGTTAGTGGTCCTTACATTTAAAGACCTGTCAATCAATTTGGCCGCAATTTCAAATCCTGTGTTTAGAACAGATAGTAGGGCCAGGATTTCAGAACATTTGGATCACAGATAGTGGTTCTAATTGTGACACTGCAGTTACATTTTAACGGAAACAATACACACACTGTCACCTACCTAATTCTATACAGGTGATACCTAAGGACCAGATATCCACCTTTCCATCATACTGGCCCTCATCCATAGCTAGAATCACCTCCGGGGCCATCCTGGAAGAAGTCGAGGAGATAAAGTGAGGGTGTGAAAGAGTGAAGAATAAAATGAAAAGTCAGTTTTAAAATAAGACATAACTTTCCTGTCAGAGTCAGTCGCATTCATCTCTTTAAATGTGAAGAAAAACAGCACCTTTGTTTTACTATAAATTTCTACTTGTCACTTTATTCTTTGGAATTAAATAATGCTGTTCTTCATGAGTCATCTAAGTCATTTCTTAGCAGCAAAGCATATAAATACATTAAACTCTATTAGAGACCGCTCATAAAGACAACATTTTGGTCATCTCAACATTTACAGATACAAATTAGTCTTAAAGTTTTTAATTACCAATACGGCGTTCCCACAAAGGAGTTGGCAGGTGAGGCAATGGAGGCAGAGCCGAAGTCGGCCAGTTTGACCAGCCCGGGCTCAGTTAGCAGAATGTTTCCTGCCTTCACATCTCTGACAAAGAGAGGTAAACATATGTGCAAGTGAGAGGTATGTGGGGGATACTGTGTTTACAGAAGCATTGTAAAATCACTCACCTGTGGATCATATTGTGGGAATGAAGGTATGCCAGGCCCTGCAGAGCACCATGGGTAATGGCAGCAATCTCTACTTCTTGTAAAGGTTTTTTGTGAACTGAAGGAGAGACAAACAGTTAACGTCACCTCATGAAGACACATCAGTGTCCATGTTTGTCAGCCTGATAACGTGGAACACCCGCTTACCTTCTAGCAGATCGGAAGCTGAGCCGAGACAGTACTCCATCACCAGCTTGAAGCGAGAGAGAAAGTCAAGATTAATAAAGTGAAAGCACACAGAGGCCCTTACAGGTTACAGAATGAGGACTTACCCATGCTGTGTGCTCACGGAGGTAACAACCTTTATACTCTATACTGTTAGGGTGCTGAATCCTCTGCAGAAACTTCACCTCCTTTATGATGTCCTGCCATTTCTGTTGAGAAAAGACGGGATTTAAAAATATGTCAGACGATGTGTTGCTTGGCCTTATGCTCGAGAGGTGACTGTATGTATGCATGCATGTGTGTGTGTGTGTGTGTGTATGTGTGTGTGTGTGTGTGTGCAAAGACTATCTTTCAGTGCAAAGAGGAGTATGGTGGTTCTCTTCACAGATTATGGGTAATCTGATTATAGCTAATCTGAAAACTGAGCAGAGTGAACTGTATCTGGGACGACAACAGTGAAACAGTGAAAATGAGCACACAGGAGACCTTATTGAGACTTATTAAATCAAAATCACAATGATACCAAACATTAATACTGGAGTCCAGCAGCTCCTTATCTGGCCTCTGACTATCTGACAGAGCCCAAACAAGGGCATCTCTGGTTCAGCTCTTTCCTGGTTTGAATCCTACCTCACAGGGCACTCGTTCAGCGTATCCTGGCTTGGACAGTTGTCCACATCTCACCACCTCATCACAGGGGTCCCCCAGGGCTCGGTGTTGGGGCCCCTTCTCTTTGCTATTTACACCACCTCTCTGAGACTGATTATCCACTCACATTGCTTCTCGTATCACTGCTATGCAGATGACACACAGCTCTATCTGGTATTTCCACCTGACGACCCCTCGGCCTGTGCACTGATCTCTGAATGCCTCTCAGACATATCTACATGGATGAGGGTTCATCACGTCCAGCTGAATCTCTCAAAAACTGAACTGCTGGTCCTCCCAACTAAACCTACTATACACCATGACATCATCATCATCAAAATTGACTCCCTGTCTTGTCCCCACCAGGGTAATGAGAAACTTAGGAGTCATGATCAATGAGCAACTAACTTTCTCTGATCATGTTGCCTCAGTTGCCCTGTCGTGCCAATTTGCACTTCACAACATCAGAAAAATCAGACCTTACATAGCCTGATCTTCAATCAACCCGAAAGGTCACATGTTATGACGCCTGGCTCTGCCACTCGTACACTCAGGGCAATTCAAACTTTTCTTGTCTTTTGTTCTGCATTGGTGGAGTGCACTACCAGTTCCTACCAGATCAGCAGTGTCCCTCTCTACCTTCAAAAACCTCCTGAAGACCTCCAGCTCTTCATAGCTCCTCTCCTAGCACTACCAACAACTAGATATGATAAATCTAACCCCCTCTACAACTGTCACAGTACTTATCGATGCACTAACATGATTACATCAATGAATTTGACTTTTCTGGCTTCCTTCTTACCACAAGTCTGCTCAGGTGCTGCTGAGTAAACACTAGTCAGTTCTTTGAATTGCTTAGCTCATGTTCAGTAAGCCATGTTTCACTCTGTGACATGACCATGTGCACAAGCATGAAGATTTAATGGTGAGTGTCTGGTGTGAAAATGTTGATGGTCAAAGTCTGAACTATAATATGAATGTAATCAATCACATCTCACCTCATTAGACTGTTTGCCACTGTAGGACATCTTTTTAATCGCCACCACCTCATTTGTGCGCACGTCCCGTGCCTGGGAAACACAAAATGTTAGTAACATACATTGTCAATACACATTTCAACTGTACAACACAGCACATTAGTTTTCTCTCATCAAGGATGTGGTTTTTCAAGACCTCTTGTACTTTATTTTAACCACACTGTGTGCAGTGTTGTGTGCAGACAGCTGGGGTGATTCACATCACCCCGGTGCTATTAAACCCTGCCGTGGACTGGTAAAAATAACTGGTCAAATGGTTTCTGTTCTTTATGCAGGATCAAACAGCTTCACTTTTTATAACTGTGAAACAAACTCTGGCACATTATAAGCCTGCTCATGTCCTGAAACAACACTATTTGATTCAGTTTCTAACTTAATGAGACTGTGTTACTCACAGAGAGGACTAAAGCAGCCAATCAAATATAAAGACTAATTTAGATCCCAAAACTGATCTGGAGAATCTGTATTAACTGACTCAGACTGACAGTGTTTGTGTATTTAACTGATCATATCCCTGATTAACATAAGTGAGTCAGTGTGAGGATGTAGTCGCCGTACAAAGTAGACAGCGCCAAAGCTGCCATGGCCGATCTCTCGGAGGTCAGAGAAAAGCTTCTCCGGGTCTTCTTTGAAGAAAAGCTCAGCCACCTCCGGATCCTTCAGGCTCCCTGCCCTTACAGAGGAGGGCATCCTGGTTAAAGTAGTCCCTTATCACCCACACAAAGGGGATGGGACTATCTGGGTGCTGAGCTACGCCAAAGCAGCTGAAGATTCATCTGCGGTAATGGATGGGCCTAGGGAACCAGCACATGGGCACCTAGATGGACAGAAGGGAGAGACAAAGACAGGGGTTGTTAGCAAGGACCAGATGAGACATCCTGACCGGGCGCAGTAAGACCTGCTCAGCTGATGTCAGTCTGAAGGTACCAGTGAGCAAAGTCAAAGTCCAGACTTTGAAAACCTCTATATAACTTTGATCTTGCGACACTAATCCTAAATCTAAAACATGATCGACTCATGAATTCCAACCACAAACCACAAAGATACGCTATACAAAAGAAGGCAAAAATAAAACGCAGTGATACACGGCCTGGAAAAAGGACGGTGAAGCCACAGGGTTACAGACCAAATCTCTATACTGGCCGGACTGGAGCCAGTCTGTAATTTCTTACTTCAGTGATCTCATGTGTTCATGCACAGCAACATTTGGCCACATCCACACATTTTTTTTTATTTTTTATTTTTTTTATTTGGCCAGATAATGTTCCCAGTTTTCATTATATGTGAATTCACTTTGTATCGCGCATGAGAGGACTTTTACTTTGAAAGGGGAAAAAATAAGAAATCTTTATGGTGATCCTCCTCCTGTAACATTATCCTATGTTCCTTCGTCATTATACAACCCTGGCAGGCAAACATCCCACTTCTATCCCATGACATGGACAGGGCCCCAGACAAAAGCTAGCACACACAAAGTTTCTTCAGAAAGGTCAGGGCCTCCTGAAGTACTTTAACACAGTGATTTCAGCCACTGGTCACACCTTCAAGTGCTGACCCTAATATAATCGACTAATTGCAGAGTCATCACAAGTGAATCAGTTCAGATTGCTTCAGCTACTGGAATGACTGGGCGATGCAAATATCCCAGCTCAGGGATTGATTTCATGTCCACTGCTCTGAGGTGGCCAACAGTAATGAGGGGCAAACTGCATCGGGTGATCAATTTCGAGGAGCCGGGGTCAATTTTTATTGTGTACTCCAAACTGGACGCATCGGTTCAGCTCTTGTTAATTCATGTAACATGCATGTAAGAGGAATACTGTGTGTATGTGTGTGTGTGTTTTGTCCTGTCAGCTTTTTAATAATTAGTGAAATAATTTTGAAGTTGTCACGTTTACTGTCTGACGTCTATAAGTGATTGACAACTCCATAAGTAAGCTCGCAGAGCCACAGCCTTCTCTGCCCCCTGAATAAACACTTTAACATTTTGGGCAGAGATAAGGATGAGCTAAAAATACAAAGTCAATTATGGCTTGATGCCTTATATGTATGTACAATGTGCTGTTTATCAAACCCAAATTATATACACATTCAAGCCGTTCAGTGTGTGAGAGTAGCTCCACATTATCAGTTGGGGGTTGAGGGCCTTCATCAGGAGCATCACACAATATGGACAATGATAAAAAGTCACAAATAAGGCAGTGTGACTTTTAAAATCTATTCCATCACCTAAAGAGTGCAAAGAAAACTGTCCTCTGCTTTTGGACAATCAAAAGACAACCAGCAGCACGCAGCTTTAAAGAATTACTCCATCTTTTTAAACCTCACGTCCTCATCTCGTCTTCAGCCAATCAGAATTTGGCAACGATCCCCTTCATACTCACACACCACGTGTGTATCATTACAGGAAGGCTCAGTGGGAAAAGTGCTAGTTTCCTCTTTGGGTTTATCTTTAGGCCGGCAACACCGCTAACCCAGCCAACTATAGTTATCAGAACAGCCTGCTGTACAAAAACCACACGGCCGGCTGAATGTCACAAGGTTTGTCCTGCTGAAAAAGCTCTCCAGCTGACTGAGGAGGAAAAAAAAAAAAAAAAAAAAAGAGTGTAAGTCTCATACAAAGGAGCACAGCTCTCAAGGACAACAAATGTCTTAGTGGAGAGCAGCTAAAAGTGCTGCTGGGTAAACAGAGAGTCACATTCTGTCCAGTTCTGTCATAATACATTATAGCATTAATGATAGCAATAATACAATACCATTACTTTATAAGCATTGTAGTACATACTGCTTGGCTGTCCCAACAACACCAAACTAAACAGTTAACAGCTGAAAGAAGCTCTATGCATTAAACTCAGACTATTCCGCTAGTGACGTGCAGTGACTTAAAGGTCCAGTGTGTCAGGCCTCTTACAGAATATAAAACATAATATGCATACGCATGTTTTCATTGTGCATAATAACCTGAAAATAAGAATTGTGTTTTTGTCACCTTAGAATGAGACTTTATATCTATAGATGGTACGGATCCTCCACAGTTACGAGGTTGTACATACATACAGTGAACATCCTCGAGAACATTTAGATAAATAAGGAAAATTTGTGTGAAGCAATACATGAGAGCAACCCTTAACAACCTGTGTGTTGGGACCAAGCGGCAACCTCTGTGTCTGGGAAATGAAGCCTGTGTGGAAGTGCTAAAAACTGTAACACGTCGAGCGGCCACTTGAGGCTGGCTCCAGAAGTGAGTCAGTCTCCATAAGTCCCCATGTTAAAATGTCCAACTTCACAGCAGAAATAAACATGTTTACAGCCTGGTACAAAAAACAGTTTTGGTCTCTATAGCTAATTTCCCCGTTCATGACAACTGTACAGAAAAAAGGTGCTTCAGAAACCTATGGGTGACATCACACATACACTGTCCATTCTTTATACTGTCATTGACTGGAACAGTATGACAGTATGATCCATACAACCCATTTTTACCACTTTACTATACTGAACCATGCAGACAGGATGTGAGAATGATACATTTCTAAGAGACATTATGGATTCAGTCTATTAGGTTAATGGTGAATATAGAGAAATCTGACACCTGTGTGTGTGTGTGTGTGTGTGTGTGTGTGTGAGACTTGGTTGTAAAATGGACAGTAGGTTGATGTTTTGGATCATTTCTGTGTGAGAGGCAGAAAAGCTCAGAAGCAGTGTTGCTGTACTCTAAATGATTCATTTCCTCTCACAGACAGCAGTACTGACTGTCTCTGCCCCCAACAGAGCAACATATACTGACCAAGCACCAAGATCAGCAGCAACAACAAAACAATGTTATTAATACTCCGTTGTCAAACAGAACTTTTTTTTTTCTTTCCCCCCATCTAACATGTGATTGCACTTCCTCGTGAACACTCTGCTTGATTCAGCACACACTCACATTCACTCATGGTACAACAGGCAGTCATACACAAAATCATCATGCAATCACATTAAAATGCGATGCCTGAGCGCAATTACAAAACAGATGAAAGATAACGGTTAGCCTCCTTATAGTAATGGTATGATTAATTCCTCTTAATTAAAGTAGCATTCACTCAAGACATTTGGTTCTTCATCTCATCAGGGTTTTGCTAATTGCTGTAAGGAAATGACCTCATTTCACTTTAGCACTTACTAGAATCTTTTCCAATCGCTGTTTTCTGATGCTAAAATGTTCAGTGTGTTGTCGTCTGGTAAATGTGACATTAGAGCAGTAATGGACACCACATGTGTGTCACCCACAGGTTTCTGAAGCTCAAAATATGAGGTGCTGGCTGGCGCCATGTTGGCTGTACTGCTTCATCCATAGTGTCCAAATGTCCAAGTTCACAGCAGAAATAAACATGTTTACAGCCTGGTACAAAAAACAGTTTTGGTCTCTATAGCTAATTTCCTCATTCATGACAACTGTACTGAGGGTGAATTTTTATACAACTCACCTGTTCAAATTATATTAAGGCTTAAAATATGCAGAATTAACAGCGTGGACGCTTTGACTGACAGGTAGGTGCCATTACATGTGACTTGTTTGAGCACCAGGAGTCATTCAGCCCGCCTCAGGTCTGCCGATGATCCATGTGTTTGTTGATATTTAGATTAGCCGGGAGGTGGAAGAGGCAGGACATCCAACATGGCGACGGCCAGTGCAGCACCATGTATATTGAGCTTCAAAACAGAAACCTATGGGTGGCGTCATGCATACGCCGCCCATTCTTTATAATGTAATATGATGGCAAAGTCATGTGGAGGGAGGCATAACCAATTTAAAGAAAGAACCTCAGTTTTTCTGGATGTTTCTATGACACAGCATGAGGTAAAAACATGAAGATGCCATTATAAAGTAAAAAAATCTACATTACAAACTCCTTACTCTAAGTAGAATTAAACCAAACTAGAATTGACTGTGTGTACATTTGTAATGGACTAGATAATACAGTGTGTAGGAAGCAAACACACACACACACACACACACACACACACACACACACACGATGAAACAGAGCACTGAAGTCATAAGACTGAATCTGGAAGAGATGAACTGGACTGCAAGACGTGTGCGCGCGCACACACACACACACACACACACACACACACACACACACACACACACACACACTATCATCACAAAGAACAGTGTGTTCGAGAAATGCACCCAAAGTTCTTTGGCTTTGCTGCTCGAGAAAATGGATTCTCTCTCTCTCTCTCTCTCTCTCTCTCTCTCTCTCTCTCTCTCTCTCTCTCTCTCTCTCTCTCTCTCTCTCTCTCTCTCTCTCTCTCTCTCTCTCTCTCTCTCTCTCTCTCTCTCTCTCTCTCTCTCTCTCTCTCTCTCTCTCTCTCTCTCTCTGGATTCTGTGAATTGATTTCCTGCGCACTGTAAAATCACAAAGCAGCCTAATGAAGAGGAAACCAATACACACTGCTGAGGAGCAAGGAGTGTCACAGAGAGAGGGGGTGGGGATGGAGAGGGATAATAAATAATCAAATAGTTTATTGATCCTGGTAGTGAAATTCTCTTAGCCGCACAGGGTCAGCTTCAGAGGAGCCGAGTGTTTCTGCTGTCTGCTGCTTTCTCAACATACGAGATGAAAACGATACACAAAGAAACTGCAGGGAACACGGATTAAAACAAGTCTTCTTGTTTAAAATCTAGAACAACTGCATAATATTTAACACACTCCAATTTCAATTAGCATCATCAGCCAACAGTCCCAAGTCTTATTTCTGCCCTACAGTTCCACTGATAATCATTTCCAATGTATTCATAATTGTTAAATGTAATCCTGAGGCGTGTTAGAAAAATGATCATTCTTGCAGCCACCACAACAAACATTCAATTATTCACCTCTACATGTCCATGCTATACCTACACAGGTGTTTTTAATTCTTTCTAAGACTAATTACACCTCCTCTGTGCATAATGTACTTAATTATACAACAAGTAGTTATGACGCAATCTGATTGGTCAACCAGACATTTAGAATGTGCTCAAATCAGCATGAAAGCACACGTGACTCATCACTAAAAACATTAGTCTGCAATTTCCACATCACCACATCCAGAAAATCTAGAACATGTAAACAAATATGAATAAGTCCACTGGAAGTCAACTTTAATAAAGTAATACATCTGAATTTACAATTTCAGCTTTCTTTAATGAATATTCTGTGTGTTATGGAGCTGTTAGACCGCCTCGTTAATACAGGTGTGTGTGCCTCATTAATACAGGTGTGTGCCTCGTTAATACAGGTGTGTACCTCGTTAATACAGGTGTGTGTGCCTCGTTAATACAGGTGTGTGTGCCTCGTTAATACAGGTGTGTGTGCCTCGTTAATACAGGTGTGTACTTTGTTAATACAGGTGTGTGTGCCTCGTTAATACAGGTGTGTACTTTGTTAATACAGGTGTGTGTGCCTCGTTAATACAGGTGTGTGCCTCGTTAATACAGGTGTGTGTGCCTCGTTAATACAGGTGTGTATACCTCGTTAATACAGGTGTGTGTGCCTCGTTAATACAGGTGTGTACTTTGTTAATACATGTGTGTGTACCTCGTTAATACAGGTGTGTGTACCTCGTTAATACAGGTGTGTGTGCCTCGTTAATACAGGTGTGTACTTTGTTAATACAGGTGTGTGTGCCTCGTTAATACAGGTGTGTGTGCCTCATTAATACAGGTGTGTGTGCCTCGTTAATACAGGTGTGTGTGCCTCGTTAATACAGGTGTGTGCCTCGTTAATACAGGTGTGTACTTTGTTAATACAGGTGTGTGTGCCTCGTTAATACAGGTGTGTGTGCCTCGTTAATACAGGTGTGTGCCACGTTAATACAGGTGTGTGTGCCTCGTTAATACAGGTGTGTGTGCCTCGTTAATACAGGTGTGTGCCACGTTAATACAGGTGTGTGTGCCACGTTAATACAGGTGTGTGTGCCTCATTAATACAGGTGTGTGTGCCTCGTTAATACAGGTGTGTGTGCCTCGTTAATACAGGTGTGTGCCTCGTTAATACAGGGTGTCGACTAATCTGGACTGAAGAGGAATATTTGGTTAGATAAAAACATGATGTTCATGTTGGAAATGATTACATCGATCTTTGTTCAATACATTTTGACTTTTGGACTTCACAATAATGTCCGGATCATCCTCCATCAGCTGTGTGAAGTTCACTCAGGAGCTGAATGTGTTCATGTGAAAATGATCTTGTTCAGCAGATATCTTAGTCACTACAGGACCGAACTAGCAGAGCAGTTTAGTGTTTATATGTGTGTATTTATATGTGTGAATGTTCGTTGCCTGGGACTAGAAATCATCTCAGTTACAGGTCGTTACTAAGTCGACTACTTGCTGGAGTAGTAAACTGGGTTCCGTTCCATTACATGAGTCTACTGCTGTGACTAATTGTTTTTCAGGTATTAGTAAGACCCCGTGTATCTTCATGCAACGTTTTATTGGCATTTCATTGACACTTACTGACTGCGTCACTACCTGGTTCTCCTGGTTTTGTTGCACCTGTTAAGGCGAGACAACTTCCGGAGCTGACCTCAGCAAAGCTTCAACCTTAAATGTCAACCTGAAGAGAAACCTCATCAAGAAGAACACCTGAAATGTGGGCGTGCAGGGCCTTAAAGCTGTATGATGATTGTGTATGAGCAAGATGGAACTCGTCCACATGAAATATATGTCTGTTGTAACAATGCAGCTTTGTAACCCAACGTTTACAGGTCTAAAAAGAAGAACATCTCCACACTCTGTTCAAGTTAGAGTTACATAGAATGAGCCCAGTCAGATTTGAAAGTATAAGTGGCTGTGTATATGTGACTGTGCTTGAGTCAGCCTGACTTTAATATTTGATGAGTTAAAGATGACCAGCCAAAAGGCAGAGTAAAAACAACACTGTGACGTCACAGCTGTTTGTTCAGACACACGTTCATTTCATGACCTACATGTGTGTGTGCTGTTGTTCAAATGGCTTACACGCTACATTTCTATCCCCCAAGATGGAGGGTGGAGTGTGAATGCTTCTATTTCCCGGACTGATTACAGATTGTGGCTTTTTACTGAGTGGAGGAAGTGAAAGCTCTCTAGCTCCCCAATGTCAACAACAACAACACATCCCGGCGTGTGGTGCTATAGAGATGATGATGACGACAGGAGAGAGGAATGGAGTGACCAAACACTAAGAGGATTGACCCATCCCATTTCACTCGCAGGACTCTATTTACACTCTTACTGTTGGGATAAATGTCACGAACAGCGACATCATACCGAGTTTGGCCTGAACACGAGACACTGTCCCTGTGACACCTTCGACAGCAACAAATACTGTACAGGCACCCAAACACCCGGCGTCATCTCAGTGGATGTGGTTTGTCAACTCAGACTGCAGACAGAATCATTTAGACTGTTAAAAGCTAAAATTAACCTTCAAAATGTGTCAAATCTGAGTGTGAACCCGATGGAGATCAAGTCATTGAAATGTGCATCCTCTTTTCTTTTTGCTCTCAGTCTGACTCATCAAATATGCTTTCCAACTGTTCTGCAGCTAGCCTCATCAAAGACTCTGAGCAGATGCTTAGGAACTTTTGAGGAGCAGAACTTCATTATTTAACATTAAGCCAGCTTAAAAAATGATCAAATAGATGTAAATCACTGTAACATTCTGTAACATCACTGCTCAAATAAGGTCAATCAGAAGAAAACATTAAAATCACCAACAAATAAAGTTCTGGTGACAGTGCTGCAGTGGATCACACTGTGGAACCGGCGCTTGTTCTGCAGTAGCTGTCACTGACTTGACTTGGATCTAGACCTGAGAGAGCAGGGCAGGCTTTGCTCCAGTGTCTAATCCATTCTTCCTGGGAGACACTTAAATCCATTATGCAGCGCGCCCATATTCAGCACCCACTGATCTGAACATGGACACACAAGAAAAGCACAAGTTTGCAACGGTGCCTCAGCCTCGAGCCGAGATGCTCGCAGTCGACAACAGCCGCGTACGTCTCGCCGTCAGCCAGCAGCAAGTCCTTGGAAGTAAAGAAGGGGAGCTGTTCCAGCCTGAGGACACACTTCTCTGTCCTGACAAGTATGCAGAGAGGTACATGAGCAGATGACAGTTGTGCAGGGGTTACAGAGAACATGGACAAGCAGAAATCTGTGATAGCAGAATAAGAGGACAAGACGTACCTGCCTTTCAGATCCAGCCCATAGGCTGCGCTCAGAACATGGACACTCTGTTCATCACAACAAAGATAGGTGGACTGCTCACACTGCAGTGCTTACTTGACAAACAGAGCCAGCATCCACAGTACAGAAACATGAAGCATGTGTAGGTGTGAGCTTGGACATCAGTTAACAGATCACTGATCAGTGTGACAGGTGAATGGTGACACACCGCTGACGTTAAAACACGTCCAGAGCGCTCCTCGTGTGGCTCATCCACCGTGTCACGCATAAGTTAGGCGGCGGAGATAAAATAAGCCGAGCACAGGAGTAGCTGCTGAATGTTACGCAATATCAACACAGAAAACTGAGGAATGCGCCTCACGTCAGTGCACAAAAAAACAGCCATCAGCGGCAGATGGATGCGCGCTCTGCCCGCCGATTACACAACGATCACCGGGACGATCTGTCAAGACTCTCCCGGCTAACGCTGCTTGTAAACACAATGTCGGCACACGTACGTTGCCACAGACACGGCGAGAGGCTCGACCAATGTCACCTACCGTCACACTGCTAGCTGCTCAGACGGTGTGACTCATGGTGTCCACCTCCAGACAGACAAACTTCCAACACGGACACCTCCACAGCCGAGTTTCACTTCACGCACAGCCACAGCGGACACAAACAGAACCGAGGGAGTGGCACTGCTCGCGACGATAGTTGCATAAAGCGGATTAGCAGGCTAGCGTAGCTAGCTAACAATCCTTATTCACAACAAACCAGTGCACTGACACTTCAGCTGGCTAGCCCCGCTCCCCGCACACTGATGTTATTTGTTGCCGTGTTTCACTGGCATTCAAAACAAACACCCTTCTGCTAACCAGGGCTCACTTAAGTTGCCCAGGCAGACTCAAATCTGTCGATGCGACAGACCGTACAAGTTGTGACAGCAACTTTTGGTTAGCTGGCGAATAGCAACCAATGTAGCTTGGCTAGCCCGTGAGCTAAACTGTGCTGAAATCCAGCTCCACTGCAGCGTGTAACAAATCTATCGTTAGTTAGCACGGAGCTAAAGATAGCGAGCAACTCACCTGGTCGAGATGAATCCGCGCAGGCTGAGAAGTGGAGTGATTAATCCAGTCAAGCTGAACACGGCGGAGTCGGTGGCTTACGCTAAATCACAGATGAGGCGACGCAGTCCAGAGAAATCAAAGTGTGAACTCGCTAGCTAATAAGTTAGCAATGCTAACTCGCTGCCCTGCCCGACAAACACGACAACGCCGACTTCAGCTCGCGCTAAATTGCCCACTTTAGCAATAACGGGTGTTTATTAGCCGGTAACATGAATAATTTATATGAACGTGAGGCAGGCTGAGCTGACTAACGACTGTCAGCCGTTAACTGTCACAGCGAACTGGCAGGGAGGCTGCTGGCCAACGAGCTAGCTGCTAGCGTTAGGCAGTAGCTAGCAAAGTTTGTCTCCTCGATAGGCAGTTCCCTAAAAATGGCGGCGCGGACAATCACCTCCCTTCCATCGTGGAAGAATCAAGGAGCGAATGAACCGAGGCGCGGAGAGTCGGAGGAAGGTCCAGTCAGCTCGAACTGAAGCGAGAGTACACGTGTGACACCTCCGGAGGGTCTCTGTGTCCCAGCTGTTTATCCTACAGGCTAAATGTTGCCCCCCTCCCTCATCTTCTGTTTGGTACTGCTGCTGTGCCATCCAACAACTGCAAGCATAGGTGTGTGTGTGTGTGTGTGTGTGTGTGATGTGGACGGACAATGATAATGACAGTCAACACAGCTGCACCATTGTATAGCAGGGGATAACACACTATTGGGCTTTTCCCTATTCCCTGTTATGCACATTCAGTCACTGAGCTCCTAACCTGATTATCAGTTTCAGTCTTAATCCTGCCTCAGCTATAAATAGCCTGTCTTGACTCTCAGACAATGTTAAAAAAAACTGCTTTATATATCCAAGAAAGATGATCCAGGTGCAGCATACAATATTTGGTTGTACAGATAGGCTACCACAATCATCAGCCATTGTCTCGAACATGATGCAAGAGCTCTATCATCTATTCTAGTAAACAAACAGTGCAGACTAAATCATGAAATATAATTACAATATTATGATTAGTCAGTTTGTGAAACCTGTGAAAGCTTGTGATGAGTATAACATCTTGTAGTCCATAATATAGAGTGTTATGACTTGGTATTATGTGCTTATATAATATGAAGTGCAGACAGTGTACATCATTTCAGGGCTTCAGCACCTCTGCACTCAGCCTGGCAACTGACACGAATCTATTGATGTGCTGCAGATGATCTCTTTTCATGATGTTATCAGGGAAGCATACATGTGACCGTATCTGTAGCTGAAGCCTCTATATTTTATATTCACATACATACTTTTGATTCAGATGTTTTAGTTCTTGCATGACAAACAGCTCAGTGTGAACGTGACGCCACATCTTAAATCAACGGGTTACACACACGTAGGTGTAATCTGAATCAAGGAAATATAGGATGTATGCAGTGTGCATGGCAGCAGAGAGGGTTAGAGATGGGCATTCCACAACAGGCTGCAGGCTGAGAGACCAATCAGCTCGCAGAATGGGGCACAGAGGGTTCTGATTGGTTGCTCTGCAGCACTGTTGTCATGATGATGGGAATCAGGTCCTGCCTGTGTGGTCTGTATCCAGGCACAGAAGTATACTGAAGCAAATGATATGGATGGATCGGCTGCAGAACTTTGTGTCCCTAACACACACACAAATATAATGTAAATAATGAATCCCTCAGACTATAACCATAGATGTTTATTCAAAGCAGGCCTAGACATGTGTGATGCTGGTGCTTGTATTCAGATGCATCAACAATAGTTGCTTGTTATTGAAGAGTGAGTTGGATCATGTAACAGTGAGTAGTGTGGAAGTCTCACAGCTCTGATCTGAGCTGCTACTGACTGACTCTGTGGGCATTGTTCTTCATTAACACTGAGTTTGAAATCTAACCATGTATCAGCTCTAAGAATAGAACATCAGGACAGAAGCGGAGCAGTTCAGTCTACATAATGATCATGGTCATTACACTTTTTCACAGATGTCACATCAGTCATTACAGTATGGTTGAAGTAACTATCTCCTCATGTTTGTCATTTCCTGTGTTAGTGCTACAATCCAGACTGAACACTGGTTTCTGTCACTCCCGCCTGTGTCGTCTTCAACTACCACATGAGGGCACACATGTAGAGGTCTGAGTGTGCGGATGATGTGGTTCTGTTGTTTCTGGGTTCATTAATGCAATCTATTATTTAGATGTTATTGTCATGTGCTGAATGAATCTAAACTGTTCAGTTTCAACTCTGTCCAACTCCTTTTTAATAATCAATTTTTTCATTTCAGTGATTCTCTCTACATTTCTATTTGATATTTGATGTATGGTTTACAATAAATATCTTTGTATAGGCCTTTTCTCACAGCAGGCGTTTTGACAGGTGTAAATCATAAAATGAATGATGGCTGAATTCCATTCATGGTTCTGGTATTGTTCCTGCTGGCTCACAGGACGCGTGAATACAGCCGAGGCACTGTTCATGTTGTTGGAGGTCAAATGTGTTATTCTTTACACATGAACGAGAAACAAACAGTGACTTCAAAACATTTTTAATGATGGAAGATGGAAAAGTCATTTGCGTTAAACTGATTATGTATTCATTACATTTGCTCCGACACTGAAACACTGCTGCACTGCCACTGAACACAATAGATTGTACTGAACACTACAGTAGCACCAGAACACAGAAGCTGAAAAAAACACAAATACAGAATCAACTGCTGACAAAGTCGTACGAGTGTAGCTGAACAGGACCAATATAAAGCAAGGCAGCCACTTGAACATAGTGTTACTTTAAATCCATATGATAAACTGTGATGAGTGAATGATGAATTATGTATGATGGAACATAACAGAGGACGCAGGTGTAGATTACGTCTATTTTGAGCATTCAGACAGTCTCATATGCACACAGACACGAGCACTGACATAACTCTGAATCTTCTGAAACAATGCAGAGCGAGCAAACACAAATATCCCTTTGTGTTAAATGTTTGTTGAGGATGTGTCAGTGAGGTGTTGTTAATTATGTAGAACTCATGCAGTTTGTTTCAGGTGATTAGTGGACAAAGGTGGACATGTGACTTTGACAAAAGTAAAATTCTGAAGATGAAAATGAAAGCATATTTTACGTAAAGATAAGCGGCTGTAATGGTATGAAACAAAAGCACAAAGACTGATAGGAGTCAAAGATGAAAATAAAGTGAAATATTCACCAATGGTAACTGTCAAGGACCAAACCATCTCCTCATGGCCATCTGAAGAATAACCAGGTCAAACAATATTTGCAGTATTTTTGTCCCACATTGTTTTCAGTGTGGTGCAATTTCATTCAAAGGAGTTAGTCAATGTAAAATAAACTGGAAATGAAAACTCACCACAAACCAGCTGAGTAGTCTTGATATATTAAATATCACACATCTGTTATATTGCTCCAAAACAGAAAGAATCTGCACCCAGATGTGATTAAAGAATAACTAATGCTGATGGTTCATGCTGTTTGGGAGACACTACAAGAAGGAAACTAAACTTTACACACGAGCTCATAAACAATGAAAACAAAAAGGAACATAAATAATAATGAATGTTTTTTTTTTTTTAATGTTGTTGACCTTTTTAAAACTTTTAAATAATCTCAATGCATCACGCTGGAGGAACAACCCACAGAACAGGCATCAGGCACTCGCTCTGCTAACAGCATTAGCAGGAAACACCATAACCTGCATGAGGGTGTTGAGGTTGCATGAGGGGTCTCGATTAACCTTCACTACAATCAGCCACTTTTTACTGTACTGACAAAGACCCTCCAGCTGTGCTTCCTCCATCTCCATCTCTCTCGGCTCTGCTGTAGAGGCCAGAGCAGTCGAATATGACGAGGCTCACAGAGAAGCGTGGAAGTGCCAGTTAAAGCCTTCATTACTGCTGTCTTTAATCAATTTAGTGATCATTAACACCCCATCTCTGCCTCATTCTATCATTAGCCTCAAATTTTCATACTGCTTGCAGAGTACACTTACTAACTAGGAGCAGAGGCTCGAGGCCGGACCAGACAACTTCCAAATCAAATCACTCCTTTTTACCTCCTCACTTCCTTCCAGTCCAGCCTTCCTGAGACGTTTTAAGTCTCCCTGTCTCTTTCTGAGGAAGCCCTCTGATCTTAACACATACACACACACACACACACTTCATCACAAGGGGGGGAAAGCTGATTGAAACCACCCTGCTCTCACTACATTTGCTTGTATTTCATAAGAAGTGGTTCTTCACTTTCTTCATCATCTCCCCTGTCTTCTCATCCTCTTCTTCCTCTGCTTAAGTGTGTCTTCTCTCTCCTTGACTGAGTGGCAAGCAGGCTTCAGTGGTTGGGCTCCTTTGATTCCAGCTTAGCCTGGTTCAGCCCACTTTGGCCCAGCTGAGAAAAGCAGGGATGTCTCGGACCGGGACGTTGCGGGTCAAAGCTTTGACGCGCAGGTTGCGGTCGTCTGTAAGGAGTACCACCTCCCTTTGGAGCCTGACTGTCCCATCTGTGTGTGAGGAAGGGGAGGTAGTAAGATGAAGTAAGCAGTAAGTGTGTGTGAGGACTGACTGAAAAGTTGACAGGCAATGTTACATACTTCTCTGATCAGGCATGAAATCTTTTGCCTTGTCTTTGCAGTAGTGGAGACAGCAGGACAGAATGACATCATCGTTGTTACCCTGGGAAACAACAGAAGACACAGCAGAAACATTTAATGGGAGTAGTAATGTTCCACTGGCAGTCGAGCATGCTTCCCAGCACAAGAGAACTAACGGTAAAGAGGTAATAAAACTAAACAAAACATTGTGATCTGCATTTATTTGGGCTCTCACCTGCTGTCCGGAAGTGTCTTCACTGCGGAAGGCTATGGACTCGAGCTGATTTCCTCTGCTTGTCAGGGCTCTGAGGCACGGTTCCCTGGCCTCAAAGCCTTTTTCGAGGAAAGCCACTGCCAGCCGGGCCTTCTCCTGCACTGCACGCACGTGGGTTGCACTGATATTATAGTTGCCGCGACTGCCAGTGCTACGCCCTCCAGACCCCATTCCTCCACCAAAGTTATCCTGGCCTTTAGCCAAGCCATCCAGCTCTGTAATCACTGAAGGAGAGAACACACATCACAGCATGAGTGCACAGGACAATCATTTTAAAAATGTCACAACACCACAATTTTAACCTCCTCTATCCCTTTCTTACCGATGAGTGGTACAACTATTATGTATGTTCCACACTGAAGGAGTTTCTTCAGCCCTCCCAGGTGATCGATGAATCCATTGGTATCTGGAACCAAAAAGAGAGGCCTCACTTCTAGCTCCAACTGCCCGCCTGTTTGCAGCACCGCCTGGAACACACACACACACACACACACACACACACACGTTAAATTTGATTAGTCATACAGTACAGGATCTTACAGTACAGACAAATGCTCATTTTTACTGATTTGAATAGTTACTGTCAGCTCTGTATGTATGTGCTGGTCTTACCTGTATTTTATCCCTGCGCTTCTGTTGCTGTGCCAGTTTGTTGGCGAGGGCATGGCGTCGGGCCTTCAGCTGTCTGATGTCGTTCTCGCTGTCTCCCGCCTCCTCACCATCCTCTCCTTCTGATGCCGAGAGAGAGGACTCTGCCTCGACTATGACATCATCAGCCTGCCAAACAGACACGGACGAGAATGAGAAACATTTTCAGAAATGAACATTTTATTTTAGATTTCTGCAGCTCTAGATGAAGAGAACAGAGGGAGCTAACTGAATAGAGCATGATTGTTAGAGCGTCACCTCTTTCTCTGTTAGATGATCCTGTCTGCTCCTTGTATCCACCGAGTGGTTAGATGGAGAAGCTGCCACAGAGATGTACTTGCCTCCCTTAAATGCCAACAAAGGCTCTTCCTGTCCACACAAAGCCTCCAGAAAGTACTTGAGCACAGTGACTCTCTTACAGTCTGCTGCTATCGCCTGAGGAAAGAGGATGAAGGTGTATGAGGACAGGAAGTCCATGTAAACTCAAAATAATCAGTAATTCTAAAATGTGTACAATATAATGAATCAGACCTTCACTTCACTGTCTGTACACTCACCATGTCAGTGTGTCTGTCTGTGTAACAGGGCTCCTGTGGTGCAGCCAGCAGTGGTATAAAGCCAGCAAGGAGCCTGTCCTCCTTCAACTGCAGCACGGTCAGCTCCTCATCTCCTTCGCTTTCGTCAGTGTCGACTTTGTACAGCGGCACTTCTCCGTGGTCCACACGGGCCAGCACATTACACAGGTCAGCCAGGCACTGCCAAACATCAGGGCAGCAGCTTGATAGAGAGGAGAGACCACACATGAACGTGAGGAATGAGTATTTTAAAAAGGTACAGTTTGAAGAGAGTACCGGTCGAGGCCAAGAGCAGCACCAACAGATTACTATGAAGTATTAATTTAAAGCTGCTATATAACAATCTATTTCCAAAAAAGTTGGTCAGCTATCAAATGTTGAAACTTGATGCTTGCTATAACAGGTGTCAAAAAAGTTGGACAGGGTCAACAAAACACTGGAAAAGTTGTGAAATGCTGAAAGAAAACATCTGGTGGAACATCACAATGAATGATGTAACATGACTGGGATATTTCTGTCCTTGCTGTGCTATGCAGTTTATAGGATCTGTTATTACAAAATCTGTGGTTGAAATTCAAAAATTTAAAAAGAAAGTCACACCTTTACTTATGCCATAGTGAGGCATAAGGATCAAAGTACTCACTCTATACTGCATGGTGGTGGGTTCCACTGGTCTGGGCATCCCAGCATCCAGTCAGACCAAACCTTGATGCTTGGCAGTAGTTCTCTAAGGTCCAATGGGAAAGCAGAGACTCTCACCATACCCTCCAGCTCCTCCTCTTTGCCCTCCTCCTCTGTGTCTGCCATGGAAACTGGTTCTGAAAAAGAGACTTTTTTCAGTTCTGTGGAAAACAGGAGGATGTTTTGGGTCCAACATAAAATTCACAAAATGTTATCACAGCTGTGTAAATAAAAAAAAATGGATTATGATTATTCCAAGATGTCAAGTCCAACAGTTACCAAACTCCCTTTTTGCAGTCAAAAACATGTGATGTAGCACTAACATTATTATTTTTAACTAACTTATTAACACATGATAAAATTGTATTTTCTAAAGAGCAGTAGATGATAGTAGGGTGACAGCTGATGCATGTTTAAATATGCTGTTTACTAATTCGCTCTATGAATAATCTCCACTGATGAGCTGTGGGACTGTTCTCGTCTTTTATCTGTACACAATTATACTAATGTTGACCTTTATTTCAAAGTGTCTGAATTGGATTGGATATGATCAGAGTTTAAGGCCACAAAATGCTGCTGATCCGGTACTTTAAGTGTGTAGAGCTTCCTGTGTGTGTGTGTGTGTGTGTGTGTGTGTGTGTGTGTGTGTGTACCTGCAGGAATATCTCTGAGCAGTTCAGTGCAGCGCTGCACCAGCAGTGCAAACATGGCCAGGCCCAGCGCGGTGCTCTGCTCTTGTAAAACGGATCGCACCTCTCCTTCTTCACCTAACACAAACACAGACACAGACAAGAAGTTGAAACAGTACTTCCTAAACACTCTTTGTATCAATATGAACTATTCTAGCATGCGAGAAGATGAGATGACCAACTCTGCAATGGCCAGATTCAAACATGAATAATCACCTGCATAAAATGAGAATAAGTTGCTCCCCATTTATTTGAATTTTGCAGTGCTCTGAAGTCATATTTGTTGTAGATAAAAATGGCATTTGTGTATGTGTGAGCCTTACCTCTGCTGTGAGCGTTGTGTATGGTGAACATGTTGATGGTGATGATCTGCAGAATGTGTGTGCTGCCCAGTAGTGAAGGGCCGTGCTGGAGGAGCGTCCTGAACTCCTGCAGAACACGGCTCGCCACTGCAGGGAAGGTTTCCATGCTGTATAGGCAAAGCACACATTCACAAAAATACAGCAAAACACAAAAATAAAATGTTCACATTCAATTCTCATTCAGTCCCTTCAATTAAAAGCTGGAATAAATGAATGAATAAAGCACTCACCCCACTTTAGTGAAGAGCTTTCCATGTGCGTGCAGGAAACTCAGAATAAATCTCTTATTTAGCTGGAGAAAAAAAAACAAAGGTAGAAAGAAGATGTTAGTTAAATTATTTTAGGAACTATGAAGAAAAAGTACATCAAATGACAAGAAAACATCTTTATCCACTGACAAAGCACAGGGAATCTGAACAATAGAGGTGGAAATAGACTGAAGCTGGACAGAGCAAAGAGGACACACATACAGATGCCTCTATCAACAGGACACACTGACAGATAGTAAACAGAAAACATCGGAGAGGGACAAATGGGCTCATTAAATAGCATTAATGACTGGAACTGCTGTACAGCACAATGCAGTCAAAATGTAACTGATACAGAAAACAGAAAAGTAAAGAAAACGTGTGACTGTGTGTGTGTGTGAGA
This sequence comes from Sciaenops ocellatus, assembly GCA_033000465.1. Lineage (NCBI taxonomy): Eukaryota > Metazoa > Chordata > Actinopteri > Sciaenidae > Sciaenops > Sciaenops ocellatus. The sequence goes on from CP136870.1 coordinate 2,700,616, forward strand.
AAGAGAGAAAGTAAGAAAGAAAGGAAGAGATCTTACATCACTCGCACTGAGACTGCCCAGCTCTCCATCCTGTTCAGAGTCTCTGCTGGATTCACTACCTCCTCTCTGTGAGGATGGGGTTGCTGCCTGTCCGCTGGGGCGAATCCAAATCTCCACACGTGCTCCATCTTCCCCTCTTCCTCTTCCTCTGACTGCTGGACCCCTGGAGCCTCCTTCATGCTCCTGCCTCCTCTTTCGCTCAAGCTGCTCAGTCTATAAGAACAAAGTCTGTAAACAAGAAGCTCTCGCGCTGCCTCGAGCCTCGGCATAGTCACCAGATTAGAGTAAACTTAGGTAAGGTAACTGAATAAGCAAATTATTGAATGAACACATTACTACATCTAAATTATTATGTTTGTATTTGTATAATACTTATACTTAGGACATGATTAAATCAGTTAATGGAACAATATACAAGGTATTTACTGAAATATGAGCTTCTTGACAACAATACTACAGTCAGACGACGACTCTCACAGTTTTTTGAATAGTATAAAGAATGGACAGAGACTGAGTGACGTCACCTGTAGGTTTGAAGCCAAAAATATGCTGCTTCTTCCGCCTCCCGGCTAATCTAAATATCGACAAAGACATGGATCGTGGATAGACCTGACCTAAGGCGGGCTGAATGACTCCTGTGTGCTCTAGAAGCCCATCTGTAACAGGACTTACTTGTCAATCAAGCAGCAACACTGTTAATTCTGCATAATTTTAAGCCTTCATATAATTTGAAATTAGCTATATATATAGAAACCAAAACTGTTTTTTGTACCAGGCTGTAAACATGTTTATTTCTACTGTGAAGTTGGACATTTTAATACAGGCGCTTATGGAGACTGACTCACTTCTGCAGCCTGTCTCAAGCGACCGCTTGAGGAATTACAGTTTTTAGCACTTCATCATTGGCTTCATTTTGCAGCACGGGAGGTTGCTGCTTGGCAATGTTACATATTGTTCCTTTAAGTGTGTCTTGGGCAGGTATAACTGTGGTATGAGATATATAGAAATATTCATGCAGCCCTGGCCCTGTTACACAAACGCTTCACTTCTAATGACCTTCTGAGATCACACTTCTGTCATATTATTGGGGCAGTTAATTTCACAGTGTATCCATGTCAAGGCTGTGCATTTGAGTTACAACTGAGGAGACCAGTTAACAAGTGAAGTGTGAGACTGTGTGTGTGTGTGTGTGTGTGTCTCACCTTACGCTTAGCTTCCTCAAACAGACTCATCAGGCTTTCCTTTGCAGTCAGAATGGGGTTGGAAGCCGCCAAGCTGCGCATATAATAATACACAGCATCCAACTTCCGCTTCTGTATGTGAGAAACGTTGGAAGAAATTAAAAGGGAGGGAGATATCCCACAAAATGACACACACTGGATAGATGTGAGCAGTCCATTATTCAAAATACAGTTGTTTTTTTTTGTAACATGCCAGGAGAAGTACATCATTCGCTCCAACGATATAAATATGCATGCAAAGAAAATCTTCAGCTAAATATCAACATATCACTTACTGTATAGACTGCCAGCAGGGCCAGCTGATTATAAGGTCGTCCATTTTTGGGAGCAATCTGCTGGGCTTTCAGGTACCAGCTAAGAAAAAATGAGACAGTGTCAGAACAACTCTGTGGAACCTTTGACCTTTCCAGTTATCTTATGGTATTGTTTATCTTTAGCTGGTAGCATGTCAGGAAAAACAAGTTCAAGGCTGAGAAAGTTCAAAAAAGCTCTCAGAGATTAGAACATGTACAGGAATATTAAAAATGATCAGCATTGAATGAAAACCAGTTGTCCAAAAGAAACTGAACAGGTGTAACAATGATCACACGGTAAAGAGGCTAGTCCTGCCCGCTCACTGTTGGGCCAGATTTTCACACAACCTGACACAGATCAAATGTTTGATGCCAATACACATCCCATACTCTTCAGTGTGTGGAAGAAATTTCACAACAGAGAATGCTTGAATTACAGCCTACCTGCGAGCCTTGCCATAGTTTGCAGAGTCGCTGGCTTGCTCCCGATAACGTGCTATATCTCCCTGACAGATCATGCAGCGCTGAGCACTGATAAGTGCATACTTTACCTGAAACAGACAGAAACAAGGAAACATTCACTACATTCAAAGTTCAATGTGCTGTGTTAAGATAACTGTCAAAACACAATCAACTATATTTCTGGTAAGATGGTAATCTGATCATTGACTGTTGTGTACCACAGTATGTTACTTTGAAAAAAACTTTTCCAAATCTTCAGAGTGTTTATGTAGTATATATTCAAGCAAATGTTAACATTCATTGTTCAATAAATCTTTGAACACACGTTAAATGCACACACGCAGACTTAAAAGGAGTATTGCCGTACTGTTTTGCGTAATGGCCGAGCCCTGATAGCCATTCCATCCATGTAATCCTCTAATTTAAACTGATACACCGTCTGCAGCTTCTGAAGGAGCGCATCAAAGAACAGTGCTCCCTGTAAAACACAGACAACGAGCACAATGTGAAATTACAATCAATGAATTACTATCCAGGCCAAATTTCACATAACGCCGTTCTTACCTCGTCAAGCAGTGTGAGCAGCATGTTCCTGATATGAGGAGTGTTGTCAAAGGTGGGGTCTTTGAGGAGCTGCCGGAAGCGCTCTATGACCTGGTAAAAGACGTTCTTCCACAAGGCCTGATCGACATTCTGAGAGTCTGACAACTCGATGTCTGTCAGGATGACCTGCTCATATACGCCCAAAAGATCAGCCCTAGAAAACATGAGAACATAACAAGACATTTCCAATATGGCACCTGCCGAGTTTATTATGAATTTGTCCCAATGAGCAACTGATAGCCAAACAAACCATTTGAGACAAAAAAGTTTAACACACACATACATACACACATAGAAATGCCAATAAAACACTCCTCTGGAATCCTCACCTGAGCTGAGCCATGCGATCCAGTCCATCAGCACTCACTCTGTCTCTGGACAGCAGGTTACTGAGCTGCAGCTCCTGTGCATCTGCAGCCCTCAGCAGCCTCCCCAGCTCCCCTCTGGCTTGTTGCTCCACTTCTTCCAACGTTACAGTACCTCCTGCACCTTGCTGCGAATAACCTGCTCCCCTGTAACTCCCACAGAACTGACCCACACTGGGGCCCGGGTAAATACCATTAGGGGAAGCCATTTGGTAGGTCCCCATATGATAAGGGTATGGGTAGCGCTGGCTGGTGGCCGTGCCTGGATTATGTGGGTTGCTGGTGGGCATGGGGTAGCAGTAGGGGTTGTCTGAGTTTTGAAATTTGTAGTAGGCCATGGCAACAGCCTGCTTGGATCGAAAGTGTTCACCCTGTGGCACTGGAGGACTGCCTGCTACCTCATCGTCTGTGTCCAGAAAGTGGAGCTGTCCGTATCCAGTCCCTGTCTGGAGATATACAGGCTGCTGGAGGGGTGAATGCTGTGAGGACTGGGTGCTGGTGAGAGCAGGTTTCTGGTCCGGGTTATTTGGATCCCAAAGTCGTCTCACTCCTCCTCCTCTGCCTCCTCTACTCCTAGAAGCTGCTCCTCCCCTAATTCCACCAAAAAGAAGCCTTTGCCCGACCTCGGGTGAATTAGAGATGTCTGTGCGGGCCGGTAGCACCAGGATGCCCCCTCCTCTACCACGAGGAACCAAGCCTTGCTTGCGATTTTGTGCAACTCCACTGTGTGAAGAGGTGCCTGACTGCTTTTCTATAGAAACTCTCAGGATTCCACGACCTCCACCTCTGTTTCCCTTTGGCTTGTTCCTTTCTTCCCTCCGCCTCTCTGCACTCAGCTCTTCCTCCCCACCTCTTCTTCTCCTCCTCCTGTCCTCTACAATGTCACTAATCTCACTCCCTTCTAGTGATTCTGTAGATGATTCCCCGTTGGTTGTCCAGCTTTGTAAATGCCTCCTCCGTCCTTCCCCACTGTTAGCCATCCCCTCTTTGTTATTGTGTCTCGGGTCTAAGCGTGACCACTTGGTACTGTCCACATCCATCCCTAATCCAGGACCATCCAGGCTGGTCACGCTGCTGGCTGAGCTGCTGCTGTAGGTTCGATTCCGTGAGCGCCGTATGTCTGATTTGGAATAGCGTTTTGAGGTTGGTGTTGTGATGTTTGCATTGGGTTGATTTCTATCACCTCTTTCCACAGTGCTGTCTACATTCCGTTGTGTCTTAGCACCTTTTTCTGCATCTCTGGACCGGTTATTGTTGTTGTCTCCTCTTCTGCTGTCTCTGTGATTCTCTCTTCCTTTGCTGGGATGGGTCTCTCCTGTCTTACCTGGTTTGTTATCCCGATCTACTGCCGCTGCTCTCTTGTCTCTTTCCTTCTCTGCTTTCCCCCATTCACTCTTTCCTCCACCACCAACTGCAGGGTCTCCTCTTTTGGAGTCGTGATTTTTCTCCTTTTCCTTCTCCCCTCCTCTTCTCCTGCGATTCCCCCTTTCTCTCTTCTTCTCTACCTTTTCTTCCTCCTCTTTTTTTCCTCCCCCTTGGCCTATCCTTTCCTTATCAGTACTTTCTCCTCTTCTACAACTTAACTCTTCAACAACTTCATTTCCCACTTTACTCTGATCTTTCATGCTGAGCTTTTCTACTTTGCTCGTAATTTTCTCCACTGAAGCATTAGAGGGTAAAGGAGGTTTTTCCACATCTCGACTTCCTTGCTTTCTGTTTGTCTCACTGGATTTAGACAGCTTTACATTTTCTTGTCCAGCTTTATCTTTCCCGCCCTGCTTCTGTATTGATGCTTTTTTGTTGCCCTCCCTTTCTCCTGTACTCAGTTGGGATTCTGGCTCTGTTTTCCTGGGAGGAGGTTTCTCCTGCTCTCTTCCAGCTCCACAATCCTTTCCCTGAATGTTTCTCCGGCTCCCAGGTTGATAAAATTCACGGTCTGGTTTGCGGGCTTTCTTTGTCAGCTTAGCAGCTCCAGCAGGTTCCTGCTGTTCTTTGTCATTTTCAACAAAGCCTTTTGCGTGATTTGTATCTATTTTAGCCTGTGACTGGCTGCCCTTTCTACAGGTCTGAGTGTTACTACCATCACCTCGAATCCTGTCTTCTTCCCTTTTGTCGGCAGCCATCCCACCATCTGTGCATCCGTGTCTCTCTGAGACACCCTTTTTCTCACTCTGTGATGGGCGATCTTGCTCGTATGAATCAGCAGCCAGGGGATCACTTTGACCAGTATCTCCCTCCTCACTGTCACAGTGACGCCGTCCTTGTCCGGCTACCGTCTGGTATCGCTGCTGATCGGGACGCTTCCCCTCACGCCTCCTCTGCTGCTTGTGTGCATGATGCTCCCGCTGCTCCACTGTAGAGAGAAAAACACAGAGAGAAGAAGTTAAGATGCTGAAAGGCAAAGTCAACAACACAGTAGATGGGGTATGGGTATTAAAGACTGAGGATAGCATATTCTGTTTTTTTATCGTATGTCAACAAATCCCATGAAAAGAATGAATAAACAATGCCTTAGACCACCTCGCAGTAATCGCCGGCTTCCCCAGCCTGTTTATCCCCACTGAGAATATTTCAATGGATCTCAAATACATAGTTGGATTTCTAAAAAGGGCTCAGTAATTCACTTGATTCATTGGACACTGTCATCTTTTAACAAATGTCACAAATAGGAATGAAAAGTTCATTTGTTTCTTGATAAGCATTTTGGTGCTTTAGTAAATATTAATGGAAGCAGAACGTCTGTTGCTTTGACTCTAAACAGTTTACTAATGTTCATCACAATGTTGGAAAATGTCCCCCAGCGCAATGGAGTGTCTCCTTCATGTGCTTTTGCCACAGCAGTGGAGCGCTGTGCCACACAAAGTTCAGGCTTTTCTTAAAGGGGTTTGTTGACCTTCAGAAAAAGAAATAACATAAGCAGACTTTTACTTTAAACGTATAAGAAGTCCCGTTGTGCTCGTTTGGAATCATGTCACTGGATGTCAGCAGTTTAGACGTTGAGAATCAGAGCAAAGGATGGAAACACAAACACTGCACAGCACACATGAAAAGGTCAACAGACAGAAGCTAGCTTGCAGTAAATGTGAGTAGAACTACGGAAAAGTTCACAGTGAACTACAAAAATACTGAATTACTTCCCGCAACAAAAGAAACGCATTATTCTGACGTATTAAATAAAGCTTTGTTCTCTGAGGCATATCACTGGAATGGTTAACGTTAGCTGACGTTGTCAGTTCTCTTCCATTAACTACCGTTAAACGATGCCAAGAGTCGAGCTTATTGTTCATAAAACCATTCAAATATTAAGGACACATTCCTTCTACTAATGTACTTCAAGTATATGGATTGCGTGCAAAGAATATTATAAACAAGCTCAGTTGGTGGAATCAATAAATGAGCTGGTCTCGTGAAGGGGGCGTTTAAAACACCGCGCGGGACCAAAGAATGGACGACACACCACTAGCTAACGGAAGCTAACAACATTAGCTGCTTCCAAACTTAGCAGCTCCGCAGGCTACTTCCAGCTAGCTCGAGACACTTCTTCTCTTGAATTTATCGACTTTTCACAAATGTATTCCCTCCAAGTGTCTAGTTCACCCGCTCTCACCTTTGGGGCAGTCGCTAATATTGATTGAATTCGACGCTTCAGCTCGGAGTTCCGCAGCTGAGATTCGCACTCTGTCCAGTTCGTTCGCCATCTTTGCTCTCACTAAAACAAACACAACAAGGATGGTGGCCCAAATGGATCAAACAGAGTAACGGGGTGACGTTCCAGCCAAGGCGGTCGGGTAACGTAGTACGGTCAGTGCGGTCCCCTTTCAAAGTAATCTGATTATTAATCAATGTTCAGATACTATTCAATGTGAGTAAAGGTCCTGCATTCAAGATTTTACTATTGAAACAAACGAAGAACCATAAATAAAAAACAAATTACTGTCTGCATACACACAGGTGCTTTTTTTCTTTCATTTTATTATTTAAATACAGTCAGTGCATTTATTTATTTATTTATTTATTTGTTTGTTTTTCTTTATTAAGAACACTATAGATTTAAAAAAAATCCATAGCATACTAAATGAAAATGACAACAAATACAAAAAAACAAACAGTAAATAAATGCAACATATATACAACTTTATATTTATTTATTTATTTATTTATTAATATTAAGGACACTAATAGATAAAAAGTCAATAGCATACAAGATAAAAAACAAACAAACAAAAAAACAGCAGACAGTATATATAAAAATACAATAAATAAAACAATATATTTCTTTATGTACATGTTGTTCGACTGTATGTTCTTTTAGTTGTAATCCCTGGTATTGTGTTATGTCAAGCACTTGTTGTCCTTATCACTACGTACACTGTATTCAATGTCATTTTAACACTATGGATTTTCTGCTGCCTGTCCTACTAGGGCCCCTTTTATTAACAGATCTTGCAGCATTGTTTTAATTTAACTTTTACTAATTGGGAATGTTTAAATGATCTCCATATTCTTTGTTTGTAAACATTTCCTGTCACAGTTTGACAAAATGGGTGTCACTCTAATGTGTGTATTTATGTAATTCTTACAAAGGCCTTGACCTACATATAAGGCCTGGGGGAAGGGGCTTAAAATTCTTCACATTATATAATGAAACAGACAGATATCCTACACACACCCTCAGTTCCACACACCATCCACTAGATGTCAGGATTGAATACTTAGTCTCACTTTTAGCTCAGCATTCTGTTGTCCGGCACTTTGAATTGGCCCAACAATGAACTTTCTCCCATCTACTTTTGATGTTTGTCAAAGATATTCACTTAAATGTGGTTCAACGTTTCCTTCTCATCACGTCTTTTATGTTCTCTCTTCCACTCATGATTTTGATGTGAGCTGACACAGTGCAGGAGGAGGTGTGGAGGGGAATTGCAGAAACCCATGATAGAAACATGAACAGAAAGTGTGTGTGTGTGTGTGTGTGTGTGTGTGTGTGTGTGTGAGTGTGTGTGTGTGTGTATGTGTGTGTGTGTGTATAGACATCACTGGTGTGGCTGATGCTAGAGTAAACAGCTTCATTTCCCTAGCAACACCAAATTAAAGGGCCAGAGTCTCTTGTCCTTCCTATGAATCTCCCACACATGATTCTTCTCTTTCCACGCACACACGCTCCTTCATCGTGTCACTAAATTATTCATCCAAGGTGCTTGGCTCACTTCTTTGGCATAGTAATCAGGAATGTCTACACTTGTGTGTGTAGATTACTTCCTACAGTAATCAAAGTTACTTCTGTCTGCAGGCAGGCAGCAGAGGGAGGAAATAAGACAGCAAGAATTGGGCTAATTACACAGTTTTATAGACCATGTGTTTATTTATTTATTTATTACATTTCCTGCTTATTTCAAAGTGTTTTTAATTGTTTTGTAATGACTTTATTCATTATTTTTTATGTAAAGCACCAAGAAACACAAAGAAAGGGTGCAATACCAATACAAACAAATGTTAAATTAAGATCTAAGATTAACTTATTATTATAATTATGTGTTTGAAACAGTAAGCCACATTGCGTGTGAATGCAGAACACTGTTTTGATGTAGCGCAGCTAGTGTGTCTTGATGAAGCACTGGCACACCAGGGGTTGTAGAATGTTTCGTGTCTGCAGTGGAGAGGTGTGAGAGAGGGAGGGGGGGGCTGCCGGAAGTGGTGGGCGTGTGTCTCCCCGTGTGTGTGTGTTTGTGTGAGAGAGAGAGTCTGTAAGTGTGTGTGCTTGTGTGCCTCTGTGCGTGTGTGTATGTGTGCAGAGTTCTTGATTGTCAGTGCTGCACCACAGTGCAGGTGGAGCAATGCAGGATGATAAGAGACACAGAAGGACAGAGAGGGGGAGGCAGGGAGGTAGTGAGGGAAGGAAGGAGGGAGACAGAGAGAGAGAAAGAGGGAGGGAGAGAGGTGAGGAAGCATGATGCAGGAGGAGAGAAGAGACTGAATACAGATGAGAAAAAGCGGGGGAAGCAGGGAGTTTGTGCAGGTGAATTTCTGACACCAGGGGGGTTTCTCCAGCCCAATCATATCTCCATCTCTCCTGCCCCCATCTCATTTTCTCTCTCTCCCTCTCTCTTTCTGTCTGTCTCTCTATATGTCTCTCCCCACTGGGACACTGGGAGGTGGGAGGGGATGACTTTTTAGAGATGACTGGAGTGTAGGAGGAGGACAGATGGGGGAATACAGTCAGCAAGAGAAAGGTGGAGACAAGAGCGGGACATTGTGGTCTGAGGATGGAGCAGAATGAAAATTCTGGGGTTGAAAAATGGGTAAGAAATAAAAGAGAAAATGACGAGGGAGATGAAAGTGAGATGACTGAAATGGGATCCACATCTCAAGTAGTGAAAGAGACAGAAATGAAAGAAGGCGCACGCACGTGTGTGTGTGTGTGTGTGTGTGTGTGTGTGTGTGTGTGTGTGTGTGTGTGTGCGTGTGCGTGTGTGTGTGGGAGAGAGACACACAGAAAGACAGTCTGAGGCCAGAGGCTGGTGTGACGCATATTTGCTGGCACTGGATGTTTGGAGTGGATTCATTTCAGCTGGTTTTAATGTATAATTCACAAAAATAAAGAGATAGAGGGAATGACAAGGAGGGGAGAGCCTGAAAAAAACAATATGAGATGGAGTGCAAGGAGTGATGTGTCAATGCATAGAGCCAAACAAAAAAGTCCACAGCAGAATGTAACACAGACTGTTGCAGCAGAAGCTATTTCATGACCCAATTCGATGAAAGTATTATTAAAGACATTAATCAGAGACCAAAACCATATTTCATTACTCCTGGCTATGTCATGCACAAACAACGCTGCTTCTTGAAGCCTTAGTAAACAGCCTTACCCCCTTAGGTATCATCAGGGTTGTTAAAATCACCTTATTCCACACTGCCTGACAGTATATAGTCTGTGTTAGCTTGCTTGAGTGAAATATTCAAACCTCCAAATGTTTTTAATGGCTGCACTTTTACCATCAGTTTCTGATGTGCTGCACTTTTCCTCAAAATTCAGCCTGACATATTTTTTTGTTGGAATATTTGATTGGAATCTTCTTTTTTTTTATCTTTTGAAACTTTTGTTGGGATCTTCACTGTAAAAGTTCTGTGCGTTTGAACAATGTTTGGCTGCAGCCAAGAATGCCTCCAGTATCATGGTGCCCCAACTGAAACCAGTTAGACAGACCTATATGTTATGTTTTAACTGACTGTTTTTAATGTATGTATCCAGGATGCCCTGGAAAGCAGAACTGAAATACAGTACATTGAAATTGATTGTATAGCACAAGTTTGTGATGGCATATCAGTGAGTTTGAGACACCACTCCTGCTTCATTTACACTAGCCTCTATATGTGCAGCATAGATGACATGTGAGCATGACACATAAACACAAACACATATGTCACTTCAAATATTCCTGATGATCTGCACTGAAAATTCCAATGATCCTCATACAAACAGATGCACTCACTCACTCTAACACCGACAGCCCCCTCCAACAATTGCGCACATGCACAAATGACTGCCCACGCTTGCACACACACACACACACACACACACACACACACACACACACACACACACACACACACACACACACACATGCAGCTGGCACTGGACGTTAATTACGTTCAGCATATGACTTTGGCACAATGTTGTGAAGTTTGGTGTGACTCACTGTTAGAGTTACAGCTCATGTGAAGAGATGGCATATGACTTTGCAAAATGACAACCACGTCAAGGCATACTTTGCCACAGAGTCTGTAAATCTAATGAAATCACAGCGATAATATCGTCATGCCATCTCAGGTAAGTCAATTTTGCTGAGGAACACATGTCACTGAGGAAGCACATGTTCTATGTTTCTTCCTCCATGTCTGTCAGACATCAAACACACACACACATACATATTCAAAGTTTCTGAATAGATACAGGTTCACGATATCTGTCTCTGCTTAGGCACACGTGTATGTGTGAGTGAGTGGGTGGATGTGGAGTTGCTGCTATGTGTGAGTGTGGGTTTTGCGATCTCACATTCTCGTAGGCAAGAAGAGACAGTGGAGGGAACGAGGGGGCGAGAGGGATTTCACTAATATACACCCACTCTTTCCAAACCTCCATCTCACTCTGACATACACATCCCACCCCCACGCACGCACACACACTCCTCTTCCTCAGCCCTCCTTTGACAGAATCCTCATTACGGGCACGTTTTGGCAGCACAGAGTCTTCCTCCTCCTCCTCCTCCTCCTCTCCCTCCCTGTCTCCATCCCTCCGCTCCTCTCTCCCTCTCTCTATCTTTTTCATTTGCTCATTCTCTCTCGCCCTGCTCATTGCGCTCGAGCCAGCTTGGCAATCAAAGGGAGAGAAAACACAAATGAGAGAGCGGAGGGGTGAGGGTGGGGTGGAGAGAGAGGAGGCTCACTGGGATTTCAGTATGAGTCAGAACTGGAGAAGGGGAGGTGGGAAGGCAAGGTAGGCGGTTGTGAGGAGAGAGAAGAGTGTATGGGAGGGATGAGGTTTTTTTCTTTCTCTCTTATCTGACTGCATTCTCTGTTTGGAATACAGATGAGGAGATAAAAAGAGAGCCAACAACTGGGCATGACAGACAGATAAGAGATTTGAACAGGAAATAATCTGCATCTTGATTCACAATCAAGCTTCGAGGTATAAATTGAATGTTGAACCTGAGCTGAAGGCGGACGGCCTGTGGGCTGATAGCACGGTGTCAAAACAAGAAGCAAAAGACCGAATACATCATCTAGAATCAGCATGATGAAATTAAAAATGTCAAAAAGATAAGATAAAGAATGTGATACTATAGCAGTGTGTGTGTGTGTGTGTGTGTGTGTGTGTGTGTGTGTGTGTGTGTGTGTGTGTGTGTGTGTGTGTGTGTGTGTGTGTGTGTGCTTATGGCACTAGGGGGCCATTAATGAGAGGGAGTGTAACATTAAAGAGGGAGTACAAGAGGAACTACTTCATTCATACTATTTCAATCATTTCCCACCACACATACACACACATATTGCATATTCATGTGGGGCGTAGTATGACGAAATTGGATTGTGTGTGTGTGCTTGTGTACACACACTTGCACAATACTTACCCTCACCACACGTCAGCACATTTATATTGCTGTTTGGTTGCAGTAAGTGGAGATTCTACAGTTTTGAGCCTCTAGGCTGAGAGATTCACAATCCTCCTCTTCTACAATCATTTCTGAGTTTACTCTGAAAGAGTAACAACAAAATGTAACAACAAATAACATCTAATGCTGCACTTGACTGCGGGTGAGTTGTTGCCCCGATTTCTTGTCATGCTGCAATGATGTTTTTTTTCTGTTGAATCTTAAGCATACACCCCAGTGTGCTGCCTCTAGAGGGGTATGAATGTAGAGTTTAAAGTCATAGTTGGAGGGAGAATTAGTCAGTAGATCTGTTCAGATTGAGTCATCGTTGAAACATTAGCAGTCTACAAGCAAAGTATCTTTTGGTTCGAGACACATGTTAACAAACTAAAAGTCTATATATATGTGATTATTCTGGACAAAATCAACTGATTTCACAATTTCTGGGCGGTTGTGGCTCAAATCAGATGGATGGTTCGATCCCCCTTCAGACTGCATGTCATACTGGACTCCGTATCTTGAGCAAGATACTGACACAGATATTTACTGAACAAGGGGAACAAGGGTCTGAACAAGATCTGGTCTCCGTCTTGACTAAATACTGAACCCCAAATTGCTCATGAAGGCAGTGTTAGGAGTGCCACCAATGAATGTGTGTGAATGGGTGAATGAGATATGTAGCGTAAAAGTGCTTTGAGTGGTCAGAAGACTAGAAAGTACAGTCCATTTGCCATTTACATTCCTGACTTTAATGTGATACAGTGAAGTGTGTCAAGTATGCTGCATTTCTTGTTGATATTTCCACATGCGTCCATTGACACTGGTTGAAGACTTTCTACCCACTGAAGAAATGCTGTGGGATATGATTGAAAAAAATTGATCCGTGATTAATGAATAGCACAAATGCTTGTTCTCAAGGTTAAAAATCAATCTCCAAGCTTAACTCTGTAGTTTTGGACTCCTCTCCACAGGTGAAAATTTTGTCTCAGTGAGAGGGACCTTCATAACCTTGAGAAACAGAGAGGCAGAGGAACACAAAGTGGTGGTGATGAACAGTGTTGTAGTACTCGAGATCAGTCTTGGTCTTGAGCCCGGTCTCAAGACCACTTTTTAAAGGCCTCGGTCTCGTCTTGGAATCGACTGCATTGTTACTCGGCCTCGTCTTGGTCTCAGACAAACAGGACTCTGGATTTTAGTTCAAGACCTCAGCAACCACAAAGAATTCATCTGCAAAACAGCATCCAAAAGAACACACAGCAGTGTAAATACTTGTTCACTTCAAGTTCATTCAAATACACAAACTGAAACTATGTCAGGTTGATGTTAGGGTGTATCTGCACTGTGTGAGTGCTGCACTGGGTTTGTCTTTATCGTGTTTATGGTCGGTAAGTTCAGAAACAAAATGACTTCACATTGTAAGTGAACACTGACATGTTGGAGGGAAAACCACATTCACTGCTGCAGGCCGTCACCTGTGTCATCCAGCTCATTTGAAATCATAAAGCATCAAAGGAGAGGCATCAAAGAAGCTTCCCCTCCACAGGCAGTGGCTAATTTGAAATGATATTGTGAATTATAATCGAGAAGACTTTTCTTTTGAAATCCGCAGTGATTAAGAGAGAAATCATCTCCAATTTATTCAGTCATTTCTGGAAGGTGGGGAGGTGGATGTGGAGGTGGATGTTGCAGGAGACAGATCATACTCCAGACCTGGCCTATCCTCCTCCCCTGCAGGGTCAAAGAAGTTCTCTCTCAACTTCCACTCTTGTGTGGCGCCACTATGTGCTCTCTCAACCCAACTGGAATTTTGTCCAAAGTGCGTCTCGGTTCACAGGAGTGCCTCACCGCACGCGCCAAAGCGTGTCTGACACATTTCTTTACGCACGAGGGTCCCCCCCTCCTTACCCCCCCGAATCTCCCTGAATGTGTTGTGAGTTCAACAGTGTCGGGATGTATTTACGCACGACTCCTGTCACACCTCTCAGTGGAATCTGGGTCGGATTTTATATTTTTTTTATACATCAATATAAATAAAATAAAAACGAGTTCACTGCAGCAAACATTCTCAGTCAATCTGAGAAGGCAGCGCGCGGTGATTCATCGCCTCATCTAAACATCACGATTTAGCTCATCGCTGAGATCAGTTGGTAGAAACATTTCAAAGAGTCGGTTTCAGCTTTTTTCAGCTATTCTCCAATTAACAGACTGCACCCAGAGAGAGCTGATAGATTATATACATATACATATACATATACATATATACAGATAATATGATCCACTTGAGCTGAACATAATACTGTCACCGAAGCAGCAGACAAGTCCTCTGACAGGAGAAATGACAGCATGTTTTGTGAGCAGACAATGAGAATCTGAAATGCATCCCTTGCGAAATTTAACCAACAGATAATTATGTAATAAATAGGCTATTATAGGAATGCTGGGAGATGGAAACATGACGCAACTCAGTAATGAGCACCTCTGAGACTCCAAATGTCTTTATGTTAGAGAAATGTCCCCGTTAGAGCTTTTAATATTTGGCATCTGGGTGTAAAAAGCTCTCACACACACAGCAAACATGCTATTTTCATCCTCTCTCTCTTAAAGACCTGCACAGTGATTCAGGCTATACTTTTCCTCCCCATTATAAATAGCTGCGCTCCGTTCAATGACGTGGGATACGCACGTACATGTGTAGGTGAATCTTTGAATGAGCTCTCCCTCTCCCACCCGCCCCGCTCCCTCCCCCTCCTCCTTCCACCCTTCCTCCCTCCCTCCCCCTCCTCCCTCCTCTGTTCCCTCTACTAGTTACTACGGGATCTCTATAAAAAGCCTACGGTTGATGGGAGAGCCCGATCTGTATGGGAAGCGACTTTGGAGAAGAGGGAACGACAGCGTCCGCGCGCGAAGACAGCACATGGCACAGTCTCTCATGTTGATGAAGACAGCGAGTTTAGAGATAGGACAGACATATTTTCTATACAGCAAGGAGCCGCAGCCACGCAGGGAACTTTGAGTGAGGTAAGTTTAATTTCTGTTTGTACTTTATCCAAAAATCCTGAGAGAAAAATCACCTCTGGTGTGGGTTAAGTGTCACCTGGGGAGAGGTTGTATTGGACGGGCCATCCCCCTTCAGAAGCTCCACAGCCTGCTTTGACTGACATTATTCTGATGTTGGTTGGAAGTTGCTGCAGTGTGACTCATTTTCTCTCCCATGTGGGCAGCGGTCAGCACAGCCACCTGACAAAACATCAATTCTCAAAAATATACAAAATGCGGCCAAAATGTGTTTTTTTCTGTCAGAATCTGGTTCACTCTGTTCCAATTACGCACGCTCCAAATATAGATTCATGATCTATAGATCAGCATGTATGCGGGTTATTATGTTCACCTGTCATACAGGTTGCAGCTGCTTCACAATTAAACAGGTAGACGCTGTTTTGTCGCGCTGCCTCCTCTGTGGGCTGTCCGGTGCAAATACCACTGTGCAATGTACACTGACACGTGCACACAGAGGCGCACACACATCTCCTGTGCCCCAACGTGTGTGTGTGTTTGTGTGTGTGTGTGTGTATGCAGATGTCTGTGTGAGCGTGAGCGTGTCGAAGGGGGGGAAGTAAGAGGGGGGTGTAGAGGTGGGGGAGTGTTCCTCACCAACCCCTCTTCATTTTCTGGGAGCGCGTGGCACCGGGAGGTTTCCGGTGATAGTGATGACATTATAGCCATCACTGTGTTCCGGTGTGGCGGTACACTCCTTGCCCCCCCCCCTCTCCTTCTCGTTCCCCTTCATGCACTTCCGGTCGGCGTTTCCTTTAACTTTTTTTCCCCCCTCTTCACTCTGTGACGTCGTCAGCCAGTGAAGTCAGCCCTGCGTCATTCTTGCGCACTTTGCAGATGATACGCAGTCACCTACTATAACCCTTTTAAAGGCATCGCGCGCACACTCGCATGCACGCACGCACGCACGAGCGCGCACACTGCAGTGTGCTCCGCTGGCGTGCGGGGGTGTGAATGCGCAATGTGAGAGGCTCGTGCACGGACAACACGAGGGAGGAGTGGGTGGAGCGAGTCAATGAAAGCCCTTGTTCATTCACAACTCGTTGTTGTGGCTCCTGTGGCACTAACTTTGATCGGACAGTGATGTTTGACGGAAGCAGAGACATCTGAAATATATATCTACACACACTCTATATAGAGATACACACTGAACGCACACAGCATCATTACACTGATTACTGGTGAAAGTTGAGGGGTGACGTGAACTTCGGGGTGAACAGCCTCTGAAGTCCAGCTCAAGTTCACGGCTCAATTTTTTTTTTTTTTTTTTTTATGATTCCGTCCATATTCCACCGGAGGGATCCGCGTGCATGCTCGTTAAGTCAACCTACACGGTCGAAGCGGTTTCTCCCCGGTGCCATGGAAACCGAGCAAGACCAAGCCACTGCCCACGCGCTCTGATAAGCCAGGCGGCAGAACGGGACGAGAGACGATTGGTTTGCTTGCGACGTGACGTCATATGCCCGTATACCCGCCCCCCTCCCCTTCACCCCCCCAGGACATGTGACTGGTAGAGCACTGAGAGCGTGACGGTACTCGTCACCTGACCGACACTACTGGGTAATGAGTGCAGGGACTGCAGAGCCTGTGGTCCATTTGAGACAAGTTAGAGAGGCTGATATAACATCTGATAGTATTGATGTGCCTGTGTGGGCTCACATATATACCAGTGTGACTCTGAATCTTTACAGTCTGTACAGTCTTTACAGTCTGCTGTGAAATGAGTCGCCTCCCTGCTGTCGGTGTCGTCCAGTTCAGCACCGCGGACAGCGCCGAGCCCGGCGCCGTGTGTCGCTGTCCGAGCGCCGCGGTGCTGAAACACACATGAACCTGTTGCAGGGACACCTTTATCTAAACAAGACACGAGCTGTCACACAACAATTCAAATTAAAGTCAGTCAGTGAAACATCCTCCAAAAAGTGAAAAAATCTGATGGCGTCATAGGATGAACTGTCCTGCTGTAGAGTTGATCTGTAATGTCCAAGTATATGAGTTTTCTTACAGTTAGCTGTTAGTGTGGCTTTAGAGCTTTGGAAACGCTGTAATTGACCAGTAAATCACTGCAAAGAAGTCTTATAACAGGCAGATCCTGTCAGGTTAAAGTGCCAAAAACACATCAGCTTAAGGTTTGAGGGTAAGAAAGACAAAGTTGGTTCAACTCAAGTTAAGTTTTTTGGTGCTTGAACATATGCTAGCCAATGCAGCAGCCCAATCATCAGAATATAAACTATATTCCCAGCCTGCGTGGAAGGAAGCAGTAAGACCATTGGTACAAATGGTACAAACACATTGGCACACGCCTCTGATGGAGGTGACAGACTGTTTCATGATATCTAAATAGTCCAGCAGAGTTTACTAGATCTCTCTCCTTCTCTCATGATGCCCCTCTGACTCACTCACTCCATGCTCTCACACAAACCTGCAAACATAAAAACACTAACTGGGTCAGAGACAGGAAAAACAGTGGGTGGATGGGGCTAATGCCAATCTTAGAGAGAGTTGTTTAAATAAGTGCTTCTAAACCTCTCTAAGATCTTAGCTTATAGAGGATTTTATATCATATATTATTCGTATTTTATATTACAAATGTTTACACCTTACCGTCTTCACCTTCGCTTGACTGAGTGACCGACTGATCAGCAGAATTCTTAGCTTTTGTCTTTTCTTACTTACTTCTTACTTCTGCTGTAGTCAAACATTTCTGACCATTACAGATGGTAAAAATATATATGTTAATACATTGTTTCTCAGTCTTGGTCCTGCTGGTTTTCTGTCCTGCCAGCTACAGAACTAATTTTAGAATATGTTCACCAGAAAGTGTTAAATTGGTTGCACAGGAATAATGATGCAGAGATGGTGCTCCAACTCCACCTAAAGCCCCAACTTAGGAATGGAGGGTGCTTGTTAAAGCAGTAGCACTCTTTTCCAGCATCTTATCCACTCATTGTAGTCTTTCCATCATAGTTATTTAGGTCACTGGGATGCACCTGGTTGACAAGCAGTGTATTGATCAGCGTCTGCCTCTTGGGAATTGTGTCAGGTTTGATTCCAGTAACCTATATCCTCTCCTCTTTTTGCTGTTGCAGGTTTCTACATTTGGAAGGGGCGTTTGTCCTTCTTACCATGTCTTCCCCATCCTCCTAACTTGGCCAGAGCATCAGCACCTTGGCTTTAGACTGCTTACTGCTTATACAGTGACACAGTACAGTAACAGTCTACAGTCATGGCTACTGAAGCCTGGTAATGCACCAAATACCATGCAAGACACGAAGACAGCATGGGCATGCAGAGACAAAAGAAATTCTGTTCAGTACATTTCAAATGCTTGACTTGATGCTGAATCTTTGTGTGTTTGAGTTCTTCTCTCTCTGCTCCGTCTCGTTTCTCCTGCTCGGAAAGGAAACCTGTGTGGGCTTGCATTGGGGGAGTCCTACATATGAAAGTGCGTAATATCCACACTCAAACCAATGAGACCTTGCACTTTTCCAGTTACCATGCCAACTCCGGCTCCTCCTCCACCCTGCTGTCTCCATGGCGACCGTGGCTTTAGATTGTTACTCTAGCAATAGCACCATGGTAACAGTCTACAGCCATGGTCGTTAGGGGCAGGCGTCATCGGGAAAAAGAAAGAAAGTTGTAGCTAATTATGAAGTTTGCATCTCATTCATCTGTTGAAATTCTGGTCTTGTTTGGAAAGTAGGTCAGAGGTCGTTCACTCATCTCTGCTGTCACGAGCAGCACGAGTTGTCAATTTGACTTCTTCATGGCTGCTGTATGTGTGAGTTCTTTGATAGGAAAATGACTGTATCCTGTGTTTTATTTCATATATAGGCCTGTAATTCTAAGCAATAAGGTCATCTATCACACCAAACAAAGTTCAACAATCATGTATGCAATGACACAGAGGGACACATTGTTTTTCACTTGTACTTTATTAGGCATAAAGTGTTTGATCATTGAGCACAGCAGCAAATGCAAAGAGCACACGCTGAACGGATGAGTCAGCCAGCTCCGACACCTGTTCCCCTCTCTATTCATCAGACGACAGCAGCCTCACTTCAAAGTAGCGCAGCCAGGAATTCCCAGTGGTTCACCTCTGTAACCTGCAGGCAGACACGAACCACACACTGGGCCCCACACAGGTGGTCTAACCCACATTCTGACACGCATGTGTGCATGCACATATGCAGAAACACACACACACATACAGTATGCTCACAAGAAACACACACACACACACACACACACACACACACACACACACACACACACACACACACAAAGAATGGACCAGCTCTCCTGTCAGCTCTTCCTCAAACACTACTCTATGATATCCAGTGCTATTCTGCCCTCTACAGGTCAGAATTGGTCGGTGTCATCTGCTTATAACTCAAGGTAGTTTACTTTTTCCAAGCTGAAACAATCTGGAGCAAAACATCTGTCTGGTTTAATAAAATAAAATAAAAAATAAAACATTTGCCAGTATTTTTTTTTGGACACTTGCTGTTGTGAAATATTTCTCTATTTCTGAGAAATTCATTCGCATGACACCTCGAGCTCAAAACTCATGCTCATCCAATTCATCTTGTTACACAACACCTCATGACCTATTTGTTTACACATGATATCTAATAACTCTATCTCTGGCATATCTATCTCTGTGTAAATAGTTTGTTCTCATACATTTCAGTAAAACTTTGCTGAACTGAACTCCGCTTTATGTCACTTTGTTCTCTGAGCTTCCAAAGAAAAACAAAACCCAACTCTCAAGGTCACAATACACACGCTAAGGTAGCTTCAGGGTGCTTGTGTTCGTAACTGATGTGACAGATGGTGGTACGAGTAGAAAAGTTGGTTCCAACATGACACAAAGGTAGATTTCTCACTCTAATTATGTGTGGCAGCTGTTCAAACTTTCGCATATCCTACAGTAGATGGAGTATTTCAAAGTTGCAAAAAGAAATGTTAATGATACGCAGAACTGAGCAGTCCAGGGTCCATCAGCATCGGTGAAGTGGTGCAAGCAGTCTAAGTCATAGAGCATGATGGCATGGCAGATCTACGTAAACCGCCTTGCCACGTGGCAATTATAAATTCATTCTTAGCTTGAACAATCATTTTTCTGTCATGCATCATTCCCGTGTCCGTGATCTTTTAAAATGGAAACATTTGCTGTGCGCTGTGAGTTGTTTATCCTCCACCTCCCTGCACCGTAAAAGCTCATGTGCTGACAGAGAAACAACAGCACATAAACTCTTACTGTTCAGGGCTGTGAAGTAAAGTTAGCTCTCTCTCACACATACACACCTGCACACACACACACACACACACACACACACCTGCACACACACACACACACACACACACACACACACACACAGGTATCACTACAGGTCAAACTACATTGACAGGAACATTCTGCCTCAATCTTGTTAATTTTAAGGTTCAGTGTATATCTTTTAGGGTGATCTATTTGAAAAAATAGAATAAAAACTATTTCAGCGATATATAATCACCACAATTTGTTATGTTTTTATGGCCTTACAATGAGCTTTATATATCTACATGGAGCGGGTCCTCTTACACAGAGTCCGCCATCTTGCGCTGCCATGTTTGCTTTAGTACCCCTGAACAGTCAAAGACCTCTGCAGAGCGCTTCGCAGAAAAAGAAGACGTAGAAGAAGAAGAAGCGTTTTCTAGACGCTTATTGTTTTGTGTTTGTTAGAAGTTTGAGAAGTTAAATGTAGACAAATGGAGGATCAAGAAAAGCAGAGGGAGCAGCAATCTTTGCATCAAAGAAGCGAAAGCATGAAGAGGCTATAGATTAGCTTCTTACTCTTAGGTCACCAATCTTCGCTAAAGTCAACAAATACACCAACACAGTGCAGAACAAGTGACAATGACATCTGCTATGACCTGTAGGTTTACAGAATATCTAGCTAAATACAATTTCTAAATTTCTGTGTCTAAAGGAAGCTCAATAGCCTCAACAGGCTACTCATGTGGTTGTGACAATGACCTCTTTTGGCACGTGAAGGCCACCATAGCTTCGCCTATGCACTTGGAATGGGAGGAGGGTTAGCAGGGGACGGTTGAGTTGATTGCAATCTGTAATCTCACCACTAGTTGCTACTAAATCTGACACACCCTTTAAAGAAGCTAGAGCATGGGCGTGGTTCAAAGTTAGTAATGTATACAGTATATATAATCATTAATGAAAGCTACAAACCTTTAATATCGAGTAAGTATCAGTCTCAGAACCTGTCACACATGTGACTGCACATCAGGTTATAGTGCAATGAAAGTCTGCTGTAACTGAACACCTATCAAGGCTTTATGACCTTCATCATGGTCATTATTAAGCAGCTATTTGATTATTATTGTCTGTTTAGTTTGCTTTCTTTTCACTTTCTTTACGAATATCATTTATCTACACAAGCACAGCAGAGACTCTTGTTGGAATTGGTGTAATGTCCCCTCTTCATCCCCCAAACCTCTTATAATAATTGTCTGAAACCAAACAAGATTGTGCAACAGCATTCACATTTTTTGAATATGTGAGCCAAGACATGCCTCTCTCTCCCTCTCTCCCTCTCCCTCTCTCTCTCCCTCTGTCTTATGCAGACTCTACCACAGTCCTCCTCCATAGTCTCGATGACTAATATTTACCCCAGTAGTGTCAGTTAGGCACCTATAAGGACAGCCAAACCACAGCTCTCCTCGCCAGGGCCCAGCCACGGCCTCTAAAACAGTCCAGTAAAGCACACAAGCAGACAAACGACTACTAGATGACATCATACATCAAACAGCCGCTGCCCTAACTTCAGACGGCCTCAGCTGTGTCCTCAGTTCACCTCTGTACCTCCTCAACAACAACCGCTGACCATATTTACATCTGGTATCAGCGAGAAGCAGATACACCTACGTTGGACAGGCCGAGCGGCCGGCCACAGACAGGATGCTGCAGGAGAAGCATCGAATCTGTGTGTTGTTTTTTTTTTTTACAGGTGACGAGATCAACAACATGTGGTATGTCTGAAAGGAGTGGGAGGGTTAGATAGAGTGGATGAATGATGATATGCATAATGAGAGGATGAGAGGGTAAAAACCAGACCACGCTTTGGTCCCAGCCAAAGTACACTTTGTCCACACAAACAAGAAAACCACAAAGTAGAAGAAAACCAAGAGTGTGTGAGTATGCAAGCATGGAATAACAAATGACCAAATCACACCCATATGGAGGAAAAAAATATCCAGACACACACCCACGCACGCACACACACACATATAAACACACACTGCCAGTTGTTTGGGCCTAGATATCACACTAATACTGTGCAGTTTCATGTCATCGCTGCCTTTCCCTTCATTTTCTGCTCTTTAAATAGCAATTCAACTGATAGCTCTAAATATAATCCCTCTGTTCCCTCTTTCATATGTCAACCACATGTCAAACACACTGCATATCTAACCAGCTCTCGCATCATGAGGTTACTTTCTTTTTTTATGCAAACTATGCAGGCACACACCCAGACACACACACACATATAGACAAAC
Organism: Sciaenops ocellatus; assembly: GCA_033000465.1. Classification (NCBI taxonomy): domain Eukaryota; kingdom Metazoa; phylum Chordata; class Actinopteri; family Sciaenidae; genus Sciaenops; species Sciaenops ocellatus. The sequence goes on from CP136870.1 coordinate 2,723,376, forward strand.
AAACAAACGCAGGAAGAGCAGAGAGGCATGGCTGGATACCCATGTGATACTGGACACGGGCCATACCTCTGGAAAGCATCCAACATGAAGTTACATCCCATCCACCCGCACCAGCAAGCACACCCTTAAACACACGCAGGCATGCGTAGACTTCAATGAATTGATATTAAAATCAGTGTCACAGAGGTGTGGTTCGAAATCCAAACTATGCAACAGTCCCTCCGTCTTCAGCATCTTCTCCTCGTCGGGATCAAAACATTGCAGATTACAGTGGTGATCAAAGTGAAAAGTCCACGTAAATCCAAACGTTGTAGGTCAGGTGATGAAATCTCAAGTCCTCTGCTCGGTATCTTGTTATTATTCCAGTGGGAGCTGTCAGGAGTGGATGCTGTAGGCAGAGTTAAGTCAACTTTGTCAGTGTCTTTGACCAGCCCGGGCCATGGGATGACCAGGCTCTTTGGAGTTTAAGTGCAAGTCTTATATAGACGCTCCACGTGGCCCCTCCCCTCCCTTCCGTCTCCCATAACAACAAACGCCATAATCAAAATAGAGCCCATCTGTGCTCTGACACACCCCTCTAACCCCATGCTCCATTCCCCCCCATAATCCACCGAGGGGGAAAGAGGGAAAAAGTGATTCTTCAATCACGGTGAAAACTTGAACGTGCCTTTCCTCTCCCTTTTTTTTAACGCAACAGACCAGAGAGGCAGAGTGGGAGAGGGCGAGGGGGAGGCAAGGAGGGAGGATAACTCCACCCTCATCTGTCTCTGTCTCTCATTCCATTATTTCCCGGTAGTTGTGCAACAGGGGGAACAGATTCCTGAGAAGAGAGTCACGGCTCTGTTGTAAAACTTACTGGCAAGAGTGACCCTCTGTGTTTTTCTTTTACTGTTTCCCTCGCTCGCTCACTCTCTCCGTTCGTCTTTACTTGTTATCAAAACCATGTGTGTGAGTGTGTGTGTGTCTGCTGTGAGGTCTTGGAGGGACACAAGGGCCACAGGGGAGCACAGGAGAGAATGAATACGAGGGCTGGGATGGTGAAACGGTGCCACACAGCCATGATGTGTGTGTGTGAGTGTGTGTGTGAGTGGCAGCAGTAGCTCATTAGATGTTGAACCAGGTGACATGTTTAAACATTAAGACGGATTGATGAGGAGAAAGAGAGCGTGTGTTTAAAAGGGAGGAAGTTGATGCTTAATAGGAGCGGGGATTTCAGCTCAGTGCGGCGCATAACCGCCCACAGCAGGCCTCAGTCGTGTGTAGATCTTGGATCAAGAGTGAGTTTTCAGATATTCAGACAAACAGAACTATTTCTGTCCTTGTCATAAATGTAGCAGACATGTGATAGGTTATGTTGCATCCAAAGCTGATGACACACAGGATGTAGAAGGGAGGAGGATGTTGAGGAGAGTTCAAAGTGAGGTAGAGGCAGAGAGAGAGCACACATCTGGAAACAATTGAACGAGTGCAGTCTGACGTCCACATGCTTTCAGCTATAAAAGAACAACATGTCCTTGAATCTTGTGCATTTGTGCGTGTACATAAACCTGATCATATAGCCTGCATATGAGGAAACACCTTCACGTTAATCCATCATGGAGATGCTTCGCCTCTGGATGGCAGAGTAACTCTTCAGTACTCCTCACAGCTGATACTCCCATATGCTGCGATGCAAACTCGCTGTGCCTTCATTTGTGTTAAATCTGGCGCAAAGACGTGTTCTGTTACGATCTGTTACAGTCTGAGGTTCTATTGTTACACAGCTGTCACACTACGCAAGTACTGCAAAGCTATGTTATGCTAAATATGACTCAAACCTTATAAATCAAGTTTTTCCAATGTGGCTCTGATATAAAATTCTTGTCATAACTTTCCACAGTCATGGTAGTCTGTTCCCAGAACCTAAAAGTGTCAGTCCTCTCCTGGCGTGGAGTTGTTTTTATGAAGGACAGAACAGTTTTTAACGTTTTACTAGATATTACTGAAGGGAAAAATGGAAAATACATTCACGTTTATTCCTGTAAAGTTAATCATTTATCATTTTTCCTGATATTTATCTAATTTCCAAACAAATTTAAAAAAAACATCCTGATTGTTCCCATCTGCCAATCTGTCTCAAGGCCTCAGTACACTTTAAACAAAGTGCTGCTCAGATTGTATTACAGCGTCCGCAGCGCTTTCGGGAACAGAGCTAACTTTATACATAAATGACGCGTGCTGAGGCTTGAACTCTTTCACTCCTCACACACGATTCATATGTTCAGTCATTTGTTCAGTCATTTGTGTACCACTGACTGCAACACCATGAATGCCTCTGAGGAGATTTGTATGATTCCATGCACCAAGGGTACAGACCAACGGCAACCTCTGTGGCCGTGAAATGAAGCCAATGCGGAAGTGCCAAAAACTGTAATTCCTCAAGCGTCCACTTGAGGCTGGCTACAGAACATTTCAACCTCCATAAGTCCCCATGTTAAAATGTCCAGCTTCCATGGTGTCTCAAGAAGAACACAAAATTGCCCTGTTCGCTGATGATATTTTGATATACTTGGGGCACCCATACACTTCCCTTCCAGAATTGCCCATAACTCTACGGGAATATGGTTTATTATCAGGTTATAAACTAAAGACCCACAAATCTCAAATTCTGACATTTAATTATTCTCCTAGCCAACTTATCAGAGAGGAATTTAAAGTCAATTGGGATTCAAAGTCAATTAAATATCTAGGTGTAAATATTCCAAAAAATCTGAACATGATTATATCAGAGAACTATGATCCTCTATTTTCCCAAATTAAATCTGATCTGACTAGGTGGAATCTAGTTCCCTTTTTAGGATTAGGACAGAGGGTGGAAGCAATAAAAATGAACTTGTTGCCCAGATTATTATATTTGTTCCAAAACATACCAGCAGAAATTCCAAAAGGGAAATTTCAGGAATTAGACAAATTAATATCACGATTCATTTGGCAGGGGAAGAGGCCAACAATTCGCTATAAGACTCTTCAACTAGCAAAAGACAAAGGAGGCCTCGCTCTACCAAATATCAAAAATTACCACCAAGCGGTGCAGATAAAAATTTTGGTTAGCATTTGCAACCCAGCCTATAAAGCGAAGTGGAAAGACATAGAATATCAAATATCTGGTGATACTCCACTACAAGCAATTATAGGGGATAGTCGGTTGATTACTGGTCTAAAAGACATTAACCCATGGATTAAAATGTCAATTAGGATTTGGCACAGGATAATCAATGAAAACAAGGCCAAAGAACCATACTGGATCTTAAGATGGATAGGATATGACTCAGATTTCTTACCAAACAGGATGGATGTAAGGTTTAAACAGTGGGCCAACAAAGGGTTAATAAAACACAGTGACCTCTATGAGGGGGGCACACTGCGACAATTCCAGGATTTTAAAACTCGATTTGGTTTAACCAACCAAGATTTTTATAGATTTTTGCAACTTAGACATTACCTAGAGAAAAACATGAAAAAGGAAGATTTGCAACAAAATAATGTGGGCATAGTGAAGATATTTCTACTCAGCTATAGGTCAGACCCTGGACGTGGCAACATATCAAGGATATATAAGGTGCTGCAAGAGCTAGTAGGGGAGGATACTGCATATATAAAGGAGAAATGGGAGAAAGAGAGTAACATCACGATGCAGATGGAAACATGGGAAAAATTTTTTTACAACAGTGGAAGAGTACATCCTCTCTGTCTTGGAGAGAATTTGGGTGGAAAAATGTAGTTAGTTTTTTCAGAGTTCCAGCACAAAGGATTTCTCTGGGAGGAAGTACATCTTGCTGGAGATTCTGTGGTGAGAGAAAGGCAACACATTTTCATATGTTTTGGGACTGCCCGGTCATTTCTAAATATTGGGAAGAAATTAAATTGAACATGGAGAAAATCATGAAAATAGTGATCCCATCAGGGTTTGAGACATTATGTCTGGGGTTAAGACCACACACCGTGAAGGGACCTGAAAACAAATATATGTATAATATTTTACTACTAGCGAGTAAAAAAGCAATGGATCAAAGTTGTTAAGGATATTTTCATAATGGAGAAGCTAACATTAGTTCTTAAGCTTGAACAAGATAAATTTGAAAGTCACTGGGAAACTTAAAGTGATAAACCCCCTCTCGAGTTCTTGACCCCACTCACCTGGTTCTGTTTTCTGTTTCTGTTTCAATAACTGCACTATTGCTAGTCAGTGCTCTACATGTATGCAGCAAACTATGTTTATTTAATTTACTAATATTATTTGAATTGATGTTGCTCTTGTCATCGTGTTATTATCAGCCCATGATAAGGTACTGTTTGCAGGAGAAAACATGGATAAAGGAAGGTGCACATGGGGCAGATAAACTCACTATTATTACGGCCGTTATTGTTATTTTCTAATTATCAGTGTCATTTTTCATTTTTTCGGATACTCAAATTGCCTATCAATCTAGGTATAAGTATGCATGTATAGGAGTATTTTAGGTGGTTTATTTTTATTTGTTTTCTTTTCTTCTCTCTTTTTCTTTTCTCTTTATGCTTTGATGATAAGAACTGATATGTTTACAAAATGTAGAGTAACATGTATGAGCTGTTTTTTTCCTTTAAATAAAAAGTTTAATAACAAAAAATGTCCAACTTCACAGCAGAAATAAACATGTTTACAGCCTGGTACAAAAAACAGTTTTGGTCTCTATAGCTAATTTCCCCGTTCATGACAACTGTACTGAGGGTGAATTTTTATACAACTCACCTGTTGAAATTATATTAAGGCTTAAAGTTATGCAGAATTAACAGCGTGGACGCTTTGATTGACAGGTGGGTGTCATTACAGATGGCTTGTTTGAGTTCACAGGCGCGAGTTGCAGGAAACTCATCCACGTCTTTGCCGATTTTTAGTTTCCCTCTTTAGTAATGTTACACAGCTCACAAAGAGAAACAGAGACCAGGATACATTAAATAAACTATCACTTCATTTATTGTTTGTTACATGATGTCTTCCCTGAGAAGGACAGTAGACACTGAACTGTTTTAGATGGATCAGATCAGAGGGGAAAAACCAGAGCACAAAGATCATGAACTCAAAGTGCCTCTGGAATCAATTATGTTATCACAGTAACATTAAATCATCAACATTCCATATTTAAGTGCCTGAGTCTCTGAATGAGTTTCTGTGACTTTTCTTTCTCACTGGAACCTCTTGAGAAAGTCCTGATACGTTTGTCTGTGAGCAGATGCAGCAGGAACAAAATGGCCACCGGGATGTGTGAGGACCTGAGCGTCCTGAAAGGAGGGGAGCAGCTCCCTGCTCATGTTGTCTGGAATGACTCGGTCCTCCAGTCCAAACACATGCAGGGAGGGGATCTGGAGGGGAGCGTCGTAGAACGTCTGGTGTTCCTTACACGCGCTGCGGAAACCAGCGACGAGGATGGCAAAGCGGAAGCTGAACTCTGGCTCCTGTTTTTGCTCCTGGAGAGAGCACAGCATGGCCACAAAAGCTGCTCCCTGACTGAAGCCCAGGATGCCGTCAAACGGACCTTGGACCTTCACAGCTTCTCTGACAGCCGTCAAGCTCTCGTCGAGCCCCAGGCTTTCCTCACACTGCTGCTGGGCGCTGAAACTCCGAGCCTGGACGTCAGAAAACCACCAACCCTTGGGGTCGTCATCACCTCCAGGTCCAGGACCTGAACCGTCCTCCTTCTCTGGAGCCTCTGAAAGAACAGAAGAAGAAAGAGGTTATTCTACTGTGTTAAATGAATTTTTTCATTCTCTTAACCTTACAATAGAGTTTGTTATCTGTGCATGAAAATACATTTCTTTAAATATCTGTGTTTCTAATTATTTTGCCCATGATCTTGGTTCTGTGCAGATGTAGATACAATGACAATGCTGCTTCAATATATAGAAAATAATTGTAATTATAACTAAATTATAATGCAACTTAAACATGATGATGCTGTGGACCTGAACATGAGGACATTTCTCTATCCGGACCTCCTGAAATCAGAATTGACTACCCCTGTTTTAACAACGAAAACAAAACAATTCTTATTTTCAGATGATTCAGATTAGATTAGATCAGATTAGATTATACTTCATTTATCCCACAGTGGGGAAATTCACTCACCACAGCAGCAAAAGAGGTGTAATATACACTACAGAACAGAATAAAAAGGGCAAAACAACGAACAGACAGAAGTATCCTCCCATACAATACACACACAAAAAACAAAACAAACGGGCAATCAAAAGACAAGTGTACAGGCGTGCAAAACAAGTACTTGAAAGTAAAGTGGCCATAATATAAATAATATTGCACATGATAGTAATTGGAATGAAAATCATAATACGGATAAAAAATATATACATAAAAGCTATGGTAAGTAGTGGTGGTAATTGAAACAGAAACTACAACATGATCAGGTGGTGCAGGTGTTGTAGTGGCCGGGATGAAGGACCTGCGGACCCTCTCCTTCTTACACCGTGGGTGTAGCAGTCTGCTGCTGAAGGAGCTGCTCAGGGACCCACAGTGACATGTAGGGGGTGAGAGGTGTTGTCCGTGATGGATGTCGGTTTAACTAACTATAGAAATAAAATGTGCAGCAGAGTTTCCTGTTTCACTGTGATGACTAACTGCTGTCTGAAATTTGCATGATTTGATATTAAAATAGATATTGTATACAACCAGGAAGTTATCTTCAGATTAGGGGAAGGTGTACACTGACACTACATCACAACACATTTCTCAGTTTCATCATCTGATGATGTCTTTGTGCTGTTTTCAGTTACATACAGACTTCAATGTTTTCATCACATTATGGTTGTTTACATCTCACACAGCGTGCACAGCAGCTGCTTCCGCCCCGCCTCGGTGTGTTCTGGTCGGACTCAGGTGTGGAGAATGACCCACCTTCAGTTCCGGCTCGCACGCTGTGCGGCGCGCTCATGTAAACCAGCTCCACGTGCTTCTTCAGCAGCTTCCGCAGAGCTCCGGTCTTCTCCCTGAACGAGCTCCCGTTCTGACGGTACCCGTGGACACACAGCACGCGGAGAGGAGCCATGGCAGCTGAGCCCAGCTGCCGAAGAAGTTCGTTTCGGTTACACTTCTCACGAGATTAACGTCACTTCTCACGAGATTAACGTAGATATGAAACAACGAGTCACTGACACGTGACACACCTTTAAAATCCTCCACTGATGAATATGAATATGAATATAAGAGGAGTTATTGAGCTCGTGACATTCTGAAAGTTCAGCTGCACGTGAATAAGCCGGAAGGAATGAAAAGTACTTCCGTTTAATCCCTTCAGAGTAAAACCTTGTTAGTCTCCCCATAGTACATTAAAATAAACATAAATATTAAAATAACATAAACATAAAACATAAAATAAACATTACTACACTATGATTTTTTTTTTTAATTTAAAATGTGTTGGTACATGCTGATTTGGGACACATGTTTATTAAATTGCTATTAAGATGTTAAAACGTGCGTTTACCATTGTTGAAAAAAATGAATGCAACAGATTAATTATTATTATTACTATAATAATAATAATAATATTGATAATAATAATAATAATAATAATAATAATTATTATTATTATTATTATTATGTATAAAATTATATATCTAATATATTATATAATATATCTATATAATCTCTCTCTACAGAGAGAGAGATTTTGCTCATCAGAATGCTTTGGTCGAGGATTCAGCATAAGATCTTATTTGTCACATTCATAATATGTGCAGGGTGGATACTCTTAAGATAGAGCTAAAATACAATGCAATCACAGTTTAGCTGCATTACAATAAAGAGTGTTGGAGCATTTTGGTTGCTCAGTGCAATGTTTAAGGATTCATGTTGGCGTCCTGCTATGCTCTGGCTTTGTTCAATACTAAAATAAAACTAAACTTTACAATAATTGCTTGTACCATTAAAAAAAGTTTTAATTGATAGAGAGGGCTCACACATCTTCTACTCTAAAGATTTTATTTTTGATATCACTGCTGTCAACAAGTAGCTATTACATACAATCATTTAAAGTGTCGCGGTACTTTTATAGTTCTATAAGTTCTTATAGTTCATTCCAGTTCATTCCATTTTTAAAACCTCCATCAAACGCTCCTTTGTCTCATGATATAATATTCTGAGCTGAAAATAAAACTTGATTAGTAGAGTTCTTGAGCATCTGAAGCTGTTAGAGATGCATATGAATTTATAGTAAATGATCTTGTGTGCACAGGATAAAAACATAGCACCTTTTGGGACATTAAGGGCTCCGTATGTGTGTATCCTTTCATTCCAGTGGGCTGTACATATGTTACAAATATACAGCACAATTTTGAACAGGAGTGTGACTATGCAAATATGCAGGAGGTGCAAAGGATTCATAGATGACAATGTGCTCACAATGCAGAGGATTTAAAGAAGTCAGAATCCTGATGGCCTGCAGAAAGAAGGTTTTTCTTAGGCTCTCTGTATTAAACTTCATGTTTACCAGAGCACAGAAGTATTTACCATTTTGCATGTCTAAAGATGATTATATATGAAGCTAAGATCCACATCTTCTCTGTGAGTGTAGGAAAGTCATACTGTGATTTATTGCAGTGATATCACGGTACAGCAGCAGTCATTTTTCATCAGATGAAACTGCAGCAACTGTAGCGGCTCAAAGTATGTGAAGTTTTGACAGCCCTTCACATCAAACCTTTTCCTTGCACATCACAGCCTGCCTGCTCTGCTTTCCTTCAGCGGCGGCTCTGATTAACAGTCTGCTAAACATATGGCTCGTACTGATGATGCTGCAAACCGTTCACACCAGCTACATGACATGCTGCAAGGAGGAGGTTTGAGCAGTTTAGGCAGATGATCGAAGATTATGAGTTCTCATGGTGGAGATGCCCGTTACATGTCTTTCACATATCATTTTACGACTTTTTAGAGTTAGATTTTGTTCAGAAATGTGAGAATTTGACAGTGAAATCACTGTGTGTTCTTTTGGTTTATTTCTGTACTGGTCTGAATTATTCAAATGAATATTCTTCTCTACAGTGTCTGCTACTTTTCATGATTGAGTGATCAGTCAAGTGCCAGAAAGTTAAAGATACAGTGTGTCACATTTAGTGGCATCTAGTGGTGAGATTACAGATTGCAATCAACTCAACCATCCCCCTCTTAACCCTCTCATTATTATGATCATATTACTGACTAGTTAGATATAGTTATGGCGCTAATAATCCTAAAAGTTACACACTGAACCTTTAAACCATTTGAATTTTGATCATAATTCAGTTGTGTAATTATTGCACTGTAGAGCTAGAGGTACAAATCAGTGGACTTTCTCATAGTTTAGTTGAAGACATCATTAGTCTTTTGCAACATGCTTTTCCGAGCCTGGAGCTAAATTTCAGGCTTCAGGTTAAGAGCTCACAGTTGATTATTGGAGCCAAACCTTAGTTCACTCGAGTGATCTGCACCATATGTTTCAGAGAATTGGGAAAATATTCAAGCCTTTCCACCTCACATTTATAGCAGATGCAGTAAACTGATGCTCCACTAATGGATACAGCGTGTGCTCGCATTTCTGGGGCAGAATGATGGACTCGCTGCTTGCTGGTAGGAGGCTGACCCCTAAAGACATACATGAGAATGTCTCTTGCTGCGACATCTCAGACAAGCCAGGTGATACAAAGCAGCTACTGTAAAAACCATGAAATCTTCGGAGTGCTTGAATCTTTCATCTCTCTGCAACAACACACACAAAGAACTTTATTTTCAACACAGATAAAAGTGAAATGCTAATTTTAGGCTGCAGGAACTAACTTATCAGACTCTCTTTCAACTTCAGTGGCACCACAGCTCTCCCAAAGGACTCTGTCAAAAATACAGACATTATCTTTGATCCTGATTCTCTTTTGACAAACATATGAAGGCAATATCCCAAACACCATATTCTCACTTCAACAGTGATATGAAGGAGCTGGCATTTAGCCAAACCTCCGAGGAGTTTGGGGATGGCCCAAAGCAGTGACAGCCATAAAAATCTAGCGCTCGAGGGGAAAATGGAGGATGGAAAATATGAACAGATAAACAGAGCAGAAAAATGAAAGGTGAAATCAGGCTTGCCATGTATGGATGCATTATTGCATTGCACCTTTTCTCCTGTATTCCCCAGGCACCCAATGTGCAAGTAATGTCTTGTTTTTTTAGATGTAGTATTGGCTTGTCAGTTTTTGTTAACTCATCTTTAACACTTCTCACTGATGAAAATAAAAGCATGTGGCTGCAGGGCACACCTACTAAGATGTTTACTGAGATGTCTTATGAGCATTAGTGTTATGAAAGAGCCCTGGGTCTGGGTTTACCCAGCTGGGACTTTGCAATTGAACAGGGAGGACACTGACTGTTTTCTACTGCTTCTGTCTCCTCGCAGGGTCTCTGTCAACAGGCGATTGTTTTCTTTGAGGATGTTGTTCCAGTTTTTTTGGAGTGCTCTCATCTACAGGCTCTGGCAATTTGGTTCAGTAAGGGTCTTTTGTTGCTGTGAAAGCGCACGTGTTGCATGCCCATGACGCACATGCTAATTAGGTAGAGTGAAGGAAAAAAGAAAAACAACACACCCAAGGGACAAGGCTGCTGCTGATGTTCTCCAGTACTGGTGAGAAGCCATGTGTCGATCCCCGGGGAGGCGAGAGAGAGAGGGAGAGAGACATTTGCTGGTGCAGACAAACTGATCCACTGTTTAATTTTTTATTTTTAATTCCTTCCAGAATTGGCTGCTGCAGCACATTACTGCACGGCTGTCCCGGCTCCACACTTAGACATTTCCTGTTATTCAAAAGTCAGCATCCTGAGAACTTGTGTGGATAATAAAACAACATCATCACATCACAGTATATAACTGATAACTAACAACCCCTCGAAATAAGCAACTCATCAGAAACAAATCATCATAATTTTAACTATCTTAATTGTAGCATGATATAATACACAACCCTTAGTTCTAATTGTAACATAATGAACTTAATATAATGTGCATAATTAGTCTATAAATATAACATGAGGTCATAATGTGTTTCAAGAAACTGTGTTACTCAAGTCCACTCATGAGTTGACACATTTATAATAGATTTTTGTAGAAGTCTAAATTGTTGTTTTTTTTATGACTGATTTATTTGATTTAAATTTTGTGAGGAATATTTTTCATTAAATCTCAAAGGATTGAATATGAATTGTAAAAACGGTGCTACACTCAATGTGTCGATGAATATGGTTGAATTATCCCTAAAAAAACCTAATTGACCTAAAAAAGAGATTTGTGAAGTCATATCTGTCCATTTGACACTTTGATGGAAAATCTGATGCATTTTGTCATTTTTGAGCAGCTAAAGACTAAACAAACCCAAACGATAAGGACGGTGTAAAAGTTGGAGAGTACTGTTGTGATCTTTGTGTGTTAGTATTTGTAAAATGGCTCTGGCAAAGGCAGACAGTCTGGCAACTCAGGAGAAGATTTAAAGAAGTTACTGATTATTGCTGTGGGGTGAAACGCGGTCTCCCTTCATGACTTACAGCCGTCCACAGGGGGGCAGTGGTGCACCATAAGTCCAGGATGTACTGCTGTAGAAGACTTCACACAGCATACAAAAGCACAAATCCACAGCAAGTAACTCCACAGAATAATGCTTAAGAGTGGAGTCAGGTATTGGTATTGTAATTATGAAATTCAGAACTGATTCAAACCATTCAAAAACAGCAGATCTACCCCACAGACTGAGAATTATATCACTATATCTGTGATAACACCGTTCTGAATGTGTTCACACTGGAAAGACAGCTGCTGATGTGTGGTGGGACAGCAGGAGCACGAGGACACGCAAGTTAAGCTTCACAGCCAGAGCCAAGTGCCAAAACAGGGGGAGCAGTCGAGTTCAGAGAGGTCAGTACGGCCTGCAGGTTGTGTCCTCGGGAGGAAGATCTGTGCTACTGTCCTCTGCGGCGACATTATTAGAGTCCCTGTCATTCTGCCATGCGATCTCTGAAGTCTGCGTGCACATAAAGGAGGACAGAGAAGAGTATGACGAATGTCCTGTCTGCTCTGGATCCTCACTGGAGCTGGCAATGTAGGCCATACACGATGTGAATGCCCTCGAAGAAAAGCAGATAGATTTAGAAAAAAAACATCTTTATTCTTATTCAAGTGTTGATTCTATGTTCTGTGATTCTTCTTTGTTGTTGTATTGTTGACAGCTGATGGGACGGAGGTGACAGGTGAGGCAGCAGGAGTTAGAGACATCGTTGCCGTTTGCGGGAACCTTGTCTCCCCACGTTTTGTCTCAAATCAAACACGTTTCGATCCACGTGTTTGGATCCACACGTGTTCATTCATGGCAACACGTTTTGTTAAATTTCTGGTGTAGCATGACACTTATGAGGAACATAATGACAGTGGGCTTTCCCATTGGGCTTATCGGTGCGAGATTGCTTTGGAAGAATGACAGTCATTGTAGCACCGCACTCAGGCTAATTGGTGCAGTTTAAAAAAAATCAGGAATGATGATATATCACTCCCTGAAGTTTCATTAAAATCTGATGTGAGATCATGAGTGTGGCAGATGGACAGACTGGAGCTGATCTGTAGTCCCTTCCAAAGAAATCTCTGGAATATTTGAAGTTGTTCCATTGAGTCACGGTACAGTCTGTTACAAAGCCTCCCATCCCATCCTTTCCTTTTAGATGATGTGTTCAGTGCTCTGAATGAGCACGCTCACACCTTGCTGATATGAAGATGAATTTAGCCGTTGACTCACTGCCTATTTCTTCTTTGAAGCCTTGAAATCTGAGAGCTACTAGTATTTATTTTAAGCACTGGCTACGACTCTGATTGACTCACATGTGTGATCTCAAACAAACCGCACAGTATGACAGCCAACAGACCGCCGATTTGAACTACCTTTAAAGGACAAATGTAGCCTTTATGGAAATTTCTGTCATGGCAGATATTGACACAGATATTTGGACATGCATGAACAATTATTTGCTCCTCTGACAACCTTTTAAAAGTCTACTGGGTATAAACCTTTTCAGAAAACCAATGGCTACATATCCGGAGAACGCAACAGTCCACAATATTTTCACATGCTCAGAGAGAACACTGTTGGAAAGAATATAATGAGATTCTTCATCATGCCCAAAGAGAGCAAATATTCATCTACACCACAACCATGTTGGACACACTGTGGGCCAGTAAATGTAGAACACTAACCTTTTTCTTCTCACAGCTTTGGGGAGATGTTGACATGGCTAGTGTTAAGATCCTGCCTATGATATTTCTAAATTAATTGTAGTGTTGTGCTTTGGTTATTTCACAGAAGACACTGTATGAAGAGAAAATGGATATCTGTTAAAAATTCTGTTGGCAGCCTGCAAACAGGCTTTTACAAAGAGGAGGTTTAAAGTTGAAACACCAACACAAGAAGAATGGCTGAAAATTGTGATGGACATACATGAGATGAAACTCATAAGAAAAGAACTGAGGAGAAGTGTCAGGAGAAATGGACAATGTCATGGCATGTTGTTGTCAATCAATGAATCTGAATGTTACATAGAAGCACACCATTTTGTGTGTATGTTGTATGTTTGTTGGATGGAAAATCAGTCAAATAAAACATTTCTTTGGACAGTGTTTATGCACTAAGCTGTGATGGATGGATAAAGAAGAAATTTTGCACTAAAAACACAAAATCACACTGCTGAAGCCTCGTGTTAGCTTTGGCTGAACTTTGGTGAAATGTAACTAAACTAAAAACTGTAAAGTACTTTTACTCAAGTAATGTATAGTACATTGTTCAAATTTTATGCTTCTTCACACTTTTACGCCTAAATATACCTTTTACTTGACAGCTACAGTTTCCAGTGACTCTTCAGAATTCAGTTTCTGAAGAGTTCTTGTACACATTAGTTTAGCCTGTTAAAAATTGGCTTAGCTACCTATTGTATGCATTGTTATGAATGAAGCTATCTAACAGCACATAAAGTACAAATGAGCTCCACTGTGACCAAACAAACAGTAAAGTGCTGCTTGTAAAATAATGCATCAACATTAAAATATTGAATATCACACAATATAACACTCACAGGGGACATTTACATAATGAGTTCTTTTAAAACTCGTTTTATTGATAATACTTCTGTATTTTTACACTGTATTGATACTTGTACTAAAGGATCTACATAGAATAGTCTTCTACAAGAAGGAAGACTGGCTGATTTTACAACACTTATATGTTGGAATCACTTTAGCCAAGGATTTTACCTCGGCCAGTTTGGAGAGAACAAATTACAGTGACAATAAAATAAAAGAAAGCGTGGATGTGTCTCTTCCGAGAATCAGAAAGAAGAAAAACTTGCTTTAACCTCAGATGATTCTTTCTCACGTGGGAAGGACAAAATCTCTTTTTCATTGTGGAAAGCTGTCGACACTATTCTCTGGTGTATGTTTCAGAATGATACACTGATGCATCACCGTTCAAATTCACAGTTCATTGGCTGCTGCAGAGCTAGCAGAACTTCAGTGGCACTGATGCTTTTGGCTGCAGGCTTTCATTAAGAAATACATCAAAGAGATCAAATTGATAAAAGTCTAGAAGGGGGAAAATCCGTGTCACTACCAGAAATTCAATTTTATGATCAGACGTATGGGAATCAAACACTGAACATGGGAAATCCTACTCTTTACCCTCGCATCACATGCTGCTCAATTATTTAATTTTATGTTACAGATATTTCAAGATCAAGTAATTAAAGTCCAACCACTGCATATGTTATAAAACATTAATGCAGTCCCACTCCTCTGTCAGCCATAAAGCAATGACGTGAGCATAGTGTAGCTAATCTTCTGTCTTTGGACGAAAGCCCAACATTCAGAGAGACAAATGACCCCAAACTTGTGCATTAGGGCATTTGGGTTTTATACAGAGTTTTCACCAGTTTGTAAGAGAGGAGGCTGCAGCAGAATAAAATGTCCTGAGGGAGGGAGAAGAGAAGACATGGTAGACTCTGAAGATGAAGATTGAAGAGATGAACAGAGTGGTACTATGTTAGTGCTCTCGGGAAGGCAATGGAGAAAGACATCCCTGTCTAACTTCTGGTGAAAGGGCTTCTGATATTTCAATTGCCTTGAGCAAATGGGAACCTTAATGGAGGCTCACAGGAGAGGCACAGAAAAAAGTTACGTACTGTACTTTCTCACATTTTTTTGGAACCACATCAGAGCTCTGAGCAGAAATTCAAATTCTGCAGTGAAATGGTCCTTGTTGGATGTTTGTGGGTTAATATTATTGGTGTAAATGTTGCAATTGACTGTTATAGAAGTTGCATGTTGTGCTAATTTTAACTATTTTATACTGTATATGATTAGGTTGTTGTGACAGACCGAGGTGGTGGCCCCCATTTTCAAAAAAGTTGACCGGAGGGTGTGCTTGAATTACCGGGGAATCACACTGCTCAGCCTCCCCGGGAAAGTTTATTCCAGTGCGCAGGAAAGGAGGCTCCGACCGATTGTCGAACCCCAGATTCATGAGGAGCAATGTGGGTTCTGTCCTGGCCGTGAAACAACAGACCAGCTCTTTAACGGTGCTGGGGGGCCATGGGAGTTTTACCGTCCAGTCTACATTTTGTTTTGTGTCCCCCGGGGGCTCCTGTGGAGGACACTGAGGGAGTATGGGGCCTTCGACGAGCCATCTGGTCCTTGTCCAACCAAAGTGAGAGTTGTGTCCGTATTCTTGACACAAAGTCAAATACATTCTCAGTGGGTGTTGGACTCCACCAAGGCTGCCCCTTGTCCCCGATTCTGTTCGTGATATTCACAGACAAACATGTCCAACTGGGAGGAGACCCTGGGGCAGACTCACAACCTGCTGGAGAGACTATATAGCCCATCTAGCTTGGGAACGCCTTGGGTTGTCCCAGGAAGAACTGAAATGCATTGTTTGGGGAGAAGGACGTCTGGAGTGCCCTGCTAAACCTGCTGCCACCACGACCCAACCACGGATAAGCAGAAGAGAATGGATGGATGGATGGATGGATGGATATCTCCAGCAATGCATCACATTTTATAAAATCATCATATGTTCTGTAAGAATCATGTAACTATGAGCTCAGAAAAACAGCCCTATACTCAGCATAGTGACAGCTTATCCAAGGAGGAATTTAAATACTTTATTTAGTTTACGAAGCAGGATAATTATGTCAAAACAATGAAGGAACACTTAATCCTGCAATATATCAAAACAATTCATTTCAGAATCACCAAATGTAGAGCATTTTTCACTGTGTAGAAAATGCATGAAAAAAGTAATCTAAGATAGGTAGAAAAAAGTCATGTTAAAGAAAGTTATGAAGTCATGCTGGTGTTAAAGAGTGTGACAGCTGTTGGAATGAAGGACCTGTGGTAGATCTCCTTCTTACATGGTGGGAGTATCAGTCTGTTGCTGAAGGAGCTGTTTAAGGTCTCCACAGTCTCATGCAGGAGGTGAGAGGAGTTGTTCATGATGGATGTCAGCTTTGCTAACATCCTCCTCTCCCCCACTTCCTCTATGGAGTCTAGAGGGCAGTCCAGGACAGAGCTGGACCTCTTCACCAGTTTGTTGAGTCTTTTTCTGTCCCTCTTTCAGACGGCTGCATAGAATATTGCAGATGTCACCACAGAGTCATACAAGATTTTTAATCCTGTCCTGCACACTCCAAACGACTTTGACCCCTACAGGACATATGTGTTGTTCGAGCAGTCCAGTTTGTTGTTGACGCTCGGGTATTTGTATGCTCCCACCCTCTCCATATCCAATCTCTGGATGTTCACTGCTGTGGTCTGAGACCTCCGGAAGTCGATCAATATCTCTGTCGTCTTGCTGGTGTTGATGTGAAGGTGGTTGAAATTGCACCAGTCAACAAAGTCAGTGATGACCCCCCTGTACTCCTACTCAGTTCCTTCTAACGATGGCTGTATCATCAGAGAACTTCTGGAGGTGACAGCTGTCAGTGTTGTGTTTGAAGTCTGATGTACACAGGCTGAAGAGAAAAAGAGAGAGCAGCGTACCCTGTGGGGCCACTGCGCTGCAAATCACCACATCAGACACACAGTCATAAAGCCTCACATACTGCGGTCTGTTGGTGAGGTAGTTGATAGTCCACGCAGCCAGGTGACCGTCAACTCCAGCCACTTCTAGGTTCCTTAGCAGTGAATACGTATGGTCAATATGACCATATATATCGCATGATAATGAGAAATGTCCATTGTTTCATAATATGCTCTATTGTTTATTTCATTGTGTCACAAATAACACTCTTTTTGGACATATTTTCAGCCATGTGGACTTTGCGTCACATATAGTTGAGAATTACAGATGAAGGCAGCAGGCAGGAAATGTGTATTCATAAACAAACATAGAGGAGAGTGAATGTGACACAAAACATGGTGATTCCCAACAGGAGAAGGACTCCGACCATGAGTCCAGATAGAAAGACCGGTCTTCACATATGTAAACAACGCTAACCTCTTTAGCTACCAATGCAAGAATCATGCTGGACATTACAGAGAGAGCCTTTGGATTAGAGCCAGGAAAGCAAAGTCAAGTGATCAAAACCACGACGATGAACGGAGATAACAGCTGCTGTTGCAAGTTGCTTCTGTTGTAAGTACATAATGTAATAAGAAATATGCCTTTCCTTGTGTGATAAGATGTACTTTATTGTCCCCAAAGGAAAATTTGTCTTGGGCGACACACAGCTGTGATTAACTTAAATATAATATGTGGCCATGTACCTTTGAGATAGAAGATATAAACATATAGACATTCTGAAAAAATGAAGAATAAAATGAAGAAAACCATAATAACATATTCATTCATTGAATTTACAGAATTTGTGCTATATTGGGACATGTATTGTTATCTGGATATGAAATTACAGCATATGAGATTTTATTCATATCACACAGCCTTTATCTTACAACCCTGTTGTCTCCTGAACTGCTGCTACATCAAGCAAGAATGGGAAACATTCCACTTTCAAGATTACAGCAAAGTTCACAGACACTTCCAGAGTGTTGTTAAAGAGGAGCTGATGATCAGAGGGATACATATGACCCTTCTATTTACATTTCACACACTGTGCCAACTTTTAAGGAAACAGGGTTATAATTTTCAGTGATTCAATTATTATGATGAACTCAGGTGTACGAGTCGAAACATTGGTTATACAATAAAATCATTGGAGCTTAGTGTGTAGCCATCTCTTTAATATGCAGTATGCCATTGCCACAGGTTCCTACCTTCTCAACAGCTGTAGATATTGGTTTATTCTGCTACTGTATGCAGAGACAGGTTACCCATCGTCACAGTGAACATGAAAAGGTCACATGATTTGGTCATTTCTTTTAAAAGGTTGCTGTTAGGACACTATGAAGTCTTGGATGTTAAAGAACCAACAAGACGGCCAGAAAACCATCCGTACTGTTATGTTATCATCGTGTTATCATGGGGAATGTAAGATCCCTCCCCAGTAAGATGGAGGAGCTAACGGCTAACGGCTAACCAGGCTACTGAGCGAGTATCAAGAGTGTGGCATCGTGTTCCTTGCGGAGACGTGGCTGGGTGGACCTGCTGCGGATTCGCTGCTGGCTTTGGATGGCTTTTAGCTTGTGGGGGTGGGAGGACAGGCGGAGGGTTGGCGGTGTTTGTGGATGGCAGATGGTGCAACCTTAGACACATTAATATTAAAGAGCAACTCTGCGCATTTGAGCTATTTTGAGCTATTAGCCGCTGGCATTCGGCCATATTACTTGCCAAGGGAGTTTTCGCAAGTCATCGCGATAACTGCTTATGCCCCACCCTCGGCCGATGCATCAGTAGCCTGTGAGAGAGGAGGATGCTAGCAAAGCTGACATCCATCATGAACAACTCCTCTCACCTCCTGCATGAGACTGTGGAGGCCTTAAACAGCTCCTTCAGCAACAGACTGATACTCCCACCATGTAAGAAGGAGAGCTACCACAGGTCCTTCATTCCAACAGCTGTCACACTCTTTAACACCAGCACGACTTCATGACTTTTTCTATATATTTCATACTTGTGAATAATTTATTCCCCGGTGTGGGATCATTAGTCTGTCTTATCTTATCTTAGAGTCCATGTAAAGTAAGAATAATGTATATGTATAAATATGTACTGAGTTTGTCAGACCAAATAAGAAAGTGTTATTAACCATCCAGCCAAATTTGAATGATTAAAAATATCGACACGTTTATGAAATTAGGTGTCAAAATCAGGTAAAAATGAAGTCTCAGCTCCAGGACTGTGGGAGCGTGTCCACTGAATGTGCTAAAGCCACGCCCACTCATGGGAGCAGTCAAGCAGCAATTTTGAAGTGACTCAAATGTGTCAGATGAGTTCAGAAAATGACATGACTAACTTTGAAACACTCTGAGTGAGATGAATTCATCTCTATCTCTCTGCTAGGGGTGCAGGGGTATGCTCAGGGTGGCCTCAGCGTGTCATCAAGCCACCCTTTAAGGACCGCCCACAAAATCTTGGACTGAAAACTGGTGAAAAACTGTTTGAACCTCTAACTCCACATTTCAGTAATATATCGATCAAAATCTTTTCACGTGTCTTCAGCAACTATTTTCCAACATATTTAATGTATTTTGAAAGAAATTTCAAAATTGCCTTTACACAGACTTGAATGGTTTTAGAAGGCACTGACATATATGATTAAAATAGTACTAATGTGAAAGGGGAAGTTGATAATGACAAACATGCAGGTTCATGTTGGCTGAATTACTTGTTTTCAAGTTCTTTGGGCCCCTAGTGGCAATAAAAAACCCCAAACAAAATGTAATTAATGGAGATTTAACTTTCCCCAAAACAGATGATGGATCAGGCAAGTTTTATTTTTGTAGTGAAATGCATAAAGACCAGAGACCAGAGACCAGGAATAGCAGCTGGTATGATTTGGAAAATCATTGTTTGTTTATAAAACATTCACAAACACTGGTATGATGGTCCTTTAAGGTTCATAGAGAAAATAATGTCACCTCACACATGTAAGAAGGCTTCAAGAAGAATGAATGCGTGTATGCTTTAAAGAGAGACATCACTGACCGGACAGCTGTATCCTGCAGAAGGCATACATGTTATCAAAGAGCCCAGCTGGGACTGGGTAGTTAGGCTGTTTAGTAGTTGTGATCTCTGGACCTGCTTCAAAACACCTCCCAGATGAGAGTATTTTTAGTTCTTCAGTCTCCGTTATTGTTTTCTTTTTCTATTTTTCATCCATAAGGATGTGACGCTAGTTTTAGATAGGTGCCACATACAGCCTGTGCTAGTTAGGTTTACTAAAGGTCTTCTGTTGCGCACACAGCCGCACTGTTGTGTCGTGATGCACATGCCAATTAGGGAGAGTTAAAAAACACACCCAGGGGACAAGGCTGCTGTTGACGCTCTCCCGCTCTGATGAGGAGCCATGTGTCGATCCCCGAGGGAGGCAGAGGGAAAGAGAGTGCAAATAAGTGTGATGAAAAGGTAGGGAAGAAGAAAGAAAGTGGGGAGTTCCTGTACTCAGGTGTAATGTGGCCCTTCCCTGTCACAGTGATTTATGAGGAACAGGAATATTATAATATTCCTGCTGCAAATCAGAGAAATGGGAGCAAGAGGAGAGGGGAGTAAGGAGATTTAAAGTGTGTATGTGTGTGTGTGTGTGTGTCTAAGACAAACAAGTCAGGCAAAGGGGCACAACTGAAATCAGCCAAAACCAGAGAGGAAACTACATCAAAAACAATAAGTGGACATTTAGTAAAACACATGCTGCTCTTGATCCACAGTCTGTACCTACACACCACTTCTGTATGCATTTGCAATTTGTGCAATTTGTGCGTATATTCTATACTCTGTACTCATGCTTATTCCCACTAGTAAAGTAATAAAACACCGGGATATTTAAATGCATGCCATGTCTTTGCTTTGCTCCTATACTGTAAAGGTGGGACTCTTCTTAATGGATTTTTGCAGTGATGACTCAAATCAGTGTCCTTTTGCATCTGAGAATGAGTCACCTCGCAGGTCAGATGTAGACTAAAAATGGAAAGTATATTTAAATATCTCAGTTTGAGACTTGTTTTTTTTTTATTTGTCAGCGAAAGCTGCAAACTCTTCTCTGTGGGATTCAAGTTCAGCCAGCACAACCGGTGCAGGTTCACTTTGTGTTTCACGTGCATCAGTACAGTTGTGTTTACATGTATCCATTGCTCGTTACGTAGCTTTAATTAACCTTATCGCAGTGCAACATGCACAGACGGGAAGGGAAGACGGTGTGGAAAGACTGATAACCTTGAAAGAAGGTTTTCTCGATGTGACTTTTCCTCTTTGAAGTATTGCTCTCCATTCCTTCTCCCACATCATTATCACATTCACCCATCCATCCATCCATCCCTGTAACCGCTTATCCTCATCAGGGTCAGCTGATGGTGCCTATCCCAGCTGACTTAGGGCGAGAGGCATGGTACACCCTGGACCCTGGAAGTCACCAGTTCATCGCAGGGCACATAGAGACAAACAACCATTCACACTCACATTCACACCTACAGAGAATTTAGAGTCACCAATTAACCTGTTAAAGTCATGTCTTTGGACTGTGGGAGGACTGTACAGTTTTGGGGAGATGTTGACATGGCTAGTGTTAAGATCCTGCCTATGATATTTCTAAATTAATTGTAGTGTTGTGCTTTGGTTATTTCACAGAAGACACTGTATGAAGAGAAAATGGATATCTGTTTAAAATTCTGTTGGCAGCCTGCAAACAGGCTTTTACAAAGAGGAGGTTTAAAGTTGAAACACCAACACAAGAAGAATGGCTGAAAATTGTGATGGACATATATGAGATGAAACTGTTAACTCATAAGAAAAGAACTGAGGAGAAGTGTCAGGAGAAATGGACAATGTCATGGCATGTTGTTGTCAATCAATGAATCTGAATGTTACATAGAAGCACACCATTTTGTGTGTATGTTGTATGTTTGTAGGATGGAAAATCAGTCAAAGTGTTAAAAAACAACAACACAACAACACAAAATCACACTGATGTGCTGCTGCAGCACTGCTGCTGTCTCATGTTAGCTTTGGCTGAACTTTGGTGGAACGTAACTAAAGACTTTTACTCAAGTAATGTAAAGTACATTGTTTACAGTTTCTAGTGACTCTTCAGAATAGTTCTTCTTGTTCTTGTACAAATTAGCTTAGCCTATTAAAAATGAGCTTAGCTTCTAATGTATGATACATTGTTATAGATTAAGTTACCTAACACACAGTTAAAATGAGCTCCATTGTGACCATCCATCCATCCATCCATTTTCTGTAACCACCTCATCGGGGTCACAGAGGGCTGGAGCCTATCACAGTTGACTTAGGACGAGAGAGGTACACCCTGGACAAGTCACCAGTTCATCACAGGGCACATAGAGACAAACAAGCATTCATACTCACATTCACACCTACGGACAATTTAGAGTCACCCGTTAACCTGTTAAGGTTCATGTCTTTAGACTGTGGGAGAAAGCCGGAGTACCCGGAAAGAACCCACACAGACACAGTGGTTAGGGTTAGGGAATTGGCAAACTCCACACCAGGAACCTTCTTGCCGTGAGGTGACAGTGCTAACCATTACACCACCGCGCTGCCTCCACATTCATTTATGTACGAACATATATCTCACCTTACATCCCCCCAAACACGCACACACACAATAATCTTCTATAGTGCTGTTTTATACATTACCCTCATTACGTTCCACCGTGAGAGCTTGAGGCATTTTAATTAACACAAAGTAATATAGATTATATTTCAAAAAAATATATTGATATGGGTGTACACAGATGGGACTCTCCTTATGTTCTCAATTGAGACTACCTAGAACCATGCATCAATCGATCTCTCACTTTGGCAGAACATTTACATTTTTAGTGTACATAACTCTAGAGCAACTCATTTACACTGGCTGCTCTGGGGACCTCTAGTCAGCACCACCTTTTTCACCTTTATTTTGAAAACCTCATCTAAAACTTGTACCAGGAAATGTGTCCTACACCCATTTCGCTTGTTTGCAGCTCAGACAGAGAAAGTGAACGCCGGTCGTGAAAAGAAAGACTTCCACTCGAGTTTGACGAAAAGTTGCCGCGAAGTGAAGCATCAATTCAGCCAGACTGACTCCCACTCAGGTGGGGTTCATGTGCAGTACTCCCATTTAAAGAACAGTGCATCAACAGTAATACATCACAAAACACACATTTCAAGTAGGACATTTACATCATTTCTGCCTGTCATTAGTGATGGATAATAGATGATAAGGAGGGGGGGATTCAGGGGCCACACATCTAATAATAACGTGTTTAAAGTCAGAAAACTGAGAGTTGCGTGGAGTGATGCAGGAGGAGCACAGTGAGATGAAATGAAAAGGGGCAGAGGGGGGATTAGCCATAGCTATTAGCAGCTTCATAAGTAATCACACTCATTAGTTGCTATCAGATTGGGTTAGATGGTTATAAAACACAAGAGAGAGACACTGAGAGCGACGCATGGCGCATATTCCTACCTACTTTTCACTGGTGATACCAGTGATATACAGACACAGTGCATAATGACAAGAGTGGCTATTAAACCAAGTGTTGTAAAAGCAAAGACACCACGCTGCAAAATGATTCATTATAAGTGAATCCTTGAACAAAAATACACAACAAATTAACTAAAAATGTCACCGGGTTCTTAGATATCAGCAATTAGGCTGATTCTTAAAATGATGGATTAAACAATGTTGTAATAAACACAATTATCGTTTAAGTAGGAACTGTGTAAATGCCTTCAGTTGAACCAAGACAGAGGACACCACAACAGCTGCACTTATTGTACAATTTATTCATATTACATCTTAATTAATTATACATTATTGTAAAATATGTTAAAACTGAATTATACCTCAACAACCAGACAGGCTGCACCCTGTCACCCACAACATTTCAGAAGCTTACCTGAAGCTCACCTCTCCGACTGAATCTTTTATTAGTCATTTGATATGTTTTGTTTCTTTAATCACTTTTTCCGTACACTCTAAGAAAAGAGTTCTTTAAGTCAGAATTTTCCCTTTTGAATATTCTTCAGAAGACTCATTATTGTTTCTTTGCAACAATGTGACCTGGTTTTTATAAAAACCAACAAAGGGACTGTTTGAACACCTTTTTTGTGAACCTGACGTGAGACATTTGGCTTTAGCTAATCACTGCTATACGCATTAACTATTGACTAACTCGTGGCTGTATGTAGAAATGATTGCTGTGGTGCCATTTCTAATTGCAAAGGTTAATATTCTACAACTACTTTTTAGAGAAAGTGATTAGTATTGTGATGGTAATTTATATAAATTAATAGATAACTTTACTGGATTACGTTTTTAAAAGTTATTTACCCAGTGTTGCATTTTTTTGCATTTTAAAATTTAACGACCAGTGTGCAGTATTTTATGGCATGTACTGTTGATGAGTTGCTGATTGCAACTGCCTCGCCTCACCCTCTCCTTCCTAGCATTAAAGAGAAATTACAGTGGCCACGAAATGCTCAAAAAAGTGAAAGGTCCAAGAGCCTGTGAATTTTTCTGTGGGCTACTGTAGAAAAAATGGCAGTTCAACATGGATTTTTTAATATTTTAATGTAAGACTTATACTGTTCCCAGAAAGAAGAACTTTATAGTAAATGTTAAATAAATGTTTTTTTGAAGAACGTAAAAAGTTAAAAAAGGTTCCCTTTGGCATCACCACCAAGAACCACTTTAGGTTCTAACTCAAACATTTATTTTTAGTGGTGTAACCAAAGAAAAGACCGGCCATGAAGATTAAATGTATCTGCTGACTGATTCCCAAATGTTGAAACATGCATGTGGAAGAAGAAACATGTAGCTTCCAATACTCCATCAGAGTGTGTGCTGATTCCTGTTGGAAATCAGTAAGAAGCCTTGATATATTTTATTCATTCCAGCAGATAAATTGTCAGTGACATTATTTATAACATCCCTGGTTCCTGTGGTCAGATGAGTTTTTCTTTCTAAAGCATATTGGGTCGGGAAATCAGGGTGGTTATATGCATTGTATTGTTCACTGGTATTTTCTGTATTGTATTCTGGTTCTGTGAGTCCCAAGCTGTGGAGTGGCCATGCATTATATGACTGCATACAATAGAGATGTTGCTGAGTTTTCATGAATAATTTTCACTTTATCCAACAGTGCAGAAACATACTGAGACAGGGTGAGACGGGTAGAGAGAAACAAAGAAGGAGAGGCAGGAAACGAGTTTTCAGCTACAAAAATGAAGCTTGTCTTGCATTTGTTGGTAGGCTAAACATTTATTGTTTCACACTGTAACTGACCTGCCTTGGCTTCCAGTCACAGAGATGGATTAGCTGACCTCACTGTCTTGCTTTGGCTACAAAGTCAGTGTTAGTATTGATGAGCTGTCTGAACTAATGAAAGATGCTGGAGTTGGACAGTTTTGTCAATGATTATCATTAATTAGTACAATAACATTTAGGATAAGAGGTGTTGTTTTGTGGTATGTGATATGTGTGTTTACAAGTACCTTTGGACAGACTCTGCAGCTCCCCTCAGCTCTGTGAAGCATATTAGGGGTCTTACAGCTGATTGCTTTGGTGTTTGCAGCATGCATCTCTACAGTTTTGGTTCACCGCTCCCATTAACCTCATTTCCAGCCAGAGGAGGCAGCTGTTTTTAGCAAAAAAAGCTCTAAAAAAACCCACTGTACTCCACATGCTTAGCACCAAACAGCAGACAGACAAAGTTAGTGATGAGCTGTTGAACACAGTGGAGCATTTAGCAGCAACAGAGACAGAGGGTACGGTCGAATAGTCAAAAAAATTAGCTCCTAAGTCCTTTCCTAACCACTTTTCCTTGACCTCGATAGAAAACGTCACGAGGTCAAGGAAAGATGTGAAGGAGAGTTCATAAGGAGTTAGGAGAAGACGACCACAGTGTTCAGAGAATCCGACTGCACTTACACTTAGACTACGTCATCATGCGACGGCGAATGTTATTGACGTGCTCTGTGGTAAAACTACAAAGTCCAGAAGACGGACTACAAAACACGCATCTGAGATACTTACTAGATACTCCCCATATGTTCTTACTGTGTTTTTAATGCAGGAAATATAAACGTGGACAACCCGGTGAAAAATGTGACGTCATCATCAACGTCAGAATTCAAACAATAAATGAATATTGTCCACCTGTCACAGAAATCAAATGAAGTGTTTGTTACGCTGGTATGGTCGCTCACCCTCCTGTCCACTCATATAGAAACATATAAAGATAAAGATATGTGATTAATCAGCAACGGTAACTTCATGATGATCTGCAGGACGCTGGATGTCACAGTTACAAACAGTTTTTACTCTGTGTGTGAACGCAGCTCCACAGTCAACAACAGAACACACTTCATGATCAAAGTTTTTACATCACGTCAACACGTCTGTTCATATTCACACGCTCTCTCTGCTGCAGGCTGCATCACACTGTTTAAATACATTAATGTTTTCTGGTTGTGAATGACTGAACGGTGCGCCGATTTTTTTTTTTTTTTTTTTTTTGTCGCTGCCGCAAGGAATTGTGGGACAGCATTACCTCCTTTCCTTTCGTAAAGGATGGTCCGGTGTATCCTATGCTAAAGGAGATACTAAAGGAAGCATTGAAGCTCCTTTCCTTAACAGTTTGAGAATTCGAACAGCTCTTATCATGGCGGCTACGTAAATACTTCCGGGTCATTTCACTCAGTTAGGAAGGTTCCTAAGCAAATTTGACTATTCGACCGCACCCAGAGTTTTCCCTCAGGAGTTAATGGAGACTAAAACAGAGCTAAAAGAAGAGTCAATATTGGACCATTTGGCCAGAAACACAACTCATATTGAATAATTATGTTGCTATGTGTCTGCTGGATGTGTAAATAGACAGTTGTACGTTAACACATTTGCCATCATGTTTATAATGTGACAAAATTATGTTTATGTTATGAGTTTGCAGCTTGCTGCTGTGCCCCCAAGTGGCTGACAAAAAGACAATGAGTGCAAATTTAAGTACAAATAGAAACTATGATCAAAAAATAAAAAAATATATAGATTAAACTATCCAGATGTACAGTAAGTAGTTAAGATAGAGCAGCCACAGATGACACATTCACATTTATTATTATAACCAAGCGGCAACCTGTCTGGGAAATGAAGCCAATGCGGAAGTATCAAAAACTGTAACTCCTCGAGCGTCCACTTGAGGCTGGCTACAGAACATTTCAACCTCCATAAGCTCCTGTATGAAAATGAAAATGTCCAACTTCACAGCAGAAATAAACATGTTTACAGCCTGGTACAAAAAACAGTTTTGGTCTCTAAAGCTTCAGAAACATATGGGTGTCATCAGGCAAACGCTGTCCATTCTTTTTACTGTCACTGATTATAATCCAACAGTATCATTCATATGTTTACTTGCACGTCATGCTATTGTAACTTCTACTCAAAGTGAAGGATCAGAGTATTTCTTCCACCTCTGGAGCTTTGACTCTCAAGACCTGTCTTTTGAGACCTGAAAGCAAAAACAAGTTTTGACCTGGTCACATCCCAGAAAAAAATAAAAGGCTCATTCTGTGCTCATGGAGACTTGTGGCTTGATTTGGACATGTCATATTACTTAAGATATAAATTGGATGTGCCCCAAAGACAGCTCTTGAATCTTGAACCTAGTTTAACAGAGTCCAACGCCATTTTTGGGCAGAAAGTCATAAGTCAAAGTTTGAGTTTGTGACAAACAATGTTCCCCACAGACTCTTCCCTGAAATGGAATTGCCTGATTATATTCTTTCATGAGAGACATTGCAGTTCACTTCAAAACAAAACTAAGAAAAAGTACAGGATGTCACTGAGGAGAGGGAACATTAGTGATTCACTCATCGGCCAGGAGGGGCTTGTGTTCTTTCTTTTACCACTGCTCTCCAGCATCTCTGGACTCCTCTAGGAGAACTATCTGTATTCAGAGTGCACTCTGGATAGAAAACACAGTGTTGATTACATTAAATGTGATACAGATCTGGTGTCGGTGCCACTGGGTCAATACAAGTGACAAAAGAGAAGACAGCGTGTTTTTAGCTCACTCAGCACACACCTCTCTTCCTCCATCTGCCTAATTACTCCTGATATGTAGTCCCCAAACTTCTCTCACCACTGTATGACACACTGCCACTCTCTTACTTCAACCATATTTAATATCCTTTTGCTTATTTGAAATTAGTCTTTTTTCTCCTCTTTACAGGGTTAACACTTAAAACTATATCTAATGCACAAACATATGGTGTATTTTATTTAAACATGATAATGATAATTTTGACATAGACTATAGTGAATGAGATCGACTCTCATATTTGTCTGTTAAATATAAAGCTACAACCATTGTTAGCCTAGCTTAGCATAAACACTGGAAGCCGGGGGAAACTGCTAGCCTAGCTCTGTCTGAAGATAGACAGTCACAACCCCCCACTTTGTAATCAACAAATACAAATAAAACAAATGAGCTATAAAGAGATAACTAGTAAACTTTGTTAACAGCTGTTGGTATGCACAGTTCAGTTCGTTCATTGACCCTGACACAGCCCCGCTCTTCTCTGCTAAACTGCAGTCAGGACAATCACACACACCTGCTGCTCACCTGCACACACACCTGATTTCCATTGACTCAGCCACTATGTAAACCTCAGACCGCCACACACTCACTACTAGATTACTACTACTAGATTGTTCTTTGTGGATCACATGCCACGTTGCCAACGCTGCTTGTTTTGGACTCTCTCTCTTCAGCTGTTCCCCAGTAAACTGCCCTGCCTTTTGTATTTGACTTTGAGACTCTGCCCTGAGGTTTTCCAAATATGATTTTGTTCCTGTGGGGCAGCTTGGGACACAGCTTGGTGCAAGCTGTGTTCCAAGGTGGACGATATTCATTTATTATTTTAATTCTGACGTTGATGAAGTCATATTTTCCACTGGGTTGTCCACTTTTATATTTCCTGCATGAAACAACACAGTAAGAACACACAGGGAGAAGTATCTCAGATGTGTGTTTTGTAGTCCATTTTTTGAACTTTGTAGTTTTACCACAGATCACGTCAATAACATTCGCCGTTGCATGATGATGTAGTCTAGTGTAAGTGCAGTTGGATTCTCTGAACATCACGGTCATCTTCTCCTAACTCCTTATGATTTCTCATTCACATCTTTCCTTGACCTCGATGGAAAATGTCACGAGGTCAAGGAAAGATGTGAAGTGGTTAGGAAAAGATGTAGGAGCTTGCACCACCATGTCGCCCTTAAATCTGGTTCCTGGTAAAAAATTGTATTGAAGAATCTTTACAACAAAATAGCGTACAATGGAAACAGAGGTTATCAGGGCAGTTATGTGTGTTGTTTGGTATGGTATTGTAATTTCCCTGTGGTGTTCAATTAAACATTATTTATATATTTCTCTGCAGTTGAATTATTCATGAAGATTATTATTGCTGGAATGTTTGAGTGAAGACTATTATCTTAAAATCGCTAAATGTTAAGGATGAGATGTGCTATTTAAAACAATCAGTGAGACAGCACTACATTCTGGAAATATTAAGTACTTGCAGAGGTAGAAATTGTGGGGGAGGCTAATTACTGGAGGGAGATGGGAGTTATGTGAATTATGGTTGTTTGCTCTGGTCTGTGATATTTTGCTGTTTATGAGCAGAATAAATGCATGGAGCAGTGAGGGGCCCGACGGTCGCTCGGCAAAGAAAGTGCTGCACACTGTGGTGGGTGATGTACTTAGCAAATGTTTTCTTGCAGTTTTCATATCAGTAAGACAATTGCACCGGCCGGCAGTCTTTTTTTCAGCTTCCTCTTTAATGGTGACACTGTTGCCCTGCAAGCAGTATTTTACCAGGAGCTACAGAAAGGCTCAACAAATGTAGACAACATCTCCACATAAAAGAGGAAGCGTGGTGATATTCCAAACAAAAGCATACTGCGATTTTTACACATGCATCCACAATCACTTTAATAAAAGGGGCTTTCATAAAAACACAGTGTCCGATGCAGATGTCCAAAGATCATTTTTTCAGGATGAAAACAACTTTCACAAAATAAACCAAAAACAATGTAATGAGACACATTTAGCACCAGAAATGAAAACTTATGTTCACAGTCAGTGAACCGTTTCATATTTGAAATGTATTTACGTGGACAGTGAGCGAAATTTTTGAAATGGTTCTAACGATGTGTGGGTGTTTCCGAGCCTCGGCTCTTCTTTCTGTCCACCATTGCTGGTGTAGTGTATTTTCCTATAAGCTTTCTATAGTATTTCATTGATCTCTCCTGAGATTATGGTTGAACATGAAGTGTATATTTGTAAGAACTTCAGTAACCTCTCTCCCTAAATGAAGAATAAACATTCTATAGTATTTACGATCTCTCTTGGGAGGACAGGGTGAAGGTCTGAGGAACTGTAGACCTTTCTCTCTCTGAGATATAGGGTTTGTGAGACGACCTTTGGCCATCTCTCTTGGCAAAGAAACAGATGTGGTAAAGTAAACTATGGAAGACAATGACGGAAGTTGGTTCCTTAAAAGGACAGGTTTTCAGAATGTTTATTCATGTTTTCCTGTAGGTATAAGACCTAGTCCGGGAGAAGAGGGGAGGAAAAGGAGAACAATTTGGGAACAATTTGGACAACAATGTAGAATTCAGCATGAAGATTTGGAAGGGACCCGATCAGGGGATGCATCCCAAACTCACTTGTTTCTTTGAATAAAGTCCTAATTATTTAAGTCAAGATGAGTTGCGGCTCTTTTCTTTTCAAGTATCCACAGACCGACTTCGGCAGCCATGGAAAAGATACGACACTGGTAAACTATCAACAGCAAGGATGTCCTACATGTTTCCACGGAGCACATCGGCCTCAAAGCTATTTTATTATGTTAGATTGAAATCAGTAATCCAGGCTAATGGCTGTCTCTCTGAGATCACAGAGCATGTTGTCTATCCTCAAATCAAAACGTTATTTATCAAAAGTTATCCCATCTATCTGTCAAGAAGCCTGGCCATAGTGGCTGAAGTAGGAGGCAGACTCGAGGCAGTTTTCAAAACCACAGCAAGGTGTTTATTCACAAATAGAGCAACTCTGCGACACGTGTAGCAAAAATATGTACAAAATAAAAAATAATAACTACACAGTTAATTAGGTTGAACCCACCAAACCTCATAGCTACACAAATCACACCTAAATATCATAAATATGCTCTCTCCTTAATGGACAAAAACTGCTTAAGTCTGTTCAGCAGGCATTAGGTTCTCCTAGTACAGTGACTTTACAAAGTAAATAAAAACACTTTGACCTGTTTTATCTTGAATCTACATACTTACATCAAATCACAAATAAACCTAAATAACCTAAACTAATTTCCTTTTACCCCAACACACTGGGACCGATCTAGTGACATCACCAATTATGTCAGCCATGGGTATAAATACAGGAAGTGGTTGGGGATACTTCCTGTACATGGATGCCGACTGCCATTAAAATCCAAAGAAGGGTACTTCCTCTTGGTATGGTAAGTAACAAAAGAAATGCTAATTTAGCTTGTTGCAACCAGAGATAAACCAATAAAGTCTCACTGAATTTAACAATATTTGTATGAATTTATTTTAACCAAAGATGTTGAAATGTGAAATTTAATCAAACATAATACAAAACACAAACAAACCAGGGATAGTCCTTGTCCGTACAATGATTACCAAAGGATTGTGGCTAAAACGAGTATGGTTAAAATGAACAATCTGGAATTGATGATACACTTGGGATATAATGGTGTGCTCGCACCCATTTTGTCCCACTATCCTACATGCATGACGAATATCTTTCCATTGGTCAATTAGATTCTAAATGTTTTCCGCAGAACAGAATATGCAGATTCCATATATAGAAAAAAGTCAAAATAGACAAAAGTGGAGATGCATGGTTGACAATATTACATATTATTGGAGGCACTAGATAACATCATCTATCCTTAAGAAATGTTAGTCATAAATCTTAAGTGATTCTGTAAACCTAAGCAGATACATTGAAACTAGCAATATCTTTTTGGCCACTTGGGGGCAGTGCAAACAAGTTGAAGATACAACATTTAATTTGATAGGCTCAAGGCTCAACCTGTTAGCAAACGGTTGATTATTTACACACCCAGCAGTAATCCAAAGTCCAACATTCACACTCTTTTAGCTCTTTTTTTGGTCTCCACCAACTCTAGAGGGAAATACCTGGCTCTGTGTTCGCCAGCTGTTTTGTGCTGAGCAGGTAGTGTAAAGTCAGTTTTTAAAGCTTTTTCAGTGAAAACAGCTGTCTGCTGCAGAGTTGTGAGTACAGTAAAGTTGTGTAGTACTAGCTTGGTAAAGCCAAAGCACCATAAAGCTGAGGGCAGCTGTAGATTCAGGTAATAATTAGTCTTCATCACTACAAGCATTTTTCTCTTTACTCACATTGATTTGATACATTGTTATTATAAAAATATTGGTCATGATTGCTTTAAGGAACAGAATAATGTATAATATATTCTAGAAATAATAATAGATGTTGATAGCCATTTCAAATGTACAGGTTTACGACGTGTATGCCCCATTTATCTTCTACAACCATTTAAATCTCTCTTGCATGTTTCAGTATGGTAGAGCATGTTTGTCTGTATGCACACACCTCAAGGTGAAGGCCAACAGGCTCTCCCACAGGGACCAACAGATGCATATTGGTGTGTGGCTCCACATTAAACACACATCTTTGTCTTCCTCTCTCCCTCTCACGCTCTCTCTGTATCTCATTTCCCCAAACCCTGTAAAACAAGACAGACAGCGATAAAATACAACAGGGAGAGGAAGATAAACGATAGGACAAGTGAAAGATATGGATTAGGGAGATAAAATAACTCCTTCATTTGGGTTCAGTCTCAGAGGAATAAATGCAGTGTGTGGGCAGGCATTGCTGATGGTTTACAATTTAGCCTATAGTAACTGCTTTATGTAATCTATTGAACATTTCCATCTGCAGCTATGGCATTGTTCCCACCCAAGAGTAAGTCCAACTGAACAGTCGATTTGACCGCAGAGGACGAAGTTACATTGTGAGCTCTGTTGGTGGTCTTTTAATATCATCTGAACTCTGTTTGATGGAAAATGCTCTGAGTCACTCACAACTGCCTTACTTACCTCTTATTGTCACTGTGTGGGTTCTAGAATCATCAAGTTTAGAATGTGGCTGGATTTGTGGTTTTCATGGTCAACAATATGTAAGAAAAACCAAAAGACATAGACAAGTAAAGTGAAGTGAAGTCTGTACGAAGTGAGAGCACCTACAGGAACTGAAGAGTAACTGAAGAACATACTCAGGCTGGAGTCCACAGTGAGGACACAGTGAAATGTAGGAGCATGCAACTACAAATTTGCTGTGGTTAACAACATAGTGATCGATAAGCCTCATCATGTTACCCTTCAGAAGCAAAAAGGGGAGATGGGAGATGGGCTGCATGAGGTTGAGTGTTGGGTTTTCTGTGTGTGTGTGTGTGGTTGAGCACTGCTGCAAATGAAGGAAGTGGAAAACGTGTACGAATGAGTGTATGAAGTATGGAGTGCTGGACCTTTCAGCTGAAAAGGTCGTCCAAATAGCTCCAATTTTCAGGCTAATCAGAGGGGGACGGCGGAGACACTAATCCGCTGGTCAGAAGGTTGTGAAAGGTCGCTAAAAGGTTATAGAGGTCGGCGCAACCTGCCACAGATCACCTGTCCATCATCCCCGTGTATGACCTATCCTTGCAAGGTGAGCGAGAGAACGAGACAAAGCAGAGTTATTAATGCCTATGTGTTGCATACATTTTTTCTTAGGTGAGTCTAACACTGCATTTACTGAAAATAGACACAACTCATCTAGTCAAGAAAGAAAATTAGCTTCACAAGAGCCGATAGCAAGAATTTATAACAGCAATGCAGGAATGCTGGAGAGACATATGGGTATGAATGAATCTAGAACAGTCTGGACTCAGATAACATGCAAGAATGACTGAGCAGGGCACATAATCCTATACTGAAAAATATACAGTATATATGTGTGTATATATATATTTCTCAGGAAAGATGAACAAGAGCACACCAGGCGACCTATAAGTAGAATTCGGATGGAAGCCAATGTCAGACGGACAAACTGAGACTTGTTGACATTGATTGAAATATGAAACAGGATCCCTGATGACCCATTTCACCTCTATTCTGGATTTTATCAATACAAGCAACAGTTAGAGGCGTGCAGTTCTCTCCCAGAGAACACGTAACAAGCCTCGTCTGATCAGGATGTGCTACAGAGTTTGATATTTCCATGTATTTACTCGACAGTTTGATTGTTTTACCCACCCACCGCTTCTAATCATGAAATTCAATCCCCAAACAATTGCTGGTTACCTGCCAGCATCACCGCTAAGTAGATAATACTAAACAACATTTGGCAGATGAGTGACTGGATGGACAGATGGTGGATGACCGGTGTTGACATGGAAACCAGGAAAATGGCCAGAAGTTTTCACGCACAGGAGACAAACCTGGTTTGGAGATAATTTATTCGCTTCATAATGTTGCGTAAGTGCAGATCTTATTTTGATAGGAAATAGCTGTTGACGGAAGGTGTGGATGTTATGAATAAATGGATGAGATGATCTGTTTGTTTTAATATGAGAAGCACTTTTGGAGTGGCTAAACTGTCAGGCACTGAGAGGTTGATATTTAAAGATCCCCTTTAGACATTTAAAAACACTATGCGTTGAATAATAATTAGTGTCTGATAGTGATAGTGGTTGAATATTCATAAAAGCATATCTCCCACCATTGAAAAATCTAGTATCTATGAATACAAAGTTGATCTAAATGTGCAGTGGCTTAAATTTTCCAGGTTACTCATGTAAGTTGCATATTAGACCATGACTGGCTACACAATTAGTTGTGATGTTACACACATGTCAAACTGAGATTTAAGGTTTCTTTCTTTTAGTGCTGAACTCGACAACGTTCTGCAAGTTTTAAATGGAGCAGGACCTCATCAGGATCTCACTTGCCTATTTAGTACATTTTGATGGACTATGTATAGTCTGTGTTAGTCATACCAAATATTTTGCCCATCTCACATGTAATCGCAAGACACTAATGGACGTCAAATGTCAAAAATACAACCAGACATCCTCCAGCACCTCGTATAAAAAAACCAAAGACATAATTTCAAGTAACATGTTGATGTACTGATTTGAATTTCACATAAATTGTGTACCCAGCTTTTGTACAAACTAAGTATCCATCCTGATCAAGGAATTTTTCCTCATCTGCAGGTTCTATCTGTTTAAATAAGACGTGTGTGGTTTTTAGTAAATCTTCCATCCATCCTTTTTTTGTATCCTCCTATTCTGATCAGGATCACAGGAGGCTGGAGCATGAGTGACATCACCCATAAGTGTCTGAAGTGTCAATTTGAGGCTCGCAATATGCAGCACTGACCACCACCATGCTGACTGTACTGCCTCTTCCACCTCCCAGCTAATCTAAAAATCAGCAAAGATGTGGATCACTGCGGACCTGAGGCAGGCTGAATGACTCTTGGCTGATCAAACAAGCCATCAGTAACGCCACCTACCTGTCAATCAAAGTGTCCACACTCTTAATTCTTCATAACTTTAAGCCTTAATATCATTTGAACAGGCGAGTTCTATAAAAATTCACCCTCAGTACAGTTGTCATGAACGGGGAAATTAGCTATAGAGACCAAAACTGTTTTTTGTACCAGGCTGTAAACATGTTTATTTCTGCTGTGAAGTTGGACATTTTAACATGGGGACTTATGGAGGTTGAAATGTTCTGAAGCCAGCCTCAAGTGGCCACTTGAGGAATTACAGTTTTTGGCACTTCCGCCTTGGCTTCATTTCCCAGCTGACATTGGGTGAGAGACAAGGCACACCCTGGACAAGTTGCCAGTTTATCACAGGTCACATAGAGACAAACAACCATTCACATTCACACTCACACTGACACCTACGGTCAATTTAGAGTCACCAATTAACCTGAATATCTTTGGACTGTGGGGGGAAGCCAGAGTACCTGGAGAGAACCCACACAGACACAGAGAGAACATGCAAACTCCACACAGAAAGGTTCCAGCTGAGCTTTTAGTCTTCAGCCCCAAAGAATGCTGACTCAAGTGACATCACTTGAGGCAACATGTCTGATTTCATGTATCTTCTTCTGGATCTGCAAAAGGTTTGAGGTTCAGGGTTTATTTGTTTATCACTCTAAAATACAAAAGAAAAAAGCTGTTCTGTAGTCTGGTGGTGTGGCATTAGATACTTCTGTATTGCTTGCCAGACG
This sequence comes from Sciaenops ocellatus, assembly GCA_033000465.1. Taxonomy (NCBI): domain Eukaryota; kingdom Metazoa; phylum Chordata; class Actinopteri; family Sciaenidae; genus Sciaenops; species Sciaenops ocellatus. Next base: position 2,759,947 of record CP136870.1, read on the forward strand.
GCAGCAGGATGAACCGGTGGTATTGTCTTTTAGTATCCTTTTGGGCTCTGCACAGGCACCTCACCAATATATCACCGACGCTTGTTAGATGGGTACCAGTGTTGTTTTGTGTAGTTTTAATCACACGCTGCAGAGCCCTCACGTCCTGAGCCATGCACAGTTATGCCAATTGGTAACATTTCCAGTCAGGATGCTCCTCTGTAAAAGTTATCAAGCGTGTTCATGGGAATTTTGTCTTTTTAAGTTTGTTTGAGAAATACTTTTAAATCCCTTATGCGACTTTTTGCATGTGAAGTACTCCCCAGAACCCATTGTGCAGTTCTCCTTTAAGTGTAAAATACTACACTTCATCAGTATATTACATAACACACAATTCTCTCTACCGTATTCATTTAATATTTAATCATCCTAAATGTATTATGCAACTTTAACCCTGACTACATTTGTGATATTCATACAGTCTCCAGATTTTTCCTACCCCAGATCCCAAACATCTAAGGACAACTTTTCAAACAATTTTCAAGGAGTATTGCTGAACAATTATCACACTTTTTAATGGCACACTCAGTCATTTAATCCTGAGTATCAACACTGAATAAAGTGTGACTACTGAAGACTGAATATCAGACATTAGATATTGCATTACTCAAGTAAATCTTCAACTCTGTCATCTTCTTAATTTCATTAAAATATGCACATTTATTCTAATAGGGCCCAAAAGCATATTACTTTCAAGTATAAAATTGATGTATTAAGCCAAGTATCCGCTACCCATACAAATCACTTTCCCCTCCCCTCTTGCTCGTGAGTAGCTGCTGAACTTGTACAGCATTATAACCCGGACACGTGAGAGTTGAATTTTAAACATTTTTAAGGCCTTGTAATTCTGAAAATGATTCCACAGATGTATTATATTTATAGAGGAATGCAGAACATATTTTATTAGGCTTCAACACACACATTTGTCTCACTATAGCGTAATCAAAATAAATGTATCATGTGGATCTTTGCTTTACATATAGGCCCATGTATTATAAGCCCATGAGTACTTATAATGCTATCTATATGTTTATACCTGCCATTTACGATAGTTTTAAATTAAAATGTGTACAGAAACAACAACTCATGATAGCAATGAAATAAACAGAGGCCAGGCTTAATGAGGTTTGAGAATTGACTGGAGCACTGGAGAATTGACTGCAACACTAGACAAGAGTTGTATATATCCTCCGTCTTGCACACTAATAAATGCTTGCTTATGTGATATTTCAAACTCGAAATATGAAAAACTGAGAGCCTCTTGACCTGGATGCAATATTCATTTTTTCCCAATTTTCTATGCTTATTTCATTAAATGCAATCAATTCATTCTGCAGGGAGCTCAAATGAGAACAAAACAAAACACCATTATGCTCCAGAAACAGCACATTTGCTTGTATTATTATTTTTTGTTGATTGGAGAGTTGTTTGTCCATTTAGAGACGATTTGGCAGCTATTCAAAACTGTGTAAAAGTTAAATGAAGTCTGATGGCGTGGACTGATACAAGCACTGCTCAAGTGATTATTTTTACGTCTTAGAGTAGAATTAACACTCATCATGTGGATTTAGGGGCAGACCGTCTCCCTGTGCCAGTTCATGCTGAGTTAATAAATGTATGCTTAAAATGTGCTATAGTGCCTCTCTGCTGCAGTATTCTATATCATACTGCAGTATGGAGAAAGTTCCTGTTCACTGTGGCCAATCATTCTGAAGGAAGTATATCTTAATGACTGAATGTGAGACACACTCGTCCAACTGCTGTTGCTAATGAAGCTCAACTCTTTGCGAGTGTGGAAATGGGAAGAGAAATGGGTTGTAAAGAGGAAGAGAGACAGATGCAGAGGGATGGAAAGAAATGTTGAAGAAAGCAAGAAACTCAACTCTGACACATCTTCAACTTAATGTGTTGTGGTCTATATGTCCTTCAGCAGCGTCATTAAAGCCCCTACACACCCATAGTCCACCCTCACGGGTCTTTGTATTGCCTGATTATCTGTCTTGTCAAGACTCTGTAGGAATTAGATTAGACTGAATGTGGTTCATTGACAGCTCCCTCGCTCTATTGTTAGTTTTGTTGCACCTGTTACTACATGCAGTTGACAGACATCGTGTAATTCCAAGCTGAGCTGTAAAAATGACCAAAAAGCACTTCCTGGCGGCGTGGACGACAGGAAGTGGGGATCAAGGCTCATTGTGATGAGTGAATATCATATCATGGTGCTACATTAAATATACGTAGTAAAGTAGTAAATATAAGTGCAGAAGGTTTGTGTTTAGACCTGTATGAAGACTGTGCTTTAAAGGTGGATTAACAATGGACCAAAAACCTGTGTGTAATGTCAAAGAGGTCGCTTTGTTACTCTTGTCTTGATGCTGAGGCCCAGTTTTCTCTACCCTGTACCCGGGGAGTCCCTTTTTTGTTTGTTACAAACACTAATCTATGATGAATCTTTCATTTGATTTCAATTCAATTATACACTCTATAAAAGATTGTTTTCTATGTGTGTTGTGACCAAATTGACCAAAGACGTTTGGAGATTGCTTTTTGGCATCAAAGAGACCAGTAATATCTGTTTCACAGTTTCAAAATGTTTACTGAGTTTATCTCTCAGCCCTTACAGTTACACTTCAGGTTCAATGCTGAACACACAGTGTGATTAAAACAGGATCACAGAGTGTGTGATTGTAGTGTAGCCGTGAGAACTAGATAAATTAAAATATACAAATCATAAAATGAGTGTCTTGTGATACAAAACATTTTCATAGAGAATAAACTTTAAAGAAAGATCTCACAAACACAAAATGTCTTGCATAATCTACTTCATAGATGGATATTCACTAAAACACAGGTAACATTAAAATATCACGTTACTATCATATAGCATATCAAACAGCTGTAAGCATAATGTAAACACATAACCCTGCATACCTCATTGGACGCAAGGAAAAGGAAACTTCAAGGGTTGAGTTGTCACTTAGTCCAAATCTCCATAACATCGCTATGCAGCATCATAACTAGACCTGCTACAACACAATAACATTAGTTTTGCTATTGAAATACTACACATGTCCCCCTGGATATATGTTGCTTTGTGCATGCAATACATGCAGGTGCATGCATACACCTACGTCCAAAAATATTTTTCATTTCACCCAAATTTATCAAACAAAATGCATAACTGACTCTGACGGCAGCTACACTCTTTTACTCCTAAACCCCTTACCTGTGCAGGCACCACACCTGTCCTAACCCAGTAACTGTCTCAGTGTCTTTTTCATAATTTTCTTGCTTTTGTGTGTCCATGTTTCTTGTCAGCAAACATTCTGAGAAAAGACAAAGCATATCTAAATATGAAGGCATGGACTGTTCAAAGAAGGGTGTGGAACAGCAGGATGAAAGTGTAAAGTTAGGAGGAAATGGATGTATGAACTGCAGCAGGTACATCCACTCCCAAACTCAATAACATGCACACAACAGTCACATCACATGCTCATATTTACTATACACACTTACTTGAATACTTGTTGTGTTCTTCTGTTTCAATTCATGGTCTAATTGTTCAGGATATGTTGTTTTATGGTTTGTAGCTAGTGTGCAGTTAAAATATTAATGGTAATATGGGAACAGTTAATTCTGAAGAGGCAGAGAAAGGCAAAATCTGACTTGGAGAGCTGAAAACAGAGTAAACAGAGGGAGAGAGAATACATTCTGGATTCTAAAACCTTTATTGTCACAATTTACACACAATAAAACCACTCATCAACCACAGAGACAGTGAGAGGGAGAAGGCAGACGAGGGGCACAAAGACTGGACGACACAAAGATAAACCCGGCAGCAGAGAAGAGCCAGAATCTCAGTGTTGCTGTCAAAATGAGATGACAAACATTTTCTGCCCCACTGTAGCAAATAAGATACAGAAAGAGAGCAAATTCTTTGGGAGAATAAAATTCAAATTTAAGAAAATAATACCTTTTTCTGCTAAATGAAAATGCAGTGCTTTCTGGAAGAGAAGACGACACAGTAAAATGTATCAGTGCATCAGAGAAAACCATTTGAGAAAAAAGCGTAATTACTCCCAACCAACATTTGCTGGTTTGTTTTCATTTTCACATGTGCTCACATGATGGTAATGATTCTGTTGTGTTTTGTTACACATTCAAATACACAATCAGGAGCATTCACCGATACAAAGTGTCGACATCATTCAAATTAGAGTGAATGGTGGGTAATTGCTTTGGCAGTTTCATAGTAAAGTTCATTAAAATGGCAATATGTAATTCCTGGCAACACGCTCCAAAAAGAAAGTGGGACAACATCTCATCTCCCCCAACCCCTCTCACACACTTCTTAATTTGTTTTCAATAAAACACTTGAGTCCAATGCACTATAAATTTACTGTAGCTCAAAAAGCAGTGTACGGGCAAGCCGAGGTGGTCCATGGATCAGCTGACCTCACCATCACAGTCCATTTCTCTTCTGTTGTGGGGCTTAGATATGGTTCTCTTCCTACCATCCAACTATGAGTCTACTCTCACATTTATACACCATTATTTCTGCTTTCAGGCATTTGGGTGTTTTCCTAGTTCATCTCTGTTTTTAATGGTATCAGCCTGACTCACTTTTCAGGAGGCTCTTCTCCATCACTCTTATCTATTGGTGTCAGCACTTCTTACTCATGGCCTTGCACGTGCCGGTAAGGAGAACACACTCATCGTTCTTCAACACTATTAAATCTGACAATGCTACTCTTCATAAAAATGAGAAATATCTTTAAACCAACAGTGCAACAACACAAGACATAGCAGCCAGCTAACATTACTTACTAGTCCAACAGCAGTCAGCTCAGCTCGGCGTCTGTCTTACAGCTTTTATTTCACCAGACTCTCACCAACCACTAAAAGTCAGTCCCACATTTACTCTTGTCTAACGGCCTCTTGCTTGGCCACTCTCTCATTTTCTCTTCTTAGCTTCATCTGCCAACATCCTCTTCAGTCTCTTCTCCTCTGTCATGGTGTCCATAGAGGCTGCTGAGCCCTGTTACATTGCCCACTTGCCCACCATGGGCCTGAAAACCTCTTCTTCCAAGTAGTCCAAAACACTTGTGGTACTAACGCTACCACTTCCATGGTGCTCTGAGCTCACAGTCCTGACAACCCAGCTAACAAACTGAGTTAACATTAGCTAACAGCAGCTACAGTCCCCAGCTTCACTGTTTACTTCACTGTCCATCAGAACACTCTGTAACCTGATGTGGAACAGCCAAAGAAACCAGTAGTAATAGTTGGTGGTGTAAGACTTAGTGAAAGCATTACGTACTTCTTGCAGGTAATCGTACACGGAGTAAGTACATCATGATCTTGATGATGACTTGTAAAAAGTCTGAATTCATACTTTGTCAGGTCAGTCTGCAAGTTGACAACTAGCAACTTTTCTTAACAGCCTTTAAATTGATTGAGGGCTATCCTAACTTAGTTCATAGAAAGGTCGTATCATAGAGCTCCGGGTGACCCATGCAGACACAGGGAGAACATGCAAACAAAGGCATGAACCAGGAACCTTCTTGCTGTGGGGCGACCAGGCTTACCACTGAACCACACTGCACTGCCACTCATGGTGGACTTGATGTAGTTATCAACGGTCAGTTCAGGCAGTGGAGAGAGACTACATAATGTAATGTAGCCTCTGAAGAGGCTTCTACATTATCTGTTTTGTCTAGAGAGCCAGGCGGGTTTTCCTCAGACAGGTTATCCTCTAACCTTGGTTACCATAGTAATGATCAGAATGGCACCTGCTATCCTAAATACAAACACACAGCTGATCTGTGTGAGAGAAGTCAGTGTCCCCATAGCAACCTAAGATTTAACACCATCCCTACAGTGACCCCAAGATACAGCTTGACTGTGTAATCCCCATCTGTGGTATGCTGGAATAGAAAACTCCCTGACAGGACTGAGGGCAGACTAGATGCTACAGGGACTCACTATCACCTATTAAGGCTCAACTGGTGTTACAGGAAAGAAAGAGCCAAAGCTTGGAAGTTAGCATGCTAATTTCACACATGTATTTGACAATACACATTATTGACAATACATCTATAATATAATACAACTATGATCCTGGAAAATTCTCCAGGGAAAAACTGGAGAATAATGAGAGAACATAGGCCTCCCGTAATCTAAGTAGTCAAAGAAAACATAAAGTATATTAGCTATTGGACAGCTACTACCAAAACTCAAAGTTAACTTAAAGTCTGTGTAAAGGCAATTCTGAGATTTCTTTCAAAACACATTAAATATGTTGTAAAATAGTTGCTGAAAACATGTGAAAAGACTTTGAACGATATATTACTGAAATGTGGAGTTAGAGGTTCAAACAGTTTTTCACCAGTTTTCAGTCTAGGATTTTGTGGGCGGTCCTAAAGGGTGGCTCGATGACACACTGAGGCCGCAGAGAGATAGAAATTAATTAATCTCGGTCAGAGTGTTTCAAAGTTAGTCATGTCATTTTCTGAACTGATCTGACACGTTTCAGTTGCTTCGAAATGGCTGCTCGACTCCTCCCACGAGAGGCCGTGGCTTCAGAGCTTTCAGAGGACAGGCCCCCACAGTCCTGGAGCTGAGAATTCATTTTTACCTTACTTTACATGGACTTTAAATGTTATATAACAATGAACAATACAAAGTAGCAGCAACAATATCACCTGGGAACCAGTAAGTGATCTAAAACTGAGAAAGACATGAAGTGAACGGCCACAACCTGGACATTGAGTGTGGTGGACACAGGGAAACCTGGCAACCCACAGAAAAGAGACACCAGTCAATTCTGTTAACGACAAGACAGAGCAACACTTACCGCTTCACTGCAACCTGTACAAAGACAAAATAACCAAAATCACACTGTTGTGCATTTACACCGCTACTCCATGGCCACCTACTACATACACAGGTAAACTCCAATGCAATCCAAAACAGCTTAGTCATGAATTCTACCTTTACAATGATAATAACAGTTATACAATAACAGATAATAAAACAGTTTTGACTGACGTTTGAAGTTTGATTTAACAAAATGTTTATTATTGAGGTTGTAGTTTGCAATGGTGTTGAACTGGATTGTGTGACACCACCGCCACTAACTACCTAAATCATAAAATTAACACCACTCTGAAAGTTTAAATGAAAACTGAACATATACAGTCTAAACTTCATCAAGGGAGAATATGTAGCAGAGCTATTACACTGCATTGCATCAGTTCATATACTGTATAGCTAATAAAGTGGCTGACTAAAAGTAAAGAATGGCCCCTTTCAGAGAGTGATATTATTATATAACATATAAGTAGCATTTTAATATTGCTGTTAGTTGAGGTGGAGACAGTTTTAACATTTTATATTGGGCCATTTAGTTTAATCTATAACTGCATTTTATAGGCTGATCATACTCTGCTTTATATGTAAATCTGTAAGTAAAAAAAAATGATATGAGACAAATGTTGAGGAGTGAAAAGAGAAGTCAAAAGTATTTCTTGTGGTAGTAGTCTAGTAGCGATCAGTCTGGAGACAGATGCTCTTTTATATAAGTTTATTACAAACTCAGAATAGTACAATTACAGAATGCAAATGACGTGTCGTCTTAGACCTGCAGATACAAGGACACACTGTGGACACACTCTGGCACTTACTTCCTTCACAAAGAGGACATTAATATCTCAGTTACACAACATCCTTTCACAATCTCTTCACATTGTTTAGCTGGAAGATGACCACATAAGGTCAAGAGGCAAAATTCCGGAAAGTTCCTCTTGTTTTTCAGGAACAGATCTATTTTAAGGCAGAACAACAAGGCTGGAATGTTCCAAACACTTGGCCAATTCTAAACTATAAAATAACCCTTTAATCATTGGACTATTTTACCACTACATAGTAAAAGTATAGCGTAGAATAAAATGAATAGTAAAGTAAAAATACAACTATACCTGTACTTCCACTTAAAAGACTTTAGTGGCATCTACCCAACACCCTTGCCTCGAGAAACTACAGTGGCTACGAGATAGTCCCTGTCTAGAACCAGTGTTTAGTTTGTCTCTTCTGGGCTACTGTAGAAACAGTTCAAGTGGTGTGCTTTGTAAAAGAGGTAACACACACATAACGATCCTTATCTTCTGTGGTCAGGATACTTCGTGTGTAACAAAGCACTGTCAGGTTCCTCTAAATCTTTCACACTGGACCTTTTAATTTGAGTAAATGTGTGTATGTTCACATAAGATAAGATAAGATTAACTTTATTGATTCACACTGGGGAAATTCACTTATTACAGAAGCTCACAATATACAAGGTGGGTCAGAAAAATACTCCTTAATAAATAAATTAATAAATGTTGGCTTCCTGGTGGCTCAGCTAGTAGAGTGAGCTCCCCATGTACAAAAGGTTGAGTCCTTCCTGCAGAGACCCGGTTCTGACTCCGGCCTGTGGTCCACGGACGCTTCCTTTGCTGTGTGTCGTGCCTCTCTCTCCGTGCTTCCCTGTCTGTCTTCAGCGATCCAGCCATTCCGAAGTGAGTTCATTCAGCTGGGTCTCCCTCTGTAGCCTGGTTAGCGCTGTTAGCTCCTCCATCTTCCTGGGGAGAGCTCATGATAACAGGGTGCTGATCTGTTCTAAAATCTCTTGTTGTGATTGTTTTATCTAAGCTCCTCTAAATTCACACCAGAACAATTACATTTAATCTTTCAATTATATATCTATCTGTATCTGTAACCACTTATCCTCATCAGGGTCACGTGGGGCTGGAGTCTATCCCAGCTGACTTAGTGTGAGAGGCGGGTGTAGTATAAAAATAATGAGTGCTGCTTATTTTTATTGAGTGAGTTTTCTAATTTTCTTATTGATTGAGTGGTTGACAATTTTTCTGATTTTCTTAATGCATGCACTACAGTTTCTCTGTTGTTTTTAACAAGTATGACCAACAAGTATAACCAAAGAGAAGAGCACTATGCACATGAGCTGAAACACTTAAAATGGTGAAGTATAAACACTGAAGCACTGTGAAAACCTACTGGATGTATAACCTTTTAAATGTGAAATATAACCCTTTTGAAGAACTGGAATGCACATATAATCACACAGAATGCTGTAAAACAGGTAGATAGCAAAGCACAATGTTTTAAGTAGAATTGGCTCATGTGAGCACACAAGATTAATGAAGTAGTGAGCGCTTGATTTTTTAGTAAGAGTTTGACGTGATGTGTGAACTATGCAACAGTGTGAAAATCTATAACCGTGTGAAAACCTATAACAGTGTGAAATTTATAAAACGTTTTAAAAAATATAGTTGAAGAGATCTGTGACATAATGGTGTAAGAAAAAGCAATAAAAGGTTTTTAAAAAATAGAACCACAGCAAAACAGAATCTAATGGTGTCAGCCAGAAAAGAATAAAACAAAAGAAAAAAGATCAAAATGTGTAAAACAAGACACTATTAGAGTGGAAAACCCCCAAAGGTGATAAGAGCAAACAAAGTAAAATTTAGAAGGAGCAAGACACCATTGGAGTGGAAAAACCCCAAACTTGGGACCGCCCCTGAGGTCTCAAGAGTCCAAATCGAATGGAAAATTACACCATTATGTCATAGAGAAAGTTTGGTCAAAAATAGGCAGGACATATGAAATTTGCATGAAATTCAAGCATATATAAGGTAAAGCCCAAGTCAGCGAATTCAGTTCATCCATGGGGGACTCGGGCTCTTGTTGTCTGCAAAGATAATAAAGAGCTCTTTCTGCTGCCTATCCTGATGAATCCTGAGTGTTATTTTCTACATCAGTAGAGTAACACTATTTGACCTGATTTGGACCTGAAAATTAGGCAAGTCGTGCAGTCTTCTGAACAAAGGACAATGTTGGGGACCGTGACACAACACGGGGTACACCCTGGACCCTGTTATATTGCTCTCTACTAAGCCACCAGACTTCATTGACAAAAACCCTCATTTGACCTTGCAGAATATAGTGATCTCTGATTGACCACTGCCTCGATCTGCACAAACAAACATTAGAAACAGAAGTCAATCAATAACCCACAATATAATTATATCATCCATTCATTCATTTTCTGTAACCTCTTATCCTCATCAGGGTCATAGGGGGCCGGAGCCTATTCCATGGGCGAGAGGCGGGGTACACCCTGGATAAGTCACCAGTTTATCGCGGGGCAGATAGAGACAAACAACCATTCATACTCACATTTAATTTAGAGTCACCAGTAACCTGCATGTTTTTGGACCGAGAGGAAGCTGGAGTACCCGGAGAGAACCCACACAGACATGGGAGAACATGCAAACTCCACACAAAGGCCCCAGCTGAGGTTCAAACCAGGAACCTTTTTGCTGTGAGGCGACAGTGCTAACCACTGCACCACTGTGCCCCCCTCAGTCATATATCATAGTATTTTTTATTTTCTTTTTTGCAATGATTTCTTTCCAATGATTGTTTTGTAGTATGCAAACCATTTGTTGTCTTTTTTCTCTGGTTCCAAATTGTTACACCTGTATTCTAAACAGCCTTCTTTGCATTAATGCACTTAATTGCCATGCCAATGAAGAAAGCCTGGATTATAATTTGGGAGTCAGTGAGACAGAGAGTGAGGACATGTCGGAAAATAAGCAGAACAAGAGAAGGGGAGTGATTGAATTGAACTTGAAGCATTGGTAATTTATTTGTTCACGACCACGGACGAGGTGCATTATTGAAGGGAAATTGAATTGAGGTAGATAAAGGAGGGGCGATGACTCGGACATAAGTGGAGGAGTGAGAGAGTGCAAGGAGTGAAGAAGGAGGACAACAAATAGAGTTACTGTTTGTCGTGCCAATAAAGAACAGCCTATTTGGAGAGAGAGAGGAAGAGAGAGAAAGAGAGAGAGAGAGAGAGAGAGCTGTTCTGGCTTTCATCAGTCACATCTCGCAGTGGGAGGGGGGACTGAAGCGGCTGCCTCGGAGCTCTTCGGTAACGGAGACAGTAGACGGCACTGACTCACACCGAGGATCCACATCACCCAGCACATTTTAGACTCCACCTGACCTGCAACCTGACAGGAGAAGATGGTGAAGACATAGCCTGAAGGAACTTTCCTCTGCTGCACGGGCAGTCTTCAATCCGCGCTTGACAGCACATTTCTCTCAAATTGGGGCTTTAACTAAAGTAAGAATGTATGCTGATCATTCATAAACAGCAGATGGCGATGAGTTGAAATATCACTAAAACACATCTGAGTGTGTTGGAACGGGACGAGGTGTTTTCACTCACGAGAAAACTTCCTTTCCATCAGTGGCGGAGCTTCTATTTTTTTAGCTTTAGTTTTGTCCAAAATCACCAGACCCCCTTTTTCCTCCTTCACCACCTCCACCTCCTTCTCCTCCTCCAACCATCTCCACTTGAGAAAACAGCCACCGAGGAGACGAGACTCCAGCCTGCCTGCCTGCCTGCCTGTCTGTCGGTCAAAGGGAATGAAAATAACATTTTAAGGATCGGATCCTCACAAGGATGCTACTCCCGCACAGACACTAGACGGTCCAAACAGCCGCTGCCAATATGTTTAGGCGAGGTAAGAGACACAGGATTCACTTCTGTATGTTGCTGCTGCTGATGTGGAGCGCGTGTGGCTGTTTTTTAGTGTCGATATATGTGTGTGAGTTGGTATAAATTCTTGGAGCGTTTTATTTTTTAATATTTGTCTAAATGGAGTCTCAGAGGAGCTTCTCCGTGCTGCGTTAACAACTTGCCAGCCGTCCTTTTTACCCGCTGTCACAGCCGGGGATGGAAGAGGGGAATTAAATATTTATCCACTTCATGTAAAAATTATTCTTAAAATAGCGAACAGCTGCCGCACTGCAGTTTGTAGGATTCTACCTGCACGAGGATGGCTGGTGCTGGGGATGCGCGCGCCAGTGTGCGCGAGAGAGAAAAGAGGGAGAAAAAGAAAGCCAAGGCGTGAGGATGAGAATGTTTGAGTAAAAGTTTAAAATTGTGCTTTTCTGTAAAAGTTTTGGGGCACTTTGTGTGCGCATATGGCTGGAGTGCGCGTGCGCCCTTGTGTGTGTGTGTGTGTGTGTGTGTGTGTGGTTACGTTGGCGCGACAGATTGAGCCTACCAACAGCAGGATATTTTGTGCCCTACTGGGAGAGGAGAGGAGAGGAGGGGGGGGGGAGAGGAGAGGAGAGGAGGGGAGAGGAGAGGAGAGCAGGGGAGAGGAGGCTCTCCCGGTGGACGAGTGGAAAGAAAACAACAGCGCGCACCCAGCACTCCTGCTGTTTACCATCTCACTGTGAAGTTTTACCGTGTGTGTGTGTGTGTGTGTGTGTGTAGGCCTGTCTGTCGACAGGGAAGCTTCATATCCCACCTTGCTGCGCGTGCACGAGCGTACACGTGTGTGTGACAAAGGAGGAGGTCCAGTTAACAAACACCCAAGATTGACAAATTATTAGAAATAGACTCATTCAGTCAGAACAGTGATGGGAAATATGAAAACACACACACACACACACTCACAAAATATGCACCACGCAGAGACATTTTAAAGAGAAGTATTAGAAGTGGTGACTCATCTGCCAATCCACCCCACCACCCGAAAAAAAAAAAAAAAAAAAATAGTTGGGTGCGAGTGAAAGGCAGATTGTCAAGGTGCTGTTTTGTGATGAGTGGAGCGCACGGCTGACTGAACCCTGAGAACATAATAGAAAACATTTTTTAATAGAGACGCTGGAAGTCTGTCATTTGTCATTTGAATGCAGCACTAAAGCTGAGGAGGGAAACAAACACTCGTACACCCATGCACATCATTATCTATTAACTCACTTGGTTGGCCCGAGTCAGGGCACAAGCTGGGCGATCTCCTCATTAAGGGTGGGACCTAATGGGCTTGACAGAGGGCTGATTAGTGCTGTCCTTGTGTATGTGTGTGTGTGTGTGTGTGTGTGTGTGGGTGACAGAGCAAAAGAGAGACACAGTGCTCGCTGGCTAGAGGGAGACAAGCTTTAATTTTAATCTTCCTGTAATTTCAGATGGATAGCACCCACCCATGTACACACACACACACACAGACACACACACACAAATACACGACGCACAGTGGTGATGGCTGATGCTTTGCTTTGTATCTCCTCCTACAAATATGTGGCTGTCAGTAACAATAATAAAATTCTGAGTAATTGTGCAGTCTGCCTGAGATACAGTTATCTATGTCTGTCACCTTTACCCAGAGTATCTCTCTGCGGTGGGATAAAACAAGAGAGAGAGAGGGGGAGGCAAAGGAGGATAAGTGTTTTTGTGTAATGAAACTCCCTCTCTCTTTCTCTTTGTCTGTCTCTCATTCTTTCTCTATGTCTCTGCTTGGCTGGCTCCTGCTGCCAGCCTCAGTCTGAGAGGAGAGAGAGAGAGAGAGAGAGAGAGAGAGAGGCCTGGCAGGCTGATTGGCTACTAGCTGGCTGGTTTGGGTAGCTGCCGAAGCTTTGTTTCCCAGCTTGTTTGAAGCTGGATTTGTTTCCCTTACTTGACTTTGCCTCTGTCTCCAACTCTTCAGTTGTCTCTCATTTTATCTACAGTTTTTTCAAAGTCACGTACACACTGACTGTGAACAAAAAAACATGCCAAACCTGAAATTTTGTTATGAAAAGAAAAAATCTCTTTTATTAAGAAAGACACAAAAGGAAGGCTTCATCGTGCTCTGTCACACACACACTCAGAGCTGCATTTTGATTTCTGTGTTTTCTGCTAGGTCTGCAACCAACAATTATTTAATTATTGACTAATCTGGCGATTACTTTCTCTATTAATCAATTTGACTGTAAAATGTCAGAAAAATGCTCATTATTTCCCAAAGCCTAACGATCTGATGGCTTTTAATTGCTGTTCTACTCAACCAACAGTTCAAAATCCAAAGATATTCCCTTCACTCAGACATATATGAGAGAAAAACATCAAATCTTTACATTTAGGAAGCTAGAACAAACAAAAATCTTAAAGCTTAAAAAATGGCTGCAGATAATTTTTCTATCAATCACTTCATTGTTTTATGTACTTTTTGTTTCATATTTCTCTATTTCATGCAAATTCTATTATTAAGGAATTAACTGTAATTCATTGAGTGCCCACTTGAGGCTGGCTACAGAACATGTCAGTCTCCATAAGTCCCCATGTTGTTACAGCCTGGTACAAAAAACAGTTTTGGTCTCTATAGCTAATTTCCCCGTTCATGACAACTGTACTGAGGGTGAATTTTTATACAACTCACCTGTTCAAATGATATTAAGGCTTAAAGTTATGCAGAATTAAGAGCGTGGACGCTTTGATTGACAGGTAGGTGGCGTTACAGATGACTTATTTGAACACCCAGGCATCATTCAGCCCACCTCAGGTCTGCTGATGATCCACGTCTTAGTTGGTATTAGCCAGGAGGTGGAATTAGCAGGACAGCCATATTATAAAATATTATAAATAAATAAAATATATTATATTATTATATTATTTATTATTATAAATATTTATAAATGATTCATTTACACTTTTCTATTCTCTTGCTCCATGTGACTAAGAGCAAGAAATGAATGATGTTTTTTTTAACTAATATAGTCCATTCTTCTTATGCCAAAGCTCAGCACTATACATCTATGATTTTCCTTTTAGAAAACTGCAGATTTAATTAAGCATTTTTCCACATCTAATCTACAATTACACTCATAAATCACAGGTAAGCCCATGATCTCATCTAGAAAACACCATCATTCAGTGTCAGGTGATTAGAGTCAGAATGGGTGGATGAATTTAAGAGTAAACACGCGGGTGAAGCATCAGGGTCCTGACAGTGGTGGATCAGACAAACAAATCAGCTGTAATTGATCAAAACAAAGGTTTTAAAAGCATTTTGATGGACGGGCGTTCCTGGAAACAGCGTCATAGTCTGCTGCAGCGCCATCGTTTACTTTCAAACGAGGCCAAATCATCTCAGCCATTATGGCATACTATTTAAGAATAAAATATACAGTAACAGTGATGGCATCATTTTGAGGCTTTCTGGAGAGACTCCTGCAAGTGTTTATTAATCAGCAAACTGCTGTCTGTAATTTTATGTGTTAGCAGTTTCTAGAGCTAAAAAATAAGAGAACCGTAAGAGTATGCAAACATTTGCCAAATGGGCTGTGGAAATTGGACATTTGTGCTGGTGGCTGAACTGGAGTGAGAAATAAATGCAGTGATTTTGAAGTCATCAACACAGAGGTGTGAAGTGCCAATTAAAAATGGTTGTTTGCCAATACAGTTTGTAATATTCTTTAATTTGAAGGTATGAGGTACTTATCCATAGTCAGTGTATATGTAGACAGCTGTTGGTACACTCCCAGTTTGGAGAGGCAGTGTATGCTATACTGTACTTAGAACATTTTCACTGCTTTACTTTATCATTTATATTGGTAACATAATATCCTTATGGGTGGTACAGTGGTGCAGTGGTTAGCACAGTTTTTGTAGATGGAGGCAGTGGTCACACAGAAAGATCAGCTGGGGCCTTTCTGTGTGGAGTTTGCATGTTCTCTCTGTGTTTGCGTGGGTTCTCTTTGGGTACTCCAGCTTCCTCCCACAGTCCAAAAACATGAAGGTTAACAGGTGTCTCTGATTCAATGTGAGTGTGAATGGTTGTTTGTCCCTATGTGCCCTGTGATGAACAGGCGACTTGTCCAGGGTGTACCCCGCCTCTTGCCCAATGGGATAGGCTCCAGCCCCCTGTGACCTGATGAGGATAAGAGGTTACAGAAAATTAATGGATGGATGATATAATTATATTGTGAGTTATTGATTGACTTCTGTTTTTAAACTGGTTAGTGTTGATCCAAACTATAATGTTTGTTGCTGCAGATCGAGGCAGTGGTCAATCAGCGATCACTATATTCTGCAAGGTCAAATGAGGGTTTTTGTCAATGAAGTCTGGTGGCTTAGTAGAGAGCAATATAACAGTTTCAATGACCTGTCAGATGTGAGCTGAAATACATTATGTACAGCAGTGCATTGCTTAGCTTCCGTGGTAATACACCAACTATGGATAAGTACCTCTACAGCCACACTTCAAATAACCCGAACTATCCTTCAACACTAAATTCAGACATTCAAATTTAAATATAATTTAAAGGTTTCAGTCTACAGCAGGTCTGACCCTGGATTAAATTGCTACAACATGATTTTAAATTGAGTTTTGTGTGAGCTGTGTGATAGTTTGACATTTTTGTCATGTGTGTAAACACCCTTGAACAAGTACAACTCCTATTTCTTGATTTGTGAACTTGAGAAGGCTTGACGCTGTCTTTTTTCTCTTCTTATCATCTTCTTAATTTGATTTCATCCTCTTGCTTTTGCTCTCGGCCCCCACTGAAGAATATACTATAATCTACGAAAATTTGCAATATAAGTCGTGAAATGTTCCGCGATATTACCTTCAGCCATGATAATACACAGCTAACCTCAGCTCGGCACTGAAATTCCCTGATCAATATCAATATATGATGGTAAAATTGCAAGTCACTGTTCATTCAGACTACAGCCTCAACCTCACTTGAGGGCCAATGGCTTTTTCTGGCCCCAAATGTGAATAAGGTCTGGCTTATTATGAAATTTTCCAGCAGTATTATGGGGGACCTGTGTGAAATAATATTTCATCTTCAAACCTGCTTTCTCATAGGATGAATGCCATTTGATTGACGCTGTTCTAAACATATTATCGTACAGTGTATCTGATGGCATTGCGACAAAGCGTAATGTCACATCCCCTCTCTCTGAGCTGACAGTTGCGTTGGCACACATACATTTTGCCTGCAGGCCATTGTCAAAACTACAGTGAAACAATTAGAAGCTGCTGTTGCTGTTTTGTGTCACTCTGAGTGGGTGTGTGTGTGTGGGTGAGAGTGTGTGTGTGTTTACTTGCATCTATGATAGCCTTGGTGGATGATAATAACATATGGATTAGTGACAAAATGTTTATTCGGGTCGTGAAGCACCAAATGGCGGGATAATTGAGTGCTGAGATTGATCCAAATTTGCTCTTGCAGTACCACCATCCTGAGGCAGTGGACAGATTTCACAGATTAGGCAGAGCGACAAAATACAGGGAGTGTGGTACCTTGTGTGGATACATCATATTAGACTAAATTATCGTGGGATTTGATGACTGGAATGGAATTTATATGATAATCAATTACATCTCTGATGCAAGTCACAGCAGAGAACAGGATGAAACGCATTGCCACACACTCCGCCACACACAGCGAGCGTCCGTGCGATGGCCGTGCATATCAATGACCTTTGCAACCGCTCCCTCTGCCTGATCTCAAGGTCACTCACAGACTCCTTCTTTCTTCTGCTCTATCCTGAGCTCCGTGTGGTCTGCCTGCTGAATTCTGTTTTATCATCAAGTTGCACAATAATTTTGTGGAACGTGCATAGCATTTACAATCGATGCACCGTGTTGAAATGCCTTAAAACAATTACAGGGACTCGTGTTTTACAGCTCCAAGCTTCTAAAGTGGTGAACTCTGAGAAACACAATGCGAGAAATAAAGAAGAGAAATGCTGAGGGAACAGGAATTGTTTTGATGCTAAATAAACAAACACCAAGTGCTACAAATTAAGCTGTATACAGACCATGAAATGGCATTTCACAACAGCCCTGTGCTGTTTTATTTCAACTTTTTTGCCAAACAAACTCCATCACACATTTATATTTATGTGCAAACATGCTGTTTTGCATTTTCAGTGTTTTCCAGTGCAAAGTTAATGGAGCCAGCCAAAGCAAAGCAAACATTACTCTGTACATTCTTACATTGTTCAAACAAACCCCCTCAAAAAAGGTGCTAAAAATCATAAAGCTAGCACAGCAAAATGAACCAAGTATAAAGGTCTATGTCTCAATTACCCTTTCATTAGATTCATACCACTTGTTTAATTGCAGCTGCAGTAAAGTTCTTGCTGAACTGTTGCTAAATATGGTCCACCAATTTGCCTATGAATCTCAGGGATTCACCTTGAGAGCCGGCTGCACACACAACAGCAAGGTCCTGTGTGAATAGAGTGCCCAATCAAATGAGATTACTCCCTAACAGGAGCCCTGTGGAGGCCTCTGATTGCAGGTTCACATAGCAACAGCAAGGGCCAGTTGTGCATGTGCTGCATGTGTGCATGCGGGTGGTTCAAGGAAACAAGGAGTGAGATATGTGCAGCGTTTCTGGATGAAAGGGATACAAATGTGTGTGATCGCACGGCAAAAACGTGATGATCACAAGGATTTTATGAGTTGGTGTGTTTGTGCGTGAGCCTCGGGGACAGTTAATGTAAATATCAGAGCTGGAGGATGAGTTATGAGTTATACTGTATTCCAAACAGATCCTGATGCAGACATGCAGAAAGAGAGGGAAGGCAGAGAGAGAAAGTGTGAGACAGCCTGAAAGATGGACACAGGAAGAAAATGAGCGATTATTTGGAAACAGACTTCACCTGGAGGATAAGGGAACACAGAGAGAGAGAGAGCGAGAGAGAGCCAGTGGCGAGTGAAAACTGAGCTGACGAGAGCTGATTGTGTGTGTGTGTGTGTGTGTGTGTGTGTGTGTGTGTGTGTCCGGACCAGGAACTTTTCTTGTCTCCAGAGGGAGAGACAGCTGGACAAACCAATCGCTGTTTGCTTAATGAAGTAAATGAGCCACTGTTATTCATAGTATTGCTGGGATGTATCTTATAAGCCATAAACTTTCAATGTATAGACATGTTTGAAAATAGAGATTTTCTTTCTCAGAGTGTGATTGATATGAAACTCATGTTGCTGCATGTACAAAGCTAACTTAGCTTAGCATTTCAGCCTTGTTGCATCATACATAGAACTGTGAAAATGACAATTTGTGACTGTATGTATGTGTTTGAACTGTTTCTTAACAAACAGCAGTTATACTGTAAAGCAGGTTGCAAGATTGGTAAGCACTTCTATGTCTGTCAAGTGAAGCTAATGTGGAAGTGCCAAAAACTGCAGTTACTCAAATGTCCACTTAAGGCTGGCTACAGAACAAGTCAACCTCCATAAGTCCCCATGTTAAAATGTCCAACTTCATAGCAGAAATAAACATGTTTAGAGCCTGGTACAAAAAACAGTTTTGGTCTCTATAGCTAATTTCCCCGTTCATGACAACTGTACTGAGGGTGATTTTGTATACGGTGTGTGAATGTGTATGAATGCTTAGCTTCTAAAACTGATGAGCAGTTGGCATAGCTAATAGCTAATGCCATCAATGTATGAATGGTCAGAAGAATAGAAAAGCACTTCATCAGTACAGTCCATTTACCAAAAAAAAAAAAAAAAAAATCAAAAAAAAAATCAAAAAGCCAGTTACTTTGATTGACAGGTTTTGGATTAGAGGCAGGACTGCCAAGAAGGCAGTGGCCAGAGCCACCACACATCTTCAGAAACCTGTGGGTGACGTCACTGATACAATGCCCACATTTTATACGTCTTCTCAACATCAGGGAGTCACTGCACGTAATTTTTGTTTGTTTAAAAAAATAGGGCCAACATGTAACTTCCCTGTAAAACCACAGATTTCTTGTCATGAATTTGTTAAACAAATGAGATATAACGTGTCAATTAATGAACTCCAGAGGTTGTAAGGATACTTTTTTTCACTGTGGACAGAAGGCTAGCTGTGTAACTAATGCACCATCAGATTGACTGAAAATGTCGGACTGTTCCTTTAAACTGAAGCCATCAGCCTGCACATAATTGTCAACTTACTGAAACTAGCCTTAAACTCTCATATTTGTTCATTGTTCCTGAAGCATTAGTCAAAAAGTGATGCAGCATTCTGGATGAACACTCACCACATACCACGTTTCTGCACTCTCACAAAAAATAAATAATCTAATCCTTTGTGTCTAACTCCCATGCAGGATATATCTCCTTTACCCCCCCCCCTCAAATCTCCTCTCCTCCCATGTGTTCTCCTCTGTAGCTGGTTCGCTCTGTACCTGTTGAATAATTGATAGCTGTTTTGGTTTCCGATAAGGCGTTTGGGGTCCACAGCTCTCAGCAGTATGGGCTTGCTGCTTTCCTCACGGCAGATCACACGGCTCGAGTCCATCTTTTCACTCACCCTCTTCACTCTGCCTCCCTCCTTTTTTTTAATCTCCTCATTTTATTATTTTTTATTCCATGTGCCAGTTATTCTGATGTACGCCGTCCACACTCTCTGTGATATGTTTGCATGCATGTACTGTATTGCGGCCAACAGCTCCTATTCTGGGTTTTATTCTAGATAAGCTTTTGATATCCATCTGATTACAAACAAGCCTGCAAACATAAATAAGTGGATTTTTTTGGATATTACCATGGAAACAGAGCTTGAAGAGACAGAAAAATAAGTCAATAGGATAAGATTTTTTAACATGCCTCCGAAAAGTGTCTCTAACTGCAGCAGTCCTGCTATCACATGCAGATTGTTGCATGGGATCTGACTCAGGATCTGAGCTTCACCCTGGTGTTTACAAGAGTTGGACAAATTCTGGCATCACTGGCAAACTTTTTCTATACTGTCCACCATATTCCTGACACTGTTGTTCCTCTGAGATTCCTTGACGGTGGTAAACATGAGGGTTCTTCTGAATAATATGTCATTTGATTGGCCAATCAAATAGGTGCACCATATTTCTACCGCTTACCTGAAGATCATCACAGTGAAAGACACAACTCTAAAGCCTTTAAACTCACTGATCTGTTACTCTGATTGGCCTTCCTGGATTATACTGTATTTCATTGTCAAACCATTACAAAGGTTACCTGACAAGGACCTCTAGTGGATGTAGATGTAGCATGACATTGTTAGAGCAGTGAGGCACTTTGTAGGGTGGAGGTCTGGGTGGATAGCGGGGTCAGCAAACTGTGACTTTCACTCGAGAGACTGCTGATCATTTCTAGTTTCCTAACAACAGATAATAATAACAGATAATTTTCCTTTACAGCTGTTCTCAAAGCTGAATCTAAATGTGTAAATACAATGTGTGGAAAGCACTGATGATGATGATTGTGTTGCTGTGATGATTTTTTGACTGATTTCATTGATATATTGAATCATATATTGAATATATATATTGAAGCATCTAGTGTTATTTTACCTCCGTGGAGTCCTGTTGTCCTGATTTGCATTTAAAATTCTCATCAAAATTCAAACCTCTTTTATAGTTAACAAACATGCTGCATTCCATCTCACATTGATTCACAATGAAGCAGTGTTTGTGCCTCATAGATAAAAGTAATTTTCCATTCATTATTTACGTTGTTTTGTCTACCCCTGCAACAAATCTCAAATGGAGCATTTGGGTATCCCAAAATGTATTAGTGTATTAATATGCATGCACAAACGCTGCTTTACAACCTTGCTTCTTTATTTGTTCCCTTGGCTCCTCTGCTTTTCTGCCTCACTCTCTTTTTTCTGCTACCTCTGTGCAGTAAAGTGTTTAGAGCCTCTATTGGCTGTTTCCCAGCATGTGGGGAATTGAAGGAGACGGGTTAAAGAGGGAGAAGAGTTCATCAAACCCAGGACAACAAGTCAATTCACCCTGATTTACCACATCACTCCCCTTCTGTCCCACAGTGTTCCAATACACTCACCTGAACATGTGTGTGTGTGTCTGCAAATGCATAATCTCTCCAACAGTCACATGCAGACACACTCACAAGCTCTCTTTTACATTTCCTCCCTCCCTCTCTGTACTGCGGTACAGACAGACAGGAGCGGCAGCAGTAGCAGGTCTTACATAACTATATCACTGCATTAACGAGCCCATCTGCCTCCGACTGGTGCTTACACTTCGAGTTAGAGCTCAGTTAAAATGATACACACTTAATACGAGTGCGCAGAATATGAGAGCACCTGAGCTGTCCGTACGAGCAGACTGACCAGGTGAAAGACTCCCCGTCGTTTGTCTCCACTGAGCACATTTTCATTGTTTACAAGGAGATTTTACTCCAAATAAATGAAACATGAATGCATGTCATTTGCAGTTTTATTGCCATTTTTAACTTTGAAGTTCCAATCAAGGCAAAAAGCAATTGGCATTCGCTCAGTTGCCAGTTTATTAGTTGCTGCCAGCTTACAGGCTAATACAACAGCCCTGCATTAAATCCTAAACCCTTCATGACGGTTGATGGAAAATTTTAAACACTTCACGTCAGTATAGCAGCCTCAATAATGATCGTATATTTGACTATAACAACTCTGTAAAACACAACTGAACAGGACTGCTCAGTCAAAGTTAGCTTTAGTGTAGCTAATAAACCGACAACAGTGTACATCTTTGAATTGTTTCTGTTCCTCTGTCTAGAGCTGAAACAGTCGGTCAGATGATAAGTGGAGTGACAGAAAATAAGTCACCAACGATGATTACTGAGTCATTGCCAGCTGGCATTTACTAAGCAAAAATGTCAAACGTTTCTCTAGTTCCACTGTCTTAAATATAAAAATGAGCTTTTTTCTTCTGTTGTTTGAAGAAATCACAATGGTATTTTTCAGTTTTTGATGTTTTATTAATTAATATTTAACAGCTCCACCTCTGTCACATACTTCCTCTGTTCTGTTTTAGGGATCTGGGTTGTACAGCAACAGACACACACACACACACACACACACACACACACACACACACACACACACACACACACACAGGCATTTGCCAGGACCCACCAGTGAGTTTAATGAATTTCATCCTGATCCATTTTTACTGATGCTACATCCAAGTCCTGACTAAGTTCCTAAATTAACACGGGAACAAACAGGGAAAAGCCAAAAAATGACTTCATATTGCAAAAAAAAAAAAAAAAAGCCCACGTATAGGTGCACCAGCACTCACCACACAAAGACACTGACGCATGAAATGGCTGAAATTAGAAGAAGCTTCCAGTTCGTGGGAGTTTGTGTTTGATGTGTGCTTCAGAGTGACGAGAGGAAGTAAAGCTAGAGTGATGTGAGAGAACAGGAGATGAGAGACGTGTGAGAAAGTGTTGTTTGTCTGCTGCCACAGCTTGTTTGTGTCTCCGGTCTGAGTCTCATTATGGCATTGAAGCTCTTGTGTGCATATGAGCTTATGTATTCACGTGTGTGTGTGTGTGTGTGTGTGTGTGTGTGTGTCACACTTAGCCTTACATAATGATCAGGTTCTCAGCTGTGGACACTGTACAGATGAATCCCATGGCGGCCTTTAATTGGATCGAGTGTGAAGGTTTTTCCGGAGCACGGCTAAAAAAAAGTGATCACAGACAAACATTTACGCAGCTGGAAAAGTCCTAAACATGCACTCGGTCTGATATTCAAGTAATCAAATTCAAGCATCATTATTAAACATTACAGCACAAACACACAGTCATTCTCATGACATTGCATTTATATTTTAGACAGTGCTGACAGAATGAGTGAGTCAGAACAATTCAGATGGGATTTTACATATTTAGTTTTAAGCCATATTGAAATCAAAGCTATTTTTAGCATGCACTGAAGGATGAAGAAATAAAATAAATGAAGTATTATGCATGGTACATTGTACATACGATATTGAGGGGATAAATTCAATACAAATACTAAAGCAACCTTTACGCCATCTGCTCCATGTTCAGCAAATTGGAAATGATTTGTATGTTATGTGCTCAAGGTAGAGGCTGTAATAATCCATAGTGAGTTTTCCTTTTATGTAGCGAGCTGATTTTATGTTAGTCATCATTCAAACGGTGGATCATGGCTGGGAATGAAACATCTCAGTGATGACATGTACACAGTTCATTTGCCTTTGAATCATGGAGAGATTACCACAGGTTGATATCGTAAGAATGTTCAGTGTGTGCTGAGAGAGACGACATTAAATATGGTGAGCTTTAAATAAAAGTGTCAAGATGGTATAGCTGTTGTTGATAGAGCTGCTTTATGGCTGCGCTGCTGTCCCATGTAAGTGGTGTTTATGGGAGACTTGTCCCTGCAGCATCTGTGTCAGAGGGTGCCAGTCCAGTTAATGTAGAGGGTTTGGGTCTGTTAGAGGATGATTAGTCCAGTGTGTGCATGTGTGTGCGTCACAGTGTTACAGCAGTGAGAGGGAGGAAGGGTGAAGACATCTACAGCGCACCCTCCGAACTCCCTCTCCCCCCTTTAACCAATAATGCATTAATCTTCTTAAGCTGTCAGCATGACCTAAAACTGATGATGCACAAGTGTGCAGAGAAGAGGAAAAACTCCCGCCAAGTAGACAACAGCTTGTGACTAATAGTGAGTTTAGCACGGCTCAACAAAGCTCATAACTGAGTTGTAGCACCATCACCTTGGCACAATTCAATTACTGCTTTAAGAAAGGTGCTTACCTCAGATGTTTCTGCTCACTCATAAGTCAGTCCAACTCTCTGCCTGGTGTGTGTGTGTGTGTGTGTGTGTGTGTGTGTGTGACCTCCCGGTGAACCAAAGCAGGCCAAAGAACACCGACTTCTGAGACCATTCTTTTTTTTTTTCCCAGATGTGCAATTTAACAGATGGTACCGCTGGCTCATAAGTCAATGTCAGCTCACCCACACAACACAAGACACTCATGTGGTTATGCAGGTGTGAGTTAATGAAAGGTGTGCATGAAGCAGTGTGAAGCAAATGCTGTAACACCGTGGAGGATGTGTGAAACAGCGGAGAAAGGAAAATGAGACATAGGACGAGAGATTCATGATGATGAGCTTCACAGGGCAGAATTTCTTACACCTCTGCCTGCACCTGATATTTGTGATAACAGATGTCTACCTGATAATATGGTGAATTCTAAAAAGCTTGCATGACCTGTGTTGTTGTTACCATTACAACCATGCTACTGCCCCAATAAGGATCTGGCTACACTGCAGTACAGCTGTCATGAAGATGGGCTGCCTGCCCAACTACACCAGCTGTGCCAGCCCAACCATCACTTAATCACCCTGGGAGGGAGGGAAGGAAGGAGTGGGGGGGGGGTGAGTTGCGAGGTTAAAAAAAGGAAAGAACAAGTTGTGAGGGTGAGGAAGTTAGAAACAGAAGAAGAGAGAAGCAGAGAGGAACAATGAAGGAGACAAGTAAAGAAGCGGTGAGGGAAGAGGAGGAGGAGGATGCAGATCCTGCTTAAGCAGGAAGGAAAAGGTGATGGATTTGAGAAGCAAAGGGATGCAAAGGAGGAAAGGATGCATGAGAAAAGCAGCGAGGTGTGAGACGCATGAAAAAGTGGAGCAAGGTGGGAAAAGTCTTGACAGATGAGGGTGGGGTGGAGGCTGAGTGTCGGAGGGAAAGAGTGATGGCAACGGGAGCGATAAAAGGAGAAGAGGAAAGGTGAGAGAGCGATTTGTAAAAGGAGGTGAGGGAGCTGAGGTGGTGAAAAACGCTACTTCCAATGCTGCAGAATGATGAAAAGGACGAAGGGCATAGTGTGAACGAGATGGAGCTGGATGGAGGAGAAGATGATGTCAAACATGTTTTAGGTCGATTTCTCAGCCGGCCGGATCAATACCGCTGCAATCAATCTTGTAATAGCACGAGCAGTATGCAGCCACACAGCACGCAGCAGTGTATTTAGCAGACAGTAACTTCTGACAGACTCAGCACCTGCTCTGACTCCGAGGTCTGACTGCACTTAACATCTCTTAATGAACTACACCAAATGTCACAGTAAACATTAAACTGAGGATGAATCAGATGACCTTTACAGAAAAAACCCAAACATCATTATTGTGCATCTCTGTCTTTTTCTCTCTTTGCTACCGACTGACCGATCAAACTATCATATTCCTCTGACACGTCCCCTCTCTCCCTCCTCTCTCTGAATATGTGTGACTAACATCATATCAGGCAATGACTCTCAGAGCAAATTATCTGTCCCCAGGGCAGATTTGTGCTGCACTGCTCCCGATTTAGGACAACTGAGACGAGTCCATTTGTCTGTATCGTAAAGACAGGTTATTCTTTATCTTCACACTGCCTGACGCTGATTCTACGCCAACGGAACGATCACCGTTGTGTGAGTGTTAAACTTAAACATATTTTTATTGACATGATAAATATGTCCGTGAGTTAAAGTGAGTCGTTTTGCTCTAACCCGATCAGTCAGCAGCCATTTATCTGAGCACATGAAATCCTGGAAAGCTTCAGCCTGTATTGAACAGAATCACATTAATTGACTCAGAGCTTGCAAAAACTAATTGATATGGACAACTCCCACGAGCTGCAGCAGTACTGCAAAGACCACTTTAATTTATTTACATGGTAAGTTACCTGAGGCTACGAGGGCTGCAAGAAACAAAATATTGATTTCTGGAACTTCTAATGGGGATCAAAATAAACCATGAAAACAGAAGACTAATCTGTTTTTATTCACCATTGTGAAAAAAAGTTTATTTGAAGAACAAAACAAATGAACGATGAAATGAAACATGAAAAATGCAATCATATTCAATAATCGCTTTTTGCATCCTATCATAAATGTAAAAAATGTGAAGCCATTTTAAATATGACAGTAATACAGAGCGCCACAGTTCTGCCCACCTCCCCTCTCAGGGTGTGTTTTTTCCCCCTCTGCCTCCTCCTACCTGCCCCGTCTCTTACCATCTGCCTCCTCTGCTAGTCTGAGGGACCTTACGCGCCGAGTTCAGCGACAGATCAAGACAGCTACATCTTCTCCAAATGTCATTCCGCGAGCATTTCCCCAGACACGTTCATGGAAGAGCTTTTCCATGTAGTCACATGTGCATGTGCGCTGCTGCTTGTACGACGTGTGGGAGCTGAGTCTGCTCCTGAAGACGACATATTTTTTTTGTGGATCAGCAAGAACGATAACCAATTATGTCTCATGTGTATGTCATCAGTGTGTCAAAACAGATGACATGTGCTTCCATCGTGAGAAGTGAGGTAGGGTGTATTGTTCAGTTAAAATGGTCCAAACTATTTGGACGAAGTAACATGCAATATAGATGCTAAAACTCTAAACAGTGTCGCGTCATTATGCTTTTCTCTTTAGCTGGGTATTGTTTACCACTACACCCTCCAACAGCCATATTTCTCCTTCCTGCTACAATCCCTCCGTGTTGACCCACGAGTCCCCCGTGGTCCAGAGGCGATGGAGCACAGGCTTACCTTAAAGAGTTAGCATGGTAATACCTTCTGCGATCGGAGTCAGTCAGCCAGGCCGGAGCAGAGTAAAGCCCTCGCTCTACTCACATCAAAGGGGAAAGGGCCATCCACAGCAATCTGAAAGAGGGAGGGAGGGAGGGAGGGAGGGAGAGGGGAGACAGAGAAGGGAGGGAGGGGGGAGACAGAGAAGGGAGGAGGGAGGCTGCCATATATTCCCTTTATCACAGAGAATTTTATGGTTCAGACCTGTGATTCTGAGGGGAATTTTATGGCCTGACCAAAGATGGGCAGCTTCAATTCAAAAGTAGAGCTGTCTCATCACTTCCCAAAATGTGTGTGTGAAAAGTGTGTGTGTGAAAAGTGTGTGTGTGTGGTTGTGTTTGTGAGTTTCGGCCCATTTGTGCCAACCTTACCTTTCTTTACTTTAAAGGCATATTTTATCATCCTGACACTTTATTGTTTATCAATCCTGCTTTGTACGAGCTGATTCATGCACTGCTGTTGCTGTCCGCTCAGACACGCATTTTTAATTTGAACGCGATAAAAATATCAATCCATTTTGGGGGACAACATTGTGTTACAGGTTGGATTTCATGCGTCATTTAAAAGCCAGCGTCCTTGGCACACATACCAGCGCCGTTACTTCTAGATGCACTTGATGTTTTATGGATGGATTATCAGATTACGCTTGTTTTCATAGTCTGACAGAGATATTATGACAGGATGACGTAGGCACAGTGACATATCATAAATGAACATTGGAGTAAACACACCAGTCACTTTGCATTAATGAAACATGTCCTCTAGAGATTACTCATATTCAGTTTTAATTATGAGATGGTCTCACTACACAATAAGCTTCTTATCTGACTATGGGCATCAGTTTATTTCTAAATGAGCCACTGATATACAAACACACACACATACACACACACACACATATAGCACAGCACCTAATGCGACCATTTCTCTTTAGAATTGTGAGTAAATGCTTTGCATTAATTTAAATGCCCCGAGAAGACATTTTCTCAAACAGCGTCTTACGATGAGTGAGTGCTACACGAACACACGGCTTCCTGCCAAACTTTTGGTTATCTCACATGACAGATTTCTGTATATTTGTCTTCTTGTCCTGGGTGTTCTCATTTGTTTAAAGTGACTGGGGCTCAGCTGAAAGAAGATGAGTCACATATTTCTGTACAGGTTTGGATTCTAAAGCAGTTTTGAGTGTCTTAATAAATATCAACCAAGTGTGTATTTCATGTAGTCATAAATATTTAATGTTACAGAGAAAGACTCCCAGTTTGAGACCTCGTTTTCAGGGGTTTTATTACATTCTGGGGGAAACACAGATTACTTTTATTACATTAACATATCAAGCCAGTGCCATGAATTCTGCAGAAATGTTCACACACTGACTGCGGAGAGACAAGGACACGAGGACTGTCTAATACTTACATACTAAATCACTGCCTGTGATCGTGGTCATAAACACAGTGACTGTGTGTCCTTACAGTGTACTTCTGTGTCTTTCCACTTCATAAATCACGAGTCAGCGGCACATTTCTGAATATTTCTCCACATAATTAAATTTACAGGTATTGACAATGCACTTTGCGTCACCAATAACAACAGCTCGAACAGACGAATGGCCTATCATAGATGAAGTAATGACACACTGCAGTATTTCCAATACAGCTAAATACCAAAAACTTCAATGAAGTTTTCGTCGAAGGGCGAGAGCTTCCCACTGGAGCTGCCATTTTGACTAACGTTCACCAATTATACAGGAGAAAAATGGCTTGTAAAAGAGGCAGAGATGCCAAATACTGCATTAATAGCAGCATCAACAGACTGTGCTGAAACTTAATGCAACCACAGCCTGCATATGTGTGGTCAGCCATCAGTGCTCAGTGGATATTGGACACCAGCCCATGGGGCCACAACTGTACAATGTCTGAACTGCAAACACTGCAAGCTATGACATTGTATTGTATTGTCATTGTATTGACAGGGTGCTAGGAAATGGTATATAAGGGTCACAACTAGCAATTATTTTCATCATTGATTATTTTCTCAATGAATCAATTAGTTATTCCAAAAATATGCAGTTTGCAGTGAACACAGAATCACATCACATCATCATACCACATGAGAGAAAACAAGCATATTTATAAGATAAGTTGCCAAGTTGAAAGCCATCCAGCGTCCAGAGCTACCAGCGAGACCGAAGTGAGTTCCCTCAGCCACGTCTCTGTGAGGAACACGATGCTACACTCTCCATAGCCAGGTTAGCTCCTCCATCTTATTGGGGAGGGATCTCCCATTCCCCATGATAACAGATGGTACGCATGGTTTGCGCTTAGATCCAGCTCTGCATCTCCGTCTCCTTCTCCTCACCTCAGCAGGGATCATCGGCCTTTCCACAGAGAGTATGCTAACGCTGTGTAGCACTAACAGCTGTTCTCGAGTGTAAATAAGAGAGCCGTGGCTTTATTTGAACGGGTCACCTGATGTATCATGAAGTATAACGGGAAAAAGGCAAATCACTGATCTCCATAGTTTAAGTCCATGTTTGCACACAAAACAGGGGGGTTGGGGTCAAAAAAACATTTACATTTATGGCATGACTTGCACATGAATCATCATCATCAACTGACTAATTGTTTCAGCTCGATAGTGCTTTTTTATTAAGAATTTAGCAGATAGTTTGTAGATTCTGACAAAAGATCTCGAGGGAGAGCAGAGATAAACGGTTCAGACTGGGTGGAGCGATGGCATCCATAACCTACGTGTAGTCATTACAGTAAACACACTCAACAGCTTTATCTTTGGTTTCTTGTACAGCTAGTGATGCATAAATAGAAACTTAGTCTACTATAGTGCTAATTGCTAAGTACTTAGTATGAGAGCATCATCACAGTAAATATTACATGCACTGAAGTATTCTCAGGAAAGAGCAGTTCACTGTGCTGCTCTCTATTATAGAACAGGCTAGACCCAAAAAAGTACTGCATTATTTTTAGTCTGTCAAACTCCATTGCAGATGCTCTGTCTGTCTCAGTCTCTCTCTCTTTCTCTCTCTCTCTTGCGCGCACACAAAGACATACACACACACAACAAAGTATTGGCCATATTAAATGAAGTTCATTCTACTGAGTATGTTCATTGACTGTGTCACCATGGTATCTGGGATAAACCAATCAATTCCTCTTCATCTACGAGGAAGCTCGAAAGGCACTAAGCCTGTGTACAGAGTGGCATTATGCATTATGGACAGACCAATTAAGAAAGGGAGACAGAACTCCGGATGGAGATGAGACGCTGAGGCAAAAGGCTGAAATGTGGGATAGACGACTATGCAGGGAGACTATGCATAAAGTCAGATTGATGGTGTTGAACAAAGGAGAGATGGAAAAAGAATGATTTGAATAGATGAAAAAGAAAGTGACTCATCGAGCCAACAGAAAGAGATCGATGCAAATGAACAACGTTAAAGTCGAGAGTGTACTGGAGCAGAGAGTGGATTTTTGCAGTGATATAAGCTCGGTCCAATAACTATCACTCTTCCAGCAGTGAGGGAGATGGTACAGTGGAGTAGA
Organism: Sciaenops ocellatus; assembly: GCA_033000465.1. Taxonomy (NCBI): domain Eukaryota; kingdom Metazoa; phylum Chordata; class Actinopteri; family Sciaenidae; genus Sciaenops; species Sciaenops ocellatus. The sequence goes on from CP136870.1 coordinate 2,790,762, forward strand.
TGCTGCTGTTTTAGAATATATAAGCACAGCTGTCGCCTACAGCTAAAGCAGAACGATTACAGCTTAACTCCGTTAACATCTGCTGCTCCCGGGCCAGCGAGAGCAGACCGCTGGAAAATACCGTAGAGACAGGAATTAAAAACAAGGATAGGTGCAGGGCAGGGGTATTTACGCTGTGTCACAGTGTCCATCTTATCTGTGTCACCTCTACTTGTGATCTGTGTCGTCGTCCTACTTTTCAGAGGTGGAAATGAAGGGAGAGAGAGATGCCAAAAAGGGAGAGAGTGAGATGTGTGAAACATTGACAGATGGAGAGGAGATTTTTCACCAAAGCCACAAGGGTCTGCAACACCACCCTGAGAACTGAGCGAGCATGGGCACGCATGCATGAGTGCGTTTGCGCGCGGATGCGTCTGTGTGTGAAAACGTGTGTTTGGCCTCATTAGGAGCTTGTTTGGGTAGGACAGGGCAATGCAACCGTGAGAAGGAGGATCAAGAGGGAGCAAGGAGGAAGCTTGAAGTATAGCGGGGATTGAAGGCTAGTCTCTGCAAAGACTACAAGGGAAGGACATCAAAGAAATGCAAGAAATACAAAGTTAATGGGCTCACTTATATTGTGCAGGGTCATTCATGTAGCCTTGGCTGAACAACACATTTTAAGTAAGTGGGAAAGCAGCTGGGTTCCAGAGAAAGTTATTTAATTTCCCATAAAACATATGATTCACAAGACCATAAATGGTTTCAGTTCTTACATATAGACTAATAGATACTTTGAATTCCAAAGTTAAAATAGCAAACTTAATACACTGCAGCAAAAGTACTGGCATGACTAACATACTGATGATTTCAGAGTGTTTACAGTAAGGGGAATGGTTTTAAAACTTATTCGAGTGCTACTCGAAGAGAGGCCATGCGGTCTTTAAAAGGTTTATTCCTATGGTACCATCAATGTGCTTAGCAATTTTCCCAACGTTCCAACCACACTAAAACGTTTCTTTAGTCCCCTGCTGATATTTTGATTTAAAAGTGGCACTAGAGGGAAAGTCTGAGATCAAAAACTGATGATTCATCCTCTGGGGACCATGAATGTCCTTAGCAAATTTCATGTACTTCTGGAGGTTTCTTGTGTATGTAGTTGACAATTTGCCCCGAGGGTGACACAAGAGGAATGTTTGGGGGTCACCTAAAACACTCATTGTCTGGAAACTGTACAAATCAACAGCTAATTTAATGGAATTAAGTTTTGATATGTAATATGAAATCTCTTCATGACCCAAGGTCATGAAGAGATTTCCACCTTAAAGAAAAAGCATTTCAAGGAGTCTGTCCACTGGGTTTGATGTTTCTTTGTACAAGTGGGAAGAGCGCAAGAGTAAATAGAGTTGGCCAATAATAAATAGAGATAGATCTTTTGGGGACCAAATTTGCCAAAAAACAAAAACAAAAAAACAACCAAAATATCATGCAGTGCAGCAGTATTGGATGGGCTGATGAACTGACTGATGTTCACTGCCTCCGTCTTTTACCAAAGGATGGGAGAGTAACAGCCAAATTCCACCGGGCCCCGATGTGCCACAGGCGTTCTAGTCAATGTTCCAAACCCCACTGGCCCCACAGTGGTCCATTTCAGAAGCGGCTCTCCGGTCGGCTTCACAGAGATTGTGCGTATCTTCGCTGCAAGCAGCCTGCGTCAATCTGCACAGAGCAGCTCGAGCTGACAGGAAGTCAGACACAGACACAGCATAGAGAATCCGGTCGATTCTCAAACAAAAACACGATGTGCACACATATATAGGAAACAATTTAACTTTATTCACTTTTTTAAAAGCACATAAACCAGGAAAATGACCAAATCTGAGCAAGTTAGCAAAGTCTGGTGGTGAACGGACCAAAACAGCACCGTGGATGCAACATGACATAGACGTGCCCGGTGGGGTTTTGGCGTAACATACACGTGCTGATAATTCCTCAGTGACATACTATGAGTCAAAGTGTGATACAGTCACATCATATATGAGGGATTTTAATGGAATGTAAAGGGCTGAACGGTTGTTACTCATTTATTTATATTGTAAAGTGAAATAAAAGAAAAAGAGCTCTCGCTCATGTGTGAGTTTCATCTTTGCCAAGTTTTGTTTGCAGTGTAAGCTTCACAAAAATAATGCTGTCGTGTTATGACTTTCACACACCTACAGGTTTTCATACACACACCCTCACATACATCCCAGCATGCACAGAGCAGAAGAAAGACACGCACCGAACAGGTTGTCAGTCCAGCAACACAGACAGAAAATGATGGGTTCAAGGGCAGTTCATTTCACCACAGGTTCTGACGTGTGATTCTGGACACAGTTCATATTCCTGGTGCAATTATCTCAGGCCATCATATGTACTCATTAGAGTTGTATGAAATAGTAGAAACTCTTCATGGTCAGGCAGGTCCATCACACACAGTAAAGTCAAGTCATGCAGAAAGTCAGTACAGTTTTAATGCATTCTCTGATGCCACTATTACAAATGAACTTTACTTCTAATGGAGATGGCCACCTCAGTACATAATTATATACACATTATGAATTTTGTCTATATTTCTGGAATCAAAGGTAACTGAACTCTGAACTCTTTGCTGTCTGTACCAAAAGTGAAACTCTGAAAATGTTATTAAAAGCAGTTAGTAAGACCATTAATATTCTGGTAATATTGTGTTTGCCATAACCTTTGCTATCTGACCATTGTGTTTGCCATAATACTTGAACTATAAGTGCAGTAGGATCATATTCTAGTAATCTTTGTCACAGAGGCTAAGTAGACAGCGAAATAAAAACCACAGCAAGCGAGGAGAGAAAAGAGGAATTTGGAGCAGAATTGATGAGGTGTAAAAAAAAAAAAAAAATGGGGTTGCGGTGGCTTTGATGTTTTCACACAGCATCCCTGACAGCCATGTTGCAAAGGGCCGAGGAAATTCCCCCATTATTTTAGCTATCAATGTGGAGAGGCTACCTAGTTAACATGGAGGAAACCTGAAAATAACCATGAAAAATCAAGCAGCAGACGTCAATGTGGAGCTTTGGTTTGTTGCTATTGAGAGAATGGGTCAGGTCTGAGTGTCTGCAGAGGTGGCTCACACATACTGTAATCTGTGTAGTCATGTCAGAAGAGCTGTGCAGTAGTCTTAGTGTTACGATATTTGTTTACATCATTTAAACAAGCAGTTGGCTTCTTGCATATAAAGTACCTCAGCAACAGCCCTCCAGTCCCAAGTGGATTTTTTTAATTAACATTTTATTTTTCACTAACTCCTCATCTCAGTCACCCCGCGCCATTCCTTTTTTTTTACCGACTGCAGATTTGTTGCTCGCGTGAAAAATATGATAAAAATGTGGAAAATATTCAGATTCAGTAACACTGCAATATCAACAACAAGACTCACTTTCAAGACTTTAAGTAAAAGTAAAGATACACTAGCACCAACAGTCCTATTCAGAGTGTTGGATTAACCCTTTAATTCCACTGGGCGTGGCTGCGACGGGTTCTGGCTGCACCATGGCTGGCGGAGCTAATCTCGACCGCTCTAGATAGTGATTCCAACGTGTTTCAGATGTGTCAGAAAGGTGGCTGTCCACTCTTCTCTGCAGAGAATACCTGACCGGTCTGTTTTTGATGGATACGGTCAAAGAAGATCAAGTTAACAGGAAGTCAGACAAAGAAACGGCATAGAGAATCCAGTCAATTTTCAAATTAAAAGACCCTGATCAGAGAATGATCATAAAAGCAGATAAAAGGGAAACAATTTAATTAGCCTAAATACCCATTGTAGGAGCACATACACAAAAGGAAAATGACTGAATCTGAGCAGTTAACAAAGTCTTAAACGTCTTCTGAAACACTCCTGGTGGTGTTTGAAGCAGTGTGAAGAATGGACCAACCAATGGACCACGGCCGCAATATCACAGACTGTTCTCTGGTGGAGTTCATGGGTTACTGGTGCTCATAGGGAAGCTTTGACTACTTCACATGTCCTCAGCAGCTGGGTCATTTAAACTACAGCAAAGGTCAGGTATTAGTTTGAGACTATGTTTAGATTTAGGAAACAGGCCATGGTCCAGTCTTGGATAAAGAGGCAGAGTTTGTTAACCGCTCAGGGGATCAAATGAATTCAAGAAAAGAACCTTTGAAAAGTCGCAAAGACATAAATGCTCTCAAACACACATAATCACACTCACATGCAGCTCAAATACAAAGAAAGTCCACACACCAACAGGTAGACAGCAAAAAGAAAATTTCTCTTTCCGCACACAGACAGAGCTCTGAAAGTCAAAGAGGACATGCTGCTGATCACAGGGAGGAGGTTTCATAACACCGTCCAGCGCCAGAGTTTACAGAATTAGACACAGAGTCTGCTTGGCTCGTGTTCTGTAAGGGGGGTTTCTTTCTGTGTAAACAAGTGTTTAGTTACAGGTGTGACTGCATTGTGTAGTTTATTTCTGATTGAATAGTCAGCAGAGGTTATGCTTGAATCAGAGATAGAGTAGAAATGCATGACCTGTTAGATATTTTTGTATCCTGTTGTATTGAACGATGTTGAAAATCAGTGAGCATGACTGCTTTATTCATTTCAATTCAAAATAAATCATTTGTATTGGAGGCAGTATGTCAGTATTGGATTTTTGCATTGTGACCTTAACGTGGAAGTTTTGACCGAGGGTCACTCTTTTTTATGCCTTGTAAAAATACAATGCAGGTTTCAAAACTCTCACTTATTTGACCTGAAGGACAAACATAATGTGTTTTGGAAAGAACACTATGTATATTTGTGTGAGATAGAGAGCGCGTACACAGATGTTCTCTAAGCTCAACTTTTTGCGCTCCTTATGTAACTCTGTTTCATATTTCATACTCTTCTATTTCAGCCCCTCGGCTTGACGTTGGAGGCTTCGTAGATAGAAGACGAAGAAATGTCTGAAGGTGTGACAGACATGTTGAGAAAAAAAAAGGGGTAAAAGAAGCAGAGGCACATAGCAGACATGCGAGTGGGCTGCCTAAATGAAACACTCAGGCGTGCACACACAGACCTGGGTCAGACAGCATTCACATAAACTTTTCACAGTTTGCCATGACTTTCAGAGATGCCAAATTTAGAGATTTTGCCACTCAGGGAAAAAAAGCACTTGAAAGCCATTTCAGCACACTTTTCCGTGACTGACTACTTAACTGATTTGACCTGATGGTTTAAATCCCGCACATCTGGCGAGGTTAAACCGAACGCTAATATTTAGATGAGAAAGTGGTTCGTGCGCGGTCTTTAGGCATTTTAAGTGAGAAAGTTGTCTTCATGATGTGACATCATGCCTGTAATCCTATAAAGACACAAGCAGGAAGAGGCGTAACATTCAAACCCTCACCAAATATTGTTCAGCTGTCACATTCATCAGAGTCTGATCCTCATTCCCATTTGCATGGATCAACACCCCAGGAGCATAATCTCACAATAATCTCTCTTTTAATAAACACAAGTATCCCACTGTTTAAATCAAGTGTGTTTTTTGCAATAGAGCAGAATCGGCTCACATTTTAGTTCACATGTCGGGGTCCCTGTCCAAATCAAGGAGGACTTCAGAATACAGCAATATTGGCTTTAATGTCTTTGTGTGAAATGCTTTTAGTCTCCATCGCCTGGAGGTTCACATTAAGTTATTCCCCCCCACCCCCCCCCCACACACACACACACACACACACACGAACACATGCATGCACACAATCTAATCCTCCTTCATTGTCCTTTCACAGGGCCGCAGGAGGAAGACACTTATGCAAAACAGGCCCACTGCACTAATATGACAAGCGCATTCACACATATGTTCATATCTACACACACATGCACACACTGCCCCTTCTCTCAAACTGTGTCGCAGATGAACACGTGCCAGTTATTAACAGCAGCGTTAGTGGAGATTTCTTTGCTATCACGGCACATGCAGATTTCAAACTTGTTTTGAAATGAATGCCTTTCGCATCAAAAAGTAATTTGCTTTGTACCTCTCGCTATTTTTGTCACTTACACGTGCACGCGCCACAATCAGACACGCTCAAGCACGCCAGCGCGTCAACACTGACAAACTACGAGAGGTAGCAGCAATAAGAATCTGTCTAAACTGGAAATGATAAGACAGCTGTGGCAGCACATCAGAACACTGCAGCACGTTCATTTGTAAGTAGCCTGCAGTGACGTGAGGAGACGTGTGAAGTCTGCGTGGACGTAGAATATGCATGTACACAGGTGTGCTTGAAAGCAGACAAATATGCACAGATTAAAATGTATTACAATAGGCTGAGAAGGTCTGCGGCGGCACAGCATGTTTCAAGGTTGAAAACAAAGCAATTAAAAGGAGAGATGACGGCGGGCGGTCGGGTACGATCAGGGTTAATTTTGGTGTCAGAAATTTCAATTTTAAATGATTCTTACAATTAGAGGTTTTCTTTTCCCCACTGAGGAACAACGTAGCTGAAAGTACAAAACATCAGGGACATCTTCCAGATTTTGAGCTGCCATCACATTTTAATTATCATAAGATTTTTACTGGAGCTCATCTGCTTCTGCTTATCAGCATGTTTGCATGTTCTGTTTAACTTAGTCATTGATATTTAATAAGGAAACTCCCTAAGAGATAATGGCTGGATTTACTTCATCATTGTACTTGATGAAAACAGCTACCATCCCTAACATGTTGTGCATTCAGTGCACAACTACATACCCGCTGTGACTTGTGAGATATACCAGCATTCTGTCAGCTGTGGCAGCGAATCACACTCTGGAAATCTTCTCTATTACTACTGACAAATGTAACTTATGTTAAGACTTCTTCCACACCAGAACAGACAGAGTTTCCAGAGCTAAGCGCTTTTCTCCTTCATCTTCTCCACTCCTGTCAGTTTTCACCTCTGTGACAAACCTCTCCTGTTCTCGAATCTGTGAGACTTCAGCCACTGACCATGCCAGACTGGTTGCAGTGAACGTGAGAGGATGCCCAATAGAGTCGTGACCTCAACCTGCCTGAGTCACAGCCCTTCTCCCCAGCACTGCTCGGAAGAAACTGCAAAGAAATTGAAAATTCAGCCTTGAAGTGACCAAGTTCCTCCATCCCAAACTTTTGCTGTCATGTATAGCCTCAAGCAATCTGCATCCTAAGTAAACACAGACCCATTTCCGAGAGCTGTTGAGAGATTTTGTTTAATCACATCTACCTACATCTGTCACTTTCAGACTTAAAGCAACATTGCATAGTAATTGATACTTCTGCAATTCAGGACACTTTGAGAGTGTAATCCCACTGCGGTACATATAGACAGCTGTACACGTGCATTCATTCTGATTACATTACTGATCATAAAAACTAGTGAGACGACAACTTTGCTAACAGCCAAACTTCAAGTCAGGTCTCTCCACCTCTGTCTTTAGGTGCATACAGGTTGCTGAGTCCTGTTCAGCTCTGCTCTTAGGTTACGTTCGGTAAGCCCAGCTAGCAAACTGAGTAACATTAGCTAACAGCAGCGACAGTTTGCAGCAAAAAAAAAAACAAAAAAAAAAAACAACTGCTGAGGTGGAGACATTTTCTCCATAAAAATATAATCCAGTTCAACAAAAAAAGTGAAATAGTTGACGGATTGTGGTTAATCCTTACGTACTTCTCACAGTGATCATACCAAGTTGACAGAAGCACGATTCACCTGATCACGTCAAGCCCATGTAGCATCAAAATGATTTCCAATATTTCTTTTATGGAAGAAAAGTTAGACATTTTTGATTTAAACACAGCACACAAAAGAGAAACTTTTTCCGATGATGGAAATTACATGGACAACAACTTAGATGAAGTTGAAATTGGAGGATTGTCGTGGTGAACACTTCATTCAGGCAAAAAACAAACAAAAAAACTATTATCCTTTGTCTGCTAAGGAAGAAAAAAGAAGTTTCAGACACAAACAATGAGGCTGCAGCTGTGTTTGGCAGAGGCTGGTTGAAGTGTGGGAGGTGTTAACAGTTAGGACAGTTCTGCTGAAAAATACTAAAACATTTAAAGCTCATAAATATCTTAATTGTATGCACTGGATCCCTAACCTGTTTAATCCTGCCTGAGGTGACAGGGAATTCTATTTCACTTCAACTCAACGTGATGATATTAAATATAAAAGGTGGACTGTAAGCTCAGTTTACAGTGTTGATAAAAGTCAGCAGTCCATTAAAATGTTGATGCTATCAGTCTAAGTCTAGCTTATTTTTTTAGGTATGAGTAACACAGTCAAGACAATGGAAATAAAAGTGAGTGACAAGATGGAAGTTTTATTATGTCTTAGGTACGTGGATTTCTGAGTGTGCACTAACAATATTCCACATTCAGATCACGGATGGATGAGGTTTCTGGATCATACTGCAATATTGTGAAGAAAGTTCTTTGATGTTGATAATGATGATCTAGATCTTTCAGTACTCATGGGTTATGCACAAGGCCGAACCCACCTCAGAGTCTCAGACAATTTCAAAATGACCTTTACATCAAAGAAAGAGTGCTTCGTCTGCTGTAAAACCTGAAAGCTAAAGCACAAAGCCGAAGAAGACACTGCAAAGTAGACAACTGTAGAATATGGGAGCTCATCATTCAATGCAGCCAGTGTAGACAAAAGAAGGTAAACTATCAAAACACATTCAACAGCACAAATTGAAGAAGTATGCATTCACCATCACAGTGCAGCTGCTGTACAGTAGTTCAAGGTTAAGAGGTAGATTCTCAGAGCAAGCAGTGCATGAAGCAGAGATTCTCTGGGTCATCAACATGTTACATCAAACTTCGTATTCAAGTCATGCTCAGACTTGTCTGACATTCATGAGCAAATGTTTCCAGACACTGAACTTGCAAAGTTATATTCATGTTGTGCAACAAAAACAGCTTCCCTTTCATGTTTTGGTCTGCCATCTTACTTCAGAGGAAAGGCACTCAGCGACACAAGGTTGTCAAAGAGTGATGTCATATCTTTTGAAGAAGCTTTACACAAAAAGATAGTTTTACAGTGGAACAGGTTGTTGTACATTACCTGGATTCAGAGCTTGTAGATTTGTAATAAAACTATTTTTGAAATGTCCATCTTCATATTCTCCAATCTGTACGTGGAAGTTTTTAAGAATATTCTTAAAGCGCTGAAGTCCTGAGCACACAGACGTGTCTGAGTTGATCAGTCTTGGCAGCTGTGGTCCACAGTGCATTGCAGTTTTCATCAACAGTGGAAAGAGACCAAGACCTGAAGCTGAAAGACACAATGCCAAACGTACACTGCCATTTATCTGCATTTACTCACATCTGGAGACTCAAATTCTAATTTAGTCTGTTAATGATCACATGCACACAGATCAAATTACCAAACTCATATGAAAATTGTAATCCTTGTAACTTTCATGAAATATTTTCATTCTGCAGTAATCTTCAGTGTGTTTGCATTCAGTTCCTTTTCATAGAGTAGTTTTGTTGTAGCAGAGTCTGCCTTTCCCGCACTGGATGATGCATGCATGTAATTCAACATCACTGTTTGTAATTTAATCGAATCAATATCAGCCTTACTGTTTATTTTTACTCTGTTACAACAACAGCAAGTTATTGCTAACATAAATGGAACATTTCCTGCTGCTGCTACAGTTCACACTAACTGAGATTGTTTATCAAAAATGTGTCTGCCAAACAAGAAAACAATCATTTTCTGATTTTTTGTCAGCAGTTCAGTTAAAAAAAATGGAACAAGAAGTAGAAGCCACAGTGAAATATTAGTCAAAGAGCTGTAGGTGACAGCATGCACAGGATGCACTGTAAACAGACTCACTGGCTGCTGTAGTGGTTTGGCAAAGTAGCTGCTCAACTACACCTGATGTTATCACGTTAACCACACCAAATGAAACCAGGACCAAAGTTCTGGAAACAAAACATAATATGTTATTAGGTTACTCTACAAGATGGTGTTAGTGTTACATTAATATTTAGTCTTCATGCCACTCTACAGTGGAGGTGCTTTAGGATTCAAGATGTTCAGATGGATTAGAACAATGTTTTTAGACTATTCAAACAACCAGACAGGCTGAGAGCCACTTGGCAACTTTTCCCTAATACACCACAAGATGTTTTTGCACATCACTATTTCCTTTCAAATTTCCTTCAAAGCTTTGTGTCAACGGATGGTTAAAAAATGTAAGAGTTGAGGAACATGCAGGAACACATTCACAGGAAGAAAATATATAACTTGCAAAGTAGAAGATGTCAAAGTGTCCTCATTCATGCACCTCATCAGCATCCTACAGTACTCTGGAAAAGGCCACTGCTGCTCATGCACATGAGTGGCATGACAGCTGGCCCCCCCAAGTGGATATCCCTTTGAGGCAGAGCCACAGTTTTTCCTTTGTTGCAATGCAGCAAAAACATTTCTGAAATTTCAGATAGATGCCCCACTGGTAACCTTTTAGGTAAAGGAACTGGAACACATCGAGGAGGCATCCTATTAACCTCCTTGACAAAATAGTGCAATAAAGCCTTAAAAACATAAATACATAAAAGTAGGCTACAGATACAGTATTATAAAATCACCAGAAAAAACAGCAGAACTTTAAGAAGAAGTAGAAGCTTCTCTCCCACTGGCACCCATCAGTGAAAAGTTGATTGAGAGCGCTGCTCTGATGTGTGCTGCTGTCAGATGCATGAGCTCCCTTGATCCTGAGCTCATGGTGCAGCATGCCAAGCAGTTGGAGAACGTCCTATAGATTCTACTTAAGTGTTGATCAGGGTGGCAAAATCTGCACTGAATACAAACCCTTTGTGACAGAGGTAATTCCAAAGTACAAAGCACAGCTACATTTTTGTTTATAGCGTCTCCTGCTGCGTTGGATGATGGAACAGTGAAAAAGTAGTAGCCTGTGCATCCTGATCGACTTTTGAAATCACTCATGCTACATAATGTTCGAGGTTCCCAGCCACTCAGATGTACATTTGTCACACAGGCATGTCTTGTTATATCATTTTAAAAAATGTACTTGGTATTTCTCATCCGATACATTTGCACTCATGCACTCTCTTCTCTAATAACGGGTGATTCATCGACAATTAGTTCAGTCTGAATTAGTCTTTCCAGTGAATGTGGTTGGATAATGATTTATGTGTCAGCATGCGCCCTTAAATCTGTGGCTTGAAACCTTTGTCCACAGTCAACAGTATTTTGGTGCAGGTGTAAATGCTTACTCAACATAGTCTTTTTGCACATTGCTAACTGCATGCACCAAAATAATCCAGAATTTATTATGCATACTCTATTTATGAAAGCAGAACCATAATTACTCAACGTGGCAGCAGAACTTTGCTTATTGCTGGGCAAATGGCAGAAATGTTGCGTATGAGTATTCATCACTCATTAATATACATTGCATATACATGCAGTACATGCATTACTTATTTTCTTTTCCATGAGAAGCAGCATGTTCTTTTTCAAACACTTCAAGTTTCTATACACTAAGGTCAGTGGTATGTGTGGCATAACCACAGCCCTCTGCTGTTGTTCTCATTGACCTTACTTGTAGATGGAGAAAGCCTGTCCTTCCTTTAAAACACCCACACACTCTCCCCAACATGCATTTGGTACACACTGCAATTTATTGTCCTCCTCAATCATTAATGTATTTTGCTCATTCTTACTTCAGCTGGATGTTTGACCTTTACTGTGCAGAGTGATGTATGTGGGTGTGACACTCAAAGGCCATTTTCATGTTCATCTCTTAAATCTGAGTTGTCCATGTAAGGACGAGTACAATTTTGTGACATCACAACTCGTTTGGTCCAATGTACAATGAGCATAGACTTTACAGTCAAGTAGACTTCTTGTGTCTTTTAATATGTATGTATTTAGAATAAATGCATAGGCCTATTGAAATGCTTTATAAATGCTGCAAAGTTAAGAGATGGCTCAGACTGGCTCTACATCTCTGCTAATGTGTCATTACAAATTCACCGTTTTATTAAACAGCTTTTGCTTTTGGCACAATGGCACAATCTTTCAACTCCTGTAGCTCCATCACTTAGTACATCATATAAAAAAAGGGAAGCATGTCCTTGAGCTAGTGACCAAATCTCCAAGTGTTTTAATAAAATGTGAAGAGACTTCAGGATATGTGACGTACATTACAGAGTTGATATATGCGTTATCTTTGACTTCCTTTCAAATGTTCCTCATTGTAAAAACTGTCACACATGAAGTCCTCGGGGCATCCTGGTGGCTCAGTAGGCTCAGCAGTAACATGTACCAGTGATGTCCTGGTTTCACGTCCGGTCTGGCACATTTGTCTCATGTCAACACCCAGCTCCATTTTTGTCTCAGTCTACTATAGACTGTCAAAAAAGAGAGAGAAAAAAAGGAAGAAAGAAAAAAAAATCTTTAAAAATAGCTTGTGTGCTAAAAGAAAGAAAAGAAAATATATTTTCATTTGCACCAAAATGTTCACAGGACTTGTTAAACTAGCAATTTTAACCATTGTGCTTCCAACAAGGTACTATATTCTCCTCTCTATTGCTGTCATACTCCACAAGGACACTGCATTTAGTACTTTCAATGCTGCTGTATGCTTTGACCTTTTAAAGTCTATTTCCATCCCATAGATCTGTATCTTTAGGTTAGTGTGCACGCCTTGTGGAGCAGAAACTCTATTCCCTAACAAAGCAGAGAAATGACGCAACAGTCATGTCTTTGCTTGTGTTTACTGTGCTCTTTATGATCTCTGGTCACAAAAAGTTGAACATCTTAGTTTAGTTACACTCACTTAGGTCTGCTCTAGATTTATCACCATGTTCCTGGTCAAATATTTTGGCTATTGCAGAAAATTAATTATTCTGTTCAATTAAATTCAAAATATTTTGTCTTTCAAGAGACAGTTCAAGGCAAGTGATGGGGTGTTGTGGTGAAAGAATTTCAACTGCAGTGATTTGGGGTGTCCTAACCACGCGGTATGAATGCCATTTTTTTGTTTTTGCCAATTACTTTCTGAGGGGTACAGGGGAATAATGTTTAATCATAGTACAATGTTTTATCTCAGTACCTCCTTTTACTAATCACCTGCACACTCTCCTACTGCCTCCTGGGTCTGCCGGTGTTTCAGTTTAATGAGCGAGTGACGCTGTTAACTGGTGATTTACTATAACTGTGTGGTGGTAACTATGGTGGACATTTGGCTGAAAGTTGCCAGTTAACAGTTAACTCGTTAAACTGTAACACTGCTCACTAGCTGTAGCAAATTGGGATAATGAGCAGACCAGTTTCCAACTAAAAGACTGCTGGTGTCTCCAGTTCGGAGCTCCGGAGTGAGTGAAGTGGATGCTATATGACTTTCTCCGGTGTGGTCTTGTAATTTTGGGACACTTTTGTGCTTCTGATTATGTAAATTGAGGGATTAAGTAACAGAGAGAGAATCCTTCTGCAGTATCAAGTCCCTAGCGTGATGTGACGTCATGTACGGTTGTGGTGGTGACTTGCCATTCCCTGTGGTTGACTTGTCAATAGCACTGTAGTTCATTATTGCAGTTATTGCGGCAGCAAGTGACAATGCAAACAGAAGTATGCTAGGCAATTCATTTACACACAAAGAATACAAATGTGACTAATAGCATTAGTCAATCCATAACTGCCCAACAACTAATAATTATTCATTATTTAACCCTGTAAAAATATATCAGAAGTGCGAGTGCAATTATGAGTCATGGTAAACTGACCATCAGCTGATTATTTAGTTAGGTAACAGAATTTATAACAGAGTAATCTACAGAAATTCTGATAATTGATTAATTGTTTAAGCAATTTATTTGCTGGTTTCAGCCTCTCAGATGTGAGTTATTTCCTTGTTTTTTCTGATTTATATCATTGTAATTTAAATATATTTAAGTTTTCCTTGTTGGGGCTCTGGGAATTCATAATGAATATTTTGAGCTAAGTATGGCAATGTCTGTCACCACTTTGGTCCAGATATAATATCTCAATTAATAATATAATATATAATACAAATATCTCATGACGATTCTTTTATCTGATTTTGCTGATCCCCTGACTTAATTGTAGTGTCACCAAGAGGTCAAAACTATTTTGTCCAATACTTTGATTCTTTCATGACCAAATTCCTGCATCCCTGCCTCAGCTGTACTTTGTGTTATTTGCTAATTAGCAATTTAATATGCTAACAGTTAACGTGCTAACAGAGTAGACTAAGATGTAAATGTAGTGAACATTACCTGATAAATATATATGCATCTTAGCATCTTCATTGTGAGCATGTAGCATGCTGGCAGTTAGCCCAAAGCACATCATGCCTAAGGACAGAGAGTCACAGAGAGTTAGCATAGGTAGTTGCTTTTTTCATTTGTAGACTAAATGATTAATTCATAAATCAAAATTAATCATCAACACATTAATCAATATCAATACACACTTGTTCAGTTTTCCTGCTATAGTTACAGTCTCAGGTCTGATCCTCTCCGCCTCACGTGACATCTCTCACATATTCACAGTTACAGCCTCTCCAACTTTAGTTTATGTGACAGTGCCTCTGTTTACATGAACACTGTTATCTCATTGATCCCCATTTGTTTATTTTATTTTTCTCTTCTCTTCTATCTAGTTCTCTCTCTGCCCTCCTCCTGTCCTGCTATTATATCTATCACTGTTTCCCCTCAGCTCTTAGCACTCAGGTGGACTCATTATATTCCAAGGCCAGCTGGTAATTAGCAGTATTTTAACAAGCTTGTGAATTGCTCCCAGTCCCACCCCTCTTCACCTCTCCCCTTTTCTCACTATCTCACATTCTCTCTCTCTCCCTTCATCTTTCCCTTGTCCCAGCCTCTCTCTCATATCCCAATTTCACATTACAGCTGATATCAGGTATCAGATAAACACCACAGATGGACTAGCTGTGGCTAAACCCCAGTGCTCTGCATCCTCTTCTGATTGTTCCATTATCATGCTATCTTTGTATAGCTGCAATTAAAAACAGAGGATGAATTTTCATCACATCCACAGTATTATATCATCACTTTTTGGTTTGTCTCATCTGAGCCACTCGACCCTGTTTATTTGGCCACCTTTCTTTTTTCATCTCTTTTTCTAATCTAATCACCCCACACTCTTCTAGTATTTGGCTTCATCATGTCTCCCCTGACTAATTCCTCCCCCCACCTCCCTGTGGCTCCTCTATCATTCTGCTTGCTATGCCGCTCACACAGACCTGACTAATTACAGTGGAAAGGAAAAAAAAAGATGGAACAAGAAAGAACAAGACACATCCCTCCATACACACCTCCAAGCCTTCTTTCTCTTGTTCTCTCTGTCTTCTCTTTCATTTTGCTCTTTCCTCTTTACCTCTCGTCTCACACACACACACACCCACACACACACACACACATTGAGTTGTACATTGTGCACATGTTGTCCAGATGGGCGAGGAAGCTGAAGATGTGAGCTATTGTCATCAGCAGATTTGTGAAACTGTATATTAAACAAAGGAGAAAAAAAGGCAGTGATGGGAGCATTGCTCACATTGTCTGTGTGTGTGTGTGTGTGTGTGTGTTCAGCTATCAATCTTAATATTACATGATTTTTTTCAGGCACGTCTCACTATTGGAAAGAAGGAAAGGGCAGTCCTCACAAGTGACCAAAACAGCAGTGGACCCCACAACTCACAAAAACAAGAATGTGTGTTTGTGTGTTTTGTGAACTAAATGCAAACTAGCAAAAAAAAATTATGTAAAAGATAACGTCCTTGAGCAACACACTGCATCTATAACAGCACGGGGATCCTGTTCTGTTCTGAAGTGAAAAGTGTTTCCCTACAGGAATGAATAAACTCTCACTATTAAAACTACAAATGAGCACAACTTACTGAAGCTCCGGCGTTGGCTAATTCATGTTTGATGACAAATTCAGATTTGTGTCAGGCATGCTGTTATTTTCTTTTGAGCTTGACAGACTGAGTCTGAGCATCTCGATTAGGTGGGCCTTTGTCTCACATGGAAGACCTCAATTAATTTAGGCTGCTTGGCCAGGGCTGGTTGCCATGCCAATTGGTGATCAATCACACCGGTGCTTTTATAACCTCTGTTCTTCTCATTGCAGCCGATGCGCTACATTTAGCCCAACTGGCGGCTTTTATTGTGTTCCTCGGCCTTTATTTGCTTTGAACAGATGACATGTTCCTCTGATAATGCTGCTCATTTATTTTCACCTGGATGAATACTGTAAGTGAAACCAGCCACCTGCTAGGCGGGAAAAGGCAAGATGAAAACAAGCGATTTTTTACCCCTAAAACACGGTTGTAACCAGTGATTAACTAATTCTGGGCTCGTTGTTTTTGCATTTTATTTTTCAAAACAAATGATCAGTGGGGAAATTGGATAGGAGTTTAACTGTTTAGAATCAGCAGCTTATTTTGCCTTTCCTCATCATTTTTGTCTTTACTGCAAACAGTGTGGTTTTGCAGCACAAAACAACATGTTTGATTTATGGGCGGCCATAAAATTTAAAGCAGTTTAAAAGTTTAATAGTCCAATATTTTGTAAAGTACAGTACAGTACATTTTCTTTCTTGTAGAGAGTGATATGTGGTGACAAGGATACTAGATTAATTTCCTTATCAATCCAGTTATTGTGTAGGTTGCTGGATACAGCTGGTGAAGACAGGTGTTGTTTTTGCTCTCATTAACTCTCTCTTAAACCACAAATAATTGTTTTTAGATTTCTGCTCATGTACAGATTAAACGAGCATGATACAAGATGTTAAGCTCGGCTTGCTTTTCCCGTTGCCTCCAGCCGTTATTCTAAACTCGTGTGAACTAATTCCAGCTCCATACTTAATATAGTTGTCATCTAAAGGACACAGTGTTGAACTATTCCTTTAAACCATTATGTAAATAAAAAATAGGTTATTTTTCTGTGAAAATCTGCAATTTTATAGTCTTTATTTACCTGAAGCTGCACCTAGATTATCCATGTGTTTCATAGGTGTGTCAAAATGTGTGTGTGTGTGTGTGTGTGTGTGTGTGTGTTTTTCTTTATGAATGGTATTATGAAATCTTTTATTTAAGGTATTACTGTCATCACTGGTGGCAGGTAGCGCTGATAAGAGTATGTGTGCATGTGTGTGCGCAGGTCTGCTTGTTTTTGGATTACGTTGGGATGGCAGAAGTGCTGGAGATGAAGGTTAGGGTTGAGCTAATGGTCGTTAAAGGGCCCAGTGTTTATCTTGTCCTTGTCAACATGAAATATAACCTCTTCCTCTCTCTCTCTGTCTCTCTCTCTCTCTCTCTGGCAGTAGCTGTGTGTTATTGCTGTGGGTCTCGGTCGTCTGCTCACCTCTGAAAACCGGATTCGTGTGTAGCCACCGCAGCGGATCATTGGGAAATTTAATTACCCGTCTGAAAGCTCTTTCAATCAGACAGATTACCCGCTCTGTGTGTGCGTGTGTGTGTGTGTCTGTGTTTATGTGAGTGTGCATCCACACCGTGTGTATGTGTGTGTTTGCAGGCGTATACGGTCAGTGTGTATGCGTGTGTTAGCACAGGCTGCCCACTGAGCACCACTCCTGGGAGCCCGGAGAGGCAGTGAGTGGGGAGAAACTGTTTTTTTTTAAAGAAAATGCTTTTTTCTCACACAAGTGAGAGTAAGATTAATGGAGGGTGTATTTGATCGATTTCCATCACGCAGAGACAGATTTCTCACAAAGAAAATCAAAAGAAAACTGAACCTTTGATATTCTAACCCCAGACTCCGTTTTATTTAATAATGGTGCATGATACTAAGGAGGACACAAAAGCAGCAGATCCCGTACCCTAGGCAAATAAAATAGCCTGAATGCCTTTGAAATGTACAGCTGGATGGAGAATCGAACACAAATCAATTAGTATTGAGGTCTTAGTGATAGATTCTAGCAGTTTATTATTCCTGCCTGGCTTTCTTTAAGCTTTCAGCTGAGGCTTAATCCCTTAGTCATGTGGACCGGCTATATGGGTTTTCTTTTTTTTCTCTCTTCTTGGCTGGGCCACATAATTCCTCTGAATTATGCTAAAACACAATACAGCCAGAGTGTTCAGTTCCAGTGTCCCATTCATACAATGCAACAAAGACAGTATGGAGGCTCAGAAGAAGGATTTAATAATGTATTTGCCTTCAGCACCAGAGGTTTGGGGCCAGATGTGTGAATAAAGTGTGACATTCATGCACTTAATTTTACTTAATTACTTTTGTGTGATGAATTTCTGTCAGTATTTTTATTTACCTTGGTGAAGCCACCACTTCCTTGTGTTAATGATATGATATTATGACATTTTTACTTTGTAAAGTCTAGTTTTAATATGAGCACTATAAATCATCAATTTATATCGTTATGATTAACATAATGATAATGTTCGAGACACCACTGCTGAGGATGGGTTACAGGTACATGTGATAAATTAAAGATACAGGCACTATAAATAGCCACAGCTGTGCATATTGACAGCTGCTCTGCTCATTGTAGAATCTCATGGATGCAACACAAATCCCTAAACTTGCACGAATGCTTTTATCAGTATGCAAACTGCTGATTTCTATTTGTATCCATTTTTGGCTAACTATGGGAGTGGAAATCTGGCTTGTTCTACGGTGATTGATAAAGAAGCATTTGTATGCATGGCTTTATAACTCTGCCAAAAATCATGCACGTGAATGCTTCGGTCTTTGTGCATACACAGTTTTAGTCATGAATCACATACTTTTCTGAATTTGATTCCAGGTGTCACATCCTATCTGATAGCAGTCAGTATTTTTCTTTGAATGAAAAAAGGCTGCAGTGAAAGTTTTTCCAGGTACAAAGTTAAAACAGATGGTTGACAAAATAAGGGGAAAAAATCAACGTAAGGTGTCCTACAAAGACTTTGGAGACAATCCTCCCCAGAACAAAACAACATCAGGTGTTTCTGCAAGTTCCCCAAAAGCACATATACTGATGCTCAAGTGGCAAAGCCTTGTGGCTGTGGTGATTACAACAGAAGTAAACAACAAAAGGTTACTTCATTGCAGAGCAACAGTCCACCTAGGGAGTAACGATGGCGGTCTCCTAACCTTTTTGAGTCTATACCCAGTCAAACTTTAACGATATACACTGTCACATCATAAAATATATTTTTCAACAGTGATCTGCAACAGTTTTGGAAAGCACAGACATGTCAGATCAGAACATGCTCCTATCCGCAGAGGACAAACAACATAACCTGTTATATCATTTGAGGGTCTTGAATGTGCTTTGGCATAGATGCTGTCTAACACATATGTGGGTTGGGATCTGGTGACTGTGAAGACCATAGCACGTGACTGACTTCATTTTCATTAAATCATCGAGCCCTCGTGCCCCATATGGAAGCATCTAAATTTTTTATGTTCCCCACTCATTTATTCAGATTTTTATTACTCATATTCAGACACATATTCATGTAGCAATGCATTTCACCAATAATAGAAGCTGTATTAGCTCCTAAAGACTGATTTTCAGTAAGTTTAAAAACTGTTTTTGTGATTGTATTGATAACATTTAGCTGCATGGTTTAACCACCTGCTGCATATCAGGTCCTTTTAATCCCTCATGAGCCAGAATACAGCTGCAGCGCCACAGGGAGGATGGTCTTGAGTTTTTTTGTAAAGTCAGAATGAAAAGGTGACCAAGGGTTTTGTAGCCAGAGCCCTGGAGCTTTGGAAGACATTTCTAAAGAACTAAAGGAAAACCTAACAAAAAAAAAAAAAAGAAAGAAAAAAAGAAAGAAAAAAGAAAATGAATTTTTTTTTTTTAAAAAGGTGCTTTCATGATCAAATATCTTTAAAGCTGTCAATTTGAGAATATCCTGATTTCATCATATTGAATTATCTGATTCTGTATTACTTTGAACAACTTATAATGTATTTTTGTGCTGTAACCTTACCTAACCTGTCAAATTTATTAACATTTATTGGACAGAGTGCTGCATAAATGAAAAATAATTTAGTTTTATCAATATTATACGATTATGAAAGACAAGGACGAGGATTGCTAGCTGTAGTAGCAGATGTTTGGTTTTTCATTCCTCTGGCTAAACAAAAAACAGCATTCAATTGGATTTTCATTAAAGTTGGTGGACTGATAAACCTTGAGAGAAATAAACAGTTGATTAAATGTTGTGATCCGGAAATAATGCACTGTTGAAAAGAGTTCATCTAAATTTAACTGCTTAACTGATAACTGTGAAGAAAACTAAATTTGTTTTCTGGTTATTGGTGATTTTTTTGTTAATAGTCAGAGCTGGTTAAGCACACAGTAAACATGTTTTTCTTTGGAGATGGCCATGTCCTGGTGTCTTGTCAAAACAGTCAAAAACATTTCAATCACTGTCACTGACGTCATTGATGGGAATGATGCTTTGGACGTGAGGATCGATCAGCATCTGTGGATATGTGCACTCTAGATTATTGATTGATTGATAGAGGATGATTTCCAGTAATACAATAGTTGATCAATATCATAATGCTCCTCTCAGATTATCTCAAGTCAAATTTATTGACAGTTTTGAACTATTAGCTGGTGCTTTTATGCATCACCACACTTTCATCTCCGGTGCATGGTATTCTTCAGTGAGGGAGCAGGTATTGGTTTAGTCTGACTCAAGGGCATTTTGACAGAACAAACTGTAGTTTGGAAAGAATTTGGCAATTGTTGCTGTGAACTCCAAGTTACCCAGACAACATACAGTATGTCCATGTGAGAGGAGATGGAACGGACAAGCTGTGTGATGCTTAGAAAATAACACTACACTGTCACTGGCTGGACTACTAGCAGATGAAATTCAGGAATATCAAATGTCTTCGCTGTGCCTGACTGATCTACTGTTTGCCTGCTGCTTTGTATCCTTCTTTTGCCTTGGGCACACACGGATACAGTGCAGATCAAAGCGTAAGCTTATGTGCAATGTTGCAACAAGATTTTAAACAAGATTGCTCATGACTTCTTGTTTGGACTCTATGATAAAATACTATCAATGCCATCAAACCAGAAATGCATTCATCCACCAATCTCAGAACAAGACATCTAAGAAGGGTGATGTGATTGACATGGAAAGGGCAGGACAAAAATAGAGTGGACATGCCAGACAAAAATAAAACTTATTTTGTATGAACAAAACATATTTCAGGTATTCTAATAACACATGCTCACATTTATGGGAGGCGATAATAAGCAGAAGGCTCTCAAAGTTAATGAGGTTCATCGTTAATAATTTGATGCCGAATTTAGAATCTCCTCTAGTAACCCTCTGGAGAGCTCCAAAACTCCTGAAGGTACACTTACCCCAGTTTGGGAATAGACATATAATATGCTCTTCAGTGTAGAAAGGGGGAAAAAACCCTCAAAAGATCCAGGGGCCTAATTTCAGATTATTACACTCACAACATCGCAAGTCAAAGCATTGATTCATGCTGCTTACTACTGAATTGGAAAATCTGCCAATTTTCTGACTCTATGTTTCTGAAAATGTCAAAAGCTTCCCTTAACTTCTGAGCTGCTGCTGCACTTTTCGACGATGTAGGTCGACAAACAGCGATCTCGTAGCTACAGGTTGACGCTGCACGCATATATGGTGACAGGACGCAGCAAAAGCAGCTTTCTGTGGGAGGAATACATAAACAGCATTACTCATTTATTAAAATGATCCATTCCCTTTGCAAGCCAAAATTCTCAGCGGGGGCATTCAAACTAACAGACCATGTCACAAACCAGACAAAATCATTTTGTGACATATGACCTACATGATGAAGTCAAAATATTGTATAAAGAATTAGCCCACGACATGACGGTCAAGTGACACGAGTGAGTACAGTCGGAGTATATGCTTTTTGAAGTGAGTGCTGCAAGAGACAGAGCAGGGAATTGTTAAGAAAGGGATATTATAGAATTATCATTGTTAAGAACATGTACTGATGCATAATGCAAGAGTCAGCGCTTTGATTCTCCCAACTGCCCGTATGCTTTAACTTCCAGCTGTACAGTTGCTGTCTTTCAGCTTAAAACAGTATGCAAATGTACTTCTGGGAATCAAGTTCCTTTTTTCTGCATAAAAACATGTTTATTCTAGTTCAAGCCTGTTTTCATTTTGCACTTGTACTTGAATTAATTTCCCCTAAAGCCTGTCTTGAGTCCGAGTAAAGCAATTCTTTGACTTTACTCTCATACAATGATAAATTTGCATTGTTTCCTATGGTTATTTCCATATTCATATTCTCACTTTTATTCCCACGTTTCCATAATTGACTTGTACAGTAGCAATATTCATGCCAGTGGCATCTACCTGCAGCACTTCAGTACTATATAAGTACTGTAAGGGGACAGTGTTGAAGTGCCTGCATACTGTAGTGTGCTATATTTATATCACGTCCTCCACTGCTTTGGTCCATATGCATCTCACATCATGTTTGACCCACAAGAGTCAGTCTGCATATATCTCTATCTGTGTTTGTTCCTGTTCTATGCTGTACAGTCACAACCAGTTATAGTTCAGCAATGGAGCTTCATGCTCAGTATGCTCAGTCACATCTCTGCTGGTTCCTGTCTGTTACTGTTAGCTTCTTCAGCTCAGCCGCTCCACATTTGAGTTGTCAACTTGGGCTCTTATGCAGACCTTTAGTCATGTGACACCTCAAAATGAGGAAGTGTCTACTTGCAATCCATTTTTCTTCTTTCAATTGATTCATTTTAGAGACCTGAAGAGATAAAAGTTAAAGCAGAAAGGAGGAAAGTCCAAATTTTGTGAAGAAGAAATTCATTTTCTACAACCCGCTGCTCATATCACATCGGGCTGGGAAAAAAAGTTAGAAATGGTTATAAATAAACAGCAATGAATACAACGCAGCAGCACTGTTTGTTTGAAAACCCAGAAGAATTACTACTATAGTATATATAGCATATAGTTTTTACACTGCTTCTATTCTATTCTCTATTCATTCCTGTTACTTGTTTTTTCCACCAGTGGTCTTTACCATGGAGCTGAGCTGAGAGTTGGTTCTTAACGTCCCTACAGCGACAATTATCATATTCTCTTTCCATGCCACTGGATGTAGGTGGACACTTTTGATTCTGCTGGTACCGTATGTGCATCTCGCAGCTCAGTCAAGTGTGATGATTCTAATGCTTACTGCAGCATGTTTCCTTTAGGCGATATGCCACCAACATGTGCGCACATAAGGAGTCATACTCTAAGGTTGTGTTTATGTGACTCCTGCACATTGGGTTTGACACTCCGGAGAGTGGGCATATATTAAATATGATGTCAAGCTTCACTCGCTCCATTTTTTGGTCCTTTCTCTTCTCTTCATCACCTTTGGGTCATAGACTTCAGCACCTCCATTCTTTCCTCTGCTTTTCATTGCCAACTTTCTCCTGTCTCTGTTTACCTCTCACCTCCTTGTTGCATGACCAGGCAGTAGCCGTTGCCATGCTTCATTAAGTGATCGTGCAAGTGCGTGGAGAAACATCTCGTGTTCTTCAAGAAATCGTTAGTTTTGACCTCTACTGGCTCCAATGTTTAACATTTAATCTCATTAGCTCAGGACGAGGGACAGATTTTTTGAGCAATATGACTTTCACACATCCTGTGTTGTATTATAATCAGTGTTGTGCTAGTTACGGAAAAATAGTAACTAGTTACAGTTACTAGTTACTTTGTAAAAAAGTAACTCAGTTAGTAACTCAGTTACTTAAACCAAAAAGTAATGCGTTACTGAGAAAGTAACTTTTTAGTTACTGCAAAACGTTCTTCCAATGCTCCCATTAAATAAAGGTTGATTGATTGAGTTCCCCTCTCACCGTCATTTCAGTTCTGTACTGATGCTGATTAATACAAACTGTTGATTAAAACAACCGTTTCAATTCATTTGCATCCACATCACTGAATCTAATCATCCAAGCAATATGATCCGTTGTGCACCAACACAAACCTTGACACAAACACCAAAGTATTTTTTCAATGCCTATTTATTTCAGTCAGGCTGTAAAGTCTTCCATAGGCTTTAAACTGCAAGGCTATTTTTCTTATTTGGTATTCAAAAACAAACTGCCAAAAATTAAAGTGCACGGCACCATGCTGACGATCTGCCTGAAAGCAGGGTCCTCCACTGTGGAGATGGGTAGCATGTTTTCCACTACATACCTGAGGGGAAAAAACACGTGTTTTTATCTGTAAAATTTTACCATTGGACTCTTGGAATAATAGCCTGATAAAGAGATCCAAATAAACAATCAAACATACCGTGCTATTGTTTTATCAAGTTGTGCCTGGCTATGGCTCCGTCTTTCGAACTCCAACCGCTGCTGCTTGGGTGGAGTGGGTGTGTGCTACTCGCTGCTGTCGGTCTCCGATGCTGCGTTAGCTGATGTTACCTTAGCTGCTAACTTTGTGGAAGCATGCCGCTTCTCTAGGTGCTTCAGCAGATTGCTGTTGCTGTTGTTCGCCGTAGAAAGGATTTTTGACCCGGGGCACAGTTTACATGTTACCAAAATGTTGTTTTTCGCTTTGCTCTCGAGTTGAAAATAGTGTGAGTATTTCCACGAGTAGAAACTTATCTTCCCTTCGCTCGCCATCATGCCGTGCCCTGACCTGTCCAGTCCTCTTCATGGCGCGTGTTCGATTGCATGTGTGACGCTAGAGGTGCTTTGTTTTTCAATTCAATTAAACTTTATTGATCGGGAACTGTGTGCCGTTGTAAAACCTCACCAAAAGGAACGGAGTAACGCAGCGTTTGGTAACGGGAACAGAGTTACTGAATTTTAAAAAACTACGCGTTACGTAACGCGTTACTGAAAAAAAGTATAGGCGTTACGTAACGGCGTACTAATAACGCGTTACTACCCAACACTGTTTGTAATGGCTTGTAGGGGTAAACTAATGACTTCATACAGTCAAGTTTTATTGAAAAACATGAAATCTGAAATAGAGAATTATCCTTTCAAGGAACAAATCTGTGACATTTTCTTTTAATCTCTGCACACAGAACAAGCAGCATTTAGTAGGACATGATGTGTGTAATCTGCAGTGTTCTGCTTTGTCATAAGGAGATCGTTCCATGTTGGCAGACAGGCTGGTTTATTTATTAAGCATTACCTAATATTTTATCAGAGCAGTTAATCTTACTCCACTAATACCCGCATGCGTCAACTACTATATCCTGGTGTATTTAAGGCTTACGGCATTATCAGAGCTTTTGTTTTTCACTTCTCTTCCCTCAGCAGAAAATCATATTGCAAACGACAGCATGCATGATCCCGTGTGCTTGGTGTGCAGCAGAGCTTGTCCCAGCACAGGTAACACGCTGCGCTCGCATGACGTGGCGAGCTTTTGATGACGCTGCGAGCGAATTTTATCCTCACAGTCAAATGAAGGAGCTATTACAGATTAGAGCGAGGGAAGATGTTTACACAGAATTATTTTGTGAATATGTGTAGCACAGCAGCAACAGCAGATTACTTACTACTGGATTTCCTTTGGGGATTTTAAAGGTTCCAAATAATTTCTTTGCGTTCGTGATGGCTTCATTTAGTTTAACTTCTGAGAGCTGCCTTCACCCCGTTCTCCATTTTAATCCTGCTCTAATTTCTGTCTCTATAGGTAGAAAACATCCCATACGAAATCCTATTTTTCTCTATCCTTGATAACCTCTGACCTTGGCTAAGCCAGAGAAAAGCCCTCTGGGAAATGAAACGTGAAGCCAGTTCTTTGACGCCTTTTTACAGAATCCCTGCACTCTAACACACACACACACACACACACACTGACCTCTACACCTGAATTACTATAAGACTGACCATTTAACATGAAGATGATCCTGTGACCCTGAAGTAACACGTCTACTCTTTGACATCGCGGGTCAATTGTACGTATTGATGTCGGTCTTTAGCCGCTGACTTTGATAATGGAAGGCCTGTGTGAAGAAGACTTTGGAGGGGTACTCCATCCCAGAGGGAGCAGTTATTCTGAGAGGGAATGGATGGTGTGTCACATTGTGCTGTGTTGGGCAGAAACACAACAGTTTTAGTAATGGCAACCCACTGACCTTTCCACTAATCCCCCCCCCAAAACAGAACTGCTCCATGCATCAATTGATAAGACAAGAATGGACCTCCACCCTCTACCTGCTGGTGAGAGTGTTTACAGTGCTGCAGTCAGGTGTGTGAGGTGGACGATATCTCATTAGAGGACATACCATGTGTTACCTGGCAGTACTTCTCATCTTGGCATTGGATGGAGTGACAAAGCAACTAATCCTGCAAATGCTGCACCAATGAAAATACAAGCTTGACTGTTGCCAACTTCAAACCGGCTCTGAAGGTTTGTCTCATATTGCTGTCGAACAGTAAGATAGCCTCAAACTGAGGAGATCACATAGTTTGCATGCACAACACATTCGCATCACAGCCCTCTGAAGCGTGCAGGAGTATGTAACACATCGCAGTGTCCTTGTCCATGTGCTCACAAACAAAGGTGGCACTTGGTCACCAAAATATTATTCTGCAATGCTACTGGTACTCCACAGGATACCTTTAAAAAACACTCAAGAATGTCATATTTTGTTCAGGCCCTCCCTTTCCACTCATGTCTCTCCTTTGTACAGTACATTCACTTCACCTCTCAGGAGCATGTAGTCTTGTATGGCAGCTGTAAGAAATGTCTTATTTACTAGCAAAATTTAAGATAGATTTGTCTCTGTTTTTCTGCTGACAGCCTGGTTCAGAATCAGTGATTATGATGCATTTTAAATTAATTTAATATAAGATTCAAACAATCACGAATCCTCAAATTTAGTCTGATTAACTGTGAACCGAACAGCACCAGGATGTAAATCAGCATAACATCACAGACTAGAGTCTTGATTTTTTGGTTTCCAGCTGTGGGACAGGGATACACACACACACCTACACACATACACACACACACACACACACACTAGGGCTAATGGTGATGTCCTACTTAAGAAAAGAAAGCACACTGAGTACCGTTAGCCTTGAAATGACACATCTGTGTGATCATTATAGTTGTTATGTAGACTTCAGAGCGATGCTGTTTTTTTACTTATTCTCACATCCACGCTGAGCTCGCCTTTGATCATTACCATTTTATGTACTGCCTTGATTTCTGTCAATAGCCAGCAAACTGAACACTGCTGTATTAATAATCCTCTGTGGGCGAGGACTGAGTCTGTCACTCTCCTCTCAAGGTAACTTTGGTATGAAAAAACATCAAATGTTTAGGAGGTTACATTTTTGACTGCAGCCTCAAATATGAATCGAACATCTTTTTTATTTTGCATTACTGGTCAGCAGGGAGACTGTTCACATCTACAAATTAACACCAAGGACGAGTCAGGCACAAATTCACCGCTGCACATGTTGCAGCAGTTTACAGGAGCACAATATAGTCATGTAATAAATTATTCAAAGTGCATTACTCACTGAAAAAGTACTTATGTAATAACTCAACAACAGCAGTTATTTTTACCTTTTAACAACTCCAGACTCACATGTCACTTATGCCTTTGTGCGTGTGCTTTAACAAGCTGCCAGACTATGCTGATCGCAGGAGGTGCTTTAACAACTGTGAACAGCTAGCTTAGCCCCAGATAACTGCAAACAGCACTACAGAGGTCTTGTCCTCACAGTGAAGGTGGAGGGTTCCAACTGTGTGTGGAGCTACCAGAAAGTGTATTTCCCCCCTCATTTGTCAGCATCAAGCTAACATGTCTTGGACCAGCGTGTCCAGTGATTGCACGTAGACTCAGCTGATATCAAGCCTCCCATCAAACTCCAAACAAGCTGATGCTGAAGTAACAAAGTGATTCTGGCATTAGTAACTGTAGAGTGAACTTATTTTTTTCTCATGACACGACATGCTGACATGTCTCAGTAGGAAAAGCACAGGTGGAAATAATCTAATGAATGACGGCTGAATTCCATTTAGCTGCTTCAGGGTCCTGTGTTGTTGATGTAGTCACACTGTCATGGCTTACTGGGACAATTCAATAAAACAGAGCCATCATTAATGTTATTAGGAACACATGTTTTTCCTACTACGACAAAGATCTGCTGTGAGAAAGATTTCAAATTGTAACGATACATTACTCAGTAATAAAATGCTCGGTGACGTTGCAGCCATGTTTTGGCCTGTTACCCATGTGGTTTCATAACTCACCAGGAGCGCTTCATTTTTCCTTGGTATATGTGTTTCTACCCTGCCACACAGTTAAGTCTATTTTTACAATCCGGAATCTGCACAGCATATTTTGAAAATCCACTGGATTCTCTGTGCCGTTTCTGCGTCTGACTTCCGGCCAGCTCGATCTGCTCTCTCTCTACGCTCTGTGCTGCTCGACTTGTATATTCTCCACGGAGCAGAGTCATTTCTGGGACGCTTCTGAAATGCACCGTGGCACTTCTGGTGGAATTACAATCGCTGTCTAGAACAGCCGCAAACCAGCTCCCCCAGCAACAGCTTGATCGAATTGTGTCGCAGCCGAGCTCGGTGGAATTTAAACATAATAACTCTTTCAGTAAAGTCACAACAATGATATATGTTATGATCTCAGGGGTTGGTTCTAAAACAAATGTGAGCTAGTTAGACACATATACAGTGGTCAGTGTTGGAGTATACTGTATGTATGAACACTTTTGGAAATGATGTGGCCAGCTACAGTGTCACAATATATGAACTGTGCTGGACATGACAGCAAGTTAGGTGCATATTCCTTCTAAACTGCACAGAATCCTGTTAAATGTTACCTTAGCGTTATAACCATCAAGAAACTACAAATCTTGTCAAAATAAGAGTAAGCACTGCTTCAAACTAATCATTACAAGACGGAAATTACAGTAATCTTGCAGTGTCCATTTTTTTGTCTCCCTTTCGTCTAATTTTCCCAAACACACACAAAGTTTGTGCCTGACATGTTTGATTCCTGTCTGTCTCTCTCTGTCTTTGTCAGTTCAGAGCTCTGGATTCTTTTTTTTTTTTTTTTTTCTGTCCTTGTGCTCCCTTTTTCTTCCTGCCCTCCTGGCTTCAGCAGCATGTCAAATAGATAATCAATAGCCTCCCGTGGCTTTGTCCTCCTGTATGCTAGATAATGGTTAGAGTTGCCAGCGTGCTGAACACACCTCATTAACCACTGGTTGCAGTGGTTTGGCTTTTTCAGTGCAGCCCCAGCCCCTAGTCCACAGTGTGAGTGATGCACCTGACAGTCGTGGCAATGACACACATATTTCAGCCCTGTTGCGACTGCATGGGTGACGATGTTCTCACCGCACTCGCAAAATGGGATGACCGCCTTTCCTTGTTTTATTTTATTTAATCATCTTTATTTATTGGTATGTGAGGCTCAAATGTACAGAAATAAGAGAATGTATATATTCAAATCAATCAGAAGGTGTGATTCTAAAAGTACAGACACTAGTCCATCTTACACATCTCACACATACTCGACCTACACACACACACACACGCATGTAAAAAAAAAAAAGTCAAGACATGAATGTTGGAGGCAAAATAAGCAGGGGAGACAAAGAGAATAGAGAAATGGACAGAGAGAGACAGCGATGGTTGTGTGAATCGTAAAGAAGGATGGAGAAGCTCCGAGATAATCCAGAGACTGTTGTCAGCAGTTCTGCCTCACTGCGTGTGTGTGTGTGTGTGTGTGTGTGTGTGTGTCAGAGAGGGAGAGAGAGACCGGCATGTGGTGTTATTTAAAGTCACACATGTACGGTATGTTTCTTTCGTGGACTGACGGGCTCGGGAGACAAACATCACCTCACATGTCGTGACAAGCACCTGAACAGCGTCTGCTCTGAAAAGCTGACTGCCAATCAACGAATCAGTACATTTATTTATTAGGGAGAACGCGGAATATCTATCTCTTTTTCTCCACCGTGAATGCGAATTAGAAAACTATGCAATACTCCGTGGAGTTAATGCTTTATTTACACATTATATCATATGTTCACACATCTAAAAGCCTTGCAGCATGGGCAGGCTGGAAACTAAATGCAGACAGTTCAATACAGAGTGCAATAAACATGGAAACAGCCAATTACAAGGCGGTGTTAGCAGCATGGAAGGACTAACAGGCAAGTCAAGGTTATATATCCCCAGATAAATTGCAGGTACAATTCTTTTTCTATTAAATTTATAATGCTTCAATGATAAAAGAGATCTTGAAAGCTTTAAGCCTCGTGTGTTTAAAGCACAAACACCTCCCTCTCTCTCTCTCTCTCTCTCTCTCTCTCTCTCTCTCTCTGTTTCTAGCCTCCTCTCTTTGCATCTCTCGAGTTCTTTTATCCTCTACCTCATATTCCACCTCTTCCTTGATTGGACAAGCTCCCTCACTGGAAATTTTGATTGGCTCAGAGGCTCAGAGAGCATTGTTGTGCAGAGTCTGTGTCATACGGAGACAAGGCTGCGGTGTCTCTATTTCAGACAGTCGCAGGGATGCACAAAGGTGCACACACACCATTTGTGCATTCGCGAATACAAATGTCCATGCATGCAGACACAAGCACACACACACACACACACACACACTGACAGGCTTTTCTCTTCTTTTCACCCAAACGTGGCGCTGTTATATTGAACTGAAATGGAGTCATATCTGCACTCTATTCCCCAAAGTAATTATGTGAAGCAGAGATGAAGACCGTGTGCATCAGGTCCATCATGTCATCATGTTAGTCATCTTATTCATTCCATTTCATTTCCAAGCGCTAATACTTTACATTTGATGTTATGCCTTAGCACAGCAAATACACAAGTGAAGACACTTTTTTAGTCTCCCAGATCATCTCACAATAATGTGATTCTTTTGGTGGAAATGCAATCGCGAAAAAACAGACCAAAAACACACGGCGGCATGTAATGACTTTTTCAAGGAATGATCTGATGATCTTTCTTCCACCCCTTAAAAAATCCCTGTCAGAGAACAGTCAATCTCTGCTGCTCTTCCAGTATTATTGTTCATTATTAAACAGCGTCTGCAGTCAGCACAGTATGGAAGATGTTACTACTGTCACAGCTTTGGATGGTGATACCTTAATAGAGATTACCCTGGCCTAGCTGTTACCCTGTTTCCTGCCTTTATGCTAAGCTAACTGGCTACTTGCTGTAGCTTCATATATACCTCTCAGACACAGACGCAGAGTAGTATTCAGCTTCTCATCTAGATCTCCGCAAGAATACCAAAAACAAAAACATTTTTCCCAAAATGTCAAGCTATTCCTTAAACCAGTGTTTCACAAACTTTTTACACCGCGTACCACCTCAGAATATATTCAAGAACCACCAGTATGACAGACGTTAAGCTAAGTTCACACAGGAGGAAGGTTTATTCTGAATAGGAACAATTTTTATTATTGACTGTTGTTGAATCCTGAACCAAGAACCAGAGCTACCTGATCCACACTCCTCTTCATTATAGTTCCATTTTGGAGCTATTTGGAGTACCTGCATGAATGTGACATGACCATGGAATAGGATGATATTGAAACCTCTCAGTTTCATGCACATTCTTGTAGTATTGACCCACTCAAGGGAGCTCACGTACCTCCTGTGGTACTGGTACTTTGAGAACCAGTGCCTTACACTATTAAAGAAATACATACAGTACATAATGCAACACAATAAACTGCTTTCCCCTGTAATCCATTACATCAGACAAAGCAAAGTAATAACACAATATGCTCATGTCACCACAATCGGACAGTACTGAAGGTAGAGCCAGCTGGTCTGTGCAATAGGGCAACATTTTGACTATTTTCTTATAAACTACGTACTTACTTACTTACTCAGTTTACTTTAAGGAAATCTACATGTGCCACATGACTGTCTACAATAGCCCTGTGTCTGCATATTAAGAATTCATATTAAAAAATATAGGGTTGTACAGCCGTAGCAGAGGTATGGATTGTCTGAGTGCTTTCTGAATTGAATTAAAAAGAAAAAAATCTTTTGGCACTGTATATGGTCTCCCTGCTCAGCAAAAAGTTACAGACACAGCAAAAAATAGCTGGAAACTGAGCAGAGCAGAACCAAAGCAAAAAAAACTGCGTAGAAACATAAGCTCACATCCTAAAACATGATCAAAATTTGACCTTAATACGTCAAATCCAATGATGAGATGCACGTGCCTGGTTTCAGCTGAATCGTGACTTCCTCATTCCGAGCTCCAAAAGTTTATATGATGATCAGCAACTTGGAAAGAGAAATATATGAAATGAGAAGTGATAGATTATTTCTACCAACAGATAAATTGCTCTACTGAATTCTTTCTACTTATCATCTATCACTGAAGTCCCATGAGGCTTAGCAGAGCATGGTTCACTCTGCTGTACATCAGATAGCTAACAAACAGAGCTCCTCTGAGCTGTTCTGTTCCTGTACGTCACATTAATTTATATAATCCCCTGCTTTATGATCCTTTACATCAACATTTCCAGTGCAGCCGCTGCAGAGACTAAACCCACAGATTACAGGTTATTGTAGCGTAGGTAGATAAAAAGATAACAGGAGAAGGACAAGAGACACACAGAGAGAGAGAGAGGTGGGAAGAGATGAAGGGAGTGATTGAAAGAGTGATGGAGGACAAAGGGATGCACAGATGGGTTCAGGATGAAGAAGGAGAAGAGTGATTTGGAAGTGAGTGACGGACGAGGTGGAGGGACAGAGGTGGATAGAAGGGAGGGAAAGAGAGAAAGGCTACTTCAGGAAAAGATGAATATTTCAACATACGAGTGAAGACCTGGGACAGAGGGAGGGAAAGAGGGAGGGAGGGGGTGAAACAGGGAGAGTGAAGAGGAAAAAAGGATGGAATATTGTCAACATAACTGACTTGACAAACTAATGTTTAATAATGGTAAAAATGACCCTTCTAGTCTTCCAACCACTTACCACTTACCACACTACATATCTCATTCATCCATTCACACACATTCACACACTGATGGCGCAGCCTTCAGGAGCAATTTGGGGTTCAGTATCTTGCTCAAGGACACTTCGACATGCAGACTGGAGGAGCCGGGGATCAAACTGTCGATAATCTGATTAGCGGACGACCCGCTATGTTAACTCTCAAATGCAAGTCAAATGCAAATATGACTACAGTAATCTCATTTCACAAACATTATCATAATTGAACTAGATTAAAGTTTACTTTAGAAATGTTAACACAACACAACACACTGCAAACTACAAACAAAATGATTCCAGTGACAACAGACAAAATGAAAACTTGCTAGGTTTGGTAATCTGACATTTCCCTCTAAATTGCATGAAAGCCACAAACTGTGAAGCACACATTTTCTCCATCTATACATATATAATTCATCCATCCATTTTCTGCAACTGCTTAACAGGGTCATGGGGGGAGTACACCCTGGACAAGTCACCATCACTCATTTGACACATAGAGACAAACAACCATTCACAGCTATGAGTCACCAGTTAACCTGCATGTCTTTGGACTGTGGGAGGAAGCCCACGGGGAGAACATGCAAACCGCCCATACGTATAATTAAGACAAAATAACCCACATATACATCAGCTCAGTTTCATTTATCAACTAGCCTGCTAAAACTTTTATTTTGGAAGTTTTGTTTAAGCTCATGAGACTTCCTGTTTACACTGCTTTTGAGTGGAGCTGAAGAAGTTTCTTATTGGCTAAATTACACATTTCTAAGGTTATAGGGCTACTAACCACTCGAGACATTCGTTAAACCTGCATTGATTAATTTTTTTTAGCTCCTTGGGTGCAGAGCAGCAAGCTGTCAAAACAATGTTAACAAATTATCACCTTATTAAGCTGATACTGCTGACTTATTAGCAAGCAGTTACTTATTTAGACATCTAGCAGTTATGGAGCAACATCAGAATTCATAAGAAATGGAATACCAAAAAAATATATAACACTGATGAAAGCTGTGATCCAGCTTAAACGCTCAGTGGAGCTGAGGGAACTGCAGAGTCAGGTGATAATTCTTTAACGTTGCACCGTCATTTGTATATTAACAATGGATGAATTATTGATTTTACAGCAGCACTAAGTTTTAATGTTGCAACCAGATGTAGTAAATCTCTAGTTTAACCTAGCCAGAAGCTACTAAGAATGTAAGACACAAACGTAGGAATGAATTTACACGTAGCTTTGTACCTTCTATATCTTCTCCGTGCCTTGTTTTCCACCACACTGACTGCTCATACCATCACTTACTATTTTCTCCTTCCCCTCAGCCCCCCCCCCCCCTCTCTTTTCCTCCTCTCACCTCTGCTCGGTCTTGCAGATTTATTTTGGTCCTGTGCCTGTTAGCACAGCAGGGTACGCTGGTTGTTACCCTTACCCAACACCACTTTGCTCCCCACCCTCTCACTCTCCTCCTCCTTCCTTTTTACGCTGGCCTAAATTATTCTTCATCTCCTCGATTCTCTTCTCTCTCGATTCTTCCCTCCTGTTTGGTCAGTTCAGTCTCTAACTACCTTCTTTCCTTTGTTTATATTCTCTCTCGCTCTCTCTTTCTCCTTCTCTCATCCCACTGGTAATTTAGTAGGTATATTTTGGTCAGTGTGAAGCGTGAGTTTTGGCATTAGCCTCCATGCTGGGGTTCATCAGTGCTGGGGTGCGAGGACTCAGCCTGAGAGGTTGTGTGGGGGTTACTGCCACTGTGGAACTATAATTACCACAGCTGTCAGTCAAACAGCAGTGTGTCCACACACACACGCATGCACACACACACACACACACACACACACACACACAAACACCATCTATAAACTCTTGTGAAGTCAGTAGAAGTGTAATTATATGTTTGAATCTTTTACTTGATGTAGGAATATACTGACTCTGCCCCACATCCTGCTGTGTGTTCTACTTCTGGTATGCCAACAAAGGCAAACTTATGATTAACTATAAAGAGAATTATCTGGTGTGTAATGTGTAAATGTGTGTTAATGCTTGTGCTTGTGTGCGCGTGTGTGTGCGCACGCATCTGCTGGATTTTTAGTTTTTAGAACGTCTCTGTGGGTTTGCAGTTTTGGCTCTGCTGACTCATCAGTAAGATTCTTTTGGGTCACCACAGGTCAACTTTTTAGATTCCCTTTCTGCATGTGATTGCGTCGCTTGAGGAAACTTTGAGAAAAATACTGAGCCAATTAGAGGGCCTAACTGATATTTTTGAAGGGATTTTCCTGTAAGGCTGTGCAGGGATAGTAGTAGGCGTACTACAGTATAAAGCAAATGATATCTGTAGGCCAGGGATTTGTATGAACCTAACAGTGGATGGATTTTACACACAGAGAGACATCTTTGGGGTATGGCAAACTGTAAATGGAGAAATATACGACGAAAATAAAACCTCCACATCTCATTTCTTAACGGATTGTCAGTCACCGGGAACATCTATCATGTATTAAGTTGTTCAAATATCGTTGTTGTGTTGTTCGGCAGGAAGAGAAACACAATTTCAGTTGTCATTGTATACAAGTTCAAAACAAACCAATAAGCAATTATTTTCTCTCCCGACAACAGTCTCCAGCTGAGACAAGTGCCTCAATTTTTTGTTTAGATTTCACTAAAGGATGCATGTGCTCTCACCCGAATATATTTAGCCTCAATATGAGTCATGCATCAAATGGATATTATACGTTTGTTGCGGCGTGCTAATCTCAGCTTATCACTCACAGCGCAGTAATTGGAAAACAAAGTCAGATTCATTTTAAATCAAGTTGTGACCCCTTAAACCTTGAAGGCTGCCAATTACTGACGGGTAGCGAGCGTGGTACAGCCGAGACAACATCAGCATTGTTCGGTGGTCAGTGCTGCTAACATAGCGCTCGGCTTGTATGCTGAGTTTGGATTCAGGGACAGTTGCGTTAAATATTTCAGCTGATGTCCTCTCGGTATGTTTGTGGTGCGACTGATGCGGTTAACAGCTGAAAGACGGATGAGGACAGATCAAACCAAACCAAAATCACAATGGGGAGCACTTTCTAATCTGAAAATGTTTTGGACGGAGGTGGAGTGATGGAAAAACTGAGCCGGTCCCTGAGTGCTGTCTGTGTTTTGGGTCCCGGCTGATTCCTAAACAACCGGCAGCCAACAGGGAAGAGTGGATGTTGATGTGGAAAAAGAAATCTCCTCAGCCGCTGTTTCTTTTAAAGCCTCCTTTCATGCACTTTGCTTTATCTCCTTTATCTAATCTTTCCCTTTCTCCGCTGTGTTTCCTCTGTCACTGAACTGGGCCTCTACCACAATATGTATGTTTGTTCAGCTCTGGCATTAATATCCAATAACAATCCATGAAGAAAGAGTCTTTTCCACCTCTGCCTGCCTCTTTCCTGTCTTCGTCTCAACAACAAGGTAGATTCAGTCTCAAATATCAACGCACAAAGCAGTCAGAGGCTGAAGATATTTGCTCGGCTATTATTTCCAGCTCTCTCCTTGTTGTAATATGCTCAGTGCTCTGTTTTGATGTGTACAATAAACTTACCAGAGGAACGCCACAGGAGGTCTGTGCAACACTGGGAGTGGCGCAGTGGGGAAGGCAGCTTAGGAGCTTATGGACAACCAACACAGCTGTTATAGACAAAACAACAAGGAGCTGCACCGTTCTACGTCCTGCTTGCTTCTAAGCGCGGCAAATCAAGCAGCACTTCTTTCTCAGAACAGGTGCAAATGTTTTGGAATGACAATGAATGAATAAAGAAAGAAACACACTGAAGAAAAAATATGGTGAGTCTCTCTCAGTGTCTGTTCCTGCAGTCATACTGGAGTTGTTTCACCGTTGCAAAGAGTGGAGGCAATTTTACAACTGTGTCAGAGCTCTCCCTCATTGAATGAGTCACTGTGAGTTTCAAATGCATCAATTTGTCCATTTTTTGGCTGGATAATGCAAAGTGCAAGAGAGCATAAACGGGTGGCAAATGGTGCAGAGTGTCTTTCTGTTTACACAGTTT
Organism: Sciaenops ocellatus; assembly: GCA_033000465.1. Taxonomy (NCBI): domain Eukaryota; kingdom Metazoa; phylum Chordata; class Actinopteri; family Sciaenidae; genus Sciaenops; species Sciaenops ocellatus. Next base: position 2,827,840 of record CP136870.1, read on the forward strand.
ACTATTTTACATTCTTTTGAATATCTATGAGGGTTTACTTGCTTTTTTCCAGTACTTTTCTCTCCTCCCTAACCCGCCCTCCTCACTCCTTCCTCCTTGCTCCTTCCTCCCTCCCTGTTTTACATCGCTTGCCCTCTAATCGGACTTTTTTGAGAAGTAGTGAGAACAGAGAACGTCTCTAGGAGATTTGAGGAGCCCATAAAATAAAGCGGCTCTCTTCCAAAGGCAGCTAAGAGGCTCAGGGGAGGATGGCAGTCGCCGTCTTCTTCCAGAACATGTGCCTCAAAGCAGTGACATGGTGTCACAGTGAGAGAGGGGCAGAGACGACAAGGGGAGGAAGTGAAAAAAGCAAAGGGAGGGAGGAAAAAAGAGGGATGGGAAGAGAAAGACAGAGAGAGAAAGAACTTGGTCAACTTGTCATCCATTATAGATTGCCTATTATTCATGCAGGCCCAACCCGCCTTATGCTGTGCTGTTCTCTCTCTTTCATCTTTACTCTCTTACTCAATCTTTCTGTGTGTCTGCGTCTGTCTCTAGGCAGAAAACCCACTGTGCTGTATTTTAGGATCTCATAAGGGCAGCTTTGCTGCGTACAGTAAAGTGTGGCGCTGTGTACTTCCTAACAAATACAAATACATTCGACTATGACCTCAAAGAGAAACAGCACACAACAAAAGAACAAAGTACATGTGGAGTCATGGGAAAAGAAAAAAACTTCACTGCTCCTAAAATAAAATAAAATCATGTTATTGTACATATATGATGATGATCAATGCTGAAACATTCAGATATAAAAGGCTTGGCTTCCTCCATGTTTTAATAGCAGCAGATATCACGATAATCTCCATGTTTAGAGCATCATGTTATATAGCTACTTTGACTGACTGACATACCACTGGCCCATTAGAGGCATGTGTGCACTACATCAGTATTCATTTGTATGTTCCTGTACTGAGGGTTATTTTCATGTTTGCACTATAACTGCAATGTTTGTTCTCATATGCTGACCTTTATGATCTGCTCAGCTATTATTTTAACTTACTTGGCAGCTGATGAGGACACGCTTTGCTGCTGTGTGGCCATCATGGAACAGCTTCAGATGGGCAGATGAGAGAGTTGGTGATAATGTTGCTTTAGAGCGACAGATTTAATCTGTGATCTTTAAGTTTCTATCCACATGAGACTTCCTTAACGCTTTGCATTAAAATGCAGCAGATCATGTTTAACCACATGAAAGTACAGCTGGAAATGTGGCCAAGATGCATTGAGGATGGATTGTGATCCGATCGCCCCAACCACCTCTGGAGGTGACTAATGACGCATTGTGACCACATTTAGCCTTTGTTTACAAGTGTAAATGCCACTGCACTGACACAGATATTTGTTTTTACATTGATATATATATATATATATATATATATATATATATATATATATATATATATATATATATATATACACGTTGTTCTTGAAATTTAGAGAGTGAGCATGCGAGAAGGCTGAAAGAGACATAGCTAATTACTGATTATACATCTCTCCTGTGCCACGAAAGTGTCAAAAGATACATTATTCAACAGAACTGCATGAAAAATGAGAGCAATATGGGTGGAAAATTAATGATATATAGTGCGTTGCAGTCCTCTGTGCAGCTGATCTGCTGTTAACGAGTCATTTATCTAGTCACAGAGTTGCCTACGCGTCCATACTGCAACATGCAGGGACAAACTGACAGAATATTTTTTAATACAGACAAAGGAATAACTTAATATATTACATTTGCCAAATTTACAAGAGGGGACACATAATCAAGAATGTCTCATAGACAGTGTTTAACAAAGTTTATAATATTTCCCCTTACTCAACAACTTACAAAACTCATTTAAGGGAGTCTGGGGCTGATCAATAAAAATACCAGACGTAAACACAAAGGCAAGATCAGATCATTTATACTACAAATTATACTCTGAATAGAAATCATATTTTAATACCAGGTATAAACTTTTGAACAGATTAATAAATTAACCCGCATTCATTACAGCCACATTACACATACACATTTGTTGCTGTCCTGTGAATACCATATATTTTCAAAATGTCAACATTTCATGAGCTAAAGAGTTTCCTCAACTGTCTCAGAGAGCACGAATGTACAACACCAAGTCATTGTAATGTGACATAAAGTTCGATAAGATCTGATTAAACACCCACATTATGCCAAGAATGAACAATGAAATGAAGTGTAATGTCACTGAAGAACAGGTGTAAGACATATGCAGAGTGGGTTTAATGGAAGACATCATGCTTAGGTGTAAAATAACACTGTGGCCAAGAATGTGAAGTATGTCTGCATCTCACCTACGCTAGTCGGCATTTGTGTTTTTTAGACCTTCTATGTAAATGCATGAGATGACTGAAAGCTTATATTCATAATACAGTAAATCCGCTAATAGCCTAAAAAAACAAACAAGCAAAAAAAAAAAACTTGCAAGCTCGACTATTTTTCATGACATTTAACTATTACGTCTTCAGATGAGCAGGGAAATATTTTCCAATGCAACCAAAGCACACACATCTCAACAACACATGTTTAGGTGCCAATTAGCTCCTATCATGTTATATTGAAGCGATATTACATGAGAGGGTGTGCTATGACGTCATTATTGGCACGACAGTGATGCGGTCAGTAAGCACCAATCAAATGCCAATAAAAAGTTCACCCTCGAATACAGCGATTATACAACAATTACCAACTTCAATAACATATATAATCAAAATGTTTCATATTTTGGGGCAATTTGTTCTCAAAATAAAAAATGTTTTGCTCGCTGTTTCCATTCTGATCTCAGTTTGGGACTGACTAATACCTGGAAAACAATGCAATACAAGCCTTAATAATGACCTGCAACAGAGATGATTCTAGTCCAAGACAACTAACGTTCGTGGAGTTTTCCAAGCTGAATAAATACACACATATAAACACTAAACTGTCTTGCTAATTCAGTCCTGTAGTTACTATGATATAATACCATTTTTATTCCCTGAATAGATTGGATGTGATCCAACCATTTCCAGTAACTCCACAGAATGGGAATGTCCAAAAGTCAAAGTGTATTGAACAAAGATCGATGTAATCATTTCCTAAATTACCAACATGCTTTTATCTTGTTAAATATTCCTCTTCAGTTCATATTAGTCGACCTTTAGTCTTTAAAAACAACATTTTCTCTGTGTCGCTGAACTGTTTGACGTGCTGCACACAAATGACACACACACACCTGTATTAACAAGGCGGTCTAACAGGATTAGCAAAGGATGGCTTTGGATGAATAACGTTTGAGTTTTAATTCAAGGATAGACGACAACTGACCAGTTTACTACATATTCACTAACAGACCACGCTGTAATATCACATGTTAATGTAAGAACACACGCTGATATGGATTTAAGTTCAGACACTTTTATTGCATGTTATGAACAAAATTGAACTGACATGACGTGCTGTAAGAGGGATGAGGGATAAAGGAATGACGGTCGAAGGATGAAGGGATGAAGGGGTAAGGGATGAGTAGAGAAATCGGGGTCACTGGTTGATGGAGTTTTAAAGCTGACTGGTGGATGATGGAGGGAGGGAGTTGAAACTCTGAGTGTGGGAACCGTCTCTTTGTATCTCTATGTATTAGTGCCCCATGGTTCCTGTGTTTGAATGAAAGAGAGGTGAAAAAAGAAAAAGAGGGTTTTGGGGGGCTTAAGTACTTGAGATGCAGAAATGGGATGAGTTCAAGGCCTGGTCCTTGTTCCTGAACCTAGTTATAAAACTACATAATAAAGTAGATACTGTTTTTTGCAGTATTGAGACTGCTTGAGCACATGTAAACACGTTATCTGATTTCCTTAGACTGATTTCTCACAGTAGTTTGGTTTCTGGTGTGCATGTAAATGTAGTCAGCGAGGAGAAGTCACTGCTGTCAACAGGCGGGTGTGATTCAGTGCTATACGGTGTCAGTTTGAATATATGTACCAGAGTTCCCCAAATCCTCTCATTCTGGATTTCTTTTCTGTCAAGTAGTTTTCATTCTAGCAGTCTAATTAGGGTCTGATTTACACATGAGCCGACAGGTGACGGCGGCTAATTACATGGAGGACAGAAATCAGAACTGGATTTGGGGATCGCTGACACACACACACACACACACGCACGCACACACACACACACACACACACACACACACACAGGAACACACACAGGAACATGCCTGCATATACTCAGACACATGACACATGCATGCTGACACACCTTGCCCACGCACACGCTGAGTATTTGCCAATGCTCCTTTCTCACCTTCTCACGGCTGAAGTTGTTACATAATGACCGTGAAACTAGGTGCCACTAAAACTCCACAAACAAATAGTTTAACCTCGGAAGGCCGAAGGAGAAGAAGAGAAAACAGTGTCCTCTCTGCTCCTGAAGAGCTGCCAGACTCTGTCTTATCACAGAAAACATTGCAGAAAAGTTGCTCTTGACTTTGGAGTTGCAGGGATGTTGTCGACAAGCAAAAGGTTTGCTTTGTGGCAGTTTCAGGTCTGTTCTTTCACATCATCTGTTTTGCTTCCAGCAGGAGTTTTGAGGACAGGTCAGATTATTGGAACTTCTTCTTATCAATAGTTACCAATTCTATGGGTTATGATAAAATTATTCTAAAGTTGTTTTAGCCACATAAAAAAAGGCCCACCTCATACAGTCATACTCACACAGGGACCAACAACTTTTTGGGGTTAGCATTAGCCTATGCTAGCTAACTAGCTACAGCAGATAAAAGCATTTACTTCTAAGACACATTATTACAAAAGCTACAGTAAACTAGCTCACAAAATAAACCCCAAACACTGTAATGACACACATTTAGAACCAGAAATGAAAATCTATGTTTGCGCAGTCAGTGAACCGTTTCATAATTAAATGGATGTACATGGATTGTGAATTGGATTGATTGTGGATTTAATGAATGTTTCTAACGATGTGTGGGTGTTCCTGAGCCTCGACTCTGCTTCTGTCCACCTCAGTTGGTAAACTATCAATATCGAGGCTGTCCTACATGTTTCCACAGAGCACATTAGCCTAATCAAAGCTATTTTATAATTTAAGATTGAAATCAGCATAATCCAGGTTAATGTCCATCTGACACTGACATGCATGCATCAGTCTGACTCGTTGACAAAGATATCCTCCTTCTATCCATCCAACATACACGATGTAATAATACATCTTTTCATTGGTCAATAACAGTGTAAATGCTGACTGTAGATGGAGGAGAATATGCACATTTATAAAAAGAAAAAAGTCAAATGAACAGAATGATTGACTGGCATATTAATAGTAAAGGGAATGGGCCTTAATGAATGATCAATTAACTTTTATCTTAATAATCTTTTTATTACCAACAGGACTTAAAGGAGCACTGTGTAACATTTAGTGGCATCAGACTGTGAGATTGCTTACTGCAACCCGCTCGCATCACCCTCTCCTTCTTAGCATTAAGGATAAACTACGTTGTCCACAAAAAGCACAAAAGCTGCTATCTGGAGCCAATGTTTAGTTTGTCCTACGTAGGCTACTGTAGAAACATGACAGTTCAACATGGCGGAATCTGCCGCGGTTTCTGTCGATATAAAAGGCTTATTCTAAGTTAGCAAACTAAACAAAAACATAATGGTTCATATTTTAAGGTGATTCTACACAAAGAAAAACATAGTTTTAAATATTATACAACATTTCTGCCATATTCTGTAAATGGAGCCACCTAAATCTGACACACTGGACCTTTAAGGCCCAACATTTTTGGTCTGGTTCTGTCTTCTTCATTTCTGCATATTTGTATTAGTCTGTGTGTATTCCATGTGTGTACGTGCTTTGTCTCACCTTCCCAGCAGAGAAGCATTGCCGTTAATTACTTACTTGTTAAATGTTATGAGGGCGATCCCAAGGCCTTATGGGATGCGATGTAAATACCAGCTGAACACAGCGAGATGTTTATTTGTGTGTGTGTGTGTGTGTATGTGCCTGAGTGCGTCTGTAGTGTTATGCGCATTTTGCAAAGTCAGAGTGTAATCGCTGTGTGTGTTTTGTAAGGGCCAACCAGAGAGAGACAGATAATGCACTGCACTACAGGTAACAAATCCCTGTGCAGTGAATACATTGAGCAGAGAAATCTATGGAGTTAAAGAAGTGGACAAAATGGCTTCAAAATCCAATTTCCCAAACCTGTTCTACATTCAGCAGGGAATGCTTTTTCCTCAATGCAGCATAAGTTTAAGTTAAGATTTTTTCTGAGAGGACATTTGGCAAGCCACTCACTTTTTTTTTTCTATTTTTATCTCTCAGCACATGCGTATACTGTACATTTATGAAAGAGGCAAAGGTCATACGGAATATTGAATCAAATATTAATATGGTGACTGTGTGTTTGTGTGTGTATTTATGTATTCTGATGCACAGCGATGAATTTATTCATGTCTCATTCGAGATCCGTGTGTTTCTATACACACACATACAGTACATGTGATGCTGTAAGTCTCTGCATGTTAATAAACATATTTTAGAATTTGTGTGTGTGTGTGTGTGTGTGTGTGTGTGTGTGTTCCCTTATTCTCAGCTCTGCAAATGCTCATTTATGGTTTTCCAAACGTTTGTTTTTTTAATCTACTTCACTTCAAAGGGGCACATGGAGAGCTGGAGGCCTTTCAGCATATGGGCTCTAATTGAAGGAGAGACAAGCAGAGAGATAAAGACAGTGAAAAAAATTGTGTTTGCACGCATGTGTGCGTGTGTGTGTGCGTGCATGTGTGTGTGTGTGTGTGTCTGTGCGTGTGTTTGTATCTAAGGGTTGGCGAAGGTGCTGGCATACAGCTTACCTCTGTGAGACACTTGACCGTCATGCAAAGACCCTGCAGCAGAGAACAACTGTACCAACCCTCAATCTGTGTGTGTGTGTGTGTGTGTGTGTGTGTGTGTGTGTGTGTGTGTGTGTGTGTGTGTGTGTGTTTGTCTTCAAGGCTGCCATAAGCTGGCAGTAGAATGTGGCATTTGTAAAATGCATAAGCACACACACATAAACACACACAGACTTATGTTACTGGCATTGCTCACCAGCCCTCTGCTAGCTGGAGGGAAAATGTCAGCCATCTCTCTCCCTTTCTTTCCATCTCTCCTTCATACGCACATACATACATCTACATTAGCCTTTTAACATCGCCCCTCTATCATTTCTCACTCATTGTACTCAGGTGCCAGTAACATACCTGAGTTTTGATATGAATAAAAATATAGTTTGTTTTGTAAAATCAGCCAAACTCTTTAAATAAATGTACTTCTTCTGGTCTCAAAGCAATAGTGCCAAAATCTTCTATTATAAAAGTTTCTGACAGAGTTTCCTGATAGACAGTAAACTGTTCCAACTGTAGCTGCTGTTAGCTAATGTTAGCTCAGTTTGTTAACCAGGCTACCCGGACTGTGAGCTGAGCACCGAGTGAGTGTTAATGTTTGTACGACAGGAGTTTGGACCACTGGAAAGAGGAGGTTTACAGGGCCAGGGCACGGGGGAATGCTGACAGGGAGTGGAGCCATCGACTCAGTATCCACTATGGACATAACGACAGAGGTGAAAAGACTAAAAGGGACGTTGACGGACTAGGCAAAGAAGACATCTGGGACTGACTTTTAGTCATTGACATAGTAATATTAGCTTTCTGCTATGTAAATGGTAAAAGGACTGTACTTAGTGACCACTCAAGGCAATTTTACACTACATACACACACACTGATGGCACTGACTGCCCTGCAAGGTGCCAACTGCTCATCAGTTTTAGGAGCTAACTATTCATACACATTCACACAACACAAAGTAACAGTATAACAATTTTCCCTGAATACAATGTCATCTAAAATATGTAAAAACCTATCCTGCTAGATTTGAAAATACATCTTTTTTTCCTCCATTTTGGGCTTCATCCAGGCACAGGACTGCAGGCGACATTGTCAAATTGCTTGTTTTGTTCAACCAACTGTCTACCATGACAATCCCAACACTGAAGAAGCTGAAACCAAAGAGTGTTTGCTTAGAAAGAAATGACTGAAACGATTAATCAATTGTCAAAATAGTTGCAGTTAAATTTTCTGTCAACCACTCAACTAATTGTTTCAGCTCTGGTCCACAACAAGCTGCTCTAAAGTATTCCTGTCTTAGGTTAGACAAGGAAACAACCTTTGGAATATGATAATGTGCCTGGTTAGGCACAAAAGTCCAACTTTCTGTCGTCTCTAACTTTCTCTGTGATCACTCATTTTAAATGTCAGCACAGCTGTAACATGGTGCAGCTGTGCTGACATTCATTTGCAATCATAAACGAGAGATTTGATTGGCATCTTAGCGCAGGAGCACAGTAAATAGCAGTTACCTGGTTGTTAACGAGTAGTATTTATAAGAACAACTTGTGTGAGTTCAGCTGTGTTGAAACGGCTGATCATGGAGTGCAGGAGGAGACAGAACAAAGATTTAACCAAGGCTGTGATGTGCCAGCCGAGAAAAGGGCTGCAGAAGAGCAGCAGTTTTCCTGACACTCAGGCATCAAAACAAACTTGAAACGCTCATGAAGATGCGCATGAAGCTTGTTCAGATTTAGCCATCATAGTGTTCTGTCTCCAACACGGATCACACCACCCAGTTTAAGAAAAATCACTTCACAAATGAAGCATCAGAATTCAGAGCCACACTGCACGGGTCAACCCTGATTCAGACAGAAAGACACATTTGGGAGGTGAAGGAGTAGAGGAGGAAAATGAGGAGAAAGTGAAGAGAGAGAGAGAGACGGGGGTCAGAGGGAGAGAAATTGAGAAGATTAGTTAGCCAAGGTGAAGGTGGATCGAGTGGCTGGACATAGTGAGTTGGGAAGAAGGATGGAGTCGAGGATATGCATTCCAATTCATTTCCAGCTAGTGTGTGATGTACGGTATATGTGTGCATCGGGATGGCATGTGTTTGTGCGAGAAGTGCATATTTGTGGAAGCAAGAATGTGTGTCTCCTTAGCATATAAATGTATGCAAAGAGTGTGTGTTATACTTGAAGCACTCAACTCAATATGCACAATGTGTGTACTCGAGTATGTCTGAGAATACTGTTTTTTGTGTTTGTGTTTTGATCATGTGTGTGCGTTTGCAGGTGTGTGTGTGTGTGGCCTTGAGGCAGACAATCAAAACATTTATGGAGTTGTGATGAGTGCTGTTGCCCCTGTGCTGAAAAAGGATCAGGGACACACACACACGCTTCTCTCTGTTCACTTCTGTGTGTGGGTGTGTGTGTGTGTGTGTGTGAAAAGAGATAGAATTACCTCTGGAATAAAGAGAAGCAAAAAAAAAGAGGTTCAAGGGAAATGTCTTGCCCTGAGTTTAGACTCTAAGGCAGCACTCTCACTAGACAAATTGAACTTGGTAGACCTAAACACAGTCATGGCCCAACTAACCTACCAATCTAATCTACGTTAAAGTCATGTCAGACAAAATATTTTCTCATCTGCCCCTTGTGGGTATCTATCTATCCATGCAGATAATTTCAGTTTTATTTGCCAGGGCTTTGATATATTCACCCTGAAAGCTCTGCCTCTGCCCCAATACTATGGAGGTGAATCGAATTTCATTTTGTCATGTTCAAAGCACTGAAAAATGACATCTGAAAACCTCAACGGTGACATGTCTTTCCAGAAACAGTGTCCCAGTTCCCCTGGATATTCCACAGACCTTTCTGTGAACTCTTCATACAAAGTACTCTCTACCTAAACAAATGGTAACACTGAACTGAGAGCTGCTGCAATCAACTGAGACAAGGAAAGAAACAGTAAGCCTTGAGAGTGATAAACTGAAGGACAAAAAGAAGGATCATTTAGAGCACTGACAACAGGAAGTGAATGAACAGAGGAGAGTGAAAGGGGAATAAAGAGGAATGATGAGTGATTCATGGTATGCATGATACGGTGACTCGAATATGGAATATTCAAGAATAGCCTGAATGAGGCGAACTGACGCCATGACACATTATTTCTGGTGTGCAATCATTCAGACGCTCCGACAAAGCAAGCAAAAGTTTTCTTTTTAAATTCAAATGAGAAGAATCAGTCAAAAACACGCCACACTCAAACTTCTTGAATCGCTCTCACGAGTTATTTACAGTGCGGATCTCGAGTTTGTTTATTTTTAGAAATATCATATTTGCAAACATATCAATGCCAATGTGCCTTTGGCTATTTTTATCTGTCTTCTGTTATTGTGCGATAGTCACAATTCAGATCAGCAATAAAACACAGAAAAGCCTGCTCCCCAAAACAGGTTTCATTATTGTTAGAATGACAGATCTGTTATATATCTGTGATAAGAAATATATTTGTTTTATCTGTAGCTATTTTTGGCATTTGTTGATTTAGGGCCGTGTATGTCCACTGACTACGTCTGTGCTTGCAGTGCTCCATTTGGCCCCTTATGGTTTTATGTGTTTGTATTGTTTATGAGGCTGTAAATACACATTATATTTTGTTTATGTGCCGCACCGACTAGTCGATTTAGGCTGACATAAGTGGCGTGTGATGTTTTGTGTGCCACACTGACATCAATGTCCGCTGGAGCCTAACCCAGCAGACATTGGGTGAGAGGCGGTGTACACCCTGAACAATTTAGAGTCACCAATTAACCTGTTAAGTGCATGTTTTGGTTTTTATCACTTGCAATGTGTAACTTTGTCACAGACCACCAACTATTTCACTGATTGTGGTGAAATTGGATCATATTTTATGGAGAAAAGGTCTTCTGGTTTTCGCTCTGACTCAGTGGAGAGGAAGGCTACACACTTTTCAGGGCCACTTTTCAACCCTACAAGCGCTCAGTATTTCATACTAGTGGAGTATCGTGTTAAAAATGAGAAATAAACACCACAGAAGGAACAAAGAGCAATCAACATAACAAACTAGAGAGTAGAAGAAGAGCAGGACCAGACACTCCCAGAGGATTCTAACCTTCACAGAAGCCAAACACCGTGACTGATGGCGGAGTTTAACCGGCAACCTTCAGATTAGCCAGATCCGATGACTGATTGAGGAAGTTTCGCCGACATGCTCTTCTCGCTTCATCCATCTCTCTTTCGCTGATGGAGAAAAGCTGTGACACCTCCTCCTGTTCTCCCGTCATACATCCTTCCTCTCCCTTCCACTGCCCTTCTCATATTTCCTGACTGATGTCTCCTCTCTGCTATTTCTCTGTCATTTCACCTGAACATATTTTCCTCCAGCGGCACAGTGTGAAAAATGTCAACAAGAAAAAGTGGGCCGAAGGGGAAGTGTAACACTTTGCTGCGCTAATATCATGCTAATGGTGTTGTGAGAACGGTTGAATTGCTGTCAGTTGAAAGCTATTAGAAACAGTTCAGTTTGACACTCTGGATTTAGATGGAGGGGGTTGATCCAGCATTTTCATTCCAGCACAGTGTACTGTATGTATAGTTGTGCTCTCAAGTCATTAATCATTTCGTTGCTGTAGGTCTCCCATTCGTCAGCTGCTGGATAACTCATTTTGGAACGAAACTGATCGCATCAGGCCCTGACAGTTCTATAGTGCTTAAAATTATTCTCGACGGGAGGCCTGTCTAATGAGAGACCTGATGCAGAATCCCCATCTTGTTTGGGCGAATCAGTCTGAAAAAATGACCAACGCCTGCCTGTGATTGGCTCAGTCAAAGTGTGCAAAAACGGCATGTTATCCGATAAAACAGCGAAGTGACAGATGATCCATCGGACATGTCACTTCGCTTGTCATTCTGGATATTTGGATTTGTAACCCTTCATCTCACTCGCCTTCTGCCTTCTTCCTTTTTTTTCTGCTCTTTTCTTGAATGTCTGATTTACAAGTGTAATCCCGGAGCGTGACGGAAATTTCTCGCTCTGAGAGCCTCAAAAAACAAAGACTGTGGAAGGAAGGTGCGAGAGTGCAGACAGTCAGTGCTATGAGAGATTTATGCAATAATACATCCTGATGTACTTTTAACAGTCTTTGTAATAGAGACAGATGGGAAACTAAACGAACAACAGGGAGGAGAGCGGAGGAGGGTGACAAAGGGTGATTCATACCTGCGGTGCAGAGTAGAGAACAGGGAATGATTTAGTCACCAGTAGAGGAAGAGAGATTTTCCTCATGCTGGGGGGAATTGGACAAACAGCGATTAAGAGAAGAAGCAGCTCGCCACCATCCAGCACTTTCTCTTCCTCTTCTCATTGGCTTGTTGGACAAGCTCATTTCTCGCCACTCTCCACTGAGGATATCTGCCAAAGAGCGTTCCAGATCCGGTGATGGCAAGACACAGGAGGATAGCCAGCTCCTCAGCCATAACTGAATGTATACACATACATACACACACACGTTCAAACACACCATCTCAGTAGACACAGATGCCTTCTGCTAGATCAGAGTCAGTCAGCTGTGAAATTCCTGTGATTGGGGTGCACTGTATTTGCTCCACTGGGGGTATACATCTGTGTGTGTTGATGTGTGTGTGTGTGTGTATGTGTGTCACTTTGCAACTGCGTTCACGTCTGCAAGCTTGTTTTCTTCAACAAAATACTCTCACCCAGATTTTATGCACCCAAACATTATGTTTTTTTTCCGCTGCAAGAGGATTCTGATCACCACAATTTACAGTAAACAAGCTTCTCTTTCAATGCTCAGATACTCAGATAATGGTATGATACTATAATACAATGTGAAGAGAGATTGTCCCCCTGAGTACCTTAAGTAATTCAGAAATCAGCAGTCTACATACAGTTCTTAGCACAGCAAATGGTGTGAATTCTTAAATTCAACTTTTTCACCTGCATTTTGTTTCCTAGCGTTCACATGTTTTATGATCAAAATGCTCGTGTGGGCGTCGGCTTCCTGCACACAATTCATCGTAGTCTGAACGTGGCCATTGTTTCCTGTTGACACACGTCACCCTTTCCGTCTCTGTTATCGTCATGCTCTAGTGAGGCAGCACAAGACGAGAGGGCGGCATCGGCATCAGCATCAGCACTGTACTTTCCTCCACTAATAGGCAGGAGTTAAATAGGGAAAGCTGTGACCTGCATCATCTGATTATGCATGAAGTGTGTGTGTGTGTTGTGTGTGTATATATGGAAGGGAGGGATGGGCAAAGTTTTTCTGAGTATAATTAGAGCTTGATTAGTGTTGAGATAAGCTTAGCCTTTCAAATGACCCAATTACTGCATGCAAAGAGGGTAGAGGTTATTTTTGCATTTTCTCTCTCCCTCTGTCAATGTCTCTGCCTCACTGTCCAAAACACACACACACACACACACACACACACACACACACACACACACACACAGACGTGTGTGCGTGCCCTGATCAGAGTAGAGTGTGTGTATCTTTTTAATGGTCCAGTGTGCGGTGTGTGCTGAACAGATGTCACATTGCCGGGCCAGGGGCCGAGAAGGGCACGGCAGAGGAATCAGACCACTGAGTGTGTCAGGCAGTGGAGAAAAGACCACACAGGACCAACGCTAATTATAAGATACGTTGAAAAATAGCATTCGAGGAGGCCTTCTCGGATTTGTTAAATAGGCGAGGTACCACTTAAGGTGCTTCATGATAATGAACATTGATTTTTCTTTCAACTTTAAGCACTTTGCTTCCCTGCTGGAAATGTCAGGCAGTACCACTGTGCTGGGGAGCCTAAGGTTAAAGAGTGCAGTTTCCTGTTAGAAAAAGGACTAAGGCCCGTGAAGTGTGCATGTTTTAGTACATTAAGAATGGGTGCTTCCTATGTCAGCTATACCGTACTGTACGTTTTAAGATTTCATCCTTTCTAGGCATCCACTGATGCACCATCACACCCATTTATTCAACATACTCCCAAACAAGGACGATGTTGAAAACTTGAACTGGAGGTGTGTTCAAAGACACTTCAGTCAACAGCAAAATTCTTTCATTTGCTAGTTATGATTTCATAAAACAGAACCTAGAAGACAGCTGATAACCAAACACCCATCTATCATCTGTAGCCATTTATCCTCATCATGGTCATGGGGGGCTGGAGCCTATCCCAGCTGACCTAGGACAAGAGGTGGGGTACACCGTGGACAAGTCACCACACCTAAGGACAATGTAAAGTCACCAGTTAACCTGTTAAGGCTCATGTCTTTGGACTCTGGGAGGAAGTCGGAGTACTTGGAGAGAACCCACACAGACATGGGAGAACATGCAAACTCCACACAAACCAGGAACCTTCTTGCTGTGAGGCGACAGTGCTAACCACTGCACCACCGTGCCGCACAAACCAAACCATCCAACCAAACATGGAATCTAAAAATTGTCAGATAATAGTGAAAAAATGCCTGTTACAGTTTCCTCAAGCTCAGTTCCATGTCTTTAAATTGCTTGTTTTGTCTGACCAGCAGTCCAAAACCCAAAAGATATTTAAGTTTACTCTCAGAGAAAAACAGAAAGTTTCTATATTGACTCTACTCTTCCACTCTGATACACAGTTTGTAGTACATGAGATAAATGAATGGAGAGAAGAAGTGTTTTAACTGCTTCATGAAGTGTAACAGCAACATTTCTGGTGTGTCCCAAATTGCACAACAAAGACGACGCAGACAAAATATAGAAACTGAAAAAATATATTGATCTGATAGATCTGGATGTATAAACATCTTTCTGGGTCTGCAGGTCTACACGTGCATTACTGCCCCAACTTGTACAATGCTCTGTAAATAGACAGGATTAAGACAGGGATGGAGCTATTGTGTTGTGTCTGTTTCAAGAAATCAATCTGAGTCTGCTCATTTGATTTTTTTTATTTGGGCCACTGAAGTGGGACTTTAAATAAAAGAAACTTTTAAGAGACTACAAAACAGTAATTCCTAGGCCACAGAGGATCAGTGGTGCAGAGCCGGCAATATTGACCTGATTTGTCTCCAATATGAAGATGGATGTAATGGTTATGTACTATATTACATGAGTGGGGAGGATTATATAGTGCAGAGATATTTCAGCTGTGTCTTTGAGGCAATGACGCCATTTAAATCTCTCATTAACTCTGCCAGAGATTTATCACCATTTGAATGAGCAACACTAAATGATCTTTGGGATTATGCTAAGCTAAATCAACCACCAACAAGAGAGGAGCAGCATCTATATTGGGTGTCTGAGCTAGCCGGCGTCCCTCCTGCACCTTTTCCCATTTTCTGCCTCCTCGCCGTTTTTTTTTTTTTTTTTTTTGGCAAATTCCATTTATTCCTCTCCTTTTACACTCCATTTTCTTTCTCCAGTTAAATCTGCTGCTTTATTAAGGTTGATTATCTGTGCCTGCATGTGGGTGTGTGTGCCTGCGTACACATGTGTGTACGTGTGCACCTGCATGCACAAGAGAATGTGTGTGTCTCAGCATGACTTAATGTTTTTTTTCTCCAAATGAGTATGCATGTGTTATATGTGTAATCAATTTACAAGTGTTTGTCTGACTCACCTCACAGAAGGTCAGAGAATTAGTTGGCAATTCATCGGAAGTCACAGTTGTGCTCCGTGTGGAGCAGACAGTCATTTATACACCTACCTATATAATGGTCTACGCTTCACAGTAGATCCCTGTCATCCCCATCGTCCTTCTTTAGCTACAGTCTCACTCGCTCTGCTCTCTTTCCCTCCCACACCGCCACGCTGGGCCTCTCTCTCCTTGCCGTTGCTTTCATGTTTTAAGAGCTCCTCATTCCCTTTGAGTATGATATTTCCCATTCCTCCCCTCTCTGGCTCCCCTTCCTCTCCCTTTCCCTCCCCCCTCTTACATTCCTCGCTCGGTTACTTTCTACTTGAATTTGCCAGAATGAGTGGCAGGTGTCTCCTCCAGATGCCAACTTGTATTTGGGGGGTGGTTGTGAGAATGTCCTGACAAGCAGCATGTGTATGTACTTATGTGTTGTTTTTCCTTTCTTTTCTTTTCTATGTGTGTGTGTGTGTGTGTGTGTGTGTGTGTGTATATATGTGTGTGTGTGTGTGTGTGTACTCATTATGACTGGTGTGTGTGATTGGAAAGAGGCAGAAGAGGGAGATGGCTCTTGTAATTGAACCCTGACTGTGCTTGCTGAAGCTTTCAGCAAATATCTAACCGGGGGAAGGTGAGATGAGAATTTAGACAAACAACCAGCGGGGAACGGACGCAGAGACAGAGAGACAATGAGAGCGAGAGTTTTGATTAAAAACGCATCAGTTGCCCAAATGGACAATTACTGGTATAAAGTGAAAGCCAAGCGTGTACACTAACCCAGAGGACAAAAGGACATCATCACCTGGGTGATTATGAACCAATCAAGCTGGAATTTTAACAGCAAAACATCGCTGACGGTGTGGGATAGTAGACAGTAATCCAACCCGCTTCTCAGCAGAATAGTAGAATTACGCAATGTGGACACCGCTCACCACCTTCTTTTGGTCTGAAGCTGTTTTACATGGATTGGGTAAGACAGTTCCAAAAACAGAAACTCGATGCTATAGTATAGAGTGATATTTCATGTATAAACTAATTTCTCAAAAGAAGACCGGGTAATAGTTATTGTTAGTTATTTGTGACTCAAAAAAACAAATGTGTCCAAATGTGTGACAAATGTCCAACTCAACCGTGGTTATGTACAGTTTATTGATTAAAGAGATCTGTCTCATTGTTGTATTAAAAGGTCCAGTGTGTAAGATCTAGCAGTGAAGTTGCAGATTGCAACCAAGTGGTAACCTCCGTGGCTGGAAAATGAAGCCAATGTGGAAGTGCCAAAAACTGTAATTCCTCGAGTGTCCACTTGAGGCTGGCTACAGAACATTTCATCCTCCATAAGTCCCCATGTTAAAATGTCCAACTTCACAGCAGAAGTAAACAGATTTGGTTTCTATAGTTAATTTCCTCGTGACAACTGTACTGAGGGTGAATTTTTATAGAACTCACCTGTTCAAATTATATAAATGCTTAAAGTTATGGAGAATTAACAGTGTGCCCGCTGTGACGTGTTAGGTACTGTTAAGATGGCTGGTTTGAGCACCCAGGTGTCCGCCTTAGGTCCACTGATGAGCTACGTCTTTGCCGTTTTTTAGATTAGCTGAGAGGCGAAAGTGGCAAGACAGCCAGCGCAGCATATTTTGACTAAATATTTTGACTATTTTGACTTTAACTGAATCACCCCCAAGCTCACCTTTCCCCTTCCATGCGCGTAGCAGAAACTACGGTGGCCATGAAACTCATTTGGTTTGTCCTTTCTGGGTTATCGTAGAAACAAATCTGTGCGACACGGAGGACTAAATGCCTCATTCTCAGGTTCAGATTCAGTTTAATTGTCACATATAATCATACAGGTACAAACATAGTGGAATGTAAGGTAAGTAATATGATGTAACAAAAACACAAAGATTATTATTCTTATCAGGTGATTATACACAGATGAAAACATACTTAATATTGTATTCTGCCAATAGATCCTCCAAAACGTGAGCCACATAAGTTTGTATTTCCCTTGGAAAGTGCAAGCTATCAAGCCAGCTAGCATCCACTCCAAGTGGAAGATAGTTAGCCTAGCTTTCTAACATTAGCACTGATTTTAATATTTTTGGTATTTCAACACTAGCTGAGTCATTGGCAGCTCTCACACTTAGTGCTGTGTTCATCCTGCATAGCTTTCTCTATTACATTGGTCAGCTTTTGGTGATAGCAAAATGCAAAGGCTAACCTAAGATCTCATGTAGTGATGTTACAAGCTATGGACCAATCAGTTCACTCTTCTGTGGGGAACACTAATACAATACAATTTTGACTACACATCAAAAGTAAATAGTAATTCATAATGAACATTTACTGTATGTACAGTCTAGGACTGTGTGTAGTGATTGTGAAGTTCAGTGTAACTGTGCAGCATTACTGTTCAGGTATGTTATACATATTTAGATGAGCAGAAGAGAAAATGTTTATTTTCTTTTATTGCTCCCTCTTCCACTTTTCCCACGGTCAAGTAATCGAATTTGCAAGTGATTTAGCTCAAAGAAAAATAAGACAATTAAGCTGCAGCCCACATATGGCTCTCCATCTTTGTTCAACAGAGCACCTGGCTGACAATATCAATAAAATATTTCAATCTTAAGAAGGTGTTAGGTATCAAACGAGCTTTAAAACATTACGCCCCTACACCAGAGATTCACACCAGGCACAAATTACTTTAATGTAAACTCACCCCGATTCATTTTCCTATTTAACGGCAGTACATGGGGAAATGTATCATAAAGAATTACTGTTGAAACACATTTTTATGTACCTTTATGTTCCTTACTGGGAGTTGTTACAGGTTTGAGGCTTGGCTTAACGCCAACTTGAAGCCTCGACTAATTGCTGATTTGCAATTAGCTGTATATTTATAATTCCAGGCTGCACTTATGCTGTAGAGCTGACAGTCAGAAATCTACAGAAGTAAATCCAAAGATGTGCTGACTTGAAGTTAAGCCGTCTGAGAACATGTTAACATTGGAAAACAAGATATCAAGATTTGTTTTGTTGATGCAGGATTGGAGACTTTCTCTCAGTGAAGCTGAGAATAATTTATGGATTATCTAAATGCTTACGCTACTGAAACCTTTAACCGCTTTACTATCTGATCAACACTAGAAGTGAATAGAGATAACTCTATGTTTCATCAGAAAAATGATCAATAAATAAAAACGACTGAATGCTGGTGGGAGATTTGCTGCCCCCAGTGTCAAAGCCATATGGCAGTTGGCAGCTTTTCTATCTAATATCATCACCTCCATCTCTGAATCTGTAAACCCTTAACACCCACGGTTAATCTGCAAGCCGAGATGTACACACATCTGAACACATCTCGCTCAGATGGACTCAAACTTACACACACACACATCTTGATTTTCAATAGCATAGCATAAGGATAGAGTCTCTAATTGGAATAATTGAAAGAGGCAAAGAGTAGGAAGAAGGAAAATAAAGATATAAATGATGAAAATACAAAAATAAAAAATGCAGGACTGCAGGGGTAAACAGAAGGCAACAAGGAAGCAAAAGCAATTGGAAATGCAAACTAATGCTAGGAGCACTATCACAAGTACGTGTCAAGAAGACTTGTACAAAATGTAAAAAAAAAAAAAAAAAACATTAATGTTACCAGTGGGAACATCCCATTGGTGAGTTTAACATCATAAACTCAGAAAATCTGTGATATTTAACTCTCATTTATGGAACCATTTCTAGTCTCATGTAGAGCACTGTTTACTTAGACATGGAGCCTTTAGGAAAGAAAGAGCTGAATGTCACTGTTATGACATTTTCATAATAAAATCTTTAAGCTCAAAGCATCTAATAAAACGTGGGATCAACAACAACAAGCGTCTGTTCGAATCAAGAAAATACATCTGGGTCTAAAGCTGTCAAATGATTCTCACTAAGACACAAGGACACAAAGTCACATACATATAGACATACACGTACAGTACACATTCTTACACGCTCACGTACACAAAGTGGCAAATAGCGGCTTTATACCTAATTAACAGACACAGCAGGCGGGGCAGAGCAGCGCATAAAGATAAAGCTGTGGAGGAAGGGAAGTGTAAACGTTCTGCAGAAAGGAGGCAGAGAAGCATGAAGCAAAGGGCAACACAGATGAACAGATAGAGCAGAGGAGTAAAGAAGAGGAGGAAAAGAGAGATAAAATCACTTCGATACCCTGAGGGAGTGAATACACACTGTATGTTCCAGCTCGTAACAATGACGTTTGACCAATCAAACTCACGGGCAGACTGAGAGAAAGAAATCAGCGTGAAACAGATAACAGTTAAAGGAAGAGAATGGAGGAAAAGAGAGAGGAGGGAAACTAAGGATGGAGAGGCTTTCACGAATGAAAGGATGTAAAGAAGCATCAATAATAAATGTGACTTTTAATATTTATTGTTCAAAACTTCTTTAACCAATACAAACACTTTAAACCAAAAGATCTCATGGACAAAGTGATTTATTTTACCTTGAATGATACAGCTGAAAAGACTCGATGGCAGAAGAATAAAGACAATCTCCACCTTTGATAGATGATTTTGAATGTTTTCTATATATTGAATGTGCACATTCTCTTTCATCTACAGTCAGCATTTAGAATCTTATTGACTAATGAAAAGATGTTTTGTATCATGTATGTAGGAAAGATTGAAGGAGGAGATCTTTGGATAAATAACGTTTTGAGTTTTGATTCAAGGAAAGATGACGAGCTCTGTGATCTGTGAAGCATTCACACTCACATTCACACCTACGGACAATTTAGAGTCACCAATTAACCTGTTAAGTGCAGGTTTGGGACTGTGGGAGGAAGCCGGAGAGAATCCACAGACACGGGGAGAACATGCAAACACAGAGCCGAGGTTCGAACCAGGAACCTTTTTACTGTGAGGCGACTGTGCCGCTTTCAAATAGTATATAGTAAACAGTAAAAAAGCTTCGATTAGGCTAATGTGCTCTGTGGAAACATGTAGGACAGCTGGATATTAATAGTTTACCAACTGAGGTGGAAAGAAACACCCCCATGTCTTTAGAAAAAAAACCCCCAAAACATGAATATCCACTTGCATTCACAGTCCACACAGATCCATGTAAAATATTAAACTGTTCACTGCTGCCTGTCTAAACATGGATTTTCTCTTCTAGTGCTAAATGTGTCTCATCGCAGTGTTAAGTTAGTTTCTGAGAAGAAGAGTTTTTTTATCCCCCTGAAAGGATGACGTTATGACATATGACAATATATTCATGGTGTTTGTTGTTAAATGTGTGAACAGTAGTATTAATAGGCAGGTAGATTTAAGTGTGTACATTGTTTACTTGTACACTGGGACTCTGTATATTAATACAGTGTACAGCTAAAGCACATGTGACTTTGGACTGTAATAATATTATTATTACAAATTTGCTGCTATCTGCATAACAAAGAAGCCATGCTTTAAGCTAGATGATCACCACGCATGTGTGTGCTAAAATTCACAGTTATCTACAGTATGGTGTACTTTAGATATTCTAAAGTGTTGGAGCAACATTACAATCTGTAGAGTCACACCGCTATTCAGGTTAAATATAATAACATTAATTCCTTAAACATAAATCCATTCTAATATAAGGTCATAATGCAAGGTTGTAAATAATGCATGATAATGTACAATAAGTAATAAGTTTTATTGTTTTAGTCGTACACCAGAAGAGAAAGATTGTTTTTTTAATCCATTCAGTGTTAAAGAGGATTGCACAGTATCGATTTGTTGTTGGTACAGCAGGACAGAATATCGGCTGCCATGATGACAGCTGCTGTGTTTTTTTCCTTTATTTGGATGAAAAGGTCAGAACTGTCAAGTACAACGGACACTCTGCTCTCACAAAATGTTTCAGATAAAAGTAACATATATAAAAAGACATATGGACAAATGCACATGATGGTATCTGTGGATACGGTTACACAAGAGTACAGAGCTATACAGACACATGTGTACGCACAGGATAATACTGGTCTGTCCTCTACTGACATTTCAGAACATGTTGTTCTTTACAGAGCAGCGGTGTCCTTGTTAACCTGACATCTGTCCATCACATCTGTCCAAGTCACTGACACACATACACAAACACAGACACGGACCCAAGGTTGGACACG
Source organism: Sciaenops ocellatus (assembly GCA_033000465.1). Classification (NCBI taxonomy): domain Eukaryota; kingdom Metazoa; phylum Chordata; class Actinopteri; family Sciaenidae; genus Sciaenops; species Sciaenops ocellatus. The sequence continues at coordinate 2,849,585 of CP136870.1, forward strand.
TGTCAGCAGACGATGTTCATATTGTCTCGTATCGCTCGCTCTCTGTTCCGAAATGACTCCCCAGATCAGAACCTTTACCCCTTTTTTATAACCACAAACACTGAAATAATCCAAACGAATAAGGACCGAGACAACAGTAATATCCACTTCATAGGTATGCTGCATATGATTCCTGCTACATCCTACACCTTCCTCTCTATCCCTCTTTCTCAGTTTCCCTGACTGTGGGAATGTATTACAGGTGTGGTGCGTGTTCACTTGTAAGCAGGAGAAGCATCGATTTTCTGTCGCCTTTAGAGGATAACCAAAGGATATAACACTGCGCAGTGTGTGATCGGATGCTGTGTGTGTGTGTGTTATGATCAAGAGTCAAAAATGCACGTAGCTGTGACATTCATAGAGCACAATAACAGAAAAAAACACAAGACCTCTCACACTGTGCTCCAAAAAATGTTGTGTGTGTGGTGGTAAGGGAGGCCTCTTCATATTAAAAAATGATCAAGGTTTTTGCAGAACACAAAAAATTGGTCCTGAGTTTAGACTTTTAGAGTTTAAGGTGTAGGGGAGGCGAGGCTGAGGGTAAACAGTTTAGGAGTGAGGAGGATGGGCTCACAAAAAGAATACATGAATGTCTGTGTGCGTTTGTGTGTGTGTGTCTTTGTTCGAGATTTGTGTCAGCGTTGTAATTTGTCTGCACTGAACCATGCCTATTGTTGTCCTTGTAAACTGAGAGCAATGAGTTTTTCATTTAAGATGCGTCTGATAACAGGAGCTCTGCTGTATGAATTCAATTAATTCTGCTTGTCTTTCTCTCACGCTCTCTTCCTCCATCTCCTTGTATCTTTGTTTCATGTTTCATCCTCTTCTCCTCTCCTCTATCTCCCTCAGGTTATGGTGGGGTGGAGTTACTTTTGGTGCTGTGTGGCCTGGATCTCTCTCTGCCCTGCCCTCGCCACTGCATCTGCTACACTTCACCCAGCACCGTGTCCTGCCAGGCCCACAACTTCCATGCCGTGCCCGAGGGCATCCCCGCTCAGAGCGAGCGTGTTTTCCTGCAGAACAACAAGATTCAGCGGCTGCTTCGCGGCCACTTCTCGCCCACCACCACCATGTTGTGGCTTTACTCCAACAACATCTCCTACATACAACCGTCCACCTTCCACGGCTTTGACCGCCTGGAGGAACTCGACCTTGGGGACAACAAGCACCTGAAGGCCATCGCTTCAGACACCTTTCTGGGTCTGGGTAGGCTACATGCCCTGCACCTATACCACTGTGGCCTGATCAGCCTGCCTCCGGGGATCTTTGCAGGTCTCCATAATCTTCAGTATCTCTACCTACAGGTACATGGATAATAGCCTCTTTTTATCTCTACTGTATATTGCATCTGCAGCCACAATCGCATTATGGTGTAATCTGTCCATCAGCCTGGCTCAGCACTTACTCCCTATGAATTGGATGCTGATCAAATGCTGGCTGTTATCCTGAGTGCAGGGAAAACACTACAAAGCAGCCCTCACACTGAAGTAACCTACAATATAGCTTCTGTGGCCAACCACTGTAGGAAAACAGTACAGGAATTGAAATCCAGGATGGAGTGTATGATTTCATTAATTACGTGGTGAGTTTACGGGCAGAAAAGCTTCTGCTGTGCGGATAGGACATCCGCTGACATTGAATGAGTGGGGTAAAGGTTACAGCTTAAATGTTTGACAGCATTCTGACGTCATCTATAAGTGTTCAACAGCTTGTCTGATGTACAGAAAACCACACCTAGTTGTGAGCAGATCACCCCACCATCACTGACCTGAAACACACCACTCAAAATCATTTCCGACCCCTCTAATGCCATTTTTTTTCTGACTACTGCCCCCTGAAAGCTGTACGGATCACTGAATATCCAAACATCCTGCAGCAGAAAATAATACTTGATACATGCTTGATAGTCCAGCTATTTCCTGCACACACTGTGCATGGTTGATGTATGCTGTGTAATAAGACAAACGTATTCTTTGTGTTCTATAATGCAGTGTAATGTTGGAACTGAGCTAAAAGTATACAAAGGACATAGTATTGTTGAAATCAATGTTACAATTGTGATAAAAATGTTTTTCTTATGATATGAAATGTAATGCACTGCACCCCATCTAAGCTTCTGTTTTTACCTTTCCTCCTCCCCCTACATCCCTGCAGGACAACCAGTTAGAGTTCCTGGAGGACGATCTGTTCATCGACCTGCTGAACCTCAGTCATCTCTTCCTGCATGGCAACAAACTATGGAGCCTTCGCCAGAACACTTTCCGTGGTCTTGGAGTCTTGGACCGCCTGCTTCTCCACCAGAACCGGATCCAGTGGGTTGACCGCCAGGCTTTCCACGACTTGCGGCGCCTCACCACCCTTTACCTGTTTAATAACTCGCTGACTGAGCTATCTGGTGGCAGCTTGACTCTACTGCCCGCCCTGGAGTACCTACGACTTAACGACAACCCCTGGGAGTGCGACTGCAAAGCCCTGTCACTTTGGGATTGGCTACGGAGGTTCAGAGGCTCCACTTCCTCACTAAATTGTGTTTCACCACCAGAGCTGGCAGGGAAGGACCTGAAAACGGTGAAGAAAGATGAGCTGCCCAGTTGCTTGTCAGACGAGGGTCATGCACGTGGTGGCCCAGGTGGGGAAATGGAGCAAGGAGAATCTTTGAACCATCTGAACGGTCACAGAAATCATCACAACCACCATCAGCGGCCGTACTTGCCCCACGGGGACCAGTACAGCCTGCCTTCACCGTCAACCCTGCCACGGCCACCTAAGGGAGGCCGCAGAAACTGTACCCGCCGCAAGGGAAAGGGGGCGCTCAATGAGGTGCAGGTACTACAGGAGGAGGGTAAGAAAGACTATACTCCAGATGAAGGTAAATATGACCTTTCTGGAACCGCAAGGAGGAAGAACAAGTGCATCCCTAGAACTTCTGTCGGCCCACCAAGTGGGGTCCAAAGAGCCAATAACAAAGCAGGGTCACACCTTGCAGATTATATTTTCTGTTTACCATCAGCTCTGCTACTGTCACTCATCTCGGTGATCCTACGCTGAGACAGGAAACTCTTTTGTGCTGGTGATGCAACCTTATAATTCATTCTTCTGAAACACCCAGCCCTGGCTCTTAAAATGAGGCATGTGTGCAAAACCATGCGTGTACATGACCGTGTATAAAGAACATTATCAAATATCTACTGGCAAAGTATCCCTGCGGTATTAAGGCAGGAATCTTTACGAATCATAATAAAAACATGGAAGTCAGGGAAAACTATTAAGCCCATAGCTTTGATGATGTCACCAAGGGAAACGACAGGAAATCTTTACATTTGTCTCTGTGGCATCTATCACTTCACTGAATTTATGTACTTATAAAAAAAAAAAAAAACTGTACAGCAACAGGAAATAACAGGCCACAGTGATTCATTGAAATAATCGCGCAAGGAACGCACAATAAGGATCAAAACAGTTCAAGGCTCAGTCTGTATGTTTAGCCCTTTTGACACATTAGTGCTCTCTTGGCGCGCCCTCCATCTGTCACTCATGTTGAGACAAAGACACAGTCGTTCATAACTGTCACACTCTTCACTCAACAGCACCTTAAGATCCAGAATAAGTACTAAAAGTACTGCAGACACACTTGGCAGTACAGTGAGTCATCGTTTGAGCAGTAATAATTATAATCCCTATTCATCCACTAATAAAGTGGTTTTACTTACATGTCTAACTGCAAGGTGAATCCACTTTAAAGAACATCTTATCCTTGGCACGTTGTCTAAACTCTAAAAAAAACTCCACTGGAGTTGTGACACATCAGTATAACTCAAAGTAGTCCCGTTAAAAGGCCTGTGTTTGTCCTTGTCCTTGCAACCCATCAATTTAAAAACCATTCAGAGCTAACCTATCAACCTATGAAAGAGTCAGCCGGTCACAATCAGAGTCAACTGAGCAAATGAGTGAATGAGTGAAGATTTTTGTGTTACTGTTTGTGCGAGTGTGTTTCCATGAATGCAACCCCACCAAAGCCATGCGGGTAGAACAACACTAGCAAGAGTACAAGATAGCAAGAGTGCCTAACGAGAGCCAGTGGCGAATGAGGAAAAACCGTGGAGATAAGGGATGGTTTCATTCACTCTTCAACCTCGCTGGCTACAAAATAGAGGCCTCAATGAGCCTGAAAGGTCAACTCATGCAGGCCAAGGAAAAGCTGAGGCCCCGAGCCTCGCACACAAACCTTCTGACTCCCAGAAACTGTTATGCACTTTCCTCTGAAATGCTGTGGAGGATAATGGAAATAAAATATCCTTCAAGCAGAGATGATGCTTAGTCACAGAAGAGTTTCAGATGCTAAAAAACAAAAAGGCCCTATAATCAGGAAGGAGTACCGATGACCGCCACAACACTGCAGTACATCTCCTGCAATGGTATAATCAATTGCTGACACTGGAAAACAAAAGCAGTTCAGAATCTGCGATGATCATTGCAGGGACTGACAGACTGCTACTGAGTTTCTTTCTATGTCCTCTCTGGTGTATTTAGTGTGCTCCGAATCAGTTGGACTTGACAATCTCTAAGCCCTGGAGCCCTTGGAGTAGGATTTTAATGCTGCTATGTCCGAGAAGAGCCTTTTCAGAGGCTCGGGATTCTTCTTCAGGAAATAACAAGGACAAAGAGGACTACGGGACACGGTGCCCTGTATGAACTGAAGCGGTTCAAGCACACACACGCCCCTAATAAAGCCCGATCACCTTCACAGCCTTCCTGTCTCACTGCAAACTAACCCCTGTCAGTCCAGGGCTTTGAAATCCTAGAGAAGAGCACCAGAGATACTGAACTATTTCAGAGTCATTCACCCAAAGTGTCAAGTACTCGATTTTCCATAGGTGAAACCTGTACAGACACACACACACACGGGCCGTCCGGGTACCTTAACTAGCCAGTAATGCTACAAGTCTCTTTAGCGTTACACAGTTATGAATTCTATTTTACACAGGAGCTGTCCTTGTATGCAGAGGACGACCTAAAACGCTGACAAAAAGCACAAAAAATTATCGGTTTGGTTTTCTGGACCTATCAGTGCGTGGTTTGGTTTGGATGGGAATCCGACAGCAGGGGTCATGTTTGTACCCCCGCCTGTGCGGTTTTTCCTGCCGAGCCTTCCAGCCTTTTCGTGTCTATCTATCTTAAATGTTGGGGACGAACAGAAGCCTGACACCAGTGTCATTCTCCTGACATGTAGGATTAGAGACCCCCTACTGGTGAACTTGTTTGTGCTGCTGTGAACCCAGAGGTGATGTAAATCGTGTCTGTTTATTCCTGTGAGGATGACTTTTTGTAAAAAAAAAAAAAAGAAAAAAAGAAAAGAAAAAAAAGAAGAAAGAAAGACAAAGAAAAGAAAAGATGAAAAAAAAGGAGAAACTCTCCGTTGTGTCTCGGTAGTTCCCTAAAAAATACAACAGGGAGCTGGAGGCTGGAACTTTATTTTTTATTCAATATGATTACTATCATTATCAGTTATTTTTCAGTAATGTCTACTTTTGTTTTGCTGACTCATTCAAGATAAAGAGTACGCTGCACTGCCCTCCTCCTCCTCTTCCTCCTCCTCTATTCTTTTCTGTCCCCCTATTCATCCATCCATCCTTCCCCTCACTTCCCTTCCTCCCCATCTGTCTGTCTGCTTATTCTCTCCCTCCACCTCCCCTGCTCCTTTCTCTCCCACCCTCGTCGCTCCCTCCCTTCCTCCCCTCCTATCTCCTTATTCTTCCCCCTCTCCTCTCTCTTCATTTGTGCAACCCAAATGTTTTGTATGTGGTTATCGAACAATGCCAGACTCAAAAAGCTGTTTATAAATAACATTAAACAGGAAGTGTCCTCAAATGGCTGAGGTGGTCTCTGTTTGTCGCCTCCCTTTTGTCAGTGCATATGCAGTTCTGTCCGTGCGCGTACGTGCACATGAGTGCGGCTAATAGACAGAGTTCCAGGATGAGCCCTGAGGCTGAATGATAAGCAAAGAAAGAAAAGGAAAATGGTTAAAGAGTCAAAAGGTAATGAAATAAGTACATGAATACATCCACTGCTGGGAGAGAAACACACCCATATTTAACCGGGCTATATTTTGGCCTCCTTCATGTCCTACTTTCACTCACACACTCAGCAGACTCACATAAAATATGCATCAGAACGACTGTAAGCGCACGCACACACACACTCACAAATACACACACCTGTCCGGGTGCATTAGCTGTGAGGCTGCGAGGGAGGGATCCTGTGTCAAGTCAAGGTGAGGTTAAAAAGAGCACCAACGTTGCGCTACGTCCACTTTGATTGTTTGCACAGCATTCACATTCGTGCATGTGTGTTTGCACGCAGCTCTCAACTGTTCTGTGTTTGCATGTTTGCATACTGTATGTCCACCGGTGTACCAAGTATGGCCGCTGTCACGCCAGATCTGGCCTGACAGCCAGCTAGGGCAGAGAGAGAGAGAGGTGTGCCTCTGAGAGACAGTATCACCACCGTTTGTAAAACAAAGCTGACAATTGGGAGAGAGCAAGAGAGAGAGAGGCCGAGGAGCAGCATGAGGATTTAAAGGCAGAAGGGTGGAGATATCTGTGAGAGAAATCCATGAAGTAGTTATCAGTACCACACAGACCGGCAGCCAGGGGAGAGGAAGTGCGTTCGGTCAATCACCGCATGTGTCAAAAGCGAAGCCCGGGCTGCAGTTTACATTTGTTCATCCATGTAGAGACACTACATCTGATGAAGAGCAGCATTTGAATTAGAGCACTGAGCTTCTGTCTCAATGACTTCAGCGAGAATATGAAATATGAATCAGTTTGTACAGCAGAAGTCACAGGAGTAGAGCAATATTAAATATGAAGGGACTTCAAATAAAAAAAGATATATGAAAACAACACGGAATGACCAGTGAGGTTATGAGAGGGACGGTGAGTGAACTGAAGGAGGGAAGAAACAAATGAAGGAGCAAAGTAGAGAGGAAAGGAAGGAATACACAGAAAACAACATTGAATATACAACAATGAAGAGAATGATGAAGCAAGGGAGGACGTCATTAAGGAAGAAGAAGGAATGAAGAGAGAAGGATGTAGTAAATACTGAAGGATATAAGGAAAAGGCTAAAGACAAAGAAGGTAAGTGAGGAGGGAAGGATAGAAAAGGCAAAAGAACGAGGGAAGGAAGATAAGTGAGAGAAAATGAAGGAATACACCTGAGAAGTTTTAGGATGCAAAACAAATCAAAAGATGCTGCTGAGTACAATCGAGGAAGTTAAGGAGGGAAGGAATTAAGGGAGACAACAAGGTACTAAGGAAAGGGCCTGTGGAACACGTGATGCATGGGGAAAGAGAGAAATCATCCACAGAGACGCGTGTATACAGGCTTCATGATCAAACAGAAGAACAGCTCATCCACTAGTTCAGTCCCTAAGCTGAGGATCTGAAATAGCCGCATGTGAATATTTATATATGCCTATGTTCCCTTCCAAAGGCAAAGAGGCCAAGCAAAATTGATTTCTCTGTGTGAATCCCTGAAGAGTTGAGACTCAGCAAAAGAAAAGCTGAAAAAAGCAGAGAGAGTGTGAAAAAGAGAAATAAAGCACAGCTACAAAGAACAGTAGTAGATTTTGTGAAACAAGCGGAAAACGAAAGAAATGGGAGACACTGTCGATGAGATGTGAATGCTTGTTGTTCTCACCAAACTGACGCATGCAGCATTTGTCTTGCATTCACTCTTTCTTCTCTCAAGAAGAATGCAGGCGTGATTTGATTTTCGTTGCAGCCGTCATCCGAGCGCACGGCGTCTATCACGCACCAGCTCACATGCCTTACAGAGCCTTCCTGCGAGCACCATTTAACACCAGCCACCCTACTGCTGCCATAACTCCATCAGGCTACATTACACTCATTATAGGTACATATCTAATTCTAATTAGGAAGAAGGTCAAGGTGTGGAACCGTGAGGGAGCCAACGAAGACGTGCAGCCATGGGACCTCGGTCTGCACCCTGTGAGATCTGACATGATCTGTCGGAAAAAATGAATGCCCACATGTTTCAAGTCAAAACTTTCATCACATTCGCTTGCACTTTTACATTAAGTGACAGCTCCTTTTACACAACTTAGTCTTAAGCCGCCAAACGGAGCGATTCCTTTATTCAATATGTCTACAGAGCATATTATTGGCACTTGGCAAGTCCATATTACAGTTTTAAAGGGTAACAAAGGTTCATGTGAATATGAACAAAAAGCAAAGCAGTCAGGCACAGCTGGAGACACATCCAACCTTTTAGCAGCTTTTATAAGGAAATCTGAGAAATGACATTTGCATATGCAGCTGATGTCTTCATCATCTATTGTGTATGCATGGGGGATCAGACACATGTCAGTATGTTTCCATTAGTTTTGCTGTGGTGTATTAAATGTTTCATCATCCTGGATTAATGTTTTACATAAGTCTATCTGCTCCGTGCTGTCGCAGAAACAATGTTTGTGTTATTAACTAAATTTTTAATGCACTGCTCCCTCAACCAAACAATCTCCAAACAGATGTCAAAATTAATTCAAACCCATCATGCACTCGCATTATTGTCACCATGCTGAACAGCTCTGGCAAACCATGATTGAACTTAAAGAGCATTTGTGGGCTTAAATAATAAAAATGTGCAGAGAAAAAAGCAAAGAAGAGTCAGTGAACGTGTATTTTGGAGAACAAGAGTCTACAACCACAAGAGCAGCTGTGTCACTGTACTTGAACACAGTGTGGAGTGTGGAGCCGAATGCTAACATCAGCATCCTAATAAGCTCACAATTACAATACTACAGTAACATCCTGATGTTTAGCAGGGAATGTTTACCATGTTTAATATCTCTTAACATTTCTTAAAGGTCCAGTGTGTAGAATTTAGTTGCATCTCGTGGTGTAATTGCTTCATTGCAGTCTCCTCACATCACCCTCACCTTCCTAGTGTAAAGGAGAAAGGACACTCGAAAGGCCCTGTCTAGAGTCAGTATTTAGTTTGTTTGTTCTGGGCTACTGTAGAAACACGGTGTTTCAACATGGCTGCCTCCATGAAAAAGGACCCGCTCCCACTGTAGATATAAAAGGAGAATTTTTAAGTAACAAAAACAAAAAGATTCTTATGGTGCTATGGTGGTTCTTAGGTGATTTTACATGCATGAAAGCATAGTTATGAATATTATATTACATGTCTGCCATTCTGAAAATATAGGTCCCAAATCTTACACACTGCACCTTTAAGTAGCATTAAACACAAAGTACAGTGGTAGCTGATTGGAAAGTCATAAACCAAAGTACACTTTGACCTGATGGTGGCCCAACAGGAAAAACTTGTTACATGCATGTACAAAATTTCATGTCAATCCATCCAAATGCTGTTGAGATATTTCACTTAAAATGTTGACCTCATGGTGGCAGTAGAGGAAAAGTCAGGGAGTCACCAAAGTCAGTAGGATTCATCGTCTGGTGACCATGAATGCCTGCCAATATTTATTGAGATAGTTCTCACTTTCTGAACCAAAGTGACAGACCAGCTCTGCCACCAGAGCCACAGCTCAGCAGGTCAGTGGTGGTCAATGGTTGTAAATTGTGCGGGGAAATGTCTAGCTAGAACGCACATCTTGAATGAGCCTCACGTAAACAGAAGCAGGTGCGTGTGAACATGCAGTTATAGCTCACAGCTTTGCCCCCCTGACGCCCACAAGGGACTGTGCGTGATTAAGTGTTCGTCTGAACAATGACCTGCAACTCATCACGAAGGTGTTTTCAGTTGGCTCGGCTGATTAGACCTCTACTGGAAATGCGTGACTGTCCTACATTATACGTACCAAGATCTCAAATCAGGTCGGACACCAGTTGAGCGCCAGTGTAAAAGCGTTGCCCCGTGTCAAGTGACCTGTGTGGACGACTCACTTCAAAGTCAAGGTGTGAAAAGAAAAGCGTCATCGTGAAAAGAATGACCACAGCAGGAGAGTGCTATTCAATGTGATGCCATACACTGCTAAGCTCCTCCCACTAAAAAACCCTGAGAAGTATGAAAAAGACCTTTTCTGTATATATTTTACTTTATTTCTAAAAAAAGAAAAAAAAAGTTGAGAACATCACCAGAACTCCCCCGCTAATGGGGTCCTATCTATTATTTCTGAGAGCTCTGCTGTGCTGGGTGGTTTGAAACCATTCCTGGAGGAGACAGCATCTCACTTTTAGTCCTCCACCTGTCATCTAGATGCTGTCCTAACTTAATTCCTACACCATAAGTTCTCCTATATTATTAATTATTTGCAGTTTTTTGACAGGAAGTCTCTCTCTTTTTTAGTTTTTTACGCTCAACTTTACTCTCATTGATAAATGTCTTGATGAAATGTATTGATTTTTAATCTTGTCGCTATCAAACCATTACACAATAAATACTCAAGGAATTTTGCTTGGGTAAGTTCAGTTTTAGGGGACTGTGCCATCGTCCTTCCGACTCAGATTGATAGTGTAGTGTTTTTCATATCTCATCAGTCAGTCTGAGAGTACGAGGAAGGCCAGATTGGCTCTACTGCTTGAAATCACCTAAACAGCTCCTCTCAGCTTAGTTGCTGTAATTTATGTATTTATGTACCTGTAAATCTTACCACCTTCCGCATTGTGTTCTGCATTGTTGTAAGACTGCCAATACAGTACTGCCACGTGAGATAGCAGTTTTTTGTTGTTGTTGTTGTTGTTTTGCTACACCCATTATAATTCTGTTATGGGAGGGGAAAGGCTGTAAACCCAATCACGATGGTCGAAATCGAAAAATAGTGCAAACAGTGACACAAAGATAGTGGAAGGGCAGAAAAATTCTGACTGAATTTCTGACTGAAATAGACTTAAACATACAGCCTCTGTGAGTGAGTTACTGAAGCTATTCATGAGTAGATAAAGTAAAAGGTGTTTCCCTTACTGAACCATGAACTGAACCAATGAACCATCTGAAAAAGCTGCATGAAAAGACACAAAAATGTATTTGAATTTGAATCTGAACAGATAGAATGATTAATAAAGAGGGCCAGACTATGCTTTTTAAACTGGTACTGAACACATTTCAAGACATGAGCGCGCACACACACACACACATATGACACACAGTCAGACAACTCACCCATATTAGATTCTTGTGAATACAGAACATCTACAGAGTTGATATTTGATGACAGCGCTCTGATCTCATCTTTATCCACAAGCTCACATCAGGCTCAGCTCAGCTCAGCAGAGATCACACAGTGATGATAAACTTTCTCCAAAACCACATTAGATACACAAGCAAACACCAGATATTATGTGGATGCAGTGTGGTTATTCCTCCAAAAAAACTCCAACTGGTGCAGGGAATATATTATTTAGTGCACTGATATGGATAAATCTAGCAGACCAGCAACCCATCTGATCTGCAGCAGCAAATCAAAAAAATTCAAATTCGTGGCTTGGATCAAACAATGCTAAGCAGCAGATGACCATCAGTACACAAAGTTCAGCTATAGCAGCAGCATAAACCACAGAACAGGAGCAGTTACAATATAATTAAGATATTAATAATAGTAAAGCAAGATGTCACCTACACTCATTAAGTTAAAGTAAAATATTTATGTAATGTTTGGCTGAATATTAAGTGTGTGGACATGTTAATGCGGTGACAAAACCCATACTGTGAAGAAATAATGTGTATGTTCCGTGTGCTCAACACCAGTTTACATTCCCAAAACTCATATGCAGATTATACAGTATATGTATACAGTTTATTAGCGACCAGTGTTAAATCCTGAGAACAACAGTTTAGCCCTTAAACTTCATAGTACTGAAACATCATATAGTATTTCACGTCTTCCTGGATCAATAACTGAGTCCTGTTGCCCCAGATTTAACCCTTCTTGAAGAAAGATGACCTGAGAACCTCCACAAACTCGGTTCAGTCCCCGGTTCGATCCCCTTCAGTCTGCATGTCGAAGTGTCCTTGGGCAAGATGCTGAACCCCAAATTGCTCCCGAAGACTGTGCCATTGGTGTGTGAATGTGTATGAATGATTAGCTTCTAAACCTGATGAGCAGTTGGCACCTTGCATGGCAGCCAATGCCATCAGTGTATGAATGTGTGTGAATGGGTGAATGAGATATGTACTGTAAAAGCGCTTTGAGTGGTCGGAAGACTAGAAAAGCGCTATATAAGTAGTCCAGTCCGTCCACTTATACAGACATTATAACACATCAGCCTAAAGAGAGAGAAAAAAAGCCACAACAAGAAAGGGATTCATCATGAATACCAATGCAATATAATGCACAGAAACAGATGGTGCCAGCAAGCAGATGTAATGTACTGAAGATATCAGCCATAACAGATCAACACAAGAGCTGACCAGTGCTGACATATGGAGAATTTAAAATATCCAACAACAATATATATTATATATATTATAATATACAATATTTGCTGTAAACACATACGATAAGAAAACCTGTTTGACAAGGAGCCTTTAAATTAGGTTATAACTGAGAAGATATGCACGAACATGACATGGTACAGGGTTAAACCTGTAAGGCTCTTTGATAAACAAACTATATAATGAACACAGTGACACACTGTCTAAATGATTCCAAAAAAATTCAAGTTCATACAACCCAACAAGGATATACTGTATCTGTAATAAGCTCAATATAGTCTAGAGTCTGGGTCTGGGTCTTCCATGACCCCTAGGGGCCGTTCAGAGTTACTGCAAGGGAGGGCCACCAGTTATATACGCAACACAATATGCAGTAAGGGTCCCTGTTCTGTCTCTCTATCAGCTAGCCTATGAAGTCTTTGTCCTGTAAAATGTTAAAGACCGGTGATCTATAGGGTGAGACCCAATGACAGTAAAGAATGGACAGCCTGCGTGACGTCACCCATAGGATTCTGAAGCTATGCAACGCTGGACACCACCATGTGTGTCTAAATATCGGCAAAGACGTGGATCATCGGTGGATCTGAGGCAGTCTAAATGACGTCTGGGTGCTCTAATAAGCCATCTGTAATGGCACTTGCCTGTCAATCAATTGGTCATGCTGTTAATTACACTCAACTTTAAGCCTTAATATAATCTGAACAGGTGAGTTGTATAAAAATTCACCCTCAGTATAGTTGTCATGAACAGGGAAATTAGCTATTGAGACCAAAACTGTTTTTTGTACCAGGCTGTAAACATGTTTATTTCTGCTGTGAAGTTGGACGTTTCAACATGGGGACTTACTGACATGGAGACTGACTCACGTCTGCAGTCAGCCTCAAGTGGCCGCTCGAGGAGTTACAGTTTTTAGCACTTCCACGTTGGCTTCATTTCTCAGCACTGCAGGTTTCTGCTTGGTTAGACCATGTCAGTCAGAATAGAATCAATGCAAAACACAGCAACAGTAAAATAACCAGCAGCCATATTGCCAACCACACAAACAGACTGAACAGATTTCAGACATCCATTCATGACATGAGTGTTGGCATGAGCATAAGATACTTACCTTTGTAAAGGGAATCAGAGACCCTCCTGTTTATTGACAGGCTTTCAGCTTTAGGCTAATAGCTGATCCAGCAACGCTCAAGGATGGGGGTCGCAGCTGCAGCATGGAGTGGAACCACACAGGATATTTTCCTGTACAAAACCATCCTGGAAGGACATCAGTTCCTTACAAAATGCTGGTAGCAGTGAGTGTTTGTAACAGAGTTTGCAGATTGCAGCAACACAAGGCAGAAGAAAACAGTAGGCACGGTCCAGCTGGTTTAAATAGACCGCCTGAATATACAGTGTGTTGTATCAAGCATAGTCACATGTAACAGCACACAACCAATGTCTGTCCGAAGTTATCTATGAAACAATTATGTTTGTATGAAAAATATTTTTGAAAGCGTGCTGTTAAACCAGAAAAGCCAAAATTTTAACAGTTACTTTATTGATATATTGACAAGCCGTTAGAGGTGAATGACGGTAACTGTCAGTTTTCACTGAAATGATAACTGCCCGTCAAATTTAGTCAGCTGTAGCTAGTGAATATTAGTCATATTCCTAGAGTGATGATGGTAGCCTAATTCCACAAATTAGCCAAATGCAGACCGTTAGCAGCTAACTTGACTTCACTTGAGTGTAAATGGCTGATATTTAGAGGATGGTTGTAGAATATACTGCCTAGAATAAACAGAATGATAATAAGTTAACATTCCCAGTCAGTGTCGCTGTTTACAGTGGAGAGTTGTGAGTATCTCAAAGTGCAGCAGGCCAATGTACAATAGAGCCAATCAGGCCTCTGAGCACACAATACTGAGGCTGCCCTTCTTAAAGTCAAGAATGACTTTCGTCTGGCCGCTGACGCTGGATGATGTTCAGCTGTAATCCTCTTAGCCCAGAGTGCAGGTTTCAACTCTGCACCGCTCTATTTTGATCGGCTGCTTCAGAAACCGTCTGTAAGATTACTTACATGGCTGGGCCAAATATTTTCATGCATACGTTACATCATCAGTTTTCTGCAGTGTCTGTGGCTTTTGAAACAGTGATTTCATCAGATCACACACTGTAGTCAAGTGTAAGAGTACAGACTGACATGGTTATATTTAATCTGCTTCCAGTCAGAAGAATGTCAGAGCTTAGTTTGAGACATTCACTGTGAAAAGGCTGCTGAAAACTGTAAAATTGTATACAGTATGTTTACTATGTTTTACAGAATTATTTCTGTATTTTACATCTACAGTATTATTACTATGTTTTCATTTACAGTATTAATACTGTATTAAATTTGTTATGATTGCATTTTCAATTACTGTATGTAAAATTACAGTATGAGTACAGTTTTTCTATTACAGCATTAATAGAAAACAGATTTTCTAATATTACTGTATTTTAAATGACAGCATTATTATGCATTCACAGTATCATTCACAAATGTGAAATACATGTAATCACATGTTTTAGTTGCAATGTGTTCTGTAAAAAAATCCAAATGCAGGTCAGCACTGTAAACTTTAATTTTCTTTTCTTTTTTGTTTACAGTTTACAATTTTTAAATTTCAGTTATGCATGAACATACCTCAGTGACTACAGCCCTTTTATCATTTAGTGATAGCATTTATTTTGAACAAATTCATTCAGTTCAAACAAAGAGATTTCCACAGATGTATTATTTCAGAAACTTGGAGCAGTAGTGGAGCAGTCCTTAGGAGTTTATATTCTCAGGAACGCTTTCAATTAAGTGCTTCTCCCTTTCCCTTATTAATTAAAGTCTAAGCATTTGGAAAATTGATACCACATAGAGCGAGACAGAGAGAACAATGACATAAGAGTAGGTGGCTTGTGCCTTGAGCTTTTCGTGAGTGTGAGTGTGCACGTTCTTAGTGTGAGTGTAATGGCAGGCAAAAATGTCAGCAGGAGGGAGGAGGCAGGGCGGCAGCAGGACTCAGAAAAAACAAGAGAAACAAAAGAGCTTCTTGTTGTTCTCTGCCTCATCTTCTTCTCCTCTTCATAACCTCATCCTGTTTATCTGACTTCTGTTGCAGATTCCCTGATCCATCATGGTTTAATCTGCTTTTTATGAGGCTGCCTGTAAGCCTGGTGTGTCTACAATACCTTAAACTGTGTGTGTGTGTGTGTGTGTGTGTGTGTGTGTGTGTGTGTGTGTGTGTGTGTGTGTGTGTGTGGCAGGGGGCTGATTGTAAGAAAAAAAACAGTGTTTATTTGGTTATCATCAATTCCGTCGTCACAAGACTACTCAGTGCGTCCTTAGAGACTGGGGCTGATGTAGCATTCATGTAATTCCTAAAGGCAGGAATAATACCGTCAACATGTTGCCAATCCTTTGCTAGAATGGTTGCCACGGTATTTATCATCATTACAGATAAGAATTTCATTCGGGGGGCTGCTCTTTTAGACCGGCAGAAAATAGTTTCAGGACTAGTGAATGTAAACAAGCGTAACAGAAGTAATCCAGGAGATCATCAGTAGCTCTCGTGTGTATAAAAAATGTATGTATCCAGTATATCGTATATACAGTATATCTCCTGTGTACAACCAATTCTGTGTGCAACATCTGCAAGAGATTTTTTTTTCTCATTTTCTATGTCTTTATTGAAGCAGGGACAAGACAAACAGGTATGGACTGTTTACAGTTCAGGTTCAGGCAACTCTTGCAGGTATTTGAATTCCCAAGTGACCAACGGTACAAATAAAGTAGAATACAAAAGCTCACCTCAGATGATTTCAGCTTCTTCTGTGCATTCTTCCAGGTAGAGTGAGTGGACCAGTGTTGCAGTCATTTAGGAATCCACAGAGTTTTATTGTCAGGTTGAAATTGGGGTCAATTTGCATAAAATGGTGTATATTTAGAATACCTTAATTTGATGGAAATATTCTAGATGACGCAGCCATAAAAATGCGGAGTTTGAATATTTCACTCAAGTGTAGAGCTTATACAGCTTCAGTGAAGATGCAGCTGATGCAAAATCTGAAAAAATAATGTTATTATCAGGTAGTGTGGAACAAGATATTTGTGTGTGTGTGTGTATGGGTGAAATAAAAAGTACTAGTTGTTTACTTTTTCTCTGAGAAGGACATTTTTTTGGATGTGCAAATTATGATCTATTTGTGTCAGGAGCAAAGGTGAACCGTGGAAGTAGCGAAACCTCCACAAAACCTCATCAACAGTGTCTGTACCTTTGACATTGTCCACTGTTTACATCCCATTTTTTTCAGCAAATAATTGCCTTGGCTTTATTTCAGCCATGACCACAATATTTCCCTTAACCGAGTACTTTTATGCCTAGACCCTAAACCACCCCGAAACCACAACAGTGTCATACTGTCTGTTTGACATTTGACCTCCCTATCCTTTCTGCAACAAGTTCACCACCACAGCTATCTCCTAAATATCCCAATGAGTCCATTTGTGTCCATTCATGAAGGACCAAAGAGTCCTCAAAGTTGCATGATTATATAATAGAAGTAATAAGTAATAGAAAACATTTCAACCTAGAAATATAGATAGATGTAGATCCTTGTAAATTGTTGTGCTTTGGAGTGAGTATCTCCCAAAAAGGAGAATAAGCCTTAAAGAGGTAAATGCTATAAACACTTGAACTTAATGGAGCACACCACTTGTATAAATCCAACTGTATCACACAATGGGAGGTAGAGATTGTTCAACAGTCATATGATTGACAGTTCATCCTTGACCTTGCATGACAAAATAATCTCTCTCTTGAGATTATTTAGATGTTTCATGATTTCTCCAAATGGTTAATGGATCGAGAGCTGAGATTATTTTGTCACATTCACATGAATTGTTTCTGTGAACCAATGGATTGTTTTGACCCAGATTGTTAGCATTAGCAACTTTATTAGTATTAACATCAATAACAAATAGTGACATCCATCCATTACCTGTAACTGCTTATCCTCATGAGGGTCGTGGGGGGGCTGGAGCCTATCCTAGCTGACTTTGGGCGAGAGGTGGTACACCCTGGACAAGTCACCAGTTCATCGCAGGGAACACAGAGACAAACAACCATTCACACTCACATTCACACCTACGGACAATTTAGAGTCACCAATTAACCTGTTAAGTGCATGTCTTTGGACTGTGGGAGGAAGCCAGAGTACAGAGTGTGACCTGTCAGTTTCAAAAGAGACAACTACCATATTTTACTTTGGGCAAATAACCAATAAGTTTAACCAATAACCAATACTTTGTTTGGAGTTTGATTTGGTAGGCTCCATTTTTAAAACATTTAAAAGTATTGTAATATTAATATTTAAATTGTAGGTATGTCAAATATTTCCATACACAAACTATTGAATCAGTTTGAATTGAATCAGTTTGGACCGGTTTAAATTGGTTTGTATGTAGTGTTGGTTTAGTCATAATTTGCCCTCCTATTTGTGACAATCTTTTATGCAATAACTCCCCCCTGACTGTGTGGTTATGGTTATGGGTAAAGGTTATAATAAAGCTGAACCTAAATTCAACGTGAGTTCAAACAGGCATGTTATCAGGAGGAGGACTGGGGAGCCCTGTGTACTGTCCTGTGTCCCTATAGGCAATGCTGCTCACATGAGTTTGAATGTGGCTCATGTTTAGCTGTCATAGTGTGCCTCAGCTTTATTTATTTGATGCAAAAGACTGGCTGAATTCTGCAGAAATGGAAGGAATCTATCCATAACTTGCTGGTTCATGATAAACACAGTCAAATGCTCATATTCTCTGCTAAAAAACTCCATGAAGAAAGCATTCAATACTCATTGTCACTCACTGTTTCTCTCTAAAGCTTTTCTCAGCTCCCCGTCCGAGAGCCCATTAATATCTGAAGGAAAATGACAGAATTGAAATCTTTTTATTGTTTATTTATTTATTTATTTTTACTGGACAGAAAAGCTGTCAGCAGATTATGTGGGAGGACAGGAAGTTGACAAGATTTGTCACATTTCACTCTCTTCCTCCCTCCTGCTCTCACACATAGACACACACACATTCAAACACATCAGCAGGAAAGCCCATCACGCTCACAGGCTCTAACCAAATAAATAAGAAAGCCATAAAGAAGGACATCGGGATAAACACGTCGATTTAAATGTATTACACTCTATTTGCCTCTCTTTCTCCGCTCATCATCCCTGCCTTACTCTCTGCTTTTTGTTCCCTCCATCAAACTCTCTCAGCTCCTCATTTTCTCCATCATTCTGCCTACTTTTGTCTCACTCACCCACTCTCTAACTCTGTCACCTCTCCTTATGTCTCACATCTCAGTATCCCCCCTCCCTCTCGCCATTCCTGCCAGATGCCTATGATTCACATTCGAAGTGTTTATACCTCCTGCTGTTCCTCTCTTTCCTCCCACCCTGACACTCTTACCTCACCCTCACGCTTTCCCCGTCTCTTTTGCCTCTGTTTCTCTCTGTCGCCCTCATTCCTTTACTCTCCTCATTTCTTCTTCTTCTCCCGCTGTTTTTCTCCCTCCTCCGGTGCCTCTTAGATAACTGTCTTCACTGCTGACACTTTCATCACTGGAAGACCAATAGAACTGGAGGAGGGTGCAACACCCATCCATGTCACCCTGTCACTCCCTGTTCATTCCTCTGTGTGGATTCCTCCCATCTTTTCTTCTGTAGCAGCTTTCTGAGATCCATCACTTCCTCCATCCTTGTCAAGTAAATCAGCTCCACCCCCTGCTTGTTACTCTGGATGACTTTTTCTATCTTCTCCTGTGACAAAGTTGCTTCTCTCATGATGGCCTCAGTACAAGGCTCTCAAGTTGTTATATACTGTATATGGTTCTGTAGACCCAAACAAACAGTAGTATTATAGTTCCCCTTTCAAAGACACAGTGCAAAAACATGAGAGATTTTGAGCATGAATGATGTGTTTGGCTATAATCTTGCAGCATTTTGAATTTCTAACCAAGCGGCAACCTCCATCACTGGGAAATGAAGCCAATGTTGAAGTATCAACAACTGTAATTCCTCAAACATCCACTTGAGGCTGGCTCCAGAAGTGAGTCAGTCTCCATAAGTCCCCATGTTAAAATGTCCAACTTCACAGCAGAAATAAACATGTTTACAGCCTGGTACAAAAAACAGTTTTGGTCTCTATAGCTAATTTCCCCGTTCATGACAACTGTACTGAGGGTGAATTTTTATACAACTCACCTGTTCAAATTATGTTAAGGCTCAAAGTTATGCAGAATTAACAAGTAGGTGCAATTACAGATAGCTTGTTTGAGAACCCAGGTGTTATTCAGCCTGCCTCAGGTCAGCTGATGATCCACATCTATGCCAATATTTAGATTAGCCGGGAGGCGGAAGAAGCAGGACAGCCAACATGGCGGTGGCCAGCGCTGCATATTCTGAGCTTCAGAAACCTTTGGGTGACGTCATACATGTGCTGTCTATTCTTTTTACTGTCATTGTTTCGTCTTTGAGTCCATGGCTAACAGTGAGAGCTAAAAAATGTGGTTAAGGTAATAATCTTGAAAATGTCTTCCGAACCTGAGGCTGCTTTTCAGGCAATTAATGAGCTTCTAGTGACCTTTTCTGAAAACAAAAAGGAAACAAAGTGATTAAGTTCTGAAATCTGAAATTTGCATAGTGAATCAAGTGAGCTATTAGTTTAAACTCATACTCGTAAGCATCTCATGTCCATAACCACAAACATGGGCCCATAATATTATGCTATTCTATTATGCAGTTGCTAATGTCTATGTTTAAAGCTGCTGTATGCTGTTCATCGTTACAAAACCCCACAATGAGTTATCATCCTGCCCTTCCCATCAGCTCTGCCAAGTATTGGTTTTTTTGGTTTTGCAGTGAAAAACTTGCTGTTGTGGTTAACTCCCGCAGCTCTCCTGAGTGTTGCTTTCAGGTGCAGCAGGCAGCTGTTGTCAGATGCTAAAAATCCACTGTACATTATGCAGCACCAAAAGACAGATATAATTCATGACTAGCTGGTGAATGTAGTGGAGCATTCAGCAGCTAAAGAGCCAGATATTTCCTTCAGGAGTTGGTAGAGACCAAAAACTGAGCTAAAAGAGGGTGAACAGTAAACAATGAACAGATTTACACAGTAATATCTGCTGGATCTGTAAATAAGCAAGACCTTGCAACTAGTTCACCATATCAGCTTGACGGACCAGTGTGTAGGATTCCGCAGCATCTAGCAGTGTAGTTTCTGATTGCAACCACCACACCACCAGTGGGTACGCAGTAAACAAAATCAGAGTTTTGAAGGTCTATTAGACGGGATCACCCTGGCCTCCAGCTCCACCGTAAAGAATCTTGGAGTTGTTTTTGATCAGGATTTGTCCTTTAATGTCCACATAAAACAAATTTCGAGGACTGCTTTCTTCCACTTACGTAACATTGCCAAAATCAGACGCATCGTATCTCAAGTGGATGCAGAAAAACTAGTCCATGCATTTGTTACTTCTAGTAACTCTTTGTTATCAGGCTGCTCCAGTAAGTCTCTTAGGACTTTGCAGCTAATTCAGAATGCTGCTGTACGTGTTCTGACAGGAACCAAGATCAGAGATCACATCTCTCCCATTTTGGCTTCTTTGCATTGGCTACCTGTTAAATCTAGAATAGAATTTAAAATTTTTCTCCTTACATACAAAGCTCTTCATGGTCAGGCACCATCATATCTAAAAGAGCTCATAGTACTGTATTACCCCTCTAGAACACTGCGCTCTCAGAATGCTGGGTTCCTTGTGGTTCCTATAGTTTCCAAAAGTAGACTGGGAGCCAGAGCTTTCAGCTACCAAGCTCCTCTTCTGTGGAACAAACTACCATTTTGGGTTCTGGAGGCAGACACGGTCAACACTTTTAAGAGTAGACTTAAGACTTTCCTTTTTGATAGAGCTTATAGTTAGGGCTGGCTCAGGTCATCTCTTAGTTATGCTGCTGTAGGATTAAACTGCCGGGGTTTGCCAGGTTTGTTTTCAATTTCGGCTTCCATCTTAAAGAGGAGTGGATTCATTGTCTGCAGGGTATTCACCAGGGAATCCATCTGGTCCTGATGGTCTGTGTGAGGGCGTTGTCTGATTCATCAAGTGTTAAAGGCAGACAGCAGATTATCTAGAAATGATTGAATAGTTGATGGTTGGAATTATTTCCAGGAAAATATAAATTTCTATAAAATGTTTGAATTGTATTGTTTATGGCTGAGGAGATTGTGTATAATTCTTTGCTGTAGTCCTTATTGTTGGTATGAGTGATTTCTCTTTGTTATGCTTAAGTATATTTGCTAGAAATTTGCTCGATTTATTATTTTGTTTCTAATTGTTATAGCTCAGCTGTTGGAGAGAAATTCAGTTTTCTGTAAATATATAATTTAGTTGAAATTTGTGGTTTGTTATTCATGCCTTGTGTGCTTTGTGGGATTGTTTGCAGAGATATATGTTAATTCTTTTAATTTGTTTGAGGCTATTTTCTAGTTTTTGTTCAGTTTTTTTTCTTATGAGAGGAATATGATATAATTTTCCCTCTAATTACCACCTTACCTTTTTCCAGCATGTAGGAGAGGTATTTGGAGAATCGTTCATTTCCAGGAAGGATGCCCACTCCTCCTTAATAAAGGTGTCAGACTGATGATCTTTAAGTATCAAATCACCATGTGGGACAGAATGTAACGTCTTCAGTCTTCAGTGTTACAGGTGCATGATTGTTAATTATGATTAGCTCGAAAGAAAAAAGTCAGTTTGTGAAAATGATTGATGTTGAGGAGAAAAGTAGAGTATGACAGTATTCTCTTGTAGTTGGGTTTTAAGCCTCCAGCTATCACCAAGACTAAAGTCATCCATGTATTCTTTTATTACTGTTGATGATCTAGAAATTCTTTAATTGGCTGATTATGATGATCTGTCAATTAATGGATTAAGTAAAGTTTAGAAATCACCTCTGATTATGATTATTGAGTTAGTGCTGTGGTTCTCTTGTCTTGACTTCAGTACTGCCTGTTAGGATTTGTTGTATAGGTGAGAGCAAGTGAGAGAGCCCAAAGTGCTTTAACAGTCTGTGCTTGAGAGCACTGATGGGCTTCTTTAGTAGGACTTTTTTTTATCGCTGAAGGAGGATTATGCTCTACTGCTCAGAGTAGAAAATGATCGTTAATGCCAAATTTTGTCGCTTTAGTTCCTCTGCCTTGCTTTTAATGAGTTCTTTGTGTTTGTGGTGTTCCAGTTTTGCGATGATGGGTTGGGGGTCTGTGAACATGATGAAAAGTTATGTTGTTGGTTGTATCTGCGGGAAATTTGAGCTGGAAGTGCATGAAGATTTTGAACAGAGCTTCTGGGACATCGTATGCCAGAGAATATTGGGTCGTGTTGCATATGCTCCAACAGATCAAAAGACTTATTTTTGTGCATAATTTTTTTTAAATTCATTTAGACACGTCTAAGCTGCATTGTATGTCTTTTATTTGGGTGTAAGGAGCAGATCAAATTTTCAGTTGATGGACTGTAGAACACTGACCTCAATTTCGTGTGTGAGCAGATCGTCTTGTCTGTGGCAGAGTGGATTTTTCCTTTTGGCTGGGGTCATTTTGTCATCAGAGGGGTTGGCTGGAGTGGCTCTGGGTGCATCTGACATGATGTACTGTAGATAGTAGCGGTCGATTAGGTTTTCCAGGTCCATTATATAATCCACTTTGAGCTGGTCCAGGTGTGTGGCTTTGGTGTGTCAGTGATTTTCAGTCCTTTGTCTTGCAATGCTTCTGCTTCCCTT
The DNA here is from genome assembly GCA_033000465.1 of Sciaenops ocellatus. NCBI lineage: Eukaryota > Metazoa > Chordata > Actinopteri > Sciaenidae > Sciaenops > Sciaenops ocellatus. The sequence continues at coordinate 2,872,889 of CP136870.1, forward strand.
CTCCTTCTTATTGTCAAGGAGAAACCAGGGTGGCTGCAAAACGCTAGAAAAACGTAAAACGCTCTATACATCCAGTGTTTAGTGTGTCTACTCTGGGCTACTGTACAAACATGGTGGTGCAAAATGGTAGATTTTGCAGTGCCTGTAGAGATAGAAGAATCTTCTAAGGTAACAAAAACACGACAATTGTTCTTTTCAGATTGTTCTGCATATTATTTTACATGTCTTCCATATTCTATAAATAGAACCCCCTAATTTTGACACACTAAACCTTTAATGGTGATAATATGTCAGTGTCTGCTGCTACCAAGTGGCCAAAATCAAAAAATCAGTAGATTCAGGTTTAAGCTCACTTTTTCTGTTTCAAAATGTCTCAAAACAGGCAACAAACAGGATGAAGCCATCTTCTATGATTTGTGGTCTCTCGTGTGCACTAACTTGTCTTGTATCCCTTGAAAACTCCCTTGATTTATTACCTCTGCACATATGAACAGATGTTGAGTAAGCTGCTGGGCTGCATGTTTGGGCACTTACTGTATGCGTCATTGGATTTCAGGAGTCTCAGGTGGAAAAAAACATTTTTATGATTGTATTTTTAGAATAATTTGTCGTTATTTTGTTTTGGTTTTTTTCATTATGTGATGGTCTACAGTGTCATCAGTTTATTTAACCATTTTTTTCACCCTGTTGAAAACCCTGTAGGAAACCAGTCTGCATTCTAAAGCATGAATATGCCCTAAATGAAGACGTTTAAACTTTTCTCCTTGCTCAGGATTATATGAACAATGTTTGTTTTCTGAGTAAGAATAGTTATTCTCACTAACAGTCTTTGTTGTTTAAGCACTTCAGCCTGATGTAATATTTGGCGTCACTGCAGGCAACATATTACAGCATCCAATAAGCACATCCAGCTTCTTCACCACCGCTTCATGCTATGTGACCGCCGCATGGCTTTTGTTCAAAATTTAAACGAGAGCTCAGAGAAACACAATGCGTTTCGCTTTTTCACACAGTTTCCTTCAATTCACAGCGAGCCAGCTTAAGTCACACATGCAAACACACACTTGGGTGACTCAGGCGGTGTGCTCTGGTGATACCAGATTGGGGGGTTTACAGCAGGCAAATACAGCTGGCCTTGCTTGCACACTCCGCTAAACCATTTGTTCTGGAAGCACACATGTCAATGCTCAAGACACACAAAAATAAACAACCACAAATGCCCACATGCGCGTCATGAAGATGTTTACTTAGCGAGGTCTGTGAAAAAAATCCATCCAGTCATGATCACTTATGCAGCATTTCTCAGCTGAATTGCAATAATTGTCAAAAGTGATGTTTTTCGTCTCATGTGAGTTAAGAACTGTTAATATAGTGCAGTAAACTGAGATGACATTTATCATATTCTACAGCCCATGAAGCCTTTTTATGATTTCACTATATTATTTTATGTAATCACCAACGTCAATATCATTTTATCTGCTGAGATTAAAATAGTGCTGATCTAATAAGGCTCCAGACTGTTCCCATATGCTGACTGCTGAACCATGTGCATGTTTTGTATCGTCCTCTCTCTCTCATGCAGGCCTTCAGTATCTTCAGATCAGCATTTTCAACAAAGACTCCTCTATTTTTAGCTTAAGACACAACTGACAGAAAACTGACCCAAGTTTTTCTTTCACATAACAAAACATCGTCCATTAGCGAGTCGAGCAGAGTCATGCTGTGTGAAGTGAAGCTCCATCTGGCTCCATCTTCAGTCCTCGTTATTTCTGCCTGCCCAGTGGCCCAGCACCACACAGGCAGCTATTTACTGATGACAACTAACTTACTCCACAGGCCGAGGGAACTTTTGCTCATGTTTTCTCTCAGGACCCCTGGGTAGCGCACACATACACACACACACACACACACACACACACACACACACACACACACAGATATAAACATGCCTCTCAGGTATTACTCTTTAGGTTATACACCCATACACACAGACACACACACATTGTCTCTTGTGAATTGTCCCAGACAGATAGTCCTGCTCCCTCATAAATGCTAACCTACATTGTATATGTGTCCTAGTTCTGCCTGGTGGTCTGCATAACCCCTCTATCTTATGAACGTGAACACACACACACACACACACACACACACACACACACACACACACACACACACACACACACACACACACACAAAGAACCTCTTGAGCATTGTTCTTTTGGCTATAAGTGGGTAACCTAATGAGTCGTCTGAGCCAGTTTTTTGCAGAAATACTACAGTACTACATATCTAAGAAGATATTTCACAGATGTAAAGCAAACAACTGTGGCTCTGTTGGACTCCACAATAAGAGAAATACATCAGCATTTTATCACCTTAAGAATAAATCAAGAATTTAAGAATGTATGTCTCAGCAGGCTTTAGAAAAGAACTTGTCCGCATTTATCTTCAGAAGGCTTGACTACTCTGATGGTGTGTTCACGGGTCTCTCTGAAAAGTCAGTCAGCTTCGCTCCAGTTCTCAGATCTGTAAACTGGCTGCATTAAAATGAAAGAATTGATTTTAAAATACATTTCTGACCTGCTGCTGCTATGTTAAGAAAGTCCAGATCACATGGGACAATTCTGATTACTGTCGTCAGAGTCAGAACTGAACATGGGGAGAAGCAGCATTCAGCGTCTATGCATCAAATATCTGAGGAAAAATCCCAGAAAACTCTTTTCTTTTGACTATTCATTCATATCCTACACTACAGGAACTGTTTTAAACTGTTTTATTTTTATTTTTTGCACCCATGACAATGTGAGTTTTGTATTTCAATGATAAACCAATGAACAAGGAGTCCAGCCAAGAGTTTTATGAAATGTATTTAAAACTAAGAGTGTGAGATGTGTAATCAAACAGGGACATGAGTTCCTCTGAAAACATGATCTGTAAAATATTAACAATATACTATTTTTTCATGCATTCACTTCTCATTCTATTCTTGCCATCATCATCGAAATGTGGCAGCGATAAACTCCTAAACTAAAGCAGGTTAGGTTTGATTTGACATTTATGACATTTCATGTCATAATGTCATAAATGTCATAATTAAATGATTGTGCTCATCTGTATGTGATGGAGAACTTTAACTCAATCCCTTGTAGGCAGTCTGGTATGCTCTGTTTTTGATTTAATGCTCATACATTTGTGTGTTTATAGGCAGTTTTGACCTATGCATGACAATCTACAGAATACAGTACACCACACAGTGATACTGTGCCCTGCTTTAGTTGGCCATGTTGTATCATGCTCTGATGTTTGGTTGTGCGGAGGATTACTTTACTTTGCACAGTGATTTTAACTTGTGGCCTTTCAGTAGAGAGTGGGTATTGTTATGGAATTTTGCATCCTTAGGTTACATGAGGTCACGGGTGGGCCTTGAGGTCCTCAGCATTATTAATTGTTTTGCTTTGACTTAGAACAGTAGGTGCCAGTCTGTCTCAACACTGTGGTGGCCAGGGTCGAAGAGATCTATTGCTGCCTTCTTAGACATAATAGATAGCTGGCTGTTGACGTTCTAATTGACGTAAACAGACATCTGTGTCTCCAGACTAGAATATGTTGACAATAACACCTTTCGTGGTAAAAACATTCTCTTTGTCTTATTTGGGGCATAGGGCATTTGTGATGTTATCTTGGGGTTTAAAGTCTATCCACCAGCAGGAGTTGGGCAGAATGTGAGACCGACTCAGGCACTTCTGATGTACTTTGAGAGTGTCTCTAATTCTCCTTGATCAAGCTACAATAAATATTACAGCATAAGACATCAAAGGCTCCTGAACACTTTCTTCCCTCCTGACCTCACCATTGACCATTGGTTCCAGCAATTTCTCCACAACAGGTATCACAGTGTACTACCATATAAACACAGTCTCCCACCCAGCAGCCTTGGATCCAGAGGAGCTCCACATGTGTGAGTAAATTACTGTGCTAGCAAAAGAGAGCCAAGTTTATAAGTTGCTATTTCTGTTCTTCTAATATGGATATTCATACGATAGAAAATAGTTCCCACCTCAATTGATTGTTGATTTGATAAATAAGGAGTATAGTTCATAGAGCATAGTTAGCAAGAAATGAGGTTTAATCCCCAAAGTGATCTCAAATGAGAGCTTGAACTTGAACTGGACAAAAGGAAAAAAGAAAATGACTGCACTTGTAGTGACTGTGTTGCAGAAGTGAAACATCTGATGTGTTACTATATTAATTTTCATGTTAAAATATTTAAATGTTATAATTATGTGCAGATAATTCTCAGGTAAAGACAATTAGGGGACTTTGACAACATTTCATCTCAAGAATCAGAACCTGAGAATAAACAGCCATGAGGAGCGTAAATGCTGTATCCTAAATGACAGATGAAATCCTGCTAACAACACTTTTCCATCTATATCACAACAATAAGAGGATTTATTAACCAGAAAGAGAGAAAGTTACAAGACTTGACCAGACAGAATATAAAGTTAGAGTGGTTTTATTATTCTCAAGTTAACTACAAGATAATCTACATTATTTCAGTTTCTTTTTCGATCCCTGGCTCCCAGTCTGCATGTCAGGCAAGATACTTGCTCTTTCTTGCTCCCTGCTGCACCATTGGTGTGTGAATTAGTTAGATTAGGTGTGATTAGCTCCCTAAAACTGATGGCACCTTGCATGGCCAATGCCATCAGTGAATGAATGTGTGTGTGAATGGCATATGTAGTGTTAAATGCCATGAGTGGCCAGAAGACTAGAAAGGCGCTATATAAATACAGTCTGTGTACCATTATGTGTGCTCTGTTGAAACTTATTAGTAAATTAGAAGGGTATTAGAAAACAAAATGATGACTGCTAATTGCTATTGGGGTAATTTTGTGAAAATAAAACAGGATTTTTCAAGTCAGAAAGGGAAACATCAGGAAATGAGAAGAATTTAACAATATCGGTGCAAGTCAAAGATCCTCAGTGTGCAGTTAAGAGCTGGTATTCTTCCTCGAGCCATTAAGGTTGAGCAATTATTGTTAACCGACTGTGTGAGCTGAGTGATTTTTGGTGAAGGTCCCATTTTCTTTTGCACTGTACAAATTAGGATCATTTTGAGAGTTAATTTTCTAATGTCTTGATAAAACCTGAAATACTGTGGCAGGTGGATGAGTAAAATTCAGAATGGCTGTTTAATTTTAATGTATCCAAGATTAGAGTTAAAGGCTGGGTCTGAAAAGTGTGAAAGATGCAAGTTGTGTGTAGTTTTGGACGTTGTCATGCCAAACAAATGTTATTAATAACAGCAAATATACAGGCTCTAATATACAGCCTGCTTCATTTACTGCTTCACTTTATTCTCCACCTGTCTCCACTCTTTATCGTAGCCCTAACACTTATTCTAACGGCATACTCAACCCTCAGATCAATGTAATCCAGACACTGAATAACTTAACTGCTCTGAGTATCACCTGGAAATCAGGACTCTTCATAATCACTTGATGTTAAGTGGAGTATCAGCACTGGACTATCCAAAAGTGTCCACAGAGGACTGAAATTCAGCCATTTGCTGATTGGTTCATTTTAGATTCTAAATTATCGTTACAATCCTACAAACCGAGGGTTTTTCCGTGCAGTGCTGTACCTCTTCTTATGACTGCTACAGTATAAACTGCTGTGTCTCAATCCTTACCTCTCTGTTGCAGAAGGAGGTGTGTCACTCATTGAAGCATCCTACTCACTCTACCCTACTCTACTCATGTTGCCTTCTGAGTCAGTGCAATTGGAAACATGTCAGCCATAAATTAGCTCATCATTTAGCATCAAATATTATCTTATTACAGTATGAGCCTGCTCCTGAATGCAGCACATGTGTACAGTATTTCCTCTCTGGCTCCCTTGTTCTCCAACTGTGGTCTAAGGGATTGAAGGAACAAGCAATATCCTTTGTGAACAATGTCATCCTGCAGTCTTAAGACAACACAATAAGTCACTATTCCCATGAACACTGTCACTACAAGCCTATCCATAATGAAATATGGTATTATTCCTCTGCGAGACACCTCTTTCAGCTTGCCTTCCACAGTGTGATAACCTTCTCTCCAATTATGACCGTGCTCCAGAAACACGCTATGAGAAGAGAGTTCTTTGTGTTAAAGTAATCTACTGTGACTCCTGAGCGGGGAAAAGAGAACGGCTGTATTTAAAAAAAAAGACAGACAGAGCCAGAAATGAAAAGAGAAAGGACAGAAAACTCAGCCATGAATGATCTCAACATTTCATTGGTTTCTAAGTGAAATGAAATGCCTGATTAGGTCCAACTCATTAGCAGAAGGTTCAAGATAAATGAGAAGGTAAAGGATTGAGGAGGGAGTGATTCTAATTAGACTGAAGACAGAATGACCAGAGAGAGGTTGTGTTATTACTGTACAAAGAAGGTTTCCCATTAAAAAAGGGGAAACAAGATGCCACAGACTTGAAAAGGGGGAAATGCCTCCATTAAACCACATTCACATGCACACTTTCTTCTTTCACTATCAATTTTGATACCCCATTTTTCTGTAGCAAATATTTTGCCTCTTTTTGATTTTCGAGTCTTGATTAATATGCACACTTAGTGCCCAAATCAAGTTTGGAGCATTAAAATATCTGTGAAATGATGAATAAACATTTTAGTCAGGAGACCCATGTGATGGTTTGAACTGATCCTCACAATAAAATGTGTTTCGGTTCGGCTGTGTGGCTCTGCACTTGTGATGTGAGCAAGCTTGACACCGACTCTGACACTGCCCCCCTGGCAGGGATCTGAGATACACAATGTTTGGTGAACATAAACACACATTAAAAGAAGCATTCAAATTTTACAGCTAAATGCTGATAAAGGAGGAGGCTGGTCTCTAAAGGCAGGCAGTAGTGTAACAGCGAGGACGCAGAGCTATTGAGACCACCTATTGAGAGAGAGATAAATTGTGGATGTGCATGTATAGAACACATGACTATAAATGCCTGCCTGAACTACAGCGAGACTCCACTGACGTTTCTGTGGGAAAAGCTGACAAAGTGGGAAGCTAAGAAGCCAAATACATTTTCTTAGAGGGGATATCACAGTCCTACAGCTTGTTTCTGTTCACACTGGACTCAACCACATTTTCATGCTCATTTTGAATATGTGCTATAAATATGATTACACATTTGTTCATTTAAAAATCCCAAATTGTGTTCAAACTGATTTACAGAAACTTTTTTTTTTTTGTCACTTTTTCCACTTTCGAATCCTTGAACCTCATAAGCATTCTGCCAGACTGATACAGATGTCAACACCACTCCAAATAGTGCCATGCTTATTGTCTAAACACAGGTCAGAATTATTACAAATGTAAGGTTTAGAAGTGAAGTTAATTCATATTTGACAGTTGTAAAGCTCAGAAGTTAATATAATTTATATTTGCGTTAATTTACTAAAAATTCATTTACAATGGTTACAACATTTACATATTTATGTTACACATTTATGATTTACATATTTACATGTTTAAATATTTACAACTGCATATTTAAGACAGTTAGGATATTCTGTTGAATCTGCTTCTCTCACATTTACCTCAGTCTAAGTCCTAGCTTCTGATTGGGTAGTTCAGTCATGTGAGAAGTCTGAACAAGGAAGTGAAGTTGTTATGAAGTGTGGAATCGAGTAAAGTGCTGCTTAAGAAAATTATGCGACTCCATCCTGCTGCTTCTTCTCATAAAGACTGATCCAACCACCACGCATCGAACCCTCACATCACACAAGAAACCCCAAAACAAAATATTAACTATTATAAAAAAAGCTAGAACAGTTCTGATTACAAGACTCTGCTGTTTAGGGTTAATTAATCAAACTTTATTTGTATTGCACATTAATAATGCCAGCATATTATAAAAGTCTGTAACACTTCCTATGAAGATCACATCTGTAGTGAGTTATGGTGTATTCATAGTGAAACACCATACATGTGAAGTTAAAGTGTCTTTTTTATATATATATATATATATATATATATATATATATATATATATATATATATATATATATATATATACACATCTTAATATGTACATCACTTTACTTAGCACTATGATAACTTATGACACTGCATGGACTGTTATTCTGAGTTCTTACAACAGTTGATTGAGTATAGATAGTCATAATGCATTATAAGCTCCATCAGTCAACCTCTACTTCATAACTACTCAAGAACATCCATACGTTATAATTCGTTGTGATGAGTATGATGGTCTATAATGCTTTATGACTCTTGATATAGTGCATCAGAAGGGATTATGTGTGTTTATGAGTGTATTTAAGGTTTATGAACGCATTATAATTCACTCTGAATGTGCTCATAGCCGATCATCACGTAGGTGCAGTTTTATAAAACATCAAGAGAATACATTGGGATCCATGCAGAGAGGTAATGAGCACTAAAGTGGTCACAGTCTAATGGAGACTAATGGTAAACTGGTGGTTAGCCTGAAAAGGTTCCAGGAAATATGCAACTTCAGAAATGAAGTGTACTCTCAGTCCTGCCCTACTTGCCCTCATCTCCTGCCTCCCGCCAGGAATCATATCCAGACCAATCCAGACCAAGTTCCATTGTTTATTATACTATGACAATTAATCAGCATGCGGTCACTAAACATGCATTAAATAAGGATTATGTAGGTGTAACCTACCTTATAGGCCACAGGCATTTCATCGAGTTTAGGATCATCACATGAATGATTTAAAGCCACATTCCTAAAACTAATACCAGAAATAACGAGCACACAGTGACTACAGTGTCTCGTAGTGCTGTTGATGTCAACTTCAAATGGAGTGAGATGGTCAAACGTGCATGTCTGTCACTCACAGGTTTCCAAATTAAGTTTACAGCTTGTCTGTGTGTGTCACTACCACTCTAATCAGACAGAAAATCAAGGTTTGAAAAAGAAGTCACCATCACACAGAATATATCGGTCTTTGAGTTTTGTCCTTCTATGAGATCAGTCATTTTGAACTTTACCACTAAGATATATAACTGTCCCTTAAACATGTGATTTATGGAGCAAGAAGATTCATAAATAAACATAATTTGAGCATGGATATATGTTTAAATGCATTGAAAACATGTTGAATCCACTTCAAACCTTATAAAACACTTGCTAAACATTTGTCGAATGTTTTTAAAGTTGCATTTTGATAAATTCATTCATTCTTTTACATTGCTTTGAGGCCACAAATTCTCAATACGTATTACTGCTCTATGAGTCTGCAGGACTGTGGATCATGCAAACCCTGACGTGAGTACACATTGCAGCATGCATGTGAGGCACAAATAACGTCTGTGAATTGCTCATAAAAACAACAACAGCGCAGTTAGTGGTGAAAAATGTCCACCTTTAAAGTGCCTTTACATTCAGCCAGATGTGGCTGCCACATAAAATCACTTCCTTGAAAGGATACTCAAGTGTGTTCTCCGACAAAGCTGCGTTTCCCATTTTCCGACAATACTTTAACAGTGTGCAGGATGGAAGGGCAAGCATCAATTTTTAGGGCACAAAGAAAAGCAGCAGGTAGTGCCCAAAAACATTTGTACTGTGACAGGATGCATCCTGTCTGTGTTTTGCTCTCTCTCTCTCTGTTGTGCAAAACTTGGGTGCACTGTTTTTTAATAATATCCTGCTTACCTCTGTTACATGCTGTAACAGGATGCAGTAACATAATTTCACAGTGATAATTAAATGTTCCTCTTCTCTCCTGTCTTCCTCTCTCTAATGTGCTTTAAAAAAGGTGTAAATGCAGTTCAGCACCCTCAGACACAATGTGTGCAATGGTAACAGGTTTTTGAATGGGCTAGTCTTATTCCAGTCTCTATTTCTCTGTTTTTCATCTCTTCTTGTGTGTTTGCGTGAAATCCATGATTATATCAGCAGCCAAAGAGTTGACTTGAGGCAATGATGATGATAAAAAAAACAAAAGAAAGACATAACGGAGCTGAAATCATTGCAGCATTCTGAGAGTGTGATTGATTAGTCGATGGCTCTGTGTGTGTGATTAAGTATGTGAGCTCACGTGCGGCGTATGAGCGTGGGTAAAATTCAAAGAATGTCTTTGAGCAGGCTGATATAATAGCACGAGGAAGAAAAGATCATTTTTACACATTAACTCCAGTCTGACAGCCTCTACTCTCCAATCCCCCATTTAATATAAGCCTTCTCCTTTTTTTTCTAGAAAATCTAATTTAATACAAGGTTGCAAAAATTTTCAGCAATCACCACCTCCTGAGGTTCTGTGTTTGGGAATGTGGTCTGCAGCATTGTTGCTCGCTACCTCCCGCACTGATAATCTGGCTAAATAACTGAGCTTCAGACATGTGGCGCGTCTGTGATTAGCCACGTCCCTCTGGGAGAGAGATTTATGAGCTTCAAGCTGCATTGTTTCATTCTCAGTCAGATACCAGGTACTGAAAGCTCAACAGCAAGACAGACATGTTCTATTATGTTCACCTTTTCAAACGCCTCCTTTATTATTTCTATTAATACTGCCTATGGCAGCATTCAAAGGTTGTTTGAATGCTTAATTAAATGTTAATGTGTCCATTTAGCTTCAAGATCTTCCCAATAACACTTCACAGATGTACCTGTGATCAAATGAGATGCGCACACAGGAAAGAGCCTGCACACACTCTCCACCCCTCTTCTTCACATTCAGTCTGTACTGCACACTCAACGTGTAACTTCCCATAGGGGTGTAATTACGTTTGTGGTGTAAACTGGGTAATTAGCCATGTCTCCACTTAACTCTCAGCTGGAAACATGGAGAGGAGCGAGCAAAGCAGCAGACAGAAACATCGCTACATCTGCTGACTCTGATTCCATAGCAGGATAATGCATTTCCTAAATAAATCATTACAAAACACATGCTAGCATAATGAGAATTATCCATATGCTCTATACAATCACTACTGTTCCCTTTTATGTTCAGCCCGCCTCTCGTGAAGCACCCTTTGTGAGAAAACAAACAGTGCACGGGGATGTCCCTGTGGAATTCTCCCACATTAGATTCAGACAGATCTTCCATCTAATATATGTTACTCAGTTAATTTAATCAGAATCAGCAAATATTGTACCATAGTCATATTTTTGAGCTTTCAGCTGCATTTTAGTGCTGATGAAAAGCTGAGAGCAAGAGCATGAGATGCAGTTAAAGCCAGCGAGCAGACCTTGAATTAAGACATTTTCAAATTTACCCTGATTAATTGAAATTACTCCTGAATTCCTATAACATGAAAAACAAGAATGCATTGTTGGTATTCATTATTTTGAATGTGAACTTTATGATCATTATGGTAATCTCTGGTTGTTTTCCTTTCCTTGTCCCTTGTTGTTTTTTGGATTCTTGTTGAATGTTTCTTTAACTTGCATGCAGTGATTGTTGTGTGCATTCCTTACAAACTTTAAATGTATAGATGATCATGTTTTGTTGGTTTTTTTGTTGGTTTTTTTTGGCCACTTGGAGGCAGTGCAACCAGCTGTAAAAAAGCCATAAACATATTATCACACACACACATATTGATTAGGAGCCGTAAATAAAGTCATGCTAATGTGAAACTTTCAACCAATATGCTGCCATCTCAGCTGTCCCTCACCCATGAAGCTCCACCCTTTAGCCAAGGGGTAGTCAATTATGATTTCAGCAGGTCCGGATAGGGAAAATTTCAGGTCTGCAGCATCATCATGTTTAAGTTGCATTATAATTTAGTTATACATTACAATTCTTTTATACATATTGAAGCAGCATTGTCATTGTATCAACATCTGCACTGTGTGAAGTCAATGACTCAAATCAAACAAAGGAAGCTATAATTCAACGTCATGGCAACAATATTTTTTTTTTTCTCCACCAAAACTGAATAAAACTCAATGATATGTTGTTTCCAGCTCTGGCTCCGGACAGGACAGAGTGTGGGTCCGTGTGTGCTTTAGCCTTTCTTAGCTTGACGGTGACATACACGCCTGGGAGACATTGCCGATTAGGAGGTAGCATAGAGCAGAAAGACTCAGTGGCTCAGTGTGTCCAGTGTTGCAAGCATCTTAGGCAACCTGTTGAGCATGATGTGACCACTACCTAGAACGTTGTGCGCCTGTGCTGTCTTTGATTGTGTTTTTTTATTGGACCCAGTTAAGATGTGGATGGCATTTTAGAAATTAGGTTGCCAAAGCTAATGATGCTAATTCTTTTATTTTCTCTTTTAATCCACCCTCAGTTCACGCTCATGTTCTCGTGGTCTGTACCAGACAGACCACGTATGCATGCATGCATGTATGCTGTGCTGTTTTAACTGTTTATTACTTTTACTCTTGTGGTTTTGCTGTTTTTGTAGTGTCTAGCAGTGTTGTAGTACTCAAAATCAGTTTTGGTCTTGAGACCGGTATCAAGACCACTTTTTAAAGGCCTCGGTCTCGTTTAGTTCAAGACCAGTCAAGACCACAACTGTGGGATGTCGCTTAATTGTCTGTGCATTGTCTGATTTATTTGTTAACTTGTCTGGGAGGAGATATCAGCCAAATCTTCTGAAATCAAACTTGGTTTCCTAAATCACAAAGAGTTCATCTGCAAAGCAGTGTCCAAAAGAACACTTAATAAGGCGACTGAATGTAGCAACCACGCTTCACCCAAAGAGTTTTCATGAATATTAGCTACTGTATGCTATATACTGTCTTGTCTTTGTCTTGACCAGGTCTCGCAATGCCTTGATCTTGACTTGGTGTCAGCCCCTCAAAGTCTTAGTCTTGTCTCTGTCTCAATACTCTCTGGTCTCGGTCATGACTTGCTCTCGGTTCAGTTGGTCTTGACTTCAACACAGGTGTCTAGGTGGAGGCCTGTGTGTGGTGGTGGTGGTGGTGTGTCAGATAGAGCCCTCAGGTAACCCCCAGTGATGTCAACCGCCTACATAACCTGAGAGAGTTTTTATATTGATTTTCATCATCTTTTTTTAGTGTTTTCGGCTAATTGGCATCAGCAATTGGAATTTTATGAACAATTTCGTGCTTTTATTGTTTTAGAATTAATAAATTGTCTTAAGTTTTATTGTTTTAATTAGTGTAAAATAAAACTTGCATTTATGGGGAACTTTTCAATCCAACTTTGAGGCTCACCAGACTCAATATTTGGCCCTGGTCACACTAAAAGAAAGTTTAGGGGGAAAAAAACTACATTCATTTTGTTCTGGTAAGCTGTTGCCACATGTAAACCTCAATATTTAAGGCAATGTAAAGGAGGAAAATATCAATATTTATTCATGGCAGTGTGATTAACTAAACCTGTGCAGACCTCTCTTGCTCTCTCTACAATAATGGAATAGTAGAACTATCCCAGTAGGTGTATCAAATCCTGCAGATAAGGAAACCAAACAACGGAGAGTTATCGCAGTCATCTCTCTGATCAGATTAGAGGTTATGAAGATAGAGGCTTAAGACCGTTATCTACTGGCTTATCCTGAAGAGACTACAGGTGCACACAGAGACGGCATCACATGGACTGACTGAAAAACAGACAAAAGATGGGTACTGCGTAAGGAATTAATAAATAATACTTTGAAACATTCCTTCATATCAACATTTCACACAGATATAATCCTCCCAACACTTTCAGAGCAACGAGGGTTTTAAGAAAATTTTGGATTCTTTTCCTAGCAGGACCCAAATGTAGACACCAGGATGGAGATTTCAGTAAAATCTAGAACAAAACAGACAGTTGGAGCATACACGCAACTGGTAGCAGGGTTGTGGCAGGCAGGTGGGTGGGTGGCCAAATAGCAAACAGACAAGACAACCCAGACAGTCTGACAAAAGCCAGCAGGCAAAATGTCAGCTATATATACAGAGACACTAATGGTGAAATAAAGGTCACAGGGGCTGATGAGGGAATCAGCGACAGGTGTGCAGAGGTGGGAAAACACTGAGGGTGCCTGGTGGACAGGTGAGGAATGACACTGGTACCTCCAGTCAATGATGGTTCATCCAAAATATTACAAAAAAGAAGAAAATAAGATTTTCTTCCTTTTTCTAGTAGCCATAAAGATAGTTAGCATTTAGTTCACAAACACTAATGTGCCTACAGCTTCAAAGAGCGTGGCCGAAGACTTCTGCTGTGCCTTAATTCACATACTGTTTTGATTACATAAGTGTGTTGCAGTGTACTGTGAGTACCTCGATGGTGCACTTATAAAGTTGAGTGTGGAACGCTGGACAATTGTAGCCCTCGGTGTTAAGGACGAAGGAGAAAGACCAGGGGGGCGCTGTGGCAAGTCATCCACTAATCAGATGATCAGTGGTTTGATCCCCAGCTCCTCCAGTCTGCACTGAGCAAGATACTGAACCCCAAAGACTGCGCCATCGGTGCGTGAATGTGTATGAATGGTTAGCTCCTAAAACTGATGAGCAGTTGGCACCTTGCATGGCAGCTAATGCCATCAGTGTATGAATGTGTGTGAATGGGTGAATGAGATGTGTAGTGTAAAAGAGCTTTGAGTGGTCGGAAGACTAGAAGGAGCTACAGTTTACCATTTACCACTGGCATTGTTTAAATGGCTGCAGAGGAAGCTGCTGGAAGTGAATTGGTTGCGGAAAACATCGCAATATACAAATCTAAGTTGTACGTATGTTTTAGATTTATATTTTGGAAGTCAAATGTTGGCGCTACTGCTCTGCTCGGCTATTTAGCGATGAAGAAAAAGCGGTCAGATGTTGCCATCGTCATTTCTGGTGATTGATTTCTGGTTGGGCGGCTGTGGCTTGGAGGTAGAGCGTGTCTTTCAGTGTTTTTCAGTGTTACCTGATAAAATAAAGTCTGTTATTATTTGTTTACTGCCACTCTTAAAAATCTTTCTAGTTCAGAACTGCTCCCTATGAACTGTTAACAATGTGTGCTGTGGATTATCCAGAGTAACAACGTAACAATATCAAATTGTTTATGTAAGTAGAATAATTACTTCAAAGCTTATCAAAACTATAACCTTAATCTTATTCTTATGAATCATGCATACTTTACATTTGCCTTGGAAAAATGTATATATTGTTTGTTGCAGTTACAAACATTCAAGCAGTGAATTGCTGAACTGTACATCCACACACAGTATGGTAATTCAGCTTCCCTTAGCTGCAGTTTGTTCACATCAGCGTCTTTGTAGACTTGCCATTCTCTTCAACAATTACAGAAGGAAACATCCATCAAAGAAAAGATAGTGTGTACTTTGTGCCAGTAGAGTGACATTTTGCTTGGCTGTACACAGGTTGTTTTCCCACCTACTGATTTTGTCCAATTACTGGGAACCTGACTGTACCTTAAGCAGGAAGAAGTGAAAATGAATAGCTTTGGAAGCAGCAATCAGAAGAAACAGTTCCATCTAGAAGTATTTCACGTTCTTTTGGGAAACATATGCACATCAGAGGTAAACTGTGGCACAGCATGCAGTTTTGCTTAGTTTGGTGGTGAAGTAATACATGCATAAACATATGGGTGATTAATGTAAGGACAAATAATATACTATAATAAAATAATTTAAAAAGGGTTAAAACATTTTTGAAAATTGGTACACATGTACAGTTTAGTACAAGAAAAGGTGCACAGAGAAGGTGATGTCTACCCCTGTGCTTCGATTTGCAACTTCTGTTCATGTGACTAGCTAAAGGTCCAGTGTGTAATATTTAGGGGGATCTTTTGGCAGTAATGGAATATAATATTTAAAATGTTTTAATTAGGTTTACCTTAGAAAGAGCCTTTTATATCCACAAATGCCACCGGTCCTCTTCCATGGAGTCCACCATGTTGAACCACCATGTTTCTACAGTAGCCCAGAACAGCCAAACTAAACACTGACTCTAGATAAGGCCCTGTTGAGTTTTTTAGCAAGTTTTGCAACCACCATACTTTCTCTTTCATACTAGGAACTATTCAGTTGGTTGTAGCATCTGCAGCTAGATGCCACTAACTCCTACACACTTGACCTTTAATAAAACTAAAGGTAAATGTCGGATTTAAAGGCCTCTATTTACAGAATATGGCACAAATGGAATATAATATGCAACTATGTTTTCATTAGTTTATAATCACCTGAAAATAAGAACAATTATCTCTTTGTTACCCTAGAATTAGCCTTTTATATCCACAGATGCCAACGGTCCTCTTCCATGGAGTCTGCCATGTTGAACCACCATGTTTCTACCATAGCCCAGAATGGACAAACTAAACACTGGCTCTAGATAGGGCCTTTTGTGTTTTCTGCAACCACCACAGGTTCTCTTTCATATTAGTAACTAAATGATGAGTCGAGGGGTCTTCAGGTGGTTGTAATCTGCAGGTTTCAGGCTTTTAGGAAAACGTGAGCATACTCAAATTCGGCACGTATCACACAGGCTATTAGTTTTTCCTTTTATCTTTCCATCCATCCATTATCTATAACCGCCTATCATTTGCAGGGTCATGGGGGCCAGGAGCAGATCCCAGCTGACACTGGGCTCTCTCTTACTTCAATCACTCGCTGGTCTGAATATTTAAAGAACAACTTAACAGCCGCTGAAAACCTTTTTTTTTACTGACGTGGTTGGTTGTTAAACTTCATAACTTGTTGCAGTAATATACAACTTTATTCCAGTGTGTATGAATACACTGTAATCATCACTGTGGAGGCTGATTACAGGTGCGACAGAACACACTTCTGACCACACCCAAGTGCAGCAGATGATCGGGTTGAAGAGCATTTTATTGGATCCAGTTCTAAATCTGCTGATCAAATATGTATTCTTTCAAATCCTTTATCAGAAATATTAAGCTGCAGTCCACTCTAAAATGTGTTATTATCTAAGAATTTTCATGAAAAATCTCAGAACTGCTGAGCCTACCTGAATCCCACAAGCACTCAGTATGTTCCAGTGGGCCAAATCAGGGCTCGCAGCCCCCTAAGCCTGACCCAAAGCCCCTAACACTGTCCCTCCAGCCCTGAGACAGCCTCCAGCGAGATCCAGCAGCCCTTACAGGGCTCTGTCTCCCATAGCGTTCTTCATCGGTACTCTGCTGGAGAACCAGAAGGTGAGAGGGGGCGGTCTGTATAGCCCGTGTCCAGGGCCAAGTGCCTGTTCTCGGCCTGCTGGAGGCATCTTGTTAATGATATCAAGTGAATGCAATACGCTTCTGTACATCTGTGCAGATTTAAACAGAAACAGGTTTCTGTTTCAGTGCCATGGGCACAGTAATGCATGTGACAAGCTGAAATTAAGAGGCATGTTGCCATGCAACACTGTGCAGTCATCGACTAAACAGAAGTTTTAATCATAAATGACTGTAATCTACTTTTGGGGACAAAATATATCAGGTGTAATAATTGATGTCATGTCTGAATTTGACTGTTTTTATGTTAAAATAGACATTATTGAAGGAGAGGAGAAAACATCTTAAAAACACTCCCAAAAAAACGTCACCTTCAAATGAATTATTGGTAAAGGCGTTTTCTGATCTGACGTCATGAATCCCATCCTATCTCTGAGGGGTGCTGAAAGGGATTCTGTGGTATCACATTCTGTGGTTCTGTCGCTGTGGTTACGGTTTGGTTGGCTAGTATTTAATCAGACAGTCTCATTGAGAAGTCCTGTAAAGAAAAGGTGTTTGTTCAAATCATCCCTGCAGGGGATCTTTAATATTTAAGAACTAAAACAGAATGGACTAAAGACACACAGGTTTTTGCCACATCGTTGACGATTTGCTTTGTATCTAAAAGACTGATTATTCTGTGAATCACTCTTTGCTTCTCAAACAGCAGATATAAACTCGAGAACAGTTCCAGTCCTGAGAGGTAACACACTGTTTGCAGGTCCTATGCTGCTTTATATAACCTGTTCCTCAGAGCGGGGGAGGGAATCTGTCATTCTAGCTATAGGCTAATCGGGCTGTGATGTGAATAGCTGTCATCCAACATACTACACCCAATACTCTCCGTGACATCCATCTGTCACGGTGCGACTTTAAACGCCGACTGTGCATCGTGGTCATTGGAGCTGCATGATGCCACCGTCAAAGAGGAAAAACTCAACTTCCCTCATCGGAATCATCAAACTGAATATCATTAAACTCATTCTTACACTGGGTAATGTTTGTCCTACAACACTGTGTTGATTTATGATCTTAGTTCATTTAATTTAAGGTGCCACATATTAACTCATAGAGAGCCTGCACCTCCTACACAAGGACATCAGTTTCCTCTTGAAAAGAACTTTTGTGGTGAATCCACTACCAACTGTTCTCTCTATCACAGACTCTGCTCCATGAAGCAGAGACCAATCCTTTAGAAAAGGAGAGAGAAAAAAAAGCATGTTTGATTGATGTTGACTGACGTGAGCCCCTACCACATCCTGATAATATATTTCTCATAATCACACCCTGTTTCCAACTGCACTTCAATCGTGTCACACGCCTGCAGCAATGAAATATCCAAAAGTCAGCTGTCACAGCATGAGCGCAGCACTCTGCACCATTGATTCTTTAGAACAGAGCCCAGAGACACCAATTTGTCCGTCGACAGCAGCCACAATAGACCAAAATACAATACAGTGTTTTGAGTAATGCCTGCTATTCACACATTTCTCTCAATCGCTTTCTCTTAAATTTATGATTCTCCTGCTCTCTTGATATTGCCATTGCTCTCTTCAACAACATCATAAGTGCATGAAGTTCCCATCCTATCTCTGAGGGGTACTGAAAGGGATTCTGGGAAGTCATTAACCAAAGAGGAAGCAGTTTACACCATGTGCCAAATCAATTCTATAAAGGTACTATAAAAGCCTGCATGCACCAACAGTGGATCTTTTTGGCAATTAGTTGAGTATGAAAGAAATATTTTACTAACTGTGGCACAGTGTCAGGGACTGTGCAGGTAAAAAGCACAGCATCACCTTCAAATGAATTATTGGTTGAAGTGTTTTCTGAGCTGACTCCACTACTGACAGTACGACATCAACTGTTTTCTGATGTTTACACCACTGTGGTTACAGTTTGGTTAGCTTTGGGCACAAAATAATTTGGTTAGGCTCAGAGAAGTGTTGTGGGTTTTTTTTTATCTTCTCTTCTAATTCTGATCTAATTAATCAGGCAGTCTCATTGAGAATAAGACCTCCTTTACAGGAGAGACCTGAGAGCAAGAAACACAATCAGAAAACATAAACAACACAACTACACAATAAACAAGGAATGAATAAAATAAAAAAAAAAACAGCTACATGAATCACAGAAAATATCCGGTAATAATAAATTACTATTTCATTAAGGGATGGGGATCTTTGTTGTCATGGTTACAATAATAAAACATTTGGTTCCTGTTATGGTACCACTGCTGACATGGGTAAAGGCAATCATGGAGACAATCAGATGAGGAAGGGAAATGAACAGTTGTCTGCCGTGTTAAATTCTGATTATTTGTTGAACCATCCGTCCACCGCAGCCAGGATTTTCTATAATAACAGCACAGTACTTCCTTCTCTGACAGAAAAGAGACACAATTATGGCCACTTTCAGGGCTGTGTCACTAAAACGTAAACATATGTCACTTTTGGGCATTTGTTGATGCTCTGGTCTTTCATGTGATGACAGTTTCATAAAGCACCACCGTCCACTTATTTGTCACTTTTTAATAAGCCGTGAGGAGCTATCTGGATCGCATTTAGGAGGATCCAAAATCACGAGCGCCTGGAAAAAGACTGCATGATTGTTGGCTTCGCTTAAAAATGTGTTTTGCTTACTATCAATTGGATGTTTGACCTTCACCGTGCAGAATAATGTATGTGCAGAATTTGACACTTAAAGGCTGTTTTCACATTAACTTCTGCAACTTACACTAGTGTGATGTAGAACCTTGACACAGAATGAACCATCCTCTTCCAACGTTGAACCGACATGTTTCTACAGTAGCCCAGAACAGACAAACTAAACACTGTCTCCAGGTGTGGTCTTTTGCATTTTTTGTGTGTGTTTCACGGCCACCGTACTTTGTCCTTCATGCTAGGAAAGGGAGGGCAAGGCGAAGCAGCAGTACATCCAACGTGGATGCCGCACATTTTCGGCTTCAGCAACCTATAGGTGACGTTACCCGGGCCCTGACCATTCTTTATACCGGGCATGTCCAAAGTATGGCCTGGGGGCCAATCACGGCCCGTGGTCAGATTTCATGCGGCCCGAAGCTCAATTTTTATAATATATTATTTAAGGCCTGATAGGATTGTCAGATACTGTGTGGCTGGAAGATTTGTCTTTTTTTGGTTGACATAACGAAGCATTTGAACCTTTAAGGACATAACTGCTGCTGTTATATATCTGTAGATGTGACACAAAATATTACTTTCTGAAAGACAAGAGCAAGAGTGAAATGTTTTAGACTTAAATGTTAACAGACTTTACATTACTCATAATAAGTCATGTTTAGAATGAACATGAGGTTAAGATTTGTATCAACTTCAACAAGTTTAACGTGTTCCATACAGTTTATTCTTTGTTATCTGACTCCAGATGTGAAAGAAAGGAAGAACTGGTTTTTAGATTTGTTCACGCCTGACTGGATTAGATTTGGTTACATTGTAATTAAAAAAAAGATAATTGTTGCAATGATTGTTACAGAACAGTGCATTTGTATGTAACTTTTATTCTCATTTTTTTCATTTTCAAAATGTTAGTATTGGCCCCCGGGCATCTTCACATTGTCAAATCTGGCCCTCTTTAATAGAAGTTTGGACACCCCTGCTTTATTGGATTAAACTGGATTCAGTGTAAGCAGACCTGTGTCACTTTGTGTCGCTGACATTTAATGTAATGCTGCTATGCCCTCTCACAGCCTTTCTGGGAGCATTCTTTAATTTAATCATCCACCTGTTAGGTATGCATGTCATATAAACACGCCACTGTCAATTGAATCTGCCAGTAATACTTATATAGCTACTTGGATAGGCCACTAGTGTCCACCTGAAACATCATATGGCACTGCATACAATCATTTCACCATTTAAGTCATAGTTATGTGGTTTATAAAACGAATGGTAATTTAAAATCGCTCCACCTCTGAAGAGCTATCGTGCATTAGTGCAGGCACATGACATGCACAGTACATGCCGGCCTTGGTGTCAGTGTGGCCTGTGGCGCTGCAAGCGGAGCAGACAAAAACATACATAAATGCCCTCTGGCAAAATCTGTTTATGATGGAGAAAGAGAGAGAGGGAGAGAGAGAGGGCAATGAGGGAAGGTTTATTTAAGCGGTGGTGGGTCGGAGAGAAACAAAGACGGGAGAAGATGAGAAGGCAGCGCGGAGTGGAGGAAGAAATCGATGAGCTCGGAGAGGAATGATGATGATGATGATGATGCTGGTGGAAACTATGAAAAAACAACAGATATTGTAGGTGGACAGGAAAAGACCGATGAGCAGAATAATGGGATGAGTAAGGCGTTGAATGGGGATTGGGTAATTTATGTAAAGAGTGGAGGGAGGCGAGAAGAACGGCCTCCTACAAGAGAGGAAAGTTTAGAGAGTTAGAGGCAGAGATGTGCACCTATAGCTCCCTGCTGTGAACATGTAACATGAAAGACCGCCACCTCCTCTGGAGCACTTTTTAACTGCGATGACTAAGATCATACATACATTCATGCACCCAACTCACACTCTCACACACACAAAACCGGAGCCTATAAATACCCTTGTGAGAGTGAAGTGTCCTTGATAACAGTGCGAAATCCTTGAGCAGAAACAGGCAGTCGAGCTGTCAATCAAAATGTTCTGAAAGACCAGCAGAGATGAAGCTGGTAAACCCGATGAGCGCAGTCTTAGCCGAGCTTTGGGGAAAACACAGTTTCACTTCCTGCCAGTGGATGCATGTTTGGATTCAAGACACATGTCTTGCATCTTGATGGGATGCTGTGTGCTGCCTGGATTCAGTTTTTTTTTTTTTTTTTTTTTCTCACTAACTTGAGTCTGACCCCCTGGAGCACTTTTATGTTCACACATATATTTAAGTATTTTCAAATATAAAAACTAAATATAAAGAGACGACGAGCCCTTTAAAACAAACCAGTGTGTTATATGTGAAGTTTGCACACTTTCCTGTTGGTTCAGATGAAGAAACAAACTCAACTTAAACGACTCTTCTGCTTTTGTTGTCATTCTTTCCTACCACAGCTCTCATAATGTACAGTCAAGACTTCTAGATTCAAAATATCGATTATTGACTTTTCATTTCATAATCTGCTAAGAAAAAGAATTCTTAGCAGATTATGAAAACGTTCTATATCTTCTTCTTCTTCTTCTACGCCCTCTGCAGACGGACTGTCCAGGGTGTACCTCGCCTCTTCATATAGTGCTTTTGAGCATGTTGACACTATTCAAAGTGTTCACAATGATACTAAGTTCACTCGTACACACACACTCACACACACACCTACTACACAGCTATCTGATGTAATTTGGGAGGAGACCTGCTCTGCCACCTGAGCCACGACAGTTTTTTTTTTTTTTTTCCCCCCCATTAGATCTTTCCTCAAGGCGGTGCAGGCGTATGCAGACAGCGCTTAATCAACAGCTTCCTCACTCCTCTGCTGCACCTGGGACAATTTACACTGTCATTAGAGTTTCCACCCAACTTCCACCTGACTAGAGGTCTAATCAGCCAGAGTAATTGAGAACAGCTGTGTGGGTGTGCAGGGCCTTTAAGTGTAGATACAATACCTACAATGCATGTGATGAAGGCCTGTGTCTAAAGTGTTTCTAAAGTGATGGTTTATGGTCTTGGTGTAACACTATTATATGTAGGCGCTGCATTTACTAGATCTCTGGTATGTCACAAGTCTCTCTCTCTCTCACACACACGCGCGCACAGGCTTGACTAAACTACAGTGTGTTTTAAGATAACACTGCGGTCAGATAGACTGTGATCAGGGCCACGACCTCTGTGATAACCGTAGCTCATTTCCATTTACCGTCCTTGTAGCCTCACACACATACTGCAGATAGAGACAAACTGCATATTCACCAGACTGAAGGTCCCACAATCCCACAAAGACGATATGACAACCTTACCAGGAATTCAGTTCACTACCGCCTCAGCACGTCACATTCAGATAAAGTTCCCCAGGATAATACAGAAAAATGTATTTCTCTTAATCTCTTCACTGTGTCCCCCCTCTGTCCCATAATGCCTTGGGGCTGCAGACTGACATGTCTCCATCTTAAGTCTCAATCACCAGCAAGGCTTTAAGTTGGAAATGACTTTCTGATCTCACTGGCTCCTTTTTAGATTTGAATAGAGCACAGCGTTGAACTCGCTGCACCTGCTTCTGCCAGAAATTTAAAAAAAGAAAGAAACAGTCCTGATTTGATTTTTGACCTGGCGAGATTTCAGAGGAAAGTGAAACCTCCAAAGTATCTGTGACTTGTGAGTGCTTTGAATGTTGTGGGACAATTTCCGTTTGTTCATCAGTGAATGAATCAAACGCTACCTTTAATCATTCACTTAACTTGTAGACTTTCACTACTTTCATTAGTATGTTAGACCACTACGTTTAATACATTAGGGTGACTTGTGCTGCCAATACAAAGAGATGATTTGAGGCTGTGGCCTCAGACCACTCCAAACAAAACAAAGAAGAGAAGACAGAGATAATGGAAAAAGTTAAGGGAAAGGTGACACCGGGATGAAAAGATCAGTATGTGTGTGTTTTAATCTCCCAAACCTCCACACACAGCGTGGCAGGCGGCAGGCGAGAGATAGTACTGATGGTGTCTCGTAGTGAGGGGAGCAGGCGGCTTGCTGCCAACATAAATCAGTGTCATGCCCTTGAGCCACACCTTAGAAGGAAGGTACGCCACTGGAGCACTGTCCTCGCTTCCCTCTATCTGAATGTATACTTACGGTGAACACAAAGGAGTTTGAAATGTTCATACACACATTTAACTTGGAAGTGTTCCCATGTTGAGTGTAGAACAGCATATGCATGGTGCATCAAAGAGCAGAAGAACAGTGAAACGCGTGTGATACACAAGGTTTCTGCAGGGTTAACCAGTATGGCCTTGAATTATTTATATCACATTTTTCAGGACTTTCCAGCAGTGTATAACAATAATTGTTATAATGATATAATAATGATATGATAATAATGATATAATTAGTTAAATTAACACAACCTAGATCAGGATAAGCAGCAGGGATGGATTAAACAATGAATCATTTAGGTTTTTGCTAAGAAAAAAACAAACAAAACAAAAAACCAACAAAAAACGATACTCTCCATGATGAGACAAATAACGAAAAGTAACAAAATTAATTAAAAGTAACAAATTAATTTTGACACTTAAAAAAAACAACAACCTTAAAGTACCTTTTAGTACCTTTTTTTGGGGGAAGTTCAACGCTTTAGACTTTAAAGGTACAGCGTGTCAGATTTAGTGGCATCTAGTGGTGAGATTACAACCAACTCAACCGTCCCCTGCTCCCCCCTCTCATTTTAAGTGCATAGGAGAAGCTACGGTGGCCTTCATGTGACAAAACAGGTCATCGTCACAAACGCACGAGTAGCCTGTTAAACCTATTGAGCTTCCTTTAGATACAGAAATTTAGAAACAGTGTTTAGTTACATATTCTGTAAACCTACAGGTCATAGCAGATGTCATTGTCACTTGTTCTGCACTGCGTTGGTGTATTTGTTGACTCTAGTGAAGATTAGTGAGCTAAGAGTAAGAAGCTAATCTATTGCTTCTTCATGTTTTTGCTTCTTTGGTGCAAAGATTGCTGCTCCCTCTGTTTTTTTGTGCTAAATAAAGTGTGATCGTCCATTTGTCTAGATTTAACGCAACAAAACACAAAACAATAAGCCAACAAACTACAAACACTTCTTCTTCTTCTACGTCTTCTTTTTCTGCAAAGCGTTTTGCAGAGGTCTTTGACTGTTCAGGGATGCTGTAACAAACATGGCAGCACAAGATGGCGGACTCTGTGTAAGAGGACCCGCTCCATAAGCAGATATAAAAGGATATTTCGAAGGTAATAAAAACATAACAAATATTTTTTAAGTGATTATACATTACTGAAAACATAGTTATGCATGTTATATTCCATTTCTGCTAAAAGATCAGAAGTTTACACACTGAACCTTTAAGAAAAACACCGTATGTGTGTGTACATCCTTTCACACATCCTTTTAATCTTTTTCCTTTTTTTCAAACACCAGCAAGCCAAACACTCAAATCAACATGTAAAAGAGATGACAACACATCATTTCTAAAACAAAATATGAATATTAACAGAAATCTGACTCATCTACATCTTACTCAACTAACGCTGTGCATCACCAACAGAGATTTGAAACCAAAGAGATGAATCACTTGCTTACATGACATAAAAAAAGGACTAAAGCAGCGTTCTATGTAATCAAATAATTAAAGCTCTTTGTTAAAATGTCATTCAATAAAAATGTCACATCACATTCCTTTAAAACTGTTGAAAGACGTGAGCAACTAAATATCAGTCTTTTGTTTGGTTGCCATTTGATCAGATGAATCATCGGCCACCCCTCTGCTGCCTCAGTCAGATATGCAGTTATCTCGCTGGTGGAAAAAGTCGGACACCAGTCAGAGACCAGTGGACGACACGTTTAATCATTGGTTAGACGATCGTGACTGAGTTCATCTGGCCAGTTTGCGGATGTTATTGAGGAGTCTCCTGCTGTATTCTCTGTGGTCGACTGGTTGGACTTCCATTACGGTTACCTTCACGCGACTCTCATCCTGTGGAGGGAGGAAAAATCTTGAGTTAAGTTCAGTGAGATGTTTGCAACCTCTACGATTAGCATCATTCAAAGAATAACTAAAACCAGCAAGTGTCTGTAAGTGAACGGGTTTAAACAGTGTCCTAAAATCTGGTGGAAGCTGGTTGCTGTTGGCTGGTCTTTGGTTCAGACAGCTCGCACAGAGATATGACATATGCTTGGCAACACCACACCGAATGCACTACAGCAAGATGATGTACAGTATATGCATCTAAAGCAGCCTAAACCTGTGCAAAGAATGTGTAAGCTCAGTAGATTTCACTGTACAGCCTAATTTGATTTAGTTTGGTCAACTCACACCGTGTCAGCGTTTCTTTGAGCTATTTTTACAATGACAAATCTTTCCATCGCCTGCTCTGACGGTCACGATCTTTGACTGCACACCTGGAAAATTTACAAGCATGTTACTATGACCACTGACAGGCATCAGCCATCATGTCCTTAGCTCGAGCGTTACTCACTCATGCAGTCATGGCAAAAAATACTAAACTAAAAAAATACAAGATTTTTGGCCATGACTGTCTGCTGATTGATTCTGATAGGCATTGCTAAGTTTTCGTGTTAT
Source organism: Sciaenops ocellatus (assembly GCA_033000465.1). Classification (NCBI taxonomy): domain Eukaryota; kingdom Metazoa; phylum Chordata; class Actinopteri; family Sciaenidae; genus Sciaenops; species Sciaenops ocellatus. The sequence goes on from CP136870.1 coordinate 2,899,321, forward strand.
GACATCATTTAAACATTATTAGAAACACACAATAAATATCCTTCTCCACTCCTCTACACTACAGGAGCTTCCAATACCAAATACAGACCATTCATGGTTGAAAGGAGTAACAATTCATGTGGTTTAAATGTAATGAAATAATGCAGTGGTTCCTCATGAAGATATAAAGCCAAAATCTCATTTTCATGATAATCATGGTCACTGTACGAAGGATTAATCTTGAGACAATCCATTAATCAATTAGCAATTCAGCCAGCATAACCGGCATAAAGGATTTAACATTTGCTCATTATCTCTTGTGATTCAACACCTCTATTAGTATTTTCAATTTGCATCTACCTGAGGATAGCAGGCAAATTAAACAATACAGGGGGCCGTCGAGACAAAGGTGCCACTTGACAAAAGGTGACAACTTACTTAAAAATAATGGTCCTTCAATGGGCCGGGTGCTGTGAGAAAGAAGGCTTATTAATTGAATGTGCATACACCGATATTCCAATCACATCTGGAGAAAACAATTACCTGGTGGCCTAACAGTCGCCCCTGTTCTCTAACTCAATTTCAGATGGCGGAGTTCTTCCCTGATGAATTAACTTCTGGATTCTCACACGCTGAAGAAACATGTAGACCCACGCCTACACACACATGCCAACACACACCTCCCACCTACTGAAGCCACAACCTCACAGAGAATTAATGAGATACTGTACTGAACAATACGATTACATAAAGCAGGATACCTGCAGAGACATTTGCATAATGACACTATAAATAATATAATACACAGAGGGGTTACATGTAGATGAGAAATTAATTCAATTTACAAATGTACCGTCAAGCTGCTGGACATGCTCGTGGCATGTCTGTGTGTCGGCTCTTCGGTCCAGACTAAAATATGACGGATCGCCACAAACTTCTATTGATCTCCTCACTTTCCCTCTAGTGTTCATGTTCTGCACAGGATGAATTATAAGTACTATGGTGATCACTTTTCAAGACAAACAGCATTCCCATGAACCTCAGCTGTACTTTGTCTTTAATGCAAATACCAAACATAGTTAACATTAGCATATTAGTATTGTCATCATTTTGGGGAGTTTCCCAGGCTCAAAGAGCTGCTAAAGTGGCTGTAGACATGTCGTGTATTTCAAAGCTACATCATTTTCTGTTTATCTCATCGTATTTAAAACACGGCACCGCTGCTGAATGTGACGTTACAAATGGAAGACAAACTACAGAAGAAACGCTCATTACAGTTGAACAGCAGTATTTTCTTAACAGCACTACAAACACTGTCAAGTTGAATTAACATCCCTGTTTCAATAAACACCGAGCGCAATGAGCTCCATCTAAAGTATACCGCGTCCTTGTTAATCTGTCACCCACCCCGTCAAGTGCTCATTGTCAGATACAAGCTGAAGAAGGAAGTAAGAGAAATAATTAGAGTTCTCCTTCAGCCACAAGAATTCTTCTCATCCTTTTTTCAAATGCTCAGAGACACAGAAAAGACCTGAACGCAGTGTTGACGAGGCCTGCAGATTGTGGTTTGTTGAGTATGTCGTCTCTCAATGGCCTGTCTGTTAATATAAGACAGGGCAAACAGGTCCCCTCTGACATTAATGTATTCATAAAAAGAAAATCAACGAATTCACTTCAGACAGACAGATACACTCGCGCTCACACACACCTGTTTACACCTCCACATCCATTTCTAATAGAGTATAGTATCACAGATCTAAAACAAGCGACCATCCAGTCTGGAATAGATTCAAAGTTTAGTTACCAAATTCTATCAAGTATCTTGGACTGATCTTCACCATCATGTGAATCTCATTAACTCCACCTGTGGCAGACAGACACTGAAATCTGAATAGAAGTGTCCAATTAACTGCACAGGCCTGTCGCTGTGGAGCTCCTCCACCTTAATGAAACATGACAGATGTTTAAGATGGAACTTTATTTATATATAACAAAGAGTTATTGGAAGCCAGTTTAGACTTTCATCTACATCATAAGATTATTGGTACATTTATCTATTTTGGAGATGTTACCATAATATGTGAGATATTTCAATAGCTGGTGGAAATGTGACATTTTTATTTTTTTAGCAACATTACAGTAATTAGCTGTATTAGCTGCTGCGGTAAATGGACTTTGGCAGTAAGTGTCTGACCTATTCTTTCTGTCATTGTCTAAACATACAAAAGAATTGCTTCCTTTGTGGAAGAAGATCCAACATATGTGAAAATTGCACCGTTATTACCACATTTGAACAATTATCACGTCGTCCCTCTCTGCTACATTCTGCTTTTCATACTGCATTACACTGTGGCTGTTTGGAACAACTATAGACACTGTTTCTTCTAATTAGATAGTTTATCCAACCTAGACGATATATATTTAACATTTTATATATTCCATTACGGCGGCATGGTGGTGCAGTGGTTAGCACTGTTGCCTCACAGAAAGAAGGTTCTACGTTCTCTCCGGCTTCCTCCCACAGTCCAAACACAGGCAGGTTAACTGGTGACTGTAAATTGTCCGTAGGTGTGAATGTGAGTGTGAATGGTAGTTTGTCTCTATGTGCTCTACGATGAACTGCCAACCTGTCTGGGGTCGCCTGTCCCTGCCTCTGCCTCTCGCCCAATGTTATCAGCAGCAGCCCCCCATGACCCTGATAAGAACAAATGGTAATGGAAAATGGATGCATGAATACTGTATTTTATAGATGGACCTGCTGTATATTTCAGATATTTTGTATGAAATATGGATGTTTCATACTGAATCATGCTTAAATCATGAACATGGCGTAAGTATTGTGGGCAGCAGCAGGGACTTGGGGGCTTGGGAACCAGAGGGTGGCCGGTTCAAGTCCAGCATGGACTAAAGTATGGAGGGTGGACTGGTAGCTGGAGAGGTGCCAGTTCACCTCCTGGGCACTGCTGAGGTGCCCTTGAGCAAGCTACCGAACCCTTACTGTGTGTGTTTGTATTTTGAACCTATATGTGTAAAAACTTGAGTGAAAAATAGAATTTCTTAGAGTTCTTTTTCTGTCACTTCTTAAAATGTTTCTCTCTGCTGTAACATGAATTCCCCTTCTGGTGATCAATAATGTATTGAATCACAATTTCAGTAAAAGAGAAGGAAAAAAGACATTTTTTATGAAAATGTTAATTACTTTAACTTTTAATAAATCTGTAGTCTATGCAAAAGTGAATGTGAAAATCAAGAGAAGCAGCAACGACTGTGGCACTGCTGGAATCACCAACGTTGTAACAGTTGTGGTTTAATATTTATAGTTGATGGCAGAGAAAACTTTTGGGGATTTAAGCGCACTGTGCTTGTTAAGTCTAAAAATCGGTAGTTTATCATCTCCGCTCTGCCCTAAAATAAAACAAACTTTAGTTAATATGCAAGAGGAGTTCAAACATCTCTAAAATATGATCCTGAGCTCTGTTCTTCTCTCTCTGTGTCCTTGTTATGAAAAATGACAAAGAACAAATTTTGTAACTTCATTAATCTTGTTAAGCTCTGACATTTCATTACATTGTTCTATTTTTATGAACACTGTGGTAGATGCCTGATCTTTTGGTCTTGTGTCACACTCACAAGTCTTTGGGAAAGAACTGAGGCTGAGGTGAAAAGACGCACTGAAGTGATTCACAGACCGACTCTTTCTGTGCTTGTCTTTTTAAATCACGAGCTTTGAAACGAAAACTGTCAACTTTGACTAACACCCACCGAAAATAAACTTTGAACACTGATGATCTTCACGTAGAGTGTGTATCTGAGCTCATTATCACTTCGAGGATATTGAAATGATCAGTCCTGCGTTGCTCTTACTGGGCTTTAGATTCATTCTAGCATCTTCCTGCACCACCACCAAACTGTGACAATGAATGAATGAATTAAAAAGGTAGTGAAACGTCAGAGTCATGACTTTGTAACTGGATGGTGGTCTTGACATCACAACCTGGAAATGTCATGAACACCTGTTCACTCCTGTGCCATGTCGCACAGTTCTGTTTCCCACTCATGTATCACCTTTGATCAAGGGTGAGATTTTATAAATTGAATTGTGAAGTGGAAGTGATTTATATTTATAACACATGAATTAATTAGACAACTAGAACACATTACATATTTGTTAGTTAGTAATATGCATAATTTTAGCTGTGCATTTAGGTGGCATATAATGTTAAATATCGCTAAATTAATGAGCCTGTCTCATTCATTTTCATTAACTCGTCTTTTTTAATTATTTCTTTGGGTCATTTAATGACAGGACTGCTGGGAGAGAGAGAGTAGATGACACGCAGTTAAGGACCACAGGCCAGAGCTGAACCCAAGTCCCTGCAGCAAGATCTTGACCTTTGTACACGGGCGCACACTCTACCAGCTGATCTACCATGCCGAACCCCCCCACACCCCCCCGTCTCACTCTCATTACCTCAAATACAGGCTTGCACAATACAGGCTTTAATAAGAAATGTTAGTCATTTGTTATGTTCAATTTATTTGGTGTAGTTAGTATAAATGGGTCATATTTCTAACCTGCACCCTTTATTTTGGATGACCCCATGATTTTTCTAGCATGCAGCCCTGAGGGAAAACTCTATTTTGAGCTCCTCTAGTGGTAAAAGTGCAATAAAAGCTAAAACATCAGTATGTTGTTTTTTCCGACAAACACTTCTTTACTGTGGGCTGTAATGAAAATTGCAGCATCCAGCATCTGCTGCTCGCAGTTAAGTACCTGTGGTATGCTGACATTTACTGTAAACAGACAGCCAAGCTCACTTTACTTTAACAAACATGTGTGTGTAAAGCTCGACTTTGTGTAATAATAATCTTTTCCTCTTGTTTTACATCGTCTCTATGAAGAATGTGTCTGCATTCCATGTAGGTTTTCTTGAGGTCAGGACAGAACTCAGCCTACATCTCAATCATTCCGCTCAGACTCGTGGTATGTGCCCCAAGTAGCAAATTAGCCTCTGAATAATTAAGCTAATTAGGCTTAGAGAGACAATAGCTAAATGCTAATTAGTGCCTAATTAAGAAAAATGAATCCACAGCTGTACTTATTTTCTGTTATCCAAAGTGCACTGGCTACTAACAACTCCCTTGTGACTGTGATACTAATTGAAATGATTTTGGATTCATGTCGTGTGACTGACGTCGTTTTGAGATGATACTTCACTTTGTGCATCTCGCATAATAACTAACAACGATTGGTTGGTACATATTCACGCATGACATGCAGCCTATTAACAAACACATTGTATCGTGTCATGTTCAAACCGCCTGCCTGCAGCTAGCTCATCCTAAAGGCTGCTGCTGATCAGGCAGTAGTTACACGGATTAAAGCAAAAAAAAAAAAAATCTTCATAAATCGTCATATTCCCCATTTACTATTTGTTACAGGTGATGTTACTTGATGCCTGCTAAAGAAATAATACAACGCATAAGATTTCAGCACAGCTCCACACATAACCACGTCTGAATGAAATCCAACTGAAAACCTCTCATGTTTCACGCTTTCAAATAATCAACCATCTACATAACTTTTCAGTACATGTTTTTATTTGTCCTGTTATTAATATTGTTTCTAGGCAGCCTCTTATCATTTAACAGAAAAAGACATGGTACAAACAGCACCAGGATTAAATAATAATGAGCGAAACATTTGCAGCCTTGTGACAGATTTCAGTCTGATGGCGAGCTTGAGCCTTTCTGCATCACTACCATACTGTAATTAATAAAAGGGATTGATTGAACTGAATGATTGATTTGTCATGTAATACAAGATTTCAGCATCGAGGTACAATCAGGCTACATTCATGATTATGTACCGTTGTACACACATGCTTGCACAGCTTCGGTCTATTTAATGTATCTGGCTGCTGCTTTTTGGTTTGATTGTGAAATTGACCCTGAAGGAGTCATTTCCTGTTTTTACAACAATGCCACTTATTTGCAGTGCTGGTTATTTTGAAAGACCATTTTACCAGAACCATTATTAGAGTGCAGGAGAAATAAAACTGACTGCTATGGGGTATTTATTCAGCACAGCGATAAGACAGCTGTTTGTGACAGTCATGCACTAGCCAATCAGGGTTGCGTATTCCTGCAAGGCAGAGATCACTGAAAAAAAAAAACCATTCTCACAGCTTGCAGGACAATGATGAGCACCATCATATGTCATTATCCTCTGCTCTTTTATTCCCGGGAAGCTAAATGGCATTGCATTGTATCAAATCCCATTGTGCTCCCGTTTACAGCTACTTACGTTGTACGTCTCCAGCTTGGCTCGGTTTTTAAAGATGTGAGTTGTGAAGTTGGCTTTCTGGAAGATTTCATCAAACGCAGCCTCGTCCTCGGGAACAAACACACGCACACACACACACACACACACAAAAACAAGGAAGATGGAGTCAGGGCCAGTGGTTTACAGGAAGCAGTCTATTAAAGTTACACCTGCTGGAAAGATTGTACGGGCAATTTTCTTGTCAGATGTGAACAAAGTAGTTTAAGAACAACAGTGTATAGGATGTATATATGTGTTAGTGAGTCTCACTGTGTCTCTGAGCTCTCCCAGTGTTTCTGCAGTTTGACCCAACAGGACCTCAGCTGTCTCCTGGAAGCATGTCACCCACTGGTTATCCCCGAAGTCTGCTAAGTTGGCCTGAGTCAGACAGATGGACATGGATGATGAAGGGGAGCGAGGGATTATTCATGTGTGTATGTCTTGCAGAAGATTGCAGAAATGACAAAATCTTTGAGGAATATTGAGGCACATGTGACGAACGATCATTAATGACCTGTACTGTATGCACTCACAGAAAGTAGGAGTCTGTATTTGAAGTTGGGGAACTCTCTGTTACACTTTTCGCAGCGGTACAGCCCGTTCTGTTGGTCTATGACCTTCTTGTTGCAGTCTGCAGATGGACAGGCCTGGTACAGACAATTCTCCTTACGAGTGTAGAGCACTGTCGCCACGCAGCTGAAATAGTCGGCCTGAGAAGAAAGAACAAACATGGGAGAGGAAGAAATCTAATTATGTGGATAGAGCTGCAAGATCAATAATAATAATAAAAAAAAAAAAACTACCAAATCCATTCAAACTGCTGCAATTTGAACGTCTAACAGGCTGCAGTTAATTTGCAGGTGCTGGCCTCTTACACAATGCCGTGCTCAGGAGAAGTCTAACCTGCAAATCAAGTTACATACTAGAAACATTTTCCAAACCAAATGAGCACTTAAACACTATAATTTAATTGCAGATTGTTGTTTGCACTGCAATTTGTGCATTTTATTTTACACTCAGTGAAACTTGGTTGCTCCAGCAGAGGAAATGTAAAGACAGCAAATGTTACACCACCTTAATCAAATCCTGACAAGACATTTATCAGGAGTGTTGGCAACTTGAACTTCAACAGTGATGCAACTCCCACTGGAGCTGGGAGAGAAGAATGTGGCAGCATGATTCACCAGCTAATTAACATTGGCTCTCCAAAGCATAATTCAAGTCACTAAAAAATGTAGTAAATTGACAGAATACCGGACAACTGCTGCGGGGGGAAAGGAACTAATGATAGAGGAAGAATCTGGCCACTAGTGTTAAAGGCAGTGTTGTAATCAAGACCAACTAAACCAAGACCAAGTCATGACCAAGACCAGAGTCTATAGAAACTGAGACAAGAGCAAGACTTTGAGGGGTTAAGATCAAGTTAAGTCCAAGGTAGTGCAAGATCGAGTCAAGACCAAGACTAGATAGCATACTTAAGTAGTTAATATTCACCAAAACTCTTTGGGTGAAGCGTGGTTGCTACATTCAGTCACCTCAATAAGTGAAGTATTTACAAACTGCTGTGTGTTTTTTTGGATGCTGGTTTGCAGATGAACTCTTTGTGGTTTAGGAAACCAAATTTGATTCCAGAAGATTTGGTTGTTGTCTCCTCCCAGACAGTTAACAAATAAATCAGACAATGCAGGACCAAATCCAGAGTCCTCTTTGTCTGAGACCGAGTAAAAATGCAGTCAATTCCCAGATGAGGCCTTTAAAAAAGTGGTCTTGAGTCCAGTCTCAAGAAAAAGACCAATTTCAAGTACCACAACACTGGTTAATGGATCATCTAGTTTCACAGTTTAACTGGCAGCTTTCTCCTGCTTGTTCGTAGCACCCGCAGCTGTTAGAAACATGAAGATAACTGTAGCTTGTCCTTGTGACGGCCCTATAGTTGCCTTGTTTCATTAAAATTTCAGAACGTATCCATCAGACTCTCTTTTTGAAGTCTTAGTCGAGCAAAACGGTGTTACCAAGACATGTGTCAGTTACATTCCCAGTGTGAAAAGAAAATCACACATATCACTCATACACAGATATAACAGCTTCTCATTTCATGTATATGTAACGCCGGAAATCATACAGCCACGTGCACGTGGGACCATTTCAACTCATGCACTTGTAACAGAGAAATCGTATTGGCAAATATTTATGAAGATATAGACCCTTTACTGTTCAAACAATCTGTCATTTTTTTATTGAGCACATCTTCTTAGAAGATGAAGAAGATGAGATACTTTATTCATTTTTTTTCACTCATATTTTTTTTACATGCATTTTTAACCCTGAAACACTACCACACACACATACACACAAAGGGCTCATAGACATGCGATGTGGAGAGAGATGGTGGAGCCCCCGAGAGGAGCACCCTGCGAGCAATTGGGAGGTTCGGTGCCTTGCTCAAGGGCACCGCGGCAGTGCCCAGGAGGTGAACTGGCACCTCTCCAGCTACCAGTCCACCTTCCAGTCCTACCGTCCATGCTGGACTTGAACCAGTCCAGATGGCACATTTTAAAAACTTATTTCCTGCGGGTCCTGGTTGATGTACCATCTTTCTCTCATTTTGAGCCTCTCTCTTTCTATCTGTACATGTCATGACATTAACAGGATATAAACAGGTGTGGTTTTACATCGCAAAGATAATCTTAAAGGTGCTGAATGAATGGGACCGGAACAAGACATCTCATCAAAGCGTTTGTTACGTAGGAGGCTGCATCTTGGTAGATGAACAAGGCGCCAGGTGGCTCAGGCCCATAAGAACACAATGAGTAATCACTAGTCCACAGTACGAGAGTCAAAATCGCATGATGCTGGTTGGGTACAATGACCAATCTCAGAACACACGATGCTTTAAACTCTTTTCTGTTAAGGTGACACAGTGGATTACGTCAAAGTGTAACTCTCCAGCCAACTTAAGCTAAAACATGTTTCCAGTGAGCTTAGAAACTGTCAAGAACTGAAAAAAAAAACCCTGCCGGGTCGGCTTCGACAGTGTGTGTCGTCATCTATATGCATGGTAACAACTGTACAGACGGTGGTCATTCATTCATGACCACCATATTATATCTTCAGATGATTGCTACTGTGAACGAGATAATACTAAAATCAATACAGAAAGTATGCAGAAGTGGTTCATGAAACTGCTGTGATATCATTCCCATTAGACAGCTCTGGCATACAGTCAAACCCAGCAACAGAGAGAAACATTCACTTGTCTAACCTTTGGGTGAATAATCTTGGGTGGATGCTCTGTTCTCATCCAAATGGCATGAGTATTCTTTTGGCATGTTCTTGTATTATCATTATTGGTATTTTTAAACTTTGCAGCACATAGAAAATGTCATGAAACTGAAACCTGTCAAACTGAAATGAGGAAGGAGACGAGGAAGAGCGAAAGTGCTCCTTCTAGTGCTGACAACACATCTTTAGTTGCTTGGGGTGAAAAAGAGAAACATTAAATGAAATAAAAATAAATTCTGATCAAACTTGGCATCATCAGGAAAACTGTTGCCAACAAGTCAGTCCAGCTGGTAGATGCATGCTGTTTACACATCTCTATTTGACTTCCAAACAATCTTGGAACGGTTTAAAAAGAGAGCGGTGGGAGTTTGAGATTTCTATGCATAATAGATGCGAGATGAGACGAATCTCTTTCTCCCTAATACATAAATTGTGCTAATGTACACACACACAAACACGCTAGTACACAGACATATGGCTGACATGCAAAGTTTTATGCAGAGATTCAGACTTACATGTTTGCAGTACAGACACCGTGAGCTAAACGTCTTTCAGCTGTGAATTTAAATGAAAGTCTACACAGCGGACAGTAAACAAGCCAATTAAAATGCAGCAATGTGGCTGCAATTTAGACAGATATTAGCACCTTAAGCGTTAGAACTCACACTGCTAAAATCAACAGCTAAAAAGAAAAGAAATGCTAATTCTGGAGGGGAAAGAATGCCACTCTCTCATCCTGTGAAGCAGCACATCATTCCATTTCCATATATGTAAATATGAAGCAAGTGCAGCAGAATGAACTGTGTCTCACAGGGAAGAGGCACACGTTTTTTTATGTTACAGATTTGTGTATGTTTGCCTGCATGTATACACACACACGTGGCAAATAAGATACACATGCGCGAGTGAGATAGCACAGAAAAAAAATCTTTTTTCTCAGTTTCACCAGCGGGTATATCTTGTACCAGGAGAGCAGGCCTTAAACAAGATGTTGGAAATACAGCCAGAATTTAAAATGAAATGCTTTAAAATGCATTCTAAACAACAACTACAAGCTAGAGCTGGGCCAGACTCATTACTAATGTTGGCCTAAATGAGTCTATCAAAGAGTCTCTCTAGGACGCTGGCCAAATTCACACACACACGCATATACAAACACACTTACACACACACACACACACACACACGCACACACACACGCATATACACACACACTTACACACACACACACACACGCACACGCACACACACACGCATATACACACACACTTACACATACACACGCACACACACACACACACACACACACACACACGCGCACACAGCCTTAGCAATGCTGTTACTTCTTTATACAACCCACACTTCCTGTAAAGTGTTCAATAAGAGCATTGAATGTGAAAGGGCCATTGTGTTCTCATGGCTGATGCTGTCCTGTGTCCCCACGACCTCTGCAGATAATGTCAGTCAGACTTAGAGCTATCTGACACTTTCTTCCCGCTAGCTAACACTGACTCACTGCCTCATGATCCGTCCATCCATCCACCCATCCACCCGGGGCACATGCCACACAGGAAGAACCCCCCGAAAGACTTACTAAGGAGGTTTTTTGTTTTTGTTTTTTAATTAGGAGAATTTCTCCCGTTAGCAACAGCCCTCTCCCCCTCAACACTCTGCTCCGATGTTTCCACCCGCACGCCTGCCGCATCACATTTTGCAGACTTGGGCAGATTGGAGCGTTGGAGGGATGGAAGAATGGAAGAGGTGGCAAGGCGATGGGTGGGGAAGGTGGCAGGAGGGTGCACGTGGTGGGAAAAAAAACAGGATGCTTGTATTCTGGGGCTTGTTGAGGGGCTGAGAATGTGAAAACAGAGGTCAGCGGGATCCGGACCGTTGTGATTCCATCACGACTCGACCACTCCAAATAAATCCCCCCGCATTTGTCATCGTCTCTCTTTCTCAGCTTTTTTTCTCCATCCTCTTCCTCTGTATTCCAGAGTGTACACAGAAGCCTTGGGGCAAAGTCTTAACCTTAAGCACACTGAGGAGAACCTAGAAGAGGAGCATGACTAAAGCTGCACACAATAAACACTCACAGACACGCTAACACAAATATAATGTGTGGATGCTTACCTAAAGATTCACGCACACACACACAGCCAACATTCTGAAAATAGTTTTCAGTCTTATCACACCAAATCCCTGTGTCACCTTCTGGCACCTAAATGCAATTAAAATTTGTATGTGGAAGGGCAACCAAGTGAAAATCTACTTCACATAATTGACGTGGCTGCACATGCCAACTTTAATGCTTGTCCCAAAATCCCAACACACACAAACACATTGCTACATTAATTAGAAATGTGCTTGTACCCTTACATCCACACACACACACACTGATACACAAACAGGGTCACAGTCATGCGCACACATGGAGGCAAGCAGGTAGAATGTCAAATTAGGTTCCTTCAAACTATAAACTAATGATTTGGATTCCATTATTATTACCAAAGCTGCAGCCTTGGAGTACATGATAGACAACCTGCTTAAAGCTGTTCAATTACAGAAGCGGTTGGGGGTATGCAGGCCAGAGAGAAAAAGGAGGAGACAAAGAGAAGGAGGAAAAAAACAAAGAAAAAAAATCAGCTTGACTTATTTACACATTCTCACCTTTCAGCTCCTTTCTCCACATCTGCCAGTTAACTGCTCCTATCTGTATCCTTTTCTCAATACTCCCTGTCACATTTCTCTTAGTCACTGCACTCTTCACTCTTTTTTTCCTCTATACTCTCTTCCACCCCTGTGGCCTTGTTCCTTTCCATCCGTCAGTGCAAGTTTTTTAAGTGACATGAAAGTGACTCTGCCTGGCTTCCCACTCCCACGTTCTCCGTCCGTTACTGCTTTCCTTCCGGTAACATTATGCCCTATAGGCTTCCTCCACCTCCAACACATAATTAGAATTTTTATTAGAAATGAAACTGATCTTGAAGCATACTCGTAAGCGGCTTCTAATTAAACGTGAGGGATGAGAGAGAGTCAGAGATAAACTTAATTAATTAGGCGGCAAGTTTATGAGTGGCACATACCACTTAGATGCACTCTACTTTCAGTTGAAAGCATGATAATTCTGTGTGATAACACTTCTCAAAATGGCACAGAGATCAGTTTTTGACTTGTCACATGGTCCTCAAGCTGCGTATGGCAGTTAAAGTCAGTACTGCTAATATGTGAGCTTTAATGTCACACTCCCACAGCTCAGCCAAGAGAACCAGGCACAGCATCGCTATGACTCGCTCCATCTATATGAGTTGCTCTATTTACAATGACTAGGAGAAAATATCACTAAATCTGTTCACTGAAAATCGTCCTTGGTAGTTTTATAGAAGATTCAGCTGTGGGTTACACTGTATGTGTAGCTAGAGAAGTATAAGCCTCAGTAATCGGGTTGTAAGAGCAGGCAGTCACGATTTTGACGTCAAAGTCCGTCAGTATGATGGATTCATCTGTGTGCCTGCGTTAAAGTGAAGCTCCAACCCTTTGATTCTCAGGGACTGACACCAAAACCTGTTGTTTACCGTCTTTGTATTACAACACTGAAAGATTTTCTGCTATCAAACTCAGCTATACTGTAGCTACGCTGATGTTACATCATCTGTAGGGGTTTTCTTTTCATTCGTCTTCAAACAGTAGCCAGCTGCCCAAGTGCGAGAAAGATTTTCTGACTTACATATCAATCTGCTTCCAGCTGAAGTTTTCATAAAGAACCGGCTCAAAGATCCGTCAAAAAAAAAAAAAAGGAAAAAAAAGTGACACAAATAATGAGATTTACTTTTTGGAATTACAGCCTGCACAGCTTCATTTCCACCTGCTCTGCTTTACATCCTGTTCTGTGACTCACAAATAACCACACAGCAGCGCAACAACATTTTAAGGAAAATTATTAGTGTCACAGTTGCTTGTGGTTCTAATAATAATTATTACATTCTGCACTGAATCATGCACGTGCCTAAATCAAACCAAATACTGTGAATGCAACACATTCAGTAAAATGACCACATAAACAAACAAAGAGTTTATGTCTTCATTTCTATCACAGACGTTGTGTTCAAGTTGTTATTCAAGTCCATAATTAGTGTATTAATAAAGTATGTTCCGACCCCGTGAATAAAAAGTAATCTGACTTATAGACAGATTTATCCGCAGTTTCATTGTACAGTTGGATCGATTAGTTGTTCAACATTTCATGTCATATCATTGAAAACTTAATATTTTTGGGCTTTGAACAGTTGGTTGTGACCAAAGACAGTATAAAGAATGGACAGAGCATATCTGACATCACCAACAGGTTTCCAAAGCACCGCTTTGAAGCTGAAAATACCAGGCTGTAAACATGTTTATTTCTGCTGTGAAGTTGGACATTTTAACATGGAGGTGGGCGTTCAGACAGGGACAGGCAAACCGGACGCCAGCGGCGTTTTTCAATTCATTTCTGCTGCAAAATATCATGACACGAAGAAGTTTAATTTGTGTTTGTGTTTGTGATTTGTGTCCGATGATTAGAGAGAGAGAGAGAGAGAGAGAGAGAGAGAGCACTTTGTTCGAGAGACACAGAGTAACAATAACAGAGCGAGTGTGCCGGCCTCTGTTATGTTGTTAATCAGAGAAATAAAAAGTTATTTCCTGATTGTTTCACAGCGGTTACATTCAGCAGGTATAGACACACCCACGGCAACACACCTCAGCTCCCCTCATCCCCCCACTACTGCACTCCCCCACCACCGGTTGCTGGTTTCCCTGATCCTGTCTGAATACGCGCTTATGGAGGTTGAAATGTTCTGTAGCCAGCCTCAAGTGGCCACTCGGGGAACTACAGTTTTTGGCACTTCCGTATTGGCTTCATTTCACAGCCACAGCTTGGTTATGACTACAAATCTGAATGTGATACTTTCTGTCATTATATTGGTCAGAGGCCTTATCATGAAATCAGTCCTGAAAATAATCAGTACTGTAATTTATCCATGAGAATACAGCATCTGATATCTAAAAGAGGCCCATAAATTGAGAAAACATCATGAAAAGTCATGGCAGATTTTCCTCTTATGGGTAAATTTTCCAAATGAGAAAAAACAAATCATATTGTCACACTTACCTCTAATGTGTCTCACCACGGAAGTCATTTTGGTTTCATCTGGCCCAGTTTTTAGATTTCTGTCTCTGACATTTATTTTAACTTGGGTGAAGCAACCATTTCACCACTTTTGAATGTCAGTGCATTTAAACCTGACCTCTTTTTTGTTTTTTAGATTAACACTGCTGCCTGGCTCTGAGAGGCTTATACATATATTATATGCATGCACTGTACCTTCTCTCCTTGTCCCATTTGTTCATCCTTAACGTCGCTCAGTGTCTTCCAGTTCATCTTTGCTCCGCTCCCCGCTGACCTCGTCCCTGTCAGGGAATGGCTGTCGACTGCATAGCCTTCGCGGTCGTACCTATAGTGCATTAAAACATACAGCACACATGTACAAATAAATGTATGCGTAAACATGCTTGTCCACCGAAGCATACATCCATGTGAAATATAACATGCATTATTTAAAGTGGAGGGAGGAAAATAAATCAATATTAATAATCTGAAAACATGTCCAGGAGTGTGTCTATCTCTCTGTCAAAAACAGGTTGTGTGTGTGTTTACATATATGAACATGTGTTACATTGACAGTGAAGGTGGTACTGCACTGGATGTGCTATTATCTAAAGAAAACATCGACAGCCATGACTGAATTACTCCCTTAATCCCATAACTGATTTATAGCCACTTCATCTGCATCCTGCAGTCGATTCTATCTGACATATGGCTGTCTATCACAGACAAATGCATTCATACATCAATGAGCTTTTAAGATTTGCATACATTTCTGTCTATATACACGGTTTCTTCTCGGAGGGAATGAAAAAAAAAACAAAACATTTCCGCCTCTTTTTGTCTATCATCTCAGTCTATTCATTCAGTCTTCTACCTTTTTAATATTCCCTTTAAAATCTTGATGCACCAGTGTGACTCCTGTTCTGTATTCTAGCTGAGCAGAGCAATCTAATCAAGGCATCATCCAAATTCATCAGTTTTCTTCAATTATGCAAGCAAGTCTGGTCAAAACAATCCCACAAAGCAGCGCATCACCACAGGAACTGGAATGAGACAGACTTTGTCTTCGTAAAGCGCAGACCTAAATGTTAAAAAGGAAGAAGAAAACAGTGTGTCTGCTCCTTGAAGAACATTCGTTGTAATTCCTTCACCGCTGTCAGCATGTAAACTGGAGAGAGGACCAAATAGCAGCAGAGATCAGTGGGAAAAGCCAGGGATTATAGAAGAATGGAAGGAGGCATGAAAGGAAGGAGGGGCACTGTTTTTTAGTTATTTAGCCCTTTGAATGTCAGGATGAGATGGTGTATTGACCAGAGACTAATAAGACCAAGATTAAAGCTGGAGCAATGGAGCCTGCCCCTCCTCTCTCTCCCTCTCTAACACACACACACAAGTAACTGCCATAACGCACACACAAAAATGGCCAAAGCAAATCGTTCATGGAGCACTTAGCCAAATACATGTAACAGACATTAACGGCTGAAAGAGTGAACAGAATAATGCCCTCAGGTACTGACAAACACCACCCTTTCACACGTTTGATGCAATGTTGTACCTAAGAATAGCTTTCAGCGGAACACACAGGCACACTGAGGCATCGATATGTAAACACACACACACACACACACACACACACACACACACACACACACACACACACACACACACACACACACACACACACACACACACAGAAAAGAGAAAAGAATAAAAGCATTTATATTTTAGCTGCGGCCAGAGTTGGGAACAGCTTTAATGAGTGAATGAGTCATAATTTCAAATCCACAGGAAGTGCTAATAAGAATCCAGTTTGATGCGGCTCCATCTTTCTGTGCAGTAAAGTAGCAGTTCAGAGCTGGAATCCAGAAATATCCCTGTTCTGCTTTTCTGTCATTCCCTCCACCCAATCCTGTCATCATCCTGACTAAAGACCCGCTAGAAATGAGGAGGCACATGCCATCATGTCTCCTGACACGTGATCATCACGGCTTTGTGGTTAGGTTCATTCATCTGTGTGAGCATGATTAGGTTATTTTCTGTACCCCCAGAAGAAGATACAATCCTGTGTATCCCTCTGTGACTGTTTACACAGACCGTGTCTTGTGTGGTGATCAAGTGAATGAATGTCCATGTGCACTGTACAAGCCAGCATGACCACAACACGTGGGCAGTTCTGTGTGTGTGTGTGTGAGAACATTGGTGTGTGCATGCACACCAGTGACTCACCAGGCTCTCAGTCTAAAGGCCTCCGGTATGTCTGGGTTGACCATGACTGTTGAACTAAACAAAGCAGAAAGAGATCTGCCTCCGAAATCAGACAAGCGAGCTCCTTTGATGGCGACCACAGGCTGCCCAGAGCCGTCAAACTTCTCCGCCTGAAGAGAGAAAACAGTGTGTCAAAGACAGTAATTGCAGAGAGGAAGACGAAGAATAAGAGACAGCAGATAGCAGTTGTGTTATTGTCTCTTACATGTTCAGTCTGCAGCTTATTGGGGAGACCAGAAAGTAATAGGCACTATAGTTTGCTTTTATAATTGGACAACCTATAAGTTCATCTGAAAGTCATTTTTGGATTTTGGCAAAGAGGAGGGATTAGCTCTTGCAGATTGAATGAGCTCAGAGAAGAATAGTGCCATTTCATGCACATTTGAGAGTTATTTAGCCTTCCGACTCAAATCAGGGACTCTGGTCCAAAACACTCCTGAAGGTCACAGGAATCATTTGACCGGTCCAAATTTTACAGCTCAGAAAATCCAATCAAAAAGCCTGTGTATGCAAGAGCACCCACAGAGATATGGTACATCCATGGATGGGCACCTTCATAAACACATGATTAATTACAGCCTTTTCTATCCATCATTGAATACAGAGAGAGAGAGAGAGTGAGAAGAGAGTGAGGGAGGAGAAGTCAGAGCGAGAGATTATTGTTATTACCTCCTCTCCCCACAATGTGACTGCCACCACTTTGCCACTTGTGTCTATTATGTTGAGGGCCCTCTTGGAGACTTCTCTGCTGGTCTTAGTGGTGATACGGGATACGTCCTCCACACTTTTACACACTCCGATGACATCTATGGACAGAGAGACTCATTTTACGTCTGTATAGATATGACACCGATCACAAAAAAGTTGGGACGCTGTGTAAAACGTAAATAAAACCACAATGCGATGATCTGCAAATCCCTTTTTTAATATATGCAATTGAATATAACAAGAAGAAATGTAATGTTCAAGCTGATCAACCTCATTGTTTTTGTAAATATACACTGAGTTTGATAACTCTAACCATCTGTGATGGTATGGGGGTGTGTGGTGCCCATGAGCTGAAATGCTTTAGGCACTGGTTACAAGTACCAATGGTGCTACGCAACCTTCCTGTAGTGGTACTTGGAGGAATATTAAAAACATATCAAACCATCTACAACAGTTTGAATGAATTTAACTAAGATACCACTGGAATGTCATTTAAAATAAGTTTCCTAAACATTTCAGTTTCAATATCCACCTGATAAGTTGTCATATTCATTCACATAGTGCGCACATACATCCATGACTACTTATGAACTAAATGTGACGTGAGACGGCTCTAAACAGAAAATATTAGGAAGAGAATGAATAAACCTGCCTGCTGCGCAAACTGTCCGTAGTTGTGTTGTGCTGGATTTTAACGTCTGTCATGATGGTGGTACTCTGAGAGAAAATATTTCTGAGGTGGTCCATGCTATAAAAAGTTTGAGAAACACTGCTGTAAGGTACATGCATGTTTAGTAACATACACTGACCTCTAAACGATGTCTTCTTCAGGGACATCCCTACTTATTTCAGCAAGACAATACTAAATCACATTCTGCAAATGTTACAACCACACATGCCTGTCTGACCTGCCTCACTTAAACCAAAATGTCAATTTCACTCAAAACTTCAACAATTCAATTCAAAGTGGCTTTATTGGCATGGCCATACTGAAAGAGTATTCCCAAATCATTGTCTGAGATAGAACACTACACAAGACATCAAAAATGAGTGTCCTCATTTACTGAGTGTTTTTAAAAGAAAAAGTGATATAACGCAGCGGTGAACCTGCCTGTCTTAACTTTTTTGAAACGTACTGCAGGAATCAAATTCAGACTGACTGCATATTTACATAAAACATGAAAAAAATTGGCTTATGTTTTTATGTATGTTTTAAGTTGGGGTTATAGATATAGATAGCTCATAAATACAGACAGAAAAATAAGCTTACAATGATGCAGGAAAAAGAAAGCAATAGTTGTGTAATAAGAGTATATCCAGCGTCCTGGATAATATGAAGTATTATCACATTATATGCAGTAAAGATGCAGCGCAGAGAGTTGACACCCCTCCGATATTGTCAAGCCAGAGTAGACTGACATAAATGTCATAACAGGCTGGCTCGCACTCCAAACCACAACAAATACACTCATTCCCCATTCATGTTTCCTGTCATGCTCAAGGTCTTAAAACTTCATTCAGGATTACTGCACTGAAGAGCAGTCAGTGCTGCACTCTACAGAAGGTGAAGAGACCTGCCTGGCATGACTAAATCAGAACAAATCTAATTAATTTAGAAAGCGCTTATTGTACAACAAATTGGATTGTCACAAGGTCACTGAAAACAAAGTAAACAAATAAAGATTAAATCAAGAAACAGTAAAGCAAAGACAGGATTAATGCTTTCACTGCTATGACAAGGTTACACAGAGTGCATAAAGCCCCTCTCGTGTAGTCTTACAACCCATTCATATGAAACATGTTTATATTCAGGGTCACTCACAAGGATACACACAAAACACATTGCGTGTATCCATGACAAATGAGTTCAGTGCATTTCTTTACTAATGAAATGTTCTCGAACATTTTAAAATGTGTTCACACTCATGTTTTCAAGATTGCAGCCTCCTTCCTTGCCCTTGCCTTTGTTGGCACGTTGCTAAGTTTCTTTGAGCGTCACCACCTCCATCTGTCTATCAGTGGAACAATGTGAAACAGGAAGCAGATATCAGCATCACATTGTGTCCTCCACTTCTACAACATTTTTCAACAGCACTACTAGTGGTCAAAAACGCCTCAGGGCACTTTAAATAGCTTAAGAGTGATTTTCTGCCAATCATCTCATGGAGTCAGAACTAGTGACATGCATTAATAAAAATGACTGGTAGGAATTATAATATAGATTTTGCAAATCAGTCATTCTCTGAACTCCATCCTCCTGTCAGCTACCTTTGCTAACCTTTTTCTTAACTCCCCCCTCCTCCTCCTCCTCCTCTCCCGTCCCTCCCTTGCTCTCCGTCTGTGCTCTCTCAGCCCTCCTTAATTCCATTATGATTGAGACGATGTCATCCACCTCTGAACTCTATTATCACCACAGGAACAGGCTGACAGTTCTCATTACCATGTTATAATCCCCTATTTAACAAAGGAGCAGGGAGAGAGGGAGTGCAGAGAGAGTGAATGTAGAGACAACAGATGACACACAGGACATGTTAACGCTGGCCCTCTGCGACCGACACAAACACGCTCCTTCAGGCAGACCACTCGGTACATCTCTAAACTCTGTGCTGTGTTGCAGTGCTGGCTTGAATTGCTCATTTACACTAATGTAATCATGCAACGGAGGTAAAGCAAACATGAATCTTCCACTTCGTAGGTTGCAATAGTTGTTGTTTACACTTCTTTACGACCAGTAATTTGTTATGTTATATGGCGTGTCCGACACTTATAAGAAATAATAGGCCAGCTTGTGCTGCCGTCTGGCAGTTGCTGTATGTATGCTCTGCTGACCCAATGCAGTGCAGCACTGCATTAATGTGCAATGAAAAATCACATCTGGGTGTCTGAGCACAAGTACAAAAGAGAGCACGGCCCTGTGCCATACAGACGAGTATCACAAACTGTATGGTCAGGTTTGTACTCCTGTTTATTTATTCTGTGATCAAAAAGTTCCAGATTGAACTCAAATGTGGCAATTTGAAATGATCTTATTAGCACTTGCAAGCCTTCTTGATAACTTAAGCCTCCATTGTTAAATTAAATAAAGAGCTTTGTGGAAAAACAAAATATTGCTTTATTACCAGACCAAAATTCAGTATTGAACCAATTGTAGTATTTAAAACCTTTAAATGATTTGCAGCCCTATTCATAAATAACAACTTATAAATGTAAGTCTAAAAAGTGACAGGACCAAAAACTGTAACATGCAATATTATGTCCTCACACATTCACTTGCATGCAGACCAAAGCTCACAGAAGCATGTCACTCTTGTTCACATCTTGTGCATTATCTCACTAATAAAATTGAGAAGACTACCAAGAGCACGCTGTTGAATCACCCCAATATACACTTGGACCATCCCAATTTACCTGTCGCCAAGATAAGACATTCCTGTCAGACGCAGAGGGCAGGCACCTCCATAAAAACAGTGGAATGAACATTATCCTCTTTTTATCTCTTCTCTTTGCTATATGCCTGAATTAACCTTCCCTCTGACCCTGGACACCTGCTACATGACTGACTGGCATATGCTCAGTTTTTTTCCCACCTACAGTATCTAAAAAGTGTAATTGCTGGGTTGACTGAGCAGTTGGAGAGATGATCCAGCTGATAACCCAGATGTTCTAATATTGGCATCAGCTAACATGTCCTAGCCTGACAACACAAGGTCACTTTTCGGTTACTCAATAGGCCTTAAGCAAGACCTTTTCGTACAAAGAGATCTTAAGAGCGATGTGAGTGATTTAACCGATTTTTCTAAAGGTACGACTGAAATTCCAGAGTCGTCCTGAACTGTCATACAAGTCATGTACATATAGTTTGACTGTCTCCACAGCAGTGTTATAGTACTTGAGATCGGTCTTTAGGCTTTTTAAAGGCCTCAGTCTCTTCTCGAAATCCACTGCATTTTTACTTGGTGTCGAGTTTCAAGACTGCTCAGGACCACAACTCCAAGGATGTCACTCATCTGTCTGTGCATTGTCTGATTTATTTATGAACTGTCTTGAAGGAGACATCAACCTAAATCACAAAGAGTTCATCTGCAAAACAGCGTCCACAAGAACGCACAGCAGTGTAAATACTTCAAGGCAACACTTCATGAGGTGATTCAATGGAACAACCACCCTTCACACAAAGAGTTTCCGGCAATATTAGCTACCTAAGTTTGTTATATACTGTCTGGTCTTGGTCTTGACTTGGTCTCAATCCCTCAAAGTCTTGGTCTTGTCTCTGTATACTCTTGGTCAAGAACTGGTCTTGTTTGAGGTGTCAATTAGCTCAGTTGGTAGAGCATCTACCCCATGTACAAAGCCTTGCTGCAGCGGCCCAGGGTTCGAATCCAACCTGCGGCCCTTTGCTGCATGTCATTTACCATCTCTCTCTCCCCACATTCCTGTCACTCTTCAGCTGTCTCTATCAAAATAAAGCTTGAAAAATTAGTCTTGTTTTAGTTGGTCTTATTTTAATTGGTCTTTAGTTGGACACTGCTGACGTCTTTGGCAGCTGTACTATTAATACTTTCTAATAGTTTAGGATGTTCTTACACCAATGCACTGCTATACTGATGTTTTCTTCTGTTGATTTTTTGAGCTTCACAGTGTGAAATTCTTCTTCTTATTTTTTGGTAATATTTTTGTGAATGAAACCTCACAAACAGGCTGAAACCAGAGATTTACGACAGGTTTGCACAATTCAGAGAGTTTGGTGAATCTGACTTGGAGCATGTGTTCAACAAAGTAGAGTTTAGGATAAAGATACAAAAAAAGTTCTGGCAAGGCTTTTTGTTACAGAGACGTCAGTCTAAGTAAGCTGTACTACAAAAGATTATTGGCAGCTCTTCTCGCAGACATCAACATGAACCGTTTCTTCACTTGACTGAACTAACACTCCCTGAGCTCTTGTTGGTCTTTGTTTCTGATTTTTAAAATAGGCGTTTTGTGCATGGCAGCCTTTTGGGAACACGGCAAAAAAAAAAAAAATCTCTTTAACTATCCACAAAAATCAATATCTGAATGAGTTTGTGGCAAAAGAGAAAACATACCACAGACTTTCTGAATCACACTTTTCCATCTTTAACATCTTGGTTCACTGGCTGTTCACAAAGTTTGGAGAGGGAGTGAGTCAAGTCATTATGAGTCTCCACCACAGATTGCTGATTGGTTTGACACATTCATGTCTTGATCAGTTGATTATTATTATGTTTTCAAGGCTTGATTGCAAAATATTGTGCTTGTGATCTGTCGTCTGTCTTCTGCCTTCCCTCACTGTGTTTGGCACTAAAGCTGTACCTGCTCACTCACTATTCAGCTGTTCTTTCTTTCTTTTCTGTCTCATTCTACGACAAGTAGTCCTGATTGGTCAAATAGACATTTAAAACATGATCAAACGAGCATGACAGCACACTGTGATCATTGCTAAAAATATTAATCCGTCATTTCCAAGGCAATATTGTAACTGCCAGAACTGGGGCAAAAACCGAATGAAAGGAATGTTATGATATCTTATAAACCAGCAAATTATGAAACAGCGCATGAAAATATAATACTATTTTTATACCCAGGGTGCCATTTGTAAAAAAGTCAGTGGGAGGGAGACATTTTTATTCATGAAAATAAATCACGAACCACAATGAGTGCCCATAGACTCTGACCTCCTGTTAGACTATTTCTTACAAATATTAAGTGACATTTATAGAATAAATTAACTGCCCCGGCATCCTCCCACAGCAGTACTGATGAGTCTGTGACATGTTAAGTTCAGGATGTCGTCGCTAAACCCACATCCATGGAAAAATGATTTCTTTCAGCAGATATCTTAGCTTCAACAAAATTGAGCAAACAAGTGTTTGTGTTTATATGTGTGGTATTTCAATAGTTCATTTCCATGGAAACAGAGGTTACACCTGCAAAAAACTTTTCATTTTGAGAAAATGTAATCAGAGTATGATTACATTTCTATTATATATTCTCTATATATATTTTAGTATTTGTTTATTATTGGCACGACAGTGATGCAGTCAGGTGCCAATAATGAAGGGAAAGCTCACCCTGCTTAATTGATAAACTCTGGCTCTTACCAATGATGGTGTCCTTGTCTCTGTTCTCCAGCTCTGCGATAGGCACAAAGTCACAGTGCACTGCGGGGACGCCCAGATTGTCATCGCACGGCACAATGGATGAATGAGCGTGGAGGGTCATCTCGTAGTCATTCTTCAGCGTGGTGTACTGTTTGTTGGCCACCTTCAGCGTAGCCTTTGTGATGTAATACACCTACAGAGAATGGGGGAACGAGGTGGAGGCATTAGGAAATTAGACATCATCAGATCAGAGTTATTTTCTGTGAATCTGAAGTGACCATAACTGATCGAACTGGGTGACCACTATATTGATCCTGCAAGGGAAATTATTATTATTACAATACAGCTTCTGTTCCACCAAAAGCACTTAATAAGAATGGAAAAAGCTTCAGGTCCAACACTGAGATGGCGGTGTCATATCAGCCCCATCATTTCTCTAATTCACCAGAAAATAAGACGGAGCTGAGAGCGAGTCAGCTAAACAGCACAATTTAAAACTCAATATGCGTGGCACACTTCTTCATTTACTCTCCCAACTCTCCAATACACTCCTTCCTCCCCCTCTGCCTCCGAGTTTGTCTCTATGGCTTACTCTCTTTCCTTTCCTCTCTCTGATTTACCCCACACAGAGATAGGAGCATGAAGCTAATGTGATAAGCATTCTGGCCTCTCAGAGCCAGTCACACCCACTCACTGTTCTGTCAATACTCAGATCACGAAGGGAAAACTGATTCATTCCTTTATTTATCTTTGAAGGGCAGAGGGCACAAATTGGATCTGGGGATGTGTTGGGAGTCACTGCCAGTGGCTGATACCTGAGCTGGTGTGACTAGCAAAATGGTGGCTAGGGTTAATTGAGTTATTAAGCTCTGTGAGCCAGAGTGAGATGAGCAAGAGCGTTAACATGTTCTATCTGTCTGTAATTGCATAGGTATATGGGAACATGCAAAGGGCATGCTATTGGTGTTCACACTGATGAGGACCTATTTCTGCACAAACAGCTGTTCATTCAGCCGGTCCCTGAGATGCTCTGTCATCATGCATCTGTATACACCGTCTAATCTGGATTTTTATCACTTGTCTATTAATGATGCTTTAATTAGTTTAACCACTTGAATGAAATACTGTATATACTGAAACTGGACGCAGAATAATCTATGGTATCCTACAATGTGACTGTTCATGTGTATTCCTATCATGAAGGCAGTGGAAACGGTGAAGCGCAGATTCAGACAGGACAGCACTTTACACACCAGAACCAACCTCAACCCGGACCAAAATCAGGAGCAGCATCAACAAGCTTAGAATTCCTGGTGTTCTTCAAACCCAGCAACACACTCAGACACAAACTGGTACACCACCAACGACCATCGTCCACACCGGAGCTCAGGTGACCTCGATGACTGTCGTTCACACCAGACCTGCGTCATGTGACTTTAATGACCCTGACGACAGTCATCAACAACAGTGAGCACTAACGAACCAAGAGGAAGCTACGTCCTGGTCTACGATCATGCCAGGATAAATACTCGGATCTCCCCACCAGCCAGTCAGAGCTGAAGACGCTTCTTCAGAGGTTAAACTTCTTCATGGGTCTATAAATCCAGTTGCCCCATATTCAACCCTTCTTGAAGAAAGATGACCTGGATGACTGAGAACCTCCACAGACTGCATACTTGACTTCCCATGTGGACAAAAAAACAAACTAGTTTCATTTGAGGGCAGCATTAAATCTGTGTCCTCACATGCAATTCTTAAATATGAATTATTCATTAATATTGGTAATGATTTTAAGGATCATACTGTATATACTTCCATTTTTGCAGAAAATTCAGATTTGCAGCCCTCCAGCAAGGTCAAAGTTGAGTGTCAGTGTCAGTTATGCAACAGGAACTGGAGCTGGTAGGCATTACATTTCTTACTGAAGGACAGTAAAGCAGATGCTTGCTGACACGAGGGCTTGAATCAGGGCACTCTGGTTGAAAGATGATTCTATTAACAACCGCTGTCTCCACCATTCTTTAAGACCAAAAAGATTCTCATGTAATAATTCTAGTAATACTCCACATGATAAAGAAAGAAACCTCACATTTTTCAGGTCAATCTCAACACAATATTGACACGTCTATGTACACTGAGAGAGTTTTTGCTTTCTGTAATCATCCCTGCTCTCCTCATATTTGCTATGAAGTGATCCCCTTGTGTCGTGACTAAACTGTACAAGAAGGGTGACAAAATCCAGTGTCCTCATTCTGAGCAAAGATGTATTGTGAATTTCAGCCAAAGCAAATACGAAGCTTCAGCATATTAAATGAACATGTCTCTTTAGAATGAAACTCCCTCTTTTTGGTTACTGAGATGTGTCTCATACATCACCAGGACACAACACTGGCAATGAACTCACACGTGACTGCCAGGCCAAAGATACAGACTTCATTCCACTAACTCAAACTGCTGGAGCCACATTAGCTTTGGCCAAACTTAAGAATGCATTTTTGGACAATTTCCTTCAGCGTAGTCGCTACAAAGAGATCGCTTCATTACCAGCATGTTGAGGATGAGTGACTAGAGTGACATGTAACTTTTACAACATGTTGTATGAAGACCTAACCTCTCCTTTACTATCTTACAGCAATACCTGTGTGTAGGATATAGCGGCATCTATCAATGTAGTAACAGACTGCCACCACCTCGCCTCTGCTTCTCATTCCTAGCATGAAGGATTAACTATGGTGGCCATTAAAAACACAGAGCCACTGTTTAGTTTGTCCTTTCTGGGCTAGCTCAGGTGATAAAAACACAACAACTCCTATTTTCAGGTGATTATACACTCATTATATACATATTATATTCCATTTCTGCTATACAAAACAGATACCTGAGACAAGCAGACAGCTTTTATATAATGTCCTACTGGAGTTAAAATGCCTCTTAAATCAACTTCATTGAAGAAATTACATGGCGATCATGTTTGCAAGCTCCAGTGTGAGTGCAAACATTCCCACACAGCATTCTAAGCTATTGGTGATGTGCATTATGTACAAAAGTTATCATTTTTAAGTGAAGTTTCCAAGCAGTTCTTATCACTTCAAGTGAGGACGGATGTGTGTGAGTGGGATCTGCTCACCTTGCCTTGCTCCACTAGAGAGAAAAACTTATCCACTTCTTTGTTGAAGGCTGTGATCTTGATTTCTCCCTGGTGACCAGCACATTTCCATTAAACAACACGTCGCTTCCGAATGAAAAACAGCCATGTGTGACATATATTGACATTGACATGCATGCACATAACAGATATTCGAGCCTCTCCACTCCACTACTCACACTCTCATCCACTATCTCAAAGGAGAAGAGCTTGCCCTCTCCTTTAGAGTTACTCCAGTTGCGGATGCCGGACTTGTTGGTGACTCGGGCTCGGACAGTCCACCTTAGGATGTACACAGAGTAGACAGTCAGTAGATGAACAAAACAAACTTAAGAACATGAGTGAGTTTAGGGAAAACACATCCTAATACTTTACATTTAAAAATTCTTTAATCAATTCCCAGAGAGCTACATTTAAGCTTTGCAAATACTTCATCCCATCATGTTTTCATTTTCTATTCTACAATAATTACAAAGAAGTTTTCTTTGACGAACAGTTATTGCAACTTAACTAAATGAGATGCAGTCTAAAGGTCAGCACAAACAGCAGAAAATGCTGCAGAGACACTTTAAAAAGCTTCCTTTTTTGTTAATGAGCATCCCAACTCAGCTCACATCAGTCACCAATGAGAAACACAACGGCGCAAGAGAGCAATTCCCAAGGAAATTGGATGAGTGTGTTTTCTGTCTTTTTTAAAGTTCCATGAAAGAAAAAAAAACATCCAGCAACTTTCTTTTCAAAGCGTGAACTAGGTGTTGTACATCTGCCAACTCCTGGATGCATTTTAAAATGTGCTTCTTGTTCTGTTTTTAACAACAGCCAGCCAAGCTCGGCAGTTTATGCAGCAGTGAGCTTTTTGACTGCGTTGATAATTGTGCAGTGGAGGATATTCATACCATAACTTTGCCTGCAATTAAATCCCCTATCATGAGAGCAGCTGCTGGCCCAGAGTGAACCCCATTCCCTGCTCAGTATGGATAAGACTGCTACACCAAGGTTTATGGCAGCCAAAAGCCAATTATAGCCTGCTCTCGATGCTATTACTTAACACCAGGAGAATGGGATGAGAAAGCAACCTGAACGGCCATAATAAAGACCATGTGCACATACGCAGGATCCTTGTATAATCAACTGTACGTAACACTTTATGTCACACACAGGCATTTCATTACACACAACATACATAGAAGAACAGCTGCTGAAGTCATCTGTTTTACTCACTGTAGGTACTCCCCCAACTTCAGAGTTAGAACAGTCATCAGTTTATTACAACACCTAGAGGCAAAGTTATCTTTACAGCTTGCAATTTCAAACAGGATACGTTATCAGAGCCCAAACATGGAGAGGGAGTTGACAGGGTACCTTTATTTTAATCTAGACAACTGCATCTTGCTTTACAGTTCTCTTGTCTTTTTGTGGCCAACTTTAAGGTCAGAGACAGAGACTTAAGCCAAATGAAATGATAAGACGCAAGAAGGGGAAAAAACTGAAGTAAAATGGAGCCCCGGAGGAGGTAAAGAAATTGTGAGAGAAGGAAAGGGGAGAGAAAAAAACGAGGATGGCCAAAACCCCACCAGGCCAAATAACAGAATCAAAACCTCAGCAGCAGACCATAAAGACCCAGCAGTACCTGCCATTAAAGTGTCCATTTCTGAGGCAAGATCGGCCATTTCATTTCATTTCCATGCAGATGGGCTGACTATCATGCACACGCACAAATCCACACAGCCGCACAGGCATTGATAGAGAAAAAAATAAATGTTCACACATGCATGCACAAACACATCCACACACACTTTTCCAAACATGCCCCAAAGTGCTCCTCAGAAATGGCAGCAAACAGGGAAGTAGAATCACAGCACGAGAGGTAATACTTTAGCTGATGAATAAGCAGGAGGAGAAAAAAAAAAATCAAAGTGACAGGGCAGAGTTTCGCTGGAATTCAGAAGGAAATATATACCAGTCAGGTTCAGTGCTCTAGAACTATTCACTACAGAGTTTAAACACATTTACATTACATGTATATGAACGTACGCACATGCAGACATGGACAGGCACACTTAAACTTACTTGCTTTGGTAGGGGTTGAGTTGAGCAATAGGAATCACTTTTGTTGAAGAACCTGGAGAAGTGCTGGCTCCCTTCGAGGGTGAAAACTTCGAGGGTGAAAACTTTGAGGGTGAAAACTTTGAGGGTGACTTTCCCAGAAAACCTCTTCCGCTGCCTCGGGGAGGAGTAAGGACTGCAGAGAAACAAAGTGAGTACTCCAAATTATCAAGATGACAATTACATTTTTATTAGCTGATTAGTCAACAGAGTTTGACAACAATTTTGGTAACTGATGGAGAACTTTAAGTAAAACAGCCAAACTTTTGCTGGTTCTATAACACTGTCAGACTTATGAGATATTATATTAAAACTGGTGCCTACATTACCAACAATGCAACTTGGCTGCCTGTTTGGTTGGAGACTTGCGTGTGGTTTGTTGGTCACAGCTAATGTAGCCTCAAGCAGAAATGAGGAGTGGGCTACACACTCCACACACCCTGATTTTTTTCCATCTCAAACTCCTAGTCCCTCTGCACTGTTCTGACTTTGAAGTTGGGGGAGTAAAACAGAAGATTGACTCATCTCTGTACTTGTCTTCTTAGATCTCGGTGCCGCATTTGATATCACTGACCATCAAATATTACTACAGAGACTTGAACACCTAATTGGCATTAAAGGAACCGCACTAAGCTGGTTTAAGTCTTATTTTTCATATCCATCTCAGTTTATTCATGTTAATGATGAATCATCCATGCACACCAAAGTCAGTCATGGAGTTCCACAAGGTTCTGTGCTGGGACCACTTCTATTGAGCTTATATATGCTTCATTTAGGCAACATTATAAGAAATCACTCCATTAACTTTCGTTGTTATGCCCATGATACCCAATTATATTTATTGATCAAGCCAGATGAAACCAATCAGTTACTTAAAATTCAAACATGCCTTAAGGACATAAAAAAACTAGGATGCAATTTTCTGACACTTCTACTCCGCATCTTGTCTCAAGCAGATGCAGAAAAACTAGTCCATGCATTTGTTACTTTTAGATTGGATTATTGTAACTTCTTGTTATCAGGCTGCTCCAATAAGTCTCTTAAGACTCTGCAGTTGATTCAGAATGCTGCCGCATGTGTATTGACAGGAACCAAGATCAGAGATCAGATTTCTCTCATTTTGCTACCTGTAAAATCAAGAATAGAATTTAAAACCCTTCTCCTTACCTACAAAGCACTTGGCACCATCATATCTTAAAGAGCTCATAGAACACATTTCTCATCCTGGATTGTGGGTATACTATACTATACTGTACTATACTATACCTCAACCAGCAATTGGTCAAGTCTGCTGCTGTGGTCCTGCTTGATGTCCACTACATATACTATCATTATGATTATCACTATTACTACCCTTAGTTTATGGTTATCATAATTTTATTGCTGCTGTGTATCTGTGTCTGTACATTGATTATATGGGGATGCTCTGGAGCCACAATATACTTCTACACATTGTGAAACACTTATTACCTCAAAGTACATACCGAAGTTATCAATAACAATTGACGCAGACAAATTCATTTGCTGACTCTCATACGTAATTAGTAGCACATGCACCAGTGTGCCATTAGGCAGGAGAAACTTAATTAAACACTAGTGGTAGTACTGCTATCTGATCATGTGAGCAGCTGCCAAAATGATAAAATGCCTGAGAAAGTTAAACTCTCCCCAAAGATCTCTCTGTAGAGAGATCCCTTAATTCCCTGTTAACATCAGCTTGTGCCAGTGAATTAAACTGTGTTCTTCTTCTTGGGTTGCCAATCAGTTATTAATTTCATAATTACTGTACTTGTGCCTTTCAGTCGTAGGAAAAAGAATGATTAGGATTATATCTCAGGATATCAGTCTTGTGGCCAAGACACCAAGCATAAATCTGTAAATACTAGTTTTAACCACATTCATGCATCGTGACCATTTTATATTCCGTTTGAGTCGGAGTGAAAGACGACCTTGTGCTGAATTTAAAAGGAAACTTGTTCAGTTTAATACTGTAGGTAGTGCAAAATATAATATCATGAATAAATGAGGAAGCCTAACATTACAGGGTGTTTCTCACAGATACTTCTATTAATCAACTGAAATATATTTATCACACAGTGGAGAAGTACATACAGTATGTAGGTACTTCAACTTCAAGCTTGAATTTGTCAGATATTATTAGATGATATCTAATTAATCATGCTGAAAACATTTTAATAACACGGTATTCTGTCCTGCATTTAAACTGAAAAAACTGTGTATATTATGTCTCAACTCAAACCGAATATAAAGCCTCGCATAGAAATATAACGCCACGACTAGAACAGCTGCTTAGCTTTTTCTCCCCAATGCGAGAACACTTAAAGTTCAAACCAGCCCACAGAATCACAAGGTGTTACCCCACCTCCCACAATAAAGTGGCATCAGCCCCATCAGCAGTTATTTAGGCTAGATAGTTGGCTGTTGTCAAAACATATTTCATGCAGTGCCTCATTTTGGCAGGGATGATCTGCCATATTGAGCAAGAGCATTTGAGGGAAGAATTGTTCGGGATAAAAAGATGCAATTCCACAGAGACTACTCCCTGGATTTAAGCTTCTGTTATGGAGCGCACGAAACACCTCACCTCTATGATACTCTCCTTTGCAGGCGGTTTGTGTGTCTGTGTGTGTGTGTGCGTGTGTGTGTCATGAGCAAATTCCTCGGGGAAATCACAGATTGAACAGCTATTTTCAGGCGAGGGGTAATTAACATCAATATTCATACACACGCTATCTGGATGTAGTGGTAAAGGGAAGGAGAAGAAGAGGAGATGATGGGTGGGGATGGATGGGTGGGGTGAAGAACAGAGCAAAGACTAGGGCACAGAGGTTTATCAAGGATCCTCATTTTTTGTGATTAACATCAGTACAGAGTCCTAATATGTATGCTGGTAACATATTCCACAGTCCCTGTTTGTGAGGAGTGCTTGGTGGTGAGGATGCTATAGGAAGAAAGAGGGAGAGAGACATATAGCCAAGAAATACGAAGAACGTGAGTGTGTAAAAGTGTGTGTGTTTATGAGAAGACAGAGAGAAGAGGGTGGAAAGAGTTGTGAGGACAAAGGAAACCTGCTGAGAATGGTTAGTGGTGAATAATGAATATTTTTCAACTGCACTTCAGCGAGTGCACATCTCTTTTTGGAATTTAAATATCATCTGCGAAGCAGTTTGAAGGTAGTCTATTTCAAGGATAGCTGCTGATGAATATTTAAACGGAAACAGAGAACCACCTGTGACAACTGTGTCATGACCTTTGACTCTACACCTACTGCTGAAGGACTAGGGTTTTATCAGAATATTAATATTTTTTTACTGAGAGTACAGTGTCACTTGGGACTGACGGAGCTTACAAAGCTTGCTCAAACAATAATAAATGTGGGACACATTCGAAATGATTTCTTCCAACTCTGCTGACAACGGGTGAAAAATGTCCTCTGACCACATCCTCCCTCTCCTACCCCAAGAAGTCAGGGTTCACTACAGAGCACTCCGCCTGGAGCTGAAAGGGGGGTGCTTTCCATTTGGCTAATTATGCTTCCGCCCTGTCCTTGCTGATCTGTCCTCTGGCCTGTGACCTCTAAAATGATCAATGTGTGCCATCAAGAAGGATGAGAGAGAGAGAGAGAGAGGTGCTATCTGGACCTTTAAGTGTACCACACATTCATGTATGCGCTTATGCATGCACCATCAGGATGGGGGACAATTATTTCAGCACTTAGCACGACTTTCAATGCTCCCTCTCGTCTGTTCGATCCTCACAATAATTATTTCTACACATGATGAGACAGTTGAGATGCTGTGCGTTATGAGGAGCAGCCTGTGAAAATGACACACGAGTCATCGAGGATATCCTTTTTGGTAAAAAATAAATACATAAATTGCGTCTCTTCGCGGGGCGTAACATTAGCCAAATGTTCTCAAGCAAAGTGTTCACTGAGGTTTGAACTCAGACCCTCTAATGAAAGCAGCCTCCCTCCTCATTACATCGCCCACACCTCGTTGGAAACCAATTAATTTGTGGAATTTAGAAATCTTGTGAACAAACACGAATTTATCGACTTACTCCAAAAATATTGAAAAGTAATCAAACACTTGGACACATTCACTGGGAGAGAATACTTGTTTTTGGCTCTAATGATGGATGCAGGGCCATTTCATCAACAGACAATTAAACAGAGCAGCAGGTTTCTGCATCTAGTGGAATCTCTGAGGTAACATGATTCAAAGGATCCAATGAGGGAAGAGTCTGATGAACTGCCTAATGCAGAGCCTCATCTTTGCTGAGTCAAATTAGTTGACTTTCTCTCTCTCTCTCTCTCCTCTGTCTGTGCATCGCTACGAGGGGATTCAGTCCACAACACAATATTCATGAAGCCATGAACTGGAGGAGCCATCAGCCCACACAAGCTCCATCAGTCACAACACACACATACAGACACACACCTACACATGCACAAACACACAATATATACCGAGCACTCATTATCCACCCACATGGTTACATCCTCCGCTGAGGGGGAATATTGGTATGTTTCTGCCACATAACAAAAATCGATGTTGATGCTAAGAGCATTTAGTGGTATAAAACAACAGAGTGAAACAAAGGCTAAGCTAATAAAAGAAGATCTAATAAAACTCAGGCTACTTTAGACATGATACATGGCACCAGCCATTCTGGTGGAAAACCACCCATCACTTGACGCTCCTCTTCTGTTATAAGAACCTGGTTGGTGGTAAAACAGTGAAAGGTGAGAGTTATGGACTCCACCAGCCACAGTGGCCAGTGGGCAAAGAGAAGCGGAACAGTAAATATGATAAAAGTGCACATTGGGATATGAAAATAAGGCACTTAAGCTGAAGGAACTTCCATTAATTTGGCATTTCCTGTGGCTACCTTCAACTTTCTGAAACACACCCTATGCTGTATGATCCCGTTTTATCTAGTTCTTAACTCATGCTCAGACTGCAGCCTTTGAACACTGATGTGCGATGAATATCAAAGGAAGGAAAACCAGGATTTACTGTTCAGTCCACAGTGCTGGTTAAAGTGTGATATCGTGAATGAGATCGAAAACTGAACAACAAAGATTCTGCTGGTCCCAAATTATGGCTGCAGAACAACGGTGAGAGTACTGCCCATCATTCAACAGCACATATCTTTCAAAGGGTACATGGCTCCCTCTGTTGGCGAGAAGAGGGTTTGTTAAATGATTCAGTTATTCTGATAGTATCACTCAGTTCTTCACACAGTGCAACACATCTGATCATGGCTGGTGCAAACAGTCAACAAAGTATTGTGTTATTATATTTAACTCAGAGGAGGAGACACTTGTTTAAATCATCTAACCGAGAAGGTCACATTTCATTAAGCCCAACCTCTTGAGGTTGACCAACACCCTAATTCTCAGTACATGTAACTTCACTAAATGAAGACATTAGAACTTGTGAGGTATTTAATTGCTGTAATGTGCTCAGCAAATAAGCAGGATTCATCTATTTGACATGTAATATCCATGAACCTGAGGGCGTCTGGGTGCAGTGTTTTGTTGTTTAAAATGATCTATTCAGATGTCTCTGCCTTGCATGAAGTGGCTTGGAAAGCATCTTTCTGTCTATATACACATATTATGTTGCTGTCAATACTAAAAACTTAATGACTACGATATCTACAACAAACTCTGCATCTGTCTGGATTGTATTGAATCTGCGCCAGCCGTATGCTGCTCGTACAAGGAAAGTTTGGAAAGGTTTAACTGTTACATACTGCTATATCTTGAATGTCAGTGCAATAATCAATAACTGTGCTACAAGTTAAATCCATGCACTCTGTTGGCTGTACAAAATGTTCATGAAATAAGTAGAGACTTGAGGTCTTGTTGGGAAAACTCAGGTAGAATATGCTCAGAATCACCTCTTCGCTGCAGAATATGACACCGCTCAACACTAATCACATTTGTTTCTAGTTACTGCTGCTATGAATGAGAACTCAGCAACAAGACAAGCTGCTCATGTCATACAAGTGACTAATAAACAAGCATCAACAAGACAGAATACTCTATTGGATTTGTCCGGGACAACAAAAATTGACAAAAAGAATGTAACGGCAATAAAATGTCAATGTCAGGTTTATCACCATCTAATAATTGTCACAGAATTCATATATAATAGCTGAGAGTGCAAGAGATTATAAACAGAAGCATGAAATCATCTAAAAGACTTTGACATGACACTCACTACTCTTGTCTCTATAAGGGGATCCAGGCACTGCAGCAGATGAAGAGGATGCTGGGCCAAAGAAACCTGAGGCCGACTTCTGTGGAGATGAGGTCCTGTTGTCCCTATAAGAGGATCCAGGCACTGCAGCAGATGAAGAGGATGCTGGGACAGAGAAACTTGAGGCCGACTTCTGTGGAGATGACGTCCTGTTGTCCCTATAAGAGGATCCAGGCACTGCAGCAGATGAAGAGGATGCTGGGACAGAGAAACTTGAGGCCGACTTCTGTGGA
Source organism: Sciaenops ocellatus (assembly GCA_033000465.1). Taxonomy (NCBI): domain Eukaryota; kingdom Metazoa; phylum Chordata; class Actinopteri; family Sciaenidae; genus Sciaenops; species Sciaenops ocellatus. Next base: position 2,934,916 of record CP136870.1, read on the forward strand.
GATGAGGTCTTATCTGCAAGTGAAGAAACAACATAAAGGAGCTGCAGAAGCTGTCCAGTACCATTTCTAACGTCATGCATGCACATTTAAAACGAACCGTACCCTCTGCATTATATGGAGTGGGACTTCCAATCTTCCCTCCAGTTTCTTCAGCAGACTGCAAGATCTCCATGTCCATCACAATAACCACAATCCTGGAACACAAGAAGAAAAAGGCAGAAGAGGTTTACACGCAGAAAATGAATAAATGGAGGGGAGAGGATGGAAGGAGAGGCAAATTAAACAAATACCTGTTATCTTTCAATGTGTTAGTGACGGTCTTCTTCAATTTACACACACAGTTAGGTACCAGGAGGTTCTCTTCTGGCAGATTGTTTAACTGTGTGGCCAGCAGGAAGGCTACAAACACGCACACACAACAGTCATTGTATAGTCACAGTACAGTCATCGTGAAAATGTTTAAACAGCTTTATATATTTTCATTAGCACTGCTGTTGTGCATATTTTACATGTTTGTCTGTCAACGTGCTGCTAAAACACAACACGTGTACCTTGGTGAACCCTGCAGTCTGATCGAGTCCTGGCAGCTGTAAGATACTCACAAGAAAAAGAGTGCTGGCCGTCACTCATCATGAGCCGGTACCTGGTTGGACCGGAGCTATTACTGATCTGACGGATGTTCTGACCAACAGATGGAAGGAAGAATTTTAAATTTTCACATTTAGGTGCAGAAGAGAGAAAGTTTCTCTGTGCTTAACTCAAGTTTAAAGTGGAAACCTGAAGCATCGAGTGCACATATACTCAGAGTGGACTTTTCAGTGAAGTAGGAGACATCAAATCTGTTTACAAATTCATAGATAGCAATGTGGAAAACTCATACCAGACAGAAAACGCTATACTAAACAGATTATTTAATACACCTCAATATTTGTCTGGTAAGGATTTTTTTTTAAAGGAGCAGCGTGTAGGATTTAGTGGCCCCCGTTTTATCCACACTTTTACATTATGTAGGAGAAACTATGGTGTTTGTGAAATGCATGAAAAAACATAAAAGGCCATTTCCAGTGTATATTTAGTCTTTTCTGTGGTGGACTCCATGGTAGGCCTGTATGTATGAAAAGCTCATTCTAAGGTGACAAAAACATAACACATTTTATTTTAGGTGATTATACACTCATGAAAACACAGTTATGCATATTATATTTCATTACTGCCATATCCTAAAAATAGTAAATAGAGCTCTGTGAATCTTATACACTGGCCCTTTAAATTAGAGTCCGTTTGGTTCAACTATAATTTTATATTTTTATTATAATCCATTCCATATTGCTCACTTTCAAACACTTGATAGGTTGGTCATACGGACTCTTTAAATTCACTCACCAGCAGCTGCAGCACGGGGTTACTCACATCTGAGCCTTTGGACAGGGCCTACACAATAACACACATGGACTTATTAGTATCTGCTGCCCATCACATTACCATGCTGCCATTGCAAAGGCACAGTCTAACATTAATCTGGAGGTTAATGCAGTGGTCATTCATTTGTATCGCCCCGGACAGGAAAGCTGCAGCAGACAAACAGAAAGATGAGACCGTCCTGACGTTTCCATCAACTCCCTAGACCAAAATATTTCGGAGGAATTAGCTGAATGTTCGTCACAGAAGTAATATCTTGTTCTCTGTCAATATTTAAATCTATTAAAAATGGAGGCCACATTTATTTCACCACTTAAACTGACTATGAGACACTTTGAAGCGACAGTGAACTTTAAACATTTGTTCTGTTATGGCAGTGTTAATGCAGCTGTCCAACTAAATCTCGTTAGCTCACGGTGCTAGCTGCTGCAGCCTAAATGTCGGCCTCAAGATATCGAGTCGAGACAACAACAAAAAAACAGTAATTCAGTTGCATTCATATTTATGCTTACTTCAACTGCCCCCTGTGTGAGTTTTACACTCATATCTCCTGGGTACAGTGCTTCTCAAAAGCAGAAGACTTCAGCGTTCCTCAGGAAAAGCCAAATTAAAGGGACTGGAGTTCTCTCGCGAGAGAAGCGAGGCAAACGAGAGTTTCGTTTCACTGTAGCACCATCCAGAGCTACAGAACAGTGTCTTACTCTATAGCTTTGGCACCATCTACACCGAGTATGTTTATTTACGCCTTCAAAATAAGAGCGTAAATTAGGTCAAGATATTAGGGTTAGGGTTATACACATATACAGGGTTAGGTTCAGACGCTTTAGCTTTTATTTTGAAGGTTGTGATCGGAAACTCGTGAACTTGAAACGGACTCAAAACAAACCGAACACATCCTCCGGTGCTCACGTGGCTCTGCTGGAAGTCATGATGGATCTTCCGTGTGTCCGGTGGCAGGAGTATGTTGCACAGAAATGGGTCGGACTCGAGCCCGAGCTGAAGGAACGTTTCACTTCCCTTCATGACGTAGATGATGTGTTCAAGTTCAGCCTAACTCTGACAACGTGAGTAGCGAGCTCACCTCTGATCATTGTGAGACCAGTGTGTGAGCTCAATAAAGGATATTTGACCATGAATCTTGTATATAAAGACACATGAACACTTCTTCTTCTCTCTTGTTTTACTGTTGCAAACATTATATTCACTTGGTTTAAGTGGGCATAGACTTCCATGGAACTTTCCTCCTGCTGGGGAACAGAGGCATTCATTTAGTTACTCATAGAGAAAGTTTCTCTGTATTTTTCTAATGTTCTCCATTTCTGTTTCACAGCCAAGATGATCTGGACTTTGTGCAGTCCATCTCCACAGGACACTCTGCGCAGAAGGACACAGAACAAGCAGCCAAATGCAGAGAGAGGGGCAACTCGAGCTTCAAGAGCAGAGACTACAGTGCAGCTGCTCTGCACTACTCACAGGTGAAGTGAACGCATGAGCACGAGCATGAGCCTGAGCCTGAATACAGAGAAAACTGACCTACTGCAGTGAAATATTGGATTATCTTGAAGTCCACCATTTCATTCAAAATCCAAGCCTGCTCTTGATTATGTATGATTTTTTTAAAACCGTGTTACGTTCACAAATGTTTTTGTTGACTTTTTGATTGATTTTTAAAGTTAGAGGATCAGTAGAAGATGGCTGAACAGGATTTTAAATTTAGTAATAGGTCTGATTCATCAGTGTCACGGTGGGGCTGGAGCCCGGCTGATATAGGGCGAGACGTGGGGTTCACGCTGGACAAGTCACCAGTTCATTGCAGGGCACATAGCGACAAACAACCATTCACACTCACATTCACACCTACAGAGAATTTAGAGTCACCAGTTAACCTGTTAAGTGCATATCTTAGGACGGAGTTGAAGGTTAAGGTTCAAACCAGGAACCTTTTTGCTGTGAAGCCACAGCAAACCACTGCACCTCTGTGACGCCCCATATTCATAATATAATGATAATACATAATATAAAATGGAATATTATGGCTTTATAGCCGTAATATAAGGAAAATACAACAACATCAACATGGTTCAACATCAGATGTACTTTAACCCTTAAACATGGCATACCTCCCAGTCCTAATTACGTGCATCAACGTCCTGCTTCTCTGTCTTTGTCTCCTGTCATGACAGGGCATATGTTTTGCTCCCATAAGTTCGGAGCAGCTGTGTCTGTGCTACGCCAACCGTTCTGCCGCGCTCTACCATCTGCAGCACTACCAGGTGAGTTGGCGCCATCATAAACAATTCAGTAATGAGGTCGTATGGGTACTACTGTTTAACAGATTGTCTGTGCAGGAAAAGTGATCATTCTTTTATAATTATATTGAAACAGTACTGTCACATGCTGATTAAACCAAAAACTTAAAGGAACAATATGTAATTGATACTGCAGTGCAAATTCAAAACACTGAGGAGTCGTCTCTTTTATTTGTGTCAGTTTGTTAGTGAGAGAGAGAAATAAGACTGATGATGATTGTGTGTCATGATTTTGATACTTACCCACAGTGGTGTTAGTAGTGTTTCAGTGTAATAATTGATGAAGTCATACGTGTAATAATTGATGAAGTCATACGTGGAAAGTCACCACGACCTGCCCAGTCCTCCATACCGACGCTATGGTGTACTCCTATCCTACTATCCTACTATCCTAACCCTAACCCTAACCCAGAGAGCCGGGTGGGTCGGTAACTGTCTTTGTCACTTTCCACGATGCACTGTGGGTCAGGATCTCTGTCACGACGCAGTGTTACAGTATGCATGAGATTAAAAAGACAGGGCCGATTATAGTGTGGACGCGCTGCATTGACATGGGCAGTGTGCAGAATCACAGAACAAAACACAAACAAACCGTCCAGTCCAGAAGGCAAATTTCAAAGGAAGAAATATACTGACTGTTGTATTGACAGTTGAGCATGTTTCCTTAATCTCTCATGACACAGCATGGTTATTTTCTGATTTAATACAGTAAATATCATATATTCACATGCATCATTGACATTAAAGTATTCATTCTTCACTAGGCCACCCTGGTAATGATTTTCACTGCAGGAACTCAGGAAAGATTATTAGAGATGTACTTCTGAAACCAGGGACTCATCCTCTATGATGCCTCATTTAATTGTAGCCCATTGGCCTCATGATGGCTAATTGACTCGACCTTGTTTCACTAATGAAGTTCTCCGACTCTAATAGAGCAAGTCATTTCAGAGTCTTTTATGTTGTTATTGTTATTCTTGCTACTTGTATCAGGCTAAATGACTCTGCAGATGAAATCTGAAATGTGCAGGATAATCAGTTATTCAGTTTAAACAGACCAGTGATGAAGCTTCTGCCACTACTGATGCTACAGTGACCACTCCTCACTTATTGTCCGACAAACATAGGTTCATTATTTATAAAATGCTGTCTTAAATTAGTTATTGAGATGTCAGTTATTTTGATGTGGCTCACACTCCAGTGTTACTGTTTTTCCTCAGGAATCCCTCGAGGACATGGATGAAGCTCTAAAGAACGGCTATCCCTCTCATCTTTTACACAAATTGGAGGAGCGTCGCACACAGTGCCTCAAACATCTCTCTGCAGGTCAAAAGGCAAAAGAGGATCATCACAACCCTGCCTCAAAGAATCATGAAGGCCGAGACCAAGAGGGACCGCTCACATTTGGGATCTGTCCTCATGCATCTGTCGGTTTCAGCCTGGAGAAAGGTCGACACCTGGTGGCTGCAGATAGAATAGCAGCCGGGGACGTGATCCTCCATGACAGACCATACAGCTGTGTCCTTATACCAGGGATGGAGGAGGTGAAAGGGAAGGGAGGAAAGCACAACAAGGAGAGAGGAGTGGTGTTTGGAATGGAGCACAGGCGCTGTCACAGGTGTTTGACTGAAACGCTGCATCCTGTGCCGTGTCAGCGGTGTAGTTACAGCCGATACTGTTCAACTTCCTGCCAGCGAGACGCCTGGGAAGAGCATCACCGCTGGGAGTGTCCACTGGGTGCAGATCTGATGGTGATGGGAGTGATGTCGCAGCTCGCTCTGAGGGTAACACTGAAGGCGGGGTTAAAAAACATCCAAATGGCCAGGGATGCAATCAGAGACAAGCACACAGAGTCAGAGCCAAGCTGTCTTAACAGAGAGTCAAGTGATTCCTCTCCATGTCACACTTCATATTGCAGTGACTCTTACCTGAGCGTGTTTCACCTGCTGCACCACCTGAATCACCACAGCCCCAGTCTGCGTTTCCTGTACGCAGTTACGGTGGCAACGCTCTACCTAAAGCTGAGCAAGGCAGGACCTCCACCTGCGTCCTGGGACCTCAGTGGAAACAGCCAGTCACCAGATGAGGAGGAGGGAGGTATTAGAGATTGGAGCTCGGAGCTGTGGCTGCTGGGAAGTGCAGTTTTGAGGCACATCTTGCAGCTGAGGTGTAATGCCCAGGCAATAATCATGTTGCAAGATACAGGTGACTCTCGTACAAGTGTTATCACCAGTGTTGTAGTACTCGAGATCGGTCTTGGTCTCGAGACTGTTATGGAATTTTCTATCCTTAGGTTACACGAGGTCACGTGTGGGCCTTGAGCAGTATTAGTTGTTTGGCTTTGATTGGGAACAGTAGGTGCCAGTCTATCTCAACACTGTGGTGGCCAGAGTTGAAGAGACCTATTGCTGCCTTCTTAGACATAATAGATAGCTGGCCGTTGACGTTCCAATCTGCATAAACAGACATCTGTGTCTCCAGACTAGAATATGTTGACAATAACAACTCCATGGGTAAAAACATTCTCTTTGACTAATTCTGGGCGTATAGTATTTGTGGTGTTATCTTGGGGTTTAAAGTCTATCCACCAGGATGAGTTGGGCAGAATGTGAGACCGACTCAGGCACTTCTTATGTACTTTGAGAGTGTCTCTAATTCTCCTTGGCCAAGTGTCAATAAATATTACAGCATAAGACATCAGAGGCTCCTGAACGCTTTCTTCCCTCCTGACCTCACCATTGACCTTTGACTTCAGCAATTTGTCCACAACAGAGACCACTTTCTTGCATCTTCAGCTATGAATTGCACATTGACCTTTTATTTTCCGGTTCTTGTAACTCACAGGAGCAGCAAACTCACCAGTGCAGTCGAGCATGGAAATCCGCATTGCTACGGCAATGTTCCCAACTCTCAGTCTTTTGAATCACTCCTGCAGTCCCAACACCAGCCTGGTGTTCAGCAGTGAAACCGGCGCTGTTCCCTCTGGTTCAGATCTGTCTGCAGACCTCGGTGAGAGTGTAGCTGACGATAGAAGCGCAGCCCACGGAGTCACTGTAACTGTCAGAGCTGCCAAAGTTATCGCTCCTGGACAAGAGATCCTGCACTGCTACGGTAAAAAAATGTGGCATTTTGCTGAATCCAATGAGTGTCACTGCTTCCAATTTGCTATTTTATTACTTTCCATCTTCGGGTTCTAACTTGTGCATAATGACAGTCAAACCCTATCTTCCCTCCCTCAGGTCCCCATAGCAGCAGGATGGCAACCAAAGAACGTCAGCGCCTCCTGCAGGAACAGTACTACTTCCTGTGTCAGTGTGAGGCCTGCACTCTGCAGCAGGAGGAGGACGAGGAGGGTACAGAGGGCACGCAGCAGTGGTCGGGTACTGATGGCAGTCCACACAAGTCTGGTCTCCTGTGTGGCAAGTGCAAAGGATCTCTCAAAGTAAGTGATGATGAATGTTTTTATGGCTGGAAGTGGATGAATGAATGAGTGGATGGATGAAAATGCTTCACACGAGAAAAAATCTAAATAAAACTGTAAAAACAATGAAACACAAGCGACAACAAAGCACTTATTAGCATGAGGTGAGACAAAGGCCATCTTGAATTCTCTGTAGAAGAGCATTATACAGTGTGAATCACCACTTGAAAGGCACGATCACCTTTTGCTGAGGGGCGACCAGTAAGTCCCGGTCATAAGACCTAAGTGGCCTACAGACAGACAGACAGACACACAGACACACACACTTCATTGATCCCAAGGAAAATTCAAGCATCCAGTAGCAGCATGCAAACATACATTAAACATACATTAAACTTAACCTATAACACAGCAGCCATATGTTAAAAATAACCTGAGATAAATTTAAATTAAAACCTGTGCTAAAGTATTGAACATTTGCAGAGAAGTTAGACGTTTACATGAAATTAAACATTTGTAGCAAAATTCAGCATTTGCATAGAAATTAATTAATATAACTGTGTTAAGAAGTTAACCTGTGCTAACATCTATACAAATAGAAAACTATATAAAAAGTAGAAAGTAAAAGCAGAAATAAAATTGTTTTAAAAAAATATGAAATAGAACTACAAATAGAGATAAAGGACTATGTGCAATTAAATGAGGCTGCAGATAGATGAATGAAAGTCCAACATATAGCAGAGGTCGTGCAAATGGAATCAGAGGTGACAATGACAGAAATGTCCAGGAAATAGTGCAAACAGAGACAGACTTTGTCTATTGTCTATTGTGCCTCCTGCCATCACTGAGAGCTGTTGTACAGTCTGATGGCCAGGAGGACGAAAAAGTTCTTAGGTCTGTTGGTGAAGCAGGGTAAGGATCTATGCACTTGATGAGTAGCCAGAGTTGAGCAGATAAGATGGGCGTGATGTGAGTCGTCTGGCTGGACCTGGTCAATAAACTTGCAACAGCATTCTAGACCATTTGTAGACGAACCAGAGACGACTTTCCGAGACAGATGGAAAGGGAATCGCAATAACAGTCACACGTTATTAATTGTACTACCTATCGATGACTTCCTCTTTGCAGGTTTACCTCAGTTGACGTTATGTGATTTTTCAGAAAAGCAGTGAGGACAGAGGACTAGGATTTATATGTTCATACTGTGGTCATCGCGTGCCTTCCTCTGAAGTGAACCACAAGCTGCAGGAGATCAGGGTCGACCTGGAAAAGGCTGTGGACCTCATGGAGAGAGACAGGCCAGGTGATTGTCATACACTATGCAGATACAGTACATATGATTTTTGTCCCATCTACATGTCATTCTTCTGCTCTGCCCTCCCTCAGATGAGGCTCTTAGGCTGTTGAGAAGAACCCAGTGTCAGTCCGGGCTGATCCTCGCAGAGACACACCCACTGCAGGGAGAGCTGGCGGATGCCACGGCCAGAGCATATGCTACTATGGGTGAGAATAATAATGCATGAGTATTTGCTGATGAGCTTTGTGGTTCAAACACCCCTACTTTACCTACCATTGCTGCCATTATGTTTTTGTTAACTTATAATGAGACTTAATGAAACTACAGACCTCGTGGGTCCCCCTTCATGGAGTCATCCATGTTGAACCACCATGTTTCTACAAACTAAGCACTGACTCTCGATAGCGTTTTTGTATGTTTCACAGCCACTGCAGTTTTTTCTCTACGCTAAGAATGAGGGTGAAACGAGGGGGTTGTAGTCAACAATTGCATCACCAAGTCGCCACTATGGAAATTTCAACCAGTTGGTAAAGATGTACTTTTACCATGAATGGACAATTAGTTGAGTGTGTTAATGCCAAGCACCACATGTTTACAGCCTGGTACAAAAAACAGTTTTGGTCTCTATAGCTAATTTCCCCGTTCATGACAACTGTACTGAGGGTGAATTTTTATACAACTCACCTGTTCAAATGATATTAAGGCTTAAAGTTATGCAGAATTAAGAGTGTGGACGCTTTGATTGACAGGTGGGTGCCATTACAGATGGCTTGTTTGAGCACCCAGGAGTCATTCAGCCTCCTGATGATCCACGTCTTTGCCGATATTTAAATTATCTGGAAGGTGAAAGGGACAGTAAAGCCAACATGGCGATGGCCAGTGCTGCATATTTTCAGCTTCAAAACGGTGCTTCAGAACCCTGTGGGTGACGTCACTCATGCGCTGTCCATTCATTGATTAATGCCAATTTCCTGGAAGGTTTCCACCTGAATGATGGCGGAGTTTTGGAAACCCAGTGCACTCTGGGGATTTCATGGAGCTTACCATACTTCGACCAGTTGACATATCACACTCAAAATACTTTCTAACGGTAGAAAAACACCGCTGAAGGGTGAAGGAAGGATTGATTAACCTTCTATACTCCTCTGTGACAGGCAAATACTGTAATAAATACATATAAACATCATGCAACACCATTCACTTTCAGCAGACATAAGTGAATGTAGCTCTAGTAACTGTGGCAGTTGAAGACTTATTTTAAGGTCAGAAATAACCATGCTAACACTGCACTGTAGCAGACTTCAATAGGAGAGTAGTACTAACAGCTACTGGGTGTCTAATTAATTATTATGAACTTCAGCACTGAGTCATGAGCCGAGTGGTGCAAAGTTAAGATTTCGCTTTGTTTCTTTCTGTAGGCGACTGGAACAATGCAGCCTCCCATCTTGAGCGAAGCTCTGCAGCTATTGGTTCCCAGTACGGAGCAGACAGTATTGAACTGGGTCGTCAACTCTTCAAATTAGCTCAGCTTCACTTCAACGGGTGAGTGAGTCACACAGACAGTGAGGAAAACTTTTTTCTTAATGTGCAATTAATGCTAAAAGTATTAATAAATTCTATTGTTTTCTGATTTTGACTGACATTGTTTAAATGTTGAAGCTCTTCTGTTCTCCTCTCCTTCTCCAAGTGGTGCCAGAGGACCGGCCCTCTCGGTCATCCCCAAGGTTAGACACCTGCTCTGCCTTCACTGTGGTCCTCAGTGTCCGGAGTTACAGGAGCTGCAAGCTATGGAGGACTGTCTACGAGGATAGTCTCACCCATACGCTGAACCGAAAATCTTTACAATATAATTACAGTCTTAAACTCAGAAAAAATATTCAAATATGTGATTTTTTTTTTTTATTCTGAAATATAAATACACTGTTTTAGAAGCAACATGCAAGTCTGCACAGCTGCCAAATGGCCACAGGTATACATGCGGTTGATTGTGGCTGTCTGACCTCTTGGTGTCAGAATGTATCCATCAATAATTTCAATTTCATGCTTCAGTGGTGGCCTTGCAGCGCGAGGCAACTTTTCCACCAGGTGCTTCCAGCTTCCATACACTTCTCTAAATGAGACTGAAGGAAATGCGTGGGCTTTTAATGACCGTGGTTAAGAAATGGTTTAGATTCCAGCTGGTTAATCAATCTATACAATCTCCAAATACCCTCGGCTGCTACACACACGCATAGGTAAGCCTATGACCTTTAGGTGGCAGCAGTTATCCACTGACAAATTCAATTTCATGCTCCGATGGCTGGAAAGCAAGATGTAGCACTGACTGGACCTACAGCACCCACCCCATGTCCTCCAAGACCTTTATACATCTAACTTAAAAGTCTTTATGAGCCTGTTAAAGCATGACATGTATGTTAAGGCTTTTAGTTTTTCCCTCTCTCGGTTCATAATGAATCACTAACCCTCTATGTAACTGGTGAATGAAGAATAATTTCGAATGTGTCACATAAACGGTCAGAAAATAAGGTGTCCGGTCACTGTGAGCTCTGCTGTAGAGGTTCACTGGTTTTCAGACATGAGAGACGACTCCTGTTGAGCAAAGACAATAAAATCGCGATCACAGCTGGAACTCCTGAGGCATCTGCCAGTTAGACATAGCCAGTGTCTGGAGGGCGGCCAATCTGACAGACGTGGATAAGTACTTGCAGGAAGTCAAGGTTAAGTCAAAAAAAAAAAAAAAAAAACACGGAGGCAGCTGGTGAGATCAGCTGAGTCGTGTAACGGTGAACTCAAAAGGCTCCACCGGGCAGGTTCCTGCTGATCGCTGTCGTGACAAGGTTGCCACAGGTCCCGGACCAATGAAAGGAAAGTCAAGAGACAAACAAGTATGGTAATACCACAGGTCTTCAGAGTATTCAGAGGAAAACTGAGATCACAGCTGCAGACGATAATTATTTTCATCATGTATCAATCTGCTGTTTAATTTCTCCATCTGGTTTGGTCTGTAAAACATTGAAACGTCCTGTGACATGTAACGTTTTGTCTGATCAACATTTCAAAACATTTACTCCAATGTAAGACACATTTGAGAACCTGGAACCGCAAATCATTTGACATTTTTCCTTGAAAAAATAAAACAATGAATCAATTTTTGAATCCATCAGTTTTTCTTTTAAATCAACTAATCATTGCAACTCTGAGATTACACAAGGTTGACAATCTTCTTAAAATATACATCAGACAATACATTCTGCAAATAGAAACCTGTGTCCTCTCTGTAACCCAAGATGATTTTATTTTGTCTTATTACTGATAATACATTTTTGTTTTATTTTTCTACATGTTGCCTTATTGTGCAGTTATTTCAAAGCTAGCCAGCTTGAATAAATGTTAAGCCACTCGATATTCAGGTTGATGCGTTTTTGCCAAACAGAGCCATACAAACGTTAGAAAACACTTCAGGATGCTTTTTTTTAGACAACAAACTCTCTCGGTATAAATCATCGTGTTGATGTACAGTCTGTAGACACTCTGCAAACAATACATTTTTAAATTCAATTTGAGACAGTAACTCCTTTCCCTGCTCAAATCCCCTTTAGATAATCCTCAGCACTTCTTTGTACAGTTTCTCCTCTAACAAGCTGCTCCATATTAAGGTTAATATGACATAAAATCTGCAAATGTTGAGCCAGAGATAACAATGCTTGCAGAGACATAAAGTGATCCCATACACAATAGGACATCCCTTCATAGTTGTCATAGTAATCCTAGAGATAATAAAGCTACAGTATTTGAATGTTGAAATCCAGTAATATCCCTCTCTAAACACACTGATAAAAGAATATTGATATATAAAAAAAAGACCTTCATTATGAGTCAGGTTTTAGTTTTACTGTCTGTCTTTGCACACAGATTCTGAAATATTTCTGGTTGTTTGTCGGCTTCTGTGAGCTAAGCCATGTGTGCGTCTCAGCCAGGAGCTCGGGGAAAAAATGTAAGCTTGTGTTCAAAAGGAAAGACACAAGCAAACTGGAAAATATTGTGGAGGAGGCAGGGAAATGAAGAGGAAGAGAAACACAGCCAGCATGAATAGGACTGCAGACATCTTGCTGTTCCAGTATCAGATCGCAAGTTCCTCATTCGACTGTCCAGTGCCATTTGAGGCCATTTCCAGTAGCTGTGATCTCAGGCTTATCAGATGTCTTGCTATACATAATGCAATCAAAATTGGCCAGACCACAAACAAAAAGTGTATTCTGTAACAAGGCCTGCGTCAATATCTGTAACACAGACAGACTGAGTTACGAACAGCCGGGTTTGCCTGACTTTACGTGTCGCCTGTAAGCCGCTGGTCATCAACATTACAACCACCCTGCATGAATTATACACACAGCTGTTACCATAACAACTCAACTCAACCATGACAGTTCAACTCTGACCTTGAGTGTGAAGGTGTGGCTGCACTGGTAAAGTGACACACAGTTTAAAGCATAGGATTATACAAACTATGGTGAAATCATCTGAATAATCACAAGCTGCTACTATAAACAAACTTGTAATGAGATACACAGTATCTGTAGAGGGTGTAGCATTAATGTTTTTCACTTATGATGAGGGGTGGAATTAATATTGAAAATTTGATGCTACAAACTATAATAACAGCAACCCGAAACTACTAAAAACTACAAAAAGAGCTTCATATTTGAGAGGTATGAAACCTTTCATCCGGAATCACTAACAAATCCAGCTATTTGCAGTTGTGGTACATGCAGTATTGGTTGTACGTGACGTCCTTGTAGTGGTACTTGGAGGAATCTCTGAAATCATTGTCGAAAATGAAACAAATGAATTTAAAAAAACATAATACTATCAAAATGCTGAGCTGGAATGTAATTTGAAAGAGGTTTTTTTTTTAAAAACATAATTTTCTACACTATTTTGTTTCAATATGAACCTGATACGTAGACACATTTATGGAGATAACGCGCATACATCCATAATTACCTACAAGCTAAAATTGCTGGTAAGATAAGTAAGTCAGTGCAGGTAAAATGAACAGCAATCATGGCTCCAAACAAGAAATATTAGGAAATATGGAGTACCTCTTTTCCACCACATAAGCTCTGGTAACAGGCAACAATAAATAATCTTTTTATTAAGAATAAACCTGCCTCCTGTGTGAACTGTCTGCAGGTGAATTTGTATTTGTCATGATGGTAGTACTTGGAGAGCCGAATGTTTTCTGAGGTGCTACGTGATGTCAAAAGTTTGAGAAATACTGAGTTAGAGGATTCACAAAAGACAGATTTAAACAAGGAGTCTGTAGCCCGTTGTCTGTGAGGCTGCTATGTTTAAAGAAAGTCATTAAATAGATCAACCAAAATACAAATAATTCACCTCATAATGGTATAATAGGAATAGTGAGATATTCTGACTTTTAGGCTTGATAAATGGTGAATGAAACGGGTCCTACAATTCTCACAATGCCTTATAAACACCCTCCTGTTTCAAACTCTGCTTCCACTGTCTAACAGGTTTTCCAACAAAAACGTATAATCATGATAACCAGCACTTGGGTTGTTGTCTTCAGAGCGTCAGGGGACGTCAAACAGCCTCTTTCACAGGCACTCCTCATGACAAGTAAACTGATCCTGATGTGTTAAGCTGGTGGAGTGTCCCTTAACTTGTCTTGCTTGTTTTGCTTTTATTCGGAGTTAAGCTTTCCGACACTACTGACAGTTTATCTGTCCAATCAAAGAGCAGATGCTTAAAGTCACTGCCACTATAATACAGAGGTCAAGCGCCAAAAAACCCAAAAGAAGACCAGACACTAAAAGCAACGGCAGCAAAGCATTAATGCTCAAACTGTTCAATCACATTTTTACAGCTTTAATAATTTGGAGTTGCTGTTGTTGTTTGTGATTAGAATTTTCTTTCATTTTGGTTCTTACACTGTACCAATCCCTCTTACCTCCCTTTCACCAATTATCCATCAACCTGTATTTTAAATCCCCCCAGGCAAACCCCTGTGGAGGGTCTCATGTTCACCTTTATTGGACAGAATATCCCCTCTTGTTGCTTTCCACTGATCCTGATAGTTACACGAGCCCCTCACTCGGCACTCTCAGAGCTCTGACCCCCTCGAGCTCTCCGATGTCTGCATCTGCCTTTAAGTGGATTTGTTCCTTTAGTCGTTCTCCTCGATCTTTCAGCCCTTCTCTCCACAGCAGAGGACATCTGACACATGATGCAGACGATGGTAATGTGGCTGGTGCTCATGTAAAAATAAAATCCCCATCACTCTCTCACATAGGCAAGGTTATTACAGCCTATTATGGAAATGGCTGACAGTAAATAATAGTCACTCAAGAGCAAATGTTAAGTACAATGATGTATTAAACAGTTTAGAAAGAAAGTTTATCTCGATCTCTGTCGGAACAAAAATAGAAACATTCATTAGTTTTTACTTGCACTTGCAGGCTGCAATTTAAACATCCAAATCATGATTAGAAAGAGAGAGAAGGGCTTGTGGGTTGAATGAGAATCACAATCTATGTGTTTGAGTGCTGGTATAATTTCAGCTGCAGAGAGAGAGGGGAAACTTGCTAAATTTGGCACGTATGCGTGAAAGGCGTGTATACTACTGGACAAGGTGAGGGTCAGACGGGCCGCCAGACCCGCCGGCAATCACTCTCCTGAAACAGTTCACCTTGCTGGAACACAGTCACAAACCTATGACTAAGCAGCAAGCATAGAGTTTGATTGGCATTTCAATCTTTGGCTTTTTTAGCCTGCTAAACTGCTGGATGAATAGAAGATATTCATGGCTCACAGAGGATGAATCCTATTGACTTGGACTTATTGATGATTGGTTATAATGGTCCTTTAACTTTATAACTAGCGCCACGATCATTGTCAAATATACTTCCAATACTTTGATTTATGACCGTTAATGACATTCCCTCTTCTACTTTGTGTTTAACGCTAATTCATAAATGCTAGCATCAGCTATGACACTGAATTTGCAAAGACTACACCCATATACATATGATTACACCCTCTAAGCATCAGCATGTTTGTGTCTTTGTGAGCATATCATGATCATGTATGTGGTTAGCATGCAGAAGTTAGCATTTAGCTAACACTGTGCAGCCCCACAGAGTCTCTAGCATGGCCGTAGACTCCAGTTTCTTTGTTTGTGAGTTTGGGAAGTTATGCTTGACCTTTCTTACATCAGTTGATTCCTGTACAAATCCTGAAGTAATGTTATTATTTTGTATAATTTTGATTTCATTGTCATCTTACACAATGAAAGGAGTTGTTGTCAACAGACTCCAACCCCCTGACTACTGTCTCTTTGCTTGTTGTGATGTTCCCAGATATGAAAGTTGAATATTGCTGACATTATTCATCACCACACCAGGGAACAATAACCCAAGTGACATATTCTGAGCCACCAAAAAACAAATAAAAAATATTGACTGGAAATTTGCCCTTGGGGAAATTTATTTATTTACTTAGTTTATATTCTGTGCTGTCAGCTCTAACCTCTGCAGCCTAGAGTAGTAAATATGTTAACTGAGGAATAAAAGGTCTGCAACTCTTTTTCTTTCTTTTCTCATAACTGCCATAAAAGTGTATTCATCTGACAAAGCAATGATAATATAAGTGGGACATATTTTGTGTGCGTTTGATGAAGCTGTAGTCGAGTTTTCTAAAACAGGCTCACATAAAACCGTAGATCTATCTTGTCGAGCCATGGGGGTAAAAGCTAAGAATAGGTCCCTCTCTCCCTCTCTCTCTCTCTCTCTCTCTCTCTCTCTCTCTGTTCTCCAGATAAAAATAATGACCTCCCCTTTTTAATAAGCTCCGCCATAATAAATGTAAGATAATCTCTTCCTCCTCTTCCTTGTCCATCTATCCATGCCTCCTTTTCTCTGCAGATGTCTCACTCTGGTCGCAGCCGTAATGGCACGAGTATTTTCAGCATCGTGGCGAAACGTGGATGGATGATGAAGACATTTCCCTCTATGACCGCTCATGCTTCTCCTTCGTCGGCTGTCCCTCCCTGTAATGTGTAATATGATCCTTTATTGCTCTCTGTAGAGACATTTCATTTTCACTTTTTCTCTTCACAAGAAGAGTGCAGGATCCGCTACAGAGCAGACAAGACTTTGGTGTCATGTTCAAGGACACTTCAGTAGGGAAGTGCTGGTCCTCCTGTTGACGAGTGGTCTCCCCTCTGCCTTTCACATTATGTAGCAATTACTCTCATAAATCAAATCCATCTGTCCTCGTTATGATGATCACTTCTATAAAGACTAATAGATAGTCTAATTGATAACCCAGTGGCAGTAGCACTGTGATTTTTTTCTTAGCTACCATGTTTGACCACACACAGTCTTGGAGATCTCTCAACAGCTATAAATCCATAAATTATTGGATAAATGAGAGGCAAGAGCACCAGACTCTGGTTTCTACTCGTCCACCACCACGACCTGCTGCCTCAGCTGCAGAATAGCGGTAGTTTACCCTAGAAAGTTCACCCCGATTGTGGGTAGAAGTGATGGACAGGTGGAGGGTACTATACCGATTGTCTGGCCCTGCCAAACATAAATATTGTCTCTTATTTTGCCCCTTCAGGAGCGCCTGACAGCACCAAGGTTTATTGAAAGAGGTTGAGGGAGTGATGTCTGGTAGGCCAGGCCACAATGTATGAGTTTGTTCTCAAAAAATGTTCACGTCCTTTATTTGTCCTTTTCATTTAATTGATTTAAAGCGATTCATTTGAACTGTTTGTATCTGGATAGCCTGCTGCTGGTATTTAACGATTAGGTAACTGGCATCAACACACTGTCACTTGATTATCTGATGACCTATGGACTCTGGAGACTCATTCTGCCCCTGACAAATGTTACTTCTGATCTCAGTCTGATTGTGTACTTAATCAAAGTACACAGACTTTATGCTGAACATTGTATTATGATATATAAATAGAATGTGACCATTGATGATATGGTACCACCAAATGAGTGAATGAGCACATTTAGTAACAAAGACAGAAAACAAACAGTACAGTATTTATAGTATAAATATCTCTCATACAAATGGAAGTATTTTTCTTTGTTCCAAATCATTTTATCCTCGTAGTGGCACTGAAACTGGATCACCTGAAACTGATTAACCCCTTCTAATGGGACTGGCAAAAGGCCAGTGTCTTGCCCTGACTCAAGCAGTTGGTTCACTTTCCAAGGGTGTCACTGATACACTTCACCCTTCAGCGTGAGTGCCTTAACCGCCATGGGTGCCTTGGCGTCGTCAGTCGATGACAGCCACAAGGACAAATAGCGGTCACCTGAACATCAGATATCAACCGTTTTGTAATTCAACCTAAATAGAGACATTGCTAATCCGAGCCAAGTATCCGTATCGTTTGTCGTGATCGAAACACAATGTTCATTACGGACCAGGAAGAGACGTAAACTAATCCAACTGGCTACAGGAGGAGTCATTATTGTGTAATACTAACTGTGTAAAGGCATTAGGACTTTGGGGGGGTTAAAATTTATACAAACACAAACACATTTGTTTGCACTCAAGTCCTCAGACCTGAAGGTTTCGTTTTGCGGCCCAAATAAACAGGATGAATTAACAAAGTAATAAACCTTTTTGACCAAAACAATGCCATAATAACCCAGATGAACTGCTGCGTGGCACAATATCAATTGATTATTACATGATTATTACATAATTAACTCACAGATATCTCAGTAAAACATTACAAAAACATTTTGGTGTAGGGATGATACTAAAGTCAGTCACCTCACCAGAGAGTCAAAATGAGCTCTTGGATTTGGATCAATAAAGGAACCTGTGAATGTGCAGCTGAATTACCTGCTCATGTGATGAATTCAAAGACCTGCATATTTAGAAAGTGTGTGAATTTGATCTTCACTTCTTCCCCTGGACTATTGATTTCATATCAGATTACATTCAGACCTCCACATCAGAAGATTTTGAGGACTGTGGATTACCACTGAGAGAATGTGACGCATCACATGAAAATACATCCCCCCCAGTCAAGACTGTAATGTGAAAAATTATAAATTTATGTATCAGTGTGACCATAAGGTGCGAAAACATCCTTCATCTGCAACCTTGAAATGGAATATTAAAATTTTATTATATGCAGGAGATTTGGTGGGCAAGAAAGATGGTTAATGGAATATTATATTTATTATTACATTATTTATATCATTATATATAAAGAAAGAAAAGAACTGATGAAAGAAAAAGTTAGGAATTTTACTTTTCTTGTGTGTGTGTGTGTTTATGTATCAACTTTATCGGACTACTAATGTTTTCACCCTATCTTTAGAGATCCCATATGAGTCTCTAAATAATTGTAATTTACTGCTGTTGCTTTTGTATTATTATATTAGTATAATACAATTTATTTAGATTATTTATATTAATATCAGAATCCAACAAAGAGAGTATATTCCAGAGAGTATATTGAGCAGCAGTAGCTCAGTTTGTAAGTCAGAGGGTGGCCAGTTCAATCCCAGCACAGACCACAGTATGAAGTGTGGACCAATGATAGTATAAAGAATGGACAGTGCACGAGTGACATAATCCACAGATTTCCAAAGCGCCGTTTTGAAGGCGAAGGCAAAGACATGGATTATCACCTCAGGCGGGCTAAATGGCACCTGGATGCTCTAAGTGAAAAATAAATAATCCCCATTGAGGGAATAAGATAAAATATAATAGACTTCAATGATCCCACACTGGGGAAATTCACCTGTCACAGCAGCTCGTATAAGAAATACCTCGAAATAAGAAATGTATAGAACAAGTTATGAAGTCATGCTGGTGTTAAAGAGTCTGACAGCTGTTGGAATGAAGGACCTGTGGTGGATCTGTGGTAGAGGTAGAGCGGGTCATCCACTAATCAGATGATTGGTGGTTCGATCCCCGGCTCCTCCAGTCTGCATGTCGAAGTGTCCTTGGGCAAGATACTGAACCTGTAAATTGCTCCCTGTAAATTGCTTTGGATCAAAGCGTCAGCTAAATGTAAATGTAAGGAGCTGTTTAAGGCCTCCACAGTCTCATGCAGGAGGTGAGAGGAGTTGTTCATGATGGATGTCAGCTCTGCTAACATTTTCCTCTCCCCCACTTCCTCTATGGAGTTTAGGGGGCAGTCAAGGACAGAGCTGGACCTCTTGACCAGTTTGTTGAGTCTTTTTTGAAATAAAAGTAAATCTTCTCCTGCTCTTACATGTGTTAAATCATATGTTATGTTATGACATGGACTGTCAGAGTGATTCATCATAGTTTTCCATTCTGGCCACACAGAGTGATCAGCGGCAACAGCTAACTCCTCTGATTGAGTGACTTGGCTTTGTTTGGCCGGTTGTGTCCGTCTGGCTATGCCTCACTCTATTACAAGTCTAAATGACTAATTAATGGTCCCGAGACAGGTGACACCGGCTTCTCAAGATCTATTTACACCCCCATCACCACGAGGCTCTGACTGGACTCCCCTGCACTTCTCCCTCACCTTCATCCTCTCCCCTCCACGCTCATCCCCTCATGTCTTATTCATCTGGTGGCGGAGTACTGTTTAAGGAGCAGGTCTGCGGATAGACAGATGGGCAGATTGAGAGACAGGTGGACCAGACAAAGAGAGGTAGAGACTTCATTTGGGATGGGAGGGAGAGAGAGATAAAAAGAGTGAGGCAGCTGATGTGTTACTATCTTCACTGGTCTTTTCAACTGTGAGGTATTTTGCAGTCCTGAGGAGAGATAGATGAACCCTGATCTCCACCTACCTATGAGTGCAGAACACCCACACTTCTCTCTGAAGAGTTTATGTTGGTCAGATAGTATTCGACCCTGTGCATGTGTGTGAGTGTGTGTGTGTGTGTGTGTGTGTGTGTGTTTAAAAACACATTATTCACAGTTTCTGTGAGTTTCTGCAGAGTCCTTCAACTTCTCACCCCCAGTTGCTGTTTAAAGTGACGGACACCATCAAACATTCACACACGGAGTGCAAGGAGAACGATTCAGGAAGATTTTAGATGAAACTACTGTTACCCATGAGCACCCTGGTGTACCAAAGTATGTCCCCTGGCACCCATCTATCGGACAGCAGCAGTATAAGTGTGTGTGCCTCTAGCCAGTAATGATCCTACACATACAAAAGCTCCCTGAGTCACTTTCAAAGCCAACAGAGTTATGTCTCTGCAGAGAGGGAAGGAAATCTTCACTTTTCTTAAAGTTAGTCTGAAAGTCCTTTTCATGCAAAACTTTAATGGGCATTGTTAATCCATCAAAAGGTAAGAAGAAGGGCAAAATCCATTGAAGGTGTAATACTGTAAATCTATGGGAAGGAGAGAGCTGTTTGACATAGTAGTTAAAGAGACCAGTCTGTTATTTAAAGGTCATGATTTCAGAATGGGTTTTTGAGTGCAGCTCAAATATGGGAGACAATAGAAAGGGAAACTGGTACAATATAATGCAGTGTAATAAAAACAGCACCACGAACTACTGCTCAAACATTATTTGAATAGCATCTCTTTGAAACATCACATCCACATCATACGCATTATTAGCACAGTTTTTCATGATATCGTGTACATCCACACTTTATTCATAAGTGTAGCTCCGTTACTCCTCACCATGTTCACTGTCATCTGCTGCAGCTAAAAGAATCAGATAAAAACACCCTTTGCCAAGGGTCAACATGTAAACATCAGTTCTAAGCACAGGTACTAAATCATTTTTAGGTTACAGTATTTTTTTAATGTACACACAGTGTTCTCGCTGTGATATTGTGCCAGAGAGATGATCAAGGTGCAGATTATGTCTCTGATGTACTGAGACTGTGTGTTGAGCTGAAACATCTCCAGCAAGATGAAGGAGATGGTGATCGACTTCAGTTCACACCGGTGAACATCCAGGGATTGGATATGGAGATGGTGGGAGCGTACAAATACCTGGGTGGGGAGGATGTTAGCAAAGCTGACATCCATCATGAACAACTCCTCTCACCTCCTGCATGAGACTGTGGAGACCTTAAACAGTTCCTTCAGCAACAGACTGATAACTCCCACCATGTAAGAAGGAGCTACCACAGGTCCTTCATTCCAACAGCTGTCACACTCTTTAACACCAGCATGACTTCATGACTTTTTCTATATGTGTTTGTGTTTGTATGTGTTTTTTCTTTTCTTATCGGCACCTATACCAACTAATCTGCACATTCTGGTACCTTCAGGCCTCAGCATCAGTATGCTTGTGTCCTTTACCTGTGTAATATCATATTTAAGTCCAGCATGTGTCAGTCATGTCTCAGCTGAGTGGAGGACGAAAGACCGATCTGCTTGGCTGTTAAAACAAGGTTAATGAATGACGAATGACACAGCAAGGA
The DNA here is from genome assembly GCA_033000465.1 of Sciaenops ocellatus. Classification (NCBI taxonomy): domain Eukaryota; kingdom Metazoa; phylum Chordata; class Actinopteri; family Sciaenidae; genus Sciaenops; species Sciaenops ocellatus. The sequence continues at coordinate 2,956,797 of CP136870.1, forward strand.
TGAAGGAGGAAATTAAAATGTGTGACTGCAGGAGCAATTTGATATATCCAGTGGACATATAATTTTACACACAAAATATAATCGTACATACACACAGGCAAAAACAGTATGCAGTATGCAGCATGTGTGCCAGAGCTGTCAGAAATAACGACACACCTGAGAGTAAAAGGAAAACTCGCCTGCCAAGGTTATTGGCACCTGGTCACCCACAAGTTTACACACACACACACACACACACCGTAGTCTGGAGATAGGGATGGGCAGCCTTGAGTAAATCAATTACGAGGTTCAGTGTCAAGTTGAAGGCCGTGAGGAGGGCACCATAACAATATCCCAGCAACGACCTGTGAATAGCAGCCACCACTAAATCAGCTCTCTGGACTGGCAGATAGCGCAGACACCTGTGGAGCAGGCTGAGGGGTCCAAAGAGGAGGAGAGGACTGAGCTGATGTCCTTGTTTGTTTGGAGAAAGAAATACTATCCCATATGCCTTAATAGGAAAAACAACCTGACGTTAATATGGCCCTTTGTGCTTATCAGGAGCAGCAGCAGTAAGGCCATTCTCCATCATTCTCTATCTCTTCCTGTCTCATTGTCTCTCTGTCTCGGTTTCTCGTTCTCACTGTCTCCCGGTATCTATATTTACATCCCCACAGAAAGCCATTTCTGTCCATCCGTTCCAGATTTAGTGGGCATGACAGCGGAGTGCAATCAGCCCAAGACTCCCCAGTGCCATGGCCCCCATTAAATACAAACAAACACTAGGTCTTAATGTCTTCTATGGTTCCCGTTGTCCTTTAAAGCACCATTGCGTAACTTTTCTACCATACAATAACAGATTTTAAATCATTTTGATGCTACACTGACTTGTAATGAGGTGAATGGTGCCTCTGTCATTCACACTTTGTGCCCCGTACGTCTGTTCTCGCTCTATGTAATGTATGTATTACACATCACCAAATATTTTACTGATTAAACTGGATCATATTTTATGGAGCAAATGTTTTCCTGATAGCTGCTGTTAGCTCAATTTGTTAGCCAGGCTGCCCAAACTGTAAGCTCAGAGCAGCGGGGGAGTGTTTGTGCCACAGGCATTTTGGACCACCAGGAAGATGAGGAGGTTTCCAGGCCCGGTGCACTGGGAAATGTGGGAGAAAACGAAGCTGGGCAAGCGGCCATTGCTCAGCAGCTTCAACAGACATAGTAACAGAGAAGACAAGACCGAAGGGGATGTGACAGAAGAACCTATGAAGAGAAAAGGAGAGAGTGCCCAAGTGAGAATGTGCTGGACAAGAGTAAATGTGGGACTGACTTTTAGTCGTTGGCAAGACCTTGGTGAACTAAAAGGCTGAAAGACAGACGCCCAGCTGGGCTGACTGCTGCTGGACTACACTCTCAGAAAAATTAGCTCTTGATAAGTGCTCTGGAGCACTTTGTATTCTCTGGAAAACCTTTTTGTCCTTAGGAACCTCTTTGGAGAACTGAACTTATTTAAGTTGCGTCTGCAGCACTTTTGATGCATTGAAGAATATTTTTATGTGTAATCTTTTTTTTCCTTTTAAATGTTCTTTGGAACACTGATTAATAGATAAAAGGTTCTTTGCAGAACCGACAAAGGTTCAGGCATCACCATGAAGAGCCACTTCAGGTTCTAACTGTGTAGTAAGTAATATTAGCTGGCTGCTATGTCTTGTGTTGTTGACGTTTGGCTGTTAGCAAAGTTACTTTGTGTATTTTTGGACCAGGCTTGTTGTTTTTTCATAATTTGAGCTCCTTAGTTCCATTTAAGGGAAATATTAATTTGACATCATATGCTGATATTTTAAATAACAGCGTACTTCCAACTTTGTGGCACCAGTTTGCAGGAAGTCCTTTCATGATTCAACGTGAAAACACACTCAGGTCCTAAAAGAAATGGTTTTCACAGTTTGATGTGGAAGAATTTGCCTGACCTCCACCTCATGCAACACCTTATGGAGTAATCAAGAGACGTGTTGCCCAACATCAGTTCCCAACTAGCAACTTCCCAAATAACAGCCATTTAGCTACCTGGCACTTAAGGCTGGCCCTGTGAGACTAGAAAACAGGCTGGATATAGCATTGAGGATCTAAATCATTGAAATAATGAATAACAAGCGAAGATGATGTTCAACAATCTTTTGTTTTAATAAGCCAGTTACTGTTATACACTGTACATTTTATTTTTCTGTGCGAGCCTGGAGAGAACTGAAAAAGCTGGCACTTAAATACAAGGCATATCACAGTTACACCTTTTTACTTTATCTGGACAGGAAACACACACCATGGTCTGATACTCTGTGCCTTGAGCTCTCAGAACACACACACACACACACACACACACAAAGTGCTCATTGTGACCGTGACCAGTTCAATGACAGCTTCCTGTTACTCTGCATCTGCTCCAATTAACTAAACCCCAAATGGTTTGACTTGAACTTGGTTTGCTGGTTTGTCATCCTGAAAGTTATTTTTGTATCCAGCATCTTTTATATAAATGGCACCATGTATGACCACATGTGGCAGTGAGGGATGATACTGTTAAGACAGATGTGGCCTTTCTTTCCTTCCTTGATCAACCATTTCCTTTGCTTTGCTTCTCTGAGCTAAATATCTCTCACTCTTTCTACACTTCCCTTCTTTCTCTCCGTCCTCAGGACTGACTGCCCTGCTCTGACGTGTGAAGCTACCCGTGGTGCTGAACCTCTCTGTTTCACTGACCTCTTTCCTGCCTGCTGCTTCCTTCCTTCTTTTACTTCCTCAGCTCATGTTGCATTTGTTGTCAGATAAATGTATATTCCCTTTTCTCTTCCTTGTTTCATTTCATCCTTCCTCTTGCAGGATACTTCTGATATGATAACACCTAAGCTCTCTCTGTGCATATTTCCTTTCCCTTTCTCTTCCTTTCTTGCTGACCACTAACACACTTTCTTAAACTAACCACTTTGTTCTGCATAGAGTTGTCTTGGTTGGTGGTGGAGCAGTGAAAAGATTCACTGTAGCATGGCACCTTGAAGATGCCATATTGCTTACTTGGAGTAAAACTCATTTCACCCTCATTACTTTCAGGCTTCAGTGTAAAACTTTATTGTTTCATCTGCTTGTTTCCGGTTGAGTAATGACGTATCAGAAGTCTGTCCAGCACCGCATGCGCCATGCAAATCTGTGTTGGAGGCGACTTATGTATTCAAGCATATTGATTTGTTTGCAAACTCTATACTGTAGACGTGGAGAGCGTGACCAACTCCCCGAGAGGGAGTTTTTGGTCCTTTGGAAAAAAGGATCAATCAGAAAGAACCGACCAAGGCCTCATTAAACAGGCTCCACTGCGCGCATATAATTACAGCAACTGATTTGCAACCAACACAAGAAGCCGTAAATTAAGGCTGTAATAATGGAAACGTGGTGTGGAAAGGAAACGAGCAACTCTCTGAGAGTTTAAACGATCCCACAGCCATCTGGTGATGATGAATGAACTCATTCTGTCCTTCAAACTGGGAGAACTGGGTTCGACGAGACAATAACTCAAAGAGACAATGTCTTCAAGCAACATTAAAACCATTTTACTCCATTCATATATGCAGTATGGCCTCCTCTGCCAATCCTATTTCAAAACAATAACTATAATTTAGAATGGCTGTGGAGTACTTGTACGTGTATCCCTCCCTCTCTCCCTCCCTCCCCTCTCTCCCTCTCCCTCTCTCTCTCTCTCTCTCTCTCGCTCTCTCTCAGTGACAGGCGTCAAAAATACCACCAAGGGAATCAGCAGCTTTCCACGCAGCCACACTCCGGCTATTGCGCACCGTCCAATGCGTAAATATCCCACAGAAAACTCATCTTTCCTCCAGACGCGGACGCAGAGCGCCGAGATGACCGCGGAGAGCGCGTCTTTTCTATCCTGATGGTCCATAGTAACCGGTGCCGGGCTGATTCGACTCTACATACATGCCTGAGAGGATTCTAGTCGGTCACCTTTGCAAGACAGCATCGGCGTAGACCTGTTTTGAGACTATAACATGAGGGAGAACATGTGGATATTTCACAGTGGCGACCATTCAAAGTGTTCTTTTTCTGTTTGGAATCAGTGGTGTTTGTGTTACGCAGCGGTGGTGTGTTTGTTGTGTTTGCCTGTCAGGACGGATGATGCCTGTCCGTCGTCTTGCATCTGTGCCAGAGACTCCGGGATAGTGACCTGCCGTGATGGGGAGGACACTGAGGTCCCGGGAGACATCCCGGAGTGGACGTCCACCCTGATACTCACGGGGAGAAACATCTCAACTTTACAGCGCGGCGCGTTCATGATCAACGGTACCGAGTTGGAAATGACAACACTCTCGCTGTCCTCTAACGGGATACAGGTTATTGAACCTTACGCCTTCCTGGGACTCCACCGATTGCATTTGCTGGATCTGAGTCACAACCAGCTGGAGTCTATCTCGGCCAGGGCTTTCCACGGGTTACTGGAGCTGCGCTCTCTTTGTCTAAATCACTCCCTTTTACCTGCGGCCACGGCGCAGCTCTCCAATGCGCTCGACACACAAAGTTTGCGCAACCTGCACAGACTGGAGTTGGCGGGAAACAGGCTGAAGTCTATACCCCTGGTGACATTAGATATCTATAATCTGCACACGTTAGTGCTGATAAATAACTTAATAGAGAGCTTCGGATGGGAAAACGTAACCAATTTGTACCAGCAGAGAAACATCCGAGTCTACTTGTCTTTAAACCCGTTTCGGTGCAACTGTGAGCTGGAGGCGTTTTATTACTGGGTGAAGAACTCATCCCAGTGCCCGGATGCGGGGCGTCTCCTGTGCAGCGAGCCGGAGGCCAAGAGGGGCATCCCCGTGGAGAGGCTCCGGAAAGAGGACGTGGATTGTATGAACGAGAACCTCGAGGCGGTTTCCTACGTGTTCCTCGGTATCGTGTTGGCTCTGATCGGGGTGGTGTTTCTCATGGTGCTGTATCTCAACAGGGGAGGCATCAAACGGTGGCTCAATAACATAAGGGAGGCGTGCAGAGACCAGATGGAGGTCTACCATTACCGCTATGAGCAGGACTCAGACCCGAGACTGGCCAACGTGGCCGTTTAACCCTGCTGAGACATCAGAGCCCTGCAGTGTGTGAGAGGGCGGTGTGTCAGTGAGGATGGAGGATGTTACAATCAAAACCAATAATATAACAATAAAAATAAAAACTCGGCCATGAACTGCAAGTGTCCCTCTCACACTGGGATATGCACAGAGCCAAAGACACTTAAGAGACTATTACTGTACATATTGTATATAAATATGTCCTCAAGACAGGAATGCTTTTCATGCATCATGTCAACTCAGTCTTGCAGCTTGTCAGACTAACTTAGTATTATTCATCTTATTAACCAAGTGACAAACATACAGTAAAGGTATATAGAATTTTTGATTTGGAAACTGCAGCCCATGCAAACTTGTGCAAACTAACTAGTCTGCATTCAGGAAACCCTGCAGGGAAAACAAGGTATTCCTGTTTCCACTGAGGAAGGGCGTGCATAATGCAAAAGGTGACTGAGAAGGGGGTCTAGGGTAGGTAAGGTGAGGCGAGGATGTTTGTTGGAGTGCCATGTTCGAGCAAGCAGGCGACGCTGAAGTTAACTGTCACGTTTAATCATGAACCACATGGCTTAAGTTACCAACCTTGACTTTATGAGCAGCCTGAATCAATAAATAACACATTTGAGCAGCAGGTCAGTTCATCAGTGAACGGGCAAAAAGATGAAGACAGAATCTAACCATGCATGTGATTGTTGTAGGCATGGAAAACCAACCAACACATTAATAAAAAAAGGTTTGATTGATTGATTGATTGATTGAGAATTTATTTGAACACAAAATAAAAGATGAACAATTAAAAACAAACAAACAACACTAAATACAAGACAACACAAAATGAAAGAACAACAAGACTCAACACTTATTTGTGTTCAAAAGGAGTGGGAAGAAGCCAAAGCTTATTAAATCCCACCCCTGCTCCCTATGTTAATTTACTATATTACTACTATAATACTACTATAGTATTACTATAATAAAAAAAAGGTCAAATAAACATGGAGAGTTAGCTGTGTTCTTTATGTCAGTATGTTTTATCGTCACTGTCAGGAAATGTTGACCTCACGCAGCATGTGCCGGACATTAAACGCAAGAAATGTTCCCATGTTCTATTTTGTAAAATGAAATTTGTAAATTTGCTGGAAGCAGATATGAGCGAGCGCACCTTCCCGATGTGACTACAGTAAGATGTCACACCGTCACCTCCGGGTTCACCAGAAAAGGTCTAGACTATCTCGTCTGCTTCTTTTTAAAGCAACAAAGAGTGCAAGGCTGGCGGAGGTCTGCACGGAGACATGCATAACAGAGAGGCATGGCAGCGTTAATCTCATCAGCACTGTGACTAATAAACCATGGAGAATGATGATCGACCTGTGAAGTCTGTATCTCTATAGCCCGGAGCTCATCAACCATCTTAACGAAAGGCCTGCATTACAATCAGAGGGATTTTTGGAACCAAGGTTAAGCACAAAATGCTGAAAAAAAGAAAGTGAGAATGTGTGTGAGAATATTCATTTAAGTCACGTGTAAAGAATGGACTAGATGAAAACAACAAACCTATAAGACCATCAGGGATTGTAACAATGATTATCTGTTTCACTAAAAAGTAACAGTTTGCCTTTATTTTTGTGTTTGTGCATGGGAACAAATGGCTGACAGAACTATCCAGAATCTCTGTGATTTCACCGGCTATCACTCGCCTGTAAATGTTAATAAATGTGGGTAAAACACACGATTTACGACAACAAGGTGAGAAATCATCTATAGTAGACTTGATATACAACTGTGTGAAGAAGTGTGATGACGAGTAGCACCAGACACTTTGATGCTCACAAATCAAATAATTAAATACTTTTAATAAATAAAAAGAAAAGGGGAGCTATAAATAAGTACTATTATTTAACACTTAATGATAGATAGATAGATAGATAGATAGATAGATAGATAGATAGATAGATAGATAGATAGATGAAACTATGTCAGCAGTATAGCTGCTTTACATAACAGCGAGACATTGTCACTTGTTATACCAGGTGACATGTCAGCATGCCATATACTGTCATCTTATATATGGAGGCTGAGGAGAGACATCTAATCATGAGGATAGCAGTGTTTAAGGATAAGACTATGTTGACTTGACCCGTTTTGACATCATACACTTTAAGTATATTCATAAGTGCTTCTGAGAAATTTCCAACCAGGCTCAAGAGCTTTAGGAGATACACATCGAGACATCCATCAGTACAGAAACAAAACAGATAACTGGAGCTCCCACTTGTGTGTGAGCGGGGATATGGAGTAGATAAGTCAGAGAAGGTATAGTAACATACCTCAAAGAACACATGGCAGCGTGTGAGAAATGTGTTATGACAGGGCCCGTAGCCATTCTAGCCATGCTCTGTAAGACTGTGCTTACATCAGCATGCTTACATGCTCACAGTGAAATGCTAACATGCAGGATGTTTAGCAGGCTTTCACAATGTTCACCATGTTAGTATGCTAGCTAATTAGCATCAAACACACATTGCAGCTGAGGCTGATGGTGATGATATTAGTTTGGCAGGTATTCAACTCAAATATTGGACAAACGGAAACCTTAAGATCTATCCTCTGGGGACCTTGAATGTCTGTACAGAATTTCATGGTATAAATTTATTTTAGCTGACAGATAGAGATTGTCATTCATAGAGCCACATCTCTAGTTTGGCTAAATGCCTCTAATTAATTTAAACAGTCAAGTGTTGATTGCAACTACCAGTAAATGTCTGTAAGGTGACATTTGTTGGGGGTAATTTTTAGAGTTTTGGGTTAGTCTTAGAAATGTGTCAGAGTCACATTTGCACCAAACAGAGAAATGACACACTATTGAACACATGCTATTTGTATGATTGATTATGACAATTAGCTGAGACTGGATAAATAACACAAGGCATCAAACAGATGAAAAACCCAAAACATAGAGACGACAATTCTCATGCAGCAGAGACAGAGAAAGAAAGAAAGAAACAAAGGAAGAAGCTCGTACTTGCTGTTTCAGCATAAGTGCTGGGATTAATGGTTCTGTACTGTACTTAAAATCTGGAAATATCTGACCTCAAAAAGTCTAGACACACACACACACATACACACACACACTCTTTGCCCTAGTCTTTATCACAATATTAATGCTAAAGAATACATAGCTTCTTATACAGTTTTACACCATATAGGTAATTAAATTGACAAAACTCTGTGTAACTGATATTTAATGATTGTGTGTAACAATCTTCAGCCTGCCTTTGCTGCTCTCTTCTCTCTCTTACCCCTGTGTGGTATCTGACGGCTGTGGTCTTCAGCCATCAGCTTTCTCTATTTTCTTGGATTCTGGGACATAAATAAAAGAGGTAGAAACAAGACAATATTCTGTCATTGGTCAAAAAGACAAGACCTAGCTTGTCTTTTCAAAGTATTCAGACTTCAACTCTGCACTCTCTTTGTTCTTCCTCCATTTTGCTACATTCTCCTCACAAATACAGCACTTGTCAAAGACATCCTCTCTGCCCTCCCTCTATCTGTCAATTCCCCTCTCTCGTTCCTCTTCATCCAGGTAAATGACTTTATCCAGTTGAGTGACTTTGTAAGGACGCGGGGACAAGGTTTAGGCTGAGCCCAGCAAAAAGGAAGGACGCAAAAAAAAAAGAAAGATAAAGAAAAGGGAAGTAGAGAAAAGATTCATTAGAGTTCTTTAGTCCAGGCACCAAATGTCCTTGCCTTATGCAAAGCGATGAGTCATCGTCTTGCTCTATATATGAACGCCTGGGAGGCCAAAGCCCAACTGCAAACTAAGGGAGATGTTTGAAATGAAGGTGAAAATATCATCTTTATTGCTGAACAGCAGAGAATTCAATCACATCTGAGCATCTGAACTTCAGGCTATTTTTTTAAAATGTCCTCCACAGGAACACTTTCACTATGATGAGTTGTCTGAGTGTGTGATGTCTCACAGACCATCAACCACTGATTGAACAGGATGGCTACCTTCACACATGCATGCATCACTAGGTGTTGCAAACTGAAGGCGCAGTGAAGCCACTGTGGGCGAATGTAAGTAAATGTTTGCTGCTCTCCCCAGGTGAAATTGGCATCCTCGGAAGCAGGATGTGAGAAGTTCATGATGTGACATATGGAAATGTGCTAGTTTGTAGTCTGATTACGGGTTATTGATTGCTGGATGTGCCATGGCTGCTGCCTGGAGATAAGATAAGGGGTTTGGCACTGCAGGAGAGGTGAAGGAGAAGTGTTGTGTGGGCAGGAGGAGGTCACAGGTCACATCTGTCTGTTAGACAAAGCTTAAGAGGTCCAATAGCAGAGGATGGATAATGTTTCAGAGTAAACCTTATATACTATGAGCTGAGAACATTTTGAAATTACATCTCCATTGTGTGTGCTAATGTCTTTGTCTGCATTGTGTTGGGATCAAATTTGATGTCTATTTCCCTCCTATCAATATCCTACACAAAACAAGCAGGCAAGACTTCCTCTTGCATCTCAAAATACACAGTAGAACATAAATCTTGAGCACACTGTCACAGCAACCGGAAATTTATTGCAGCTTTGATTCAGCGTTAACAGAAATGTTCACGAGTAGGAGAAAGAGACAGCAGCTGTTAATATGGATGAAAAAAGGGGTCAATGGAGGACACGTCATGGCGTACAAATACTGAATCATTTGACATTGCTTTTTGTGGCTCCTCTGCACTGAGTATTACAGTATGTCACGGAGTGGAGGAGCAGGGGTCTAAAGAGGCGCAGAGGACTGAAAATTAAAAGTTTCTTTCCTTGATCACCTAAATATTTAGAAAGTCAAAACCCAAAGAAAAGACCTCCAAAACTTCAATAGTTTTTGATTAATGATGTGTGTCCCAGCTAATACTACATTTTTAAAACCTGATATCAATACTGATATATCTACAAAAAGTGAATATTAGCAATGTATCTTTTTTACTCATTTACTTACTGATTTATTTACTGATCAGATATTTCCTGATGTGAATATTAACTTATTTGAGACTGAATTTATTGAGGCAAAGTTTTGTACAGCTGTTTTATGTTAAAATAAATAAATAAAAAATACTGAAACTTAGCGCACTGTACTGTATATCAATCAATATTCCACAATACAGAGTAAATAATGAAAGATCACAGTGCATTCTGGGTAAATATGCTCCTCTAGTGTCTTGTACATGTCTGTACATTACATTATATTTGGTCATTTAGCTGACACTTTTAACCAAAGTGACAATCAAGGTACAGTGCGAAAAGGACATGTTAGTGCAGCAATAAGTACTGTGACAGTTGTAGAGGGGGATAGATTTAGCATGTCCTCTCAGAAGAGCTGGAGGTCTTAAGGAGGTTTTTAAAGGTAGAGAGGGACGCCCCTGATCTGGTAGGAACTGGTAGTGCATTCCACCAACGGGAAACAACAGATGAGAAAAGTTTGGATTGCCCTGAGCGAACTGGTGGCAGAGCCAGGCGTTGCTAATTGGCAGAGCACAATGGTCGGGAGGTAACATATGCCTGTATAAGGGCATTCGAGTAGGTGGTAAGGCAAGCTATTTCAATTTAATGTGGACTGCTACAGGTAGCCAGGGGAGCTTGATGAGCAGTGGGGTAACATGTGACCTTTTGGTCATGGACCTTTTGATCCTTTCTGGATCATCTGAAAAGGTTTCACTGTGCAGGCTTGACCACAGCCTGTATCAGGAGTTGGGTAGCATGAAGTAGGTAAGGCCTGATTTTTCTTATGTTGTGAAATGCAAAGCTGCATGACTGGGCAACTGAGGCAACGTGATCAGAGATGGTTAGTTGGTCATCGATCATGATAGTTTCTTGCTGTCCTGGTAGGGGCAAGACATAGGGAGTCAATTTTGATGATGATGTCATGGTGTATAGTAGGTTTGGTTGGGAGGACCAGCAGTTCAGTTTTTGAGAGGTTCAGCTGGAGGTGATGAACCCTCATCCATGTAGATATGTCTGAAAAGCATTCAGAGATCCGTGCACAGACTGAGGGATCATCAGGTTAAATTGACAGATAAAGCTGTGTGTCATCTGCATAGCAGTGATACGAGAAGCAATGCAAGTGGATAATCAGTCCCAGAGAGGTGGTGTAAATAGCAAAGAGAAGGGGCCCCAACACCGAGCCCTGGGGGACCCCTGTGGTGAGGTGGTGAGATGTGGACAACTGTCCAAGCCAGGATACGTTGAACGAGTGCCCTGTGAGGTAGGATTCAAACCAGGAAAGAGCTGAACCAGAGATGCCCATGCTCACTCTCCCTCTCAGTCCTTGAACGGTTGATTTCACAGAAGTCCAGTCAAGATCTGATTTCAGATTTTGGAGGATTGAACTTGAGGTTGTCAGCAATTTAACTGCTGCTGAGACACACACAGCTCTAAATGTGTGTCACAGAAGAAAAAGAGTTGGTCATTTGTCAGTTATCATGTTTACTTTAAATGAAGCAGCAGCTTTCCGGACCAACCTTAATGACTCATTATCAGTGTGCACCCCCACAAATTTCCTTCCAGTTTTAATTGTTAGAGTGCAGGCTTGGGGCGCCTAACAAGTTCTTATGAGATTAATTAAGCTTAAATTTGAACAGTAAAAGGTTTGTTTGTTACAGGCAAGGTCATTAACTGGCATTCAGTGGTAATGTCATCATAAAGGGAGCTCATTAGAAAAACTCCCAGGAGTCAAAGGCCTTTTGTCTGGGGTCACACTGTCCTGTTTGGTGATAAATGCACCTCAGGGAATACTGTACATTTGGTATGTCATCATTTCATTTGTTGACTTACTTCACCCATCCAAAGCTCACACATAGTCAAATGAGATCAGTAAAAATCTGAATTATGAAAATAATGAATCAGTCTCAGCTTATAGCTGCACTGCTGCACTCAGTATTTCAATTTTCTACTCTTCAGTGTGATTACAAACCATGGGAACTTACACTGAAGTCTGATATTGTGAGCTTCTGTCTGGCCCCTAAGCTCATAGGTCACGTGGGTTTTGACAACTTCAAATCTCAGGCCTGGGTTTTGATTCATCGTGGACTGTGTTGGCTCGTCGATTGGCCTTTGACCAATAGAACAGATTTTGTGTTAATCAGGTGTACAGGTGCCTCTAATCTATACACTAATTAAACCCATTGACTTGCCTGTCAATTTCTAAAATGAACCAGCGTGTGGAAGGAGCTTATGAGAAACATACAGAGACAGCGTTCTGACCTTAATCTCTCGCTGTAGGACAAACATTAGTTCATCAGATTTCACATGTTAATTCCAATCAAGCTCTTTCCTGTCAGCGAGGGCTCAGCTGCTCATTTTGGATCAGATAAATCATTTAACAAGGATCATTAATATCCCTTACATCCCAGGTTAGTGGAATGATTGAGAAGGTAACGCTGATGCGCAGGATACGACACAGCACTGCTGAAGTGATCCAAACTCACAAGTGAGAACTCAAAAATCTGCTGCTTCTTTATCTATCACAAAAATATCTTCCTGATGACCTTATGTCACCGTCATTTCATAAAAACCTTACAGCACTTTTTACAAGTTGCTGTCTACTGTACTGAAAGCACCTCAGCAGCTGCCGCGCTGCTAAGAGGTATTAATTAAGCTTTTTTACTGGCTGGGCTGTCCTCTCAAGGACAACCAGAAAACACTCTATCAATATGTGGATGAATAATTGGATGTCTAAGGTGTACAGTTATTGTGGACCTATTATGGCATGCTCAGCAGGAAATCTTCAAAGCAGGATATCGCTCATCTTTTGTCTCAGTTTGAAGTCGAAGAAGAAAAACTGTTTATGAATCTTTTCAGTCATTTCATTTATGACTACAGATGAAATTCTCATCTAATGTGAGAAATGTGAGAAATACTATTTATTTTCACAGATCTGCACTGTGCTTGTGCTTCTAAACAGAATTACAGCTCTACATTTCTTACTTGTAAATCATTTACTTATTTTGGTGGTGGTATGTTGGGGAAAACCACCCACTGTGACTTCACACACACACACACACAAATATCAATACATTATTTTGAAAGCAATGAAAAAGTAGAAAGCATATAAAAGACTTATAATAATTATTCATCTTAATTACCAAATGTTTAGTGCTCATTAAATCCCATTCCCATTAATCACACCCTCATCAGGCTGTAACTCCAGCTAATTAGCTGCCAGTGAGTCAGTCTGAGCAGCATGAATACATGATGGGCAGCCTCTCATTCAAATGGCTGTGAAAAAAAATGCAGTCTCAGCAGTTTGAATATTTCATGCTGTCCTTCAGTGAAGAGAAGCCGCTGATCGGCTGACCGGTCATAACATTGACCAGTTACCTCAGAGAAAACAAGCATCAGCTCTGACAACCTGTCTGTCACAAGCATCCAAAGAGCTCTTTCCTCTCAGCATAGAATTCAACTTCCAACCTGCACCACAGGACAAGCCATTACAGTACAACTTTTTTTTTAACCCTAACCCATTTATATTTAAAAGGTTTTGTCACAGTGGTTTCATGTCTTTACCTCTCTTGGAGCCTGTACATCCTATAATATTAAACTGACACGTACAGCTCCAACATTGCTCTGCAGAAGAGCACAACCTTATTATGTCATCCGGTGCGCATTTGAGGGCACGCTAACTTTTTTGCACCACTTCACTATTAAAAATCTTTACTGCTACTGCCCTCCTGTGGACACTCGGCTAAAATGCAGCCAAACAAAGTCGACTGGCATGTATTTTAATTTGTGTAGGTAAGAGCTAAGCAAGCTCATGGTTGTATTTAATCTGATTTGTCTTGAAAAAGTGCTGATAGAGTCGTTTCATCAACTGGGTAATATTATTATCCTTACTTCTTCATGTATTTGCCATGATGTCTAACTGTTCTGTATTACAATCTACACCAACGCCAGAACACATGCATTCATTGTCATTTCAGCCATATACAAGGACCATGGTGCTACATGAAACATAAAACATAGTGGACTACATTAAAGTGCACACATTACAACACAAAATACAACAAGTGCTACATAAAGTGCTGACACTGCATTTAGTGCAGTATGTTAACAGCCTTGGCGGTGTATGTACACCCTTAAAAATTAAGTTCCAGTTAGAACCTAAAGTGGTTCTTCATGGTGATGCCATAAGGAAACCTTTTTCAGTCTGCAAGGAACCTTTTACCCTTTCAATATGGTAGGCATACAGCAGCCGTTAGTTAAAGCTATATGTACTTCAGGTTCACAAAAAAGATGTTCAAACTGTTCCTTTGTTGGCTTTTATCAAAACAGAGCACATTGCTGCAAAATCAGTATTCCAAAGAACCTTTAAAAGGAAAAAAATAAGATTACTAACCACAAAAAGCTTCTTCAAAGCACCAAAAGTTCTGCAAACTTTTTTGCATTCAGCTCCTCCAAAGAATTGTAAACAGCAAATAGAATTCTTAAAGATTAAAAATGTTCTCCAGAGAACTCAAAGTGCTCCAGAACATTTATTGAGAACTTGTTTTTCTGAGAGTGTATGTATAGTATGCTACATATGGATACATACAGTATGATTATAGTGGCTGTATATAGTAGAGAGGTAGATGAATAGAATTCAACAGCAGCAGAGATTTGCAAGATTCTGCAAGGCCCAAAATATTTAATCAAATATTTCAAACGTCTGAAGAACCGATCTTTCAGGGAGAAGGGGAGAGATGAGGATTGATAAAGGCTGATAAAGCAAAAGTTTCCTTTTATCAACATACACCTGTATTATTAACTATAATATAAACCTGTAGTGTGTCCGTTGCCGTGGCTCCTTTTTTTTGCCACACTCATCAGTTACAGAAACATTACTCATTTGAGAAAAGATTAATAATGATAATGAGGATGAAGTCTAAACAGTAAAAGGTTTTATTTCTTACAGACAAGATCCTTTTTAACCAGAACCCCATGGATGAGTCTCATTGGGAAAGTTCTCCAAGTCAAAGAGTAAGGAGGGCATTGTGTTTTCTAAAGACAGTTATCTGGTGATGAAAGCATATATATTATAAAATACATACATACATAGTATATCTGTCAGAGTCAGCGTACAATAGCAGGTAAAGAGCGTGGTGGAGTGCCATGTGTGCTGACTGTAATGTCCCCAGATAAACGTGATTATATCAAAAGTTTCACACGTCAATTTCACAGAACAGAACACAAGTGCTTGTTTTATATCCATTACCTTGGAGTGAAAAGAATCATAAATCAACGTCAGGATTAAAGAAATGTAGATCAGGCAGTTTAGGTGCAGCCATAAATCATAGATACTGCGAGTTAACAGCAGGAGAAGTTTGTTAAATCTGATTCTCACATAAAAGTTTCACACATAAAAAGTTAGTGATTTGTGGTAAAACCTGATATATATATATATATATATATATATATATATATATATATATATATATATATATATATATATATATATATATATTAAAGATATTTTTTGGCCTTTTCAAGCTTTTACTGTACAGAGATAGCTGAAGAGTGACAGGAATGCGGGGAGAGAGAGATGGAGAATGACATGCAGCAAATGGCCTCAGGTCGGACTCAAACCCTGTGTGCAAGGACCGAGCCCCTGCACACGGGGCGGACCCTCCACCAAGCGAGCCAAACGACACCCCAAAACATGATATTTTGACAATGAGTTTCTTTTTTTTATCAGCCAACTCTTTGACAAAACGCGTGCTATAAGTCACTATGCAAGAGCCCTGAAACTCTGAATTTACTGTTTGGAGGTCTTCTATTCACAGTTGCAATTCACAGAGGGTTTCTCAGTCTTGCCTTATCAGGAGCCTGTAGTCCAGGCATCTATTTTTACCCAATAACCTACATAAATCAGAGCCCAGCCCAGACTCATAAGTTCTGTCCCGGTGCAAATCATCAAGTCAGGGTTTGTCATGGGTTAGCCAAGGTCAGAGTACTATTCAAACATTGATTGACTCAAACACGCAATACAGTTGCACATGAGAGAATCCAGAGGACATTAATTATATCATTATTTCTTGACACTTTCATGAGATTCCCTTTGGAATTTACAACTTGCATTCATTATATTATCAAAAAGGACATGATGACCCAAGACAAAAGGCTCGTGTCCCCTCAGAGTCTCTCTAATGAGTCTCAGTTGTGACGGCATCACAGGGGAATGATGCTTAATGACCTTGTCTGTAAACAAACAAAACCTTAAACCTTTTGCCTAATTAATCTTTTCCTGCATTCATTAAAAATGAAGGGAGAAATGAAGGTAAATATTTCAGAGAGACATTACATTTTGAGAAAAAAAACTCACACTTCATCATCACCATCAAATAGCCATCCTTCCTTTAAACCCTCATTACATGAAAGCTTAATTTTACAGCCCTCTGTATTAAACAAATGTGCACACAGTATTCTGATGAACATGAAGTGATATTATAGCAGCAGATTAGCACAGTTCATTCACTTACAGTAGTTTTAGAGTGCCTTTTACATTCGAGATAATTAATCATGGATGCTTACTCATAATTTTGCCAGTTTAGATGCAAAATGCTCACTTCTCACCTTCCTTACATCTTTCCAAAAGAGACCATTTTAGCATTGAATAAAAAGCCCTTTTTTTAAACTTAGATTGTTTCTCTGACTGTAAATCTTTGAGTAGAGACAACAAGTGTTAACTGTCTGACAACATTATGTTGTGGTTTTGTTAAAAAGTAAGATGTCTTTAGTTTTTCCAGAGACAGCTGTTATATCGCTCTTTACAAAGAGAAAAGTTCACATTAAAGTAACACAGCTGCTGGTCTACCAGTG
Source organism: Sciaenops ocellatus (assembly GCA_033000465.1). Taxonomy (NCBI): domain Eukaryota; kingdom Metazoa; phylum Chordata; class Actinopteri; family Sciaenidae; genus Sciaenops; species Sciaenops ocellatus. The sequence continues at coordinate 2,973,743 of CP136870.1, forward strand.
CCTAACATACATATAACATATTAAATAATTTCTTTGTCAGTGTTTCTGCTATCATTTAGTTTGTAGTCTCATATCACCCTCTGGCCTCGGGGACACAGATTTTAAATTTGGGAGAAGAATTTGTTGGGGAGAAAAAGTTGGATTTGTGAATCCCATCTGGATTGTTACTAGCTCACATTTACTCACTGTGGTGACCACACAAAGATCTGGACATAAAGTGCATTGAAAAGTTCCAGTGTGTATAATTTATTGGCATCTAGTGGTGAAGTTGCAGATTGCAACCAACTGAATAACCCTCACCTCATTGTTTCGTTTTAAGCATGGAGAATAAACTACAGCGGCTTTGAAACTCATGAAAATCACAAAAGGTTCTATGTAGAGCCAGTATTTGGTTAGTCCCTTCTGGGCTGCTGTAGAAACATAGTGGGTCAACATGGTGAACTCCATGGAAGATGACCCGCTCCCTCTGTAGATATGAAAACCTCATTCTAATGTAATATAAAAATTATGAGTCTTATTTTCAGGTGATTAAACACTAATGAAAATCAATCATTGCTATTGCCTCCTATATTTTTATCACTTTTATACCACATTTCAGGGGCAATAAAATACCATTGGTTGATTGTGGTTAATTTTTCAGGTTGTTTAGAAATATTTCAGTCTTCAATGAATGCCTTTAACTTTGTTGATTCTGCAGCGCATCGTGTGTCCAGTGCAACAGACTAACTAAAAGTGAACACAGTCTAAAGTTTAAAGTGCCATTAAGCCTTTGATTGTTTGTCGCACTTAGCCGACTAATTATAGAAGTGCAGCATCAGAAAGGGCATTAATTGTGTGTAGGGCTGAGCTTGCTGGCCTATCTACTGCAGCCCTTCAGGGAAGAGATGACTATTAGATAATTAGGGGGTTTACTTGAGCTTTTAAAAAACACTAATGACTCATTAAAATCAGTGTACAACCCTACACATTACAGTTTTAATTGCAAGTGTGCAAAACGTCCTAATGGATGCAGATGAGATTAATTAGGCTTAAGTCTGAACAGTTAAAGGTTTGTTTGTCAGAGGCAGGCAGTCATTAACCAGAATCTTTTGGTAATGACATCACAAATAGGGGTCATTAGCAGAGTTCCCATGAGTCAAAGAGGAAGGAGAGGATCCTTTGTTTGGGGTCACCGTGGTGATAAAAGTCCTCCCCGGGAATATTATTCTGTCAATATTGTTACATTTATTTCAAGTTTACACAAAGTTAGGAAGATTTGAACAGTCTTGTGTGGCTGTGTGTGTACCAATCACTGATCTCTGTGTGCATAGTCAGTCACTTAGTATTGTATTTTTATTAGTCAGGGTTGAGACCAAGGATGCTAGAACAGGTGATCCTACCGTTGTGAAATTCAAATTACCGCTTTGATCATTTATTGGCTGCCTAGTTGGACCATCAATCGTATTTCAAGAAGCCACGACAAAATCAAATAATGTGTTACTGTACTGTCCCTCCAAATGTGAGACTGCAAGATCTGCTAATAGATGCATGTGAGATTAATAAGACGATGATTTAAACAGTAAAAGGTTTGTTTGTTATGAGAAGGATCATTAACCTGCCTGGGTGATGAAATCACAAACTGGGTTCATTACAAAGACTCCAAGGTGTCGCATGCAGGAGAAAGTTCTTTAAGCGCCTCCTCAGAGAGGATGATGCATGAGATGTTTGTTTGTTTTTCACTCACAAGTTGTTCTAGTATAAAGATTTCAGGACCTGAGTTCTTATTAAGATCAGAATAGCACATCAAATATCTGAAAAGAAATAGTTTGTGATGTTCTAACCCTTAAGGCAAAGGCCATTAAAACCAGTTCAGTAGCAGTGAATACATCTTTACCTGATGTCTTGAGGACATCTCTCCTGTTGGTCATAGAGCACCATCTCTAGTTTTGTGAGACCTGAACTTAAAAAATCCTTCAGGTGTTTGAGGTGGACATCAACAGTCAATTAACCCCATCTACAGTATCAGTCAATTTCTGTGTTGGGGTACAGAAATGTACAAATATTATAAATATTACAAAACATTTATGACAGAAATACTGACAAAATAAGTAAAATGGCTCTGCAGTCTCACTGAAACTGGACTCCCACCCAGGACAGTAAAATCAAGACTGCCTGTGGCCCTGAAGACATCTCAGCATCAAACTAGCACTCCTCCATCCATTTTCCATTACTACTTATCCTCATCAGGGTCATAGTGGGGCTGGAGCGGATCCCTGCTGATTTAGCGCAAGAGGCAGGGCCCACTCTGGACAGTCACCACTCACATTCACACCTACAGCCAATTTAGAGTCACCAATTAACCTGTGAAGTTCATGTCTTTGGACTGTGGAAGCCTGAGTACCCAAAGAGAACCCATGCAGACATGGGGAGAACATGCAAACTCCACACAAAAAGGCCCCAGAGAGAGGCAGAGGTTCAAACCAGGAACCTTCTGTGAGGCGACAGTATTGACCACTGCACCACGTGCCGCCAAACAACAGTTATATTATATTTAATATATATTTGTTAATAAATGTCTTATTAAAAGGCACAGTGAAAAGAAAACAGTCATTGTATGACAACAATCTGAATGATGAATGTTGTCCAATGAAAATAAAGGTTTGTTTTAGTCACTAATATTTGAAAAGACAATGATAAAACTGGCCTATATTTGAAATACAGTGTATGTAAATATAGCTTATTTTTGTTCCAATCCTTTATGATTAGGTTTTATTTTTATTATTTATTGGTTTATTATTTATACTTGGTATGTTTTCCTGCTCTTGCGATAAAGTGTAATGATAATGAGGTGCTTAGAATCACAAAGCAATGATTACGTATTTGTTTTGCAAGACAATACACTCTCTATGATCAGTGATAGGGCAATGCATTTTTCATACAAATTATTCTTAATGATAAGACTGTAGGTTATCTCTGGAGATCAGTAAGGAAGGTATATTGTCTACTGTACACAGGGCAGCCCTGCAGACATTCAGTGGCTGCTTGAGCCATCGTACGGAGTCACACTCATGAAATAGTGTCAGCATAGCAGGTGAGCCAGGAACACTGTATTCTGTTGCTTCCTTTACCTAATGATATTAATACATTATACTGAGTGTATATGTGTTCATTTGAGGTATGTTATGAGATGTGATAAGTAATAAGAGGTGTTCTCTTCCTCTTTTTCAGACTGCAGAGCTTTTACACACTGTGAAGCAGACAGTCTGTGGATTTCAACTATGTCTTTTCTCAGGACTGTTTTGAACGACTCCGTCATCATTCATCCTCCAGGATTCTATATCATCGGATTTGAGACATTCCCCTACATCAGTGTCTACATCATCTTCCTAACATTTGTCTATGTGGTTACACTAGTGTTCAATATTTTATTGATCTACATAATTGCCCGTGACCACTGTTTACACACTCCAAAGTTTCTGGCTGTGGTCAACCTTGCAGTAATCGATGTACTCTTAAACACAAGCACTATTCCCAGCATGATCAAGACATTCCTCTTTAAGGATAACTTCATTCCATTTAACCTCTGTCTGTTACAAATGTATGTCTACTACTCTGTTATATCTCTGGAGTCATATGCACTCGCTATACTTGCCTATGACCGGATGATTGCAATATGTTTCCCTTTGCGACAGAACTTATTCAACACAGTCACGATCATGTCCTGTATTGTCGCCGTGACTTGGATTTACAGTCTGGGAAGAGTAGCATACAGCACCATCATCATGACTCGACTGTCTTTTTGTAATTCTGTCAGAGTGTTCAGTTATTTCTGTGACTATGCTCCTGTGTTTAGACTCGCCTGTAATGATTACACACTGCAGTGGTCTGTGGCTTCAGCTTCTAGCATGGTGAATCTGATGGCTCCATTTTCTTTCATAGTCCTCTCCTATGGCAGCATCCTGGTGACTGTGTTCAGGATGAAATCAGTAAGCAGTAGGATGAAAGCTCTGGCAACTTGTGTGGAACATCTAGTCCTTGTTGCTGTATTTTACATTCCTATATTTAGCATTTTTTTGGTCGGGCTTTATGTGCGATCCATTGACCCGGACCAGCGTGTGCTGAGTCTGTCACTGGCCTCTTGCATCCCACCCTGTGTCAATCCTATTGTCTATTCTTTAAAAACCAAAGAGATTAAAACCAGAGCCCTGGCACTGGTACACAGAATAAAAATAAGTGCTTGACCGTGTGTAGTAAGGCAAAAGAGGCCTATTTTACTGATGATTGTGTCTGATTCATCAGCATTTAAAAGCAGCCACAATTCCAGATATGTCATATAATGTCTTCCGTATCATTCAATAATGTGTTTTTTCTTCATATTTATTTCATTTGATGTACTTCCACTATTTAAACACTGACCAAATTCAGCAATAAAATGCAGTACATTTCCTGATTAGTTTTGTGATTCATTTGTAATTGCTAACATTTGGTTGTAATTATATAATATTTGTACATTTGACTCTTATCTGTTACCTGAAAAACCCCTATATGAAACACTCCATGACATTTATTTCTGTATCTTACATTTACAGTATATATTATTATTATTATTATTATTATTATTATTATTATTATTATTATTATTATTATTATCATATATATATAGTCAGCTTCATCAGGGCTGGTCGCTGGCACAAGCGGGTTATGTGGTTGCTTAGGGCCACGACTGCTAGGGGGGGCCACACATTAACTTGGACTAATGTTGCCTGCTCCTCACTTTGTACAGTGTTAAGTTGACTGACTCGGTCAGAAGCTGCCAACTCTCACGCAGTGACCATTAGACCCACGCAATTTTCACGTGCTCTCATGCCACACGTCCAACAACCTACAGATTCAGATTTGTTGCTTTCCTCCTGGTGGTCTGAAGTGCTGCACGGTGCTGCTGGTCTGTCTCTCTGCTGTCTGTGTCCTGTCTGTCTCTCTGCTGTCTGCGTCTGTCAGCAGCGTCATGCTGCAACGTCATGAGTTATCAATTAATTAAAAATATGTGTTGTCATTTTGAGACTGGGTTTGTAAGGTTTTGTCAACATGAGAGAACAGGTCTGACACGGAGAGTCCCCTGTTGTGTGTTGCATGTGAAACAACGACTCTGTACTCTGTCTGTACTTGAAGTTTAGCTGTATAAACAGCTTCATTCAGCATCTCTTCCTCCCCTCTGGCACCGTGAGTCACTTTGGTTACAGAGACGCCCTGAAACTTTAGAATGATTCTCGATAAAATCATGAATAGCTTGATTGCTCCTCAATGTTGAAATCTTGTATGATAACATAAGTGTACGTGACAATTCTCAGGCCAAATAAAAGGGAAGCTTCAGAGCCCCCTCCCTCATGAAAATATAGAATTATTAAAGCTTCCAGGGTTCATTACATGACATAGAAGGCATGGCCCTCCATATGAAAAGTTACAATTTTATGTTTATTTCTGGTTCTTTAAAATGATGCAGGAGAGACGGAATGAACTGTATTTATTTAAAATGTAATTCTATTACTAACTATCTGCAAACTAAATTAATTTTAGCTTTTTTTTTTTACTTTTTTAAAAGGTATAAAAGTAAACTTAGATCATACAATACTGCTATAGACACAGGATGGATGAATATTATCTACAACTACTTAACCAGTTCAGTGAAGTACTCAAAGAAAATATGAGCAGAATAATAACTGAAATGCATAAATGTACCTGATTTTGTCTCTTACTATGAAGTGACCCAGCAATTGGAAGAAAAACAGTTAAAAGAAACTATCAGGCTAAAAACAATGTGCAAAGTTTAGAAAAATACAAAAGTTTAGGTTCATGAACAACATTTGGAAGGAGCCCGTTGAGCTGGAAGTACCCACGTCACTGCACATCTTTCATGATGAGCAATAAAAGAATAACAAATAAAATATTTACTGAAAGAATACCTTTAAACCCAGCTTTAGAGATCTACAGTCACAAGAAGAGATTTACCTTATTAGTTATAAATGAATGCACTAGAGCCAGGCCTGTGTCATCTGTAGATTTAAAAGACTTATTTGCAGGAAACAAAAGCACTTTTTTTTTATTTCCAGGTAATTATGTATGTTATGAATATTATATTTCTGCCATGTTCTTTAAGTTTAAATGTTCTTTCTGCCATGGACCTTTAAGTTTAAAGTCTGAAAAGAAGTTAGTGATTGTAAGAATTTATAAAACAAAGCAGAAATAGGCAGATAGAGCTTAAACATGTCATTTGATTCAACAAAGGCGGTAAGAGGGCACTTGGTGGCGTATCAAAGGAAAGTCTGTTTCTCAGTTGCGTCACTTTGAGAGGAGGTGTAATCTGAATGAAATGACAGAATGTACAGTCATCCATTTTTAATTGTTTTTTTCTCTAATAGGTGCAACTGAGATTAATTAGTCTGACGTTTAAACAGTAAATGGTTTGTTTGTCTGCTAAAGTCAAGGTCATTAACCAAAATGCTCTGGTGATGGCTTCACAAACTGGGCTCATTAGAATCATTTTGTTTTGACTCAACAAGGCCTGATTAATGATACATACATCCACAGGGATCATAATGCAGTAAGTGAGTCATTACATGTGTTTGTCACTGTCTGTTAACTTTGTACAAACACAGTTCATCGTACGTGTAGTTCCCGCAGTATAGTGTTTCATGAAAATGTCACAAAAGTAAAAAAAAAAAAAGGCTGTACATCGTGAAATTCATGAAATTTCTTCGTACCTCCTCCACATTTTCTGAAAACAAACATAACTGTTGGAATGAAACAGAGATCACTGTGGCTGATTCTCAGTTCTCTCTGTCTGCTGTCTGTTAACGAGAGGTCATGAAGGTCATTGTGGAATTAGTACTCTCCCACAATGAGGCATTAACTAAGAGTACAAATTGTACAAGATGATAATTCAGTGTTATAATTGACTCACACTCAATATCATCACCATTTTAGAAAATTCAGGAATTTAGGAATTTAAGCAAACAGCTTAAAAATTAGCACAAATTGTTGTGTTTTGTCTAATGTAATGCATAAAAACAGTGAAAGTGTCGATTTGTTTTATATCTTGTTTCCCATATCATGAGTAATTTGATATTTGAAAAAATAGTCTTACTAAGATTTTAATAATTATGATGATGGTTCAAGTTGTATCACTCAGCCTACATTCTTAATTTAGAGAAAACAACTGCAAATATCCACCACAATCACAGAAAGGTTTAGACCATCAGCAACAAAGCTAGACAGTGACGGCGAGCAAAATGCAATTCAAAGATTATTTACACTGACTTTATGTTTGTCTTTTATGGAACTTTGAACAGTGAAAGCAACGTGTCTTTATTCTTGATCCATCATCTTTTATTTTATGTTACTAAGCTTTCATTTTAAATGTTTAGTCAAATAAAAATGATGCTGTTAATGTATGAAATTTCATATATGTCCAAGAACCAAATTAATTTAATTGATAAGATATTGCACAGTGACTTTGTCATTCTCACTTCAAGGTTGACTGATCTCTAGAGATCACTCAGAGAGTATATCTGCCATCATCCACAGATCATACACGCAGCCGTCTGTAGGCTGTTTCAGTCACCATCACGAGTTAGTGCTAAACGATTCTTCACAGAGAGTCAGGTAAGCCTTACTGACACATTAATCTGTGATTTAAAAACATTTTAGTAACTTATACCAAATCCCTTTTTTTATTTGAAGGCCTATATTAGTTTCCTAATCCATCTGTTCATGCTGTTTATCATTTATCAGAGAAATTTGCTTCTTTGAAAATTGAATCTCCACTTTCAACTGCATGACTGCTGTTGATAATGTATTAAACATCAAAGGTTAAAAAGTAACAAATACTTTAAGTAGTTTTTGAGTAGAATACTTTTATATTTTTTAACCACTAGAAGTTTACTTAATGTAAGCGTAGATTTTAAGTACTTTTCCCATAGAATAACTGCTTGGTTTCAGAATGGCATAAAAATTGTGCATGTTATGTATTAGCCTTTATAGAAGTTCATGCTATATTGTAAATTATGATATGATCCACTTGTTCTTTAGACTGGAGAGCTTTAAAGCAGAGGCCGTGCTCTGACAGTCTGTGGATTTCAACTATGTCCTTTCTCAGGACTGTTTTGAACGACTCCGTCATCATTCATCCTCCAGGATTCTATATCATCGGATTTGAGACATTCCCCTACATCAATGTCTACTTCATCTTTCTAGCATTTGTTTATGTTGTTACAGTGCTGTTCAATACTTTGGTGATCTATGTAATTACCTTTAATCATTGTTTACACACTCCAAAGTTTCTGGCTGTGGTCAACCTTGCAGTAATTGATGTCATCCTAAACTCGTGCACTATTCCCAAAATGATAAACATATTCCTCATTAAGGACAATTTCATTCCATTCAACTTATGTTTGGTACAAATGTTTGTCTATTATACTTTTGGCACTCTGGAGTCATATGCACTCGCTATACTTGCCTATGACCGGTTGATTGCAATTTGCTTCCCTCTGCGACAGAATTCTATCAACACAGTACGGAGCATGTCGTGTATTGTCGGCCTGACTTGGTCTTTTGCTCTGGGAGTAATGGCATTTGCAACAGGTATCATGACTCGACTGTCTTTTTGTAATTCTGTCAGAGTGTTCAGTTATTTCTGTGACTATGCTCCTGTGTTTAGACTCGCCTGTAATGATTACACTCTGCAGTGGTCTGTGGCTTTTTTACTCACACTTTTGCTACTTGTAGGACCCTTTATTTTTATTGTTCTGTCTTATATCAGCATCCTGGTCACTGTGTTCAGGATGAAATCTTTAGACAGTCGGGTGAAAGCTCTGGCCACTTGTGTTGAACATATCATCCTTGTTGCTGTATTTTACATTCCTCTCATTATCATCTTTATTATTGGGTTTTATCTGGGAGCCATTGACCCGGACCAGCGTGTGCTGAGTCTGTCACTGGCCTCTTGCATCCCACCCTGTGTCAATCCTATTGTCTATTCTTTGAAAACCAAAGAGATCAAAATTAGAGCCCTGGCTCTGGTACGGATGAATAAAATTGGAATTGACCAACGTAAAAACAAACCTTGGAGAGTTAATGAAATGTTGCAAAAATCCAGGCTCTAAACATTTGTGTGGGTCAAAAGCCAAAAGGACTCCTTTCTATATTAAAGTTTTTGGTTTAAACAGATTTAATAAGCTGCACTATGATTTATTATTTGATACTTTCATTGTTCATTCATCACTAATCGGTTGGTTTCTTAACAGACAAAAACAGTCAGAATATCCTCACAGAGATCTTTTTGCTTTAAATGATTTCTTCTCACCAGTGATACTTTACACGCTTGTGTCCCATCTGGATGTTTATTTGAGGTTATTCAAATAATTAATTTTACAATTGTTCCTGCAGTTTTGTTGTATTCAAATATATTATGGTAAGTGTGCTAAATGTGGAGCATGTGATGAATAGATTTAATGATAATTTTAATTACATTGCAGAATTTAACTTCCATTTTTCAGGCTGCTTAAAATACTCAGCAATGTTGTATTTGACTGGATGTTCCTCCTTGAAGTTATTGAATTGTTACTCTATCAGGGCAACCATCAGCTTTCAGATCAGCTGATACTCTTATTTCTGTTTCAAACTTTAACAATTTATCTTCCACCAGTTTGTGATTCCATGTGTCTGCTGTCTGGTATCATGTGACATCACCATGCAGACGCGTTCATAACATAACATAAACAGGTGCAACTATTTCAGAGTTATACCTGTTTATGTTATGTTATGTTATGTCATGTTATGTTTCTTATGTTTTATGTACTGAATTACTAAAATTGGGTAAAGATTATAGTCTGTTAGATATTATGTCAGCACTGATATGAAGCATGAGATGAGACACACTCCTGTATGATTTAAGTGATTTCATATTTTTGAATCAACTAGTCAAAATGTTTAAAATAAAAAAAAACAAATACAAAAACACGTGTGTTTATGTGTACATAAACATATATACATAAATACTATTAAAATAAATACTCATAATATTACCGGTAAATGTATTAAATGTATTTAAAGTACCTGATTTGTTTTAGTTTTTTGTCGCCTGTCAGCGGAACTCATGTATGGTGTATCGACGGAAATATCTTACGGTTACACTTTCGTCCTGTGCTCAAATGTGTCCTCCACAGCGTTGACCGTGTGGTTGCTTCTCTGTGAAACCGGAAGTGAAGGTTATGAAAAATTAATTTCACACTCACACAGAATAACTCAGCGGGAACAAGGTAAAGAAAATGTGTGTTACTAGCTGCTAGCCCCGTTCTTGATAATGTTAGCTTAGCTTTGTAGCATCAGGGAGTTCACACGTTAACCTGACACTGAAGAGTGTGTGTCATGACGAACTCGTTTGTTGAAGTATAATAAAATACATTTATGTTAAGTAATCAGCAATACAACCATTGCTAAAAATAATCCATTACAAGTAAAAGTCACGTGACCTCGAGCTCATAAGTGTTATCAGGGAAGTGTAGTTTGAAAAAGTACTCACTGTGATATATATTGGGTTATTATCAGTGATGCGTTCACTTCTAAGCGCTCAAAAGGTTAGAAACACTAGATATAATTATCATATTTTACAGGATGGATTCCCATTATGCATCCTTATAGGTTCAGCAGCTGTCAGTGAACTAACAACTCATTTTAATAATTCATGTCGTCATCAAATGTTTAGTATGTAAAAAAGCAGCTGTGATCACTGTTTATCAGTCAAACCTGTCAGAGTCAGCACGTGTTATTTTCCAATGGAATGTTGTGGAGTGAAAGAAGTACAAGCACCTTAAAATTGTACTTGCATATTATAAATTATTATATTATTTATTATTATTATTACTTGCATATTATAAATTGTACTATGTATACTGTGCAGTCCTTGAGTATATGTGCTTATATTCCAACACCACTGTTGTGGGCCAAATTTATATGTGCACAAGTCATATTAACAAGTCATTGTTAATGAAAGACAGGATAGATTAACACCACACACCTGAGAGGAAATTCAACTTTTCATTTCTCTTTTATTTTTTGTATTGTATTTTATTTCTCATATGCAGGTTAACTCAGAGTCAACAGTACAATGAAATGTGTTGGACAAGAGGAACCTCTTAGCTCAGCATTAAGAGTGTGGAACAAATAGAAATAAGCTAAAGGCAATAATACAATACTACAATACTATAAAAAAAATAGAATATGAAATAATCTTATATACACTATCTCCTCTACAAAATATGTATCTAAAATGTAAATATATATCATTTTTTACAAAGCCATTTAAATGACAAGATGTTTTGCAGCTCTGCATTTAGAAATTTCTGTGCTGAGAGTCTTGAACAGCAAAGTCGTGATGAAGGAACACTCAGAATGTTCTATGGTTGTTCCTAAAACTGTATTATCATTTCTTTATTAATGGTGCAGAGAGATAGGACTCGTACACAAAGAACAAAGAAAGATTCAGACTGGAGTCTTGATTTGAAATAGTTCTATTAAATACATGAGGGGCTGTACAGAGAGTGGAAAAATGTGCACGTTTCAGTCCATGTTGGACTTTACTCAGTGCCAAATGAAGCCTGCCAGCCCCCTGTATATAAGTTACTCTACAGGTGCACCTAGTCAATGATCTGGGTTGATTGAACGCAGCAGGTCAAGTCATTAGAAATCCACCAGAAGAAAAGAATATCATAGCTAATATGTTTTTTAATGACATCATGTGTTGTCTTCAGCAGACCCACTGAGTCAGCACCGTGCACTGAGACAAGATGGCGTCTCCGTCGCCCCACGATCGCAGCCGCAAAGACGACGTCGACGAGGATGACCCCGTTGAACAGATGATATCCCGCACCGGCTGTGCTGAGCTACACTATGCTGTGCAGGAGTGCATGGCTGAACATCAGGACTGGCGAGCGTGCCAGAGCCAGGTCCAGACCTTCAAAGACTGCATGATGAATTTCCAAAACGCCCGGAAAGAACAGCTGAGGAAGCAGCAGATGAACTCAACTCAGTCTGCAGCCAGTTGAACTCAAACACTGCACAGACACACACAGACACCCCCACACACACACACAGAGTGGGTGGGAGGTGTTAAGAAGCTGCTTGACATGCTTGAGATGGAAAGACTGTGCATAATTTAATTATTTGTAAAGAAAATAAATGAGCAGCTACAAAACATCCTGTCTTGGACTTTGTGGTGAATAGCTCAGCTGATCAATCTGAGTTATTGGCAAATAGATTATTATTGCAAACGTTTATATGTAACAAGATACAGATATGTAGTATGGAAATGTCAAAGACATGTTGAGGTTATTTAGAAATATTTCCTTTGTTTGAGAGCTCATAGAAGTAAATTTTCTCAGTTGTGAATTGTCTCATCTCACTCAGCACATATCTCTGTATATAGTATAGTATAGTGTATATAGTATATATCTGTAACTGTATTGTTTAAAAAGCCAATTTCAGGGAAACAATAACTAGCTGTAACCTTTTTTGTAATTCACATATAGATCTACATCAAAACTCCAGACAAAAATACAAATGCATTATTATAAAAGAATAAATAATATTATCATGAAGTAAAACAAACTTAATTATATACACTCTTGGTGTTGTGCTGGCTTAATTGCATCAGTGACAAATCGTTACAGAATGACTTCATAATGAAGCAGATAACTGATCTCAGAGGAATCTCAGTTGGTTTTAGGATTTAGGGTGGATAATATGTTTAATTCCAGTGTCAGTAGATGTATGTGAAAGTGTTCCATACATGCCATGTACATAGTGCATCATGCCCAAGATGAGTCGCTTAAACTACTGAGTTAAGAGTCTAAATAATTATGCTACTGTGATATTTTTTTCTATTTAATTAAAATGCAAAAATATCTAATCCTGTTTTCACTTTGTCATTATGAGGCACTGAGAATGGATGGATGAGGGAAAAAATGAATTTGAACGATTTTATCATAAGGCAGCAACATAAGACATACAACTCTGTTTAGTCTGATTACTTAATAACTGAACTGTACATGACCCGGTGACTGCATGGGCCAGGTTTTTTAAAAATCTGACCCCAAAACAGCTAAAATATTGTCTGAGTAACAAAATGAATGAATAATGTCTCCCAGTAGTGTGTATTTTTAATTCTGTGAATTTTGTGTTTCATCTGTGAGAAATTCCAAAGCCATTCACAAGTCCATGACATGACAATCTTTTTGCTCACTCTTTCCAAACAAACTTCACAAACTGTTTGGAAGTTGTTCTGTTTTTATAGAGTGTATATCAGTATATCTTAATCAATAATGATTCTATACAAATCTCTACCTCCTCTGAGTTACTCACTAACAGAACAGCTGTTACACCCTGTCTGCTGTCACAAGAGGTCACTGAGGTCATTGTGATCAGGGTGCCACAGTTACAGCTGTTTGACCCTGCACTGTTTTGTATGAAAAAAATATCATCATTTCATCTTATTTGTCATTGAGCCTTGGTCAACAACTGTCCAAAGTGTTTGTGTGTCCATGTTTTAAAAAGTGCTATGAGCTGCTGAAACCCACAAACTCATGATCAGAATGATAATTAGATGTTTGTTTTGACTGCAAGACAAGTTCAGTGATAGTAACCCTTCTCTTTATGAATCATTAATGTCATTAATGGCATATTGCAAAATGACGTTCTCATTATCAGCTGGAAGTTTTATCTCCAGAGATCAATGAGGAAAAGTATATCTTTCAGTGTGCACAGGGCAGACATGCAGTCACCTGTTTGCTGCTCTTAGATGCAGCATCAGACAGCTGCTGTGGAAGAATCCTAAAGAAAACATCAGGTAAGCCACATTCACTGATTTTTAGCAGAACGTGATTGAACACACTGAGAATCTGTTTTATTTACTGCTGAATTTAAATGTGCTCATCAAACTGTCATGAAAATGACTTTTCTTTAGACTGGAGAGCTTTTAAGCAGAGGCCGTGCTCCGACAGTCTGTGGACTTCAAATATGTCCTTTCTCAGGACTGTTTTGAACGACTCCGTCATCATTCATCCTCCAGGATTCTATATCATCGGATTTGAGACATTCCCCTACATCAATGTCTACTTCATCTTTCTAGCATTTGTTTATGTTGTTACAGTGCTGTTCAATACTTTGGTGATCTATGTAATTACCTTTAATCATTGTTTACACACTCCAAAGTTTCTGGCTGTGGTCAACCTTGCAGTAATTGATGTCATCCTAAACTCGTGCACTATTCCCAGCATGATAAAGATATTTCTCATTAAGGATAATTTCATTCCATTCAACCTTTGTCTGTTACAAATGTTTGTATATTATACGTTTGTATCTCTGGAGTCATATGCACTTGCTATACTTGCCTATGACCGGTTGATTGCAATTTGCTTCCCTCTGCGACAGAATTCTATCAACACAGTACGGAGCATGTCGTGTATTGTCGGCCTGACTTGGTCTTTTGCTCTGGGAGTAACAGCATTTACCACAGGTATCATGACTCGACTGTCTTTTTGTAATTCTGTCAGAGTGTTCAGTTATTTCTGTGACTATGCTCCTGTGTTTAGACTCGCCTGTAATGATTACACACTGCAATGGACAGCAGCTTCTTTTCTCTCAGTTTTGTTACTTGTAGGTCCCTTTTCTTTCATTGTTCTGTCTTACATCAGCATCCTGGTCACTGTGTTCAGGATGAAATCTTTAGACAGTCGGGTGAAAGCTCTGGCCACTTGTGTTGAACATATTATCCTTGTTGCTGTATTTTACATTCCTCTCATTACCATCTTTATTATTGGGTTTTATCTGGGAGCCATTGACCCGGACCAGCGTGTGCTGAGTCTGTCACTGGCCTCTTGCATCCCACCCTGTGTCAATCCTATTGTCTATTCTTTGAAAACCAAAGAGATCAAAGTTAGAGCCCTGGCTCTGGTACGGATGAATAAAATTGGTACACAACAAAAAAGGATTAATAAAACACAAAAATAGTTTAGGAAAATTATCTGTTTGCAGTAAACAGCCTGAAATATGTGATATTTTAATGACTGTTAGCACAACAGTACTGCATATAGGTGTTGAACAAATATTTGTGTTGTTTTTCTATATATTTGACCTTTTAAAGGCATTAAATTAATATGAATATCCTGTTCATTCTGGACCAATGTGATACAACGGTATATGAAATACAGATATATGTCATCAGTGATACTTTAGACATTGTTTACACCCGTTTGGCAGATGTGCTCTGACCATTTTATCCGAACATTTTGTTTTGGCTCACCATGATTAACAATAAAAGCATCTTAGGGGACATTATGCAGTAGATATGTCATAATTTTCTTTACCTTGTATATACAAAGTTCACAAAGGGCTGATTGTTTCATACAGTGTCTCATGAATGTGTTAGAACATTTATATCCATCTAAATTTTTTATACAATAATGATAAATCATATTTACACCTCCTCTGAGTTTCATGAAACAAGCTGAAGTGTCTAAACCAATCAATAATTTGACTGTGAATGTTTCCGAGTTCTTCATGTAGCAACAGATCAGTCAATTTTTCAGTTCAAGTCAGTTCAATGAGTTAAGGTTACATCATTACAGAGAGAACAGGCACAGCCACAAATGCAAGTAGTTTGCATACCATAACCCACAGCAACATAATGACCCCATCGTGACCTGTTTTATTGTATCTTAGTTTATTCTGATGACATTACATTAAAAGTATCCCAGCCTTTAGAAGGAGCGGAGTGAGATAATCAAACTCATTGAATCATAATGTAAAATAAGATGCAGCGCAGCCCTTTTCTTCATGGATCAAATATGAAGCAATACATAAAATTTACAAGGGAAACAAATCTAATAAGTGGCATAAATAACCCCTTTGTGTTATGGGGGCTTAATTGTGTCAGTGAGAAATATTTAATCAAAAACGACATGGCCTTAAATAAAAGCAGATAACACCTCAAAATAATCTCAGCTGACTTTAGGATTGACAGTGGATACATTTTTTGTGATTAGAGATTCACTGACTTTTAGTCAAAGTGCTCCATAAAGTCATGTACTGTATGAGCAGAGTGTAGAGTCAAAGTGGGCTTTCTTTTGCAGCACATCATAACTTAGAAAGTTTTTACATCTAGTTTTAATTGTCAAAATTGCTAATAGGTGCAGCAGAGATTAATTAGTCTCAAGTTTAAACAGTAAAAGGTTTGTCTGTTACAGCAAAGGTCATTAAGCAGCATTCTCTGGTGATGGCATCACAAATTGGGCCCATTAGAATCACAGCATGTTTAATCATAAATGTACCTTTAGGGAACACTATGCTGTTTCTCACGCTACTCCAAACAAACTTCACAAAACAGTTTTTATATTTTTATAGAGTGTATATCATGTATATAACTATCTCATTATCAGCTGGAAGTTTTATCTCCAGAGATCAATGAGGAAAAGTATATCTTTCAGTGTGCACAGGGCAGACATGCAGTCACCTGTTTGCTGCTCTTAGATGCAGCATCAGACAGCTGCTGTGGAAGAATCCTAAAGAAAACATCAGGTAAGCCACATTCACTGAATTCAGTGAAATTCAATGAAATTCAATGAAAATGATACACATGGTTTAAAGCCTCTGAAGAGGTCTAATGCAGAATATAATATGACTTCCCTGCTCTTTAGACTGGAGAGCTTTTAAGCAGAGGCCGTGCTCCGACAGTCTGTGGATTTCAACTATGTCTTTTCTCAGGACTGTTTTGAACGACTCCGTCATCATTCATCCTCCAGGATTCTATATCATTGGATTTGAGACATTCCCCTACATCAATGTCTACTTCATCTTTCTAGCATTTGTTTATGTTGTTACAGTGCTGTTCAATACTTTGGTGATCTATGTAATTACCTTTAATCATTGTTTACACACTCCAAAGTTTCTGGCTGTGGTCAACCTTGCAGTAATTGATGTCATTTTAAACACAAGCACTATTCCCAGCATGATCAAGACATTCCTCTTTAAGGATAACTTCATTCCATTCAACCTCTGTCTGTCTCAAATGTTTGTATATTACTCTGCTATTCCTCTGGAGTCATATGCACTCGCTATACTTGCCTATGACCGGTTGATTGCAATTTGCTTCCCTCTGCGACAGAATTCTATCAACACAGTACGGAGCATGTCTTGTATTGTCGGCCTGACTTGGGTTTACTGTCTGGGAGTAATGGCATTTGCAACAGGTATCATGACTCGACTGTCTTTTTGTAATTCTGTCAGAGTGTTCAGTTATTTCTGTGACTATGCTCCTGTGTTTAGACTCGCCTGTAATGATTACACACTGCAGTGGTCTGTGGCTTCAAATTTTAGCATGGTGAATCTGATGTGTCCCTTTTCTTTCATAGTCCTCTCCTATGGCAGCATCCTGGTGACTGTGTTCAGGATGAAATCAGTAAGCAGTAGGATGAAAGCTCTGGTCACTTGTGTGGAACATCTAGTCCTTGTTGCTGTATTTTACATTCCTATATTTAGCATTTACTTAATCGGGCTTTATGTGCGATCCATTGACCCGGACCAGCGTGTGCTGAGTCTGTCACTGGCCTCTTGCATCCCACCCTGTGTCAATCCTATTGTCTATTCTTTGAAAACCAAAGAGATCAAAGTTAGAGCACTGGCTCTGGTAAGAACAAATAAAACTGGCACACAAGAAATATGTCAACAAAAAAGGATTAATAAAGCACAGAAATAGTCTAGACTGTGCATGAGGTCATCAATGTGAGCTCTATGAACAGGGTATTGTACTGCAAACCACACCAATAATGCATACCCATCTTTATTATCAGCACTTTTTTTGTCACTTAATAACTCAAGGCGTTAAGTTTAATAAATGTATAATTGGACAACATCACTTTTCCACCTATATGTAACATCAGGCATGACTGACATTTCCCCAGTGTGGGATCAATAAATCTTATCTTATCTTACACACTATGTGGTCTCGTCATTTTTGTCGATGTTGTCTTTTTGATGTGTCCAACAATCTTTTATTAAGTTATATCAGTTTATGGGCTCCATATCTTCAAATTATTTACTTTGTCCAACCAACAGTATAAAATCCCCAAAACACTGAATTTAAGATTATATAAATCAGACAAAAACAGTAATTTCTCACATTGTATGAAGCACGAAACAGATTTTAACTGCTAACTGTTTATCTGATTTTAACAGTACTTATGGAAGCTGTGACATAATGCACTACAGTAGATACTTTGGTCAGATCTTGTAAAAAGTATTATTTTATTAGTAATTAGTTGTAGTAATTAGTAATTATATCTTTATTGTAATATCAAATTAAAATACAATATAAAAATACATTGCACTGTGCTTTAAGATGTCCATAATGGAGGACATCAATCTGATCATAGGGTGAGTGCCTGCCCTCTAGTGGGATTATGTGAACAGTGCAAGCCATAAAGAATGATGATAGCACTACATGAAACACTAGAAAATCAAATTATTTGAATAAAGTTTTACTTATACTGGTATTAATGATAACTGTGATACTTGTGAAAAAATGTTTTTGTTTCTTTGTGTTCTTGCTTTGTTGCACACTCAGTTCTTCCTACTCCCATATTTTTAGTGTAATTAATTTGTCAAAAAGTGACAATACACATATAAAGATGATTTAGCCTTTTTATCATTTTTAGTCTTGCATCAGGAAACCTCACATTTCTCACCCTGGTGTCATTTTCTGCATCTGAAATGATCCTACACCCTAAAACCTTTTCTTCAGTCCTCGTAATCCAAAACAATACTTTTTACAAATTTAAATATATAGGCAGGAGATTAAAACTTAATGGTTCGTTATACGACTGCTAATGCAAAATAGTGACATAGTAATCACTGTGACATGGCAAGCCACTCTTTTGGTTTATACTGTATATTTCAACTATAATCCAACTCCAGTAAGGTACAAACACAAACCACTAGATGATGCAAGCCTACCAGAGCTGTAGACTCTTCTGTGGCAATTTAGAAGAAATTAGAAACCTAATCAGATAGCATCAGTTAATTAAATCAGATAGAAACATTGACGGATAGATTACTTAAAGGTACAATATAAAAGATATTTACTGTCTTAATTCATAAAATTAATATGCTATATCATCAGTTCTTAAAGAAACATGCTAAGTTGAAATGCTTGCTTGTTGACAAAAACCCAACAGCCAAAATGTTCTTCAAATGTTATTCAAATTGACCACCCAGGGGGCGGTGTTTAGCTCAGTTGGTAGAGCAGCCGCCCCATGTACAAAGGCTCAGTCCTTGCTGCGGGAGCCCAGGTTCAAGTCCGGCCTGTGGCTCTTTCCCGCATGTCATTCCCCATCTCTCTCTCCCCACATTTCCTGTCACTCTTCAGCTGTCTCTATCAGAATAAAGCTTGAAAAGGCCAAAAAAATAATCTTAAAAAAAAAAAATTACCGCCCGGCTCGTCTCTGTTTGTGTATTGGCCTTTGTAATTCTGATCAATTAGTTCCATGTTCGATATCCGGGGTTGCCAGATTTTGCAAATTTGCGGCAAACACAGTGAACTACAACGATGGAAGCAAGCGAGCGCAGCAGTGTGACAGAGTTGGACTCTACCAGACTCGAGAGACAGAAACAGGCGTAGAGGTTAGGTACACAAAAAAACAAAAAAAAACAAAACAAAACAAACAAACAAAAAACGTTACAGCAGCTGGAGAGTTTCATAGTTTATACTGCACAAACTCCGTCTTGATACCACTCAGTTTGAGTGGTGTTTGACGGCTATCAGTCACCGGAGGAGACGGGGGTTTGGGGTTGCAACGGTGTGTGTTTAGTTCAGCTGCCCCACACAGCGGCAGCTGAGAGATTAATTAAGAAAACCTAAAACCAAATTAATGCAGAAATCACATAATGGAAATGCTACTGCCAGCGAGTCTAATGCAACACTGACGACTGTTTTATCAAATAAAAACAAATGCCCATAACAGCAGCAGCTGCCGCGGCAGGTCAGTGGGGAGGTGCCACTGCTAGCTGCCGCTGCCACGAATTGAGCCAGCCCTTTCTCTGTGTTTATGTGTGCTGGACGTAACCGCTATGAAACAATCTCCCTCTGTCTGATTTACTGCGTATGTATCTCGACCAGTGCTCTCTCTCTCTCTCATTACAAACCAACCTAAACTTCTTCGTGTCACTATTTTACAGCGTAAATTGCGAGTCAGACTTTTCAGAGATTCAGAAGCTGATTCATGAAATAAACAAAGCCAGAACATAACAGGTAGAGTATCAGAGTTTAGATAGTTACGTTACGTTTCGCTCATCCTGCGCTAGTGAAGGTTCAGCGGCGTCAACCTGGCACTCTGCGTGAGCGTTATCTGGAGAGGGGGGGCGACTCACTCCACTGTTTGGAATTCGAGCTTGGAATTCAATCTTACATATTGTACCTTTAATTTTTTGACACATTTTTTTTTCCAAGATTTGAAATCGAAACATCTGTGTGAAAGATGTGATTTTTTTTAGATTTATTTTACTCATACTACTTTTATTAATATACTGTAAGGGGCCTTGCTGCCATTGTGGGTTATCAGCACAGAATACACGATGTCACACGATGATGTTTTCTTATTTTATTATTACTTTTGCAGACACACAATTCCCTACAGACAATAAAGGTTCTCTGTTGTTGGCCAGTACACAGAGCTACTCTATAAATTCTAGATAAAGATGAATTCAATTCAAAGTCGTACACAGATTACATTACTCTAAAACCAATCTCAACAGAATATCTAAATAGATTTCCTCTCTGTGGGACAGATGTGGCACAGCAGAAGGATAATTATCACATTTATTGTGGCACTGTCACAGTATTGAATAATTATGATCATAATAATTTCTGGATTGACATATTTAACTGTTTTTCCAAATGTTGTAAAATAAACATCCAGCCAGGTGGCACCCTAGCAATTTTTGGCTGCTCTAACAGTACAAAGGCCCTCCTGCTCCATCAAAAACAGACTAAAAAATAATTTAAAAAATGCTTTTCATTGTTAGGATGGAGGAGGTTCATTATAACAAAGAGACTTTACAAAACTTTTTTCAGAAAACCATTTTTGGCATTGCTAGATAAGAATTAACTATGTCACTGTGTGTTTTGCTGCTATGCTATGCCCTGTATCTGAGCATTCCCTGATCTTTTAATATGACTGATACTTTAGTGTTACCTATGTGCTTTTTGTGTTTATTTTATTTTATTTTTTTTCTTTGTCCTTTTATTTAATTACTTTGTATAGTTTATGTTGTTTTCTTGATTTATTTTTTTTATTTTTGTTTATTTGTTTGTTTGTTTCTGGTTTGTCCAATATTTTCATATATTTGTGTTATATGAAAATTGAAAAAGAAAGTATTAAAAAGTAAATAAATAATCACAGCGGAATATAATGAATTGTGTACCAGTGTAAATATCTATATCACTTGAGCCCAATAAGGCACATGACAAAAGTAGTAATATGGGTCTTCAGTGATGTTGTCTTGCTTGCACCCCTTGTGGAGAATTAGCAACTTGCCTCTGAGTTCAACTTCTCCCTGGTCAACTATTTGTGGGAAGTTGTCATAAATGTTTTCCATTTTGTGTCAACTAAGACAAAAGAAAAAAAGTTATATTTTATTCTTTATCTACTGTTAGCACCTTAAGCTGTTGATCAGAATGTTTTAATACATTGTTTTAATGGCATAAGTGCACTCCAGAGTGCTGGTTTGACTGTTGCAATTGCACTGTTATTGTGAAAAGCACCATTCCAAATCTGTGTTGTATGCAGTGGATTTGTCAGTGTAATGAGTGAGGTACTGATATGGATTTGACTACGCAGTTAAGAGGCAGTTAATGGAAGCTAGTATTGCTAATTCCAAAAATATTTGTATTTTGAATTTTGGTCATGTTAAGCTCTGTCATGTTAAAACCTCATCTCCTTTTGTCATGTAATATTTTTTTATAAAGAAAAAGATTTTGAAATGCAGTGTATAATGTAATTAGCATTGATATTTTATTGCAGTCATTTATTATTTCATTTATTTTTCACAAGTTCATGTTGATCGATATAATGGCCATTCTGTATTATTGGGAATATGCATGTCATTTTGCCAGTCATGCCATTTTGATATTTTTGGCTGCTGCTTCACTTTACACAGCTGGTTAATTGGTGTTTGTGGCAAAATAAAACTTAAATTGCATTGTGTTTTAGTGTTCTTTGTGGTAAAGGTATATTAAATGCATAGAGAAAAAGATTACATTTATTTGGTAAAATGTATCAAATGAAAATCAAAACTTAAAAAAAGAATGTTTTAATTAACTTCTTAACATAACAGCAATGTCCTGTGTATGAAAAAACTAACTTTAATTAATTTACTTGTGTAGAATGTGTTCACAAACGTTAAGTTCAGTGGGAAGTACATTTTACTTGATAATGTGACTTGATGAATGGCTTAATGAATATTCACTAAAAAAAATATGCATGCAAGTTCTAAATTCTAAGTAAATGACGATAAAAAAATGACAACTTACAATACTATTTTTTGTTTTTATTTAAGCAAACGTCAAACACCCGGTTGAGTATTATTACATATAACAAAGAAAAGCATCACATTCTCACAAGTGAAACACTGGAATCAGAGAATGTGTGGCATATTTTCTTAACAGCAAATTTTCCCAAATTTTAAATCCGATGTAAATAAAGTGATGTACTGTATCTTTGTCCCAAAAAGATGTCAGATGATAACCATTTCAAATTGTAAAGTTAAAGTGCTTAAAATTAATAAGTTAGTAGTAAAAAGTTGCAAAAAATGCTGTAACAGTCCTTCATGTGTCATTGTTGCTCTGATAAAAACTTCACCTTTGTGGACAAGTTTGTCTTGCTAATGCTATCTATTTTGCAAAGTTTCCTGATAGAGTTCAGCACTTCTTCTGTCTTTAAAGAGTATACTGTAGGGTCGAGTAAAGCTGGTATTGTGTGTGTCAAAGAGGAGTTTATGATCCTGGCATTAGGATGGATGGAGGAGAGCACTGCCGCTATGTTGGTCCCAACTATTGGTAGAAAGAAAATAGCCACAAGAGTCAGGTGTTAAGTACAAGTTTTCAGTGCTTTGACTCGTTCCTTTCCTCATGCAACCCTGATCAGTGCTATGGAAATGCAAACATATGTCAATGCTATCAGTACAAGAGGAAGACAGAGGAGCACAATAAAAGCAACATATGCAATTATTCTATTTAATGATGTGTTACTACTATGGGCTTAAATTTGTCTCATTAATACCTGTAAACGCACAGAGGGTGATCTACAAATATTTTTGATTTGCACACGTGTTTTGCTATCCACAAATACAAATTTCTAATTTGTAACTTGTATTTTGGTTTTACAAATACGGGTGTACTTGTAAATATATTGTGTTTTTGTAAATACACAATTTTCCATTTGTAAAAACAAAAAAGCCATTTGTAAAACTGAAAATTCTGCTTGTGAAGTGTGACTCAGCATTTGTGGATCATTACTCACGCACACGCATCTCTTTCCTCACTTACGTATTTTTGAGACGTTCTTGTCGAAGATCCACACAGATCCATAAACAAATAGCTCGTGATTCACACATGGCCCGCCCTCCTCAACCAGTAGGTGGCAGTGTTGTTCTCTGCATTGATGTAGCTCTGGTCAGAGCCAGAGCTGTAGAGTAAACAGAGTGACGACAATCAACGGACGGAGCTCCGTTGATCTCAATTGCTCGTCAAGAACAATTACTGGTAAGTTGATGAAATAACAGCATTTTAAACGTTTTTTACATTTTTAAGCATTAGCTATCAGAGGTATACTCTTAGACATCGTTATTTTTACATTTGGTTTGCATGAAATGTCGATGTTGATGTTAAATGTCATGGATTTAGGGACCTAACTGAAAGCTTGGTAACGGAGGCTAACGTGAGGTAATTAACATGATAATTTCACTAAAGTCCGTTAACCTTTTGTTGTCAGGTGACATTATGTAAAGTTGTTTTGATTGTTAGGTTTTAAAACATTACCAAAATACTACCACTACTGCTAATACTAAAATGCTACTGCTATTACTGCTACTATTACTTAAATGCCAGCTGTTTTACTTCTGCTGCTGCTATAACTACTACTACAATAATAATAATAATAATAATAATAATAATGCATTTTATTTAGAGGTGCCTTTCAAAGCACTCAATGTCATCTTACAAGACACAGATAAAACAACAATAGACCATTAACAATTTGTTTGTTTATTTAACAGGGACAAAGCTCAATACATATCTCCAGCTCCTGCTGGCACAGGCTGCTGCTGCTGCTGCTGCTGGTGGTGGCTGCTGCTGGCAGTGGCTGGTGCTGGTGCTGGTGCTGCTGGTGGTGGCTGCTGCAATTGGAAGCTGCTAGTGGTGACTGTTCGCTGGTGTCTCACTCATGGCTGCAGGAAGATGCTGGTGGTTGCTGGAGGTTGAGAAGGAATGGAGAGGCCAAATACATCCATGGCAATAAGCAAGGTATTTGGTAGTGGCCTAGATGTTATGGCCTTTGGTGCAGGAGGTCGAGCCCTCTTGGCCTTCTTATTTTGACTCTTGCTGCCAAGGTAACCTTTACTCTTGTCTTCTCTCCTTGCAGCCCTGATGCACGTTGCCGCAATCCTTAACCTCAGCCTGACATATCTGCAGATGATTTTTCTTTTCACATCATGGCATGATGGAAGTCTGCTATCCAGAAGCATGGCCTCCTGTTCGGGTGTTCCACAGCATTGGTGCACTCCATGAGAGAATCATCTGTCCTTGAACAGAACAGCTGCTCCACGTGCTGGATGACAGTGAAGACCTCATCAGATGGCCGATAAAGTGCACCCTGTTTGAATTCCTTCAACTGCAGCAGAACAGCATTCTCATGTGCATCATCTGCATTTTGCACAAGTGCATGCTTGCACGTGTCACAGAGTGTGGAGCTGAAGACACACTTACTATTACACACACTTATTCTTTTTATTATTATTGTTATTATTACTATTTATTAATAATATAATAATATATTATGTATGGTAATAACAATAATATATTTTATTAATTATTATTATTCCTATTCATTTTTTTCTTGTACACACACCCACCCACACAATTGTTCTTGTTTCAATAATTTCTTAATAAAAATCTTGTTTCTTTAACAACTTTTGTACCAGTCATACTTATTCCAGTCCATCAGCTCTAACATAAATTGCAAGTGTGAATAGTTGCTTGTAGAGTTAGATTTTGACTGATCATATTCAAGCATAATTAGTGGTTGTTTGATAGATCTGATACATGGCTCCATCTTAAAATCTCCATGGTTCTGATGCATGTCCTACAAAAAGAACTAAATGTCCTTTAGTCTCCTACATGTCCTTTTAAAATAACTAAACTTGGTAATAAAGATAAAACGTACTTTGGAAAAGCTGACATTTCACAAAACAGGTAAGTGCTAAGAGTGCAATAATAATAATAATAGTCCAATAATAGTAAAATTAAATGATAACTTGTTTATCTAAGTGCAAATACAGAACAACCAACCTTGTAAAGTTAGCATCACTCATGTAAGTAACCTAGCCAAGCTAACACAAACTTTTCCCTCCAAAAGTTTATTATTATTATAGTTTATTATTATTATTCAAAAGTAATCAATGCAGTACTTTCAAATGTCAACCCCACAGCTCAGAAGCATAATTGACACATTGCAAAAACGGTTAAAAAACGTGTGTGTTGTTTTATTTTGATATTTACCATGCAATAGCTCACTCTGTCCCATACAAGACAATGACCGCTATGACAGCTTGCGTTGTTCTCTCTATAGCTCTGGTCAGAGTAACTCTGTTTTACTATATAGCTCTGGCTCTGACCAGAGCTACATCAATGCATAGAACAACACTGCCACCTACTGGTTGAGGAGGGCGGGCCATTTGTGAATCACGAGCTATTTGTTTGTGGATCTGTGCAGATCTTCGACAAGAACGTCTCAAAAATACGTAAGTGAGGAAAGAGATGCATGTGCGTGATTGGTGATCCACAAATGCTGAATCACACTTCACGAGCAGAATTTTCAGTTTTACAAATGGCTTTTTTGTTTTTACAAATGGAAAATTGTGTATTTACAAAAACACAATATATTTACAAGTACACCCGTATTTGTAAAACCAAAATACAAGTTACAAATTAGAAATTTGTATTTGTGGATAGCAAAACACGTGTGCAAATCAAAAATATTTGTAGATCACCCTCTGTGCGTTTACAGGTATTAATGAGACAAATTTAAGCCCATATACTACAGGCCAGGCAATGTACTGGTCCATGGTCACAGAAAAAGCTGTTTATCACCAAAGATCCACAGAAGGACAGATGATCAATAAGCCAAACAGCAAATGTTGCTAGACTCAATACAAAAACCCACACAGACAGCAGCATCGCAACAATAGCTTTTGTAGTTGTAATACTATGGTACCTTAAAGGGAAGCAAATTGCGATAAATCTGTCATATGATATTATGACCCTAAGTATCAAGGATTGCACACCTGTAAAGAACAAAACAAAGAACATATAACTTAAACAAGCCTCATAGACAATGTATCTCCTGTCAAACAAAAATGTGTCTAAGAGATTTGGGATAAGAGCAGTGCTGCCACACAAATCTATCAGAGCCAGGTTAAACACTATCATGTATTTAGGAGTGTGAAGAGTCCTGACCAGGTAAATGACAGAGAGAAGGAGGCCATTCCCAAGAGCAGTCATGATGTAAACTAAACACAGGAACACGTAGTAAAACTTTACATGAGGGATGTTGGAAAACCCACTGAGATAGAATTTTGCTGGTCGAACAAATGTGGCATTAAATGTGGTAGCAGCTTTCTCTTCCGGGCTCATCACAAATATGAATGTTTCCGTAAATGTAAAAAGAGGAAATAACAATTTAATTGTTTGAGGAAAGTTGATTAAATCAAATTCATCTCAGAATCAAGTGTGCAGTTTGCTGAACTGTGCAAGACCTTTTTACTTTTCCTCTTTCACAGTGGAACAACAGAAATGTGTGTAGCCATATCACATGGTCATGAATCAGATACACATACTTCAGTATGTAACTGTCTTATAGTCTCATATGATGAGCTAATGCAATCAGTTAAATTACTGTTGTTCTATTCCATTCCATTCTATTCTGTTCTATTCTATTCTATTCTAATGTTTTATTTTATTGTCATCTAATCTAGAGTCTAGAAGAACAATCCATGAACCCAATGTAATACCTACATGAATTTTAAAACTTAAAACTTTGATACAAATTTCATAATACAAGATTAAAAATCGTTAACATAAACTGTCATTACCATTATAGCACAGTCTTCCAGTTAGAGTTATTTTTTTCAGCTTTTTTTTTCTTCAGCAGTCACTAGTTCATCACAGACTATCCAGCTTGTATTTAAATAAAAAAAAAAAATCCTAGATCCTGCTTTGCCCAAGAACTACAGGCCTATATCTCAACCCTCTCTCTCTCTCTCTCTCTCTCTTTTTTTTTTTTTTTTGGCCTTTTTTGAGCTTTATTTGACAGAGACAGCTTGAAGAGTGACAGGAATGTGGGGAGAGAGAGAGATGGGGATTGACATGCTGGAAAGACCCACAGGTCGGATTCGAAACCTGGGCCGCCGCGGCAAGGACTAAGCCTTTGTATATGGGGCGGATGCTCTACTGACTGAGCTAAACAACACCCCCTCAACTCTCATTTTTGTCTAAAATTTTAGAAAAGGTTGTTCTCAGTGATGCATTGGAGAGGCACAATTTCCACTTAGCACTCCACTAAAACTGCGTTTCTAAGGGTGCAGGCGACTTCTCTTTTGGTTGAATCTTTGCGCCTGTCACAGTACACCACCACATCCCAATCATAAGGTTCTGTGAATGGGTGGGTATATTAGGCATAGCATTGATCTGGATTTCAGAAAAAGCACTCTACTGAAACTGCTCTTCTACGAGTTTCCAATGATATACTCATGTCCCCTGATGAAGGAAATTGTTTTGTATTAGTACCTCTTGACCAAAGCTCTGTATTTGACACAGTAGACCACCACATCCTGATCACAAGGTTACATGAGTGGGTTGGCACATCAGGCATAGCATTAGACTAGTTTTCATCATTCATTACTGACAGAAATTTCAATGTCTCGCTTTGTGTCTGATTCCTCTCCACTGTCTTATGGTGTCCTTCAGGGCTCATTCTTGGGGCCTCTGTTAATTTCTTTAAATTTGATGCCATTGGGACAGATCATTAACAGAATAATTCAGCACTACGTATTATTTATTGCTGAATGATATATAATTTTAGCACTCACTTAAACCCCATGGATTGGATGGCAGAAAATCATATACAGCTAAATGCTAATAAGACAGCGGTACTGGCCCTGTTTCTTTTGCTGCCCACTTCAACCTCCACTTACGCAACATTAGTAAACTTAAATCTGTAGTTTTAACTCCTGAACTAGAGATGCTTGTACATGCTTTTATCTCATTTCACATGTACTATGTACTATGTACTATGTACTTATATAGCACTCTTCTAATCACTCAGTATGGCTTTTGATTGTCTGCAGACAATACAAAATGCTGCTCACTCCTCAGGACTCCTCTCTAGGTCAAATAGATGGTCTCAGACCCCTATACTTAGAACTATTCACTAGTTCGCTGTTGTGTGCAGAATCCAGTTTAAATTTGCCACACAGATAAATTTGACTTACTTTTACTTTGTACTTACTAAGAGGTAATTAGTAAAAAGTTATTAAACACAACTGTTTTATTGTGACACTCATTGGCGGTCACTCGTAGTCGAGTATGACCTCTATCTTGGTCCTTGTGGGTCTTCAGATGGGTGTAGAAGCTGATCGTCCATGATCGATTTTGGATCTTATGCAGTGTGAGCAGGTGAAAGTGGTGGTGGTGGGTTTGAGTTGGACTTGTTTGGTGGATGCTCTCTCCTTTCTGAGTCTGCGCTTGTCTTCTGCAACATGGTGGAGGTCGTCATGCAGTATGGCACCCTCACTGACAAAGTCACTCCATGTTGCCCTATTTTTGCCATGTCTTCACAAGTATTAAGTTCTATGTGGAACCTTTTAATGTTTGTTTTAATGTTATCCTTATACCAATTCTTTTGGCCTCCTGGGCACATTTTCCTTCAAGACGGTGGGAGTAGAAGACTTGTTTTGGTGTGTCGATCCTACCAACTGATTCTGAGGATTTTTAGGAGGCATCTCTTATGACATGCCTCCAGTGCTTTTAAGTGCCTGTTGTACATGGTCCAGGTCTCTATTCCATACAGAAGAGTGGGTAGATCTTTGTAGACCAGGATTTTGGTCTTTGCCAGAAGGTCCCAGTTATCAAAGACTCTTTTTCCTTAGCCTTGAAAAACCCCTCTGGCACAGCTGAAGTGGTGGTGCATTTTACCGTCAATGTTTGATGTTTTGATGATAGGAGGCTGCCCAGATATTGGACGTCATCCACATTTTCCAGTCTGGTGTTGTCAATGGAGATGTTTGGGGGCAGGACAGGAGTACTGTTTGGTGGTGACTGATTGCACCAGTGGTGGTGGTTTGACCTTTAGTCCTGAATTGGTTGATGTTAAAAAGTTGCCCGTCAGTTTTGCACATAACTTTTTAATCCCCAGGGCAGATGCTTACCTGTGAGATGGAGGATAGTAGCAATGACCCATCCCTGTTTGACTCCTTTTTCAAGGGTTCAAGGGTTCTGATTCATCTCCACTGCCACTGATAACTGTAGTTGACATATTGTCATGCAGCAGTCTCAGTACCCGGATGTTTTTTTTGGGCAGCAAATATTTGCCAGAGCCCACCAGATGGCCTGACGGTTCACTGAGGCTTTGGTGAGGTCTATGAAAGCCATGTATAATGGTAGACTTGTTGTTCTTCATCTTCCTAATAGCATCCGGCACCTCTTCCAGGCTGGATGGTTCTCCCATGTTCTCTATTATGGGCTGTTGAGGGAGTTTTTCAAAGGCCTTCATTTCAGTGGTGTCTCTGATCAGAAGATCCTCATAATGCTCTTTCGACCTGTTTGCTATTGCTTCCTTACCCCGAACCCCCACAGGGCACGTCTCTGTCACGTCGCGGCTGCAACACTGTTCTGGCCCGAACTCCACGCAACTTCAAACCCCACTGCGAGCGTTTCAGTAGCCAAGCGTTTAGCCCGCCGGGGTCCTTGGGCTGAAAAAGGTTGAAGACCCCTGCTCTATTCTGTTTCTGTGTCTGGCTTCCTCCAGCTCGAGCTGCTCTGTGTAAACTGATGTGGGCTGCTTGCAAAAATAGAACAGCTGCATATTCACTGCGGAGCCAAGCGGAGGCCTGCTTCTGAACCAGACCGCGGCGGAGGTACTGGGGTTTGAAGCATTGACTAGAACGGCCGCATATTGATGCCCACAGGGAGTTCATAGAGGTGGTTGGTGAGGCTGTTCTTAATAGCAAAACCCACACCATGGGCTCATTTGCAGGCTTTCCTTTCCATAAGGAAGTGTATCCGCCTTTTTCCTCCTTCAGCTGTCCATCATCAGCCAGTCTGGAATCTCGTTAGCTCTCTGGAGATAATGGGGGTTCGCCTTTCGAGTCAATTATTGGCTTTGCTGTCCATGACGGTCTGCACATTCCAGGCTCTAATATATAATTGTTTCCTTTTATGTTTATGACCATGTGGTGGTGATCCCTCTGGTTGAGGTAGTCCAGAAGGGAGTTTTGAATTTTTATGGTTCATTTTCTAACCCCCTCCCCTACTGGGGTGAGCAGAGTGGATCCTAAATAGGGCTGCTCAATCATGGGTGCAGCTGCCGAAAAGCTCTTTTTCCCTTTGTCCAAGAGCTTAGTGACTGAATCTGACAACCACCACCTGTGTTCCAGGTTGTGGCTAGGAACTCCTAGACTACGCTGTACTGCCCCGGTCACCACTTCCTGGTTGCCACAGGACTTTGATCCGAGATGTAAAGTGGATAGGTTCCCTTTCAGGAGGATTCCTGCACATATCTTTTGACATGAGGAGACGGTCCTTGGCAGGGGGGCCTGGTTCCATTGGCATGGAGGTCCACGACAACTGGAGTCCACCTTTTGTTGCAGCCTTCATCCGCCTTCAGTGCCGCTGTGACATTGTCATGCTGCCCCGAGTCCTGTAGCAACCAGGAAGTGGTGACCGGGGCAGTACAGTGTAGTCTAGGAGTTCCTAGCCACAACCTGGCACACAGGCGGTGGTTGTCAGATTCAGTCACTAAGCTCTCTCAACCCTGCTCAGGTCGAGAACTATCGTCCTGTCTCACTTCTTCCTTTTTTATCCAAAACTATTGAACAGGCGGTCGCTAAGCAACTCTCAGAATTCCTCCTACAGAACAATCTTCTTGATCCAAATCAATCTGGTTTCAAGAGCGGTCACTTGACTGAAACTGCTCTGTTGTCTGTGACAGAAGCCCTAAAAGAAGCAAGAGCAGCAGCACAGTCCTCTGTCCTCATTCTACTTGACTTATCAGCTGCCTTTGACACAGTTAACCATCGCATCCTCCTCTCTACTCTCTCAAACATGGGCATCTCTGGCTTGGCTCTTTCCTGGTTTGAATCTTACCTGACAGGGTGCTCATTCAATGTATCCTGGCTTGGACAGTTGTCCACTTCACATCACCTCACCACAGGGGTGCCCCAGGGCTCAGTGCTGGGGCCTCTACTATTCGCTATCTACACCACCTCCTTGGGTCCAATTATCCGGTCACATGGCTTTTCCTATCACTGCTATGCAGATGTCACTCAGCTGTATCTGTCATTTCCTCCTGAGGACCCCTCAATCTCTGCATGGGTATCTGATTGCCTCTCAGACATCGCCACATGGATGAAGGCACATCACCTCCAGCTGAACCTCTCAAAAACTGAACTGCTGGTCCTCCCAGCCAAACCTACTATACACCACAACATCAACATCAAAATTGACTCCCTATGTCTTGCCCCGACCAGGGTGGTGAGAAACTTAGGGGTTATAATTGATTGATGACAAACTAACCTTTTCCAATCGTGTCCCCTCAGTCGCCCCTTCATGCTGCTTTGCACTTTACAACATTAGAAAAATCAGACCTTACTACGCAACACGCCACTCAACTCCTGACACAAGCTGTGGTCATTTCAAGACTAGATTACTGTAATGCCCTCCTGACGGGCCTCCCAGCCTGCACAGTGAAACCTCTTCAGATGATCCAGAACGCGGCAGCGTGCCTGGTCTACAATCAACCCAAAAGGTCACATGTCACCCTGCTGCTCATCGAGCTCCACTGGCTACCTGTTGCAGGCCGCATTAAATTCAAAGCGCTAATGCTCGCTTACAAAGTTGTCTCCGGTACTGCACCTACCTACCTGAACGCCCTTATACAGGCACCTCACGACCGCTATCCTACAATGAGCGACGCCTGGCTCTCCCACCTGTTACCTCAAGGCAATCCAAACTTTTCTTGTTCGTTGTTCCCCATTGGTGGAATGCACTTCCAGTTCCTACCAGAGCAGGGGCATCCCTCTCTACCTTTAAAAAACTCCTGAAGACCCAGCTTTTCAGAGAGTACCTTCTCTCCTAGCACTACCTACAACTGGACATGAGAAAGCTACCCCTTTAAGAACTGTCATAGCACTTGTTACACTAACGCTTTCTTATCGCACTATACCTTGATTGTTCCCTTCTCTGTAAGTCGCTTTGGATAAAAGCGTCAGCTAAATGAAGCTCCTCCGCCATTGAAGTTTTTGGATTGCGCTTTGTCTGGAACCTCCCATTTCACTTACCACCATGGGTGACTCTATCAGGAGCTTAAGCTCCAGACGCCATTGCTTTTAGGTTCATTGGAACACACAAGGTTCTCCACCACGACAAGGTGGCGATCAGAGACGTTTCTTGCTATATGCGGACTATGCGGATGCATAGGGCCCCGCAGCCACCAGGGGGCCCCCAACCTGCAAGTTCAGTCTCAATATATTTTGTGAGAATTAAAAGTACCTGTCTTTATTTGTAGCCAGGCAAACCAACTCATTTGTTGTGTGAAGCACTTCTATGCTTAAAAAAGTCAAAATCATCTTTGGGCTGGACTGTCACGCAGTGCCGACAGGTATGATGTGATGAATGAATGCCACCCACCATTTACTGAATAGGGGGGAATAATGGTAGGCACCATTAACAATTGCATCATGTCATCAAAACGGACTTAGTCATTTGCAGCGTTACATATAAATGTTTCTTACTACCTGAAACATTAGTATTATTCTTAATCCATCAAAGATGACTTTGACTTGATTACCCCACAAACAGTCACAGCTTCCCTATCATGGCAGCTTAGTTTTGTTTATAAACTATAAAAAGCGTATATGATTTTTGAAGCATATAAGTGCTTCACATAACAAATGAGGGGGTTTGTCTGGCTTCAAATAAAGCAGGTACTTTTAATTCTCCCAAAATACATTGATAATATAAAATAAAATATGAAATAAAATATAAATATATTTTTTTGAGTAGTAGTTTTTTGGTTTTCTTTTGTTTTTTGAGGAGGAGGATAAAGGATAATGGAAACATAAGACTGTGACCATACATTTATATGGATGCTGGTCTATTGTATTTTTTTTTTTTTTTGGCTTTTTTTTTCAAGCTTTATTTTTGACAGAGACAGCTGAAGAGTGACAGGAATGTGGGGAGAGACAGATGGGGAACGACATGCAGCAAAGGGGCGCAGGTCAGATTCGAACCCTGGGCCACTGCAGCAAGGCTTCATACATGGGGCGGATGCTCTACCAACTAAGCTAATCGACACCCCGTCTGTTGTATTAGTGTGAATGCCCCCAAGGCATCCAAATCTTTATTATTATTTTTCTACCACGCCGCACTACTCCTCCCACAAATCCTGACCTACAAACATAAAAGTTATATCACCAGATGCAGCTCAGTCATCCCATGTGTGCTATTACTTTTCTAAGCTCTACTACTAATACTGTACAAATTATTCAACATTTTGTGCAGGTTTTTACTCCCAATCCGCGTTTACAATGGGTGTGTATTGCGCCTGCTAGAGTGACGTCAGAGCTAGAGTGATGAAGCTGCGTAAAAGTCCGTCCAAAAAAAACACATTCCAGCCTGTCCTGGCCACAAATTTCGAGCTACAGACATAATTCATAGCACAAAACGTAGGAAAACTCAATAGCTACGCATTGATACCACTACTGAAGCTGTCAGCCTTACCGTTTTTCCTGTGTGCGCTTCAAAACACCAGCTAGTCCCTGAAGCAGTTCTATTACTCCCATGTTAAAAAGGAGTGAAATTTCTGCAGGGAAGCAGACAAGCCCGTTTCTCTCCGTGTCGCCAGAAGTCCATTCCTTAACGGAAGTCACATAAAAACACGACCTACACGATCAGGAAAGCCTCGTAGTACTACTGGTCAAGTCGTTTTAGTGATAGTTGCAACGGTTTGGCCACAAATCGATCATCTCTGTCGGTAGGTTCTGCCGTTATCAGCCGTGCTCTGCGCAGCACTGAGTCTGACACACACACACACACACACACACACGCTGCTCTCCATTAACCCGGATGTTTTACTGTCCTACATCGCCTACCAGCGTCCTAAACACAGCCACATACGCAAATTAAAATGATGAAATGCTCCATTCACTGCTCTCCTTTTAACGTGTACAATCTCATTACAACATGCCTTGCTAATATTGTTAACAATACGCTCATTTCCGCTGCTAACATAAAGACTCAGGAGACTCATGAGACCCGCGGATCGCTTGCCAAAGGACCTAGACTCACGGATTCAACCGAGTCGACTGGATCTTTTCCTCCGTACAGCGTGAAACGAGGCAGATTCACACTCGGATGGACTTCACGGAGTTGTGTCGTTAAAAAGACAAGTGTACCGTGAGAGGAGCATTTTATTTTGCAGCATTGTGTGTTCGTATAATCTGTCGGCCATAATTATGGAGTTATATTCGCCACATTTTTATGATGTCATTTACTGTATTTACAGTTGAATGAGGGATGCTGACTGTGAGTTATGAAAATATAATACTGTATTTGTGCCAGTTGAATATAATGCAGCTAAATACAAACATTATGAATTACTTACAGCCTCATAATTAATGTTAGAGATTTTTTTATAATATGAAAATGTAAACTTTTATTTCCTGCATCAAAATTTTAAATGCACAAACAGTACACTGCCCTCCTCATATAATAGCTCTCAAATTTGAATTTATTCAGCCTATTTGTAGTCTAAGACAGGCGGGCTGTGTTTCACTGGTAGATTTTATATGCTTATGGACAAATAACTCAAATGACTCTAATGACTCGTAAGATCCAGATCTGTTTAGTGATTAACTCAGTAAGATTAGAATCCCTAAAAGGATCCGTATTTGACATCTCTATGCAGCACTGACTGTCAGTCTGACACACACGCACACACGCGCTGCTCTAATTAGGGCCCAGCAGATGGCGCTAGTTGCTTGGCAACCTCAAGTCTGCACTGCCACAAGCCTGAGGGAGCAGAGAGGGGGCTATTTTCACTGTGTTTAATGTAATACTGTACTTTTTCCAGTTAATCTCACACTTTGTCAGAATATCTTACAAATTCATACAAGATTTCAAAATATTCTACATTTCCATCTTTTCATACAAATATCCACAGATACATCGGGCATTTCAGCAGAGGGCATTCACACCGTATTTCCGCAGGAAATGCAAATTTTTCTAGTTTTTATTCATTTAGGTAAGTTATTTATTTTTTACTGTTTTGGATTGGTGGAGAGGAGCGTTTTATGTTATGTCACCTTGTTTTCAAAGTTTACAATAAACATTTTTCAGGAAATCTTTAATTTCTGTTGCTTTTATTAATGTACTCCAGCCTGTTTTCCTCTTAAAATGTAACAGACTGTTGCATCACCACAGATCATCTGAAAAGGTTAGGAGTCTCTCCCTCAGAGTTTGATAAAATAGGGGCCCCCAAATAGTATCTTGCATAGGGCCCCCAGACAGCTAGAAACGGCCCTGGTGGCAATCTAGGGAGAACTATTGTAACACTAGATGTGTGAATACAGCAGTGATAAAGGGTTCACCTTTTTGACCTTTTGACGTTGTGTTGTTAATCCTGTTTATTTTGCAAAGCTTCCTGATAGAGTTCAGCATTTTTTCTGTTAGGTAAGTACATTCATTGCCAATGAATGTATCCAAGTGACTTTGGTGATCCCCTGACATTTCTTGTAATGCAACCTGCAGGTTGACATTTTTATATTTTAGTAACATTTCTCAACAACTGTCAGCTGAAGTTTCATTAAATTTGGTAAACATATATACAGTATGCTCCTTTCAAAATGATTTAATTTGCCAAACACTTTGGTTCATGACCACATACCTGCATCAGTATTATGTGTTTAGTTTATTTAGGAAATGTTAGCAAGATACAGCCCAGTTTCCAAAAAAGTTGGGACAGAAATAGAAACAAAATGTGATGATGTGCAAAACATTGAAACCCTATGTTTAATTGCAAACGATACAAAGATAACTTATCAAATAACTGAGATTGAAGATGATCATTTGAAATCTGATCACTTTGTATGTACAGTGCTTCTGCAACAGTGACTTCAGATTTACTTTATATGATGCTGTTTATTTTCCAGGATAACGAGAGGTTTGTTGAGACCAGCATGTACAGTTGATCATTAATTTTATTGAATGTTATTCTACTTCTACTTTTTTGATTAATCAATGGAATGTTTTGCAGATAAAATGTCAGAAGATAGTGAAAGATGACGGTTATTCAACTGTCAAGATGCACTGAAATCTTTGTTTTGTTTAACTTGTAAAACACCCATTTCAGTTTATTTTCACATATAACAAAGAAAAGCATCATATCATCACAATTGAGACAGTGGAACCAGATAATGTGTTGCATATTTTTTTCACACACTTAATTGCTAAAACACGTAATCAATTATCAGAATAGTTGGCAACAAATGTTCTTATTTTATAAATTAATATAAACAAAGTGTGGTAGTGCATCTTTGTCTAAAATAATTGTTATCTTAAGCAGTATACACTATCAATATTTCATAACACACCGAAATCCCTGATTTCATTTTGGGTGCAAAATCATCATACACGATTGTTAGTAATACATAATGCAACAAGTTTATCTGGTCTGCTTAGTACAGTAAATCACAAGATACCACGGATACAAGCGTTCTAAAAACAATTATGTTGTAACACTCTACACTACTGTGTCATTATAGCAGTGATAAAGAGTTCACCTTTTGGGACAATGTTGTCTTGCTAATCCTATTTATTTTGGAAAGGTTCCTAAAAGATTTCAGCACTTCTTCTGTTTTTAAAGAGTATAGGATAGGATTGAGTAAAGCTGGTATTGTGTATGTCAAAGAGTTGTTTATAATCCTGGCAACAGGACTGATAGAGGCTGCTGTCGCTAACTTGGTACCCACTATTGGTAGAAAGAAAATAGCCACAAGAATCAGGTGTGAAGTACAAGTTTTCAATGCTTTAGCTCGTTCCTTTCCTGATGCAATCCTGCTCAGTGCAATGGAAATGCAAACATATGTCAATGCTATCAATGCAAGAGGAAGACAGGGTACTATAATAAAAGAAAAATATCCAACTATTCTATTTAAGGTTGTGTCATTACAGGCCAGGCGATGTACTGGTCCAAGATCACAGAAAAAGCTGTTTAACACCAAAGTTCCACAGAAGGACAGACGATCAATAAGCCAAACAGCAAATGCTGCTAGACTAAATATAAAAACCCAGACAGATAGAAGCATTGCAACAATAGCTGGTGTAGTCACAATACTATGGTACTTTAAGGGGAAGCAAATTGCTATAAATCTGTCATATGACATTATGACAAGTATCCAGGATTGCACACCTGTATAGAATAAAACAAAGAACATATAACTTAAACAAGCCTCATAGACAATGTATCTCCTGTCAAACAAAAATGTGTCTAAGAGTTTTGGGATGAGAGCAGTGCTGCCACACAAATCTGTCAGAGCCAGGTTAAACACTACCATGTATTTAGGAGTGTGAAGAGTCCTGACCAGGTAAATGACAGAGAGAAGGAGGCCATTCCCAAGAACAGTCATGATGTAAACTAAACACAGGAACACATAGTAAAACTTTACATGAGGGATGCTGGAAAATTCAATGAGATAGAATTTTGCTGGTCGAACAAATGTGGCATTAAATGTGGTAGCAGCTTTTTCTTCGGGGCTCATCACAAATACGAAATATGTTTCCCCAAATGTAAATTGTTTGAGGAAAGTTGATGAAATCAAATTCACCTCAGAATCAAGTGTGCAGTTTGCTGAACTGTGAAAGAACTTTATACCTTTCCTCTGTCACAGACAGTAGAAATTTAAGTAGCTCTATCACATGGTCATTAATTAGATATTGATATACTTCATTATGTAATCGTCTCATAGTCTCATGTGATAAGCTGATGCAACTGACAGTAAAATTATTGTCGTCAAGGCATCATTACACAAGGGTTTTTGAACAGAACGAATACAAAGGTAAGTAAAAAGTTTTATAAGATAAATTTGAATTATTTTTTTAATGTGAAAGACAACATATGTTTCTATTCTCATCTAATTAGACGCATAATCCATGAACCCAATGTAATATCTACATGAACATAAAACGTTAATACAAATTTCACAATACAAAATAAGAAAAATCTTTATACATGAACTGTCATTGCCATTATACTGTAGCACAGAAGAGAGTCTTCGTCAACTGACCTCGTGGCACAACGGTAGCGCGTCTGACTCCAGATCAGAAGGTTGCGTGTTCAAATCACGTCTTTGGGGCGGCTCAGTGGGAGAGTGGGCCTGAAAGTTGGCGGTTCGATTCCCGCTCTCACTGCTCAAAGATTGATTGCCACGGCCGAGGTGCCCTTGAGCAAGGCATTGTACCCCCCCCCAACAGCCGTTTAATTGTAGCCCACCACTCCAGTGAATACGGCATCTGTCTCTGAGTGTGTGACCCTGTGCATGTGCATGTGTGTGTTTCAACAGGTGCCAAACTGGATGGGTTAAATGCGGAGGAGGAATTTCACGTGTTCAATGTGATTAATAAAGTTTCAAGTTAACTTAACTTATCAGTAACCATGGTAGTCCTTCAGAAGTCACCAGTTAATCACAAACTATCCAGTCCATATTAAAGAAAAAAAATAGAATGCCCAAGAATTACAGGCCTATATCTAAACTCCCACTTTTGTCTAAAATTTTAGAGGTTGTTCTCAGAGCTGCATTAGAAGGTTCAGCCTGGATTTCAGAATAAGCACTCTAAAACTGCTATTCTACAGGTGCAGGTGATTGTTTTATATTCATACATTTTGACTGAA
Source organism: Sciaenops ocellatus (assembly GCA_033000465.1). NCBI lineage: Eukaryota > Metazoa > Chordata > Actinopteri > Sciaenidae > Sciaenops > Sciaenops ocellatus. The sequence continues at coordinate 3,013,261 of CP136870.1, forward strand.
GCTCTGTGCTTGCCCAGTACACTGCCTCATCTTGATCACAAGGTTACATTATTGGGTTGGTATATCAGGCATAGCATTAGACTGTTTTTGGTCATATCTCACAGAAGTTTTACTGTCTTGCTTTGTGGCTGATTCCTCTCCACTTCCTCCAGTATTGTGGTGTCCCTCAGGGCTCATTCTTGGGGTCTCTGTTATTTTCTTTATATATTCTCCCATTGGGACAGATCATAAACAGAATAACTCAATATTGCTTATCATATATATGCCAATAATATCCAATCCTGACGCTCAATTAAACCTTGCTCGAGAAAAAGCAACAAGCTTTCTTCTTTCTTCTGCTGCCCAACTCAACCTGCGTAATTTAAGTATATTTGATTCATCCGCGTTGTTTGGGGCCATGTTAAGCAGCCAACCAGAACTATTTTTTTTCCACTTACACAACATTATTAAATTATTATAAACTATAGTCAGGCACCTGGTTATCCCTGCTAGCTGTAGACCACTGATCATGCACTTAGCACACACACTCCCATTGGCCAGACACCTTGACCGTAACAAGACATACATGCGCATCAGTTCATGTTCATATTGGCATGATGAACATGCATCCATGTACACAGACATCCAGAAATATTGCACCACATGCTCCACATGTCAGAAAACATGCCCTGGCTGTAAGTCTGACCAAGCTTTTCTGCAACCACTTCTAGTCATCTCCACTCCATTTCGCAGGATTGCTATGGACATTGTAGGTCCCTTGGTGAAAAGCAGTGGGGGTCACCAGTACATCCTGGTTGTATGTGACTATGCCACGCGTTTCCATGAGGCCTAAACCCTGCGGACCATCACTGCTCCCACAGTACTGCGGGCATTGGTTCAACTATTCTCCAGAGTGGGGATACCAGATGAGATCCTGACCAGGGGGCCAACTTCACTTCACGGTTGATGCAGCTTTTCCAGAAGCAACTGGGCATCACAGCCATCAAGACCACACCATACCATCCACAGACGGATGGCCTGGTTGAAAGATTCAACTAGACACTGAAGAAGATGCTACAGAAATTTGTGGATGATACGGGCAAAGACTGGGACCGCTGGTTACCATTTCTGGACCTGCTCCGAAAGGGCTGGGAAGGCCCTTCCACCACTTCAAGCGACAGAGGGGTGGTGCAGTTCCTGCTGGAGATGAGGGATTGGCTGGAGAGATACCAGGAGGAGCCCAAGGTGAACCTGCAGGAGGCCCAGAAAAGCCAGAAGGCCTGCTCCCTTCCTCTGACAGCAAGCTTTTGGCAAAATGGCAAGGGCCATACATCATACCCGCAAGATGGGCCCAGTAACCTACGAGGTACATCACCCAGACAAGAAAAAGACTAAACAAACCTATCATGTCAACCTGCTAAAAGAGTGGAAGGAGCGTGCTATCCAGTCTCCAGAAAAGGCTCTGCTGGTGAGGGAGGTGAATCTGGAAGATGAGGTGGAGATGGAACCAGAAGCGCTAATGGTGCCTCCACCGTCCTGCTCCAGTGCTGGAACATCTTGAACTGCAGCGAGCCTCACAGCTGATCGAACTCTTCCAGGAGGTCCCTTCCCTCTTTGCGGCTAGGCCAGGAAAGACCACTCTGGTTGAACATGTTATGACCCTTAACCCCTCTAAGTGTGAGTGGGCCCGGCAGGAGACACAATACCTGGGTTACCAACTGGGGCAAGGACAGGTGCGGCCACAAATGGATAAGCTGGAAGCTATCCAGAACTGCCTGCAACCTTGCACCAGGAAGGAGGTCCGGTCCGGTCCTTCTTGGGATTGGCTGGTTGGTACAGGCGGTCCGTGCCTCAGTTTGCCACTATTGCAGCCCCGCACACAGCACTGACCAGCAAGGACCAACGGAACCCGGTAACCTGGTCCAATGACTGTGAAACAGCCTTCAGCACCCTTAAGACCTACCTGTGTTCCTCGCCTGTCCTCCAGAGTCCAGACTTCATTAAAAGGTTTCTGGTTCAGGCGGACGCCTCTCTTGGTGCAGTCCTGGCCCAAGGAGACCTGGGAGAGGAACAGCCAATTCTGTACCTGAGCCGCAAGTTGCAGCCACGTGAAACCAGGTATTCCACTGTGGAAAAAGAGGGCCTGGCCATAAAGTGGGCACTGGAGAGCTTGCGGTACTACCTGAGTTTGACCTGGAAACAGACCACACACACTTGTATAATTTTTGTATAATGTTTGTGTTGGTCATATGTGGAGAAAATGGCCGGTATAATGACAAAAAGATGTTTATGTTGTTTTTAGAAATGTATGAGGCCTGGCGGGAGTGTCTATAGCTATAAAAGGGGTTGCCTGGGCCCTACTACTGGGAGAGAGTGTTTGGTTACAGAGGAGGTAACAGCTATTGAGAAGTGAGTTTTGAGCATAGAGTATAGTGTTTTCTTGTAAAATCGAGTTATTGAAGAACTCATTTTTTTTCTTTCTTTTGTTTTCTTTTTGAAAGTGTATATAGAGTATTTAGTTTCATTCACTTTATTTTTTGGGTTTGTAAATATTGGCACTTTTTGCACCTGGAGAGGAGAACAATAAAATAAAAAACATAAATTTTTCCAACTAAGCCTGGATTATTGGAACGATCGACGAGGCTAGAGAAAGAACCCTGCAACATTTCCCTAAATGTAAAAAGAGGAAATAATTTAATAAAAATATTGTTTGAGGAAAGTTGATGGGTAACACTTTATGAGTACACACTATTAAGCATTAGTAAAGCATGAATAAATACTGAATTCATCATTTATAACGCATGAATACTCATTAGTATGTAGTTTATAAACACAGTTACAAATGTTTTACTCATCATTGATAAGCACAGTAGTTATGGATTAGTAAATACTGAATTCATCATTTATAAAGCATGTTTCTGATGTAAATACTCATTAGTATATGGTTTATAATCACAGTTATAAATGTTTTACTCTTCTGTACTAATGGTTAGTGAGTGTGTTAGTTGATGTTTTATAAAAACTCACAAATTCCATTTCCAATTGATGACCTATAAACAGTTAGTAATGCAGGAATTCATGAATTTAGGCAGTTACAAAGCACTTACTACTCGTTAATTAAGCATTTTGTGTGAGCTCATCTAAAGTGGGCACTATCTATGCCTTATAAAGCATTTACGAATGAGATTTAAAGGCTGGCAATGCCTCAAGACTCACAAAAGTTTCACTTATCTTAACAGACCAAGGAGAGACACAACACAAAGGGATATAGAACATACTGCATTGATATTTATTGCAACTTCCCAACATATTGTAACTGTACAACTGTTCTGTTGATGTAAAAAGATGAACAAGGGTAAACAAAGCTGAATAAAAACTTGCCAACACCAACAGTGGATCACAAAAGTTTAAGTACGACAAATACAATCTTTGTTTGAAAAAAATGCATGAAATAGCCGGCTGTTCTATTTTTGACGGACGTCGCGAGCAGCCCGCGTCAATTTATTAACGCAGAGCACATCGAGTGGGCGGAAGCCAGACACAGAAAAAGAATCCGGTGGATTTTCAAAATAAAATACCCCGCGCAAACTGCCGGTCGTAAAAACAGACAAAAGAGAAACTAATTAACTACGAAGCACATTTACACACGTAGAAGCATATTTACACATGCAGAAGTATATAAACCAAGAAAATGTTCAATTATGAGCAAGTAAACAAAGTCTGGCGGGCTAAACGCTCCCCCTCCTGGTAGGGTTTGAAGTTGCGTGCAGAACGGCCCAAAACAGCGTCTCAGCTGTGACGTGACAGAGACATGTCCGGTGGGTCCTATCTTCAAGAAAAGTCTAAAATTTATTTGAGACAGATAAACTACATATACTCAACGCATGATAATACAAGAAAAGGATTTTTTACGACACTACAAATTAGAACAAATTAAAGCAGAGAGAGAGAGAGAGATGCAGTTAATGTTAATATATTTGTATCATTGATTTAAAAAATGTGCACAGTTTGTTTCAGACCAAGGACTTTTCTTACTCCACACAAGACACATGATAACAAATGTGTGTAGATTTCATGTAGCAAATGAAACAAGACACACTGCTGCAGCTTTAGGAACAGTAAGCCCTACAATGTGACAGACAAGGAATATGATCCGTCATATACAAAAATGAAAGCTTTAAAAGAAATAAAAAGTTTTCTTTGTATCCTTTAACAAGTTACCTGACCTTGATGAAAGCAGAGCAGTGCCCCATCCCTGGAAGTTGTGGAAGTGGAAGGTTGGAGCTGGGGACCAAGGCTGGGATCAGATGCTGTAGGAGTGGGGTTGGAAACTGCGACAGCGGCTATGGAAGGAACACAAAATAGACAGACTGTCATCAAATGAAAATGGATAGTACTGTTGCTTCTATAGTGAGACAGCCACATGTAATTAACATGTGATATGTAATTATAAATCACAATCATTGTGATCACCTTTTAAGAATTCAATAAAAACTTACCACTCTGCATAGTGGCAACAGTAAAACTGTTTACTGAGGGTTGAGTTGGTGGTGCTGTGGGTGCAGCTAAGGTGACGGTGTTGCAGACATCAGGAGTGCATTGCTGTGGAGGCCGTATTGTGTCCAGGGTGGGAACAGTTGGATCCTCCATATGAACTGCTTCCAAACCAGACTCCCCCTCTGCAACTGTGATGTCCTTGTCGTCTTAAGTGTCCTGGGGGCAATCTTGTAGCCCTCGATGATGGCATTATTTTGGCTATATAGATATTCGATACCTATAAGCTCTCCTCTCCAGGAGGTGCTGCTTGTTACTGGGGTCCCCACCATGATGCAGGACAGCCGTCCTCGCAGACTCTTTCACCTTGTGCTGTGACAGAGCTCAAGCCCATGACATTTTCTTTTCCTTCAAAATACTTTAAAATAGCAGTTTTAGTGCATTACTTGGTAATTGTTTGTAATTTTGTGTCCTCAGTTTTATATGTAAATTGAATCATTTGATCCAAGTAATATTCACTAAATCAGTTCATTGGCTTGATTAGTTAATATTTCCAAGTAAAATGTAATAGAGTGATATCAGTGAATCGGGCAACCTTCTCTGCATTCGGAGCATGATGTCAAAGCCCCTCCCCACGTTTGAGCGGTCTTTTGTCAGACACGTACTATACGTCCATGGTCCACATTTCAACTAGGTTGGCGGACTTTGTTGACTGAGACGGGGAAGAACGTGAATATGGAACCATGAAGGTAAGTTTTAAGCGAAACAAACTTTGTACGTTCCTGTTGGCTCACCTACTTAAGTCAGTTTCTCCACACTGAAAGCAGCAGCGGCTGCGGCGCTAGCAAATAGTGTATTTTCCTGCTAGCTAGCTAACTAGCTAACTAACTTTGCTGGCACGAGGTATGGGTTTTCCCACAGCACTTTACAGGTTAGGCGGCCGCCTAACCTTATTTTTGTTCCGGCCAGTCGTCCTGCAGTAAGCACAGCTGCAGACGTTGGTTGAACGTTGGTCTTCTGAGGCAGAACCTGCTCAGAAAAACACAGCAGAGCCCAAAAAACTAATGAAAACAGCGCCATGTGATGTCAACATTAACAACGTTAATCTTCAGACAGGTAACTGACGTTACTATAGTAACAAGTTTCAGGCTAACCGGCTCAGAGTGTGTGAACGGCTCCAGCTCCAATGTGTAAAATGCTGCGGTACTGCGCGTCTTACCAGCTGATGTTAAAAAACGTCAGTTTTAAGTCACTCAGATGTTTCTCATTCAACAGTCCTGAAGAGAAAGAGTGAGGCATTCAACAAAAACGTGATGCTAATGCTACTGAAGCAGAATATAACTACTTAACTGTATAATACTATATAACTTGTAATTACTATAAAATATAGTTCAGAGAATAAGTGAACTATATAAGATAGACTCAGTGGCTTAACCTGTGCAATCTAATTTAATCCAATACAGCAGCAGTCTACATTTATGAAGCTTGTACATTTTTTGACAAGAAGGTGAAAATTCTGCTTTATGTTCATTATTGAGAGATTGCGGTGTATTAGGGTGCATCATATTGAAAGGTGTTCCTAATATTTTGTCCACTCCATTAACATACAATGAGAGGGGCACCATTCAATGTAATGCACCAAAGTACACCATCACCACTTAGTACCACCTCAGTAATAAACAAAGTAGAATTATCACTTTTTTGATAATGTCAGCAAAAACTGAAAATGTATAAACTTAAAAAAAAGCAGAATTTATAGCCGAGCTGTTGTATTGGATTGAATTATATTGCACGTGTTCCTAATGAAGTTGCAGGTGACTGTAGTTCAGAGAATAAAACTACTAAAGTGTATACTAAATAACTAATTACTATATAATATAGTTCAGAGAATACCTTAAATTGAAGGAAAGTGACAAAATACAATCTGTGGTAAGAATAGGACAAGGTACGGCCTACAGTCCCCCCCCAACAAAGTAAAATTCCCCAACGCCCGACTCTGTGGGAACCATAACTGTGCTGGAGGAATGCATTGGTCTGTGCGTAGCTGGTTGTGAGTCAGGTATTCAGGGACCGTCTGCAAATTGCAACATTAAAGCAAAATCTTATTTATTCAAAAGGTACATTTTATGCATGGTAGAGTCAGAAACATAATGTTGCATATCTATTGATTTCTGCTGTCTATACTATCAATTTGGAGAACTGTTTTCGCTTATTCTTGTTAAATTTATTATGAACTACTTTCAATAACTTTTCCTTTGTAAACTGAAGTGTAACAATAATGTCACATAACGTACACCAGCAGTTACCCCGGTCTAACCAGCAGGTTATGTTATTAGCTATGTACTTATTATATAGAAAGTATAACTTTCTGTTGTTTGATGAAATTGTCACCATAGCACTATGTAAAGTGAGTCACTGCTTCTTGTCATTATATTTCTGTTTTCCTTTTAGACTTAAACAGGAAGTCACAACAGTCTTTAAGAGCATGAGGAGCATCAGCCTTTGTATGCACAATAGCAACTACTTTGGACTACAAAAACAAGACACCTGGCCACACAGGTAATATTACAAAATAATGTACACATAATTTGTAATATATGATATTTACATTTAAAAAATGAAATATCAATGTGCATCCTTGAGTTAGTAGAAATTAGTTGAGAAGCATATAGATAACCCCCTTTTTTTTTGGTTTAATTTTGAGCAGTGTTGGGCAAGTTACTCTAAAAAAGTAACTAGTTACAGTTACTAGTTACTTCTCCCAGAAAGTAACTAAAGTACTTACTGAGTTACAAATTATAAAAGTAACTAGTTACTTTGGAAAGTAACTATTGCGTTACTTTCAAGTAATTTTTTAAATGCTCAAATGTGTCAAAGAATTTGGACCCCACCTCCACTCCTCTTTGACAGAACTTAAAATACATGTGCGTGTTCAATTATTTATGATAAATCTGAATATTATAATGAAATGGACACTTCATACAATACATAACAGAAACCCACAGTACACAAATCTAAACTATTTTAAAGATACAGTGTGTAGAATTTAGTTGCATTTAGTGGTCCAATCATTGCATTGTAATCTCCTCACATCACCCTCACCTTCCTAATGTAAAGGAGAAACAACACTTTAAGGACCCTGTTTAGAGTCAGTATTTAGTTTGTCTGTTCTGGACTACTGTATAAATAAGGTGTTTCAACATGGCGGCCTCCATGAAAGGGGACCCTCTCCCACTGTAGATATAAAAGGATATTTTTTTAAGTAAGAAACATAAAAAGATTCTTATTTTCAGGTGATTATACATGCATCAAAACATAGTTATGAATATTATATTCCATGTTTGCCTTCTTCTGAAAATAGAGGCCCCAAATCTTACACACTGTACCTTTAACGTTGCTGTGGGAAAGTGAGACTAGCATCCAATAAAATGTCATGGATTATTGTAGATATTATAATTACTATGTTTATAGAGTGGAATGATAAAAATAACACAATAGATGTTTTGGAACTTTTGATATTTATTGCACCTCAACAGGCCACGACTAAGCAAAATTAAATTATGCTTGTTAAGCAATGTACCAAAAATAAATAATATATTCACTCTTTGTAGTTGGAAGAAGCAGTACTTTTGGACTATTCACGCTCGCCATTCCTGTTTCTCGTTGACTCACGTGAATGTCCTGTGTCGTCTTTGTGTGTCTGATCAGACTAGTCACTAAGCTACGCAGGCTTTCGAATTTGCGTAAGCAAAGCAAAACCCGCCCAACTCCACCTCTGATTGGCTTACCATGGAATTTTACTCAACCTCAGCCAATCGTTATCATTTATGCGACGTCTCGTGCCCCCGCCCTCATCAAGGATTAAGGAGGAACAAGAAAAATCTTTGCCGCTCAGCTTAGAGATCTAGTTGGTCTGATGAAAAACAGCGGCCTTCAATCAGAGTAACACGCCGCATTTTTTTGGCAGTAACGATAACGGCGTTATAATGATGGGAAGAGTAATCAATTAGATTACTTATTTATAACGTTGTTATTCCGATCACTGATTTTGAGATGTTTAATTTGTATGTTTCAGGTGCCACAACATGAGATGGATGTGTAAGATATGTAGCTTTGAGTCAGCGAAGAGGTTGGGATTGTTAAAACACTACAGACTAAAGCATGGAAATGGTGGTCGCAGCCAGTCAGTCCCTTGTCTTCACACTGATTGCCCTTGCTCGTTTAAAACATTTAATGCCCTTCAGACCAACTTGTCTCGACACCATGTGGAGATGGTCACACAAAGTGGACCTCTTTCATTTACTACTTTGCTACTCTGTTTTTTTTGATTCAGAGAAGCAGTATTTTGAGCATCTTGGCAGCCACTTAAGGAAGTTTGAAGCAGTTGCATGTGTCTTCAAAAACTGCAACTTCAGTACAAATATTTATTCCACCTTTGCTACACATAGACAAAGAAAACACCAGCCACACACCCTTGAGGATTTTAAAACTGAAGTATTAAAAAGCCAACCTTATGAACCCATGTTTGCTCAGGATGAGACCTGTGTGGAAGAGAGCTTAGAGCTTTGGGATGGGGAACCACAGGAGTTGTCTCAAGATATAAAGGAGAAATTTGGCCATCTCTTTTTAAAGTTGGAAAGCATGTTCAATGTCCCAAACAAATGCATTGATGAAATAGTAGATGAGCTTCAGTTTATATTCACCTCTGCATCTGGTCCACTTTTAAGAGATGTGGTGGTGTCCACCTTGAAAAGCCATAATTGTGATCTGGATCCAGCCATTATCTCAGATTTAGTGAAAAATATTTGTGAGACACACCCTATAAGTACTGCCTTGGGGGCAGGTGGCCCTTTCACAACTTCATACAAGAGAAGAGAATTCATAAAGAAGCATTTTTCAGTTCTTGAACCAGAAGAACACATACTTGATAAAAAAGAGGGCAAAACCTTCCAGTATGTCCCAATATTGCCCTCCTTGGTGCAGGTCCTAAGTAAGTCTTTTCAAGAAAACACATTTGAAGGTGAAAACAAATCTGAAAATGACTTTAAGTACCAGACATTTCATGATGGATCTCACTATCAAAAAAATCCATTTTTCTCTGTAGAGGAGAACAGAGTGAGTCTCATCCTGTACATTGATGACTTTGAGGTATGTAATCCTCTTGGGACATCTCGAAAAAAGCACAAAGTTACTGCTGTCTATTGGGTGTTGGGAAACATTCCAGTGCAGCTACGTTGCACATTGACATCATTCTACCTTGCAATTCCGTGTAAGGCTGAAGACACCAAGCAGTTTTGATTCCAGCAAGTTTTAGAGCCACTGTTAACAGATATCCAAAGCTTGGAGAAAGATGGTCTTTTTGTTCCAGCGTTAGGGAAAGCCATTTAAGGGACTGTGGTCAGTGTGGTGGCAGATAATTTGGGGGCGCACTCTGTGGCAGGATTTGTCGAAAGCTTTGCAGGGTCATACGTCTGCTGGTTTTGTGTTGGGGAGCGATCCAAGTTTCAGTCCGATGAAGTGAGATCTGGGTCTTTTCATCAAAGAACCAAAGATCAGCATACACTGCATGTACAGACAGCTGTGTCTAGTCCAGATCACACTCCTTGTTATGGTGTAAAAAAACAGTGTGCATTGTCAGAAAAACTTTAACATTTTCATGTGACATCTGGTTACCCTCCAGATGTTTTACATGATCTGCTGGAGGGCATTGTTCCAGTGGAACTGGCTTTGGCATTTGATAACTTGATCAAGAAAAAATATTTTTCTCTCATGGAACTGAATGATGCCATTTACAATTTCCCATACAAGTGGAGTGATAAAACAAATCGCCCTCATCTCATTCCAGCTAACTTTTCGACTCGAAAATCAGTAGGGGGCAATGCACATGACAATTGGTGCTTATTACGTCTTTTGCCTCTGATTGTAGGTTTAAAAGTACCCGAACAAGAGCCTGTATGGCAGATGCTGATGACACTGAAAGACATTGTGGACCTTGTCATGTCTCCAGTCCATACAGAAGAAAGCATTTGCTATCTTGACAGCATCATTTCAGAACACCGAAGCAGATTCCTTGATGTTTTCCCCCAACATAAGCTCATTCCCAAGCACCATTTCCTTGAGCACTATCCTCAGCTTATTCGGGAATTTGGCCCCCTAGCTGCCCTCTGGACAATGAGATTCGAGGCCAAACACAGCTTTTTCAAGAAGGTGGTCAGACACACTGGTTGTTTCAGAAATATCTTGCTGTCCCTTGCAAATAAGCACCAGCTCATTGTTGCATACCATCAATCACATGCTGTCAAACCATCACTTGCAGTCACAAAAACAACAGAGGTCTCTTTAGATGTGCTTAAGGATGATCTAAAAGACCTGGTGAAATGCAGATTCCCTGCTGTTATGGCTGTGCATGTTGCCAATAATGCGTGCAGTTTAGGCACCAACTATGCAGTGGGAATGTTGTTGTGTTGTGGTTCCACTGCAGGACTGCCTGACTTTTCTGAAGTGTTGCAGATAATGGTGATTTGTAACAAACTTTTTTTGTGAGACAACAAAATACATGGTACAATGAACACCTGAGGAGTTATGAGCTGGAGAACACAGGGAGCGTGCAGTTACTTGAGCAAAGAGAGCTTAAAGATTTTTATCCTTTGGCTCCATACACCCTTGCAGGAAGACGCCTGACAACTTTGAAGCACCAACTTTGCCTATCCTTATCCAACTTTGCCTAAGTATGAGAAGAGAAGCTTGTGAATAAATGTCTCTGTGTATTTCTCTTCTCTGTTGTTGCAGCTTCTTCCTGTTGATATGGCACCCTCAGTGAAACTGCGGATCATTTTTGGGGAGGATGATGTCCGCAAACTACTTTTACCTGCAGGCATCCCAAGCACACTTCAGGACCTAACCGATGTTCTTCGAGAGACATTCGATATTACAGGACCATTCACTGTTATGTACCAGGACATGGATTTCGATGGTCATTTCTTCACTTTGACCTCGACTGAGGAAGTACAAGTTAAAGCTAACCTCAAAGTAGTAAAAACTGAACCAGTGATCTTGAGTGTCACTCCTGTTGACATGTCAGAAGTCGAATCTCCAGTTCCACTATCTACGGAAGCAAGCTCCTCCTCATCTGGATGCGACACAATCCTGGTTTCCTCCCCAGATGAGAGTGGACCTCCTACAGGTCTAAGCCATGGCCATTTAAGTTTGAAATACCAGTCTTTTCTTATGATGTAGACCTTGCACTGGAAGCAGCAAAGCAAGCTTATGAAAATGATGGCACACTTTTAAACAACCCAAGAGTAACTAGTAGCATTCTTGAGAAGCTCTCAGAGACTATATTTGGCTTCACAGCATATCCAACTGGTGTCCAGATTTTAGCTGTTGCTGAAGCCTGGGTAGAAAAATACCCATGCCTCAAAGAGCCAGCGTCTTTAATGGCCTATATGGTTGGCAACAGAGGATAAAGTATAAAATGGGCAACTACAGGGCAAAGTTAAGAGGTCGCCAATTAGCCATTCCAGAGCTCAAGATGAACACACTGAAGAGACGATGTTGCAGTGAAGAGGGTTCACTTTGAAGTCAACTATCTGCCACCACTGCCATTTGGTGAGACTGAGGAAACCTTAGAGAAGGAGAGACTAGATTTGCTGAGGGAAATAAAGAAGAAGAACAATGATAGGGCAATTAATGAGAAAATGGAGAATACTTTTGCTATGAGAAGAACAGAGGTTGTCAAGGATTGCCCCGCAATCCAAGACCTCTTGGAGAGATGGCCTTCTCTGTTCTGTGAAAATCAGGTAAATCCAGTTCTTGTTCATGCAGCAACTAAGTGTATGTGAGATCTCATGAGTCATCTTTAACATTATTTTGTGTTTTTATCTCTCATTTCAGATCAAAGAGGAGTTTTAACCACGATGCATCTGGAGCGAACCTTTTTGTCCAGATTGGACAGGTATACCACCAAACTCCTGGACATATTTTGGAGGAAGGGCGGGACTGCAGGGACCAAAATAAAACCAATGTTGGACTCACTGAGTGAGGTAAAATTTCAAATTATTTTAATTACATAATCTAATGATGAGGTCATACACACTGAGAATGTATCACTCTTATTTAATCTGATCAGTGTCTGTGTTGGCCTGAAACTGTTCTCCTCATCCTGTCACTGTGGCAACAATTAACAATTTATGCACATGATTTTCTCCACAAGTGTATACAAACCTGTCATCTCTCCCTTAATATGTGCTCAAAAGCAGAGAGATTTACTGAATTTTCAAAGTGACCCTCTGAGTGCAGCAAGATCCCTTCCTACTGCCCATAGACTCCAATACAATCATTTCCCAAAATATTACTCGTGTGTGGGAATTCCTGTCCTTGCCTGGTTCATTTTGTGATAGGAGGTACTGTTATGTTGCGAAAAATTCATTTGCAGGTCCAGTGATGAGGCAGAAAACTTCCCTCACTGGGCAGAGACAGAGTTTCTGGACCCACAGATTATGACATGCATTAGACATTGACACTTGTCTCAACACACATTGTTAAGAAATTCATGTTAAGTTGCACACTTCACAACGTTAGAATGCAGTTGCAGGCTTACATTCCCCATGGGTAACTTTCTGTTTACATCTGTATGTGCTGTTATGTATGTATGTTACATGTGTTATGTATTCTCTGCAATAAATTTTCTTTTTGTGTTTAATAGCATCATGTCGATGGCAGAAGGGACATTATCATCCGTTGCTTAGTTAAGTATCTTGGAGAGAGTGGAGAGGAGCTGATCAAAGACTATCAGGTATCTGATGATCATCATGACCATATTAAAATGATTGTCCAGCCTTATAATCTGGTCTTCACTTGTGATATTATATTGAAGGTCAAAGATTCTCTACACTTGTGATGTTTTTTAAAAGAGACTTAAGATGCATATTTTTAATATGGCTTTTAACTGATTTCTTAAATTATTTTTATGCTCTTACCCTTTATTTTGTTAATCATATTTAATTTTTATCTTATCTATCTTAAACTTTAATTTGCCTTTTGTCTCTGTTTTTCTGACTATTTAACGATCACTTAATAACTTTATTTTATAAGCAAAAGAGTATTCAATTTAATTTATACCTTTATAACCTATTTTACTGATTTAATCCCTCAGTTTTCAGCTCCAGTGTTTCCCCCATGGGGACCTTCCACACTGGGAGTAGTTCTGGTCTACCAACATGGGTGCCGTCCCATGGACAGCTCCAGCCTGGGTGGCTGGAGGGCTCTGCACCTCTGTGTGGAGCCTCCTGTCTGCCCGGGCCAGGGTGGTCACTGTGGCGGCACTCCCTGTGGTCGTGGGCGTTGACCCCTCTCAGTCTGGATGGCCCCCAGAAGTGACTTTCTTTGTCTCAGGGTCAGCCTCTGTGAAGCACGTTGTGCAACTTTACGTATGAAAAGTGCCATATGAATATTGTTTGATTTGAGTACACTAAATTGAGTATACCTCTTTGTTTTTATTTTCACATTTTTTTCTCTTAACCTTTTTTTTACTTGGAATCTATTCTTAGTTATTTCTAATTGTGGCTTATTTGTTTTCACAGGATGTCAGCCAAGAAGCAGTGAAGGAGAACTGCAGTAATCACATGATGAAGATCACCGTCATCCATCCCAATGTGGCACAGGAAAACCAAGATCCCTGTTACGGCCGCCGCTGGCTGCCATTTAGAGTGTATTAATTGTGTTTCCATTAATGTGATCCTGCCGGATATGCAAATGCTGCTGTGTGGTTCCCTGCCGAGGATTGGTCCTTCTGGAGCGGAGACCGCCTACTTCCTGGGTGCTGTTCCTTGGCGTTTGTGATTGGTGGGGCTGTGACTCGACCGGACCTGCCCATCGGGAGTCAGCAATCAACCCCAGCTGCAGTTCAAATAGCTTGTGTGTCCACAGTTCAAGGCGGCTGTGATTCAGTGATCAGTTCGCCTCGCTGTTGGTTGTACATGTTAGGTAGAGAGAGTTAGGAGTGTTTGGTTTGGTTATTTGTCAGCACCTTTTTGTTATATTTTCTTGTGCAAATGCACCCTCCTTGGTTGATTAAACATCTGATTTCAACCAGAGCCAGTCCAGTTGTTGTTTCCATCTCATTTCCTATCGCAATTACATGTTACTGCTCTCCCAAAACGTGCCGGGTTGTAACATAAATGGGGGCTCGTCCGGGATCCGAAATGAAAAATTGTACCTTGGTAGTTGTAAATTGACACTGGAATTGGGTCTGTCAGTGTTGAACTAGTTAGTGAGAGGTTGCTGAGTTCTTCTGACTACTAGGTAGGTAAGTGAGCTCATTAGTGGATTCAGCTGTTTACTTGAGTGAGTGCTGACAGCTGAGCACCATGGCAGACAAGTTTAGCTTGGATGAATTTGTAGGACATCCTACTGTTGAACTAGTATGTGGTTGTAGGAAGGATGATTTAGTGGAGATAGCTGCTCACTTCAATATTCCCTTTGTCAGGTCTATGCTTAAAAATGAAATTAGAGAACAAGTGATTAGTGGATTGGTGGAACAGGGTGTGATTACTCTGACTGAGCAGGTGGTCTGTGTCTGTGTCTCTCCCCAGTTCCCCAGCAGAAGCAGAGAGTGGTCCAAGTGCTGAGACACCCTCAGACTCTGGGAAAGTCTACCAGGCAGGTGAGCGAGGGAAGACCCTGTTCACTCTGTCTAAGTATGATCCTTCCCCACAGAGCAGTACTGGCAATACCGAAGCACGGCTTAAAATCCGTCTGGCTCGGCTCCAATTGGAGGCTCATGAGCGGGAGACGCAATCTCAGCTCCAGCTCCAGTTGGAAATAAGAAAAGTGGAACTTCAGGCTGAGACTGAGAGGGCAGTGAGGCTGAGACAACTGGAGCTCGAGGCTTCTGACACGGGGCGGAGTGCTCCTAGAGGCTCAGGCATGACACCACCTTCCACCACCTCCACTAGCTCACCTAAAATATTGTTTGACATCAGTAAGCATGTGGCTTTGGTCCCTGTATTTCGGGATAATGAAGTTGACTCCTATTTCAATGTGTTTGAGAGGGTAGCGGCTGCTTTACAATGGCCACCTGAAATTTGGACGCTTCTGCTGCAATGTAAAATGCATGGTAAAGCTCAGGATGCTATGGCCGCACTCCCTGTTGAAGATAGTTTAGATTATGAAACTGTCAAGACGGCTATCTTACAAGCATATGAACTTGTGCCTGAAGGGTACCGACAGAAGTTTCCAGGTCACAAGAAAACTTCTGCTCCGACCTATGTTGAGTTTGCCCGTGAGAAGGGAACTTTATTTGATAAATTGTGTGCAACGTGTAAAGTTAATGATTTCAGTGCGTTGAGAGAGTTGATCCTGTTAGAGGACTTTAAAGACCCCCTCCAATCATCCTTTTTAGCTATTTTAAAGCGTTCTCAGTAGTCTTTAAACTGATTATGAAGTTTTTAGCCAAAATCACAAAACCTGTGCCATTTCCCAGGGCTCTTCTGCCGCAGAGCGCCAGCAGCTCATTAGCAATGCGCCTCTGAGTCGTGGGCGGAGACTCCGCTGCTCTCCGCTGTCCCCCCCGCTCCCCGCTCCCCGTTGCTGAGAGCTGGGTCCGCGCTAGGTCTTTACGTTAGCTTGCAGCCCTGCAGCCCCTCCGTTGCTGAGAGCTTTGTCCTCACGCTAGGTCTTTACGTTAGCTTGCAGCCCTGCAGCCCCTCCGTTGCTGAGAGCTTTGTCCTAACGCTAGGTCTTTACGTTAGCTTGCAGCCCTTCCGTCCGGCCTCAGGGCCCGAGCTTGTGGAGCTTGTGGCCTGCCCAGGGTTTCATACGTCACAAACCCAGTCTGCCTGAAACTGCCATTTTGCGTCTGCCACTGGTTCACGGCAATTTGAAGGCAAAAATACTCAGAAATGCAATTTCAAACTTACTTTTCTACTTATATGTCCTCTAGCATCAGAAAAATGCCCCATGAACATGTGAACAACATGAAAAACGCGATTTTCATCGGAGGGGGTCTTTAAGAAGTGTTTATCTGAACGTATTGTTGTGTATTTGAATGAACAGAAAGTGGGTACGCTCTCTGCTGCCGCTGTGCTGGCTGATGAGTATGTGTTAACCCATAAATCTGTTTTTTCTCCAGTCCCTGCTGTCCCATGTCTCTCCTCTCCCCACAGACCCCCTAATCCACGTGGGCTGAAAGAGGAAAGGGAATGTTACTACTGTCACCAGGTCGGCCATGTCATTGCAAATTGCTTGACACTAAAACGCAGAGAACAGTCCTCACGCTCTTCTCAAGCAAAAGGGGTAGGACTGATTAAAGCAGATCGTGGGGTGAACACTGACTCACCTTATCAGAAAATTGATGACTGTTTTAGGCCATTTGTGTTTGATGCCTTTGTGTCACTGACTGGTGAGTAAGCTGACAAACACCTCATACAGGCTTTGAGAGATACAGCGTGTTCTCAATCTGTTATTCTGGCATCAGCTCTGCCTTTTTCTGATAGCTCTGCTTGTCATTACAGTTCAGTTCTCAGGGGAGTTGAAATGGGTTATGTGCCACGGCCAGTGCACCGCGTCCATATTCAGTCCTCCCTTGTCACCGGATATTTTCCAGTAGCGGTTTGTACTGAACTGCCGATCCCCGGTATCGTACTCCTGATGGGGAACGATATCGCAGGAGGTAAGGTAACTCCCACACTGGAAATCCTAGATCAACCTAAGTGTGATGGGATCCAGAAATCAGGTCAGACACCCCCAAATGTATTTCCAGCCTGCGCTGTAACTCGCGCTCGCTCCTGTGAAATTAGCCCAGATGACCATGAGATTTCATTGTCTGAAAGTTTATTCATGTCGTTTTTTCAGATGACAAGGAGAAGGAGGAAGAGGTTGAGAGCTTATTGCCTGTTCAGGATGTGTCTGCTGTGCAAGTGCCCCCGACTGGCTCGGAACTGCCGTTAGCTGGAGGTGCGGCATTCCCAGTCAACCGAGCGCGCTTGAGTCAGATGCAGAAAGCAGACCCGACGCTGCAAAAGTGTTTTGCCAAGGTGGTGAGTAACGACAAAGCAAGGGATGAAAAAGTAGAATATGTTATGGATGGTGAAGTGCTATTACGTAAATGGTCTTTTGTAACTGGTGACTCTGATTGTGATTCTGTTTACCAGATAGTTATTCCTGCAGGATGCCGCCAGCATGTGATGTCAGTGGCTCATGAAAGTAAGTGGGCAGGACATTTGGGCAAGGCCATCCTCTGACATTTCTATTGGCCAGGTCTAAAGTCGGACATTTCTAAACATTGCTGTGCTTGTCATGTGTGTCAGGTTGCCGGGAAACCTAATCAGATTGTTCCTCCTGCACCATTGCATCCCATTCCTGTGATTGCAGAGCCATTCGAGAAAGTGATTATTGACTGTGTTGGCCCTTTACCTCAAACTAAAAGTGGAAATCAGTATTTGTTAACTATTATGTGCGCTGCCACTCGTTACCCTGAGGCTATTCTGCTCCGTTCAATAACAGCTAGTGCCGTAGTGAAAGCTTTACTGAAGTTTTTTTCTAGTTTTGGATTACCGTGAGTGATCCAGACAGACCAGGGCTCTAACTTTAAGTCTAGTCTCTTCAGACAGGTACTCAAGAGCTTGAGTGTGCACCACATCGTGTCTTCAGCATACCACCCCAAATCGCAAGGAGCTTTAGAGTGCTGGCATCAGACGCTAAAGTCGATGCTCAGGAAGTAATGTGTGGAGACTGAGAAACAGTGGGATGAGGGAGTCCCCTTTGTCTTGTTTGCTGCTCGCGACGCCGTGCAGGAATCGATTGGTTTTAGTTCCGCACAGCTTGTTTTCGGCCACACACCCCGTGGGCCACTTAAGTCACTACACGACCAGATCTTGTCCTGTGAGTCTGCGCCCAAAAAGCACGTGTTAGACTACGTTACCCAATTCAGGGAGCGCCTTCAACGAGTTAACGCCCTTGCTAAAGCCACCCTTAGTGACTCACAAACGGTCATGAAGTGCTATTACGATCGGTCTGCTGTAGCTCGCAGTTTTGAGGTCGGTGACAAAGTTTTGGTGTTGCTGCCCACCACCGGATCTGTGTTCGCAGCTAAATTCTCCGGTCCATGTGTCATTAAAGAGCGTCTTAGTGACACTGATTATGTACTCTGTACTCCGGACAGAAGGCGTAAGACTAGAGTCTGTCACATAAACCTGTTGAAACGCTATCAGTCCTGCGAGGACAAGGTTAGCGCTGCTGCTCCCTCACCCTTAGTAGTCGAAGTTGAACCATCAGAGGTTAAAGCTGCTGCTATCATTGTGACAGAGGCTGTGGGTGCTCCACATGGAAATGATCCTCAGATGCGCGTCCCCACACATCAGCCGATTCGCCTCCCAAATTCGGAGATGCTTGCCAACCTGTCATGCTGTTTGCAGCATTTAACCGCTGCACAACAACATGATCTGGAGGTGCTGATTGGCCGGTACTATTGTCTATTCAGTGATGTTCCAACCCGCACTTCTGTCTTGAAACATGATGTAGAGGTAAAAGACGCACGCCCCATAAAACAACATGCTTACCGTGCCAATCAGATTAAACGACAATTGATGAAACAGGAGGTAGAATATCTCCTGCAAAATGATTTGGCTTCTGCCAGTTCCAGTCCGTGGAGTTCGCCGTGTCTGCTGGAAGCTAAAACCGATGGCTCTCCCAGGTTTATCACAGATTACCGCAAAGTAAATGCAGTTACTGTTCAAGTTCATATCCTCTCCCTCGAATGGAGGATTGTATCGATAACCTGGGCTCTGCAAATTTCGTTAGCAAGTTGGACTTGTTAAAAGGGTATTGGTAGGTACCTTTAACAGATCGTGCCAGAGAGATTTCCGCATTTGTCACCCCCGATCATTTCTGCCAGTACAATGTGATGGCTTTTGGTATGTGTAACGCCCCTGCCACATTCCAGAGATTAGTTAACACCGTATTGGCTAGTTTGCCAAATTGTAATGCTTACCTCGATGATTTAATCATTTATGCAGATACCTGGGAGAATCACATGCATGTATTGGAGCAGGTTTTTGACCGTTTGGCCTGCGCTACCTTGACTCTAAATTTGGCCAAATGCGAATTTGGAAAAGCCACTGTAACTTACCTCAGTCAGCAGGCTGGACAGGGACAAGTGTGCCCCGTGGAGGCGAAGATTGTTGCCATTAGAAATTTCCCCGTTCCAACCACGCGTAAAGCGTTGCGTCGGTTCCTGGGGATGGCAGGCTACTATAGGAGTTACTGCCGCAACTTCTCCAGTATCGCCTTTCCGCTAACAAGCTTACTCAGCACTAAGGTAGACTACGTGTGGACCCCGGAATGCCAGGTGGCATTTGATAGTGTAAAGAGTTTGTTAACTCATGCTCCCGTGCTTGCGGCCCCTGACTTTTCCACCCCCTTTAAGCTCGAGGTAGACGGCGCTGGCGCGGTTCTGTTACAGAGAGGGGAGGATGGTACTGATCATCCTGTTGCTTACTTTTCCCGCAAGTTCAACCGACACCAGGCAAATTACTCCCATCATTGAGAAGGAAACCCTTGCTCTGTTGTTAGCACTACAGCACTTTGAGGTCTATGTTGGGTCTACTTCTCTACCTGTTGTAGTGTTCACTGATCATAATCCCCTTGTTTTTCTGTCCCGCATGTTTAATCACAATCAGCAACTCATGCGGTGGGCACTGTTGGTACAAGACTTCAACCTTGACATCTGACATAAAAAGGGATCGGAAAATGTGCTAGCTGATGCTCTGTCTAGACTGTAGAGCGCAGCTATGTCTTATGTGTGTAACATTAACGTCAAGCCGCAAGGGCTTGTAATTTAAGGGGGGGGAGTGTTACGTGCCATTTAGAGTGTATTTATTGTGTTTCCATTAATGTGATCCTGCCGGATATGCAAATGCTGCTGTGTGAGGATTGGTCCTTCTGGAGGGGAGACCGCTTACTTCCTGGGTGCTGTTCCTTGGCGTTTGTGATTGGTGGGGCTGTGACTCGACCGGACCTGCCCATCGGTAGTCAGCAATCAACCCCAGCTGCAGTTCAAATAGCTTGTGTGTCCACAGTTCAAGGCGGCTGTGATTCAGTGATCAGTTCGCCTCGCTGTTGGTTGTACATGTTAGGTAGAGAGAGTTAGGAGTGTTTGGTTTGGTTATTTGTCAGCACCTTTTTGTTATATTTTCTTGTGCAAATGCACCCTACTTGGTTGATTAAACATCTGATTTCAACCAGAGCCAGTCCAGTTGTTGTTTCCATCTCATTTCCTATCTCAATTACATGTTACTGCTCTCCCAAAACGTGCCGGGTCGTAACATCCCGTGTACGTGTCAGTCATCATTGAGGGGACAGAAGTTCTGGAGGACTGCGGAAGTGTGACAAACGCTTGCCTTCTGCTCATGGGTGTCATCTATGCTGTCAACTTAAGTTACCCACTGAAACTGAAATATACGTTCAGAAGCTGTTTCTTGAGCTTGACATCCTTAAAATGTCAGCAAATGTCCAGTCTCTCCACAAGAAACTTAAAGTGCCAGTGTTATTTGTGCTTTTGTCCAGCACAAACAATTTGTTTTCATTTTGTGTCAGTTTTTTGACAGTGATTTCAAGTGTTGCTCAGTTTTATATAAGCTCTTTCTGTCCTGAACATCCTGAGAATGTCCGCATGAGATGAGTAAGAAACAAAGAAACATCAGCAACGTTTACTTGGGTTTTGTAATTAGATGCAATGGTAATCTGAGTGAAAGTTACAATCTATAGGTGAGTATTGCCAGTGCAATTTACTTGTGTATTTTTCATAAAAAATAAGTTGTTCTAGTAAGTAAATATTACTTAGAAATAGCCTGAGTAAAGATTACAAGCACTTTCTGTGTGGAAAAACTTGCCTAGCTTTTTTTAAGTAAATGTCACTCCAATTTTTTTTCAGTGTAGGATCCATTCTGTATGGTAAACAAAACAACAAAAAACAACACACAGTTTGTTGTGTGTCCTCTTACATTGCACATAATTAAGTGTATATTGTATGAGCATAATTATCACTCTTGTAATCTATCTCAGTATAGCATCATGGATGGATTTATTTCAGATCATTATACTAGAGGACAGAGAGACAGCAAACTAATATTTTCATTGCATTGATAACTTATGCATCTCTGCATATGACAATAAAGCCTCTGAACCGTTGTATCCTGAACTCCCATCTAAACTATTACTAAACTACTAATACTACTAAACTATTTCTATGCACAGAGGCTAACTTAGCATGCTCAAAAATGGATTTCAATAATAAAGTGTTGTCTATATCATTTCTATCTTGTTAAAGTAAAATGTTTAAGTAATGTCCATTTTGTTTAAGTAATGTCCATTTTACTACCACATAGCTAGCCTTACGATTATTATGTGTTATGTGATTGCATAGGCAAGGAAATAGGCTAACACATCTCTGAGTTATCAGCAGCCTAACAGAAAGTGCAGCTATGTTTCAGCTGGATGGTTCAAATGGAGAATTGTCTGTAACTTTCATCAAATGAAAATGACTCTGATAAACTGGATTACATGCACACATTACAGTACATCCACATTAACTACCCTGCTAGCGTGCTAGCTTGCTACTACCACCGATAAAGCATCTTTTCTATGTAAACTTATAATATTCAAACTTTTTCAACAAGCTAATTGTAACGAACTTACCCAAAATGTATCTGATGATCAAGACATCAGTCTGGACGAAGTTTCGGAGCTCAGTCAGCTTTTGGAGGGGGCGGGTTCCTGTGCCATTCTTGGTAGTTCTACGGGTTATGATTGGTCAAAGCGTGGTAGGCACAGAGAGACGTGATAGGTTTTCCCAATTCTTGGAAGCGGGGGGACATCTGATTGGTCAAATCTTGGTAGAATTCTTGGTAGCGATGGACACTTTGATTCGCTTTCACGGGATTGATTTGCTCGACTAACAGGCAACGGGGAGTGCCAATCGACACCCCAAGTTTGTTTATTTTAAATGAAGCCCTATGTATACACATTTTGACATGTTGTTGATCTGTACAGGCAAAATTGCAAAATACAGACTTCAAACCCCACTGGGAGCGTTTCAGAAGCGAGTGTTTAGCCCGCCAGACTTTGTTTACTTGCTCAGATTTGGCCATTTCCCAGAGTACTGTATGTTCTTCTAAACATGGTTCTATATGTGTAAATATGCTACGTAGGTAATTAGTTTTGCTTTTGTCTGTTTTTACGACCGGCAGTTTGCACGGGGTATTTTATTTTGAAAATCCACCAGATTCTCTTTGCTTTTTCTGTGTCTGGCTTCCGCCCGCCCGAGGTGGTCTGTGCAAATTGACGCGTGCTGTTCGTGTCAACCGTCAAAAATAGAACAGACGCGTATTCAATGCGTAGCCGAGCGTTGAGATGCGTCTGAAACGTACCACGGCAGAGCCGATGGGGTTTGATACATTGACTAGAATGGCCGCATATTACTCGCGATGACGCGGCGCACACGCAACGCGCCACGGAAAGGCCCGTTAGGGTTTGGGCAATAGTATTGTGTTGAATGCTCTGTTTCCTACCAATATTGCATACCTTTAAGTCTAAGTTAGTAAACCCTGGAAGAAAGATATCATCATCAGATGTATTGTGTCTATTCAGTAAATGTATATATATTAAGGTCCATTTCACTCAAGGCTAATGTTAAATTTGTTTATGAAATGAAAAAAATCTTAATGGGATTTAATAATAATAAAGGCACTCTTCTAATGTAATTACAAAAAAACAGATGAGGGTGTAGTTCATGTTTTATTTATTGTTTTATTTTCATCTGTCATAGGGCTGTAGAGTGCCTTTACTGAGAGATCAGACTCAGCCATGTGTCGGTATACTGTACATCTGGACACCCCCAAGAGTTTAGCAATACATGGAACAGACAAATTAAGTTCCAGAAGTTTGCTAAGGTAGTCTGGGGATATGGTCATCCGTTGTCGCCCAGCTGGTCCTTGCTCAAACTGCACAACTGCAATGTGTTGCTCCCTTTTGTCTTTTTCCAAATTGATCAGACTGTGTAGCTGTGTCAGTGCATCTAAAATAGCTGGACAAACAGTTACTTGACTGGATACAGCATTTAAAAACACAAGTTCTTGTGTGCAAGTGAACTCTAAGAAGTCCAGGTTCAGAGGCATGCGTCCCAGAATATGTTTGAGAGCTAAGTCTTTCTAAAAGATGATTAAGCAGTTGTTCCTTGGAGAGACAAACAAAATAGAAAATTAACAATAGAAAAGCAAAATCCATGACTGTAACACCTGATGTTTGGAAAGTGCAATTTGTAATAACAATTGCTTCATCAGATACTTGAATAGTTCAAAATCCGATGCCTGCATTAAAATGATTGCACAATAACTCCTGTTATACCGAGACGATCAGTTATGAAAGGAGAGACCCTGCTGCCACCATCTGATCCTCCCTCGCTCACATCCTAAGGACAGAGTAAAGTCGCCTGGACATATGTGCATTCTGTATTTTGAGCTTTTCCTTTCTTCATTTATAACCTGCTTGTTTCCGTTCTGGCTGGTAGCTGCGTGAAATCTGGTGTCTTTTCTCTCTCACACGTCCGCCCCGATACGCATATAAAAATGAATATTATGAGGCTGTATGAAAACAATAACTAATGAGAAAAAATAGACGCATGAAAGCCAAGTAATGGAAACAAAGTAATAATTCCAGGGACCACAGCTGGCCACAGTGGCCTATAACAGCTGTTTAGGGAGCGCAGTCCGAGGAATAAATACTCAGAAATTACCTGCGTCTCATTTTAGTAAGAAATATGGAAAAATATGGAAAATGGGATAGTTCAGTCAAAGAGGAGCTGATGAATGCAGCTTCTGGTGAGCAGGCTGGGCCATATACAGGTAAAGCAGGGAGAGTAGGCCAGCTTAATGGGAGGACTGGTGGGTATAGACTGGTTTGTTACTTGTAGCTGTTTGTTGACAGCTGCTATCACTAACTTACAGCAACCACGATATGCTGTCACCAGTTAACACTGTCACGGTTTAATGTACTGTCAGTCGTCATACTCGCTGCCTCAGAACCGAAAGTAGACCATGCACACATACCGTTAGCTAGTTATTAACGCAGTTTTCACAAACGCCACCTCATTAAAAGTTCAGAGTAGATATTGTTCAATAAATCCGGTCAATGTGCAATGTGTGGAGTAATATCTATTACTCAATTTTATGAACACAAATGGCAAATAAAGTAAACAAACTCACCGAAGCACCATCACTCGCGTTGGTGGACATGGCTGGTCTGTCCTACTACCTGTGTCAGTGTCACATGACCAGTGGAGCATAACTTGATTGGGACAAGAATCGATTGCTTCTCCCTGGTTACCTGGATGCTGAATCTGTTTCTTTTCATACACTGAATTTATTTTAACATTGAAAAAAAATCAGAAGCAAAAAACACTCAACAAATTTGATGGTTTTTAAAATTCAAAGTCTGATTTTGATGCTGAAAAAAGTCAGTATTAGAATTCATATTCAAACTCATTTAAAGATGGCACAGGAATACTTCCATAGAGGTAGATTTCCATTTGACAACAATTTACAGTGTAATTTGTTGGCCTGAGGGGTGACAAGTAGCCTCCGTTAGCTGTAACGCTAAATTATATAATTTATGCTTTGCTGCTCAGAACATCTTCACGTAATCTTGAACTCACATTTACACACCTTGTTTTTCAGCTCATGAGTTCGTTCCACTGCATCACTTACAGTGTGAGTTTTACTGTTTATAGAAACAAATGTGCTACACATAAAGTGCATTGGTGCTAGTAGCAAATCTCTACTAGCTACTATTAGCTAGTTTAGTTAAGTTAGCCTTGACAAGAATCCAATGCTACGTGATTTGGAAAACATACTTACCGAGGTGGCCTGTGGTGGCCCTGTGACAGTTGCTGTTGCTGTTGCTGTGGAAAAAGTTTGTATTGCCGCCAGAACGGCTGTGTCGATATTCTCCACTAATGCCGATTCGCCGGACATGTTTGCAGAGCAGAGCGACCATGGCCTACAGTAGAGTGTACCGGGTGGGGGTGGGCGGAGTAGGATCTTGCTGGCCTTTAGGGTTGGGCACTGAAAACCAGTTCCAAATAGGAACCGGTTCCTAACGTCCGGTTCCGGAACCGTTAAGAAGATGTTTGAATTTTGATTCTTTTTTTGGTTCCTAAATGCCCACACTAGTTTGTCTTCGGGGTTTGTTTTACTTCGCCCGGCGTGCTGCCGTGCTCCGTTTGTGTCCGGGTTTGTATTACTCCGCCCGGCGTGCTCTGCTAAACATCATTTGTCTGAACATGGACCGCAAACGCCGCTCGAAAGTCTGGCTTCATTTTAATTTAAAAAAGGACGGATTCACACAGTGCAACAGCGTTGCGTCGCTCTGCTGCTCCCGTCGCTTCCTCCACTTCGGACAGTCAACCATCAGCCAGCAACTCCTCATTGGAAACGGAATCAGGTGTTTTCAACTGCAGGAAACACAATCTGTGCGAAACGGTCGCGCTTACTGCCTGAGAAGGCAGACATGATAATCTTCCTGAACAAGAACTGTTTTTGAGTTTGTTTTATTTTGTTTCATATACATCTACCTGGGCTGCAGCTCTTTGCTTTTTAGACTGCTGCCAACTTGTAGTGTTATTTCAGCAGAATTCAGTTTTACAGTTATAGTTAGGGACCCTCCCTTATAATAGAATACCCTAGTTACAGTACAGCAACCAAATTAAACTGTGTCAAGTCAACTGGCAATGTGAATAAATAAAAATGGCCTGTGTAAAGGCTTTTTCAAATGAAAAAATTATCTTGTTTTTTTTTCTCTCCTGCACCTCAAAGAATCGGAATCGAGAATTGTTTAGAACAGGAATTGATACTGAGAATCTGAATCGGAATTGTTAAAATCCAAACGATGTCCAACCCTACTGGCTTTTATGCAAGCGAACATAACGGATCAGTCAAAGTGAGCCCCTTCGTGGCTGGCTAAAGTGGCTACAGGTCATAAGTCCCGCAGCCTTCATAAAAGTGACACTAAAAACTCAAAGTACTCTTCAAATAAAGTTTCTCCAAACGTGTTTGTTATTTTAGGTAGTTATTATCACGATAATCCATGTCCAAGAGTCCATTTCCCCGGATGAGATGTTTTTTATTCGTTATTTGACACTATAAACACACTCTGACCTCCTCGAGCTTTTATTTTGGTACTTCCGGTTACCGGCATTTTGAATTTGCATATTAGTTAAATATTTACTTTCAGATTTAGATTTAACATTTAACATTATATTTAGATTTAACATTTAGATTTAGATTGAAATTTTAGATCTAGTTTTAGATTTAACATTTAGATTTAGATTTAAATTTAACATTTAGATTTAGATTTAACATTTAGATTTAAATTTAACATTTAGATTTAGCATTTAGATTTAACATTTAGGTGTAACATTTAATATTTGGATTTAACTATTTAAAATATCTCTAAGTTGGCAAATATTTTTGTAAATGTGCAAAAAAGTGACTCTCAAAAATTCACACCAGTTTTTTAAACATTGTTTGAAGTTAAATGTAAAAAAATGTTGCTATTATTTTCAGCATGAGCCGCTTTACAAACGGCACCCCTTAGGGCAGCATCCATAGCCACCACAGCTTCTGAGCTTCACAACAGCTGTTTAAAAAACCTGTAGGTGACATACATTGTCCATGTTTTATAATGTTTATGATAGGGGTGTCAAACTCATTTTAGTTCAGGGGCCACATACAGCTCAATTTGATCTCAAGTGGGCCGGACCAGTAAAGTCAAAACGTACAAATAAATAAATCATTACATTTGTTTTAATTTTCTCTTGTTTCTTATCCAGAAAACTGTTGAACCAGAACAGAAAAGGTATAACTGCAAGTGATCAAGCTTTAAATCAACTGTCTCGTGTTTGGTTCAGTGTGATATGTCTCAGATTTCTCTTCACAGGGGGGATTATTTGGCCTGTAATTACTGGGAGATTTTCATTATCGATTGATTATTTGGTCTCTATTTAAGCAATATTACACGAGAGGGTGTGCTTTAATGTCATAAGCCCCTCGGTCCGTTAGCATCACTGAAGTGCCAATAATAAGTTAACGCTCACCCTCGAGTGTAATAATGTGATTATACAACAATTACCAACTTAAATAAAATATAAAATCAAAATATATTCATGTTTTGGGGCAATTTGCTCTGAAAATAAACCTAGCAACGGAGACAATTTCTAGTCCCGTCAAAGCTTATGGAGATTGTGGAGTTTCCCAAACTGAATACATACTGCACATATAAACACTAAACTAAACTAAAAAGATACCTGCTGAAAATAATTTTTTGGACAGGTTTGGCTCCTCAGTCCGTGAACTTAACATTTATTTCTAAGCTAGCGCTGTATCAGCGACTCACCGGCACAGCTGATGGAGGATGATCCAGACATTTCCAGTAACTCCACAGCGTAAAGTCCAAAAGTCAAAATGTATTGAACAAAGATCGCTGTAATCATTTCCAACATGTTTTTATCTGAAAATCAGATGTATTTGTAACCCACATTAAATATAAATAAGAATAAATAGTTGCATAAATATGTTTAAAAGGTTGGAATTGACTAATTTAATGTTAATTCATTCAGAGTTAATTAAAAACGTTAATATGACAGTAATTTGATGTTAAAAGAATTAAAAGTATGCCTTTATAAATTCATGTAACCGCCCCTTTAAGAGACTGGTTGCAGCACCTAGGTGACGCTGCACGAGCACCTGAAAGAGAGAGCAGAGATCGGAGAGAGCAAGCGGCGATCAATTAACGGAAAAAAAGTGGGGAAAAAAAACGGATTCAGAACTTATTAAATAATACTTCCCTGGTCGGGAATCGATAAGGGAAGGATCAAACTAAGCTACACCGGTTTTGGTGAGTTTATGTTTTATTTTATCACGTTTTTACCTTGTTTTCTGGAGAGCTAATGCTAAAAATGTAGCCGTTATAGCCGTTGGAAGAGGGTGCTTCGTCATAAACGGGTTGCCGGTTGGTATTTTAAGTTTATGTATTTATAATACGTATATGTAAAGATATGCTCAGTGGCTGTGTGGAAAAAAACACTGTAGCACTGTAAAACATTTATTTATGTAATTTGAAAGATTTACTTTGTTTATGACCTGTTACACAGGTCAGGTTTTTTTGCTTGGTTGGAAGCTCGGTCGGAGCCAGGACTGATCTGCGGTGTGTGGGTGCGCACACACACAGACGGGAAACAGGATGGCGAGCCAGACCCAGATCTTCATATCTTCATCGAATTAATTGGATATCCTTTGTGTGTTGACTCGCTGCCAGAGCGGTAGGAGTGTTGGAGCTATGAATTGAACTGAACTGGAAATCGATCATTACTTTTCATCATTGAACTGAACTGAACTGGAGATTGATGATTACTTTTCATCATTGAACTGAACTGAACTGAAAACAGTTGAACAGCTGATTTTAAAGTGTCGTACTTTTATTGGTATTTTGTTCATGATTTTGAATGTCTGATCCACTTGATTTGATTTGATTTTGATATTGATGTTCTTGTACCTGTGAAACAAAAATAGAGTTAACTCAGAAAAAATAGGGGATTTAAAATAGGTTCAACTTACCTGATAATAATTATTAGAAAGACCGGTCAAATTTAAATAAAATAGGCTGATTAAAATAGATGATAACTTAGGTTGAAGAGGAAAAAATAGAAGAGAGTACATTATCTTTTATTACTTACTATAGTATTAAGACCTGCAGGGTATTTCTTTTGTGTTTGTGTATTGTTTTTTTTTATGTTGCATGTTGTTGTGAGTAAATTGCCAGCCTCTATATTCAAAGCTATGGTCTCTGGTGTAGTCATTCTTTGCTCCCCACTCCCTAGAACCTAGATCTGGTCCAGTAGTGCAGTACGTGGGTTGTCATTGGTGCTACATATTACTTTATTAAAGTTGTATAATAGTTTTAGTCATGAGTCAGGCGTACTGTCATGCTGATTTGAGCACATTGTCTGATTGACCAATCACATTGCTCGGTCAGACCTACTTGTTGTATAATCAGGAAATAGTTTTCCTTAATGTAATGTTTACACTTTGCAAAGTCATCTCGCGGGCTGGACTGGACCCACTGGTGGGCTGGTTTTGGCCCGTGGGCCATATGTTTGACACCCCTGTCCTAAGTTCTATGTGGAACCTTTTGATGTTTGTTTTAAGGTATCATTAAACCTCTTCTTTTGGCCTCCTGGGGCACATTTTCCCTCTTCAAATGTGGGAGTAGAGGACTTGTTTTGGAAGTCAGGCATGTGGATAAGTTGACCAGTCCATCTGAGCTGGTGTGGAGCGATGTGGTAGTGATGGTCGGGATGTCAGGTTCCTCCAGGATGCTGGTGTTGGTGTGTCGATCCTCCCAACTGATTTTGAGGATTTTTCGGAGACATCTCTGATGACATGCCTCTAGTGCTTTTAAGTGCCTGCTGTATATCGTCCAGGTCTCTAATCCATACAGAAGAGTGGGTAGGATTACAGCTTTATAGACCAGGATTTTGGTCTTTGACAGAAGGTCCCAGATCTCAAAGACTCTTTTCCTTAGCCTTGAAAAAGCCCCACTGGCTCAGCTGAAGCAGCTGTGTATTTTACTGTCAGTGTTTGATGTTTTTATGATAGGAGGCTGCCCAGATATTGGAAGTCATCCACATTTTCCAGTCTGGTGTTGTCAATGGAGATGTTTGGGGGCAGGACATGAGTACTGTTTGGTGGTGACTGATGGAGGATTTCAGTCTTTCTTATGCTGATAGCTAGATGAAGCTGTTAGTATGCTTTCACAAAGGCAACAGTTCACATACTGCAGCTCCATCATGGATATGGTGGTGGTTTGACCTTTAGTCCTGAATTGGTTGATGTTAAAAAGTTGCCCGTTTGTTTTGTACATCATTTTTAATCCCCAGGGCAGATGCTTACCTGTGAGATGGAGGATAGCAGCAATGACCCATCCCTGTTTGACTCCTATGTCAAGGGTTAAAGGGTTCTGTTTCATCTCCACTGCCACTGAGAACTGTAGTTGACATATTGTCATGCAGCAGTCTCAGTACCCGGATGTATTTTTTTGGGCAGCAAATATTTGCCAGAGCCAGCCAGATGGCCTGACAGTTCACTGAGTCAAAGGCTTTGGTGAGGTCTATGAAGGCTATGTATAATGGTAGACTTTCTGTAGCATTAGCAACGTTGTGTTGCTAATACTATTTATTTTGTAAAGCTTCCTGATAGAGTTCAGCATTTTTTCTGTTAGGTAAGTACATTTATTGCCCCCAGTGGATGTATCCAACTGACTTTGGTGATCCCCTGACATTTCTTGTAATGCAACCTGCAGGTTAACATTTTTATATTTTAGTAACATTTCTCAACAACTGTCAGCTGAAGTTTCATTAAATTTGGTAAACATATATACAGTATGCTCCATTCAAAATGATTTAATTTGCCAAACAAACCTACATACCGGCATCAGTAATGACACTCATCAGCCTCCGCTGTATTATGTGTTTAGTTTTATTTAGGAAATGTTAGCAAGATACAACCCAGCTTCCAAAAAAGTTGTGACAGAAATAGAAACAAAATGTGATGATGTGCAAAACATTGAAACCCTATGTTTAATTGCAAACGATACAAAGATAACTTTTAATGAGACTGAATATGACTTCAGATTTACTTTATATGATACTGTTTATTTTCCTGGATAACAGAGGTTGATATTTGTTGAGACCAGCATGTACAGTTGATCATTAATTTTATTAAATATTATTATTTGTCACTACTTCTACTTGATTAATCAATGGAATGTTTTGCAGATAAAATGTCAGAAGAAGTGAAAGATGAAGGTTATACAATGGCCTGTCAAGATGCATTGAAATCTTTGTTTTGTTTAACTTGTAAAACACCCATTTCAGTTTATTTTCACATATAATAAAGAAAAGCATCACATCATCAAAATGGAGACAGTGGAACCAGATAATGTGTTGCATATTTTCTTGAAAAAATGCTAAAATACCTAATCAATTATCAGAATAATTGGCAACAAATTTTCTTATTTTTTTAAATCTGATATAAACAAAGCATCTTTGTCTAAAATAATTGTTATCTTAAGCAGTGTACACTATCAACATTTCACTTTAATCCCAAGGTTCCACAGATACAAGAGTTTTAAAATCAATTATGTTGTAACACTCTACACTACTGTGTCATTATAGCAGTGATAAAGAGTTCATCTTTTGGGACAATGTTGTCTTGCTAATCCTATTTATTTTGCAAAGGTTCTTAATAGATTTCAGCACATCTTCTGTTTTTAAAGAGTATATGATAGGATTTAATAAAGCTGGTATTGTGTATGTCAAAGAGGTGTTTATAATCCTGCCAATAGGACTGATAGAGGAGGCTGCTGTTGCTAACTTGGTACCCACTATTGGTAGAAAGAAAATAGCCACAAGAATCAGGTGTGAAATACAAGTTTTCAATGCTTTAGCTTGTTCTTTTCCTGATGCAATCCTGCTCGTTGCAATGGAAATGCAAACATATGTCAGTGCTATCAATACAAGAAGAAGACAGGGTACTATAATAAAAGAAAAATATCCAACTATTCTATTTAAGGTTGTGTCATTACAGGCCAGGCGATGTACTGGTCCATGGTCACAGAAAAATCTGTTCATCACCAAAGTTCCACAGAAGGACAGACGATCAATAAGCCAAACAGCAAATGCTGCTAGACTAAATATAAAAACCCAGACAGATAGAAGCATTGCAACAATAGCTGGTGTAGTCACAATACTATGGTACTTTAAGGGGAAGCAAATTGCTATAAATCTGTCATATGACATTATGACAAGTATCCAGGATTGCACACCTGTATAGAATAAAACAAAGAACATATAACTTAAACAAGCCTCATAGACAATGTATCTCCTGTCAAACAAAAATGTGTCTAAGAGTTTTGGGATGAGAGCAGTGCTGCCACACAAATCTGTCAGAGCCAGGTTAAACACTATCATGTATTTAGGAGTGTGAAGAGTCCTGACCAGGTAAATGACAGAGAGAAGGAGGCCATTCCCAAGAACAGTCATGATGTAAACTAAACACAGGAACACATAGTAAAACTTTACATGAGGGATGTTGGAAAACCCACTGAGATAGAATTTTGCTGGTCGAACAAATGTGGCATTAAATGTGGTAGCAGCTTTCTCTTCCGGGCACATCACAAATACGAAATATGTTTCCCTAAATGTAAATTTTTTGAGGAAAGTTGATGAAATCAAATTCACCTCAGAATCAAGTGTGCAGTTTGCTGAACTGTGAAAGAACTTTATACTTTTCCTCTGTCACAGTGGAACAATAGAAATGCATGTAGCTGTATCACATGGTCATTAATCAGATAAACATACACAATATGGAACCGTCTCATAGTCTTATGTGGTGAGCTGATGCAATCAACTCAGTAAAATTACTGTTGTCATTTCATCTGGGTTTTGAACAGAACCAGTATATAAATGAGGCAATGATAGTAAAAGGGTTTTTAATGAAGATACATTTAAATTTCTTTTTATTGTGAAAAAGAAAATATGTTTCTATTCTCATCTAATTAGAAGCACAATGAATGAACCCAATATAATACCTACACTCAAAAAAAAAAAACTTTTTGGCCAAATGCAGGACTTCAATTACATAGAAAAATTCCATCCATTTGCATTACACAGTTTTAATATAAATGACCTAACAAACTTAATGTGAAGCAAGTAATAAGATTTATGTAATAGTACTAATAAACTCAATGTGCTTCCACTACATAATAGTGCAGTAGTAACCAGGTTTATGCATTCAATATTAATAAAGCCAATTTGTCAAAAACAACAACAGTGAAAATGAATGCAGTCATTTTGAGTTTATTAGTACTATTACATAAATAGTAGAGCTTCAGATGCTGGATGATAATAATAATTAATAATTACTCCAGCTTCGAACTGCAGCTGTTTGTGATCGACCTCACCTGCCCTGTGCTGTGTGCCACAGTTTATCGCCCACCCAGATTTAATAAGGACTTTCCTTAAGAGTTCTCTGAGTTTTTGTCCGAGTTTATCCCAAAGTTTGATAAACTGTTCATTTGTGGAGACTTTAATATTCATGTTTGTTGTGCAGCAAATCAACTGGCCAATGAATTCAAAGGCCTTTTAGATTCTTTTGATCTCACTCAATCTGTTAATGCACCAACACATGAGTATGGGCACACTCGTGACCTTGTCATTTCTCATGGGCTTTCAGTTTCCCTCAGAGAAATAGTCGACACTGCTATCTCGGATCACCTCCCTGTTGTTTTCGACTTTGCTGCCCCCCCCACCTGCCAATAAGCCAGTTTCCCCAGCTCGCAGACGCCGAATCTTTACTCCATCAACGGCTGGGGAGTTTGCTGCTGCCTTCAGGAACTCTCAGCTGCTTGATGACTGTGGGCTGGTTCCTCCCCTTTGTCCAGACAGCCTACTCTCCACTTTCAACATGTTCTGCGATTCTTGACTCTGTTGCCCCTTTTCGGCAAAAAACTACCAAAACCAAGTCAGATCCCTGGTTGAATGACCACACCCGTCTGCTCAGACAACAATGCAGACAGGCTGAACAGCGGTGGAAAAAGGATAAACTGCATGTATCCCTGGGCTGGTTAAGGGACAGTTTGGCTGCCTACCAGAGAGCTCTAAAGGAAGCCAAGTCCAAATATTTGTCCTCCATTATAGCTAACAGCTCTCATCATCCAAGACTGCTATTTAATACTATTGATTCTGTCGTTAATCCACGCCCCACTGTCCTGTCCGATGCCTCCACTGCAACCTGCGAAGAGTTTGTGTCTTTTTTCACTGACAAAGTGGCATCTGTCAGGCAGAATATCTGTAATATGAATATGTCCCTTGATGATGTCTGTGCTCCTCCGGCACAGACTGCTGTTTTCGAGCGGTTTGAGACCATTTCTCTGTCGTCTTTTACTAAGGTGGTTAGTGGCATGAAACCCCCGAACTGTCCCTTAGATATCATTCCAGCCAAATTTTTTGAAGGAGGTTCTGAGTTCTGTTGGGTCAAGTCTGCTTGTTTTTATAAACACTTGTCTTAGCTCAGGGTCTGTTCCAGCTGCCTTCAAACACGCTATGGTTAGGCCCCTCCTAAAAAAAACGCATCTTGACCCCTCTGTGCTCTCC
The DNA here is from genome assembly GCA_033000465.1 of Sciaenops ocellatus. Classification (NCBI taxonomy): domain Eukaryota; kingdom Metazoa; phylum Chordata; class Actinopteri; family Sciaenidae; genus Sciaenops; species Sciaenops ocellatus. Next base: position 3,047,996 of record CP136870.1, read on the forward strand.
AATTTTAGACCTGTCTCCCACTTGCCTTTTCTTTCTAATGTTTTAGAAAAAGTTGTTTTTATTCAATTACAGACATTTTTGGAGATCAATTCTATTCTTGATAATTTTCAGTCTGGTTTTAGATCACGACATAGCACCGAGTCAGCACTAAAGGTGCACAATGATATTGCCTTGTCTGTGGATGCTGGGAATCCTGCTGTGCTGGTGCTGCTGGACCTCACAGCAGCCTTTGATACAGTCGACCATGTGTCCTTGTATCTCGCCTAGAGCAGCACGTTGGCATCCGTGGCACCGCTCTCCAGTAGTTTAGGTCATACCTGGCAAACAGGAGTTTCTCTGTCGTGATTGGCGACCACTGCTCCTCAGATGCATCCCTGCCCTGTGGGGTGCCACAGGGATCTATTCTCGGCCCTATTCTGTTTTCATTGTATATGCTACCTCTGGGATCAATTATAAAAAAACACAACCTGTCTTTTCACTTTTATGCCGACAATTTGCAGATATATTTGCCCATGAGACCAAACGAAAACGCTGCACTTACTAAGCTGCTGGACCGCATTACAGATATAAAGCAGTGGCTGGCACAGAACTTTCTGCACTTAAATGACAGCAAAACTGAATGCATTTTGTTTGGTTCACCATCTATGTCGAATGTTTTCACCACAAACTCTGGCCCTCCGGCCCCCCTTTTTAAATCACATGTCAAAAATCTTGGGGTAACGTTTGATAATGGGCTCAAATTTGATAAACAGATTAGCTCTGTTGGCAGCACAAGCTTTTTTCAGCTCCGTCTCTTGGCCAAAGTGAAGTCTTTTCTCAGTCGGCAGGATCTCGGGAAGGCAATCCACACTTTCATCAGTTCCAGACTGGACTACTGCAATGCCCTTTACGTTGGCCTCAGTCAGTCCTCAATTTCTCGTCTCCAACTTGTGCAGAACGCTGCTGCCCGATTTTTAACAAGCACGTCCAGACGCGAACACATTACCCCTGTGCTGTCGTCACTCCACTGGCTTCCAGTCCGTTTTAGAATTTATTTTAAACTTCTGTTGTTTGTTTTTAACGCCATTAATGGCTTGGCCCCCTCTTACTTGTCAGAGATTTTAACTTTTCGCAATTGTGGCAGAGCCCTGCGCTCTTCGGGTCAGCTTCTGTTAGAGGTCCCTAGGTCAAGACTTAAACAGTGGGATGATCGTTCTTTTGCCGTCGCTGCCCCCAGACTGTGGAACAAACTGCCCCCTGACATTCGCACCACTACTGATCTCAGCCTTTTTAAATCGAAGCTTAAGACCCACTTCTTTAGATTGGCGTTCAATTCTGACTAGGGCAGTCCTGTTTCTTAGGTGTACTCATTCTGTCTGCTCCTTTCTATGTATTTCTGGAAGGCTTTTAATACCCTGCAGTGCTGCAGCACTACAGCACTTTTAATTGTATTTGTATGTTATGTATGTGTGATGTATTGTTTTATGGCTTTGTTGTAAAGCATTTTGGGTACCTTTCGGCTATTGTAAAGGGCTATACAAATAAATTTGATTTGATTTGATTTGAAATCGTATTACTTGCGTCATATTAAGTTTGTTAGTTTATTAATGTTAAAACGATGTCATTCAAATGGATGGAAATTTTCTATGTAACTGAAATGCATAAGTGGCCGAATTATTTTTTTGGGTACACCTTTTTTCCAGAAAACGGTGAAATATGACCGTTACACAACAGCCTGTTGAGCTGCATTCAAATGTTTTATTCAACTGGTCAAACAAGTACTTTAGTTTATTATCACATATAACAAAGAAAAGCATCAGATTGTCACAACTGAGACACTGGAACCAGAGAATCTTTAGTATTTTTGCTTGAAATTTTTTTTTAAATCAGATGTAAACAAAGTGATGTGCAGCCTCTTTGTCTAAAGTAATTATTATCTAAAGCTGTGTACTGTTACAACAATCAATGACACACTGACATCCCTGATTTAATCTTAGATCCAAGGTCATCAAACATGATTATTTGTACCACAAGATAAAAATTTCTAAACATAACATTTTAGTGCTTATAAGTAAGACGTTTGTAGAAAGAAGTTTTAAAAAACAATGATCCAATTCTATCACTGCTTCATGTGTCATTATAGCTGTGATAAAGAGTTCACTTTTTTGGACAATGTTGTGTTGCTAATGCTATTCATTTTGCAAAGTTTCCTAATAGATTTCAACACTTCTTCTGTCTTTAAAGAGTATATGATAGGATTAAGTAAAGCTGGTATCATGTGTGTCAAAGAGGAGTTTATCATTCTGGCATTAGGATGGACAGACGAGGTAATTGCTGATATGTTGGTGCTCACTATTGGTAGAAAGAAAATAGCCACAAGAATCAGGTGTGAAGTACAAGTTTTCAGTGCTTTGACTCGTTCCTTTCCTGATGCAATCCTGCTCAGTGAAATGGAAATGCAAACATATGTGAATGCTGTCAATGCAAGTGGAAGACAGAGGCTCATAATAAAACCAGCATATGCAATCATGGTATTTAAAGATGTGTCATTACAGGCCAAATGATATACTGGTGCATGATCACAATAAAAACTGTTTATCACCAAAGATCTGCAGAAGGAGAGGCGATCAATAAAAACCACTAATAATGCTATTAGAACGAATACAAAAACCCACACAGACAGCAGCATTGCAACAATAGCTGGTGTAGTCACAATACTATGGTACCTTAAAGGGAAGCAAATAGCTATAAATCTGTCATATGACATTATGACAAGTGTCCAAGACTGCAAACTTCCAAAGAACAAAACAAAGAACATATAACTTAAACAAGCCTCATAGACAATGTATCTCCTGTCAAACAAAAATGTGTCTAAGAGTTTTGGGATGAGAGCAGTGCTGCCACACAAATCTGTCAGAGCCAGGTTAAACACTACCATGTATTTAGGAGTGTGAAGAGTCCTGACCAGGTAAATGACAGAGAGAAGGAGGCCATTCCCAAGAACAGTCATGATGTAAACTAAACACAGGAACACATAGTAAAACTTTACATGAGGGATGTTGGAAAACCCACTGAGATAGAATTTTGCTGGTCGAACAAATGTGGCATTAAATGTGGTAGCAGCTTTTTCTTCCAGGCTCATCACAAATACGAAATATGTTTCCCTAAATGTAAATTTTTTGAGGAAAGTTGATGAAATCAAATTCACCTCAGAATCAAGTGTGCAGTTTGCTGAACTGTGAAAGAACTTTATACCTTTCCTCTGTCACAGACATGGTCATGAATTAGATATTGGTATGCTTTATTATGTAATCGTCTCATAGTCTCATGTGATGAGCTGATGCAACCGACATTAAATTGTCTACAAGGTATCATTACACAAGGGTTTTTGAACAGAACGAATACAAAGGTAAGTAAAAAGTTTTATAAGATAAATGAATTAATTATTTTTTTAATGTGAAAGACAAAATATGTTTCTATTCTCATCTAATTAGACACATAATCCATGAACCCAATGTAATACCTACATGAACATAAAACTTTAATACAAATTTCACAATACAAAATAAGAAAAATCTTTATACATGAACTGTCATTACCATTATAGCACAGAGAGTCTTCATCAGTACCCATGGTAGTCCTTCAGCAGTCACCAGTTAATCACAAAATATCCAGTCCATATTAAAGAAAAAAAAAATAGAATGCCCAAGAATTACAGGCCTATATCTAAACTCCCACTTTTGCCTAGAATTTTAGAGGAGGTTGTTCTCAGAGCTGCATTAGAAGGTTTCAGCCTGGATTTCAGAAAAAGCACTCTAAAACTGCTATTCTACAGGTGCAGGTGATTGTTTTATATTCATACCTTTTGACTGAAGCTCTGTGCTTGCCCAGTACACTGCCACATCTTGATCACAAGGTTACATGATTGAGTTGGCATATCAGGCATAGCATTAGACTGTTTTTGGTCATATCTCACTGACAGAAGTTTTACTGTCTTGCTTTGTGGCTGATTCCTCTCCACTTGCTTCAGTATTCTGGTGTCCCTCAGGGCTCATTCTTGGGGCCTCTGTTATTTTCTTTATATTTTCTCCCTTTGGGACAGATCATAAACAGAATAACTCAATATTGCATCATATATTTGCAAAAAATTTCCAATCCTGCTGCTCACTTAAACCTTGCCCGAGAAAAAGCAACAAGCTTTCTTCTTTCTTCTGCTGCCCAACTCAACTTGCGTAATTTAAGCATAATATTTGATTAATCCATGTTGTTTGGGGCCATGTTAAGCAGCCAACCAGAACTATTTTTTTTTCCACTTAGACAACATTATTAAATGAGATCTATAGTTTCAACTGCTGAACTAGAGATGCTTGTACATGCTTTTATCTCATTTCACATGTACTGTTATATAGCACTCTTCTAATCCCTCAATATGTCCGCTCCTGATTGTCTACAGACAATCCAAAATGGTGCTCACTCCTCACGACTCCTAGGACTTAGAACTTTTCACTGGTTCCCTGTTGTGTGCAGAATCCAGTTGAAAACTGATATATAAATAAATTTGACTTACTTTTAGTACTTAATAAGACATAATTAGTAAAAAGTTACTAAAGACAATTGTTATATTGTAACACTCTTGGACGATTGAATACACCAGTGATAAAGAGTGCTTTTTCTGTTAAGTAAGTACATTCATGGTCCCAAGTAGATGTATCAAACTGACTTGTTAGCAAGGCACAACCCCATTTCCAAATAAGTTGGTACGCTATCTGTTCAATAAATTATGTGGCTGTGGCTGAAGCACTGTTCACACAAAACTACAAGACTCGTGAACAGGCTTGTGTAACAGTGCTTCAGCCACATAGTTTATTGAATCATTTAAGTACTGTGATTTAAGATGATTTAACATCTAACTTTTATTGATTATTCTGATTATTTTCTTGATTGATCAATCAAATGTTTTGAAGATATAATGCCAGATGATAGTGAAAGATGACTCTTACGCAGCAGCCTGTCGATATGCATTCACATTTTTGATTTATCCAACCAGTCAAACACCCATTTCAGTATATATTATCACATATAACAAAGAAAAGCGTCACATCATCACAACTGAGACACTGGAAACAGATAATATCTAGCACTTTTGCTGAAAAATAACACAATAACACAATTCATTGATTATTGGAATAGTTGGCAAGAAATTTTAAATCACATGTAAATAAAATGACATACTGCATCTTTGTCTAAAGTAATTGTTATCATAAGGGAACAAAATTAAAGATATTTACTGTATTGAATCAGAAAATTACCATGCCAAGTCATCAGAGATTAAGGAAACATGCTCAACTGAAATACGGGCTTCTTGACAACAATACTACAGTCAGTATATTTCTTCTTTTGAAATTTGCCGTACGGACCAGACGGTAGAGATATCAAACTCAGCTCATTTTACGGTCTTTCTGAGTCACTTACTAAACAGGTCCAGATTTTACAAGTCTTTTGAGTCCCTTGAGTCAGTATGCCCATAAGCATATAAATTCTAGTGAAACACAAGCCCCACTGTCTTGGACTAAAAATAGGCTAAATAAATTCAGATTTGAGAGCTATTCTATGAGGAGGAGCAGTCTACTGTTTGTGCATTTGAAATTTTAATGCATTTTAAAACTTTGCATTTTCATCTTATTAAAAGAAATTCTGAAACATTAACTATGAGGCTGTAAATAGTTTAAAATCTTTATATTTAGCTGGCATTACATTCAGCTGACACAAAAAAACACACATCTGCAACACTTGTGAGTAAGATACTAGGTTAACCTACATAAAAGCCACTTGAGATAATAGAAATGTGGTGAATATAACCCCATACTGATGCAAATGCAAATGCATATTGCTGCAATTAAAATGCACCTCACATTGTTTAGGCCATGGATTTTCAAAATGTGGGATAGTTGGCCTTCCCCCCCACCCCCCCCCCCAATTATTATTACTTTTATTACTGTTATTGATGTTGCTTTGTATGTCCCACACAAGCTTTAAAAAAGGTTTCAACAATAAATGTCATACACATCTTCATTTTTTTAAACATCTTAACACATCTTGTGTGTTTTTAAACATATTCTGAATACATTTGAACATATCTTTGTTAAAAAACATCTTCTCTTAAAAAAAAAAAAAAAAAACACAATTTAACTTTTCAACTGATTTTTTAAACACATTTTCACTCATCCGACGTTATCCCACATTAACGCTTACATAGTGGGCTGGAACACTGAAAATGATCCCCATTCCAGTAACTAAATTGAGAACAGACTCAACTAGCCCTAAACTCAATTCAACAAAATCATCTGTGCAATTCCTCAAATCAAATAATGAATAATAATGACCAGATCAACGTCAGTCAGACACTTGCACCATGAGCAGCGCTGCTTTTCATATCACTGTCTCAACACCGTGCATAAATCCTTTCCATGACGGCAATAAACCGATTGCAAATCTTGCCACCTTATTTTGCTCATCTCTATTTTAGTGGGAACATTGAGTCTGTGTCTTTGATGCGCACAGGCGGTTGATGCGGGGATGCGCTGTAGAAAGTCATAAACGCAGATCATCCTCTACCTGCAGCCGTGACCGGTACTTGCTTTTAAACGTTGTCAATGCGGAAAAGCCACACTCACACAGGTAAGTGGAGGTGAAGGGGATGAACACTTTTACAGCCTTTTTGGTGAAGCGGGGGAACTCAGTCTCCACAGACAGCCAGAAATGTGCAAGTGACACTTCACTCATCTTGTTTCAAGTCCATATTAGAGTTCAGCTCGACAAGGGCCTCCTCCTCTTGCAGGGTCAGTCCATCACGGGGTGTCACTGGGAAAGAGAACGGATTTCTCACCCACTGATTTGCCTCTCCAAAATAGTCTCCAAACTGCTTACGCAACCCCTTCAAATGTGCAATGACCACCTGTTGTACACAGTCCAGTTACAGTCCTGTCTTCTCCACAACATCCTCCAAGGTTGGGAACATTTCCACCGAGCCCCACTCAACACGAGCGCACCAGAGGTCCAACTTTTTCCTGAATGCAGAGACTTGATCGTGTGCCAAAAAGACATGGTACTCTTTGCCTTGCAGAGAAGTGTTCAGTGTGTTTATCCAGTCGAGAATATCAGACAGATATGCCAGCATTGCAACCCACTTTGCGTCCTCCATATGCTTCACCAGTGGGGAGTTGATTTCGGCGAGGAAGAGGAGGACTTCCTTGCGCAGATCACACAAGCGGGTGAAGGCCTTGCCCCGCGACAGCCACCGGACCTCGGAGTGCAGGAGCAGCTGATGGAAGTAAGCCCCCATCTCATCGCAGAGAATAGAGAAGAGACGGGCATTCATGGCGCGTTATTTAATTAGGTTTACAATTTTTACTGGCTCATCCAGGACCGCACGCAGCTCTTTGGGCATCCTCTTGGTTGCCAAGGCCTGGCGATGGATAATACAGTGTGACCAAACAGCGGCGGGCGCAACCGCTTGCACCTGTTTTACTAGACCGCTGTGGCGGCCTGTCATTGCCCTCGCACCATCAGTACATATTCCACAACAGCGGCTCCAGTCAATATGATTTTCCTGAATGAAGTCATTCAAAGCCTTGAAGATTTCTGCTGCTGTAGTGCGCGCCGGCAGAGGATGGCAAAACAGAAACTCCTCCTGGACACTGAGCTCTTTAATAAAGTGCACAGTTAGCCACATCAGTGGACTAGTCCAGCTGAATGGAGAAGGAAGGGCTCTCACGGATAGCGTCCAGCACCTGCTCCTTCACATCAGCTGCCATGTCGGACATGCGGCGCTGGATGGTGTTGTCAGACATCGGGATGGCATCCAGCTTGGCAGCAGCAGCTTCGCCCATCATTACTGAACACATATCTTTGGCAGCAGGGAGGAGCAATCACCAATGTTGTCTGGTTTCCCCGCCTTCACAATGTGTAACGCTACGCGGTATGATGCCTCTGTTGCCCTCTGTTGTCTTCTGTGACCGCAATTCATTAAGCTTCCTATCAAAAAACTCTAGCGGCTTGGTTGTTAAACTGTGGTGCTTAGTTTCAATATGCCGCCGGAGTTTACATGGTCACATACTGTCGTTAGCTAGCACCTCTTTGCAAATAACACACTGTGGCAGCGGAGCATCGTCAGGACCAATGTATGAAAAACTAAACTTTAAATAATCAAGGTCATACTTCTTCCGTTTTTTTTTTGCTCGCCTCTGTGTCCACTCTCACTTTCACCCGAGGTAATAAAAATCGATCCATCGCATAGCTGTAGTTAGCTAACCAGCGAACTTTTTTTTTTTCAATTTTTTTCTCACGCTGCGCCTCCCCTGAAGTCCTCTGGCGCCCCCCTGGGGAGGCACGCCTCATACTTTGAAAACCGCTGGTTTAGGCTACATTAGCCTAGCAGTGAATGACACAATTTATCATTTTAATCTGTATATGTGGCCTGGTGCAAGTGTAGGACGGTGAGGATCCGGGTTAATGGAGACAGAGACAGACTCGTTAATGCCTAGAGGAGGATCCAGGTGAATGATTCGGATGAATCGCGATTCATACACCACTACCAGATGGTCTGTTTGTGTCTTGTCCTGTGTGATCCAGTCTGATCCCGGACATGGCCTATGTCAACCCTCCAAGTTGCCAGATAGCTAACAAAGTGGATCAATGGAGTTAACGGTAGAGATAAAGACCCCTTAGAGCCCAGAAGGACCCAGAATGCCGGTCCAATATTTCACTATATTTAATTTTAAAATCATTTCCAAACACTGGATCCTGATCCACAGCATTGTGGAAAGAGACAAAGACATTGCAAAAGTTACCGACCCTACCAGGCTCTCACTGCGGGAGGCAGAGTTTTGGAGTGAACCGTAGTTTTGGTATGGAGGACTGGTCAGGTCGTGGTGACTTTCCACATATAAATTCATCAATTATTTCCCTTGAAAAGTTTCCAAAGACACTACTAACACCACTGTGGGTAAGTATCGAAATCACATTGTTTATGTGTACAGACTGACCAGGTCCCGGTTGTGTGCAATATTTCTTCTACTGAGGTCTACAGCTGAGTTTATTTGCACTGAAGGTAACCACTGTGAAACAATCAGAAAGTAAAGTCTTATTTCTCTCTGTCTTTGTGTCTCTGTCTCTCTTTTAAACAATCGGGCACAAAACTTCCTTTTACAGTCCCCTAATAACCAGGTATCTACCAGGTAAATATATGGTAATTCATAGCATCTTCTTGTGTAATTACCACCAGTATAAGAAGGAAAATACATGGAAACTACAGCTAAAGTACAAAGTATTTATCTGGTGAAATATTTTACAGTGCACTAATTACCAGGTATTAAATTAATTTGTACCATTCATGTTCCATGACATTACTAAGTAAAATGTGACAAACTATCCATTAAGTATGCTGAAACTGTACCATAAAAGCAAGCCTTGTTTGTTCCCATGGTATTACCAGGCAAATTCTTGCTATACAATTTGTAATAGATTACTCCCTTTTCCATGCAATCAACACAAACTTGAACCACATATCTTCCTAGACATTATCAAGTAAAACGTCAAATTATCCAGTAAGTAAGCTGAACCTGTACTGTAAAAGGAGGTATTGTTTGTTTCCACGGTTTTACCATGTTCTTACCAAATTCTTTATTATAGAACATTCCATTGTCTATGTAGTTAAATGAATTTGTACCATATAAGTTCCACAACATTACTAAGTAAAACATGTCAAATTACCCAGTTAGTAAGATGAAAATGCACTGTAAAAGGAAGCCTTGCTTGTTTCCATTCTATTAACAGGCTCTTGCCATATAATTTGTAATAGATTATGCCCTTTTCCATGCAATGAACACAAACTTGAACCTTAAAAGTTCCACAACATTACTAAGTAAAACATGTCAAACTACCCAGTGAGTAAGATGCAACTGTACGACACAAAAGGAATGTTTAATCCCACGATATAACAAAGGCACAGTGGAAAGTAACAAGATGTGCTGAGGTTTACATTGTTCCATCCATGAACAATTAATAACAATTAAGAAATTAATATTATGGAAAAGTTGAAGTTGTACCTTGTGTAATACCAGCAGCATTGAGGCTGATCAACAGGACCTGAAGTGATTTTAATCTTAGATTATTATAGATAAATTTGGGTGGACTATTTTACTCTATGAAAACCTGTTTCCAATGTATTTATAGTACTGTAGTAATTCAGATGTACTGTACTTACACAACAGAAATGACTATTTTACTTACATAAACAGACCTTACCTTCTGTTTGTGTCTGAATTTACTCTCATCTATTGCTACAAAAGCTGTCCTCCCTCCAATTCTCATTTTCCGTCTTCTTTCCAGTCGCCTAGCTGCTTCACCACAGATTTCTCGCAACAGCGTAGTTACTCTGGTCAGTGATTTGCTGCTTTCACATTACTCTATCATGTCTACTTGTCTCTTCCTCAAGCCCTGTGACAAACTGAGACAAAAATGACTAAATATGACAACTATCAACATATCATCAATTGCGTTTTTTCTGAAACACTAAAACACAACAGTGTAAGACAGACAGTGAGAGAATGTGAGAGAGAGAGAGAGGACCTAACCTGTGCATAACGTTCATCCATGATGGTAATGGAATATGTGATCTGGAGAAAACTGAGCCCTCTCTGATGGACCTCGTGATGGCCCTGCCCTTGTGGGTTCTTCTCCAGCACCTGTACATAACAATTTGTCATAGTATCGCCATGGTTACACCTGTCTTTCAAAAAATAGATAATGTTGAATAAATAAATAAATAACAATAATAAGTAATTAAACCTACATAAAGATAGCTCAAATAAGCTAGAGTAAAATCTACATGAAGATAATCTGTTAAGATTTGATCAGTTTGAATGTTACAATATAATATAATGGCATATTGATCCTTACTTACCACCTATATCCATCCTTGGTTGAGTTGTTTTTTTTTAATTTCATTCTGTTGTTGCACACAGGGCATCGTTTCTTCCTTGTCAACAACCTATCCGTCTGCATCCATCTTATCAACTTTTTACCCTCTTGCGCTGTCTTCTTAATTAATGTTCTTGTCAATGTCATATTAGGCCTACTGAAATATTCACACATTAAATGCTCTGTGCGGGCATTCTTCTTCTTCTTCTTCTTTACGTCGTAGGTACCTTCCAGTGATAAAAAAAAGAAAAAGATACAATGAATGAGAAAGTATTCTGCCTAGTAATGTTTTCCATTCGTCGACTGCGTATGGAGTCTGCCGAACATCTATTTTTCAATTGGTCTTTTACGCGGTGGAATAGAACAACAAGGAAGTGTCGGACAGACACAAATCAGGAAAACAGTGAAAAAAAAAAAACACATCTCTCTATCATAAATCATTTTGGAGATATTCACAGATATGTAAAACTTTAGACTTTTAGGCGGATCCGCCCAATCCGTCCCCAGATTTAATGGACTATTCCATTAATTGGCTCCCCCCATAGAGGCTCACCCGGTAAAAGAAGAAGGCGCCGGCAGGGAGTGGCAACACATCACGTTTTCCTACAACCGTGGCAAGAAGAAGCATTTTGTCAAGGTATTTTGATAATGCAAGATAAGTTAACTGTTTTGTCTCGAGCAAAAATTTTGATGCATAACGTTATTCCTTTATTGTACTGCATTTTGATTACTGTAGCACGTAAGCACGTGGAAGAGCAGGGAGTCCCCAGAACAGAGCCTTACCGCCAAATAAAATGTGCAAGTGCGGTAGTGATTTTATGCACTTCATTCACAATTTTTATTTTATTTTCAATATTATATGTTTTCTGAGTGTATACATTCGTATTATAACTGAATCACAGATGATTTGATCCAATGGCCTCTGCCACAAAGCAAGAGTTCTCTGCTACAAGATAAGAGTTGGTGAACACAAAGGGAGGGGAAGCAGTCAAGTGTAGCGAGTCTGGATATTCTGGCAACACGCCCAGACATGTAGAGGGCAGTGGCCTTGAAGCCTGGCAGGTGCATTGGACAATCTCATTCTTTTGATTTTTTTCTTTTTCTGTTTCACAGACTGTTAGTGTAGGTCAATAGCACCATGGTTGATGTGATGACAGACGACAAATGAAGTATGAAGTTATGGCACATAATACTGATAAAGAGCTAGACGCCAGAGGCCTGTGGATGATTGTAACACAGGCTTCTTGATTGTTAATTATTAAAACATAGTTTTTAAAAAATAGAATAAGATATGTCTGAAACATAATAGTGTAACACAATGTGTCAAGATGTTTTAAAAAAACAGGACAGACAGCGGGAGAAAGTTTAATGGTGTATTGTTAAGAAGGATAGTGATAAAAAAGAAATGATGATGGCAGTGCTGCCCCGGGGTTGACACCATTAGGTAAAGTCCCTGGGGTTTTCCCCACCCTTTGGGTTTTTCCCATGAGGGATTTTTTGACCGTTTACACCGGTAGAAACAGGTGGGGAAAACCCGGCCAGCCCACTGGGCAGGGCTTAGAAAGAGTATATAAAGAGATGCCCCGAGAGGCATTTTTCAGACCTTTCTCGTAGAGGGCTCCTGCTTGTTTTGTCTGTACAGATAAATAAAAGCGGATTCTGTTCACAAACTCTTTGATTCCTGAGTGCTGATTTCCAGCTGCAGTGGAGGACATCACTCACTTGACACATTCCCACTAACAGCTGAAGGTTGAGTTGTTGCAACACTGTCAAAGTAAAAAGAAGAACCATAAGACACCACACAAGTTAATAAAGATTAAATTTGACAAAGTGGTCCTGACTGAAGGGTAGTTTCTACCCTAGTTTCAATGTAGCACCCTCATGTGTTGACTGATATTCTTTGGGCAGAAGTTCAGTACCAGTGTCCACACACGCAATAGGCTGGGCCTATCATAAATCACTATTTATTGAATTAATCACTTTTATAAGAGTAGAGTGAAGGAGAGGAGTGCAGAGACTAGATTACATAAGTTTATTTACCTCTCTAACTCTAGAATGTCCTGGTATGTAAAATCAAGATTATTAATGTGTGATTATGATACAATGTTATATAGTATATGTTATAATAGATAATATTTTATAATCTGTCTTGTAGTTCAGAATCCGGAGTACACCGATACAGAGCTGTTCTGAAAGAATTTCGGCGTATAAGGAGCATCAGCCTCAGCTGCGAATTGCTGAGCGTGGAAAGAAACAATCGTGTTAACGGCAATTAGTGCAGAAGTACTGATTGCTGCGGAGGGTGAAGACTTCAGGTTGCTGCCAAAGTTCACTGAGGGTAGGAAACTATGCCAAAACCTGTAAGACCTTCCTGGAGAGTAACAAACCTCTTGTAGAAAAAATTAAACAAATGAAAAAAAAGTCTGAGCTGCTACCCATAAAATGTAAATTTAGGAAGGGAGGGTTCACACTACTCAGTAGTAGACACTACTATAATGTTAGGAAGGGCTATGTGTTTTTCCCTCTGGTAGGGAGTTAAGCCAGTTTTGCAGTTTGCAGAGCGTCATTGTTAATTCACGTTTGAAACATTTTGTGTATGTTTGTGTAGGCCTTTTTCCCCGTTTTCTCATTTTAAATCCCTATACAATGGAATGTTCTATTACAAAGGATTTGGAAAGAACACGGTAAAACCATGGAAACAAACAAGACCTCCTTTTACAGTACAGGTTCAGCTTACTTACTGGATAATTTGACATGTTTTACTTGATAATGTCCAGGAAGATATGTGGTTCAAGTTTGTGTTGATTGCATGGAAAAGGGAGTAATCTATTACAAATTGTATAGCAAGAATTTGCCTGGTAATACCATGGGAACAAACAAGGCTTGCTTTTATGGTACAGTTTCAGCATAATTAATGGATAGTTTGTCACATTTTACTTAGTAATGTCATGGAACATGAATGGTACCAATTAATTTAATTGCATAGACAATGGAATATTCTATTACAAAGAATTTAGTAAGAACATAGTAATAGTATGGAAACAAACAAGGCTTCCTTTTACGGTACAGTTTCAGCGTACATGTTGGTTCTAAAGTTCTAAGCTCTAAAACTATTTGCAAGAACATAACAAATATTTAAGAGATATACTGGACTACAACACCAGAGGAAAACTGTTCCTGCAGAGGATGATAACAGGTAAATACGGGCAACAATTTTCAAGTTGAATAGAAACAATTCCATATTTTATAAAATTATATCTGAGTTATTACCAACCTAAACCTGTCAAAGATGGGCAGTAGTTGAGATTTTTTTTTTGTGTTTCAGTTGTAGTTTCTCAGTATTTACCTACTTGTTACCAGCAGTAAGTACCCAATAATACACTGTAATTTCAATATATTTTACCAGGTAAATAATTTGTACTTCGGCTGTAGTTTCCCTGCATTTACCTTCTTTTACTAGTGTAAATTACCTAAGAAGCCTTACATTTACCGGGTTAATACCTGGTAATTAGCGCACTGTAAAATATTTTACCAGATAAATACTTTGTACTTTGGCTGTAGTTTCCGTGCATTTTCCTTCTTATACTGGTGGTAATTACCCAAGAAGATGCTATGAATTACCATATATTTACCTGGTAAATACCTGGTAATTAGGGGACTGTAAAAGGAAGGGTTACCACTTATTATTATGTCGTGCTCATTTTGCCCTTTTGAAGGTTCAGTGTCTTTAATTTGGTGATATGTTTTGTGATTTAAACTGCAGTACCAATGTTTTAATTTTTAACCACTAGATATCACTGTTACACACTAGATGTTATTCCCATACATTTAAGCAGTGTAGTGTCACAACAATTCATGACAAACCGAAATTCAGGATTTTATTTTGGATGCAAGATCATCAAACAGGATTGTTAATAATACATAATGCAACCATTTTATCTGTTCTTCTTAGTACAGTAAATGACAAGATACCATGAGGTTAGTAAAAGTTTTAAAAACAATTATGCTGTAACACTCTACTGTGTCAGTATAGCAGAGATAAAGACTTCACCTTTTTGGACAATGTTGTGTTGCTAATCCTATTTAATTTGCAAAGCTTCCAGATAGAGTTCAACACTTCCTCTGTCTTTAAAGAGTATACTATAGGATTAAGTAAGACTGGTATTTTGTGTGTCAAAGAGGAGTTTATCATCCTGGCATTAGGATGGATGGAGGAGACCCTTGCCGCTATGTTGGTGCCCACAACTGGTAGAGAGAAAAAAGCCACAAGAATCAGGTGTGAAGTACAAGTTTTCAATGCTTTAGCTCATTCCTTTCCTGATGCAATCCTGCTCGGTGCTATGGAAATGCAAACATATGTCAATGCTATCAGTAACAAGAGGAAGACCGAGGATTATAATAAAACCAATATATCCAATTATTTCATTTAAAGATGTGTCATTACAGGCCAAAGAATATACTGGTGCATGATCAGAGAAAAAGAAGTTTATCACCAAAGATCCACAAAAGTGCTCTGTAAAATAACCACAGAACCACATCTGGTTGTAGTTTGAGCGGGCTTTGGCTGCAGCAGAGATCCCCTAATCGCTGTTTATACTGTTTATATGATTTTATGATTTCTATGACAGTGTCCAAATTTCA
Organism: Sciaenops ocellatus; assembly: GCA_033000465.1. Lineage (NCBI taxonomy): Eukaryota > Metazoa > Chordata > Actinopteri > Sciaenidae > Sciaenops > Sciaenops ocellatus. Next base: position 3,063,596 of record CP136870.1, read on the forward strand.
ACCGACAAAACTCCATCATTACAATAGCTACGACGAGCGAGGAGCGCCTTTTACTGGAAAAAGCAATAAAAAGATTACTGACCTGAAAGATGACATCCGACGGCTCTCCACTGATCTAAAACAAAAAGACTCGCTTCTAGCCTGCTACATGGACGTGGCTTCCAGCATGTTGAGGAGAATTGATTCACTCTCTGTGGCCCTCCAGGACACAGTCGCCTGGGACCCGACCTGTCCACAGCAATCCAGCTGTCCACAACCATCCTCCTGCTCAACCCCAAGACGTCCTGGTCTGACCAGACCACAAGCCTCACGCCGTAGGATCCTGAAGGAGGCTGTGCTTTGTCGCACCAGAGGCCCTGGAGAAAGGGAGGCATCGGTTGGGCAGTTTCTCGGGGCTGGGGCTGGAGCGTCCGTCTCATCGGGCCACTCACCTGGCCGCTCTCCTGGCCATACTCCCCACTCCCAGCCAGCGATCCAGTCCGCTCCGGGGAGTCCATCTGAGCCTTTTCCGCCTTTCCCATCCTCTCCATCTCCTTGTCCTCTTTTCCCCCCCAACTTGCAGTTTGCTTTTCAACACAATGGCGAGGCTAGCCCTTTTTTGGGCGGGCTCAAGCCCATCCAAAACTTGCCTTAGCCCATCCTATCGTTTAGTCCTCAAATCGTATATCATTTTTTTGCAAACCTTTTGTTTGGAGACGGGGAAAATGGTAACAGGGTCAAATGGGCCAGTCAAGCACAACCTCCCTGCATGCATCTCTTGTCTCTGATTGGTGGGTGGGCGCCTCTTGTTTATTTACAAAACAAAAAATGCAGCCCGAGAGCACTAAACGTGGTTCCTAGAGGCAGGGCTGATGACCTGCGGTGCAGCTGTTAGAACCACACGAATGTAGCAGTGTGCTGTAACACTAATGACCAGGTAATGCTTCACTTTAGGACCTTGACATAATCTGTCAGATGTCTATTAAACGGCAGTTGACCACAAGACGATTTTATCAGTGCCTCTTCTTACGTTCAAGTTCACAGAATAGGCTTGTAATGATGCGTAGCATGATAAGCTAGGGCGCTAGGAGACAGCGCTAGCTATTCAATTGCAAAGAGTTAACTTGTTGCTCAGCGACAAGATATGAAATGTCACTGTGAAGTTATGTCTTATGCCAAGTTAGAAAGTCTAACAGGAGTAAATTGGTACGGTTACTGGACTATTATTGCCGAAACACAGGTGTTTTTAATGTGAAAGAAGAAGAAGTAGAAGAAAATGAAACATTGTTTTTTTCATTTTTTCATTGTTTTTTTCATTTCATTTTTCATTCATTGAACTGTTATTAATGTCGCTATGTGACTACTTTTGAATGTGTTATATAGTTAGGCCATATAGTGTCAGGTTTGAAATGAAGAGATTGTGCAGAAGTGGCACCAGCGTCATCGCTACTCTCCCGTTGCCATGGAGATTGAAAACACAGCAGATAGACAGTCAGCCAGAGTCCGCACAAAAACAATAAAATATCCAAAAACATCATTTAGCGATGTGGCGTCAGGTTTGATATGAAGCTGAACTGGAGAGGATGCTGCTGTCCCTCCATCTGGGTATTACAAGTATAAAACTTATTTTTAATAGTAATTATATTTTTAATAGTATAAAACGTCAACTATACTATTATCATCGCTTGCTACAAGCGGTTTGGATATGTTTTTGGATATTTTATTGTTTTTGTGCGGACTCTGGCTGACTGTCTGCCTGCTGTGTTTTGAATCTTCATGACAACGGGAGAGTGGACATGACGCTGCTGCCGTTTTCCCACAATCTCTTCATATTAAACCTGACGCTTTATGGTCTAACCAGATAACACATTGAAAAGTACAGTCACATAGAGACATTAATAACAGTTTAATAAAAAACGTTTGATTTTCTGCTTTTCCATAGATGGACATGCGTTCTTTTTTAAAAAGAAAACAGCCAAGTGCAGGTGAGAGACTGTAATGCCATTGAGTAGTATAGCAACAAAATATTTAATAGATGAATACATGTTAATGAGTTAACATTTATTTATTTGTTGTTAGTTGTTATACTGTATTACTTTGTCTTTTTGGTGGACAGTACAAAGAGGGGGAGATGAGGACAGAGAGAGAGAAAAGGAGAGAGAACAAGATGAAACAGGTGAGAACATGAACAGGTAATCAAGAATGCCATAATAATAAGCATCTTTGCCCTTATTTATTTACTCAATCTTTTAAAACTGCTCTGTCCCACTGCACATTGACAGGTTATAATGTAGGCCTACATTTGCTGTATTTACCCCAGAAATTGGCAAACTGGGCTTGTTTGCTTTATGTATTATGTATTATTATAAAGGTTTATAACAACTTCCTTACAAAACGTTTGTATGTATGTAAAGTGGGAGAGAGGAGCATGGAGAGAGGGCAAGAGCAGGATGGAGAGAGAGAGGAAAGACAGAGGGTGCAAGACCTGGAAGAAGCAGGTGAGAAAAGGGAATTGATTGTTAACCACCTCACTAATTACCTATAAAAAGAAAGTACATTATACAGTATTTAGAGTCATTTCATGGATGACTTTGTAATCTCTCTTTAAATATTTATGTAATTTTTTTACTAAGGAGAAAGAGAAGAGCAGGGAGAGTCTTTTGCTGTTGAAAGGGAGCACCCAGAGAGGTGCACCGAGAAGCACAGATAGAGGAGCAAGCAGAAGCATCAGTGTCTGCAGATGCGACTTTTGATTTAGGGGATAAGGATACTGGTCCTAAACAATTGAAGCTGCCTCAGTACCCTTTAGATCACTTTGGCACGAGAAAAGAGAGCCTTTCAGTCTAAGTGGTTCCAGAGTTTTAATTGGCTGGAATATTCTGTGAGAAGAAATGCTGCATTCTGCTTTGCTTGTAGGGTGTTCGGCAAGAAATTGAAACAGGATGAATTTGTGAATGGTGGGATAAAAAATTGGAAACATGCACTGAACTTGTTTCAGAAACATGAAACCACACAATGTCACAAAGACAATATAATCTGCTGGCATAGCTATAAAGCAAGCCAGACAAAAGGAAGTGTTGTTCACCAAATAGAGTCTGCAAGTTTCAGTGAAATAACTGAGAGGAGGGAGTACTTGAAACGTGTCGTGGAAGTGACACGTATGCTGGGGAAACAGGGTATTCCATTTTGGGGTCACGATGAATCACCTGAGAGCAACAACAGAGGGAATTTCTTGGTGTGCATGGAGCTCCTGAAAAAGTTTGACCCTTTCTTAAAAAGCTACACTCCTCCAGCAAACACAACCTACCTTTCATCTGATAGTCAGAATCAAATGATACAGTGTTGTTCACAATAGATAACGGCAGCTGTTGTTAGAGAGATGAGGGAGTCAAACATGTATGCTATTATGGCCGACGAGGCCAGGGACAGAAAGACACAACAGCTGTCTCTCTGTGTGAGATATGTTTCAGATGGTGCTCTTAAGGAAAGGCTCCTAGCCCTTACAGACTTGACTCATTTTGATGCTGCATTAATATGTACTGCAACTGAGAATCAATTGTTAGTGCATGGTATTGATGACTTGAAATGTGTGGCATAGACCTATGATGGGGCAGCTGTCATGAGTGGGGCAGTGGGGGGCGTACAAGCCCATTTTCAAAAGAAGCACCTTGAAGCCATGTATGTGCATTGTAATGACATGAATTGAATCTTGTGTTATGTCACACATGCAGAGCAGTGTCTGAGGCCACAGAGTTTTTTTGACATGCTGGAAAATGTATACACATTTTTCAGTGCTTCTCTTGTGAACCACAAGTTTGAAGAAACACAAAAAAGCTAGGGCTGCAGCCAACTGAACTTGTACAGTTATACAACACACGCTGGGCATGTCAACTGCGTGACATGCCTACACGACAAAAACCAGGCAAAACCGCCAACACTCAGCCGATTGCAGGCTACTTGTCTCTTTTTCCTGGCTGCCGTCTGGGTGTTAGCGTTCCGTCTCTCCTCCGACCGCCGCCCAGATCCAGCACGCTACTGTGTTCAAAAAGGGGAGAGTGATTAGACAACTAGATGCAGGTGTGCTAATCACCTCCCCTGGCGCTGCTCTCCTGAGCCCATCAGATGGACTGAGCCCGTGAGCATCGACCGCCCACCGGATGGCCAGGCACTCCCTTTCGACTGTGCTGTACCTGGCCTCCCTTTCAGACAGCTTCCGGCTGATGTAGAGAACCAGGTGGTCAACGCCCTGCACCTGCTGGGACAGAACAGCCCCCAGCCCTCTGCCCGACACATCAGTCTGCAGGACAAAAGGGAGAGAAAAGTTAGATGTGTGGAGAAGAGTCTGCTTTACCCTCTCAAGCGACACCTGGCACTGCTCCGACCACTGGACCGGATCTGAGGCATCCTTTCGGGTGATGTCAATCAAGGGGCTGGTCAGCTCCGCGAAGTTGGGAATAAATTGCCGGTAATAGCCGGCCAGCCCCAAAAACCGCTGCACCTCTATTTTGGTCTTGGGCCTTGGGCAGGCTGCAATCGCTGCTGTCTTGTCTACCTGTGGACGCACCTGCCCGCCGCCCAAGTGGTACCCCAGATACCGTACCTCCCTCCGTCCAATTGCACACTTCTTCGGGTTGGCCATGAGCCCCGCCTGCCTCAGTGACTCGAGCACCACGGCCACCTGCTGCACATGCTCCGCCCAGGTGTTACTGTGGATGACAACATCATCCAGGTAGGTGGCAGCATATGCAGAATGCGGGCGCAGCACTCGGTCCATGAGGCGTTAAAATGTGGCTGGGGTGCCGAACTATGGGCTTAAATTTGTCTCATTAATACCTGTAAACACACAGAGGGTGATCTACAAATATTTTTGATTTGCACACGTGTTTTGCTATCCACAAATACACATTTCTAATTTGTAACTTGTATTTTGGTTTTTACAAATATGGGTGTATTTGTAAATATATTGTGTTTTCGGAAATACACAATTTTCCATTTGTAAAAACAAAAAAAAAACATTTGTAAAACTGAAAATTCTGCTTGTGAAGTATGACTCAGCATTTGTGGATCATTAATCACGCACACGCATCTCTTTCCTCACTTACGCATTTTTGAGAAGTTCTTGTCGAAGATCCACACAGATCCACAAACAAATAGCTTGTGATTCGCAAATGGCCTGCCCTCCTCACCAGTAGGTGGCAGTGTTGTTCTATGCATTGATGTAGCTATGGTTTGCACTCTGCTTAAGCGGACTTTCACTTTCGATTTCGCGGTAAAACCATGGCTGAAGATGGAGAGCAGCCACCATCCTCTGTAAGTACAACTGTTTTTCCTTGCCCTACATTACATTAGCACCTATACCGTGAAAATAAAATGAAAACAATGTATTACATGATGTGAGGCATGCAGAGCTAGTTCAGGCAAGACAACAAATCCTGATCAGCTGATCAGTCAAAAAAATCAAATGCTCTCCTCATCTGAGAAAGGCGGGCTATTTAAATCCTCTACTTTAATTCCTATAATTCCTGGCTACTGTGCTGCTTGTTGCTGCAACTGCTCGTACTGCATGCTGTTGCTCTGGCTGTCTATGAAATTTCTCAGTCCCACCACCTCCCCAGCATCCATCTGTGGGCTCTGTTTCTATGATACCCTGCATGGGAATGCTATTCATTCTCTGTAATGTCTGTCAAGCATATTATTCATTGGGAAATGAATAAAACGAGACAGAGCCTGATGCCAAATTTTCCACAGCCATGCTAAAATTATTTATGTTGTGTTTATGCTCATACAATATGAATTCAATTTCTCTGAAATTCAAGTGATTTTTGATATATTATATTATAGGTGCCAAATCTGATGACCTTTTGTCCCCTGACTGGGTACCATCTGTCCTCACACACAGACCAGCCACCAAGAAGAGGAAAAGAGAGAAAGACATGGAGAGGTATGAGCAGCACAACAGAATGACGAACAAGAGGGCACAGCAAGATCCAGTGGATGTCCTCCAAAAGTTGTCATCATTGCCTGATGCTGAGCTGGCGCCACCTGCTGAGGATGAGCAACAGTGTCAAAACAGAGCGTGCATGGAAAGGTTTGAAAGATTACAAGGGAATGTAACTAGCTCAGGGAGGAAAACCAAATGTTTACAAGACATTAAATCAGGAACATTTGATGAATTGGCTTTGGAAAATCATGATGAAAAAGTGAAAAGAATGACTGAAATCTCCACATATTTCAAGCTAGAAGTGGTTTTAACATTTGTGATATCATTTCTACATACTGGCTCACATCTCTCTCCCTTTCAGCAACTTCTGTTAACTTTTATGAGGCTGAAAATGAACCCTCCCCTTTCACTGCTCAGTTGTCTTTTTAGGATCTCCATTCCAACTGCCAGCAGAACATTTCAGAACATAATTGACGTGATACATGCAAGGCTTGCCCCAGCACTCGTGTTTTGGCCAAATCAAGAAGAGCTCCAGCGGGGAGAACCCAAGATGGCGGCGTAGAGGACGGACGCAGTGAAACCAGCTCCTGTACATAATCCTACTTTTTGCCCCAGACCCGCGCTAATTCGCCATAGAAAAGACTACATTTACCTCCTATAACTAAACTGACAACTGGAGATGCCGCCGAAAAAAGCCGATGCAGGTGCGAGGGAAGATAGAGGTGGAAAGCCCACTTTATCAACAACACCTGTAGCCAACGCAGCTAGGCCTGCTAACGTTATCCCAAACGAAGTCAACGCTGAAAAGCAGCCGACATGGTTTCATGAAGAATTTACAAAGGGGTTCGGTAAAATTCAAGCCTTGCTGAACCGAAAGCTGAACCCTCTGGCCACTTCAGTGGATAAACTCATCAGTGACAACCATGCACTAGGTCTACGTGTTAAAGAGATTGAAGGCAAGCAGGCCGACCACACTAAAAGTCTCGACTTCCTACACAACGACCTCAGAGATTACAAAAAGAAGACAGAGGAAGAAATTAGCAATCTCAAAGAGAAACTCGATGACCTGGAAAACAGAGCCAGAAGGCGGAATCTGCGACTGGTTGGCTTCCCAGAGGGTGTAGAGGGGAGCAACGCCATCGCTTTCTTACAAGAGTGGCTCCCGAAAATACTAGAGCTAGAGTTCGGGACCCCTATCGAGATTGAGCGGGCTCACCGTACACTCCAGCGCTGACCTGATGAGGGTGGCCGCCCCCGGGCCATGGTGATTAGGCTGCTCCGCTTCACAGATGTGACGAGGATCCTTGACGTGGCACGGAAGAAAAGATCACTCCAGTACAGTAACTCCAATATAATGATATTCAGAGACATGTCCACAACTCTCTACAGGAAAAGGAAAGCTTTCGCACCACTGAAGAAGAAGCTACACGACCGCAATGTACCCTTCAGGCTCCTACATCCCACTAATCTAGTGTTGGATCTACCGGAGGGCGGACGTACTTTCACCTCCACCTGGTGCACCACCATATCTGTGTTCACTCCCTACCAGTTTAACTTACATGGCCAGATATGATGTATAGATTTCTAAGCTGGAATACCAATGGTATTAATCAACCTATCAAACGCCGAAAAGTCCTTCACTTCATCAGAAAGCACAATGTTGACATTGCATTTCTGCAGGAATCTCATTTAACTGATGTGGAACATTGTAAGCTGGGCAAACAATGGCAAGGCCGAATTTACTACTCCTCATTTACTTCTCAGGCACGGGGAGTAGCTATTCGGTTAAGAAAAGGGGTACCCTTCCAACTGGATTACTCAGAGAGAGATAGGAGGGGCCGATATGTTTTGGTTAGAGGCTTTTTGGCCAATAAACCAATCACTATGCTCAACGTTTATGGACCAAACCAAGATGAAGCTGATTTCTTTGTGAATCTTTTTTTCAAAATAAATTGCTCCTCCACCAAACTTATAATTGGGGGCGGCTTTAATTTGGTACTGGACCCACACATGGATAGGTCCTCATTGTCTTCTATGCCTTTATCCTTAGCAGCCAAGGTTCTTAAAAAAGAGTTGACAGATCTCAACCTGATCGATGTGTGGAGGGCGAAGCACACACACCTTCGTGAATACTCTTTTTACTCACATGTACACAACAGATATTCCCGAATTGACACTTTTTTCATCCATGCAGGAATGGAACACCTTGTTACGTCCTGTGAATATTTAGCTAAGACACACTCTGATCACGCCCCTCTTCTACTTGACCTGAGCAAACAGGACCAAAACAATAATCCTAAACGCTGGAGGTTCCCTACCCATTTGGTCAATGACAAGAATTTTGTTAAACTAATTAACGAGCAGATTGATTTTTTTCTCACGGCAAATAAAGGCTCGGCCTCTCCATCCATAATCTTGGAGTCCTTGATGGCTTACATTAGGGGCTCCAAAATTAGTTACTCCTCATGGAAAAAGAAACCGAGCCCAAATTATGTCCCTGGAGACTGATATTAAAGCCCTCGAAAATAAACATTTTCACTCTCAATCACAGGCAGTATTAGACAAACTAATTGCCAAAAGAGCGGAATATGATGCGCTTACATCATATGACAAGTCAGGGAAGTTACTGGCCTGGCAGATTAGAAGAGAGGAGGCCGCCAGATACATTTCTGCTATTAAATCACCAAGTGGAGATGATGTGGTCCGCAATCCCCAACACATTAATCAGGCTTTCACAGAATTCTACAAAACCTTGTACTCTTCTCAGGGTGAGAGGAATCGTGACATGCACAGCTTTCTGGACTGCTTGGATATTCCAAAGGTACCAGACGGAGCTCAGATTAACCTCGAAGTTCAAATATCCAAACAAGAGGTGCTAGATGCTCTGACCAGATTGTCAGTGGGGAAGGCCCCTGGCCCTGACGGCTTTACAATCGATTTTTTTAAAAAATTTGCAGGAAAACTAATTGATCCCCTCTTAGAGATGCTTAACCATGCAATTGAAAACAACCAATTGCCTCAAACACTGGAACGGGCCCTCATCATTGTTTTGCTAAAACCCAGTAAAGATCCTAAGCTGTGTGGATCATACAGAGCGATCTCTCTTTTGTCAACTGAATATAAACTGCTTACTAAAATTATAGCCACTCGTCTTGAGAAAATAGTTCCCTGTCTGGTTGACACGGACCAGACTGGATTCATTCAAAATCGGTCTTCAATAGACAATGTTAGGAGGTTCCTTAACATAGTGCATTGTGCTAAGTCCCTGAATGACCCTGTTTTGGCAGTCTCACTTGATGCAGAAAAGGCCTTCACCCGAGTCGAGTGGCATTTTCTCTTTGCGGTCCTACATAAAATGAACATTGGCCCAAATATGTTAAGTATGATTCAACTGCTATACCTTAACCCTACAGCCATGATACAGACAAATTCGGACATGTTGCCTCCATTTCCCCTCTCAAGAGGTACCCGACAGGGATGCCCATTGTCACCCCTACTTTTCACGCTAGCAATGGAGCCCTTAGCTATTGCAATAAGGACCCACCCCTCGATCTCAGGGGTCAGGGTTGGGGATGCAAACCATGTTATCTCTTTGTATGCGGACGATATAATCTTATTTTTGACAAATTTATCCACCACCCTGCCGGCCCTTGTAGACTTGCTTAATACATATAGTGAAATATCCAGATACAAAGTGAATATGCAAAAAAGTGTGGCCTTACCCCTTAATTTGCCAGCTGAACAAATCCCACAGCAAAATTTCCATTTTCAATGGAATGCTCAGAGTGTCACGTATCTGGGCTTAGAGATTCCTACACAGTAAGATAAGACTTTCTCACTTAACTATGACATACTGCTAAGGAAGGTGGAGAAAGACCTGGACAGATGGATGCAACTACCCATTTCTCTGATAGGGCGCGTGAATTGTATAAAGATGAACTTGCTGCCGCGATTTCTCTACCTGTTTCAAACCCTTCCTATATCAATCCCAACTAATTTTTTTAAGAAACTAGAAGGGGTGATATCCAGGTTTATATGGAGGGGGAAGGTACGTAGAATTAAAATTAAGACCCTGTATAACACTCCCCAACATGGTGGGCTGAAACTCCCCAATTTCGATTTTTTTTACTGGGCTGCTCAGCTAAGAACTATCTGGTTCTGGCAGACAGAGATGCCCAATCCTCCTGCCTGGAAGCAAATAGAGCAATTCCATGCAGCTGATGTGCCACTGGCTGGTATCCCCTTTATTAAATCCTATCATACTTTGAAGGGTGGCACAGATAACCCATTTATCAACCATATGTCTAAATTATGGTCAGTTACACTACGCACTCGTAGTATGAAAACATTGCATAACAGCACCCCCTTTCATAATAACCCTGCTCTACCATCTGTACTAAGAGATGGTCTCACTAAGAGGTGGCACAGTATGGGGATTAAAACATTTGGCGACCTTTATGAAAATAATATACTCAAATCCTTTGAACAGTTAAAAGATACCTTCAACCTCCCTGCTGTACATTTCTTTAAATATCTGCAGGTCAGGCATTTCATTTGCTCCCAACAGGGTGGGCACCCAACCCCTCTAGAATCTCCTGTAACTGATAACATTCTGAAGGGCATTCAACGCCTGAAGGGTATGGTGTCCTTGATATATAGCAGAATACTGGACCTCCTGGCAAATAAGACTCTGAAATCTAGGGCTAAATGGGAACAAGATATCGGTTTCACCTTTGAAGACTGTGATTGGGAAGCGCTGTGAGTGCAGCTCAGAAAATTCTCGTATAATAGTCGTCATAGGCTTCTGCAGATTAATCTTATTCATAGAGTCTATCTCACGCCGGAGAGACTTCATAAAATGTACAGTACGATTTCTGAACTTTGTCCTAGGTGTAAGGTTGCAACAGAAAGTCTTGTCCATATGTTTAGGGATTGTGCAAGTTTGAGACAATTTTGGGATCACATTCTGGATGCACTCAAGGGCATCACAGGGATTGAGATTCCTTACTCACCAAGATTGATTTTGCTAGGGGACTTATCTGTTTTACCTACTGACAAGATAAGGAAAACACGTTTTATTAGGCTATCCCTAATTGCTGGAAACAAATGCATTGCTATGTTGTGGAAAAACGAAAACCCACCTACTGTCTCAATGTGGCTTAAGGAAGTTGCATCATACATGGCCTCTGAAAAAATTATGTTCAATGTGAAAAAGAAACCCCATCTCTTTGACAAATGCTGGAGTAACTTTAAAATGTATCTGGATAACCTTTCATAGTTAACTATTTGAGTTCTGCTAATGATGTGGCGGTGGTCGGTGGTTGTAGCACACCTGTAGGAGTAGCTGTGCTTCTCTATTGCCAATGTCTTGTCCTGTGCTTCATGTAATTTGCTGTGCTTTGTATTTTCTTTATCTTCTTTATGGTCTTAATTTATTTTCCTTATTAATTATTTAACTGATGTTTTTATTTATCATTTAATCAATTATTGTTATTATTCCTTTTTACCCCCCCCCCCCCCGCATAATGATTTCAGACTTGCACTCAAGTCTGAAATCATTATGCAGGACAGACACCCCACAGAAACATCCTTTGCCCTCAGATGGTTTGGTGGCATGTGATGTTGTAAGAATTGGGGCTGTAGACACACTTTTCTAGTAGCTGTGGAATGATGTACCTTTTTGCAGATGGTGTCAAAAAAAGGAAAGTATCTGCACACTAATGCAGTTTTCAGTATTTTAATAAACAAGCTTTCGGTCAGGAGATCTTCAATAGGGAAACAATCAGCACATGGGTTCAGTGGAGTCTTTAAAAACTCCACTGAACCCATGTGCTGATTGTTATCACTTTCTTTTAATATTAATTGCCCTTTGAGAAAATGGTTAAGTGTTGTTCTATGATTTTTGTATGTTTGTTTTTTTGAAATGCAGTCAGCTGAAAATGAAATATAGCTGTCTGATTGCTTCTCACTTTGGTTTTATTCATATTCCACATATTAAACAAAGTAGGCTAAAAGTGTATTCAGTGGCTATTTCAACTTGTAGTATAGCCACCATCCGATCTGATTAAATTCTGATGTTTAGTCAGAGCTCACAAAATTTTAAATAAATAGGCCTACGTTGTTTGAAAAAGTAGTGTTATGATGCTATCTGTGTTGCACTATATGAAAAAGATTTCCCCCCTCGTGGACGGCCATTGTACCGGGCTGGAGAACTCTGTGTTTTTTTTCCCTCATGTGAAGAGAGAGAGAGAGACAGAGAGAGAGACAGAGACAGACAGACAGACAGACAGACACTCATCCCAGGGTTCACTTAGCCTACTGAAATCTGCCCTACACACAAAATAAGAAATATACACAAATATATAACCGATGTGGAAATCTATGCGTTGAGTTGATATTGGACTACCCCGGGTGAGTTTCGAATCCTGGTCTCCCGCACCGCTGGCAACAATGCAAACTGTTTCGCCAAGAGGTCGATAATTGCACGTCTTTTATGGGTGAGTGAGTTTAACTCGCAGTACCGCTACTTGCCACAAGTCGTCACTTCTATATCTGTGTGACGCTTACAGAGCTAACAGGCGCTACTTCCGGTTTTTTAATTTCAAAATAAAAGACATTTAAAAAAAACTCAAACGGCTGCATTTACAGTTGTTTATGCCCTCCACTGCGTGACTGAAACCATTAGCCTAATAGACAGCGAAGAAGAGCACTGCCGAAATGGAAGTATCAGTAGGATGGGTATGTATGTATGTAGGCTACCCTTTGTGTTGCTTTAATGATTGAGGCAAATTAATGTATCATGGTTTCACATAAATATATGTTTTGAAGGGGAGGCTAAATAGGCCTATAAGAAGACTGAAAATCACAGGACATATCTGTTCTGATGATCCAAGTCAGCAGTATAAAGCTCAAGTATGTGGAAGCCTCCTTTTGTATATCAGGGACAAATCTGACAATACAGCTAACAGTAATAAATCAATGTCTGTGTTGGATGGATGAATAAATCAAGGTTTTTGTTGTTGTTGTTGAAAAGATTAAACCTTTGTTTATCAGCTTCACTTTCAAGCATTTATTGATATTTTCATTTGCAGGAAACATTAAGTAATAAGTAATTAATTACAACACATCATGGAGAGACTTTACATCAGGGTGTCACGTGCTGTCCAGCAGGCACCGCTTGACCCAGATTATCTGGAATTTGTTTGTGCACAAGAAATGTTTTTTCTTGACATTGTTGCTCAACACGTTCCTGTGTCCCAGGAAGTTATTGACACATTGTCAGAGTTGAGCTGTGCACTGCAAGATCAAAGACAGTGCCAACATCCTCCTCCCCTACCAATCGAGTATGAAAACACACAGGGAAAAGGCCGACCAAAAATATCTATATCCAGAGAATACCTGCAGCACCTGGTGGAGTTTGGACTCCCCATGGCAACCATTTCCAGCTTTCTTGGGGTTTCTCGTGCAACACTGTACAGAAGAATGGCAGAAAATAACATCTCTGTCAGAGGACTGTACAGTGCCTGTACTGACCCAGAGCTTTGTGCTCTTGTTTCGGAAATAAAAAAACAGGGCTCCACATTCAGGCTACCGGTCAGTAAAGGGCATCTTGGAAAGTCAGGGTCATCGAGTGCAATGGGAGAGAGTGAGAGCAGCAATGCACCGTGTTGACAGCCTTGGCGTACTAGAACGAATGACACAGCTAGGTTGTGTGGTCAGGAGGACCTGCTCCGTGCCATGTTCTAAGTATAGACACAAATCACAAACTAATCAGGTAAACTATGCTCTTGTGGTGTTATTTCATACATATGACAGGTGTTTTGTTGCAAACATGCAGAACATAATGCCTCAGTTGTTGTTACATTTAACTGATGTTCCTTTTATATCATCCATCAGATACAACATCGTCATTTTTGGTGCCATTGATGGCTTTTCCCGGAAGGTAAAAGTTTTATTCTGTTTCATGTTACGAGATGTTGAATGTTTATACACAGTCATTGGATCCATAGTACTAATGTAGCATCTAAGTTAATCTCCCCAAGATGAACATCAGTGAGAATTGAGAACATGTCCTTTTTTATTTCTTCTAATTAGAATGGCAGTTTACTCTGGCAGAATATGCAAAATGGTTTTTACTTTTTTGTAAGTACTTTATAGTCTTGTTTGTAGCAAGTTCAGTAATTGAGTACTTTTTACTTTACATTTCAGATAATGTACTTGAAGGCTGCAGACAACAACAGGTCGGACACCAATCTAGCCTTCTTCTGCCAGGCTGTGCAGGAATTTGGCTATCCACTCAGGTAAATTTTCAACTTGATGTCAGATGTGTTGTCGTATTAATATTTTTATAATAACCAGAATTATTAGAAAAAGGGGGAAAATGTGTTTTACCACTGTCATGTAATTCCATGTTTACTTTTTATCAACATCTTCCCTTTAGAGTGCGGGCAGATCAAGGGGGGGAGAATGTTGGTATTGCCCGTTTGATGTTTTCCATGTGTGGACCAGAGAGTGGCTGCTTTATAGCTGGAAAAAGTGTGCATAACCAACGGTATGTTTTATCTTAGTCTCTTGAGTATTCTAATAAAAATACTGAAGAACACAAAAAAATTCTAAACCTCTAAAATATATGCAAGTACTTGAAACATGTTTGCTTACATGGTTTGGTGCATTTTGTTTTAAACAGAATCGAGAGACTTTGGCGGGATGTTTGGATGGGTGTCACCAATGTTTTTTACCACCTTTTTCACATGCTGGAGGAAGAGGGTCTCCTTGACTTAAGCAACATAACACATTTCCTCTGCCTCCGTTATGTTTTTCTTCCACGCGTCCAAGCAAGCTTGGATTTGTTTCAAGGAGGATGGGACAACCACCCCCTGAGGACGGAGCAGAACCTCACGCCTAACCAGCTGTGGGAGATTGGCCAGATGCAACATTGCATTCAAAATCCAGAGGTATCATTAAAACATAAACAACCTTTAATTTAATGGGGGGCAAAGTTAGCCTGGTTGACACACATACTAATCCAGAAAATCCTGTATCATTTGTTATTTCCATTTTCAATTGGGAATCAAAAATCAAAAAATGAAAAAGTGAATGATCATATTGTTTTTTAAACTAACACAAAAAACTTTTTCATATTTCAATTTTGGGCTCAGATCAAAGTTACTATAATCAAAAATTTAATGAATTTTCCATGAGCTTGAATGAAAGTTCCACGACCTACTATTATACAAAGTTGTGTATTTGATGTCACATGTTGAATCATAACATTTGTGCTAACATCTGTTTGGTCCCAATATTTTTACCATTCTATGTGTAGTAACCTTAAAGAGGTAAAAGGAACAATGAAACTCTGACAACATAAAAACATAATAATATTAACCATTTATTGTCAACTGGAGAGCCCTCTCACTCCTGACCAACTGGAGACACTGAAGCGCCTAATTGACCCTCTGCAGCCATCAGAGTCCAATGGCGTCGACATTTATCTGACTACTGTGCAGTATGTTGAAAGTTTGCTGGAGTGATGTTAAGAGGTCACAATTACATGGAACACAACTTTAACACACTTTTGGGTTTTTGACATCCAATGTGATGGACAACATTCTGAAAAAAATTCTAAAAATTTATAAAATATTTTGTGCCTTGAAGACAATTCAAACAGTTTAACAGTTAATACAACTCTGATTACACTGATAGTGCTGTTGTAACCATTATTGAAGGAACGATTCTGAATTATTTTACCGAAAAGAGAACAAATTTCAACAGCACTGAGTTGCATTTGCATAGAGTTAAATCAGGCCAAAGCCACTCTCCACTGATCTGAGACCAATCATAAGATCAGACTGTAAAGACACAAAACTGTTGTAATGGTCAGGGATGTGCAAGCGCTCGTAACACGTGCTTGCTGTTGGCAGGTGGTGACGCCCACGTGACTGTACCACCTGTAGACTGAGGCTTTTAACAGGCACTTCCCAGGCAGTCAAGAATTTAAGCAGCTGCCGCAGAAGGTCTGGGGATGCTATAGCAAAAAAATTAAATAAAATAAATTAGCACTTAATGTACATATTGCAGGTGGATGGTTTGGTGCAGCAGAACAAATAAGCATTGAACGCTCTTCTGAGTGGTCCTCAGCTCCTGAGCTACTCTTCTGACTTCCTGAATAGAAAACTGGCCAAGGATCTCCTCTAAGTGTCTGGTTGATGGTGTAGTGATGTTCCTTACCCTTGCAGATAATGGCTCCAATGTTGCTTACCAAGTGTCAGAAGTATTGAAATTCATCTTACATTCATATTGATATATGTCTAACAATAAGCTTTGTGCCTTTATTCATCATGACATTACTGTGTAACATTACCTCACAAAAACCTCTTTGTGGTCCATGAAAATATACTAACCTGTATGATATTAGTATGTGCAAAATACTTTATAGTACAGCTGGTTCCTTGACTTTTCTCGGTGTGTTCAATACTTATTTCGCTTGCTGTATATGTTTAGATTTATATGCAAACTTGTACCTTGCTCAACAAAGGTTTGAAAAAACCTTGCTGTGGCGCTGACTGTAGCCGTTGCAATGTCATCTTCGCTGTCATCACTATCATTCTCTTTGGCAAGGGGCCACTTTATGGCTTCAGTGATCATCTAGACAGATGGAAAACAATGTTATTCCATGAAACATGCATGTACTTGTATCATGCAGTTGGAAACTTACTTGGGGGTGAGTTCCACGTCTGACTGCCTGGGGAACAGATGGGGAACCACGTCTGGTCGCCCAGTAATTAGTGGCCAGATGCCCGTCTCCTTTAACGCCTTCCTCAGTTGTTTTATTTGTGCATTTGCTCTCCCAAGTACCTGTTGAATATAAGTTGTAGAATTTAAGTTCAAATTTAAGATATCATAAAACCTTAACTAGAAGCCTTGTCTGTGGGTACAGGTTTCAACAAATAAAGACCTGTCTCAATTGCAAGTATGGTTTGGTGAATGCCTTCTACAAGCCCACCTAATTATTAATAAATTATCATAATTGTACTTGAAAGGCCACACCATGAAGAAATGCTTCTATTCACAGTCCTAGAAAAATATACAAATAATAATAATGGCTTGGATTTATCGCTTTTCAAGGCACCCAAAACACTTGGTGGTAAACTACATTTGTAGCCACAGCTGCCCTGGGGCAGACTGACAGATGTACGCCAAATGGTTCCTTTTACCTCCGACCACCACCAAACATTCATACACAATCACACGGTTGTGATTGTGTATAATCACACGGGGTAAGGTGTCTTGCCCAAGCACACTACAACAGCGACCGGGACAGAGTGGGATTCGATCTGCCAACCCTCTGATCATTGGACGACCTGCTCTACCACCTGAGCCACTGGCTCATACATACCAAATGAGATAGCAGCTGCTGGAAGAGAAGAAGTCTGTTGGTATCCTTCGTTGGCCCTGGGATGTACCACTCTAGACAAAGGTTGGCCACCCGTACAGACTCCTCCTCACTCCAATCATCCTTCAGCAACTTAATCAAAGTACAATCAGTATAAATTAGTATACAGTACACATGAATTTGTGGAATGACATCACTGATGATAAATTTTTAACTGGCCCATGCCTAAATTCTAGCACAGTGCTTGAAACCTTAGGGGCCTATGATCTTGCAAAAAATAATTACTTTTGTTTGCTCACTAGACTGATGGTTTCCCTGTGGTCAATTTCTGGGCAGTCTTCAAGGCAGAGCTTTGCTGTGGCCATTTCCTTTGCCCCACTTGTCAGGGCATCTATCACAGCTGGACTAAGCCCTGACAGAGTAGGACCGCCATGAATGGCGGAATGACCAACCATCCTTCCAGCCATCACGAACAGATCACACTCCAGTAGTGCTGCAGACAAACTGGGAACAAGGTGGTCTGTCTGTCCTTCGAATAGTGCAGTTACAGCTGCATTTCCTGAATAATTACACAAAATACCCAAGTACAGGTTGAGATTATTTAAATCATAATTTCAGTCTCATTTTCTTATATAGTTTATGTACTTATGTTTCAACCACGCCTGATTCAACTGTCTTTCCACATATGACATTTTGGCCTTGGTCTCAATTCATCTGTATTTCACAAAAATTACTATTAAGGTAAGTGAAGTACATCATGGGGGTAGATAAATTTTATATTGCATATCGAGAACGACATATTCAGGTTCAGGACATTTCTTTACAGTAGTACCCATGTCTCTCACCAGCCTATAAGTTTGTTAAAAATGAATGTACAACAAACCCATGTTCTTCTTAAATCCATGTTTTAGTTTTGAGATAGATGAGGACAGAATGTGCCTCATCACACCAACACCAACTGCAGCATCCCCTAAAATGAAATGATTATATTAACAGAGACATCTCATCACATTTTAACAATATGTTCAACTTAAATTTTCTCATAAATGTGTTTTTTTGTGTGGAATACAATACCTAAAATGCGACAATTGAAAGGTGCAGCCCACTGGCTCTTGTCTCTCCTTTCTTTGTAGAAGGAAATCAGGGTGCTGTCCCGCTCCTCATCATTATCTCCTGAATCCAAAGACAACTGCAGAGGGGGCAGATGTTTCCCTCCCTCCCTTGCTCCATCAATGAACTGTTTCATTGCTTCTATTGGGGTTTCTGCATTTTTCCAGTCTGTATGGCACAAATAAGGAATATGAGTAATTACACTTCTCTGTAAGGTAGCAATTATCCAGTTTTAAAAGAGCTTCACTGTCATCCCAATTCACAAATTCTGTGTAGTATGTCACCTGTTGCTACACGCAAAGGTGAGCGAGCCAATGCAGAATGAGCTGATGATGGTCCTGGGACCTCCATATCAAGCTCCATAAGTGTGTCATTGTTGAACGAGCTTAAAACAGAAATACAACAAAAAATAAGCAGAACCAATTTTTTTTTTTAATGCATTTCAAATGCATACCATATACTGTACTGTAAGTGGCAGTGCTATCCTGATTAATTATTAATGGGCAGAGAAAACTCAACTCAACTTGCTTAATTTACCTTTCTGCACACACACTGCCATGATATGGGAGCGCTGAAATGGGAAATTCTTGCTGGCATACGGGACAAACCTGTGCAAAGGAAAATATAAATAAAACTACATATTGAACATCACATAAAATAGGGGAGAAAAAAAAGATGTATTGTGAACAGAAAACGTAAGAACAAATAAAATAATTTTTTTAAATCCAGGCCTGCTTTCTTTCAAATAGGTCTGTATTAATTTACAATTACCCCTTGCTCCTCTGATGTGCCAACAGCATCCTCTGCATCATCTATGGTCACAACATCCTCCTGCTCCTGTTAGAATTTTTTGTAGCTATCACATCACACAAAAGTTAGTATTTCCACACACAAGTTATTGATTTGTATGCCACAACTTCATAACTTGGCTAGAGCCACCATAGTAACTCTGCTCAATATTGTATTTTGCTACAATACTAGGTGAGGGTACTTTCCTTAGTGCTCACCCACCGCGAAGTAAATTTATGCCTATCGAGAGTGTTCAGACTCTTTGCCCAAAGTAAAACAATCGGATCCATCAGGATAACAACTTCATACCATGAAGTAAAATCACATAGTATAACACTTACAACTTCTGTTGGTTGGCAGTTCTCCGCATGCAATGTCAACATTTGCAAGGGAATGGTAGCACTGCAAATGTGGCAGGCCACCTGTGGCATCCGGGCAAATTCTGCAGAATTGTAAGGCAGTGGGTTTGTGTCCAGCTCCTCTTGTATAGGAACCAAAAAAAGGATGTTTTTTCCATTGTTGGATGCAGCTTTAAGCTGCTGGCCAAAGTAACCCTCGGCATCAAGCGGCACTACTGTCAGTCTCCTCTGGCCACAGCCTCCTAAATCAAAAACAGATGTCATTACAATAAGACTCATGGAGAAGTGGAGAACATCAAATCAGCTGTAGGAATATAGACTCTATCCGTATAGATTCTATGATCACTACCTGTTGCCTTGTGAAACATCAAGCGACCATGTAAAGGCTGTAGGTTGGTGAAGTGATTTTCCATCAGTGACACAATCTAAAGATATAATTATAAGGCGTTAAGGAGTTATCCAACTGTCAGTGGCACTGTCAGCAATGGACAAGCTATAAATTGTTATTGTAAGTTGTAATCAGTATTTAAAAACTAAAACCTCTAAATGTTTGCTGTCCTTCGACACAGGGATCACCTTGCGACCTAACCCTGCACGGGAGAACTCCAGTTCTTTTCCTCCCTTTGGTGTCACACTTGTGGGCCCGGGTAATGCAAAAACTGTGATGGCAGTGTTCTTGACAGGAGCAGGGCTCCTTGCGGGACTGAAAAACCTGCCCTCTCCTAGCTTCACCTCCCTTTGCTGGAACATCCCAGGAAACTGCCTACAAAGTGTGAGACACAAAACATACACAAACATATCATTTCATTTCATTCATTAAAAAAAAAAAAAAATCACAATGGTTACAATTTTTAAGGTTGTTATAAAAACTTGCAGTTCTAGCCTACCTCTTTACAGACACATTAACCCGACTTGCCAAGTCAGATACAGTAGTATCTGGGGTGGCATTGGAGGTAGCCCTCGCTAGTGCGCCCAGTAACGCATTGGCCATAGTCTCAATTGTTCTCTGTAATTTAAAAAAGTTGTCATGTTACCATCTCCACTCAAAAAATACACTTATTCTCATCATCATCTCATTAATCATCATTTTTGAAGAGTTGATGACTCTCTGGCTTTGATCCTGAGAGAACAGTTGGTTCGCGTATGGCATTTGTTTACAACTTTGAACCGCTTGGGACTGTTACCTTGTGAACACAAAATACCCCAAAGAGAAATGCAACAATTGTATCATTTCAACTCATCGGAACAAAGCAAAACGAGCCACATGACACACGACCGGATGCGCTGGGTTCGAGTCGAAAACATTTCTAATAACTCGGGTCGGGTCTGACCACAGGCTTCCCTTTTTTTCTTTTTTTTTTTTTGCCGAGAATTAGTCTGTTCGTGAGTCCGGCTGCGTCCGAGCTTCATCAACTGCGGATTGGACCGGGTCGGGTCTGGCATGGATGAAGCATCTTAGAAAATGCTTAAACGGGCGGTCGTGTGGGCTTTGAGTGGCTTTGTACATTCACAAGAACTTGCAGAAATAGAAACAGACGCGGCCTCCAATTGAGACCCCGGCCGACTTTTATTTACTTAAACCGTAGCCAGACCCGGCCCAGTACAGGAGACCACGGCGTTTGTTAGACGGCTAACCAAACGGGCACAGTCGCAGTAGTGTTATAATTGTTTTCATTTCATTTTCATGGTATAGGTGCTAATGTAATGTAGGACAAGGAAAAATAGTTGTACTTACAGAGGATGGTGCCTGCTCTTCTTCAGCCATGGTTTTACTGCGAAATCGAAAGTGAAAGTCTGCTTAAGCAGAGTGCAAACCATGGCTACATCAATGCATAGAACAACACTGCCACCTACTGGTTGAGGAGGGCGGGCCATTTGTGAATCACAAGCTATTTGTTTGTGGATCTGTGTGGATCTTCGACAAGAACGTCTCAAAAATGCATAAGTGAGGAAAGAGATGCGTGTGCGTAATTAATGATCCACAAATGCTGAGTCATACTTCACAAGCAAAATTTTCAGTTTTACAAATGGCTTTTTTGTTTTTACAAATGGAAAATTGTGTATTTACAAAAACACAATATATTTACAAGTACACCCGTATTTGTAAAAACCAAAATACAAGTTACAAATTAGAAATGTGTATTTGTGGATAGCAAAACACGTGTGCAAATCAAAAATATTTGTAGATCACCCTCTGTGCGTTTACAGGTATTAATGAGACAAATTTAAGCCCATACCGAACAACCTGAACGGAAGTGTAACAAATTGGTACAAACTGTACGGAGTGGAGAAGGCCGTTTTCTCCTTAGACTCTGGAGATAAGGGAATCTGCCAGTAGCCCTTGGTCAAATCCAGCGTCGTAAAAAAGCGAGCAGTGCCCAGGCGATCCAGGAGCTCGTCGACCCGGGGCATTGGATAGGCATCAAACTGTGAAACATCATTCACCTTGCGATAGTCCACACAGAACTGGATAGACCCATCCTTCTTGACTACAAGAACAATGGGGCTACACCAGGCACTGTTGGACTCTTCTATTACACCCATCTCCAACATAGCTTTCAATTCTGCCTGAACCACTTTCTCTTGTGCTCAGGTAACCGATAGGGCCGTGAACGCACCATCACGCCCAGGTGAGTTTCCACATGGTGCTGAATAAGGCTTGTGCGTCCTGGCAGGGGGGAGAACACATCAGTGTAACGCTGCTGCAACTTGGCTATATCTGCTCTCTGGGACAGTGAGAGATTGTTTTCACAAAGGAGCGAGGCAGGATTGGCCGATTTTGGTACCTCAGGCCCCAACTCATCTTTCTCTGCAATCGCCGTCACCAGGGAAACAGACTCAGCCTCTCTCCACGCTTTAAGGAGGTTGAGGTGATAAATCTGTGTAGCCCTTCCCCTGACAGACCGCACAAGCTCATAATCAAAGTCACCACTCGTCGTGTGACCAAAAGGGACCTTGCCACTTGGCGAGTAATTTGAGGTTGGAAGATGGGAGCAATACAAGCAATACAAGTAGACGTAAGACTTTCCTTTTTGATAGAGCTTATAGTTAGGGCTGGCTCAGGTCATCCATTAGTTATGCTGCTATAGGACTAGACTGCCGGGGGACTCCCTCTCCCTCCTTTCTCTCTCTGTCTCTCTCTCTCAGGGTTATGCCTAGTCAGGCACGGTACTGGTTGAAGATGTAGTCACATCTCCCTTTACTGAAAACTCTACTCAAATCTCTCTCTCTCTCTCTCTCTCTCTCTCTCTCTCTCCCTCCCTCCCTCCCTCCCCATCACCATCACCATCTGTAAACATGCATGTCTCATTAATGCATGTTAATGCATGTTACTAACTAAACTTCTTCCCCGGAGTTTCTGTGCTCTCTCGTCCAGCAGGTTCTCATGGATCATGGCTGCTGCTGTGGTCCTGCACGACGTCCACTACTTATATTATTACTGTCGTTATTGTTACCATATCTCTGTGTACTCTGTATACTGTAATCATTTTATCATTCATTGTAATCGTACAATATGTCTCCGTTGATTTGTTCTGTACATGTGACATCTATTGCACGTCTGTCCATCCTGGGAGAGGGATCCCTCCTCTGTGGCTCTTCCTGAGGTTTCTTCCACCTTTTTTTCCCTGTTAAAAGGGTTTTTGTGGGCAAGTTTTTCCTCACTCGAACCGAGGGTCTAAGGACAGAGGGTGTCACTCCCTGTACAGATTGTAAAGCCCTCTGAGGCAAACGTGTTTTGTGAATTTGGGCTGTACAAATAAAATTTGATTTGATTTGATTTGACAAGCACTTAATCTCCCGGTGAAAATTGTCTTAATCTAGATCCTCTGTTGTACAGCCGCTGCTGACGTTCCTGGGCCCAGAGCAAATTCTCACGTGATAACTGTCCTAGTGTGTGGAATTTTGCTCTCAGGTCCAGGACGTATTGAACTTTGTTTTTACTGGGGCTTGGACCTTCCTCCCAGCTTTCTTTAACCAGGTCCAAAACCCCGCGTGGTTTCCTGCCAAACAGCAGTTCAAAGGGAGAAAATCCCGTGGAGGCCTGGGGTACCTCGCACACTGCAAACAACAGAGGATCTACCCATTTATCCCAATTATGACTATCATCGTGCACAAACTTACGGATCATGGACTTCAAAGTCTTATTTAGGTGCTCAACGAGGCCGTCAGTTTGGGGGTGGTAAACACTGGTTCGAATAGACTTGATGCTCAACAATCCGTACAGTTCTCTCAGTGTTCGTGACATAAATTGGGTGCCTTGATCAGTCAGGATCTCTTTCGGGATCCCGACTCGGGAGATGACTTGAAACAGTGCCTGCGCCACACTCTTTGCAGAGATGGTGCGCAGCAGCACTGCCTCTGGATATCGGGTTGCGTAGTCCACAAGAACTAACACAAACCGATATCCACGTGCGTTCCGGTGAAATAGCCTGATGAGGTCCATCCCAATACGCTCAAATCAATGGTAATGGGCGAAAAGGCGCTCCCGGGATGGCCAGTTGGTTAACCAACTGGCATTCAGGGCAGGACGCACACCAGCGGCGCACGTCTGCCCAGATGCCTGGCCAAAAGAATCGGGCCATTACACGGTTCAGTGTCTTATCACACCCCATATGTCCAGCCATCGGGTTATAATGAGCCACCAGGAAATAGTTTTCCAGGCTAACTATTTCCCGGCAGCTTTTTGGTACCAACAACTGGGTAATTATTTCATCTGTCTGAGTGTCGCGACTCATTTGGTGTAGTCTGTCTCTGCGCAATGAAAAGTGTGGATATGTTAACGCTGCGTCAGGGCGCACCATGTGACCATCAATTTTTATCACTTGGTCGAAGGCAAAGCGTAGAGTATCATCATGAGACTGCTCAAGTGGAATATCTTCCATGGAGTCAAACACGGGAACCTGCGGAGCCTCCTGTGAAGGCACCGCCGGCTCCCCCTCCCCGTCTGCAGTGTCGGACAACCTCGCATCACCACTGAGCACAGCGCACATATACCATGTCCCTGTCGGCCGTGAACGCACACACTGCCCCACTAGTTTATCAAACCCCGGCCAATCAGTACCCAAAATAAGGGGGTGCGCCAGGTGGGAACTAACCACCGCCTTTACAATATGCTGTTTACCCTTAAAACGAATTTCTACTGGTACTGCAGGGTATCTGTGAATATCCCCATGCACACACCTGATATCAACCCACCCTGCCTCCTACAAAGCCCCGGGTCGAATCAGATTCTGGTGAACTACGGACTGCATGCAGCCCGAGTCCACTATTGCCTGATGTGTACCCCCCTGAATCCTTACCGGAATGCTGTATGTCCCTCCTGGACCAGGGAAGGGTGCTGGAGGACCAACAACCCGAACCACTTGACCGACCTCCATAAGCCGGCACTCAGGGCAGAAGTGTCCAGGCTGCACGCACCTCCAGCACTGTGGACTCCCCCGGCTGCAACCATCTTTTTGCTGCGTCCCTCAGCTGCTGTGTGTACACGAACGGCCGGTCGGTGGGCCCCAGCTTTGTCCCTCTGAACCTGCGGCGGTGGTCCTCGGCCAAGTATCCCAATCGGTCCAGGATGGCCCTCTTGATATCCCCATATTGTCCCCGAGAGGAGGCCGGCAGACCGAGCGCCGCTGTCTGCGTGTCAACCGATAATAGGGGCAGCAGGCGCACAGCCCACTCTACCCCTGGCCAGCCACATACCGCCGCTGTTGCCTCAAACATTTTGAGGAACGACTGGGGATCATCGTTTTCAGTCATCCAGTGAAGGGACACGCCAGAGAGCGAGGGGGCCGGTGATGCCGCTCCTGCCCGCGACAACATCGCCTCCAGCAGCTGCGTTTGTCTCTCCGTCTGGGCGTGAAGCGCCGCCAATTGTTGCCGGTTTGCCACCCCCTGGTCGCGGTTCATCGCCGCAATTTCCGCCAACATCTGCGCCAGCGCTGTCACTGGCTGGACCTGCTGCGGTTCTGTCATGCTGTGTGTCGTAACCTTAGCTGAGTCAGGTTGGGCGCCAGTGTAGCACGTTTGCTGCCACCGTGGGTTTTCTCAGCTGACAGACCACACAAAGACAGTTAGCCGGTTAGGTGCTCTTTATTCAGGACACGACAAAAACCAGGCAAAACCGCCAACACTACTTGTCTCTTTTTCTGGCTGCCGTCTGGATGTTAGCTTTCCGTCTCTCCTCTGACCGCACTCTTGCCCAAGTAGTAGTATACAAAAATGCAGTGACTGATTCTCTTAAGGAGAAGAGGAGTGATGCCACTGCTGCTGATCTGCATGCCAAGGCTATGGCCTTATGTGAGGCCAACCACTTATCAGTGCCAGAGCCATCCTCTATCCAGAGACGGTAGACAAAAGTAATACAAGACTTTGTTGTTGAGTCTTCTTGTGGGGCAGGTAGTGAGGTTCGTCATTCCTCAAGGTTAGAAGACCTGAAACAAAAGTTTTTCTTTCCTTGTCTAGACAGAATGTTGTCTGAAATTGAGAAAAGGTTTTCTGAAGTTGATGAGGAATTGCTGAATGGGATTATGGCATGCTGTCCAACATCTGACAAATTCTTCTCTGAGCCACATTTGACAGCACTGGCACTTCACTATCGCATTGACCTCAAGTCAGAAGAGGTGGTGATAGCTAGAAACTACTTGAGGCACAGGAGACAGGGTGGTGGGGCTGTTGAGAACATGCAGGCAGTATATAACCTGCTAGATGCAGACATGTTCCCCTCATTCAAAGCAACTATTCAGGCTGCAATGACCATACCGGTCAGCAGCTGCAGTTGCAAAAGGTCCTTCAATGCTTTAAGGTGTTTCCATACCTGGCTCAGAAGGACCATGGAGCAGAAGAGACTCCATCACCTGGCAGTGATGTCTGTTGAGAGTGAGGTTCATGAGAACATAGATCCTGAAAAGGTGATCGATAGATTTGCCTCCCTGAAGGTGAGGCAAAATAGTTTAGTTCTCCCGAAATAGTAGTCGCGTAGTAGTATTAGTCTAGTACTGTGCTTCATGTTGAAGTTGATTTTTTTTTTTTTTTTTTTTTTTACTTTAATTGGGATATACTGTAATTGAACATTTGTTTTGTTGTCTGTAAAAAATACTTTTGAGTATTATGCCTGCTGAATAGCATATTAGGCCTAATACAGACCCCTACAGGCTACATATTACAGTTGAATAGGGTAGAAAATATTACTCATTGACATTTCTTCTTTAGTTGATTAATTATGTTGAGACAATTTTGTTTTGTATCACAAGTTTTCTGAAAATGTAAGCTCATACAAACAATATTCCAATCTCAATGAAACAATTTGTTTTGAAGTTCATATTTTACTTTGTTTTAAATTTTAAATTAAAAACTTTGTTTTTAAACCATCCATTTTCCATATTTACTATGTGTAGTTTACATAGAAAACCATTGTGTTTCAGTACTGTGTAAATATGATACAGAAATACTGTACAGTCCATGGCATGGAGGAAGGTGGTTCATGTCTCAATGAATATTAAATCCCATTTAGAGGCTTTTAAAAATAGCCCAAAATAGCCTAAAGTTCAAGATAGTCTTTTATCCCTTAATAGGCCAAAAAAGCTGAGACACAATATTAAAGACAGACAGCTGTGGTCAATTGAGCCTTCTCCTCAGTTTACATTAACAAATTTTTGGAGAAAAGTTGATTATTGTTCATCCTTAATCATTAATGTTATACATCATAGGTTTAGGAAGATATTAGACTCTCATCCAGTGAAATGGCTGATTTAGTGGGGGGATTGTACGTCAGTGGAACTTGTACATAGATCATGGTTGGATAATCAAAGATTCTTGTTATATATGCTTTTATGAAAAATTTTAGCCTTTTCTAAGAAATTTAAAAACTGGATTAAATTCAGTAGCCTCATAATTCCTTGTCAAGAACGGATGTCAGCTGCTTCCTGGGGGATGAGCCCTCCAAAGGTCAGATCCTAGAATCGCCCCTGCTTCAACATCCATGGGACTGACTGTTTAGACTAGCACCACACTCACAGACACACACCTCCTCTACGACACAACACCTTGATTGCCATAACTCCGCCCCCTACCGGACGCCCTCCACATCACAGACCCACAGTAAAACGCTCACTATCACACCATTCAACTGCAAACCACAGGAACCTCATACAAATTCCTCTGATTCCGTGTTCACCCCCTGCCCCTTATTCTAATCCGGTTAATTTTGGCCTTTTAAACATCAGACCTCTGAATACCAAAACATTTTTATGTAACGATTTTATCACTTCCAACAGACTAGACTTTTTTATTATAACTGAGACATGGCTAACTCAAGGTGACCATAGCCCTCTCATTGAAGCAACCCCTCCTGACTTCCTCCACCAACCCTGTAGCCCACAGAGCAGTTTTACCTCTTTTGAACATCTTGGTTTTACTATTAACCCTAAAGACCCGGTACTGGTTTTAATTATCTGTAGACCACCAAGGCCAAATAATGTTTTTATCCAAGTTTGCTGAGTTTGTTTCTGGTTTTATAGCTAAACATTACAAAATTCTGGGTCATTTTAATATACACATTTGCTGCCCATCGCAGACTTTTATTACATAGAAAATTTCCATCCATTTGAATTACAAAGTTTTAATATAAATTCACTAACAAACTTAATGTGAAGCAAGTAATAAGATTTATGTAATAGTACTAATGAACTCAAAATGACATCATTTTTGCTGTTGGGTTTGGGAAAACAAATTGGCTTTATTAAAACTGAATGCATAAACCTGGTTACTACTACACTACTGTGTAGTGGAAGTACATTGAGTTTATTAGTACTATTACATAAATCTTATTACTTGCTTCACATTAAGTTTATTAGTTAATTTATATTAAACCTATGTAATTCAAATGGATGGAAATTTTCTATGTAATTGAAATGCGTAAGTCCTGCTTTTTGGCCAATTTTTTTTTTTTTTGAGTGTACTGGAAGCACTTTGAGTTTATTAGAACTATTACATAAATCTTATTATTTGCTTCAGATTAAGTGTATTCATTAATTTATATTAAAACTATGTAATATAAATGGATCACGTGTGAAGTACAAATTTTCTATGTAATTGATGTGATCAGCTGGACAAGATGGCTTTAGGGTTTAGGCCAAATCCTCTCAACCCAGCATCGCTATTTTTTTGATTTTCACCGTTATGACAACTATTACTTTTCTCATTTGAATGCACCGTTGACTGTAAATACGCCATGACCGATTCGAGCAAGAAATCTGAGCCAGGCCTTGCTGTAAAGACGAGAGGGATGTCCGACACGGAGGCCATAGCGGAAGCTGTACTTGAAAAACAACGTGGCTACCTGGAGACACGCTTCGACAAACTTCAGCAGATGGGAGAAGACACGGAGGCAAAATTAGGAGCCATTGAAGCTGATTTATTTTCTCTAACCGAGAGTATCGGCTCCGTCAATGTGGAACTGGACAAAATACTGTCGGATGTTGAAAGTAACCCTGGGAAGCTAGCTAGCCACAAGGCCACATTGGAGACAATGCAACTTAAGCTAGCAGACATGGAGGATTGGAGCAGGCGCTGCAACGTCCCGCCATTGGGCTACCAGAAGGGATTGAAGGGTCCAACACGGTCTAGTTCCTCACAAAATCCCTACCAAAGTGGTTTCCCACCCTGAGCAATCTAGAGGGCGAAATCATGCGTGCTCACCGTGTGTACACTGACAACAACAGAAAGAAATCCAGCCCCTAATCTTTAATACGCTCCGGTACACAACATGCCAACTTATCCTTCACGTCGCAAAGAAATCCCCGCTCATAATGAATGGACGGTCGGTTCGTTTTTCACCTGACTACAGTGGCTACACTGTCAAGTGGCGACAAGCTTTCACCCAAGCCATGAACATGGCCCGAGCTAAAGGAGTGGAGTTCTTCCTGCTCTACCCTGCCACACTGAAAGTCAAAGCTGCCGGCAAAACGGAGGCTTTCCAGTCCACAGATGAGGCCAAGGATTTCATCAGCTCCCTCCTGGCATCGCGAGTCCCACCTGCGGCTGGGAATGAGGACTCGGAGCCCGGACAATCGGACGAAGCTGCTGGCTAACTATGTCTAGTTGGAACTGAATCATCCTACATGGTGCCTGGATTAAAGTGCTGATCATCACTCGGAACTCCTGCCACAGTACGGGTTTGTTCATTCAGAGTGTGCGACAGGTTTTCCTTTTTTCTTTTCCCTTTATGATTAGCAAGATGTGACTTCTCTAGCCTGGCCTGCATTAGCAGTTAATTTACAAGCCTTTTGGTCCGTAATTATTTTTATTTGTTGATGCTTAAGCAACCAGGCTCTCACTTTCCTTTTCTAAGAACAGTACTGAGCATACCACCACTAATGTTTGCTGCTCATATACTTGGTCAGGCAGTTAATCACTGCCAGCAGGAATGATGAGGACAATCTTATTAGACTAACTGTCGCACTTGGTCATTTCTAACTTTATGTTTAATATGGACACAGTTCAAATGAAATTCCCTTTTTTTTTTATCTTAAGTGCATTGCCACTGTCCCGGCCTCACTGTTCTTTGCTCACCTGTTTGAGCTGTGTGTATGAGTGCCAGGGCATGTAACACTAACACAAGACACTCCTTGAAATCTTGTTGTTGTTGTTGTTGTTGTCTTCTTTTTCTTTCAGCACAAAGTAACAGAGACAACAGTCTCTGTTGGAGGCAGCTCACTCTGGCCTGATTTTAACGGTTCTGTTTATGAACTGCTGGGTTTGAGGTTGAAGTTTGATCCTTTGCGGTCCATACTAGATCACGGATCAACATCACTCACTCACTCACTCATCCCATGGCCTAGGGGGCCGTAGGGGTGTCATGGTGGATGCTTGGGCAGTCAGGGATCTCCAGCGCTCGCGGTCTTCTGCTATTCGTAGCAGGGTCTGGAAGCTGCAGCCAGTCCATTCTTTGATGTTATCCATCCAGGCCTTTCTCTGCCTGCCTCTTCTCTGCTTCCCCTCTACTGTCCCCTGCAGGATGGTCTTTGACAGGGAGGTGTGCCTTGTGACGTGACCGTACCAGGTCAGTTTCTGACGTTTAACTGTTGAGAGTAGAGGTTCCTGTTCTCCAGCATGGGTTGTAACTAGGTGTCTAACATAATCATTTGTCCGGTGCTCTCTGTATGGTATGTGTAACATTCTTCTGTAACATTTGTTTTCAAAGGACTGTATCCTGTGCTCAGTGTCCGCTGTGAGTGTCCAGCTCTCACAACCATAGAGTAGGGTGGAAAGAACAATTGATTTGTAAAGTCTGACCTTCACCCGGAAGCTGATGGTGTTGCTTTTCCAGATACCGGCCAGTCTTGTCATGGCTGATGTTGCTATGCCGATTCTCGTTTTGATCTCTTTTGTTGAGTTTCCATCTGCGCTCACAAAGGACCCGAGATATTTAAAGTCCTTTACGACCTCCAGCATTTGTCCATTCATTATGATGTTTGGTGGTGGTACGTGGTTGTGGCTGTTGACCAGTATCTTACTTTTCTCTGCGCTTATCTCCATGCCATATGCTCTCGCCGCTTCTTCCAGTCTGGTGGTTAGTTCCTGGAGTTCGTCCTCGCTTTTTCCCATAAGGTCGATGTCATCAGCGAAGCGAAGGTTAGAGATGGGTCTTCCCCCGATGGTAACGGAAGTGTGGAATTCCATGATGTTTTCCAGGAAGACATTGAACAAGACAGGGGAGAGGAGACAGCCTTGGCGGACACCAATAGATGTTTTGAAAGGTTCTCCTATGCTGTTGTTGATAAGAACTGCACTACTTGAGTCTGTGTAAAGTGCTTGGATGACCTTTATTAGGTTATTGTTGAAGTTGTAATGTCTAAGAGCCTGCCATAGTCCTTCATGCCAGACACGGTCAAAGGCTTTTTTGAAGTCAATGAAGTTGTGATACAAATCGTGCTGGTGCTGAAGGTGTTTCTCAATCAGTAGCCTGACGTTGAAGATCTGTTCGGTGGTGCTCCTTTTGGGTCTGAATCCTGCCTGTTCCTCAGAAAGAATTTCCTCTACCTTGTTTCTCAGTCTGTTCAGGATGATCCGCAGCATTACTTTGCTAGCGTGACAGATGAGGCTGATGGTTCTATAGTTTTGGCACTGCCTTGAATTCCCTTTCTTGGGAATGGGAATGATCAGAGATTGTGTCCATTTTTGGGGCCACTACTTGGTTTCCCATATCTTTTGGCAGATGTGTGTCAATGCTATTATAGTGCTTTGCCCCCCATGGTTCCATAGCTCTGCTGGGATGTTATCGATGCCAGGTGACTTGCCAATTTTTTGCCAATCAACATATGAGGGTTTTATTATTATTTTTTGGTTTAGTTATTTTGAGCTTTACTGTTCACAGGGTTTCATGTATTATGTTGTTGTTTGATGGGCACCATCAAGGGGTAGTTCATGTTTTTGCTATTATCATACTTTGGGAAACAGGAGTTCAACTTGAAACTGCATATTAAGGGAGAGGCACACACATTTTGTACTCATATCTGTCACACCAGTGGGTCCGTTTGCCACAACTGCTGGCACTATATTTTTATCATCAGGTATATGGTTGATTACTTTGAGTTCAGCATGCAGTAATGGGTGGTTTATCTGTTTTGGTTTGGAACTGCGATGGGCAGGGGTGGAGATCCGATGTAAGGATTGGGGGGGACACAAAAGTGTTTTTTTTTTTTTTTTGCCCGTATGCAACTCATACCATGCCACCATAACTCACAACTTCGTAGAGGCTCGCCATGTCATTCAAAAAGTACTGCACAGGGAATCATTTTATTTATTTGTCCTAAACAGCCAACAGCGCGTATCACTGCTTACTTAACTGTTATATCAGTAAATCATAATTTTAAGGGTCTCGGGCATGTAATGTCTACTCACATTATCTTTCGCCTCCCTCCGACCCTCCCAGATCCCCAATTCTTCTCACCATCTTCCTTTTCTCGCAGTGGATGGGACTACTTTATGCATGGTTAATTGATATGGATGAATATCAAAATATGAAGCCCTAACCAAGTTGTGTAAACTAACTGATCATTTTTTTACAATGTTATGCTGGTAAACAGTTAAAAACACAGTTCTAAGAGCACAATAAACACAAGTTGACTGATTTATTGACTGATAGCTGATTTATTTAGATAAATTTATATAAAATTTATATTATATAAAATTTATATAAAATCATTCCTTGTTTGTTTTCATCTGTCATTTTCCAGGACTTCCTGGAAGAAGAGATCCTGTGTCTGTATAACTCTTCTTGTCTGTATAACTCTTCTTATCTGTATCTGGACAACTCCTGGATAAAGTATAAATAAATTTGCAACTTGACAATTAATTCATATCCATTCATTTATATAGTCATGTTTTATAGTAAAAAAAAAAAAAAAGTCCTTATAACAAAATGTACGTATCTTGTTCTTTTTTATCATCAATCTGACCGGTAGACTCAACAAAATCATGAAAATCATTCAATTCAAATAGTTTATTTCAAACCAATCAGACGAAACAAATATCAACCAATAGCAAACAAAAACACCACACAGAACAACCACCTTGGTTTGAAATGGGAATGGAAGAAACAGAGCTGATCTATTTCCAACCCCAGTCATCACAAATTTCATCAACAATCATCATCATCAACAAGTAGACTGAACAACATCATCAATTCATATCCATTCATTATACAATCATGTGAGTACTGACCACTGAGTATGTGAGTCTGATCACTACACTCACAAACTATCATAACTAGGCAAATGAGCCAAAGGTGTGTTTGCGAGTTTCACTACTAGCAATAAATTGCTGACAGAGATTTGGTCTATCCAGAGGCCTGTACCACGAAGCAGGATTGCCAGTTTAGCGAGGTAACTTCAGGGTTAACCCTGGCTTTCCGGTACCACGAAGCTGGATTCATTCTTAGAGAGTAAGTTACCATGGTAACTTACTCTGAACGGCTAACCTGCTCCGGGTCAGGGTAGCTTTCAGGATCGATTTGAATCCAATAAAAGGCTCCACCCACCGGCCAATCAGCTGTTCGGGAAACAATGGCGTGCCCTTTCATTGAAGACCCGATTGGCTGCAGGGGTGTACTCCAGGGCAGGACCTCCAATGCCCGTCTGACCCCGCTGATTCTTCTTCTTGTTTGCTGTAACAGTGTAAATGAGAAGGGGAAATGTTACACTGAAGCTGCACCCGTGGGGGATTAACGGCACACCGCCAGAGGTTTTAAAAAAAAAAAAAAAAAAAAAAAAAAAAAAAAAAACTAGGATGAAGGATGTAATGTAACTGTGAAATGGAACATTGATCATGTATATCCCTTTCTGCCTGGTAGAGCAGAGAGTCTGTATGAGAATGTAACAGAAATGCAAGTTGAGTCATCACAGGAAGTGTAATTGTTTAAGTAGGAAAGACATTGAGGTATTTCTGTACATTTAGGGCTGCATGGTGTTTGAGGGCTTGTTAAGTTCTGACACAGCTCAAAATCAGGATGATTTCACTCAGACTAACAACATGTTGTATTAATATGATGTAATTGTGGCATCAGCTTCCAGCTTTATTGTAGCCCATACCTTATGGAATTAAAAAGTCCAACTTACCAAATGAAATTATGTTTTTGTGTTTTGTTTTTATCTGCGCCCAAGTCCTTTTCACTCCCGAGGGGTTACATCTGGGGGATGAGACTAATTGTCATACATGCGATTCATATGCAGCACAGTGATTGGGATGCATGGCTGTGTTAAATGTATACTGACACTGATGTGTAACTTACGCATTTATGCAATCAGCAATCCTTTGCCATGCCATTTGGCGTCTCTTTGATGCTGCCACCGTGTTTGATTTTTCCGTGAGGTTTTGGTTTTTCATCCTCGTATTTCTTTAGAATTAGTTTTTGCCCCTCACAGGAGAAGCAGGGTGTCCTTCCTTTTGCGCTCATGATTGTGATTGGTCTGCTACCTTGAACCCGCCCCTTTATACATGCACGTTCACAGATTCATGATCAGTCAAACCTGGGTTGAGTTAGCGAGTTGATAACCAGCTTCGTGGTACCGCTGATCGTGATTGCCATTGTTGTGGATAGGTTCAGCTGGATAGGCTGGGAGTAACCCCGGGTAGGCTAAGCTCGCTTCGTGGTACAGGCCTCTGCTCATCAACCTTGTCTCTGTGTACATGACACACGACAACACTGTTCAGTCGTTACTGAGACATGGTGGCTCTAAGCCAGGTTTTAAGCCTTCTCAGGGCGCTAAAACTCCTCTCTGCTTCACAGGAAGCTGCTGGCCATACCAATAGAAGTCTAACCAGAGCCTCCACTTGTTCGAACAGTCCCCTCACCTCTACAGGCAGTTCCCTGAGTACCTCTGCTACTTCTTTACTGCAGCTGAACTCATATTTACTCTTAAATAAAGGCAACTCAACAGCAAGAGCACCTCTTTTCAGCTCAGGGTACTGGTCTACCACATCATCCACCTGCCCAGTGAGGAGCACATTCTCCAGTTTCTGCAGTTTTTTGGTGAGTTGCAAATTTCTCTAAAGCCTTCTTCCAGTTGCGGAAGCCTTCAGTTACAAAAGCAGCGTCCACTTTTTTGCCAAAAGAGGACCTGTTGTCAGTAAACACTTTGTTACAATAAAAGCACAAGACCCCTTTGACCTGCGGATTGTAATGTAGCCAGGTGTACTCTTGAAACCATTTGACAACTTTTGTGTTTCTATGTGTTTTGGGTGTGGCTGATAAGGTTTTGTGCCACCTTCTACCCCTGTACTGCATCTGGGCTCTGGCCTGGTCTGGTTGTTCCCTGGCACTGGGGTCTCCCTGGGTCTGCAGCTTGAGCCTGAACTCTCAGCCTGACACTCCACCAAGCTGCTCTCCCTGATGTCCTCTACTGCCTCTCCCCCTGACTGAGAACATTCTGCCTAAAGAAATAAAATAAATACCAACTTCATTTCTAGAGGACATGACAGGGCTTCTCTTACTATAACTGTGAAACCTTACCGGAGACTCCCTATCTACATCCTCTCAACTGTTGCAGCTTGAACCTGAACTCTGTGCTTGACACTCCACCACGCCGCTCTCCCTGATGTCCTCTTCTGCCTCTCAATTCAAAATAAAAATCATTATACTATGAAACCTTACATGAGACTCCCTTTCCCCATCATCTTGTCTGGTAATGTTATTTAAGCTGCTCACGACCTCTTCAGCTGTCTTCCTAACTTTCCTTGGCCCAAGAAATAAATCTCTTATGTCCCCTCTCCTTTTTTCTGCCATGCTTTGGGAAACAACAGTGACCTGGACCACACGTACAAACAGGACGGACACTAATTATGGAATGATTCAAAATACTTAACTAAACCCCCAAACCACTTTTTTTCTGCTGAAAACAAATGTATTTGGGTATGAAGTAGTGTTGTTGATTGATTCTGGTCCAACCCTTGACATTTTAGTCAGAGTATTTCAATTTGGCGTATTTTATTGTAAAAATGTAAATCGCCGCGGGGCGGGGCAGGGGGCCGCTGCTGTTGGAGAGTGACTGGGCGTATCTTAACTGCTCCAGGAGCCCCGCCTATAATCAAGGCATTTTTTAAATTTCCAGCCTGAAGGGCAAGTCAGCCAAAACCAAGGGGTTCAGTTTCTCTTTAACTTCACAGTAATATAGCTAGCTAATATAAACAAACACCTGATCAGTGTGCACTTGCAAGCAGGCAAGCCATCTAGCTAGTGCAAGTAGAAGTATTAGGGCTAGTGCTAACAAGCAACCAACTTTATCTAGCTAGCTAGCTAGCAACCACTAGCTGGAAAATATCACTAGCTAGCTACCTAGTGCTGCTAAACGAGGTTCTAGTGAAGTTACTTCACTACAGTTGGCAAACAGAGTTTGATTACGTTTTTTAAAATCATTTATGGGCACACTACTGTTCTAGTATTCTACTTCTGATCAAAATTACTCACACCAAATTACCAGAGCTCCAGGCTGCAGCCACTTTCCAGAGTTGAGAGAAGGACTGAGGGGGTCGTAGCCGGAGCCTGCTGATGTCATCAGCATGTGTGAAAGAAACTACCCATTCATTTGCATTGTAGTGGAGGAGGCCAGAGATGGAATGTGGAGTCAGAAATATATTTGTCAAACATTTGTTCCACCATTTCAATCATTTATTTTTAGATGTGAATCTAAAATGTGAAGAATGTGAAGTCTGAAAAGACATTTATTAAATTTTGAATAATTTAGGGTATTTTTATTGGGGGGGGACAATTTGTTTTTCAGAAATTGGCGGGGACATGTCCCCCCTGTCCCCCCCGGGATCTGCACCCATGGCGATGGGTTAAATACACCACACAAGAGGACCAGCGTCCTTACTCTTTTGCATCAGCAGAAAATTGACCTGGCTCTCCTACAGGAGATGCACCTGTTAAGCAGAGACTCTGGTCGCATGGCCAACAGATTTTACCACACAATTGCTTCCTCTTCAGCTGAATCAAAAAGTAAAGGAGTGGCTATTGTTTGTAAACGTAATCTCAGAGGCGTCACTAGGTTTTAAGGACAGGGGGGGCTTAGCTATATATATATATATTAATATATGTGTGTATATAACTTGGCTTTCTCCACTTTTTAATCATTACTCTCAAATAAAAGCTCAAGTTAAAGGTACAGTGTGTAATATTTATAGTGATTTATTAACAGAAATGGAATATAATACATACAACTATGTTGTTAGTGCTATATAGTGGCCCTATGAAACGAGTCGTTCCGTTTTTATTACTTTAAATTTCACCTTTTTATGTACATATACCGCGGGTCCCCCTACATGGAGGCTGACATCTTGCGCCGCCATATTGCTAACAGTGGCCTAGAACGGACATAAGGTGGCGCAATCGCGATTCACCGCTACTTTGCCACGCAAAGAAAAAGGTGGATGTGACGTAGAGGAGGCGGAGGAAGCCGTGTTTACTAGTCGCTAACGGCTAATGTCTAACTTTGTTGTGTTTTGTTAGTTTGAAAAGTTACATTTAGACAAATGGAGGAACAAGTTCATTATTTAGCACAAGAAGGGCCAAGAGAGCAGGAGTCTGTGCATCAAAGAAGAGAAAACATGAAGAAGAAAAACGAAATTGGGGCTGAGGACGGCAGAAAACACGGATAAACATCGCAGTGGACTTTCTCTCATGGATATCACTGATGACGGATTAATGTTTTCAACGTGACGCCGAAGTTTTCTGTTTTCATCTGGAAAGGTAATTCAGACTAAAGTTGCGTGTGTAAATGAAAACTGTTGTTTGAAAGCCTTAGCCAGAGCATAATCACCAAGAGTAATGTCTCTCTGTGTCCGTGTGTCGTGTTTAGCTTTTGTTATTTGGACAGCAGTTATGTCGTGATGTTACGGATATCAGCTGATCAGCTGCTCTCAATCAAAGTGTAAGGTGATAGAAAAACGTTTCGAAGCTAACATCAGTCAGACACAGAGATGACATTTTACAGTGCTGGTGAAAAATGTTTATTTACGTGATGTTACGTTGATCAGCTGATCTCAATCAAAGTGTAACGTGATAGAAAAAAGTTTTGAAGCTAACGTCAGTCAGACACAGAGATGACATTTTACAGTGCTGGTGAAAAATGTTTATTTACGTGATGTTACGTTGATCAGCTGATCTCAATCAAAGTGTAACGTGATAGAAAAAAGTTTTGAAGCTAACGTCAGTCAGACACAGATCTGCTCTTCAGCCCGTTAGGCCTCCCCCTCCTCCTCCTGCTCTGGTGTCGCTGCGTCCCCAGCGGCTGACCTCTTCACCTGGACACTTTGCAGCGCATCCTCCCCCAGGTCTCCCCGGTGGCTTAGCCCCGCTCACCTGGCCCTGACCCCCCTCTTTCTTACTGGTTTATTTATCCGTTTTCTGAGCGCCAACGGAGAGAAAAAACTTGTCTGCTAACACCATCTCACTATCAGACTAAACTCTGATAATATATTAGTTTATTAGCTTTACGTCGCTAATATTAGCTTTTATTAGCATGCGGACCAGCTCGCTAACTCTAGCCTTCAGGGGCCGCCTGTTGTTGTGAAAAACTTGTTTGTCGCATGAGGCCACCGTTGAGCGAGGAGTGTTGCGTTCATACGTAATCGGAAATTACAGAATGTCCACCAGGACAGTTTACAGTCCTGGTGGAAAATGTTTATTTAGTGTAACTAAATGATGAAATGTAAACCCGGTGCAGTGCACAGCATTGTTTACTTTCTCAACTATTTTACATAAACGTGCAGTGTATTTGTTTTAGTGCTTTTTCTACTGTCACACACGTATTACTGTAGATTAGTTTGTAGGCTGACCAGTGTCTGATCAACATGTCTAAAGACGTGAAAACGTCAAGAGGTCCTGGCTGCATGATGTCTGATATTTATGATCAATCAGTAACGTTGCTGACATTTCCCAGGCAACGACACTTTACAGCAGAAATGTTACAGTAACATTGTAATGTAAAGCACAGAGCTGCTATAGTACTCTGACATGGTCAGAATACAGTAACGTTGCAATAAGTTTATAATATATATACATATATATATATATAACTGTCGGTGATTTCAATACATACTAAAAACAGTGATTCACTTTGATCAGCTGACATATTCCCATTAACAGAACTGTCACACAAATCTGTTTATAATCAGTCTTATGTATTCTTTACATGTGCAGTGTCTATGTCTATGTTATTAGTTATAATGAATAAATATAATAATCATATTCAATGATTGAAATTTGTGTAATTACAGTTTCATAAGGCTGTACAATTGACAGACGAAATAAAGATACTACATTAGAATTTTTAGTATTGGTCAAAACTACAAGTGTCACTGTATTCCTATGCTTAATACAAACTGTACTTGAGGGTTCATAAATATAGAAACTCCACAACAGTGCTAGAATCAAAGTATAGGTGTAGGTATAATCTAAATCATACTTTCCAGAGAAATCATCATTTCTCGTCATTTAATGACTTCATATGACCTTTAGAGGAAAGTGAATGCATGCCACATGGATACATTGGCATACCCGTGAATGTACCTAGTGTATACTTGGGGATTCAAACCTAATTTTGGTTCTTGATATTATTATTATATTTGGTTATATATACTGTATATATTATGTTCTCCCCCACCAAAAATATTAGAATCATATTCTAAAATTCAATAAGAACTGGATTTGATTAGCAGAATCAGAACCAGAATCAATCAAATCTAAACAATACCCAATCCTGCTTGAGCAGCCCTACTTTAATGTCTTTGAAAGTGTGAGCACATTGTTTGCTGGTAACACTGTTATTATTGGGGGTGCACATTAGGGATGCACTGAAATGAAAATTTTGGACGAAAACTGAGAATAGGGACACCAAGGCCGAAAACCGAAATTGTTATGCCATTGTTTAGTGCTGTTGCGTTTATGGCTATGACTGTGTACTTTCCGCACTAAAATCAAGGCATTGCAATTACATAAGTTAATATTCATGCTTCAAAGAATAAATTAGTTACAAAATTATGAAAATATTTATTAAGCACTGACATTCCAACAATGCAAAGTATAAAATAAAATAAAATTCTAAATAAAATGTTTTACTTGATCCCACTCATAAATAACCTACAGGCCTATAACTGACTGGCCTATTACTGGCTGCTGAAAGATTGAACTGAAAATTAAATATGTTATATATATAAATATAAATATAAATATATATTAATAACAATTTCTTTAAAAACTTAAGTGCAGCCACAGTGGGTGTTTTTACACATACTGGTGGTATACAGTGATAGGTTGTTTCATTTTTCAGCTCGTACATACATGACAGGGCGTCATTTTTCCATGACGACTAACCGGAAAGAGACGCACAACACGTCATGTTTACATGAGTCCCGATGGTAAAAATGAAACTCTGAGAAGTAACACTAAACCAGGGATTCCCAAACTGTGGTGCACGCAGTTTAGGACGTAACCTCTGTGAAACAATGGGGAAAATAAAGTTTTATTTCTTTGATTTCACTGCTTCACTCTGTTAACGCGGCCCGCTCTTTCCACTGATTGTCTGCCTCGCTCGACCATCGCCGCTTCTGAGAGGAGTGGCTCTGAATGCTGTGTTCACAGCAGGGGCGTGTCTAGAATTTTTTTCTTGTGGGGGCAAGCTAGGGGCACAGACTGTGGAAGGGTGGCACACTGAAATGACATTTTTTTTAAATGCCCCACAGTCTTAGATCATAATAAATAGTAGGCTGAGGTATGTGTTTCATTGGTATCTAAGCCTTTTCATTTATAATACACAATGTAGAATTCATTGATACTGAATTCAATAACAATCTTGAACAAAAGCTCTCCTGTTGGAGTAATGCACTAGACCTGATCATCATTGATAAATTATTTGTATAAGTTTTCTGAAATCTTAAAGCAAAAGAGATCAAATACCCAGTTGGTGGGATGGTGTGGGGTATGAAGCATGGGGGGCCTCTTCAGTGTTACTGCAGCTTTGACTATGAGACTCCTGTTGGCTCGCATCTTCGTGATCCAACTGATCAACAGGGGAAGTGTCTGATCACACAAAGAAATATTCAATTATTGCATCAAGAAGTTATTTAAACACACTCTTTTTATTTAATTGCTTAGGGTTATCCATTATGACTTAAATATTTAGCCTACCTGCAGAATGCTGAATTGCAGATGATGGGCCCTCAACCTCATCATTATGCAAAGTTCCTGGGAAATGTTGTATCAGTTACTCAAAATGTCAATACAAGTATAACATCAACTGAACTTTTAATACTTATTCAAATGTGATCAATTTTAAAGACATCCTGCTGCCTTTCTTGACATTGTGGACATATCCTGTTCAGTTCATTTAAACTTCTTAAGCTATAGGTTACTAGTCTATTCCTTCCTATTTGATTGATAGACAGATAGATAGATAGATTCAACTTAGCTCATGAATACAACAACCACACTTCCTCTCATCAACAATAAAGAGTATTAAAATAGACGTAAAGTAATAAAACAGAATTGAAATAATAATTCTGACTAAATTAAAATTGCCCATTCCACAGTCCAGCCCAATTGTGGCAGAGGTGGTATGTGAGTCTGAGTGTGACTGATTCAGGATGCAGTGACTGATACCTTGGTCACCGTTATCTGCAGCCTTTTTTTTCTTTATTGTGAAAAAGGTCTCAATATTTTGAGTCCTTTTCATCCTGCTGTTTTCTCTCTCCCCTAACCAAACAATCATGCATATTGTTTGGTTAGAAATAATATTAAGTCCAGAAAATCACTTTCCTTAAACTGAAACACACAGGATAGGTAGGCAGGGTGGCCAATCATATTCCAGGGGTAGCCGGTGCCACCCCCAGCCACCCCAGTGGCCACGCCCCTGACAGTTGGATAGAGATAAGTGTCAGAACTTCATTGGCCAATTAGATCTACCACAATTGGCAGTAGCTGACTCTATGCGACTTGACGCACCCTTATCGCTGGAAGAACTTAAGGCAGCAGCTCTCGACATGCAAAGAAACAAATCTCCAGGGTTTGATGGAATACCTCTAGAGGTATATGTAGAATTTGGGACATGTTAGGCCCACTACTTCTAGACATGATAATGACATCTATAGACAAAGGCAGTTTTTCAAGAGACGTCAATATAGCTCTGATATCCTTTATAATAAAGAAAGACAAGGACTCTGTAGACTGCAGTAGTTATAGGCCTCTCAGTTTATTAAATGCAGACCTTAAAATATATGCAAAGGTGCTGGCCAGACGCATTCAGAGTCACATGCCGACATTAGTCAGTTGTGATCAGACTGGATTTATGACAGCCTTCGATAGGCTGGAGTGGTCCTTTTTATGGGCGGTTTTAGAAAAAATGGGTTTCGAAAAAAACGTTATTCATATGATAAAGGTCCTGTATTTAAATCCCTCAGCTCTGGTACTCTCTGGCCAACTCTCCTCTGTGCTGTTCCCTGTCACCAGATCATCCCGACAGGGCTGTCCCCTGTCCCCAGCACTTTTTGCACTTTCTCTTGAGCCACTTGCTCAGATGATTTGTCAGTCCCTCACTGTGCATCCTATTTCAGTTTGTGACAGTCATCACCACCTGTCATTATATACTGATGACGTGTCGGTCTTTATGGAGAAGCCACTACAATCTATACCTAACTTACTCTCCATTTGTGAAGAATTTAGCTGTCTCTCAGTCTCTTTTGCCCAGGATAAATTTTATCAGTTCAATGATTCCCCTCTCTCCTCCTGTCAGTTATTGGAACAAAATACATTCTAGTGTCTCTCGATTTATTTGGAGCAGATAGCGCCCGCGCCTCAAACTGTCTCACAAAGAGGAGTGGCCAGTGGTGGCTTATCTGAAGAAAACTGTGTGAGACCCTGGAACTTGCAGGAGGTTCTCTTTGCTAACATATCCAATAAACAATGCTGGTTATGTTTTGGCCCAATAGTTTCACAACTCATCCAGACATGGTGTGCGGCTGAGCTTCAGTGTAAAATGTCCTGTAAGTGGCATACACTTACACTGATCTTTAACAACCATGGCCTTTTAATGGGGGGAAACCTATCTTGTGTTCTGCCTGGAGTAACAGCAATATTCGCACTTTAGACGAGGTATATAGTGACACTGGGCTGCGCACCTTTCAAGATATTAGAGACAGATATTTGCCTGCAAACTCATTCTTTTTCTATCTGCAACTTAGATCATCTTTACAGGTGCATAGTGCTCCGGGACACCAACCGTTACCCACTGTACAAACTACTTGCCACTTGAATTAAAAAGAAAGGTATAGTATCCGCACTTTATCATTTCTTCCTTGAGGCCTCCTATAATGAACTACCACCTGACAGAATATGGAGGTATGACTGCCCCAATTTGGACTCTGATTTTGATTGGTCACAGGTCTAGGCA
The DNA here is from genome assembly GCA_033000465.1 of Sciaenops ocellatus. Lineage (NCBI taxonomy): Eukaryota > Metazoa > Chordata > Actinopteri > Sciaenidae > Sciaenops > Sciaenops ocellatus. The sequence goes on from CP136870.1 coordinate 3,107,102, forward strand.
AATATTAGAGAAGCTTCCCGTAACCCCGACCACCAGCACATCCACTTTAACTATGTACACAACATATTTGACCCCTCGCAAACTCCATTGTATGAAGTTGGTAACTGAGCCTTTGTATAGCCTATGTTCTATGAAGGGCTCTAGCACTTTTTTGCATATGATGTGGAATTGTCCTCCAGTCTCACAGTTCTGGTCCAAGGTGGCAGCCAAGCTTTCTGATTTAGTATCAGTGACCATACCAGTGACTATACCTGTCCTTTTGCTAATTGCTCTGTCAGAGGTTAATATTACTAAACTTAAAAAGCGCACTGTACTAGCTGGCCTGACAGCTGCCAAGAAGTTGATAGCATTACGATGGAAACCTCCCCATTCTCTCACCATCAGACACTGGGCACTTACCTTCCTAGATGTTATTTATCTAGAACTGTCAACTGCTAGAATTAATGGTGCTAGTGAGGCTTCCATAAACAACTGCCGTGCAGCAGCTGACTCACAGAAAGAACTTATAAGATAAGCTCTTCCCTTACTTAATGCCTTTTTGTGAGACCCTTGACCTCCTTGTTTCCCCCGATTGTTTGTGTGTATGCATGTGTGTGTGTGTGTACGCACACATCAGACATATATACTCCATAGGATGTCAGTAGACCTAAGAGAACGTACCAGTGTGAGTGTGGTGCTGGGTGGGGGGTGGTGCCCTTTTCTCTCTCCTTTGTTTTTGTTTTTTTTTGTTTTGTTTTTTTTTTTGTCTTTTTGGTTTGGTTTGGTTTTGCTTGCACATTATTGACGTGCAAGGTTATCACTATTACTATTATTATTTTACTATTGTTTAGTTGTTACAGTCAATTTTGTACTGTCTCTAGTGTCCATTAATCAGTCATGTGTTTTGGTTGTAACTTGTATTCTTGTTCAAATAAAAACATCTGATCACAAAAAAAATCTATGTAATTGCAATGCATAAGTCCTGCATTTTGGCCCCCTTTTTTTTTGAGTGCATAAAAAACGGTGAAATATGACCGTTACACAACAGCCTGTTGAGCTGCATTCAAACGTTTTATTCAACTGGTCAAACAACTACTTCAGTTTATTATCACATATAACAAAGCATCAGATTGTCACAACTGAGACACTGGAACCAGAGAATCTTTAGTATTTTTGCTTGAAAAACAAACAAACAAAAAAACATAAATCAGAATAGTTTGCAACATATTTTCCAAAATTTTAAATCAGATGTAAACAAAGTGATGTGCAGCCTTTGTCTAAAATAATTATTATCTAAAGCTGTGTACTGTTACAACAATCAATGACACACTGACATCCCTGATTTAATCTTAGATCCAAGGTCATCAAACATGATTATTTGTACCACAAGATACAAATTTCTAAACATAACATTTTAGTGCTTATAAGTAAGACGTTAGTAGAAAAAAGTTTTAAAAAACAATGATCTAATTCTATCACTGCTTCATGTGTCATTATAGCTGTGATAAAGAGTTCACTTTTTTGGACAATGTTGTGTTGCTAATGCTATTCATTTTGCAAAGTTTCCTAATAGATTTCAACACTTCTTCTGTCTTTAAAGAGTATATGATAGGATTAAGTAAAGCTGGTGTCATGTGTGTCAAAGAAGAGTTTATCATTCTGGCATTAGGATGGACAGACGAGGTAATTGCTGATATGTTGGTGCCCACTATTGGTAGAAAGAAAATAGCCACAAGAATCAGGTGTGAAGTACAAGTTTTCAACGCTTTGACTTGTTCCTTTCCTGATGCAGTCCTGCTCAGTGTAATAGAAATGCAAACATATGTCAGTGCTATCAATGCAAGCGGAAGACAGATGATCATAATAAAACCAGCATATGCAATCATGGTATTTAAAGATGTGTCATTACAGGCCAAATGACATACTGGTGCATGATCACAATAAAAGCTGTTTATCACCAAAGATCCACAGAAGGAGAGGCGATCAATAAAAAACACTAATAATGCTATTAGAACGAATACAAAAACCCACACAGACAGCAACATTGCAACAATAGCTGGTGTAGTCACAATACTATGGTACCTTAAAGGGAAGCAAATAGCTATAAATCTGTCATATGACATTATGACAAGTGTCCAAGACTGCAAACTTCCAAAGAACAAAACAAAGAACATATAACTTAAACAAGCCTCATAGACAATGTATCTCCTGTCAAACAAAAATGTGTCTAAGAGTTTTGGGGTGAGCGCAGTGCTGCCACACAAATCTGTCAGAGCCAGGTTAAACACTATCATGTATTTAGGAGTGTGAAGAGTCCTGACCAGGTAAATGACAGAGAGAAGGAGGCCATTCCCAAGAACAGTCATGATGTAAACTAAACACAGGAACACATAGTAAAACTTTACATGAGGGATGTTGGAAAACCCACTGAGATAGAATTTTGCTGGTCGAACAAATGTGGCATTAAATGTGGTAGCAGCTTTTTCTTCGGGGCTCATCACCAATATGAATGTTTCCGTAAATGTAAAAATGAGAAATAATTTAATAATTAAATTGTTTGAGGAAAGCTGATGAAATCAAATTCACCTCTGAATCAAGTGTGTAGTTCACTGGACTGTGGAAGCCCTTTATACTTTTCCTCTGTCACTGTGGGAGAGTAGAATTGTAGGTATCACATGGTCATAAATTAGACATCAATATGTAACTGTTTCATAGTGACATGTGATTAGCTGATGCAATAAAGTATCCCTGGCCCCTCCTTCAAACTGCCAGCAGCTGCTTAACCGTGTACACAAGGCCCCCTTTGATGACCTGGGGAGGGGGGGGTGTCTCTAGCTGGTTTAAGACGGCTGACGTGAAACATGGCCACAGCAGGGGTTGATGACCTTGGAAACGGGGAAGGGTCCCACAAACCAAGGGGCCAGTTTACGGCTCTCCACCCTCAGTGGCAGGTCCCGAGTCGACAGCCAAACCTAATCTCCTGGACGATATGAAGGAGCTGGCGTCTGGCGCTGGTCTGCTGCTTTCTTGCTCCGAGCTGCGCTACGGAGCAGTATGTGACGGACCCCACTCCAGACTCTCCTGCAGCAGCGAATGAGTGCCTGGGCAGAAGGTACCCCCACCTCCACCTTAGACTCTGGGAACAATGGACACTGGTGCCCGTACGCACACTGGAAAGGAGAGAGACCAGAAGAGAAACTGGGAAGTGTATTGTACGCATACTCAACCCAGATGAGGTGCTTGCTCCATGACGACTGGTTCTGGTAGACGAGGCAAAGAAGACCAGTTTCCAGTTCCTGATTGACCATCTCAGTCTGTCCGTTAGACTGTGGGTGGAACCCAGAGGACAAGCTGACGGTGGCTCCTAGGAGGGTGCAGAAGGCCTTCCGGAACCGAGACACGAACTGTGGCCCGCGATCTGACACCACGTCCTTGGGGAAACCATGGAGACGACAGACATGGAACAACAGGACCTCTGCCGTTTCCTTGGCAACGTGAGGTGTAGGCCCAGTAGATCACCTGTGGACGCAAAGAGACAGGCACAAAAAGATGATTTTGTGGACACCCTGCTGGGGCAGGGGTGTTAGCAGAGGATTCGTCTGTGGAAACAATGAACCCTAGGAAGGAGACGGAAGCAGTCATGTGAACGGTGAGGTGGTAGAGGTGTGGCTCAAGTTTTATTGAAGACTTTGCGCTGGTCGTGGTAACAGAGGGGAACGCCGGTCAGGTCAGGAGGCTCACTGGGAGAATGACAGGGTGAGGGAGAGACGTCTGGCGCAGAAGCATCGGAACCAACCACAGACTTGACAGTACACATAGAGGGAGGACAAGTGAGAAAACAATCTTCTCCCCAACTCAACACATTGCCCGTGGACCAATCAATATGGGGATTGTGCTTAATAAGCCAGGGTAACCCCAAAATCAGCGGGTGCAGAGAAGATGGAAACTGATGAGTTTAGAATGATTACCGTTTGTGCCGAGCTGGACAGGTTGAGTGCGGTGAGATGCGGTCAGGCAACCATCGAGTACAGTGGCTTCCAGAGGCTTAGACCGGGGAATAATTCCAAGACCCAGCTGCTCCGCCAGCTGCCGATCCATGAAATTTTCGTCCGCCCCGGAATCCACCAATGACTTTATATTAAGACCACATAATTCAATTGATGGACATTTTCTATGTAATTGAAATGCATAAGTGGCCTAAAGTTTTTTTTGAGTGTGCATTTCACTTACATAGAAAATTTCCAACCATTTGAATTACATGGTTTTAATATAAATTAACTAACAAACTTAATGTGAAGAAAGTAAGAACATTTATGTAATAGTGCTAATAAACTCAAAATTACTGCATTCATTTTCACTGTTCTACCCTCACCTTTCCTCAGACATCTCTGCATAATATTAAGCTGTAATTTGAACAGCTTCTTGGTGGAGCTGCTCTGTCTGGACCCAGGCTGCAATGCTGCTGTTAGTGTTTTGTTTTTGCTAAATGTAGTGCATGTTTTAATCTTTTTCATACTTGACAAATTGTGTATGTAGTGATCAGCAACACCTCTTGACTCCAGCCTGTTGGAGATCAAACCAGCACCTCTATGCTCCACCTGATCTGTTCTACCCAAACCGCTCACCTGCTCCACAACTACCAAGAGAACAGTGGTCTTGGATCCCAAGAGAGCATGTACGACCACAGAAGACAGGAAAGCACTGAGAGGTGAGACTGACTATGACAAAGAGCAAAAAGGCAACATCTACTTTCTATCCAAGGGCCCCTGGGTCTTTTTACTTTGGACACTAATGAGTGTAGAAGAAGTAACGCTAATAACTACATCATTAAATTGTCATGTTTTTTTTTTCTATAGATGCAGCATGGGTAGACGCCTGATCCAAATTTCCTACAATAAAGTGAATCTTGACTCTTGTACTGAATGCCGAAGACATGAAAACCATAAAAGGACAAATTCAGATTTTATCTTAACGGATTTTTATATGTCATTAAATACTTGAAGGAGATTACTGCAGGTCCTAATTCTCTGTAATGGAAGAAGTGAATGTGAGCACAGAGTATGAGTGATTTTTTTTAACCATAGAGTCACTAAGGTAAATACTGTACTCATTTTTCACAAGTTACATATGTCTGAACATTTTGACACTACAATGGCATTTTCAGACAGACAAATCACAAGACAGTGAACGTCTTAGTCTCCACAGCAGTACATTCTTCTCTCTGGCAACACAGAACAGAACATTTTTGAGAATCTATCGTACCATCACTGTGATATGCAGGACCAATCACACCAAAGAAAAAGAACAGGGTGTCAGTTAGCTTAGTTGGTAGAGCATCTGCCCCATGTACGAAGCCTTGCCTCATCGGCCCAGGGTTCGAATCCAACCTGTGGCCTTTTGCTGCATGTCATCCCCCATCTCTCTCTCCCCACATGCCTGTCACTCTTCAGCTGTCTCTATCAACAAAAAAAAAAATGCAAAGAAAAACCCAAAGAAAAAGAACAAAATAGGAGACTGCTGTTGTGGTGAGAATAAATATAACATTAATTTCCAGATGTTAAGGAGATACTCGAGATCATGAAAAAAACGACAAAAACTCTTCAGTCACAATAAGTTGTTTATTCACTGATTTTAGAAGTTCATAACTACATCTGCATATGGGTATAAACATTAATGACGAAAATTATATAATGTGTTTATGAATATTACATTGTTTAACAATCTAAGCTATGTTGGCTGTTGTTTTGTTGTAAAAATTAGGGTAATAAATAATAGTTTTGTAAATTCCTTTTGCGTAACATTGAGAGGCATTTATGATAATATCTCTGTTATTATGGCTTTATACTCGTATGTTCACCTTACATTTGAAATAATCTTCCTTCAAAGCACTTGCTATAGTCATCCTGTTGAATGCACACACTCAAGTCTTGTCAGTGGTCTTGTTCTTCATAGGAAAAACATTTGTGTAATTTCAATTGTAATTGTTCTTTGAAAGAAATAATATAACAAATAATGAATAATTATCCCTTATACAATCATTACTACTAACCAAAAGGATGACAATGAAAAGAATAATTCATGCTTCCTCTGATTGTGTAGTGGTAAAATTACTGTCAATAAGTAAATATATTTCAACGTGGATGTAACCGTACAGTAGGAAGCTAAATATGTTTGAATTCTTTGGTGCAGTCTTGAATTACCCTCTCTTTTTTAATAACTTTTTCACAGATTCTTTGATTTCTTGTGTCTGCAGAACATAAATGATTGGGTTCAACATGGGAGGAAAAACAGAGGTCAGAGACAGGTTAATGATCCTGGCATCTGGATGTATTTTTCCCGCCAAGGAATATGTGAATATAATTGGGAGGAAATAGATTGCCACTAATGAAAGGTGAGCTGTGCACGTTTTAAAGGTCTTCACTCGTTCCTTAGCTGTAGATATGTTTGACAAAGCATAGGCAATACAGCAGTAACTTGCTAAAATGAATATTAGTGAAGGCCACAGAATAAGATTTGATAACAAAATAGCAATTACACGGCTGGGGGTAATATCATTGCAGCCGAGCATGAATAAGGGGCCGTGGTCACAGAAATAGCTGTTAATAACCACAGACTTACAGAAGGAAAGTCTTGTAAGGAGGCCAACTGCAATAAGTACAACAGTAATGACAAAGACCCAGAAAGAGGCAATCAAAGACAGCATGAACCTGTGGGTCACTTTCACTTGATAATGCAGTGGGAAGATGATCGCTATCAGTCTGTCATAGGAGAGGGCAACCAGATTAAGAGCCTGCATTGAAAGGCAGGTGAAGCAGAAGAACAGGAATGTCAAGCAGTCATTGTACGGGATGTAGCGATGGTTAAACAGAAAGATGTCAAGAACCTTCGGCACCAGAGCAGAGTTACCAAACAGGTCCACAAACGCTAAATTAAAAACTGCAATATATTTTGGAGCTCTCAGATTATGATCCAAGCATATTACTGCCATCACAATACTATTTCCCAGCACTGAAACAATGTAAATGAAAAAGAGAAAGACATAGTAATATTTTAAATTAGGTATCCCAATAAATCCACTTATTATAAAATATGCAGGACGCACAAAAGTAATATTTTTCCCAAGAGCTGAGTTGAAAAACTCCATTTAAAGATTTGTTGTCAGTGATTCACAGCTTGCATGTATGTGACAGAGTTGAGCTTCTCTCCCTCTCTTTCTTATGACAGAGCTGTGGGAAGCTTTAACTGTCTAGTAAGAAGTGTAGTAAGGGAAGTAGTGACCCTCTGTGTTACTGTCAGTTACAACACACTGTCTGCTCCCCTGTGTCTACTGTACACAGTTTCCCTACCTGGGACCAAGGCCCCACATGGGAGTCACTGAGTGTGCAAATAGGGTTGGGATTGATACTACTGATACTGATGATTGTTTCTGATATGACATGAGTTTGAAATGTATCATTATCTGCATATGGTCCAAGCAGGAACCACAGTGACTGTGAAGTGAAGCCATGCAGTACCAAAAACTGCCATTCCTCGAACGGCCCCTTGAGGCTGGCTGCAGAACTCAACATTTCAAATGTTAAACTATTCTTTTAATGCAAGAAAGTACACGCCTTTCATCTCTGCATTTTAACCATGCAGTTTACATCAAAACACTTACTTGATATCTGTAACACTTGTAATGGCTAATATAATTTGAATAGGTGAGTTATAGAATATCGATATTTAGAAATTATATAGCCACCACATTCTGAGCTTCAAAACATCTATTTAAAGAACCTATAGGCAAAATACAGTGTCCAGGTTTTATACAAAATATAGAAAAAAAGTTAGGAAATATAACATATTACACTTATTTGGATGACATTTTAAAATATTAATGTTTAAAGAACCAATTACACCACTTTTATTGTTATCAATTTGTATAAAAGGTCAGCTAAGCAATATTTTTTACAAATTTCTGTTAAATGAGAAGACACTTTAATGGTCACCAGAGGCCTTATACAGTCAATCACTCCAGTTCAGTGCAGCAAGTATTACCTTCTTCTGCCAGTGTTTTTCCTGCGTTCTCCAGTGAATCCTTTTATGTGCTTGCCTTACTTTACTTGTAATACCAGCCAGCCACCACCACCTGCTTTTTGTGTTAATTCTCATAATAAACTTCATAAAACAGTACTGGCATCCATCTCTGAATTTTGGGCTCAGAATCAAAACCCAAAACGTAAGACAAACAGCACAGAACCATTGTGCGTTCTCCAGATCTCCTAGATTGTAAAAATATCCTTAAGAAAGTACCCGAATAAATAGTTAGTACAAAATTATTACCCAGTCTGACATTTGAGCCTCACTGGCCTGGGATACTTAGATTTTAAAGGATGATTTAAGGATGAAAAAAACCTACATGGAAGTAGGAAATGGAATAACATCAAAGAACGGTTTCCCTACATCTTAACATAATTTATACGAACTCAAGCTTTACAGTCACTGACGTGTTTTCTGTAGAGTGTCTACCTCCGAAGGGAGGTGCCCAAGGGCCATCCTAATCAGATGACCGAACCACCTCAGCTGGCTCCTTTCGAGGCGCAGGAGCAGAAGCCCTATTTCTAAGGCTGTTGACTGGATGGTCAAACTCCTATGACCCCCTCAGCTCTCCTGCAAGGGTAAAGAGCTGGTCCGTTGTTTTACGGCCAGGATGGAATCTGCATTGCTTCTCCTGAATCTGGGGTTTGACAGTCGGTAGGAGCCTCCTTTCCAGCACCTTAGAATAAACTTCACTGGGAAGGCTGAGCAGTGTAATACTGCTGTAATAATATATTTTACTGAGTATGGTGACCTCAGCTGGCTCCTATGGACACAAAGGAGCAGCAGCTCTACTCAAACTGTCATGATCCTAGTGTTTTTTCCTTGTTTTCCCTTTTGTGGGTGTGTGTCTTGTCTTGTTTTTCCCCGTCTTGTGTGTGTGTTTGTCTGGAGCCGGGTGGAGCTGGAGTTTACCATTTACCTGCACACCATCAGCCATCTTCAATCAAGCCACCTGCCAACAATCAGTCACTTCCACTCTCCCCTGGATATAAGCCTGGATCAGTTCACCACTCATCGCCAGATTGTCAGCTTACCTCTGTGGTATTGTGATGCACTTTGGCTCGGTAGTTTTTGATCTGCTACATTTTTTGCCTTGCTAATCCTGACTGCGTTTTCTGTTTTCAGTTCCTGCCTCTGCCTGCTTCCCCCTGGACTTAAACAACCACCTCTGCCCCGCTCCAGCCCAAGCTCCAGCCAAACCACAATCATTAAAAACTTTGTTTTTTTGCAACTATTTCTTGAGTCCTGTTGTCTGCATTGTAGGTCCAGCTCTTGTCAGCCATGACAGAACAATCTGGCCATGACATGGACCCCGTAGACATCGTCCTTGAAGCACACCCCGTCCAGCGAGCTGTCAGCCATCATAACTGGACAACACAGACACAGCATTCGCGTCCTGTCCGAGCACAACCAGTCTCTTGCCCAGCAAATATCTGCATTAACCGCACAGGTTTCAGCTCTACTCACCATTCATTCATCAGCTTCAACTGCTTCTGCTCATCCTGCAGCCTCTGCTCCACCTACTCAGGCTACACCAACACTGCAGGATTCCCGAGCGACAGACCCAGATCCTTATTCAGGTCAGCCAAGTCTTTGTCAGGGTTTTTTGTTCCAGTGTACGTCTGTTTTTTCAGTTAAAACCCACATTATTCACCTCAGACACCTCCAGGATTCAGTATATTTGTGGTCTGTTAAGGGGCAGGGCTTTGGCATGGGCTGAAGCCAGGTCTTCTCAGCACTCATTCAATGACATAAGTTATGGTGATTTTGTTGAGGAGTTTAAAGGTGTGTTTGACCACCCGGATTACCAGTCTGATGCCTCTATGCGCCTAATGACCCTCTCTCAAGGACTACGTCCAGTTTCAGATTACACCATTGACTTCTGGACTCTGGCTGCTGAGGTGGATTGGACTGACGACGCCTTGAAGACAGCCTTCAAGAAAGGGTTAAGCATTGAAATCAGAGATGAACTTGTTTCCAGAGATGAGCCTTGTGACCTGAAGACTCTGATTTCTTTGTCCAATAGGATTGATGACCGTCTGCGCTCCCACCATCGGGAGAGAGCTGCGATGTCCCCAGCTTTCAAGCCACAGCCTCCACATGCCTCTCCGATCCACACTCCCATTCAGGACTCCTCTCCAGGCTCCCCTCAAACACCACCTGAGGAGCCCATGCAGCTCGACTGGGGCCATCTCACCCCGGAGGAGGTGAGATGGCCCGGAGGTTGTTGCTCTTGGAGCAACCCCAGACTGCATTGGCTGTGAATGGACACCTGCTTGCTCCAGATATCCAAGCTCCTATCCCTATCTCTAAGCGACCCTGTGGAGGAAGCTAATTTTAGCTACTCGTATCTGTGATCTCTTTTATTCACTACTCAAAGCTCATGACTCTAGTTGAGGGTTGGACCGTAGATGGACTGGAATATCAAGAGCTTTTCCTTCTGCCTTAGTGTAGCAGCTGTAATCTGGTTGCATGTAGAATGACACTCTGATGGCCAGAACATAGGATCTGCACTAATGCCTATAAGAGCAGGGGGACACGTGAGCACACACACGGGCACAAGCTCTCCCTCAACAACTGCAGCGGGTCAGAAAATATGCAAATGAGGCCCAACTCGGCCCAAACAAATAAAAACAACATTTTTATAACGACTAAAACACACCAAAACATTAAAGACAACCTGACGTTCATTTACAGGATGTTTTCAACTGAACAAACAACTTTTAAATACGCTAGCTTAATTAAAAGACAGAGAGCATCCCTACACATCTTACCATCACACACTCTTCCCAAGTTCTGGGCAGGTACGTGCGGCTACGCTGTATATGCGTCATACACTGTGCGTCAAAAATTAAGACCCCCCCCTGCTACAACAAGTAAACTGGAACTATGTACACCTTGACAATAACAGAATAAACATTTACAATGTGATCAAAATATTGTCACAGCTACATTAGCACACTCTTCCCAACAACGATCCGGTACAACAACTGCAATATTGTTGACGCTGCACCAACAGTGTTGCCAGATGCCAGCGAGATTTTCCAGCCCAAAACCTCGTCAAAAACCGCGAGAATGCACAAAAAAACGCCCAAAATTGTTTTGCCTTGTTTCTCATGTACACAGTACACTAGAACAGACAAGACGGTCTCACAGACCGTTTTGGGTTTTTCTTTTGTAAATAACTTTGTTTACATTAAAACTACATGTCTCTCAGTCCGTGACCTTTCCTAAATATATGTGTTTGATGGTTTCTGAAGCTTACAATTTATTAAAATGAAACACACTGGATTTCTGGAAAAAAAAGAAAAAAAGAAAATACTAAAAGTTAACTGGAAACACGAATAACTATAAATTGTCACGGTCTGGCTTAAAGGTACAATATGTAAGACTGAATTCCAAGCTGGAATTCCAAACAGTGGAGCAAGTCGCCCCCCTTCCGCTAATGACGCTCACGCAGGGTGCCAGGTTGACGCCGCTGAACCTTCACTAGCTGGCTTTGTTTATTTCATGAATCAGCTTCTAAATCTCTGAAAAGTCTGACTCGCAATTTACGATGTAAAATAGTGACACGAAGAAGTTTAGTTTGGTTTGTAATGAGAGAGGGAGAGAGCACTGGTCAAGATACATACACGGTAAATCAGAGTGAGGGAGATTGTTTCATAGCGGTTATGTCCAGCACACACAAACAAAGAGAAAGGGCTGGCTCAATTCGTGGCAGCGGCAGCTAGTAGTGGCACTTCCCCACTGACCTGCCACGAAGATGACAGCGTCTGAGGCAGCACGGTGCACCCGGCAGGTGGTCACACCCAGGCAGGTGTCTCTCGTACGTGTGCGCCGTTACTGACACACGTAAACTCAGATCTGACTACATATATTCCCTATCATCGCAACAAGCTGCTGTTGCATATAAGAGACGTCCCGTGTCCTGTTACCGGTGCATTTTCCTCTGGATTTCGCTCAGGAAACAAGAGCAGTCTAACGTTACATGCACTGACATTAGATAACACACATGAACATGATGAGAAACCCTAACGTGATTATGTTAGTACACAATGTAAAATCACGTTACTGTGCACCAAGTCACCTAACGTTACTGTAATTACTGTATTATTTTCAGGTCTCCAGCGCCGGCCTCAGACACCGGCAGCTGCTGCTATTATGGGCATTTGTTTTTATTTTATAAAACAGTCGTCAGTGGTGCATTACACTTGCTGGCATTACGTGATTTCTGCATTAATTTGGTTTTAGGTTTTCTTAATTAATCAACTGCTGCCGCTGTGTGGGGCAGCTGAACTAAACACACCGTCAGCACCTTCCCCAAACCGTTGCAACCCCAACCCCCATCTCCTCCGGTGACTGATAGCCGTCAAACATCACTCAAACTGAGCACTATCAAGACGGAGTTCATGCACTATAAACTATGGCTGTCTGGTTTTTGTCAACAAGCAAGTATTTCAACTTAGCATGTTTCCTTAAGAACTGATGACATACCATATTGATTTTATGATTTAATACAGTGAATATCTTATTATACAATTTGTGTCATGCTAGTCACATGACCACACGAAAGGTCAAATGTCATGTAGTCACGTATCGTCACCTGCACCGATGGCGCAAAAACGGATTTTAAACTTTTTGGGAAACCTCAACAAAAGGAAGGCCGCATTTGGAGTTGTGTGATGCAGGCAGTAAGACACTTCTCTTTTTCAAATGCTGCCGCCGCGCAGCACGCCTTTACGCACGGTGTTCAGCACCACAGTTACATGGATGCTGTGACAAATTGTTTACTGTTGCCAAGGTGATCAGCACCATGAACAGTTACACAGACTCTGTGACACATTGTTTGTTCTGGTTCCATTATGAATGTGTATGTAATGCATAAAAATACACAGGATGACGCCTATAATTCCCTCTATTATTGTGTATGTTAAGATTTCAGGCGTAATTAATGTGGCCGAGGCTCCGGGTTTATTGTTATTACAAACCTACGACCAATCAGCTCTGAATTACCTGTGAATTAAAAGTTCCTTTCGGTTTCTGACTGATCTCATGTCTCATTGTGTTTAAGTGTTGTTTTTCATAATTTTCTCTTTATTTCTAATAATGAGACTCATATCAATGTGTATACTACATGTAGGCTACATATGCTTCACTTGTATCATTGTGTATTTTCTGAGTGGCTTTGTGAATAAATAACGCAGTTGACTGTGTCACCGCTGCATGTAACAATATTGCCATGGTGGTCAAGCCGCACTGGTATATATTTTTTTTAATCAATGTAGCGACTTGCGAGTTAAGTGCAGCACAGAGCTTTTTTTTTCTCAGCGCCCCCTGCTGAGAATATGTTCCCGCGGCTATGCTTGTACTGTTTTCATACTATCACATTTATTTTTACCGGTATATATGAACTGGGAGCGAGCGAGAGAAAGAGAGGAGACACCGGGAGTGAACGGGCAAAAACTGAAACGGGAAAGTAGGCTATACTGACCTCAGTCAGAATATTCTACTATTAAACTATTAAACTATTAGCTTATGTTACGGAAAATAATGCGATCAACTTAGCTTAAAACAAAAGCATTCGGTAAACACTAAGTGGATATAATGACATACAAAATAACCCACTTTAACATTTCAATAATTTCAAATGCAACATGAAACATGCATATTCATGAGTTTGGCACCTGTGAATATAGAACAATTTGGCCATAGGCTACCATATAGCCTATATTTCCTGCAGTTAGGCCTAGAGTTTTAATGAAAATCGCTTTGAATAATTGTTATTTAGAATAATTTGATTAACACAATAACCTAAACAATAACATTGTGTTAATCAAATTATTCTGAATAACATGTTCAAAGCGATTTTCACAAAAACTCACAGGTCGAACTGCCTGAGCTATTCCCTGTCAGACAGTTAGGAGTGTGAGTTTTCGTGAAAATCGCTTTGAACAATTACACACAATAACACAAAATCTCTAGTATATACTATAGTCAAACTTCCTCAACAACTGTTGGGGCGGACGGAATGTAGCTGATGTCAAGCCATTACGCGCAAGACCTGTGCACACGTCCATCAACCCTGAAAGAGGGTGTAAGCCCATCCTGTTTCGTAGGGCATCTTTCAGCAGCGTGACTTGAGAAAATGCTCTTTCAACTGGAGCGTTGGATATGGGGAGGGTGAGCAATTTTATAGCACCAAAAGCTAAATCCTGTAAACGGTGGTTTCCTCCAGCGTCTTAAGGTGGTTAAGGTCTCGGAATACAGCGAGGCTGTCCCCAGTCTCCAACTGGAAATTCTTGTTTATGGCCTTAATTTCAAACAGCAGCGGACGTAGAAAATGCAAGTACAGACTGTTTGTTTTGTCTTTGTACATCTCGCTGAGGAGACGCGCGGCATAACAATTCTCAGCATTAGCAGCCAAAGTAAAATGTAAGGTCAGCTCCTCTTCTTGGTCCAGAATTCGGTCTATGCAGTCTGCTGTTGCCAGCCAGTGGGTGATGCTCGGGGATAGTAACTTTAGGGGAGACCCTCCATTGATGGTCTCATATATGGCTTTGTGAACCAGTGTGAGAACCAGTTGTACATCTCCCTGATCAGATGGTCTATATTGCTGGGCAGCTGTTTCATCGCTTTGTGGGCAATTATATCCAGGGAGTGGCACACGCATCTTAGAAGTTGTAAATTCGACTGTCTCTGTTTCAGTAACGTGTACACTGAATGATGCCTGCCGACGTCCGGCAAAAATCGAATGACTGCCTCCACAACTCCATGAGCATCAGCACCTGAGAGCTCCACCAAACCCAAGGAAGTGCTAATAAACCGGGGGGGGGGGGGGGGTGAAGGGATGAGGGATGGAGGGATGAGGGTCGGAAGGATGGGGGGTGAATCGTCGGTCGGTAGAGGTTGACAGGAGTCGGGTGGAAGAAGGGAACCTGGGGGGATGGAGACTCTGTGTGGGGGAACTGTCTCTCTGCGTCTCTACGAATAGAGCCCCATGAGAGAACTTCATGTGGAGAGGAGCGCGTGCGTGTTTTTGACATCGCTCAGGTCAAGCGGTGGAGGCAGCTCCGATGCGGAAGGAGTGCCCTGAATAAAGCTTGGGGGGTATATTGGATCTGTACAGGATCTGCCGAAAGTGGTGGTGGAACCATGAGCGTGAAGCTACTCCCCCAGTCTCTGTAATGAGCTGAGGATCTCGGGGGGAAGCATGGCAGGCCTCAGGTATGAGTACTGTCTAAAGAGGTAGATAGGTTGAGGTTGACCGGACTGGTTGGTTTTACTGTGTTTCAGGAAATAGATTAAAGTGTCAGAGGAGAGGATGGAGATGTCAGACATAGATGCGTGGCGTGTGGGGTCGTAGTGTAGGGTTGAGGTGGTGGCTGAAAATGGTGGGACCGGGGTTGGCAGAGGATCGGAAGCTGGTGCCAAGCGTTTGAATTTCTGGAGAGAGAAGCGGGAGAGAGAGTCAGCGATGGCGTTTTTGTGACCTGGGATGTGTGATGCTTGGATGATAAATTGGTGTTGTGCAGAAACCAGTGTGAGTCTTCGTATGAACTGCACTATGTCGAGACAGTGGGACTGGCCTCTATTTATGATTTCTACTGTGGCGCTGTTGTCTGAGTATATAGTGATGGTTTTCTTGGACCATTCGTGGCCCCAAAGAATAGCTGTGATAATGACGGGGTACATTTCATGGATTGTGGTGGAGGGAGAGAGGGATGAAAATTCATGAGGCCATTTGGCTGAGAACCATTTTTTGTTGTAGTAGCCGCTGAAGCCTGCGGAGGGTGCTGCATCAGTGAAGAGCTGGATATCCTCTGGCCCGGTGATGTGATCTTCCTAGAAAAATGAAATTCCGTTCCATGCAGAAAGGAAGTGGTGCCATAATTTGAGCTCCATCTTGCTGGCGTTGTTTAGTGTGATGTGGTCGTGGAGATTTGGGGTGGATGTGGCTATAGTGAGGAGGTGTGAAAGGAAGGATCGACCTTGGGGGATTATGCGGATGGCATAGTTGAGGTGACCTAGCAGTGAGAGGAGTTGCTGTTTGGTGCATCTGTGGGCCAGGAGGAAGTTGGAATTCAGGAGGGAGATATGGTGGATATTCTCGGTGGGCAGGGATGCCTGTAGTGAGATGGAGTTGAGGGTAATGCCGAGAAATTCGAGGGACGTGCTGGGTCCCTCTGTCTTTTCGTCTGAGATAGGGACACCGAGGTTGGTGAAGGCCAAAATCATGGTGTTGAGACCGCGTGACAGAGGGGAAGAAGGTGGTGTGACGGTTAGGAAGTCGTCTAGGAGGTGAATGACGTATGGGACTTTGTGGTTATTGATTAAAATCCAGCAAAGTGCTTCGGATAGAGAGTCAAAAATTTTCAGGCTGCTCTTGCAGCCGAAGGTCAGGCGGACGGCAAAGTAATATGCACCCTTCCAGAGGACGCCGAACAGGTGCCAGTAATCGGGGTGGATGGGGAGAACTTTAAAGGCGCTAGTGATGTCTGCCTTGGCCAGCCAAGCTCCTTGACCTGCGGCGCGGATGAGGGAGATGGCGTGATCAATGGTGGAGTACTGCATGGAGAACTCTGGGCTGGGGATAAGGCTGTTGATGCTCGGGACGGTGGAGCCATGATAGGTCGATGATTAGTCTCTTGTTATGACCCTGGGTCATTATGTTGTGAAGATGTGATGCTACTCTGTCCCTCCTCCTCCGAGTGTGTGAGCAGTTGCCTCTGAGTGTGTGTGTGATTGACAGCAGGTTGGACCTGCTGATTGGCTGGAGGTGCCTGATTGCTGCTGCAGGATTGGCCAGAGTGAAGAGAGGAGCCTTTTTGAAGCACTGACTGACTGCAGTCTCTCTCTCTCCACCGATTCACCCACAACCAACTGGGTCTAGTGTCTGACCTAACTGCTACTTCTGTGTGAAAGAAATTAGTGAATCTACAAACTGAGTGTCTTTGTAAATATTGTGAAAGTTAGTAACCTGTGTGTGTGGTAGCCCTGTAGGAGGGAGAAGCCATTTACTTTAAACCTTTTTCTCCTGTTTTTCCCTTAGGAGTTAGGAAAGAGTTTGTCTTTTGGTTAATCTTGGTTTGCATAGGGAAGGTAGGGATATAGATTCTTTCGTTTGTTGTTTTGGCTTTTGTTCTCCCTCTGAAGAAAAATGAAAAGGCTACTGTAAAATATAAAATTTCCTGTGGACACTGGCCTTCTTGGGTGTGGGAGAATGGGGAGAAGCAAACTATGTTATGTCTCTGATTCCCCTAGACCAGGGGCGTAACACTCTTCTTTCCGGAGTATTTTCTGGTGGCTACGCCAATGGGGCTGATTCTGAATGTGGAGAACGGAGGGCTGGGGAATGGACCGATCATGAAGGTTTCTTTGACTTCCTTGGCCAAAAGTCTGTCTACTGCGTCGGGTTCGGAGGTGGCGGAGGAGGTGGTTGGGTTGTGAGGACAGGTGGCTCTAGCGTGGGCTCTCTAGCGTGGGCTCCGCCACAGAAGGAGCAGGTGTGGAGGAAACGGCAGTTAGATGTGTTGCATCCC
This sequence comes from Sciaenops ocellatus, assembly GCA_033000465.1. NCBI lineage: Eukaryota > Metazoa > Chordata > Actinopteri > Sciaenidae > Sciaenops > Sciaenops ocellatus. The sequence continues at coordinate 3,124,699 of CP136870.1, forward strand.
AGATTGTTGAAATTATTGCAGATGATCCTGCCCCCCTGGTAGAGGACGGGTCTTCCTCTCCGGTCTACTCCATTGGGGGTAGGACCGAGGGTGGTTGGCTGTGTGGTGGCTGTCTTGGGAGTGATGGACGGTGGGGGGGCTGCGGGGGGTAGACTGCGAAAAACTGCCGGGTTACGTTTGGGTGGGACTGAGGTGTGGGGCAGAAGTGTAGTGAGGGCGCATGTGGTGGCTGGGTGGGACGGTGCGCTGCACATTTCGCAGTTGAGGGATGCACGGGCTGCGAACACACGGCAGTACAGCTCTGGGTCTAGGGTGCCCCAGTGTGAGCCCTGGTTAAACTGCTGAAGGCGTGCGGCAGCTTGAGAAGCAAACAGAAGGTAGTATGAGTAGATCCCGTTGCCTCCGAACCGCAAGGCCAGGTCAATTATGAGGGACAGGTAGTCGTCCAGCTCTGACCTGCGGTCGGGGAAGGCAGAGCAGATGATGTATAGAGAAAAAGCGAATGTGAATTCTGCTGCTGTGAGCTCTTTGGCGTGGGTAGTGAGTGGTTTTTTGAGTTGGAAATTGCCGAAAGATGTGTGCAGTTCTCTAGGGATGTGGGGGTTGCATGTGGATGGGTGGATGAGGAACAGAAGGAAACTGAGGGTTTTGGCCGGACGAGCCGCCGTGGGTTGCTGACGAGGGTGCGGTCTAGGAGTTTGCTGCAGCCTGAGCCGGCGCTGGAGGAGTTGGGGTAGCTGTGGAAAGAGGAATAGGAAGGCTAGGGTAGAAAGAAGAGGGAAGGGGGTTGGGATGAAGGGATGCGTGTGCACAGGAATTAAGTGAAGCTTGGGGGAAGGTGGAAGAGTGATGAGAGGCTGGAGCCGCTGATGCGGAGTTGAGTCGGGAGTCCTTGAGGCGTTGAAAAAGTTTTGCCTTGTTGTCGGTGCGGCGGAATGGGATGTTTTGTTGCGTGAGGGACTGTTTCAAACGGGCGACTGTCCAGTTTGATATGTCTGTGGCCGGAGGACTGTCTGCGGGTTGCCTGGCGGCGCTGGGGTTGCGCCGCTCGCCGGAGCGTCTGGACCTGGAGCGCGTTGGGGAGCGGCGTCTCGGACACTTCAGGAGTGTTGGAAATTTCATCCATCAAGTCGCTGTCGGAGGCGTTAAGGGTGAGTTCTTGGTCCATCGCATGGTAAGGTCGTTCGTGAGACAACGAAGTCGCGCGCATGTGAGCTGCACAAGCAAGGCCTCTCACAACGCACCATCCCTGCCGAGCTTGGACGCAGTAAGGCAGTCATTTTAAATTTCTTAAAAGATCCTGAGGGTTATGGGAGGGTTATGGGACAAAAAAAGTCAAGTGATAGACCCAAAAAAATTTCACCTGCACAGAGCTGGAGGATCTGACGGGCTGTCCGTGAAGACACAGGCCGATTCTTGACCCAAACTAAGACCCTTACTGTACTGTACTTTTTGACTAATCTAGTTTTAAATAAAGCCTAGCTATTACCTCTTGTGTCTTGGGCCCTTTCTTGTGTACGGGCGGAGATTGTACACAGGGGCTGTTTTGGGGCACTCCTGTGAGGTTGAAGGCATGCTGAGGTTGGCCTGATAAACAGCTGCCTGGCCTGTTGTAGTAGGTCTGCCATGATTAAAAAGGGAGCAAACTTCTTCATCAGAAGAACGGTATTGTGCAGGGGTATTGGGAGGATTTTGGCCCGTACACGCATTCGCCAGTGTGTTAATGATGTCCTAATTGTTTAATATTGCTGCTACGAGATTCCGAGCGGACTGACTCATTGTCACTCACTTTTTGCTGCAGGATCCACACGTTACACAAGATGGCCGCAGGCACTGCCGTGAAGTCTGACGTCAGTCAAGTTTCATTCAATATATTCAAAGTTTCATTCAATATATTCAAAGATTCACTCCATATATTCAAGGTTCATACCATATATTCAAGGTTCATTCCATATATTCAAGATTCATTCAATATATTCAAAGTTTTATTCCATATATTCAAAGTTTCATTCAATATATTCAAAGTTTCATTCCATATATTCAAAGTTTCATTCAATATATTCAAAGGTTCACTCCATAAATGGACGGCACTTTGCAGTAAGCGTATTCTGTCACTTCCGGTTATCGGTGTTACTGCCACGGTGCTCTCTGCTCTGCTCACCTAAACAGATTTTCGTATATTTCTCACATCAGCGATTATCTACATATCTCTACACTATCCTTAGGTCTCTTAACTTTAGTAACACATCAAATCCGATAGTTTTACCAGTCTCTGCTAACCACATTAACTAGCCTAGCTATAGCAATGGCTTCTCTCTCCTCTCCTGCTCTTTCCTCTCCTCTCTCCTCTCCTGCTGTCTCCTGCCCTGTGTGCCACATGTTTAGCTACTCCTCGTCCTCCTTTAGTGATAACGGTACTTGTGATAAATGTAGTTTATTTGTTGCTTTGGAGGCGAGGCTCAGTGAGTTAGAGGCACGGTACTGCACCACCGAACAGTCAGTAGCTGCTATAGTTAGCAAGTCCCCTGTAGCTGGTGCGGTACCACCGAAGGTAGCTTCAGCTAGCCGTCCCCCAGCAGTCCCCGAGCCGCCGGGAGGCTGGGTGACTGTCCGAAGGAGGCATAGCCCCAAACTGAAGCCCATGGTACACCACCAACCGCTCCACGTTTCTAACCAGTTTTCCCCGCTCAGCGACACACCCGCTGAGAGGCCAACTCTGGTCATTGGCAGATCCATTTTACAAAACGTGAAGTTAGCGACACCGGGGGCCATAGTTAAATGCATCCTGGGGGCCAGAGCGGGCGGCATCAAGTCAAATTTAAAACTGCTGGCTAAGGATAAACGTAGATACAGTAAGATTGTTATTCACGTCGGCGGTAATGACACCCGGTTACGCCAATCGGAGGTCACTAAAATTAATGTTTCATCGGTGTGTGCATACGCCAAAACGATGTCGGACTCCGTAGTTTTCTCTGGACCCCTACCCAATGTGACCAGTGATGACATGTATAGCCGCATGTCGTCATTTCACTACTGGCTGTCGAGGTGGTGTCCAGCAAACAATGTGGGCTTCATAGATAATTGGACACCTTTCTGGGGAAAACCTGGTCTGATTAGGAGAGACGGCATCCATCCCACTTTGGATGGAGCAGCTCTCATATCTAGAAACATGGCCAAGTTTATTAGTCTACCAAAACCGTGACAACCCAGAGTTGAGACCAGGAGGCAGAGCTGTAGTCTTACACGCTTCTCTGCGCCTCCATTAGAGCAGCTGCCCACCCAATCCTTTAGTATAGAGACTGTGTCTGTTCCCCGTCCACCTACATTATTTAAAGATAAAATAAACAGAAGAGGAGTTCATCATAAAAACTTAATAAAAATTAAATTAACATCTCCAACAGTCCAAAATAAGAGAATTAAATGTGGACTCTTGAATATCAGGTCCTTGTCCTCTAAAGCTGTTTTAGTCAATGAATTAATATCTGATTATGATATTGATTTATTGTGTCTTACTGAAACCTGGCTGCGGGAGGATGAATATGTTAGCTTAAATGAATCCACTCCTCCCAGTCATTGAAATACCCATATTCCTCGAAGTACCAGTCAAGGTGGTGGAGTTGGAGCCATATTTGACTCAAGTCTCATAATTGTAATAATAATAATCCTAAACTAAATTATAATTCATTTCAAAGTCTTGTTCTTAGCCTTACTCACCCAACCTGGAAAACATTGCAGCCAATTCTATTTGTTATAGTATATCGAGCTCCTGGTCCTTACTCAGAATTTTTATCTGAATTTGCAGAATTTGCATCAGGCTTGATCCTTAAAACAGATAAAGTAATTATTGTAGGTGATTTTAATATTCATGTGGACAACCACAATGAGTCTTAGTGCTGCGTTTATCTCTTTCTTAGATTCAATTGGCTTCTGTCAGAGTGTACATAAACCGACTCATTGTCTGAACCACACTCTTGATCTTGTTCTCTCATATGGCATTGAAATTAACCATCTAATAGTCTTTCCACAGAATCCTCTTCTAGCTGACCATTTTTTAATAACCTTTGAGTTCATATTACTGGACTATAAGCCTTTTGGCAGAAACTCCCGCAGATGTTTATCTGACAGTGCTGTAGCCAAATTTAAGGAAGTGATTCCTTCAGTATTGAATTCAATACCATGTCTCAATGTAGCAGAGGACTTGTCTGCTTCCTTTAGCCCCTCACAAATAGAACATCTTGTTGATAATACTACAGGCTCATTACGAACAACTCTCGACTCTATTGCACCTCTGAAAAAGAAGATAATTAAACAAAGGAGGTTAGCACCATGGTATAGCCAGCAGACTCGCAACTTAAAGCAAGAGGCACGAAAATCTGAACGCAAATGGCGTGCCACTAAACTGGAAGACTTTCGTTTAATCTGGCAAGATAATCTTAAAACATACAGGAAGGCTCTCCGTAGTGCCAGAGCAGTCTATTACTCTTCACTAATCGAGGAAAATAAGAATAACCCCAGGTTTCTCTTCAGCACTGTAGCCAGGCTAACAGAGAGCCACAGCTCAATTGAGCCATCTATTCCTTTAGGTCTAAGTAGTAATGACTTCATGAGCTTCTTTAATGATAAAATTATGACTATTAGAGACAAAATTCATCACTTCTTGCCCTCAACAGGCTGCAACATCTGCATTCTTACACAGCAAGTTTGGAAACAGCTGTAAAACCTGATATATATTTAGACTGTTTTTCTCCCATCGACCTTCATCAAATTACTTCAGTAATTTCTTCATCTAAGCCGTCAACCTGTCTCTTAGACCCCATCCCAACCAGGCTGCTCAAGGACGTTTTACCTCTAGTTAGCCCTTCGTTATTGGATATGATTAATCTGTCTCTATTATCAGGATATGTACCACAGTCTTTTAAAGTAGCTGTAATTAAACCTCTTCTTAAAAAGCCCACTCTACATCCAGAGGTTTTAGCCAATTACAGACCGATATCAAACCTTCCCTTTCTCTCTAAGATACTTGAGAAAGCTGTAGCCAGTTTATTTGAGGATTTTCAGTCAGGATTTAGAGTGCATCATAGCACAGAGACCGCACTAGTCAAAGTTACAAATGACCTCCTAATGGCATCAGACAAAGGACTCATCTCTGTACTTGTCCTGTTAGATCTTAGTACCGCATTTGCAGTGATGGGAATAACGGCGTTAAAAATAACGGCGTTAGTAACGGCGTTACTTTTTTCAGTAACGAGTATTCTAATTGATTACTCTTCTCATCATTATAATGCCATTATCGTTACTGCCAAAAAGTGCGGCGCATTACTCTGATTGAAGGCAGCTGTTTTTCATCAGACCAACTAGATCTCTAAGCTGAGCGGCAAAGATTTTTCTTGTTCCTCCTTAATCCATGGTGAGGGCGGGGGCACGAGACATCGCATAAATGATGACGATTGGCTGAGGTTGAGTAAAATTCCATGGTAAGCCAATCAGAGGTGGAGTTGGGCGGGTGTTGCTTTGCTTACACAAATTCGAAAGCCCGCGTAGTCTAGTGACTAGTCTGATCAGACACACAAAGACGACACAGGACATTCACGTGAGTCAACGAGAAACAGGAATGGCGAGCGTGAATAGTCCAAAAGTACTGCTTCTTCCAACTACAAAGAGTGAATATATTATTTATTTCTTGGTACATTGCTTAACAAGCATAATTTAATTTTGCTTAGTTGTGGCCTGTTGAGGTGCATTAAATATCAAAAGTTCCAAAACATCTATTGTGTTATTTTTATCATTCCACTCTATAAACATAGTAATTATAATATCTACAATAATCCATGACATTTTATTGGATGCTAGTCTCACTTTCCCACAGCAGCGTTAAAATAGTTTAGATTTGTGTACTGTGGATTTCTGTTATGTATTGTATGAAGTGTCCATTTCATTATAATATTCAGATTTATCATAAATAATTGAACACGCACATGTATTTTAAGTTCCGTCAAAGAGGTGTGGAGGTGGGGTCCAAATTCTTTGACACATTTGAGCATTTAAAAAATTACTTGAAAGTAACACAATAGTTACTTTCCAAAGTAACTAGTTACTTTTATAATTTGTAACTCAGTAAGTTCTTTAGTTACTTTCTGGGAGAAGTAACTAGTAACTGTAACTAGTCACTTTTTTAGAGTAACTTGCCCAACACTGCGCATTTGACACCATTGACCATCAGATTCTTTTACGGAGACTGGAACATCAAATTGGCATCAAAGGAACCGCCCTAAACTGGTTTAAATTGTATTTTTTAGATCGATCTCAGTTTGTTCATGTCAATGATGAATCCTCCATGCATACCAAAGTTTGTCATGGAGTTCCACAAGGTTCTGTTCTAGGACCACTTCTATTCAGTTTATATATGCTTCCTCTAGGGAACATTATTAGGAATCACTCCATTAATTTTCATTGTTATGCTGATGACACCCAATTATATTTATCGATCAAGCCTGATGAAACCAATCAGTTAACTAAACTCCAAGCATGCCTTAAGGATATAAAAAGTTGGATGACCTACAATTTTCTGATGTCAAATTCAGACAAAACTGAAGTTCTTGTAACTGGACCCAAGAACCTCAGAAACTCTCTTTCTAGAGACTTAGTTACTTTAGATGGGATCACCCTGGCCTCCAGCTCCACCGTAAAGAATCTTGGAGTTGTCTTTGATCAGGATTTGTCCTTTAATGTCCACATAAAACAAATTTCGAGGACTGCCTTCTTCCACTTACGTAACATTGCCAAAATCAGACGCATCGTATCTCAAGTGGATGCAGAAAAACTAGTCCATGCATTTGTTACTTCTAGGCTGGACTATTGTAACTCTTTGTTATCAGGCTGCCCCAGTAAGTCTCTTAGGACTTTGCAGCTAATTCAGAATGCTGCTGCACGTGTTCTGACAGGAACCAAGATCAGAGATGACATCTCTCCCGTTTTGGCTTCTTTGCATTGACTACCTGTTAAATCTAGAATAGAATTTAAAATTCTTCTCCTTACATACAAAGCTCTTCATGGTCAGGCACCATCATATCTAAAAGAGCTCATAGTACCTTACTACCCCTCTAGAACACTGCGCTCTCAGAATGCTGGGTTCCTTGTGGTTCCTATAGTTCTACAGACACGGTCAACACTTTTAAGAGTAGACTTAAGACTTTCCTATTTGATAGAGCTTATAGTTAGGGCTGGCTCAGGTCATCCCTTAGTTATGCTGCTATAGGACTAGACTGCCGGGGGACTCCCTCTCCCTCCTTTCTCTCTCTGTCTCTCTCTCTCAGGGTTATGCCTAGCCAGGCATGGTACTGGTTGAAGATGTAGTCACATCTCCCTTTACTGAAAACTCTACTCAAATCTCTCTCTCTCTCTCTCTCTCTCTGTCTTTCTCGCTCTCGCTCTCTCTCTCTCTTTCGCTCTCCCTCCCCATCACCATCACCATCTGTAAACATACATGTCTCATTAATGCATGTTAATGCATGTTACTAACTAAACTTCTTCCCCGGAGTTTCTGTGCTCTCTTGTCCAGCAGGTTCTCATGGATCGTGGCTGCTGCTGTGGTCCTGCACGACGTCCACTACTTATATTATTACTGTCATTATTGTTACCATATCTCTGTATACTCTGTATACTGTAATCATTTTATCATTCATTGTAATTCATTGTCATTTTATCATTCACTGTAATTGTACAATATGTCTCTGTTGATTTGTTCTGTACATGTGACATCTATTGCACGTCTGTCCGTCCTGGGAGAGGGATCCCTCCTCTGTGGCTCTTCCTGAGGTTTCTTCCACCTTTTTTCCTGTTAAAAGGGTTTTTTGTGGGCAAGTTTTTCCTCACTCGAACCGAGGGTCTAAGGACAGAGGGTGTCACTCCCTGTACAGATTGTAAAGCCCTCTGAGGCAAAATGTGTTTTGTGAATTTGGGTTTGTACAAATAAAATTTGATTTGATTTGATTTGATAAATTCAAGGTTCATACCATATATTCAAGGTTCATTCCATATTTTCAAAGTTTCATTCCATATATTCAAAGGTTTAATTTCATATATATATATATATATATATATATATATGTATATATGTGTGTGTAGAGTAAATGTCATATCAAATAAGATGACATCAACATACAAAATACACATTTTAACAAACATGATGCATGCTTTACAGTTTTTCTCAGTCGCTTTGGTGCATTTCTCACATCACTATTCACATTTGCACAACAGTTAATGCATTTCTCAAAACAATTAGTACAAACTGCAAAACCTAGTTGATAACCTGCAAAAGCTTGTCACTTGTTCAAAATTGATAGCTCATTCCTCAAAAGCAAGTATTCATGTCAATGAAAGTGTCAGTGTCATCAAGATGAAAAGTCCTGACACCATTGTTTATGAACAAGATAGTCAAATGGCTTTGTCATGTTTTCATTATGACAGTTTAATCTGTAAATGTTTTCCAATGCAACAAAGTCAGATCTTGGTGACACTACCTGAAAATGCTCAAGACAGCACTATATACTATTTGCACAGCCATTTCAAAACTACAGTAAAGTTACACATTACTGTATTTAGTGAGGTAGCTGAGTACAAGACACTGAATATGTATGTTTCACACTTTTACTGCATATGCTCTTTGCAATTCTAATTTGTTCACAGCATTGTGCAAAAGAAAAAATACACCCTTATTTACAACAAACATAAACTCCCTTTGGGTAGAGCTGTGCACAACTGTAAACAATATTGCAGTACATATTGGAACTGAACATAGAACATACATAGTACTGTAAATCATTTATGCACATCTAGACGTTCCGCCCTGTCTGGCCACATAGTTTCATCTACATCACAGCGAATATCATCTCTTGCAATGCAGCGAGGAAAGTATCTCCTCAAGTGGTGAATCCACCCTCTGCAGGACTCTGCTGTGATGTCATCACATGCTGCATCCATGGCCGCTAGTAGGGCCATTTGGGTATGTAGATGCCGGTCATATACCTTCCACCTCCAGGAAGAGAAAAACTCCTCTATTGGATTTAAGAATGGTGAGTAGGGAGGGAGATATTCCACCAGCATCCTATCATGTGCTGCAAACCACTGTCTGACGACATCTGAGTGGTGAAAACGCACATTCTCCCAAACAACAACATGCTTGTTCAGATGGTCTCCAGTTAGACCCCTCTCATTCTCAGGGATTATGTCCCTGTAAAGAGTGTCTAAAAAAGTCAGCAGATGTTGTGTGTTGTATGGACCAAGACCGCGGATATCGGTGAGGGCGCTGTTTTCTGAGATGGCTGCACACATAGTAATATTCCCTCCTTGTTGGCCTGAGACATCAATGGTTGCTCTCTGTCCAATGCAATTCCTTCCACGTCTTCTACCTTTTGCCAGATTGAAACCCGCCTCATCAAGGTATATGAACGTATGCAGCAGTTCCCTGGCCTCCAGCTCCAGTACACGCTTTATTAAGAGGGAGCGAGAAAAACTATAACAACTTTTCCTGTGTAACATAATGCATTTTGGACAACATATTGTACAGTATGCACTGTGAATACACATACACATAACTGTCATGTAAGTGTAGTGCATGACACTACACAAAGTAAAGTTTACAGCGCTGAACATTAGAGTATGACTGACTACTGACTACAATCATGTTATTTATTTAGCACTAATCTACATACACACACCATTAAAAAATTTGTTTTGACAAAATGCAGGACTTATGCATTTCAATTACATAGAACATTTCCATCCATTTGAATTACAAAGTTTTAATATAAATTCACTAACAAACTTAATGTGAAGCAAGTAGTAATATTTATGTAATAGTACTAATAAACTCAAAATGACTGCATTCATTTTCACTGTTGGGTTTGGGCAAACAAATTGGCTTTATTAATATTGAATGCATAAACCTGGCTACTACTACACTACTGTGTAGTGGAAGTACATTGAGTTTATTAGTACTATTACAGAAATCTTATTACTTGATTCACATTAAATGTATTAGTTAATTTATATTAAACATATTTAATTCAAATGGATGGAAATTTTCTATGCAATTGAAATGCTTAAGTCCTGCATTTTGGCCCAAAGAGTTTTTTGAGTGCACACTCAAAAAAATTTTGGGGCCAAAATGCATGACAGAAATTTCCATCCATTTGAATTACATAGGTTTAATATAAATCAACTAATAAACTTAATGTGAAGCAAATAATAAGATTTATGTTATAGTACTACAAATAATAATAATAATAATAATAATAATACAGTAGTGTACTAGTAACCAGGTTTATGCATTCAATATTAATAAAGTCAATTTGTTTGCCCAAATCCAACAGTGAAAATGAATGCAGTCATTTTGAGTTTATTAATACTATTACATAAATATTATTACTTGCTTCACATTAAGTTTGTTAGTTAATTTATATTAAAACTATGTAATTCAAATAGATGGAAATTCTGTGGCCAAAATTTTTTTTTGAGTACACTCAGAAAAATACTTTAGGCACTTATGCATGACTGGAGAGGTTTAATGTGAAAGATGACTGTACATATTGCTAATGGTTTTCTCATTGTAAATCATAAAGTAAACACAAATTTATTTTCTAGATGTAGACAGAACATTAAATAATGATGCAGAGAAACAACAAAACATTTGTAAAACGTAACCAAGTTAGCACTGATTTTATAATAATAATAATGAGGAGGAGAAGAAGAAACTTTATATAGCACCTTTCCAACAACTAACCAACAGTTACAAAGTGTTTTACAATAAAACAGAACACAACAAACTCCAATAACAACAATAAAAATAAGTTAAAAGCAATGATAAATTAATCTAGGAACACAAAATTCAGTTCAATTATAGCATTTGGATTTTTTTAGCCAAGACATGAAAACTAATACAAAATTAACTTTCACATACACAGTCAACTGGATAATCCAGCATGGTTACATGCATATAGACAATTGTTTTGATCACAATAACTTGTTCGCTCAATTATTAATTTAAAGAAGACAAACATGCATAACTTTGTAAGATCTTTGCATTTGATGAAGTTTGATTACATATAAAGTCTCTATCTGCTCCAAAATTATATTACTCTAAGAACAATTTCAGTGTCAGCTGCATTTTAATTCTATAGCCTCTTCCAGAAATAAATAGAAATTGCACAAAGAGAAAATCAGTTTGCTTTTAAATAACTGCCAGAATATGAAGACAAAATAAATAAAAATTAGATTCACTGTGATCTTTTCTCAATTTTTCTTTCTTTTTTCTTCTATTACTTTTGAAAACTTTGTAGAGCACATAAATAGTTTTGTGGATTAAATCAACAATCGGTATTTCTCTTAATAGGCTTGTTGAACTCTTTGAATATTCTTTTTAAACTATTCATTGTTTTCTTTGAAATCATTTCTTGCTGGTTGCAGCTTTTTCTCACTCAGGCAGAATCTTACATCAGTGACTCAAACACTACATAGGGGAAGTCTGTAGTAATTCTTACCTTCAAAAAAGATTTGTTTAATTTCAAGACTTGTACTCAAAAAATATCTACTTGATTCATAGACTTGACTTGAAAAGAAACAGTGTAGAGCATAGACAAATTATCACATTGTGGTTAATCTTTTCACTGCAATTCTGGATTTCCCTCTGATTCTTAATAACTTTTTCACAGATTCTTTGATTTCTTGTGTCTGCAGAACATAAATGATTGGGTTCAACATGGGAGGAAAGACAGAGGTTAGAGACAGGTTTATGATCCTGGCATTTGGATGTATGTTTTCCATCAAGGTAAATGTGATTAACAGTGGAATGAAATAGATTGCCACCAATGAGATATGACCTATGCAAGTTTTAAAGGCTTTGAGTCCTTCTTGAACTGTGGCCACTTTAGCCAAAGTATAGCCAATATAGAGGTAACTTACCAAGATAAAAGCAAGCGGAAGCCAGAAAATAAGAACTGGGTACAAACAACTGAGGGCATAATTGGGAAAATGGTCATTACAGGACAGCCGGTATATCTGTCCATGGTCACAGAAATAACTGTTAATAACCACAGAGTTACAGATGGACAGTCTTGTAATAAGGCCAACTGCAATAAGTACAGCAACTATAACAAACATCCAGAAAGAGGCAATCAAAGACAGCATGAACTTGTGGGTCACTTTCACTTGATAATGCAGTGGGAAGATGATAGCGATCAGTCTGTCATAGGAGAGGGCAACAAGATTAAATGACTGCATTGAAAGGCAGGTGTAGCAGAAAAACAGGAATGTCAAGCAGTCGTTGTACGGGATGTAGCGATGGTTAAACAGAAAGATGTCAAGAACCTTCGGCACCAGAGCAGAGTTACCAAACAGGTCCACAAATGCTAAATTAAAAACTGCAATATATTTTGGAGCTCTCAGATTATGATCCAAGTATATTACTGCCATCACAATAGTGTTTCCCAGCACTGAAATTATATAAACAAAAAAAAGAAAGACATAGTAATATTTTATATTTGGAAGGCCAGATAAACCACTTATTATGAAATATGCAGGATGCACAAAAGTGATATTTTTCCCAAGAGCTGAGTTGAAAAGGTCCATTGTAAAAGCAGTCCACAGCGTACTGATTTATGAAGAGAAGTGTCTGCGTTGTCTTCTGTAGATGGAGATGAGCTCTTCTCTCTTTCTGGTGACAGAACTCTGCCCAGGTATAACTATCCTCACAGGAGTGGCTACTGACAGAAGCACCTCCTCTGCATTATATAAGATCAATGTCAATTCCCCTGTATCTATTCTATGTAAACCCCTCCTCATCTGACAAATGCATTTTAATCCGACTTACTGATTGCAATCATGTTATAAAAGGAGTATAACTTAACTACATCATATATTTTTTCCACTAATTTTCCCTTGAAATGCAATGTTTCATATAAAAACAAACAAAAGCAGATTTCCAAATCTTTGGGATTTCAATTTTTGCCACAGGTTAAAATGTGTGTAAGTGGTTCTGCTAGGTTAAAAAAGAAACAATCAATAAGATCTGGTCTATGTGCCATTCTTGTGTCCAGAGCATTCAGTGCTTTATGTACGTCCTGCACAGTAAAAGGAGAAAAACTAAATTGGTGCCCACTATTCATAAAAAACATCAGGTCAGGGTTTCAGGTGAAGAGTCGACAGAATCACACTCGGGTGAAGAGAGGAGCAGAGCTGTCAACTGATTACCACCTGGTAGTGAGTTGGATCAGGAGGTGGGGGAGAATGCAGAACAGACCTGGTAAACCCAAAGGTGTAGTGAGGGTGAACTGGAAACGTTTGGCAGACTTCCGGAAGGGGGGGGGGCTTGGCCACTGGGACGAGTGGGCTCCTCCTTTTCTAGGGCTGTGAAGAGGGGGGCTGATAGCTGAATACCACCTGGAAGGGGGTGAGACTGGTCGAGGCCGAGGGAAGGGTGTTGTGGGAGTAATTGACCCACAGCAACATCCTGGAACACGATTAGGGGTTATCTGAGGAGAGACAGCGAAGACCGGTCTCCAAATCTTGGTTCAGCCTCTCCGTCTGGCCATTGGTCTGGGGGTGGTATCCAGAGGAGAGGCTCCTAGAGGCCCCCACCAGCTGGCAGAAGGCTCCCAGAACTGAGCCACAAACTGCGGCCCCCAGTCAGATAGAATGTTCCTGGGGAATCCAAAGGTTCTGAAAATGTTCTGGAGCAAGAGTTCAGCAGTTTGTTTGGCAGATGGTAGTTTGGGTGAGGGAATGAATTTAACCATTTTAGAAAATCTGTCAATGACAGTGAGGATGACTGTGTTACCTTTGGATGGAGGGAGGCCAATGACGAAGTCCACTGAGAGGTCAGACCAGGGGCGCTGTGGCACGGGCAGAGGGTGAAGGAGGCCAGCTGGTCGGGCATTGGAACTTTTCTTCTGGGAACAGACAGGACAGGCAGTGACATACTCTGACACGTCATTCTTGGCATTAGCCCACCAGAACTGCTCCAACACTCTGAAGAGGGTTCGGCGGGTGCCCGGATGACAGGAAAACTTGCTTTCATAAGCCCACTTAATAACCTCCCCCTGAAAAACAACCTGTTCAGGGGGGTCTCAGGGGGTGCTGGAATTGCCCTGAGAGCCTCTATTACCTTGCCTTCCACACTCCAGGTGAAGGCTCCCACGATGCAGGTTTCTGGGAGGATGGGTTCTGGGTCTGAGGAGTCTGTTTCGGGTGCATGAATACGTGACAAGGCATCGGGCTTTGTGTTCTTGCTTCCTGGACGATATGACAGAGTGAAATTAAACCGAGAAAAGAAAAGAAGAATGCCGGGCATTGAGCCTCTTGACACTCTTGAGGTATTCCAGATTCCGGTGGTCTGTCCACACGAGGAATGGTTGGGCCGCCCCCTCTAGCCAGTGCCTCCACTCTTCCAGCGCCACTTTTACAGCCAACAGCTCCCGGTCCCCCACTGAGTAGTTTCTCTCCGCCTGAGATAATCTCCGGGAAAGAAAAGCACAGGGGTAGATCTTATTGTCTGTACCTGATCTCTGGGACAGGACGGCCCCCACTCCAGAGCTGGAGGCGTCCACTTCCACGATGAACTGTTGATCGGCTGAGGGCAGGGGGAGGACCAGAAACAGGACAAAAACAGGACATCGTTCACTAGGGCTTGGAAAACTGCGGGGACATTAGTCAGTCCAAAGGGCATGACCAAGTACTCGTAGTGACCGAGGGGCGTATTGAAAGCCGTTTTCCATTCATCCCCCTCCCGGATGTGTATTAAGTGATACACATTCTGCAAATCCAATTTTGTGAACACTTTGGTGCCCTTGAGGACGTCAAAAACAGAAGAAATTAGTGGGAGGGGGTAACGGTTCTTGATTGTAATGTTGTTGAGTGGGGAGAAGTCTACGCATGGTCTTAGACTCTTGTCCTTCTTCTCTACGTGGAAGAACCCTGCTCCAGCTGGAGAGGATGATGGCCGAATTAGCCCTGCTGCGAGGGAGTCATTAATGTAGTCCTCCATAGTCTTTCTCTCGGCTGCGGACAGAGAGTACAACCGACCCTTAGAAATGGGTGCACCGGAGAGGAGGTCAATGGCACAGTCATAATCACGATGGGGAGGAAGAGAAGCAGCTCTGCTCTTACTGAAAACTTCTTGTGAGTCATGGTAACAGGGTGGGACACCAGTCAGGTCAGGAGAGTCCTTTGGCTGTGTCTTACTCAAGAGGTCAGAGTCTATGTCGTGGAAACGGTTTTGGTACCAGTCTTTTTTCCACCCAATTACCTGACCGGTGGCCCAGTTGAGATGAGGGTTGTGCTGAATCAGCCAGGGGTACCCTAGGATCAGGGGATGCATCTCAGAGTTGTACAGGTAAAAGCGGAGGGTTTCCACATGTCCGTCAGGGAGGCACATCTGGATGGGGGAGGTCCGGTGAGTAACAGTGGTAATAAGCCTGCCGTCAAGAGCCGTGGCAAGGAGGGGTGTAGACAGCAGCTCACATGAGGCACCTAGGCTCTGGGCTAGACTGGTATCCATTAAGTTAGAATCTGCCCCTGAATCAATTAATGCTGAACCGTGCAGAGTACAAGAGGCAGAGGTTAATTTCACCCTTGTTAATTGTCTGAGCTTTATGTTTAAGGGTGGTAACACTCACCAGGGGTCTCAAGGGTGGAGCAGGTAGGGAACCACGTAGAAGGCATGAGGCGTAGGTTCTATTATTGGGCAACCAATATCAGGATTCTTAAGTACTGGCTTCAATATGAGGCTTTTGATCCTCCCCCAGCATGGCTGGTTATGGAGGCAAATTCAGCAAAACCAGTGACCCTGAAAGCCTTAGTGCACTCCCCTATCCATTCCTCCACTTTTCCCTACACCAAGAATGTGATTGTTAGGACCTCACTTAGGATCTGGGTCCAGTTTAAGCGCCACTTTGGCTTACAGACATTCTCTATTTATGCACCACTAGCGGCTAACCATGCTTTTCCTCCTTCCCTCATGGATAATGTTTTCTTAAGGTGGATGAATTTTGGTACTCATAACTTCAAAGACCTGTATATTGATAATGTCTTTGCTTCCTTTCAGCAACTTTCAGATAAATTCTCCCTTCCAAAGCAGCATTTCTTTAGATATTTACAAGTCCGCAGTTTTGTTCATGACACATTTCCTAGCTTTCCTAATTTACCTTCTGACTCAGTTTTTGATGGTTTCCTGACACCAATCCCTACTCTTAAAGGCTCTATCTCGTATATCTATAATCAAATTAATCTTTTACGTTCAGAGCCCCTAGGCTTAATAAAGTCACTCTGGGAGGAGGACCTGGGGGTGGCGATATCAGAAGAAGTCTGGACAGAGATTCTGAGACGAGTACATAAATCTTCTATTTGCGCAAGACACGGTCTTATTCAGTGTAAAGTTGTACACCGTACTTATTACACTAAGGCTCGACTGGCTAAGATTTATGATGGTGTAACTTCAACTTGTGATAGGTGTCAGCAATCTCCTGCAAACCTTATACACATGTTCTGGCATTGTCCATCTCTATATAATTATTGGACTGAGATTTTTAATACCTTGTCAGAGGTAGTTGGGGAAAAAATAAAGCCAAATGCTCTGAGTGCACTGTTTGGGGTTGCACCCCCTTCCCCTTCCCTCACTAAGTCCAAAAAGGATGTACTTGCTTTTGCTACCTTGCTAGCCAGAAGATTAATTGTAATTAATTGGAAATCAACGATACCACCCTGTCATGCCCGCTGGATTAGAGACGCCCTTTATTTTCTTAAGTTGGAG
Source organism: Sciaenops ocellatus (assembly GCA_033000465.1). Taxonomy (NCBI): domain Eukaryota; kingdom Metazoa; phylum Chordata; class Actinopteri; family Sciaenidae; genus Sciaenops; species Sciaenops ocellatus. Next base: position 3,141,500 of record CP136870.1, read on the forward strand.
AAAATTAGACTGTCTTTATCTGGCTGCTCCAGTAAATTTGGGAAATTATGGGGCCCATTCCTTCAATTTGTTAAGAGGACAGATCTTCCACTCACCCCTGACTGACACGACTGAAGCAGCTAAGAGAGATAGAAAAGTTTTTTCTGTTGTGATGAGGGTTACATGCTGCTGCTCTGACTTGGGATGTCTGTTGCTATGTCTATTGCAGTTTACTATTACCTGACTGATGTGCCTGTTTTTTTTGTTTGTTTTGTTTGTTTGTTTTTTGGTCTCTGTTTTGTTTTGTCTATATTATTTTTCAATTGTCCATTTCTGTCCTAGTCCTATTTTTTAATATATATATTTTTACATGTATTTAATTATTTTCATTGTGGTTGTTCTGTTTCTAGTTAAGTTGTTCGGGTATGCAACAATACTTCAATGACCACTCTCTTTTGTGGTTGTTTTCCTAAAAAAAAAAAAAAAAAATGTATACTTAACTCTCTGTAAATTTTTCAATACAATTGTATACATCTGCAAAACCCAATAAACAAAGTTGGAAAAAAAAAAAGAAGGCATGAGGCGATGAAATGACCCAGCTGGGCACAGTATAGGCACCGACCCTCCATCATACAACGGTGGCATTCAGATGGGGTGAGGTGGGTACGCCCAACCTCCATTGGCTCCGGAACAGAGTTGGGAGGTGAGCTGCTCATGGAGGCTGAAGCTTGGGGAAGGGTGCCCAGCTGGTCCAGTTCCCTGATGGAGTGACCTTTCTGCCTATCCCTCAGTCTCTTGTCGACGCAGGAGGCTAAGGCGACGAGGGCATCCAGCTCCACAGGCAGGTCCAGGGGAGTGAGATGATCCTTCAGGGTCTCGGAGAGTCCATTAAAGAAGGCATCCACCAGGCAGGTTGATTCCAACCTCTGTCAGCGGCTAGCATGTGGAACTCTATGGCATAGTCCGGGGGTCTTCAACGTTTTCCAGGCCAAGGACCCCCAAACTGACGGAGAGATGGAGCAGGGACCCCCTACTTATGTATAAAATTGTGTTTTATATTAAACTGGTCCTATAGTGCCTTGTAGAAATGTACCTTGTTATTGCATTCAATACTAAGATATTCAAATAATACACAAGTTCATATATTCATGTTCTTATTTTGAACATGCATGTATGGACAGTGAACATGATCCTGTGAACAGGGAATCATTGAATATATACTCCCACATTAGTGAGATGTCTGACCCTGGTGAGTAGCACACAACTTGTCTAACCTTGGATGGATGGAGGTTGTCAGGCAGAGAGTCATATCAGCCTCAGGCTGCAGTCTTGACCTGTATTTGTTTTTCAGGTAGGTGAGTGAGGAAAATCCACTTTCACAAAGGTAAGTTGTAGCAAAGGGCAACAGGCTCATCATTGCTTTTGCTGCCAATTGTGGGAAGTCTTTCTGGCATGATATCCAGAACTGTGTGAGTGGTTTCGTTTCATACAGTTGTGCTCATAAGTTTACATACCCCGGCAGAATCTATGATTCTTTGACCATTTTCCAGAGAATATGAATGATAACACAAAAACATTTTTTCCACACATGCTTAGTGGTTGGGTGAAACCATTTATTGTCAAACGACTGTGTTTTCTCTTTTTAAATCATAATGACAACAGAAACTACCCAAATGACCCTGATCAAAAGTTTACATACCCTGGTGATTTTGGCCTGATAACATGCACAGAAGTTGACACAAATGGGTTTGAATGGCTACTAAAGGTAACATCCTCACCTGTGATCTGTTTGTAATCAGTGTGTGTGCATAAAAGCTGAGTGAGTTTCTGGGATCCAGACAGACTCTTGCATCTTTCATCCAGACACTGACATTTCTGGATTCTGAGTCATGGGGAAAGCAAAAGAATTGTCAACGGATCTACGGGAAAAGGTAGTTGAACTGTATAAAACAGGGAAGGGATACAAAAAGATATCCAAGGAATTGATAATGCCAGTCAGCAGTGTTCAAACTGTGATTAACAAATGGAAAATCAGGGGCTCTGTTAAAACCAAACCACGGTCAGGTAGACCAACAAAAATTTCAGCCACAACTGCCAGGAAAATTGTTCGGGATGAAAAGAAAAGAAGAAAAACCCACAAATAACATCAGCTGAAATACAGGACTCTCTGAAAACTAGCGGTGTGGCTGTTTCAAGATGCACAATAAGGAGGCACTTGAAGAAAAATGGGCTGCATGGTCGAGTCGCCAGAAGAAAGCCATTACTGCGCAAATGCCACAAAGCATCTCGCCTACAATACGCCAAACAGCACAGAGACAAGCCTCAAAACTTCTGGAACAAGGTAATTTGGAGTGATGAGACCAAAATTGAACTTTTTGGCCACAACCATAAACGTTACATTTGGAGAGATGTCAACAAGGCCTATGATGAAAGGAACACCATTCCTACTGTAAAGCACGGAGGTGGATCGCTGATGTTTTGGGGATGTGTGAGCTACAAAGGCACAGGAAACTTGGTCAAAGTTGAAGGAAAGATAAATGCAGCACGTTATCAGCAAATACTGGAGGCAAATTTGCACTCATCAGCCCGAAAGCTGCGCATGGGACGTACTTGGACGTTCCAACATGACAACGATCCAAAACACAAGGCCAAGTCGACCTGTCATTGGCTACAGCAGAACAAAGTGAAGGTTCTGGAGTGGCCATCTCAGTCTCCTGACCTCAATATCATTGAGCCACTCTGGGGGGATCTCAAGCGCGCAGTTCGTGCAAGACAGCCCAGGAATTTACAGGAACTGGGCAGCTTTACCATCTGAGAAAATAAAGAGCCTCATCCACAACTACCACAAAAGACTTCAAGCTGTCATTGATGTTAGAGGGGGCAATACACGGTATTAAGAACTGCGGTATGTAAACTTTTGATCAGGGTCATTTGGATGTTTTTTGTTGTCATTATGATTTAAAAATAGAAAACACAGTTGTTTATCAATAAATGACTTCACCCAAGCACTAAGCATGAGTGGAAAAAAAGTTTTTGTGTTATCATTCATATTCTCTGAAAAAAGGCCAAGAAAGCAAAAATTCTGCCAGGGTATGTAAACTTTTGAGCACAACTGTATATGTTTCTGTACGTGCTGTCAGTGGACAGTTCAATGAGCTGATCCTCCTCTGTCACCGTCAGGCGCGCACCGTGTGCTGCGTCGTCTCTGAATGGAAACTGTATCCATGTCTTGTGCCTGTGCCAGGAGTCGGCCTCAGAAAAGTAGTTCCTAAATTTATCATGGAGCGCCTCCAGGTGGGCAAGAATCACGTGTGTTACAGGAGGCGAGAGCACAGCAGAATCTCCCAGCTCATCCACTGATGGAAACAGAAAATATTCCCTCCCCGACGCGCTCCTTCCATCTTCTGATTTTTTTGATGAAGCCTTCCATCCTGTCATACAGCTGAAAGGCATGTGTGTTGCAACCTTGCATAGAACTATTAAGTTTGTTCAGCTCAGCAAAAATGTCAGCAAGATATGCAAGTTTGGTGATCCAGACATTGTCGCTGAAAAGTGCAGCCAGCTCTGTGCGCTTTTGGAGAAGTAAAAACTCCCGAATAGACGCGTGTAACTCTAATACACGTGCCAACACTGTTCCTCTTGAAAGCCAGCGGACCTCAGAATGATACAGTAGCGCAGTGTGCTCTTCTCCTTCAGCAGCACAGAGATTAGAGTCGCGTTTGCAAAGCACTCTTCTTGACTATATTCACAACTTTTACAACCGAGTCCATGACATCAGACAGATCAGCGCTCATGTCCTTAGCAACAAGTGACTCTCTGTGCAACATGCAGTGCGTCCAAATCACCTCTGGAGCCACATCCCTAACAAGCGCGATTAGGCCACTTTTTAATCCAGCCATGGCTCTTGCGCTGTTGGTGCACAATGCAACACATTTTGCCCATGAAATGTCATTTTCTCTGAAGAAAGCGTCAATCACTTTGAAGATTTCAGCACTTGTTGTGCGTTCAGGAAGGCGCTTACAAAACAGAAATTCCTCCTGCATTTCATTTTGATCCACAAAGCGCACAAACGCCAGAAGCTGCGCGTCCTTGGATACATCAGTTGATTCATCCAGCTGTAAAGCAAATGCATCTGCCAATCTCAGCTTCTCTATCAGTTGCGCCCTCACATCCGATGCCATCTCGTCAATACGGCGAGCAATGGTTATAGAGTCTTTCCAAATATGGCTCCAACAATGGTTGTGTCCGACAGTGGAACAGTTTTCAGTTTATTAATGTCAATATCATTCCCATACATTGTTTCACACGTCAGTTGCTGAAGGCAATATTAAATCCTCTCCGAGTGTGTATGGCTGTTTCTTCTGGGCAATCCGAAGAGCAACTTGATAAGAGCATTTCAAAGCTAGCTCACCAACTCTGGCTGATTTATTCATCAATGTCTGTTGGCCTTGGAGGGATTTGAGACAAGTTTGGAAGTATTCAACGGGTTTGTCTTTTAAGTGACCGTGGGTTGTCTCCAAGTGACACTGTAGCTTGGACGGCTTCATAGACTCGTTTGAGAGAACAGTAGAACAAATGACACACATTGGAAATTGAATGCCATCTGTATAAAAAAATGTCTAATCAACCAAAACTTTCACGACCCCCCTGGCATAGTCCATAACAGATCGTCTTCCTTGTCTCAGGGAGTGCAGAGCTCTAGCAGCTTCTCTTGCGGGAAGAGTAGAGTGGAAAATTTGTTTAAAGGAAGAGGAAGGTATCAAGGAAGAGAGTTACATACTGCAGACCGCCGGCTCCATTCCGCGGTGGCCCATGCCCTGGCTCTCCCCGGGAGACGATGAAGGCTATTTTAGCTCGATCCGAGGGAAAGGCGGTGGGCTGGAACTCAAAATGGAGCTCGCACTGAGAGAGGAAGGGCCGGCAGTCACCAGATTCCCCAAGGAATCTTTCCGGACAGGAGAGCCGGACGGGTCTGACTTCTGAGGGAGGAGCAGGAGCCAGAGTTGGTTCTGGTGCCGGAGCTGATGATGAGGACAGTGCAGGAGGTTCAGCTGACTGAGAGGGGTGAGTGGCTGAGCCCATGGCTTGAAGCTGCCCGAAGACGTAGTTGAGCTGTGCAGTTACTATTTTGCACGCCGCTTCACTGCACTGGGAAGCTTCTGCCACAGCCCGATACATCTGTTCAATCTCCTTCTCCTGTTGTCACAGCCGACGCTCCTGCACTTCAAGGGTAGTGAGCACGGAGCCCTGCTCTGCTGCATCCATCTTGGCCAGATTGTTCTATCAAGAACACAGAGACTGGCGGACACAAATGCAGGCAGGCAGACAATAATCAGTTCTCAAGGTCTTTAATTCAGTCCAAGGGTCAAAATGCAGAAAGCCAATCAGACAGGCAGAGGTACAAAATCAGGAGACTGATAGCGCATTTCCACTAGCACAGTATGGCACGGCACAGTACGGTTCGGGTCTGTTTCCATTACAACTGAGTACCATATAGTACCTCCTCGACGTGGGTGGGGTCGTCATAACACGGCTGCGCGAAACTGCCGTGACGTCATTTACACCGCGCCAAGCCACGCACAAAACCGGAAGACCAGAACAACAACAACACCAGCAACACAACAATGGAGGACAGCGTTCGTGTATTTGCTTCTCACTCTGTGGCTTTTTGTCACACACAAGGCAAAAGAAGAGAGCCAGAGAAGACTCCAGGCCGCGAGACAAAATACAGTTCAAAAGTACAGAAGAGTTTTGGAAGCCATACAGCAGTATGAAGCCCTAGACGAGAGAACACGAGCTGCAAAAAGACGACATTTGACGGTAAGCTAATGGTTGCTCTATATCACTATAAAGCATTAAAATGTGTATGCTGTATGTGTGTGTTTCAGATGGTTCTCGACTCGCAAAGTCGCCGCCGCAAGCCGTCGGTTTGGGCGTTCAACCGAGCCTCCGAGTGGTGGAATATAGTTGACCCCAGCTTCACCAACGCGCAGTGGGTGCAGAATTTCAGAATGTCCGAAGAAACGCTGGATTTCCTGTGCAACAAACTGCGCCCGGTTATGGAGCGGCAAGACACAAACTGCCGCGAATGTGTGACCCTGAAGAAGAGAGTGGCTATCGCACGCTGGAAGCTTGCTACTGGCTCAGAGTATAGAAGCATTGGACACCTTTTTGGAGTCACAACTGTGTGCCGGTGTGTGCAGGAGTTTTGTGCTGCGGCAGAGACGGTGTTGGTGCCAGAGCAGATCCGTTTTCCTAATGAGGAAAAATTCAGAGAGATGGCTGCTTACAACGAGAACAGATGGGGGCTCCCACACTGTGTTGGTGCCATCGATGGATCACACATCCCTGACCTTGCACCACAGTAGTTTCACTGGGACTACTTCAGTCGTAAAGGGTGGCACTCCATTATTCTCCAAGGTGTTGTTGATGGAAAGGGGCTGTTCTGGAACATGTTTGCTGGATTGCCAGGGAGCTTACATGGTGCCAGGGTACTGAGACTGTCTACACTGTGGGAGTTAGCCAGCCAGGGAAACCACTTCCCTGCTCACACAAGAAACATTGGTGGAGTGACTGCTGGCTATTACCTCCTAGGGAACTCAGCATACCCCCTGCAGAACTGGCTCCTAAAACCTTTTCAGGACACCGGACGGCTGACACCTGAACAGCATTTATTCAACAAAAAGTTCAGCCAAGCACAGGTGGTTGTTGAAAATGCATTTGGCAGGCTCAAGGGAAGATGGCGTTGCCTTCTGAAAAGGAACGACTCAGACACTGAACTTGTGAAATCAATGGTGCTGACTTCTTGTGCTCTGCACAATCTGTGCGAAACTCATGGAGAGACCTATGTGACAGAATGGAACACACCTGCAGCAGCAACAGTAGTTGAGCCTGTGGCAGCAGTGGCACAGGGTGTAGAGGAGGAGGGCAGAGATGTTAGGGAGGGTCTGATGCGTCACTTTTTGTCAAGTGCCTAAACATTGATTTTGCCTTTATGTGCCTATGCATTTTCTGACACGTGTACTGATGTGCACAATAGATCTGTGTGTTTGACCAACAATAAACTTTTTCTATTTTGCAAATATGTCTCCACTTTTATTTATCATAAATTCACCAAGGTTACCAGGAATTACTGACAAATGTAAATAGAAGTTAACCCTAAGTTAACCATAACTATACTATAACTATAACATCATTATAAAACAAGCTCCATATAAAATGTAGATGGTAATTAAATCTTGTTGCATGTGTACTGACAAATGAAATAGAGAGTCATGATACAATCACACAAATGGTTTATTAAATTATTAAAGCAAAAAAAATACAAAATAAAAACACACAGCAAAAGTGCAAAGCCATATTAAAAACTCTGTGAGAAATACCAAATAATTAGCAGTTATTGTCAATTCTCGCCTGGGCCCATGTTCCATTTTAAGACCCATATTCATCCCTCATAGTAGGATATTATGGGAAGATTATACATTTCCTGAATTGTTACAGTCCTGTGAGTCTTTCAGTTTGTGTTATTTGTGTCAGTGCTGTTCCCACATTTCACAGTGCTATAAAAAAAGACTACAGTTTAGGCGAAAATAGTGGAAAAATAGTTGTTGAGACAGTTTGACCTTTGACCATGTGACCTTTATATTTTTTAGATAGGCCCAAAACTAGGTCTAATTGAAAGCTAGGATTGTACACTTCAAAATGCTACCAAACATGCTCTCATAACATATGAGTAAAGGTCTGAAAATGAGCACAACCTACCACTTAGGATGGGTTATCATACCAAGATATCATCTATGGACATGTACCTTTTCAAAAAATGTTACTAGATTTTGCCACCCTGAGTGGTACCATAAAGTCAAATTTTGGCCTTTGGCCCATGGACTATATGGGCATGTTATGCACAGTCCGAAGTATATACATGTCTCCGACAGAGACAGAGGGGGGGCCCAGTACTTTTTAGGGTGAGGGGAATGTTCTATACACGCCGGTCACTCATTGCCTGCACAAGCTGGCCCAACAGACCGAGGAATGTCTGGTTGAATGCAGCAGTCTGTGCATTCTCCTCTCTGCTTAAAGTAGCTTCCAACTCTCTTGCTTCACGTGCTTCTGCAAGGAGCAACTGGATGTGGCTCTCTCGCTGAGCCCGGTTCTGTTCCTGCTGCGCCACATCATCTGCATAAATTTCCCTCATCACAGCTGCATGGTCCTGCTGGAAGAGGCTCCTTTTCCTCTTTCCTGCACAACAATAAAGAAAAGTATAAATAGCAGGCATTTAACCAAAGCAGGCTTTTAAAATATCCTAGGGACATACATTTTAAGGCACATGATTTGAAACGTGTCTTCTCTTACCTGTGACCACACGTTGTTGTGTGTTGCTCGTTGCTGGTGTAGAAGCTGGCGTCGAAGCTGCTGCTGGTGCTGAGGTTGGGGAAGGGGAACGTGAGGAGTCATCGCTGTGTGGCAAACTCTCCTCGCTTGTCGGTTCTTAAACAAAAAAAAATAAACACAACGACTAAGTACAAGCACAACACAGAATGGCAGCACAAGAAAAAGCAAGATATTACACAGCACACTAGCAGAGGACGGAAGTTAGCTTGCTATTAGCATGCTACCGATAGCTCACTGTGTACAGCAAACAACAATGTAACTTTTACACAAGTAAATAATATCAGTGAGCTTTACACCAACGTGATATGTAACCAGTTGTTTTTAAGATTGCTATAGACAAATCACTTACCATCTTTGATCATTGAGTGAGCAACGTCGAGTCCAGTCCACCCTCCCATCCATTGTTTGCCGGCCTGTGCCCGTAAATGGCGTCCATTTGGTCGAACCATCTCCAGGCCCAGTGATTTGCCCCACTTCGACCATTGTGGTCTTTTATGGCCCAGGAATCACTTTTCATTTTCTTGAGCTTATCCCTGCATTGCTGGAGGGTACGGTGGTACCCATGTGTGGCCATCAGCTGGGCGATTTCCTGATATATTTTCTCTTTCCGAGTTGTGCCATCGAGCTCCCTCTGTATCCTTTCTTCGGCCACCAAAGAGAGGAACGTCTGGACCTCCTCGACCGACCATGGCGTGGATTTTTTCTGTGAAGCCATTTTCTCGTGTTCGAGTGTAGTCGAAGAGCAGCTGGGTTTTAAAAAGTGGTGTGGTCGAGTCTTGTGTTTATTTACAGTCTGGTCGTTCGTCGCGCGCTTATGACACTTCCAGTGACGACACTCGTTGGCCAATCAGTGGAAGGCAGTCGGCTGACATCACGTTTTAGTATCGCTTCGGCTCGCTTGGAACCAGGGCCGAGGCGATACCAAAGTAGTACCTGATACCAGGTACTACGTGCTAGTGGAAACACACAAATACCGTGCCGTGTCGTACCGTGCCGGTGGAAATGCGTTCTAAGACTCGGAAACTAGGAACAAAACGGTCAGACTGTCACAACGCCAGCATCGTGACAGTTTTGGTGTTTTTGTCTGTACTGTTTGTTTCTGTTCTGTCTCTACCTGTTTGTATGTCTGTTACCTTCCCCTCCCCCTTGCACTCTGTCACCTCTGCTGGATCCGCCTACCTCCATACCTGCCCTGCTGCTACAATCAAGCCACCTGTCAGCTCATCACCCAGTCTGCATTTACTCCTTGTCCCTACCTTCAGTCTCTGCCGGATCGTCACTCAGTACACACAGTTTGTCTGAAGAGGACTTCTAGCCAAGCTCTCTGCCTTTTTGAACCAATTTTGCTAGTCGGTTCGTAATTTAAACCTGTTGTCTTTTTGTTCAGTTCCTGTCCTGCTTGCCCGCCTGCCAGCCCAGCCATCACCTCAAGCCCTCCTGCAGCTTTTTCCCCCCTGGACCCAATCTCTGCCCATCACCCCCTTGGACCAGCACTCCTTCCCCCACCACCCTCATCACAAATAAACTTTTTCTTTTGACAGTTGGTGTCTCATTTGGGTTCCTTTGCTAAGTCGTGACACAGATATGGGGAAACTCTCTAATATAAAACGCTGGAAGGCTGCTACAGGAGACAAGACAATCTGGCACTGACAGATAGGGGAGCACTGGTTATATACACACAGGAGGGAAAGGATAACGAGACACAGGTGAAACACATAAGGGCGGGGACAGGTAATCACACGGGGAACAGGAAGTGAACACAGAGACTATCAAAATCCAGCATCTGCAGTGTTGCGGATATTGTACTGAACTGCTGTGGGGAAGAGTTTCCAGATTTTCATGTTCCAACCCTCACCTATGGTCATGATTGAAAGAACTGGATCACGAATACAAACGGATGAAATGAGCTTCCTCTACTGAGTTGCTGGGCTCAGCCTTAGAGATAGGGTGAGGAGGTTGGAGTAGGGCCACTGCTCCATCGTGTTGAAAGGAGCCAGCTGAGGTGGTTCGGGCATCTGATTAGGATGCCCCCTGGGCACCTCCCTTTGGAGGTGTTCCAGGCACGTCCAACTGGGAGGATACCCTGGGGCAGACCCTGAACGTGCTGGAGGGACTATATAGCCCATCTAGCCAGGGAACACCTCAGGATCCACCAGGAGGAGCTGGAATGTGTTATTGGTGAGAAGGACATCTGGAGCATCCTGCTTAACCACGACCCGACCCCAGATAAGCAGAACAAAATGGATAATTGGATGGGTTTTCAGATAACAGCAAAAGTATAACAATCAGTGAATATTATTATGACAATTCCTTTTTAGACAGCACTTCCCCCACAACACCCACAGTTTGTCTCCGCTCCGATATTTCTGGCGGAGACCATGGAGACCCAGGAGTTTGAACCATCTGCGTCCAAGGCAAAACCTCTCATCGGGTGCCAGCAAGGTTGCTCAGAGAGTTACTTATGCCCAGTTGACCATGGTCCCATATCACCTTTAGACTTTGTCGTCCATTAAAGAAACATCAGCCAACCTCAGGACTTTTGCCTTCACAGCATTTCTAGTGCCATTGTTTTGATCAGGGCCCCTAGTTCATGTCTCAGGTTTGGAGGGCATTCTGTCAGGTGCTGGGGGAATTGTTAGCCTCAAATCCAGATCTGTGGTCAGGCCTACAGTGCGTGGCAGCCTCCAATCCCTGTGCATGGCATGAACATCTCCCCTAGACTGAATATGTCCACAACTTTCTGACCAGTCCTGCTAACTGTGTCTTGCCATTTAAGTACCTCCGAGACTCCACCAGAATGTTCCGTCTCCCTTGCGGTAATTTTTTTAAATTAAACTTAATTACACTATAAGGGATCCATGACTATAAAGATAGAAAAAACACGATTACCGCATTGACAATACATTTTTCTTGTCTGATCAGTGATTTTGGAAACATAAAAGGCATTCTTTATATGTTTTATGTGTTTTTAAGTTTTCACCAAAACATGAAAAAAGAGAACAATATATATTTTTAGATACACAGATAGACTTAAACAACGTTTTCACAGATTCTTTGATTTCTTGTGTCTGCAGAACATAAATGACTATGTTCAACATTGAAGGAAATATAGAGGTCAGAGACAAGTTTATGACCCTAGCACTTGGATGTATAATTGCACCTATTGTAAATTGATCAACACTGGAATAAAATAGACTGCCACTAATGAAAGGTGAGCTTGTAAGAAGGCCAACTGCAAGCATGAACCTGTGGGTCACTTGATGCAGTGGGAAGATGGTAGCTATCAGTCTGTCATAGGAGAGGGCAACCAGGTTAAGAGCCTGCATTGAAAGGCAGGTGTAACAGAAAAACAGGAATGTCAAGCAGTCATTGTACGGGATGTAGCGATGGTTAAAGAGAAAGATGTCAAGAACCTTCGGCACCAGAGCAGAGTTACCAAACAGGTCCACAAACGCTAAATTAAAAACTGCAATATATTTTGGAGTTCTCAGATTATGATCCAATTATGATTATGATTATGACTGAATCTGTATGGCAAACAATACAATCACAAAAAGAGCAGGTCAGCCTCACTGAAGCTACATTTCCTGTAGCTGCTTCAAAATAAAGTTCTTGATGAAAAGTGAGTATGTGTCTGAAAGAATAGAGAGGTTTAATGTGAAGTAGTATCAGTTTAGAAAATACAGTAGATTAATTCAAAGAAAAGGTAGACAAGAAGACTAGATCTCAAGACAAATGAAACTTTTTAGTTGAAATTGTGTCCATGACCAGAAAAACAGCATGATTACAATGTTTATTGATTACAGTGTTTTTCTTACATCACATCTAACATGATCCAGCACCTGAAGATGAAAAAAATAAGTCATTTCAAAGATACATTGTTGTGTACAAGTTTGCAGTATATCCTTATAGTTATCACAAACGCACAAATTAAACCAATTAGCAGAATCAAGGTCTTTACGTAGGTGAGCCCAACAGGTGTCACACTATAGACTGTAGTTTTACCATGTTGAGCTGTCTTTCAAATAGTTTTTTATTTCTATAATTGAGGGAGGGAACTGATAAGATTTTACTGATACCAATGCCATTGTCAAATCTGCAAATCAATGCAATGTCATTTTAGACTATTTGTGCATTTATTTTCTTAGCCACAGATAAAATCTGCTCAGCCTGTGTGCATGGCACCAATATCACTGTAACATTTGATCATTTTGGCCTCTCTGTTATGACTACTTTCCATCAGCAAAGCTGCATGAGTTGTGTTGTTTTGATAAACTGTCAGAAAAACAAGCCAGGATCAAGAAAAGGAACTGATGATTCCATCCGTAACAAATATCAGATGTTTAAAATAGCTGTTGCTTTACTGTAATATACAGAATGTACTAAACAGAAGGCACAAGGTATACATAAACGGTCATTTCATGGTTACTTAGGACTGATTATGATTACTGTAATTTTTGATTGCTTTGTGATTTTTTAACAACTTTTTCACAGATTCTTTGATTTCTTGTGTCTGCAGAACATAAATGATTGGGTTCAACATGGGAGGAAAAACAGAGGTCAGAGACAGGTTTATGATCCTGGCATTTGGATGTATGTTTGCCATCAAGGTGAATGTGATTATTAATGGGAGGAAATATATTGCCACTAATGAAAGGTGAGCTGTACACGTTTTAAAGGCCTTCACTCGTTCCTGAACTGTGGCCACTTTAGACAATGCATAGCCAATATATGAATAACTGAACAAGATGAATATCAGTGGAAGCCAAAGAATAACAAGTGGTAACAAGTGACCAAGGATAGAGTTGGGAGTTATGTCATTGCAGGCCAGACGATATATCTGGCCATGGTCACAGAAATAGCTGTTAATAACAACAGACTTGCAGAAGGAAAGTCTTGTAAGAAGGCCAACTGCAAGAAGTATAACAGTAATGACAAAGACCCAGAAAGAGGCAATCAAAGACAGCATGAACCTGTGGGTCACTTTCACTTGATAATGCAGTGGGAAGATGATAGCGATCAGTCTGTCATAGGAGAGGGCAACCAGGTTAAGAGCCTGCATTGAAAGGCAGGTGTAGCAGAAAAACAGGAATGTCAAGCAGTCATTGTACGGGATGTAGTGATGGTTAAACAGAAAGATGTCAAGAACCTTCGGCACCAGAGCAGAGTTACCAAACAGGTCCACAAACGCTAAATTAAAAACTGCAATATATTTTGGAGCTCTCAGATTATGATCCAAGCATATTACTGCCATCACAATACTATTTCCCAGCACTGAAACAATGTAAATGAAAAAGAGAAAGACATAGTAATACTTGATATGAGGTATACCAATAAATCCACTTATTATGAAATATGCAGGACGCACAAAAGTGATATTTTTCCCAAGAGCTGAGTTGAAAAGGTCCATTGCAAGATCTTTTTTGGCTTTCACTATCTGAAGCACAGTGTTTACTGTAGAGAACAGTACTGTATGTGTCTGCACTGTGTCTTGTAATGTAGACGGAGATAAGTACTTCTCTCTAACTGATGCATTCCACATCCGGGTTTATGTCATAATGCCCATTTCTGATCCCTTGAGTGTATTGCATCATAGAAAAACAATTTCAATCCAATTCATTTCTTGCATTTATACAGTCTACTCATAGGATTCTCCAATACACATATTGGAAACCTATGGAGCATCTGTTTTTATATAGTTTGAGCCTGGGCACCAACTGGTCAGATGGCCCCATTGTAATGCAATGAATCACAAAATTAATCACAATTTTGAGGGACTAAATGTACTCAGAGCCTCACAAAACTCTGCACGTGTCAAAATATACATATTTTATGTCGCATGGGTTTGGCATAATGGCTCTATAATGCCACCAGCAAAGCAGCCCCTACTGTATGTTTCACCTAGATACAAACCCGTTTCCAAAAAAGTTGGCACACTGTATAACATGTTGATAGAAACAAAATGTGATGTGCAAAACATTGCAATACTATATTTAACTGAAAATGGCACAAAAACAACTTATCAAATGTTGATTGTTTTTTTGGAAAATGATATGTACATTTTCATTTTGATGCCAGCAATATATTTCAAAAAAGAGTTACATTCTGTTCATCACATTTTTAGATCACATTACATTTAGAATAGAATTTTGATTTAGAACAATTTAAAGGAAAAACCTTCCCTTAGGGTAGGCAGTGGGTGTTGAGGTGGAGGTTTAGGAGTGGGTGGGGGGTGTTGGGGTTTTATTGAATGAAGCACTTTGTGTTACATGTTTTGTATGAAAGGGCTATACAAATAAAGTTTGATTGATTGATTGATTGATTGATTGATTGATTGATTGATTGAAATTCCATCTGTGAATGTCACAAACAGAATTGGGGACAAGGGGTAATCTTGGTGGAGTCTAACAACCACTGAGAACTTATTAGCCTTTGTGCCAAGAATACAAACACAACTCTCACTCTTGTTGTACAAGGACCAGAGCATGGCCACTGGTATCCCATATGCCCTCAGTGCCCCCCACATGAGCCCCCAGGAGACATAGTCGTAGGCCTTTTCCAAATCCACAAAACACTTGTAGACTGGATGGTCAAACTCCAATGACCCCCTGCCCCCCAGCACATCTTCAAGGGTGAAATTATAAACTGCTCAAACTTGATTCAGTTCTCTGGTTTGTGTTTGTTCACTAAGTCTCCTATCATTCTAACATATCAATAGCTGATGGGTTCCAAGATTGATCACCGTCTATCATGGGTGAACTGAAACCAATCAGATCAACAAATCACATAATGTAGTGAAACTATTACAGAAAACCAGTTAGAAGTAGTGTTGCACAGTATACTGGAATTTAGGTACTCTTTCTATACTTGTAAAAACAGTTCCCAACATTTGGTATTTGTCATAAATCAATAATGGTGTGTTCATACAAAAAGGAAGCAAACTGTTGCCTTGCCGTGTCTGTTTGCACCTTCACAGCCCACTGCTGTAAGCAGATTGAAAAGCAAGAGTAAAGATGAATTTTCATTCTAAAAGTTTAAAAAGTAAACTCCGAGCTTTCAAAATCAGAGCAGAATCGATCGGGACTTTGGGTTTTCATTCATCGAAAAGCTCTGCCTCTGTCCCCAGCTTTCTTGTCTAAAATTTTGCAGTTATCTGTGGGCAAACAACGTCTCTGTACCCCCGCTCCCACTCACTCACCGAAGTCCTGTGATAGACATGAATTATCCACTCAAGCTGAACATTTTAAACTTGCTCATTCAAGTTGCACATACTACATGGGGCATTGTATTGAGCTACAATCTCATTTAGCTCCTTTTAAATAGCTAAATGGCATAGGGCTACTATGTCACCTCTAAAAGAGGTACGCTCCCTTACTAAATATTTGAAAACAGATTGCCTAAAGTGAACAGAATGATTTTGGCTAAAACATTTTGACTGGGTTGCCGGAGTAACACTTGTGCTGTGCTTGTGATTCACAAGTCATTCTCAGCCCAGCCAGCACAACACACCAGGCTCACGAAACTCAGCTCAAACTGTCAAACTAGTCAGTGCTCATCAAACAAGAATCGAGATTCTGTTACTGCATTGCCTATTTACCACTTGGTATAGTTCAAAAACACAGATTAATTCAGAAAATAGAAAAGGACAAGAAAACAAGACTCCTCTCACTTTTTTAATTAAACATAATTACACTATAAGGTATCCATGACCAGAAAGATAGAATAAAAAGCATTACAGCGTTTCTCTTGTTTGATCAGTGATTTCGGTAACACAAAAGTCATTCATTGTATGTTTTAAAGTTTTCACCAAAACATGAAAAAAGAGAACAATATACATTTTTAGATATACAGTAGACACCATTGAGGCAAACAAGATCACATGAACTTGTCTGCAATATATCCTTGCCGTTATCACATTTAAGCACAAATTCAAACCAATGTACTGGTTGGACAGCAAACATTTTGACTTATCAAAGCCAGAAAAACACAAGTGGACAGAATAGTGATGACGGCTTCCGGTAAGTTTCCAAGTAACTGCAACAGTGAACCAGCACACACAATAGCAGTGTGATGCAGCCGTCAGTGATACTTGTGAGTTTACTGCTGTGACATGTCAAAATGTCTGTTGTGCAACCAGTCTGTTAGCAGAATAGAAGTCTGGATGTTGGTGGGTCCTATGTGTTTTAAACCATTTTGAGCTATCTTAAAATAGTTATTTGATAGCAGAAATGTTCTTTTAAATTTTGCATTTAACTGCAAGGTCAATTATAATAAAATACCTTTTTGGGGATACATTCATGTTGTAACATTTGTACTGTACATGTATGAAGTATTTATAGAAGCTGCTGCTTTACTGTAATGTACACAATGTCCCAATACACACACAAATGGTCAATTTATGATTACTTTCTTCACTGTGATTTTGGATTGCTTTCTGATTTTTAACAACTTTTTCACAGATTCTTTGATTTCTTGTGTCTGCAGAACATAAATGATTGGGTTCAACATGGGAGGAAAAACAGAGGTCAGAGACAGGTTAATGATCCTGGCATTTGGATGTATGTTTGCACCAATTATAAATGTGATCAACACTGGAATGAAATAGATTGCCACTAATGAAAGGTGAGCTGTACACGTTTTAAAGGCCTTCACTCGTTCCTGAACTGTGGCCACTTTAGACAATGCATAGCCAATATATGAATAACTGAACAAGATGAATATCAGTGGAAGCCAAAGAATAACAAGTGGTAACAAGTGACCAAGGATAGAGTTGGGAGTTATGTCATTGCAGGCCAGACGATATATCTGGCCATGGTCACAGAAATAGCTGTTAATAACCACAGACTTGCAGAAGGAAAGTCTTGTAAGAAGGCCAACTGCAATAAGTACAACAGTAATGACAAAGACCCAGAAAGAGGCAATCAAAGACAGCATGAACCTGTGGGTCACTTTCACTTGATAATGCAGTGGGAAGATGATCGCTATCAGTCTGTCATAGGAGAGGGCAACCAGGTTAAGAGCCTGCATTGAAAGGCAGGTGTAGCAGAAAAACAGGAATGTCAAGCAGTCATTGTACGGGATGTAGCGATGGTTAAACAGAAAGATGTCAAGAACCTTCGGCACCAGAGCAGAGTTACCAAACAGGTCCACAAACGCTAAATTAAAAACTGCAATATATTTTGGAGCTCTCAGATTATGATCCAAGCATATTACTGCCATCACAATACTATTTCCCAGCACTGAAACAATGTAAATGAAAAAGAGAAAGACATAGTAATACTTGATATGAGGTATGCCAATAAATCCACTTATTATGAAATATGCAGGACGCACAAAAGTGATATTTTTCCCAAGAGCTGAGTTGAAAAGGTCCATTGCAAGATCTTTTTTGGCTTTCACTATCTGAAGCACAGTGTTTACTGTAGAGAACAGTACTGTATGTGAGCACTGTGTCTTGTAATGTAGACGGAGATAAGTACTTCTCTCTAACTGATGCATTCCACATCCGGATTTATGTCATAATGCCCATTTCTGATCCCTTGAGTGTATTGCATCATAGAAAAACAATTTCAATCCAATTCATTTCTTGCATTTATACAGTCTACTCATAGGATTCTCCAATACACATATTGGAAACCTATGGAGCATCTGTTTTTATATAGTTTGAGCCTGGGCACCAACTGGTCAGATGGCCCCATTGTAATGCAATGAATCACAAAATTAATCACAATTTTGAGGGACTAAATGTACTCAGAGCCTCACAAAACTCTGCACGTGTCAAAATATACATATTTTATGTCGCATGGGTTTGGCATAATGGCTCTATAATGCCACCAGCAAAGCAGCCCCTACTGTATGTTTCACCTAGATACAAACCCGTTTCCAAAAAAGTTGGCACACTGTATAACATGTTGATAGAAACAAAATGTGATGTGCAAAACATTGCAATACTATATTTAACTGAAAATAGCACAAAGACAACTCATCAAATGTTGATTGTTTTTTAGGAAAATGATATGTACATTTTCATTTTGATGCCAGCAATATATTTCAAAAAAGAGTTACATTCTGTTCATCACATTTTTAGATCACATTACATTTAGAATAGAATTTTGATTTAGAACAATTTAAAGGAAAAACCTTCCCTTAGGGTAGGCAGTGGGTGTTGAGGTGGAGGTTTAGGAGTGGGTGGGGGGTGTCGGGGTTTTATTGAATGAAGCACTTTGTGTTACATGTTTTGTATGAAAGGGCTATACAAATAAAGTTTGACTGATTGATTGATTGATTGATTGATTGATTGATTGATTGATTGATTGATTGATATTCCTTCATGAATTATCCACTCAAGCTGAACATTTTAAACTTGCTCATTCAAGTTGCACATACTACATGGGGCATTGTATTGAGCTACAATCTCATTTAGCTGCTTTTAAATAGCTAAATGGCATAGGGCTACTATGTCACCTCTAAAAGAGGTACGCTCCCTTACTAAATATTTGAAAACAGATTGCCTAAAGTGAACAGAATGATTTTGGCTAAAACATTTTGACTGGGTTGCCGGAGTAACACTTGTGCTGTGCTTGTGATTCACAAGTCATTCTCAGCCCAGCCAGCACAACACACCAGGCTCACGAAACTCAGCTCAAACTGTCAAACTAGTCAGTGCTCATCAAACAAGAATCGAGATTCTGTTACTGCATTGCCTATTTACCACTTGGTATAGTTCAAAAACACAGATTAATTCAGAAAATAGAAAAGGACAAGAAAACAAGACTCCTCTCACTTTTTTAATTAAACATAATTACACTATAAGGTATCCATAACCATAAAGATAGAATAAAAAACATTACAACGTTTTTCTTGTTTGATCAGTGATTTTGGAAACACAAAAGTCATTCATTGTATGTTTTAAAGTTTTCACCAAAACATTAAAAAAGAGAACAATATACATTTTTAGATATACAGTAGACACCATTGAGGCAAACAAGATCACATGAACTTGTCTGCAATATATCCTTGCCGTTATCACACTTAAGCACAAATTCAAACCAATGTACTGGTTGGACAGCAAACATTTTGACTTATCAAAGCCAGAAAAACACAAGTGGACAGAACAGTGATGACGGCTTCCGGTAAGTTTCCAAGTAACTGCAACAGTGAACCAGCACACACAATAGCAGTGTGATGCAGCAGTCAGTGATACTTGTGAGTTTACTGCTGTGACATGTCAAAATGTCTGTTGTGCAACCAGTCTGTTAGCAGAATAGAAGTCTGAATGTTGGTGGGTCCTATGTGTTTTAAACCATTTTGAGCTATCTTAAAATAGTTATTTGATAGCAGAAATGTTCTTTTAAATTTTGCATTTAACTTCAAGGTCAGTTATAATAAAATACCTTTTGGGGGATAAATTCATGTTGTAACATTTGTACTATACATGTATGAAGTATTTATAGAAGCTGTTGCTTTACTGTAATGTACACAATGTCCCAATATACACACAAATGGTCAATTTATGATTACTTTCTTCACTGTGATTTTGGATTGCTTTCTGATTTTTAACAACTTTTTCACAGATTCTTTGATTTCTTGTGTCTGCAGAACATAAATGATTGGGTTCAACATGGGAGGAAAAACAGAGGTCAGAGACAGGTTTATGATCCTGGCATTTGGATGTATGTTTGCCATCAAGGTGAATGTGATTATTAATGGGATGAAATAGATTGCCACTAATGAAAGGTGAGCTGTACACGTTTTAAAGGCCTTCACTCGTTCCTGAACTGTGGCCACTTTAGACAATGCATAGCCAATATATGAATAACTGAACAAGATGAATATCAGTGGAAGCCAAAGAATAACAAGTGGTAACAAGTGACCAAGGATAGAGTTGGGAGTTATGTCATTGCAGGCCAGACGATATATCTGGCCATGGTCACAGAAATAGCTGTTAATAACCACAGACTTGCAGAAGGAAAGTCTTGTAAGAAGGCCAACTGCAAGAAGTACAACAGTAATGACAAAGACCCAGAAAGAGGCAATCAAAGACAGCATGAACCTGTGGGTCACTTTCACTTGATAATGCAGTGGGAAGATGATAGCGATCAGTCTGTCATAGGAGAGGGCAACCAGGTTAAGAGCCTGCATTGAAAGGCAGGTGTAGCAGAAAAACAGGAATGTCAAGCAGTCATTGTACGGGATGTAGTGATGGTTAAACAGAAAGATGTCAAGAACCTTCGGCACCAGAGCAGAGTTACCAAACAGGTCCACAAACGCTAAATTAAAAACTGCAATATATTTTGGAGCTCTCAGATTATGATCCAAGCATATTACTGCCATCACAATACTATTTCCCAGCACTGAAACAATGTAAATGAAAAAGAGAAAGACATAGTAATACTTGATATGAGGTATACCAATAAATCCACTTATTATGAAATATGCAGGACGCACAAAAGTGATATTTTTCCCAAGAGCTGAGTTGAAAAGGTCCATTGCAAGATCTTTTTTGGCTTTCACTATCTGAAGCACAGTGTTTACTGTAGAGAACAGTACTGTATGTGAGCACTGTGTCTTGTAATGTAGACGGAGATAAGTACTTCTCTCTAACTGATGCATTCCACATCCGGGTTTATGTCATAATGCCCATTTCTGATCCCTTGAGTGTATTGCATCATAGAAAAACAATTTCAATCCAATTCATTTCTTGCATTTATACAGTCTACTCATAGGATTCTCCAATACACATATTGGAAACCTATGGAGCATCTGTTTTTATATAGTTTGAGCCTGGGCACCAACTGGTCAGATGGCCCCATTGTAATGCAATGAATCACAAAATTAATCACAATTTTGAGGGACTAAATGTACTCAGAGCCTCACAAAACTCTGCACGTGTCAAAATATACATATTTTATGTCGCATGGGTTTGGCATAATGGCTCTATAATGCCACCAGCAAAGCAGCCCCTACTGTATGTTTCACCTAGATACAAACCCGTTTCCAAAAAAGTTGGCACACTGTATAACATGTTGATAGAAACAAAATGTGATGTGCAAAACATTGCAATACTATATTTAACTGAAAATAGCACAAAAACAACTCATCAAATGTTGATTGTTTGTTTGGAAAATGATATGTACATTTTCATTTTGATGCCAGCAATATATTTCAAAAAAGAGTTACATTCTGTTCATCACATTTTTAGATCACATTACATTTAGAATAGAATTTTGATTTAGAACAATTTAAAGGAAAAACCTTCCCTTAGGGTAGGCAGTGGGTGTTGAGGTGGAGGTTTAGGAGTGGGTGGGGGGTGTTGGGGTTTTATTGAATGAAGCACTTTGTGTTACATGTTTTGTATGAAAGGGCTATACAAATAAAGTTTGATTGATTGATTGATTGATTGATTGATTGATTGAGATTCCATCTGTGAATATCACAAACAGAATTGGGGACAAGGGGTAATCTTGGTGGAGTCTAACAACCACTGAGAACTTATTAGCCTTTGTGCCAAGAATACAAACACAACTCTCACTCTTGTTGTACAAGGACCAGAGCATGGCCACTGGTATCCCATATGCCCTCAGTGCCCCCCACATGAGCCCCCAGGAGACATAGTCGTAGGCCTTTTCCAAATCCACAAAACACTTGTAGACTGGATGGTCAAACTCCAATGACCCCCTGCCCCCCAGCACATCTTCAAGGGTGAAATTATAAACTGCTCAAACTTGATTCAGTTCTCTGGTTTGTGTTTGTTCACTAAGTCTCCTATCATTGTAACATATCAATAGCTGATGGGTTCCAAGATTGATCACCGTCTATCATGGGTGAACTGAAACCAATCAGATCAACAAATCACATAATGTAGTGAAACTATTACAGAAAACCAGTTAGAAGTAGTGTTGCACAGTATACTGGAATTTAGGTACTCTTTCTATACTTGTAAAAACAGTTCCCAACATTTGGTATTTGTCATAAATCAATAATGGTGTGTTCATACAAAAAGGAAGCAAACTGTTGCCTTGCCGTGTCTGTTTGCACCTTCACAGCCCACTGCTGTAAGCAGATTGAAAAGCAAGAGTAAAGATGAATTTTCATTCTAAAAGTTTAAAAAGTAAACTCCGAGCTTTCAAAATCAGAGCAGAATCGATCGGGACTTTGGGTTTTCATTCATCGAAAAGCTCTGCCTCTGTCCCCAGCTTTCTTGTCTAAAATTTTGCAGTTATCTGTGGGCAAACAACGTCTCTGTACCCCCGCTCCCACTCACTCACCGAAGTCCTGTGATAGACATGAATTATCCACTCAAGCTGAACATTTTAAACTTGCTCATTCAAGTTGCACATACTACATGGGGCATTGTATTGAGCTACAATCTCATTTAGCTCCTTTTAAATAGCTAAATGGCATAGGGCTACTATGTCACCTCTAAAAGAGGTACGCTCCCTTACTAAATATTTGAAAACAGATTGCCTAAAGTGAACAGAATGATTTTGGCTAAAACATTTTGACTGGGTTGCCGGAGTGACACTTGTGCTGTGCTTGTGATTCACAAGTCATTCTCAGCCCAGCCAGCACAACACACCAGGCTCACGAAACTCAGCTCAAACTGTCAAACTAGTCAGTGCTCATCAAACAAGAATCGAGATTCTGTTACTGCATTGCCTATTTACCACTTGGTATAGTTCAAAAACACAGATTAATTCAGAAAATAGAAAAGGACAAGAAAACAAGACTCCTCTCACTTTTTTAATTAAACATAATTACACTATAAGGTATCCATGACCAGAAAGATAGAATAAAAAACATTACAGCGTTTTTCTTGTCTGATCAGTGATTTCGGTAACACAAAAGTCATTCATTGTATGTTTTAAAGTTTTCACCAAAACATGAAAAAAGAGAACAATATACATTTTTAGATATACAGTAGACACCATTGAGGCAAACAAGATCACATGAACTTGTCTGCAATATATCCTTGCCGTTATCACACTTAAGCACAAATTCAAACCAATGTACTGGTTGGACAGCAAACATTTTGACTTATCAAAGCCAGAAAAACACAAGTGGACAGAACAGTGATGACGGCTTCCGGTAAGTTTCCAAGTAACTGCAACAGTGAACCAGCACACACAATAGCAGTGTGATGCAGCCGTCAGTGATACTTGTGAGTTTACTGCTGTGACATGTCAAAATGTCTGTTGTGCAACCAGTCTGTTAGCAGAATAGAAGTCTGAATGTTGGTGGGTCCTATGTGTTTTAAACCATTTTGAGCTATCTTAAAATAGTTATTTGATAGCAGAAATGTTCTTTTAAATTTTGCATTTAACTTCAAGGTCAATTATGATAAAATACCTTTTTGGGGATAAATTCATGTTGTAACATTTGTACTATACATGTATGAAGTATTTATAGAAGCTGTTGCTTTACTGTAATGTACACAATGTCCCAATACACACACAAATGGTCAATTTATGATTACTTTCTTCACTGTGATTTTGGATTGCTTTCTGATTTTTAACAACTTTTTCACAGATTCTTTGATTTCTTGTGTCTGCAGAACATAAATGATTGGGTTCAACATGGGAGGAAAAACAGAGGTCAGAGACAGGTTAATGATCCTGGCATTTGGATGTATGTTTGCACCAATTGTAAATGTGATCAACACTGGAATGAAATAGATTGCCACTAATGAAAGGTGAGCTGTACACGTTTTAAAGGCCTTCACTCGTTCCTGAACTGTGGCCACTTTAGACAATGCATAGCCAATTTCTAAATAACTTAACAAGATGAATATCAGTGGAAGCCAAACTATAAGGGCTGTTAACAACTTACCAATGACAGAGTTGGGAGTTATGTCATTGCAGGCCAGACGATATATTTGGCCATGGTCACAGAAATAGCTGTTAATAACCACAGACTTGCAGAAGGAAAGTCTTGTAAGAAGGCCAACTGCAAGAAGTACAACAGTAATGACAAAGACCCAGAAAGAGGCAATCAAAGACAGCATGAACCTGTGGGTCACTTTCACTTGATAATGCAGTGGGAAGATGATAGCGATCAGTCTGTCATAGGAGAGGGCAACCAGATTAAGAGCCTGCATTGAAAGGCAGGTGTAGCAGAAAAACAGGAATGTCAAGCAGTCATTGTACGGGATGTAGCGATGGTTAAACAGAAAGATGTCAAGAACCTTCGGCACCAGAGCAGAGTTACCAAACAGGTCCACAAACGCTAAA
Organism: Sciaenops ocellatus; assembly: GCA_033000465.1. NCBI lineage: Eukaryota > Metazoa > Chordata > Actinopteri > Sciaenidae > Sciaenops > Sciaenops ocellatus. The sequence continues at coordinate 3,166,099 of CP136870.1, forward strand.
TTAAAAACTGCAATATATTTTGGAGTTCTCAGATTATGATCCAAGCATATTACTGCCATTACAGCTGTGTTTCCCAGCACTGAAATTGTATAAACAAAAAAAAGAAAGACATAGTAATACTTGATATTAGGTATGCCAACAAATCCACCTATTATGAAATATGAAGGGTGCACAAAAGTGATATTTTTCCCAAGAGCTGAGTTGAAAAACTCCATTGATTGTCATGTAAATGAAGGTGAGCTCTTCCCTCTCGCTGTCTGTTGATGAATTCTGACAAGCTTTAACTGTTTTTCACTCCCTGTCTGATCCCTTGAGTCTATTACACCAGAAAAAAAAAAAAAAACTTTTTCAATCCAGTGAATGTATTGCATTTATACAATGTACTGATCCAGCTCTCTATAGGAATTCTTGTTCCTTTCTTTTCTTTTTAATACCAAAAAATATTTAGTACATGTGCAGAAACATTAAATTATTTGGTCAGATATACACTCAAAAAAAAATTTGGGCCAAAATGCAGGACTTATGCATTTCAATTACATAGAAAATTTCCATCCATTTGAATTACATAGTTTAATATAAATTAACCTATAAACTTAATGTGAAGCAAGTAATAAGATTTATGTAATAATAGTAATAAACTCAGTGTGCTTCCACTACACAGTAGTGTAGTAGTAGCCAGGTTTATGCATTCAATATTAATAAAGTCAATTTGTTTGCCCAAACCCAACAGCGAAAATGAATGCAGTCATTTTGAGTTTATTAGTACTATTACATAAATTTTATTACTTGCTTCACGTTAAGTTTGTTGTAATTCAAATGGATGGAAAGTTTCTATGTAATTGAAATGCATAAGTGGCCTAAAAAAAAATTTGAGTGTACATATTACTTTCTCTGTGAACTGAAGCAATATATTTGGCATGTTTTTGTAAGCGCTTACACTCAAAATTCATTTTGGGCCACTTATGCATTTCAATTACATAGAAAATTTCCAACCATTTGAATTACAAAGTTTTAATGTAAATTCACTAACAAACTTAATGTGAAGCAAGTAATAAGATTTATGTAATAGTACTAATAAACTCAAAATGACTGCATTCATTTTCACTGTTGGGTTTGGACAAACAAATTGACTTTATTAATATTGAATGCATAAACCTGGCTACTACTACACTACTGTGTAGTGGAAGCACACTGAGTTTATTAGTACTATTACATAAATCTTATTACTTGCTTCACATTAAGTTTATTAGTAAATTTATATTAAACCTATGTTATTCAAATTGATGGAAATTGTCTATGTACACTCAAGAAAATTTTGGCCACAAAATTTCAATCCATTTGAATTACATAGTTTTAATATAAATAAACTAACAAACTTAATGTGAAGCAAGTAATAAGATTTATGTAATAGTAATAATAAACTCAAAATGACTGCATTCATTTTCACTGTTGGGTTTGGGCAAACAAATTGACTTTATTAAAATTGAATGCATAAACCTGGTTACTAGTACACATAGCACATTAAGTTTATTAATTGATTTATATTACACCTATGTAATTCAAATGGATGGAAATTTCTGTCGTGCATTTTGGCCAAATTTTTTTTTTGAGTGTGTGTAGAAAGCAGCCACACACAAATAAGAAACCAATATATTTATAACTTTGTTGTATGACCACTAACATTCCCATTATTGAAAATCTCAGGTTCTTTTAATAATCAATCATTTTCAGAAATTTGTGTTTACTACAAAATAAATCTACGGCCTTGGCTTCCTTGAATCTGTATGGCAAACAATACAATCACAAAAAGAGCAGGTCAGCTCCACTGAATCTACATTTCCTGTAGCTGCTTCAAAATAAAGTTCTAGATGAAAAGTGAGTATGTGTCTGAAAGAATAGAGAGGTTTAATGTGAAATAGTATCGATTTAGAAAATACAGTAGATTCATTTAAAGAAAAGGTAGACAAGAAAATAAGATGGATCTCTAGACAAATGAAACTTTTCAGTTGAAATTCTGAGGTATCCATGACCAGAAAAACATTATAACCTTTGATTACAATGTTTTTCTAACATCATCTCTGATTTTGGAAATAAAAAAAATCTAATTTTCAAAGGTACATTCTTGTGTACAAGTTTGCAGTATATCCTTATAGTTATCACAAAACCAAAAATTAAACCAATTAGCAGAATCAGTCTTTACGTAGGTGAGCCCAACACGTGTCACACTATAGACTGTAGTTTTTACCATGTTGCGCTGTCCTTCAAATAGTTATTTCATTTCTGTAATTGAAGGAGGGAACTGATCAGATTTTTATTGATACCAATGCCATTGTCAAATCTGCTAATTAATGCAATGTCATTTTAGACTATTTGTACATTTATTTTCTTAGCCACAGATAAAATCTGCTTAGCCTGCCTGCATGGCACCAATGTCACTGTAACATTTGATCATTTTGGCCTCTCTTGTTACGAATACTTCATCAGCAAAGATGAATGAGTTGTGTTGTTTTGCAAAACTGTCAGAAAAACAAGCCAGGATCAATAAAAGAAACGTATAAGCTCAGAGGCATATGATTCCTATGTATTGGACAATTTGGAACCATTCTCAGCTGGAACTGGTTCTTGATTCCATCCGTTAGAAGTATCAGATGTTTACAATAGCTGTTGTTTTACTGTAATATACTGAAAACAGAAGGCACAAGGTATACACAAATGGTAATTTTATGTTTACTTAGGATTTATCATGATTACTGTAATTTTGGATTGCTTTGTGATTTTTAATAACTTTTTCACAGATTGTTTGATTTCTTGTGTCTGCAGAACATAAATGATTGGGTTCAACATGGGAGGAAAAACAGAGGTCAGAGACAGGTTTATGATCCTGGCATTTGCATGTATGTTTCCCGTCAAGCTAAATGTGATTAATACTGGGAGGAAATAGATTGCCACTAATGAAAGGTGAGCTGTACACGTTTTAAAGGCCTTCACTCGTTCCTGAACTGTGGCCACTTTAGACAATGCATAGCCAATATATGAATAACTGAACAAGATGAATATCAGTGGTAGCCAGAGAATAAGAAGTGGTAACAACTTAGCAATGACAGAGTTGGGAGTGCTGTCATTGCAGGCCAGACGATATATCTGGCCGTGGTCACAGAAATAGCTGTTAATAACCACAGACTTGCAGAAGGAAAGTCTTGTAAGAAGGCCAACTGCAATAAGTACAACAGTAATGACAAAGACCCAGAAAGAGGCAATCAAAGACAGCATGAACCTGTGGGTCACTTTCACTTGATAATGCAGTGGGAAGATGATCGCTATCAGTCTGTCATAGGAGAGGGCAACCAGATTAAGAGCCTGCATTGAAAGGCAGGTGAAGCAGAAGAACAGGAATGTCAAGCAGTCATTGTACGGGATGTAGCGATGGTTAAACAGAAAGATGTCAAGAACCTTCGGCACCAGAGCAGAGTTACCAAACAGGTCCACAAACGCTAAATTAAAAACTGCAATATATTTTGGAGCTCTCAGATTATGATCCAAGCATATTACTGCCATCACAATAGTGTTTCCCAGCACTGAAACAATGTAAATGAAAAAGAGAAAGACATAGTAATACTTGATATGAGGTATACCAATAAATCCACTTATTATGAAATATGCAGGACGCATAAAAGTGATGTTTTTTCCAAGAGCTGAGTTGAAAAGGTCCATTGCAAGATCTTTTTTTGCTTTCACGATCTGAAGCACAGTGTTTACTGTAGAGAACAGTACTGTATGTGAGCACTGTGTCTTGTAATGTAGACGGAAATAAGTACTTCTCTCTCACTGGGTTTATGTCATAATGCCCATTTCCAATCCCTTAAGTGTATTGCATCAGAGCAAAACAGTTTCAATCCAATTAATTTCTTTCATTTAAACGGGGGGGTGTGAAGGGATGAGGGTTGAAGGATAGAGGATGAAGGGATGAGGGTTGAGGGTCGACCGGTGTTGGGAAGCAGAAGTGCAAGGCTCTGCCCGTCTCCGTGATGAACAGAGGATCTTGGGGGGAAGCTTGCCAGGCTAGTCAAGAGTTCACAAAATCGCGAATGGGTTTGAACGGGCTTAGATATGAGTTCTGTCGAAAGAGGTAGACAGGTTGAGGTTGACCGGACTGGTTGGTATTGCTGTGTTTTAGGAGATAGATCAGTCTGTTGGAAGAGAGGATGGAGATGTCGGACACTGATGCGTGGCGTGTCGGATCATAGTGTAGGATTGAGGCGGTGAACTCGGAGCAGTGCAGGAAGCCAAAGAATGCCAGAAGGAACATGGATTCAAGAACTTTGTCCGTGCTTGGAGACAGGTATCCTTCGCGGAGGGTTTTGATGCAACGGGCTAGGAGATCCGAAGTGAGGGGGAGACGCTTAGGCGCGGGACGTGGTTCAGCCTTGTGGAGTCCTTTGAGAAGTATGCTGACGTGGGCGTGGGAAAAGGCAGGGTACGGAGCCCCCGAAGTAATTTGATGAAAAAGTTGATTCCGCTGATGTGTGATTTGATTTTAAGGATCGAATGGGCAAATGTGATGAAGCTGGAGGAGGTGAGGACGTCCAGCGATGGGAACAGAAGGCTGTGTGAAGCATGCAAAGCTTTGAAGCAATTCCAGCCGGTTAAATACGAAAAGAGGGTTTGTTGACATTGTTGAGGATGGAGTCTTGCAAAGCAGTGACCAGGTATTCCAGCTGCAGAGTCAGTTGAAGATCGTGGCTGAAAACAGTGGGACCGGAGTTGGAAGGGGGTCGGAATCTAGTGCCAAGAGTTCAAATTTCTGGAGGGAGCGAGAGAGAGAAGCAGCAATTGCATTTTTGTGGCCTGGGATGAGTGATTCTTTTTCCATAAGAAAAAAAAAGGCAATACCAATGCCATAATTAAAGAACACGAGAAAGCCTGGCAGACAATAGCGGACCAGCTTAATGCGTAAGTAGTCCAAAACTGCACACTCCACTGGAACTGTCATAATTAGGCTACAATTAAAGGACTAAAGGAGTTACTTTTCAAGTCCACTAATCAACTGTTGTACACTTTACTTTAAAAGTGGCAAGTAGAGATGCATGTTACTCAGGAAATGTAGAGTATGATTAAGTGCAAACAGTTATCCACAATGTGTGTCATTTAATCTATTTTTCTCATGTTACCTTTTTAGCTATTTTATCTTTCTATCCTTCATACAGAACAAACTTGTCTGGCCATAAAAGGACCTGGCAGCAAGTTAAAATTAAATATAAGAACATTTTGCAGGCTGGTAAGTGACTTTAAAGTAGATAACAGTGAACAAATGTGGTGAATAGATTAGGTGTCTGCTGACATGTTGAATGTCTGTATGATTGTAGCAGTTCAAAAAAAAGCCCATAGAACTGGCACATGGGGCAGCCCACCAAGCCAAGATATGACCCCAGCGGAGGAGCTGGCACTCCATTTAAATAAAGGGAGGCCAGTGATGGAGGGGATCCAGGGAGGGACAGTAACAGACTCTGTCCCAGCCACAGAAACTGTCCGCTTCATACAAGGTACATATTGCAGTACTACTGCACATGGAACACAATCAAATAAATATATTATACTGTCTGACTTTGGATTTCCTTGCAGTATCTGGGAACATGCTTACACTTTTGGAGCCACCAGAAGGTGATCCGGTTAGTACATTGTGTTGAAATCACAGGCTTGGTATGTCCTGTGAAATCTTGATTCAAGTTCTCTCAATACATGTATGTATATGGCAGGGGGAAGGCACATCTGCAGCTGCGGAATGCACTTCTGCAGATGAGGAGACTGTGTCACTGGACTCCAGAAGGCTTGAGGTATGTCAGTTTTATGGAAATATCCTGCTTATTTAGTCCATAAAGGATATGAAGTCAGTGATGTGGTGCTAATAGAAAATATGTGTAACAGGAGTCAGATGCTGCACAGTCTCCTAAGCAGCCTGGTAACATTGTGAGTATTGGCCAAAGTAAATCTACATTATGCACAAATCCTGCTGTGCTAATTGACATTTCTTTTACAGACTTCACAAACTGTCAGAACACTATATGCAAAGCACCTGGAGAGACAGATAGAGCTGGCAGACGTTAAAATCACACTCAAGAAGAGAAAGCTCCAAGAAATGGAGCTGGATCTGGAGATTAAACGCCGGACACTCAGGAAACTGGACCTGGAAATCCAGAAACTAGAAAGAGAAGTGAGTATTTCAGTGCACACAGTAACCATAACTGCAATACAGTGTTTTAATCTTTGTTGCTTTTGCTCTCGCTGTTCCAGGATCCAAGCAACCAAGACAAATGAGGGCTGCCAAATAAAAAAAAAATCAACTAGAAAACATTGTGGTGTCCTCCCTTTTTCATGAATGTAAAGTAGAATTTAAAAGAGAACCACCAATGCTAAACAAAATGCACACACAGCAAAAAGTGACATTTAAGATCTTTTATTAACTAAAGATAGGCTAAATCCAGAAATTAAGTGAAAAAACTTGCAATATATTGCTCCCTGACGAGTCTGCCGTTAATGTTGTCTGGGAAGATGGGAGCATTTTCTCTCTCCTTTCTTAGGCCTGCAATGTTATGCAGTACTGCACATGCAGCAATAACATCACAGGTCCTGTCCGGGGCAACCCTCAGGTGGTGCAGGCACTGAAACCGAGATTTCAGAAGGCCGAAGGTCATCTCGATTCGAGCCCTTGTTTTGTTGTGTGCATGGTTGTTGGCCTGCTGTGATGGGGTTTGGGGGTCTGCAAGGGGAGTCAAGAGGAATGACTCGCAGACGTAACCTTTGTCTCCAAGCAGCACACCAGAGAATTTGCCTGATAATACAAGATATCATTTAGAAAACAACACGGCAGAGTTACACACTCATGATGTCCAAGGTGCTTACAGTACAAATAAAATGTGTGGCTTACCTTGTGAAAGTCCCTCGTAAATTGGACTAGCCCGAAAGACTCTGGAGTCATGCACTGAGCCAGGCAACTTTGCCTCTAAATTTCTGACAAGGCAGTCAGCACCACAGATCATCTGAAATTTTAAGTTGTAACCTATTAAGAAGAATTAATTTATGTTGGTCATAATAACCACAAATCACTCTTACCTGAACATTGATGCTGTTGAAGGATTTCCTGTTAACGTAATCTCCCTCATGTTCTCCTGAGGGGCGTTTGATCCTTATGTGTGTGCAATCCACTGCATCAATGATGTTAGGGAAAGCTGTAACAAAAAATAGTGAGTATCCAACTGTGACTGATCAAATTAGAAACTAATGGTTGCACATTGAAATTGAGGTTACCTGCAATCTTGTAAAACTCCTCCTTGATGTAGAGGGGTCTTCTGTGGCCAGGGAAGGTGATGAATATGTTGCTGAATGACTTCAGCGCCAGACAAACGCGTCTTATTGTGCGGCAAATGGTTCCTTTATTGAGGTTCTCTGCATCCCCAACAGAATAAAGGAAGCTCCTTTGCAAACCATCTCAATGTAACACAGACCATCTGTGGTACAGTGAGAGCATGGCTTCGCGCCGTCTGGTGCTGTATTTTTGGACCCAGCAGCCTACATAAATATCTTAGTCCATCACCTGAGAATCTGTATCTCTCAATGAGATAGTCATCTCCAAAGGCCAATGGGTCTGACCTGTCCCGGAAGACTCTTCCATGCCTAAATGCTCGTCTGAGGATTAGGGCTTCCTCATCTAATACATCCTCCAAAAAAGGGCAAGCCATTATGAAGAGGGAACAGGTGAATGGGAGTTGGACCTATATATACTATATTGCCCTCGTCACAGATTTCATTGAAAACACCTTTGCAACTTCATCAGCTGTGTTTTTTAATCTCAATTACTGCAATAAAACATATTTATGAAACCTCTGACAGCAATTTGACAAGCAGTCTTCATTAGCATAGCAATATTACACTTGGTCTGAGTAATAATACTACCACTTGAATCAATATAAAAAGACTGTTGCAATTACAAACAGCCAACAGATTTAAATGAAATGAGAAATGACTATAAATGTAATATTTTAATGCAGGGTGTTACGGCTACTCCCGTGCAGCCTTGGTTTAGTGCAGGCTATGCCTGTATGTATGTATGTATGTATGTGTGTGTGTGTCCTGTGCCCTGTTTTATTAAGTAGGACGAGGTGGCTGCCAGTACCTGATTGGCCCAGGAGCACCAAGGCGGGGTCACGTCGGCAACGCCGCACAGGGATGTGCAGGGCCGGGATTGGCGGGGCATTTCTTCAGTTCTGCCAATCAGAAGGCCCCACGAGCAGCATCCAGGTTATTTAAACGGGGGAGCGCCGCACCATCGGGAGGCCTGTGTTTTGTTCTTTGTGTGTTGTGAGCTCGCCTCGATCTGAATTAAGAAAAACTTGTTTGGAAATTGTGGAGGTTGGTGGTGTGTTTGTTGGGACTGGGCTAGGGTTAGATTTTGTTGATTTACTGATTTCACCCATAGGATTGCTCTTGTTAGATACACTAGTTTAGGGGTGCTGTTCCCTGACGTGTTTTTTGTTATTACTAAAAAAGTAGTTTAGATAGTGAGGTTTTTTTTGGTTTCTCGTTTGGTTTAACTTAGATGATAATAGTATAGGCTCTGTTTAGAGTTCTCTTTTGGTTATATTTATTTATTTTGAACAGCACTCACTCACCCTTTGTTCCCTTTTGCCTCACCTCTTTTGTTAAGAAGCAATTTGAACTTTCATTTAATAAAAACCTTTGTTTCTTAACCACTACATCTGGGTTTTATGTTACTTCTCATACCCCTTTGGGTTTGGTCGTAACACAGGGTAATTAAAATTATGCAACATAATTAGAAAGACCATGGACGTGCTGTAAAACACATTAATTCCTCACAGGATTGATGGTGGAAATACAGGTGAATCACTAGGATTAATCTTAGCCTGGCTGTTAGCCTGGTCTGGAGCAGGCTAGCTGCAGAGAATAAATCACCATAGTAACTTGGCCGGGTTAAGTTTGAGCTGCTTTCATGCAACCGACTTGAGGCTAAATTCAGCCAGGATAACCAACATATCCCGGCTTAATCCCTTATCTTGGTTTTGTGCAATATGGCATGTCCAAAGTCTGGCCCGGGGGCCAATCACAGGTCAGATGTCATGCGGCCCAAAGCTTCATTTTTATAACATATTATTTATGGCCTGCCAGGATTGTCAGATTTGGCTTTTTTGGTTGACATAACGAAGAATTTGAATGCACTAAAAGTTAACTTCTAAGGACTAACTGCTGGTGTTATGTACCTGTAGATGTGACACAAAATATTACTTTCTGAATGATTTTGTGAAGAGTGATAAGTTTTAAACTTAAATGTAAAACAGACTTTGCATTACTCATAATAAGTCATGTTTAAAATGAACATGAGGTTCAGATTTGTATACAAGTTGCTTTCTGTTATCTGACTTCAGATGTGAAAGAAAGACACAATTGGTTTTTAGATTTGTTCACGGCTGATTGGCTTAGATTTGGTTACATTGCCATTTTTTTAAAAAAAGATAATTGTGACAATGAAAATAAAATTGTTACAGAACAGTGCATTTGTATGTAACTTTTATTATTTTTTTCATTTTTTAAATGTTAGTATTGGCCCCCGGGCATCTTCACATTGTCAGATCTGGCCCTCTTTAAAAGAGGTTTGGAAACCCCTGCCTTAGACCATACGTGGCCCCAAAGAATAGCTGCAATGATGACAGGGTACATTTTGTGCCATTCGGCTGAGAACCATCTGCTGCTGTCGTGGCTGCCAAAGCCTGCAGAGGCTTTGTGATGTGGTCGTTGTAGAACAAGGAGATGCCGTTCCAAGAAGAAAGGAAGTGGTGCCACAGTTTTAGCTCCATCTTGCAAGCTTCATCCAGCGTGACGTGGTCATGGAGATTTGGGGTGGACGTGGCTATCATCAGGAGGTGTGAAAGGAAGGATCAACTACAAGGGATGCTTGTAGTGAGATGGAGTGGAGGGTGATGCCGAGAAATTCCAAGGAGGTGTATAATAATAATAATAATAATAAATTTTATTTAGAAGCGCCTTTCATGCCACTCAAGGACACTTTACAGAAAGTATCAGTTAAAATCATCAAAAAACAACATCAAAACACCAGTAACATGAAATAAACAACATTCAAGCATAAAAAATGAATAAATAATAAAAGCAAATGAATAAAATTGTGCAGAATGAGGGAGTGTTAGAGTTAGGGGTGGTGGAGTGGGCAAGCAATTTTAAACAGGTGGGTTTTGAGTTTAGTTTTGAAAAGAGGGAGAGAGTCGGTATTACGGATGTCAGGTGGTAAAGAGTTCCAGAGCCGGGGAGCAGAGCAGCTGAAGGCTCTGCTCCCCATGGTGCTAAGGTGAGCAGGGGGCATAGTGAGGTGGAAAGAGGAAGAGGATCTGAGGGAGCGAGCTGGAGTGGCAATGTGGAGGAGGTCAGATAGGTAAGGAGGGGCGAGGTTGTGGAGAGCTTTGAAAGTATACAGAAGGATTTTGAATTGGATTCTTAGTGTGACCGGGAGCCAGTGAAGTTGCTGTAGGATGGGGGTGATATGGTGGGAAGAAGGGGTTTTGGTGATGACACGTGCAACAGAATTTTGAACCAGTTGAAGCTTATGGAGAGACTTGTGGGGGAGACCGAAGAGGAGAGAGTTACAATAATCTAGACGGGAGGTGACAAGACTATGGACAAGGATGGAGGTGGTGTTGGGAGTGAGGGAGGGACGGAGTCGGTTGATATTTCGTAGGTGGAAGTAGGAAGACCGAGTGATGTTATTGATATGAGATTGGAATGATAAAGTGCTGTCAAGGATGACACCTAGACTCTTAACCTGAGGGGAGGGGGAGACTGAGGAGCTGTCGATTAGAACCAGATAACCAGAGATACTTACATAAACCATGCTTGGTCGGATTATGGGGACAGGCGGCTCTAGCGTGGGCTCTGCCATAGAAGGAGGAGGTGTGGAGGAAATGGCAGCTGGACACATTGCATCCCAGGTCATTGAAATTGTTGCATACCATCCTGCCCCCCTGGTTGAGGATGGGTCTTCCTCTCATATCTACTCCTTTGGGGAGAGGACTGAGGGTGGTTGGCTGTATGGTGGCTGGTTTAGGGGTGATAGACAGTGGGGGGGGGCTGCAGGGGGTAGACTGCAGAAAACTTCTGGGTTTCGTTTGTGTGGGGCTGAGGTGCGGGGCAGAGGTGTGGTGAGGATGCATGTGGTGGCTGGGTGGGACGGTGCGCCACACAGTTCACAGTTCAGGGATGAGCGTTCTGCAAAGATGTGACGGTACAGCTCTGGATCTAGAGCGCCCCACTATGTACCCTGGTACACTGCTGTAGGCATCTGGCAGCTTGGGAAGTGAACAGTATGTGGCAGGTGTAAAACCTGTTGCCACCGAACCGCAAGGACAGGTCGATGATGAGGGACAGGTAATTGTCTTTGACCTGTGGTCGGGGGAAGGCTGAGCAGATGATATCGCTGTACAGGTAAAATGATAAGGTGAGTTCTGCAACTGTGAGCTCTTTGGGGTGGGTGGTGAATGGTTGTTTGAGTTCGATGGGGCCGAAAGATGCTTGCAGTTCCCTGGGGATGTGGGGGTTGCATGTGGATGGATGAATGAGTTGAGTAAGGTCAACGTAGTTACCGTTTAGAAGCCACAACTGGGCGTGTTGGAGGTAATGCGGTGGCTAGAGTGAAATTAGGGGTACGGGAAGGGAGGGGGAAAGGAAGGAACAGGAGGAAACTGAGTGTTTTGGCTGAACGTGCCGCTGTAGATCACTGTCGAGGGTGCAGTCCGGGAGGTAACTGTGACTTGGATGGGGGCTGGAGTGGAGCTGTGTTGGGAGTCCATGAGAAATTGAAGAAGTCTCACTTTAGTGTCGGTATGGTGGAAGAGGATGTTTCGTTGGGTGAGGGACTGTTTGAGGCAGGCAACTGTCCAGTTGGATATGTTTGTGGCTGAAGGATGGTCAGAGTGTTGGCGGGGGAAAATTTGGGTCGCGGCAATTTCGCCAATTGCCGGAGCGTCTGGACCTAAGCACACACTACAGTCAGAGCTCTTCTCTTCTCCTCTCCTTTTTCTAGTCCGAGTGAGGTCCTGCAGCTCCTCATAGTCCTTCTCATAGTGGTCTTTGTGAAGAAAAAAAGACACAAATTAACTGCTAAGAACTTGAGAAGAATTTAACATGAAGCTACCAGGAACCCATTAACCTCCAGTGCTGCCATATTCCATAAATGCAACCTACCTGGAGTGTCCAAAAGAACACTTGTTTAGTAGAAGTTTAGTTTAGTAAAGTGTTGCGTGCTCAGAGACATGGCCCAGGTAAGGAAGGCTGAAACACGACCACCACTGAACAAGTAAGTCCATAAGTTAAAACGTCAAGACTGGGCCAAGAGATATCTGAAGACAGATTTTTCAAAGATTTTATGAACAGATGGAATGAGAGTGACTCTTGATGGACCAGATGGATGGGCCATGGCTGGATTACAGAGCAAGGTGATCCAGCACAGTGAGGCACAGAGCTTCACTTGGATTCAGACGCCAGCAAGATGGAGATCTGCTGTTATTAACAATGAGCTAGTTGGACCTAATGACAGTTTTTAGAAGATACTTTCTTTAAGCAGTGGAACAGGGAAAAGTCTACATCATTCAAGAAGACCAATACTTTTATGCAGGACAATGCTGCATTACATGCTTCCAAGTATTCCACTGCATGGGTAGCCAGCAAAGACCTTAAAGATGACAAAATAATGACATGGCCCCCTTCCTCACCTTATCCAGACCCTATTGAGAACTTGTAGGCAACAGACTCCATGAACGGAAGGCAAATTTCCCTTCCACTTGGCCTAAAAATCCACCTGCAAGGGCAAGCATTAATGTTGAGCCCTAACAACTTTCTTCAACTTACAGGAGAGAGTGAATATTTAAGGCTTAATTTACAATAATTCAATGTTCCCTTACTTGTCGTTTGTGTACTGACCAAAAAGATAAGATCCTGCTCAGAACCTGCTTTTGATATGTGTATTAAGAGTATTTCAGAATGTACTCAATGCCAGCAGGAAATAGACTCTTCATGCATCTAATCATGCTGATTTTTATAAAATAAATAGTATATGTCAGGAAAACTTTTGCTGCTCTTTACTTAAGTTCTGATTGTTTGCTTCTTGCAGTAAGAAGTTCACAACTGAACTATCCGTTATTCCCTTGCTGAATGCTGGAACATCTCTACCTAATGAGGCTGTTAATGAGTTGTTTGTCGACATTGCTCTTACAGGATGATGACATCCAGCACCAAGGTAAACATTTTGTTCCAAACTGCAGGGGACAGTCAAGAGAGAGGGATGGGTTATGTTAGGTCAGTTGGGAGACAGAAGAAGTTACAAGAAGTTACATTGCTTCATGCAGTTAGAAACTTTTCATGACTTGGGTTACATAATTCATGTGTTATGTCGGTTGAGTTACTGTATAACCAGTTTGTAAAAATAATTATAAGAGGACAGCTCTGCATTAAATCTGCAACTAAATTCTGTCAATGAACTGGGGTTGTACACAATTATTGGAATCAAAATTATTTGTGAGTTTGCAAGGTTCACACAGGAGGAAGGTTTATTCTGGAGGTTTATTTTTTATTTTATTGACTGTTCATTGACTATGGAGCAGGATGATACTGAAACAAAATATTAAATGATTGCATAGTTTAAGTGTTTTCATTCAAATTCTTGTTGTCATGATGGTATTAAATGTTTCTAAACTAATTTATTGAACTATATATATTTCAGAGATTCCTCTGCATAGCACTCAAGGGAGCTGGCATAACACCAGTGGTCCTTGTACCACAGTTTGAGAACCAGTGATTTTGGGAAATATACTGCAGCACATGACCCTGTAAAACTACAAATAGATGTTTTTACATTTTGGCTTTTGTATTAATTAAACAAGTGTGATATAACATTCATTTATAAGGTGCTGATAGGCATTCTTATTTATTTATTTATTTGTTTATTTATTTATTTATTTTTGGCATCTTTGAACAGCCAGAATAGCGCTTTGGGTCCCTCTGTTTACAGTAGCCTACTTTACATAAGTACAGACATGAGTGCTATTAATCTTTTATATTGCTAAAAAACTAGAACTACTCTGTTAAGTTGAGTGCACTTGCATGAAGACTTTGTGACCTTGCTTTGTTGTCATACACTTCAGGATTACATCATTCCTTGGACTTTGTTTTCCAACTTCATTTCAAGATGAACAACATCAGCAGGTCTCATTAGAGACCTAATTTACGAGCAGAGCATTTCAAATGAGCAGGTAGACTGATTTGCTTTACACATGATACAAAAACATTTATGAGGTCAAAAAAAAACAAGGCTTTTTATGTATTTACTTTTTTTAGGGGCAAAATTCTATATTGATCTTAATAATCGATAAAAACAGTACATGAGAAGTTTTAATTGAACCAGTTAAGTAGAGATGTTCCCATACCATTTTTTCCCTCCCGATACCGATTCCAATACTCGTGCTGTGGGTATCGAGTACCGATCCGATACCAGTATGTTATAAAAAAAAATATCATACTACGCCTGCATGACTGTGATATGATTATCATTGTGGTAAGGACTGGCTCAGGTTAAACCCTTTGTAAAACATGAATAAATAGAGCAAATTCAAGCCATTTATTTTTAAATAGAACAGTATAAAAAACAGTAGTGCAAATGCAATTTGACTAAATAAATCTAGGAATAATTATTTTTTTTAAAAATTAAAGTGCAGCCACAATATTTTTGCATGTCGCAGTCTTACTGGTGGGAGCATCATCTAGCGTGAAATACACACCGCCGACATGATATGCTAGCGCTAGTTAGCTTAGCTTAGCTAACTAGCGCTCTGACACACGTGTGTGTCTGTTGTGTCTGTGTCACGTGATCAACTCTTCCTCATCCCTCTTAAACAGCAGGCTGCAGGTTGCAGCACAGCACCACTGTTTTAAGAGCGGCGAAGAAGAACTGTGCCAGAGCTTAATGGAGCTAACCAGTAAATAGATTACTAATTTAATAAATTACGTGGTATCGGATCGGTTCCTGGACTAGTAGTCGCCGATACCAATGCCAGCATTTTCGGCAGTATCGGAGCAATTTCTGATACTGGTATCGGAATCGGAACAACTCTACAGTTAAGCACCTTAAAAAAATCTCATGGTGCAGTTGGTGATTGCAACCCTTCACCTCACCCTCTCGTTCCGTCATGAAGGAGAAACTACAGTGGCCATGAAAGGTGCATGTGCCCATCTAGAGCCAGTGTTCAGTTTATCTGTTCTGAGCTACAGTGGCCCAACAAGGTGGTAGAAGAGGCATGTAGGTAAAAAAGGTTAGTTCTAATGTAATGAAAACGTAAGGATTCTCATTTTCAGGTGATTATACACTAATGAAAATAGTTCTGAATATAATATTCAATTCCTGCCATATTCTGTAAATAGAGCCATCTAAATCTGACACACTGGACCTTTAAATGAAAACTGGAAACCAAAAAACTGCAAGAGGGAGATGGACAACCTCCAACTCCAGTCTTAGAGAAAGCACATTCTAAATTCCTGGGAGACACACATTAATAATTCTTAGCAATTTAATTTGGCTCTGTGTGCTGTGTCAAAAACAATATCAGAACCGACTCATGGGACTAATAAAGCTCTAGGGCCGCAAGATCTTCAAACTCAAACTATTTGAGTATTGACCGTAGGGATTTACTATTAAGGTATTGTTGCCAAACTAATGAAATGACCTCCCTAGTGTCAGTGTTTGAATTCTCCCACGGAGAGAGATCTTCTGTGAAAATAAATAATAAAGAGAATAAAATGAGGGGATGCGTCCACTGCCTCAGGTCTGCAGGGAACAGTTCATTACACCATTCTACGTTCTGCCCTCCCCAAAAAACGCTCACAAATTAGCCTCCTGGGGGAATGAACCACTTGTTAATCTGGCAACATTATGAGGTTTTTTATTATCTCCAAGAGAATCGTAACATATTCTAACACACAGTAGGGTGATAACTTTTAACTGTAACTGTTTTTTGTCTTCATCATCATCAACTGATTGCTTCTTCTACAGAGATGTCAGAAAACTAGTGATAAAGGAAAGTTCCAAATGCACACTCCCCAAGTGGTAATATTACTAGTAGTTGCAACCACAGTAATAATACCAGTAGTACTAGAAAAACTAGTCATGTTGTCATAGTCATGGTAGTATTATTAGCTAAATACACACACACACACACACACACTAAGCAGTGATGGTGGTAGTAGTGGTATTAAGTGTTATTAGCACATGGCATTTCCTTTATATGCAACCCCACATGTTTAAATCTACGTTTCATGACTACTTCTACTGCAACTTTACACCATCTTTACGCTTTCTTTATCTGTTTTCAAGTAAGAAGGCCACAAACAATCATCATGGATTGCACAGTCAACTTACTTACTTACTTTCCTCCATTGCAAACAACAAGTGTATCAACCCTCCTGCAGGCTGACCCAGGGGAATCCCACCACAAGCCCCTGTATGTTCACATCTGCCCTCAGGAGAGACCTGATCTGTTTTTTACTCGTACCAGACTGCTTCCTGGAGGACAACACTCTTGTTTACACCTGTTATGACCAAACCGACTAATTGATCCTGAGAGAGTTCAGTCCCTCCTGCACATGAACACACAGACGCAAATATTTGTCACAGAAGTAGTGCAGTTTATTGTTGTTCAAGAGCTTTTGTTTTTGAATTTGAAATAATATGACAACTCGTGTCCTTGGTTGCAAGGAATTACTTATTATAACTTCTAGAGGTTAATTAAATGGGTGACATTGTGACTTAGTGTTTAACAGTTACACAAAGGCCTTGTTGCACAGGGCCCTCAAGAATGTGTGTTAATGGACATCAATTCATTTTTAAAACTACAAAATTAAGATAAAAAAGAAAGTTTTTATATCAAATGTTGGCATGCTTGTGCCATTTTCATATCTTTTTCACACCCAGTTGTATTTACACAAAAACTTCTTAATAAATAATTAATAAAGAAATGTACCCACAGGAAAAAGAGAATGGAGAAAAATATGGAGCTGTAGATGGCTGGGAAAATTAGGCCAATATGGTCTCTGATCTGCAGTTAACTTTTACAATGCTGTCTCAGTCAACACTACTTCACATCTTCTGTAACAACAGCCATGGGGCAGAACTTCTTAAGCTAGCAAAAAATTCTGACATGCCAGAAATTCATACGATTGGCCTATAACCACATTATTGACCCTTCAGGCATCTACTCAGGCACCTCAACCATCCTCAAACTGAATGTCAAACTGATCTGCCAGGCAGATGGCAGAAATCCGCATGTGTATTCTTGGTGAAAGTCATCTGCTGGTGAGATACAAACATATGTTAACTTTAAAAATATTCTGAACATCCACCTGAAATTTAAAATCCCCAAGAATCTAAAAGTTGTTTCAAAGCTGAAGTAGGCTTGTGGATGTACGAAATGGGGGACAAAGTCCATGCATTATCTTGTTCTTCAGTTTCTTCTGTGTGTTGGTCTGACTCACATAGGCCTAAACAATTAAAACAATTAAAAGTATAGACAAAATAAGTCCAAAGTGATCTCTTAAAAATTCTACATCAATAAAGTGAACTAAATTCTGACAACAAGGGGGCAAAATATTTTCTGCTACAGAGAACAGCGAGTGATAAAAACAAGATAAAAGAGGCTAAAACAGTGTGCAAGCTGCACAGAGTTGAGTGTTAATTTTCGATGGCTGCAATGCCATCACCCTCTGTCTGTCGCTTATATCTGAAACCACTACATCTTTTTATGTATATATATATATATATATATATACACATATATATACAGACACACACACACATTAGTATGGATCATTATAGATTATTATAGACAAATACAAACGTTTTGTGTCCACATACGCCCTACAGGAGTCACTATGGAATAAAATGATCATAATTGTCACTTAAGTAAGTGTGGTACTGAGGGGGAAATTAATTCATATGGACACATATGCAGTGCCATATTTGATCAAAAAAGGTTAAGTCGGGGTGTCGTTTAGCTCAGTTGGTAGAGCATCCGCCCCATGTGCAAAGGCTCAGTCCTTGCCGCCGCGGCCCAGGGTTCAAATCCGACCTGTGGCTCTTTCCCGCATGTCAATCCCCATCTCTCTCTCCCCACATTCCTGTCATTCTTCAAGCTGTCTCTGTCAAATAGAGCTCAAAAAAGGCCAAAAAAATATCTAAAAAAAAAAAAAAAGGTTAAGTCTGGGGCATCTGCACCTTGTTTGTAGATACGTGATCATTTGTAGATCACCTCTCATCCAAGAAGCTTCATTTAGTTCAGTTCAATACCATATTTGATATGTGCACATCTGAGAAGCTGGACCTAGTTTCAAACGGATGCAAATGATTAGTTCATTATCCAAATTGTTGCATATTATTTTTCCATTGATTGACTAATTGTTTAAATCAACTAATTGTTTCAGCCCCAGTCACATATAAAAATACATTAAATCAAACTGAAACATTTCTAGACGTGGTCTAATGATGTCTGGACAGAGAAAATGTTAAATTACACACACACTTGAAGCTGGGTTATAAGCAGTCTTCAAAGTCACCATTCTAACCAAACATGTTACACTGTGATGTTCCTGTTTCTAATAACAATTTTGAGTTGGTTTTGTGTTTCTTCTTTTATTTTGTAGTTCTCCCCTGTCTGTGTCTTGCATTTCTACTTCCTGCCTTGTTTTCCCGCCTGGTTTTGATTATGTGCCTGTCCCTGATTTGTTTCACGTCATCCACCACGTCTGTCCGTTATGTGCAGAAATACTCTGCTAAAAAGCAGAGATGGTTTAAGAGTCCTGCATTTGAAATTTTTACTTTGGCCTTAATACACATAGTAGTATATTCAACCTGCAGAATGAAAAATAGAAACATAAATATTCTAGTTATTAATCTATTATATTAATAATCATAATTATTGATGCATTAATGTGTACATCACTTTAATGTTGCAGCTGGGGCTAATTTTGACTTAATTTATGTACTTTCCTGCCAAGGACCAACAAATTCTCATCTTTTATTAATCTATAATAACACATAATTTATCGTTAATTATATTTTGTATTATTAAGCTGAATTCGAGTAACTAAACGTGTCAGAAATATGTTGTGGAGTACAATATGTTTCTCTGTAATGTATTTGAGCAATATAAATGAGCAGGAAATGGAAATACTCAAGTACCTCAAAATTGTACTTCAGTACAGTATTTGAGTAAATGTACTAAAGTAGTAGAGTTACTTTGTGCAGTATTCAGTATGTAACGCCTGCTCTGTGTATATCTTTGTTACTAAAATATTTCCACTCCCCGTCTGTTGCACTTAAAGTGAAACAATATCTCAGATGATGAAGATGATGTTCTTTACAGTTTGAATGTTAATCATTTTCAGTTTATAGTTCATGGGAATTATGATGAAAACAGCACCAATATGTCTATTATGACATGACGTTAGCCAGTAGAAAATCATTAGGATTCAGTTTTTGAATTAAAATGCTAAATGAATTGCTGATGAATTGTTATGGTAAGATTACTTGGACAACCTGCGTGTGCTACTTTTTGTCTCTTGTGGGTTGAAGTTTAAACATACTTTTCACTTCCTGCGTGTCACAAAATCTTTATAAAACTGGCAGGCTGCTGCTCATGTTTGTCACATCGTCAAAGCTGTGTGGTGAGGTAAGCACTGTTAGACATCTCAAACTATCTCTGAACTTACATTTCAAACACAATCCCTCTCAATCACGTGCTGTACTGGTTGTATTATTAACGCTGCCTTCAGTATGTTTCAGGTGGATGATAACTACACACGTGTGTCAGAGTTTGTTATTGTGGGCTTCCCGAGTCTCCAGCCAGAGCATTTTGACCTGGTGGCGTGGTTCTTCTTCTTCCTCTATGTGACCACGTTGGTGGGCAACCTCCTGCTGGTGGTGCTGTTTGCTTTGGAGCAGAATCTCCAGAAGCCCATGTACATTGTCATGGTCAGCTTGGCCCTCTCAGATATTGGTCAGTACGTTAATGATTGTGTTGAACTGCCATACATCTTGTGTATTAGGTGTTATGCAGCTTTCATGAAAAAAATGTACTCCGAACAGTCATCACTGGCTGTACTGGATTGAGAAATGTCGAGACTTGATCAGGAAATATGAGTGTAAATAACTGACAGTGCAAGTTTCTGCTGAAAGAAATCAACAAAACAAATCAACTGAAAGGATATAAAGCTGTGAACAGTTTACTGAACAGTGTGAATATGTCTGTCCTTTAGTTTAAATTCATCTTTTTAAATGTGACATCATGAAAAAAAATGTGATCTTGACATTTTTGAAAAATCATCTTTAACCATGAAATAGTTTATTAAGAAAAACACAACAATTGTCACACATGATCTGCTTTGCTTTGCCTTCTCATCTTACAGGGCATGTACAATATGTGAAACAATTTGTTTATGTATTTATTATTGTGACTTTGGTGTGTGATTTCATTGTCTGTTTGATTGCAGCTGTGTCTCCATTGCCCATTGATTTTTTTCAGTGAAGTTTCTTATCCCATAGGCTTTACCACAGTGGCTTTACCCAAATTAATTGCTCGCTACTGGTGGAATGATGGGAGTCTTGGCTTTCAAACTTGCCTCTTCCAAAAGCACATGATCCACTATTTTGGCGCCTTGAATTCCCTGATTTTACTGACAATGGCCCTGGACCGATATCTGGCCATCTGTTTTCCTCTCAGGTGAAGAAAAGTTTGATTGTTCTCACCTCTAAGCCCTCGAGTAAGACTGAAAACACTTCTCCTATCCGTCATTCTTTCTCCCTCTCTTTTTCTTCTCAGATACCCAATGGTGATGACAAACCAAAATATGTTAGGCCTCACACTCTTCTGCTGGGTGGTGGCACACATCTTCACGGGCATTAGCACCGTCCACTTCACCATGATGCCATTTTGTGGGCCCAACCAAATCATACACGCTTTCTGTGACACCATGTCTCTTATGGCTCTAGCATGCGGGGACACTAGCAAGCAATTCCGCGATGCCTTTTCTGCAGCGATGTTTATTCTGTACGTTCCTTTAGCCTTGATTGTCATCTCTTACATTTGCATCATTATCTCAGCATTGCACATGGCCACTGGACAGGTGAGGTTCAATCCTTAGATTATACTATTATCCTAAAATACTTCCAGAATTAAAATTACATACTGAGGTTTTTTGATGTGGGGTTGTATGAAGTACTTATGCACAGTCACTGTGTTACCTGCAGTAGACAGCGGTCAGCTCCCCGTAACAGATGGTGTAACACATTATAATTATGATTGGCTGTACGTTGGAACAAAGATGAGAAAGATTACTTCCATCATCAGCTCTGGAAAAAAAATTGTTTCATTCAGAATGTTATTGAAGCCTTTTTAAAAACTTTTTAACATCTTCTCAACGCAGTCTGATGAGGTAAGATTAAATATGGTGAGTTATATCACATCTGTGTGAAACATACATGGATATATGTAGCAACAATCATAATTATCATGCAAAAAAAGTAAGTAAGGTATTGTACATAATGTTTTACAAAGCTGATGAAGTTAGTGAGCCATCTCATTTCCTTAACCCTTTATCGGGCAAGGAACCATATATGGTCACTTCCATGGGCTTTTAAAATGGTGCCCCATGTCTCTCAATGAAGGAGCAGAATCACATGACTTTCTCCAGCCAATCAGCAAATGTCAGGCTACGTCACAGGTAGCGTTTTGAAATAAGTGTCATAAGTTCTGTTAGACATATGTCTGATTGTTGACAGCGAGTGACCGTATATGGTAACTTCTTTGACTTTGATTTGCAGCCTAAAACTGAAACTTCAAAACTGAAAAGTCAAAAAAGAAAAGATATCTCCATCTATATCTACCAATAAAACTCCAGGTATTTCAATGAATGTCCTTTAACGGGTTAATTGCAAATTGCACCCAGAAGGCGTTAAATCTTGTCTTAATAATTAACAGTTTTCCAGCAGAGCTGTCAAAGGCTAATGAGGTTGATGTGTTTAGGTATCTGTAAATGTGGAACACTGAGTGTCAGCCGAAAAACTGTTTTGCTTAGTGAGTGTATTCTCACTGCTTTGACAGTTTCTCAGCTGAGTGTCAGCCAAAAAACTGTTTTGCTTAGTGAGTGTATTCTCACTGCTTTACGTTTATGTCAAATGTAATACATGCAGATATGACAGCAAGTTCTATGGTTGAGACTATGTAGCACCTAGGGAAAAGAATTTTCTGTTACTGTTATTTTATTTTTCATGCCTTCTTTTAACCCTGAGCTGCTGTTCTCCTCAGGGCAGAATGAAGACCTTCTCCACCTGTGCCACCCAGGGCTGCATCATTTCTATCTACTACTTACCACGTTTCTTTGTCTACTCTACACCTTACTTTCCTAACTTGACAATGACCCCAGACAAGCGTATAGCCACCACCCTCTTCTACAGTCTGTTCCCTCCACTGATCAACCCGTTCATCTACTGTCTCAGAACCAAGGAGATCAAGCAAATTTTAACACGCTGGGTCCAGAGACGAAAGAGCGTTATGCCTACGAAGCATGGCCAAATTGTGGCTGTCACCAAGTCACACTGACAAGAGCCTTAAAGGTGCAGTTTGTAGGATTTAGTGGCATCTAGTTGTGAAGTTGCAGATTGCAACCAACTGAATAATGCTGGTCTCACCCTCCCATTCCAAGCATGTATACTACAGTGTAGCAGGTAAACTACAGTGGCCGTGAAACTCATGAAAAACAGAAAAAGTCTTATCTAGAGTCCATTTGTCCACTCTGGGTTTGTAGAAACATGGCGGTTCAACATGGTAGACTCCTCTGTAGATATAAAAGGCTCATTCTATAGTAATAAAAACATAATGATTCTTATTTTCAGGTTAGCATACACAAATGAAAACATAGTTATGGTTATCATATTCCATTTCTGCCAGTAGGTCCCCTTAA
The DNA here is from genome assembly GCA_033000465.1 of Sciaenops ocellatus. NCBI lineage: Eukaryota > Metazoa > Chordata > Actinopteri > Sciaenidae > Sciaenops > Sciaenops ocellatus. Next base: position 3,189,172 of record CP136870.1, read on the forward strand.
AGGTCCACTTTGTAGGATTTAGTGGCACCTAGCAGTGAAGTTGCAGATTGCAACCAAATCAATACTCTCCCACGCCTCACCCTCTCCTTCCAAGCATGTGAGAAAAACTAAGCAAAAGTCCATATCTAGATCAGGGTTTTGGCTTGTCTATTCTAGGGTACTGTAGAAAAATGGTGGTTCACCATGAAAGAGTTCTCACTGTAGATACAAAGGGCTCATTGTGAGACAACGAAAACTCAATTCTTATTTTCAGGTGATTATACATACTAATAAATATTATATTCCATTCCTGCTAATAAATACTCCTAAATCTTACACACTGGACCTTTAATAAATGCTTGAATGTTAATTTATGAATCTATATAGTAATATACATTGAAAGAGGTTCTACAGCTGACAAAAATACGTTGTATTAGTGGGGAAATCAAGGCATAAGTCTGTGCCCTCCTAAATAATATTTCCTTTCTTTTGTCCTGCTTTAACTCTGTCTGTATGTGTACCAATGGTGCTTTAATTTAATAGAAAGCCTTTCTGCATTTACTTGTGTCAGTTTCTTGTGTTTAAAATGTAATCAAATGTCATAACAAAAACAACATAAGTCATATAGTTGCAAACTAACTGTTACGGTGTGCAATATACGAAGACAAACCTGTAAGTTTGAGAGTTTTGCGACTAACATTGACATAGTCTGAAGCATCGAATTGCATATAGTGTAATTTGGAGCAAAATAGGGCAGCTGTGGGACATACTGTAATGTAAGAGACAGATGATGTTTCCATCCTCTTGTAAAACAAAACACATGCAGAGAGAACCTGAGGACATATCAGATACTGTCACATCTGTGCAAGTAAGGTAACTCAGGAGGAGAGGCCCAAATGCAGATGCTACGGGAGGCAGAGTTGTGCAGCCTAAAAATGGTGAGTGGTGAGACAGGCAAGTGTCAAAAAAGTCCATATAAAAAGGTCAGAAAAGCAAAGATCTAAAACCACATGGGCAAAACAGGGCTGAATGCCTGACACTGAGTAAATACACAAGTGAAGGCAGGATAAGAAGACACAGGTGAAATAAATCAGGGTGGAACAGACAATTAAAACTGGTAGGAAATGTAACAATGGCAGCAAGTAAAGTTACAGACATGAGGAGAGGGGAATTGCAAAATAAAACAAGAAACACTGAACATGAAACCCAAAACCATGATGCTCCAGATCCACTCTGTGAAAAGCAACAACAGAAGGTAGATTTATAATGAGAAAGAATGAGAAAAAAGAATGTGAAAAAAAGAACGAGAAAAGCATGAGAAAGAAAAACAAAACTTTTAGGGGGAAAGAGGTGTACCATATAGTATTGGTTTAATGGTTTATTGAGATTAAAATGAACAGAGATATCACAACTGTCGCCACTTTTGGCAGTAGAAAGGGGTCATCATGCCCTGCACAGCTTTGTGCACAACAAACTGTGATGCACTGTGTGTTCTGACACCTTTCTATCAGAATCAGCAGTAACTTTTTCTGTAATTTGAGCTACTAATATCACATATATATAACATATATTCAATAGGGGGCATCACTGTGGCGCAGTGGTCACCTCACAGCAAGAAGGTCCCTGGTTTGAACCTCGGCTGGGGCCTTTCTGTGTGGAGTTTGCATGTTCTCCCCGTGTCTGTGCGGGTTCTCTCCGGGTACTCCGGCTTCCTCCCACAGTCCAAAGACGTGACCTTAACAGGTTATTTGGTTACTCTAAATTGTCCGTATATGTGAACGGTTCTTTGTCTCTACGTGCCCTATGATGAGCTGGCAACTTGTCCACAGTGATAGCTGGCTCTGTGTTATCCAAAGCACCTTCCACTGTTTGCACCAGTTGGAATGTTGCTATACAGGTCTTTTGCCACAAGATGGCAGCATCCTCAAACCTCACTGCAGTCTGTTCTGGATCTCACACAAACACACACACACACACACACATACACAAAGCAAAGAAAAAATCACGTCCTGCAATGACATTTGACTAATGTTCAGTGGATGTTACACTATAATTATATTTTTGCCTATATAGTCCATCCAAACATGAGTAATGAATGTGTGAGTGTAGCTTTATGAAAGGGGTTCCCCGTTACATACCCACCCTGTCAGTCCTTTTAATTTTACACCCTGCTGTTGGAGTCAGACATGTGAAATCATATCAGTTTTATTTATGTTTACAGTTGTGCCTTAAATGTCAGTGTTGTAAATATCACATATATTTAAAAAGTACTGCAAAATGTTTACTCATGCAGACTCACACTACCTTTGAAAGAATAATTTGTGTGTATAAAGAGAGTGCTGTTTTGTTCAGAGGCCAGACAGCAGCAATACTGACTAGTTTAATGTCACACAAACAGAATGAGCCGTCTTATACTGTAACCACAATCTTTTCTGTCTGCACACAGACTCTTTCTATGTGTGTGTGTGTGTACTGTATAAATAAGGGAAGAATAGTTGTATTCATGTTGAATATCTGGCCCACATTATAGTCACTGTGCGGACACAGCATGACTGCAAGGAGGAGGGATGAAAACAGGGAGGAGAGGAAAAAACTACACTGAAGGCAACAGAGGTGCAGTCATCATCCTTTAATAAAATAAATTCTTAGCCAATCAGAACTCGCTGTCATACTGCGCTGCCATGTCACAAACTTGATGTGATATTCAAAGCTGAGCTGGACTTTATGCTGCACACTGTTTTTCTTGCTGCACTTTGGTGTGCTGACTGTTGTGCAAACTGGACAAGTGACTTCACAGCATCACATGGTTATCCCAGAGAAATGATGCAATTTCATTAGAGTTTTTCCCACATTAAGACTTCATTAGTTTGAATGTTAAAGGTGCAGTGTGTAAAAATAAGAATATTTTTACTTTTGTTACTTTAAAATGAGCCTTTTATATCTACAGTGGGAGCAGGTCCTCTTTCACAGAGACCTCCATGTTAAAACACTGTGTTTCTACAGTAGCCCAGAACAGACAAATCAAATACTGACTATAGACAGGGCCTTTCAAGTGTTGTATTCCTTTACAGTAGGAAGGCAGAGGTGATGTGAGGTGATTGCAATGCAGCAATGCCCTTTAAAGGTCCAGTGTGTAGAATTTTCTTGCATCTAGTGGTGTAATTTAATTTGTTTGTTCTGGGCTACCGTAGAAACAGAGGAAAAGGAAAATTTTAAAAACAGAAGTAAAAATATTCTTATTTTCAGGTGATTATACATGCATGAAAACATAGTTATGAATATTATATTCCATGTCTGCCTTATTCTGATAGTAAAGGCCCCAGATCATACACACTGCACCTTTAAGTGAGTGAAAAACCTCTTCATTTTGGGACATGTTTGAAGATCCAAAGCAGATTCTCTTTCTCAATCTGTTGACTCTCAACTCAAAAGAAACTACATACAGTGCTGAAATGTAACTGAGTAACCCGCCGTGGGTGGGTGCTACGCACAGGACAGGGAGGGTTAAATGTGCTAAATGTGCTGCATTGAGTGTATATTCTTGATGTTATGTCGTGGTGTCCCTATGTATCATGTATGTATGTATGTATGTCTGAAAGCTATGTACAGACTGCGGTGACACATTTCTTGTGAAGGAAAATAAAGTATCTATCTATCTATCTATCTATCTGTCTGTCTAAATTTATTCAAGTGCTTCTTAAGTACGGTTTTGAAGAAGAGGATTTACTTGCTAATTAAATAATTGCTCCTAATGGAGAAATTATTTTTTCATTCAAGTTTTACATATAAAGGCCCGAACTACAACCGCACACACAAAAACATAAAGGGCTCATAGACATGAAAATGTGGAGAGATGGTGGAGTGATGGGCAGCCCATAGGAGCAGTTAGGGGTTCTGTGCCTTGCTCAAGGGAACCTCAGCACTGCCCAGAAGGTAACCATATACCTCTCCAGCTGCCAGTCCACCCTCCATACATGCTGGACCCTACGGACTGAGCTCCTGCCACCCCGAGTTGAGTTGAATTGCTTATATTTTTATTTCATGCTACCTTAAACTCCACTACATTTATCTGACAGCTAGAGTTACATTACAGATGAATATTGTACACACAACATGTATGGTAATCTCATACAGTAGTGGGAAAAATATTCAGATCCTTTACTCAAGTCAAAGTGCTAATACAACAATTTGAAGATATGCTGTTTCATGTCCTTCATTTAACATTCTATTTAAGTAAAAAGTATTATCAGCAAAATGTACTGAAAGCACTAAAAGTAAAATGAGTCATTGTGCAGAAAAATGACCTCTGTCAGTGTTATAGTATTATCACATTTTTAATACTGGTGCATTCATTCATAATCATTTCATTAAGCTAGTTTAAGCTACTTCTATGTACAGTTAGGTAGGTTAAATGATGGCTTCCAACCTATGGATCAGGCCCCACCTAGGGGTCAGAAAACAAACTGATGGCATTGTGACAGAATTAAAGTGGCAGAGAGGAAGAAAAAAAATTATCTGCAACACAGATGTATTCTTCTTCTTCTTTTTTTGTTTAACTGTTTTTTGCTTCGTGTGTGTGTGTGTGTGTGTGTGCGTGTATAAAATATTGGATACTTTGTTATATACTTTGTCACCTTTGTTATTTAAATGAAACAGACATTTCAAGGGTAAAAGTGTGGTGTAGTGGTTCCAACCGTCACTGCTTTTAAATATAGTAATATAGGCCTATAGTATACAGTAATTAGTATTAATTAGCATAAAATGGACACATTCAAATAAATTACAGTGGAGGGCCACTGGAGTGGAGTGGAGTACTGCTGCTTTTTACCACTAATCTTATAAAATATGTTGCACCGTTTAAGTTTCTAAGCAGCTTTTTGCTCCCAGTACCATTAAGTAACAGAAGTCACCACATGTTGTGTTCTATAGCTACCTGAGAGTACACAAAGTAAAAGTTATGATGGCATGATGGTATAGGTACATAAGAATGCTGTTTACATGTTAATACACATTTTAGAACATTTTACTGAGCACACTTGTGAATCCAACGTCAAATGAAATGTGTCGTGTGCATTATTGTTCAACAGTTTCATTTCAGCAGAAGTACTTAACATTCGACTTCCACAGAGCTGTCAGATGTGTGTCAGATTAGCTGCCAGATAACTGTTGTGCAATAAGACATGACAAAAAGGCGTTGCACTTCAATAACCTTTATTTAGATTACAGATGTATTCCATTTTGAAGTTTGGAGGGGGGAAGGGAGCATTAGTGCTATTTACAATTGGTTTGAAAACGTTTATCTCTGTACAGATTTGAACCCTGATCAATATAAACAATATTTTTTTAAGACCTAGTGCTGTTACAAAGCGATTCTTTAAAGCAAAAAACCCACAAAGAAAAAAAAGGATTACATTAAATTATAAACAAATGAAAAATAAAATAATAAAAGAGCACAGAAGAAGAAAGAAAATAAAAATACAGTCTGTCGATGATTAGGGAGGTTCTGCTGCTGTTAAGCACAAGACATTGTCAGCGAGTGACTGTGACTGGCTAGAAGCTAACCGTATACACAATCATAGACTAAACACCAATATACTGTATATCAACAAGATCTAGTCATCATGTTCTATATAAGATTCATATTAAATATATTCTACACGTTACCTTAGTTTGGAACATTACTTCCATTGGAAAAATATAAAATAAAACAATCAAACTTTTTATACATTTTTATTTATCTGATGAAGGAGCACATGCTTCAGTTGTGCAAAATGGACTTTGTTAATGCAGAGAGAGAATTCAGGAGAGAAGCGAATTAAGACATATAAGGAACATTTTTCATTCCGAGTTCATTTCCCTGCTTGGACAGCAGTTGTCAAGAGAGATCCTTCACAACACTGTTAAAAAAAGAAGGAGCACAACGAGCCTTTTCCTCGGAGGAGAGAGGGGTGGTGCATCGGAGAGGGAAGAAAAACTGACATGACGTTTTATTAATCACAACACTGGTCGGTCAGTAATATGCATGGACTGTCAAAACCCAGTCACAAATGTCATGGAGAAACAAATAAGTGAAACAAGACCACCAACACTGGCTGTTTGTCTATTCGTTTGTTTGTTAGGCTTCGATTGGCTGAAAGATGACGACTGAGTGAGCGGGATGTGTTCGGTCTGTACAGCGCTCTGCAGACAAAAATGGAATCATTTCTCTCTTGTGACCTTTAAGGGCACGCGCAGAGGAGGGCAGTAAAAAGGACACAGGTGTATGTGTGTGTGTGTGTGTGTGTGTGTGTGTGTGTGTGTGTGTGTGCTGTATGTGTGTGTTTTGTGTGCGTGTGTGTCCTGGTTTGAGTTCTCTGATCAGGCACGTCTAAGCTTTGTCTGCTGCACCGAGGGAGATCACACAAGCACATATGGTTGGATGTGTATGGGGGTGTCATAGTGTGTGTGTGTGTGTTGGTATGTTGGTGTGTTGTTAGTGGTTAAAATTCTCAGCGGTCTCTTTGAGAAAACAAGGCCACACACACAAACTTGGGCACTGCATTAAAGGTACAGTGTGTAAGATTTGGGGCCTCTATTTTCAGAATAAGGCAAACATGGAATATAATATTCATAACTATGTTTTGATGCATGTATAATCACCTGAAAATAAGAATCTTTTTATGTTTGTTACTTAAAAAATATCCTTTTATATCTACAGTGGGAGAGGGTCCCCTTTCATGGAGGCCACCATGTTGAAACACCTTATTTATACAGTAGTCCAGAACAGACAAACTAAATACTGACTCTAAACAGGGTCCTTAAAGTGTTGTTTCTCCTTTACATTAGGAAGGTGAGGGTGACGTGAGGAGATTACAATGCACTGATTGGACCACTAAATGCAACTAAATTCTACACACTGTACCTTTAATATGACAACCAGCTAGAATGAGGAACCAGAAAGATTCAGACTTTTAACTGACCGGCTGACGATGTGTGTGTGTGTGTGTGTGTGTGTGTGTGTGTCTAGCAGAAGGCTTAAAAAAGGTGTGCATTAAGAAAGAAAGAAAGAAAAAAAACATGCAAATCCAGTTACTTCCTCTAATTTTCAGTTATGACAATAAATCAAGTTCAACAAAGGAATCAACTCTGTCGTAAATCAATTTCCAGCTCCCAACTCTGGTCCTGGATCAGCCGGAGCCTGCTGCCTTATTACATATGTGTGAGTGTATGAGAAAGGGGTAAAAAAAAAAAGAAAAGAGATGAATGTGTGTGTGTGTGTGTGTGTGTGTGTGTGTGTGTGTGTTTAAATGCATATCCGCATTGTGGGCAGGCTCCAGGACAGGGGACAAGCTCATTAGATCCAGGATGTTGAGGGCAAGAACGGATGAGAAGGATGGAGCGCTGGCGGCGGTGGTGTGTATTTACAGAATGACACAGCAGTTACTCTCCCCGGTCTTCTCTCTGTTCCTCTGACCTGGGAACACACACAAACATCATCATCAAGACAAACACTGATCCTACACAGTACCCAGCTAAACACACTGTATGTGGTGCTGAAATGTGATTAAATGAACTCCATCTAAGGCAAAGACACAGATGTGTGACAAAGACATTGCCATCAACGCAACTAGAGATCATCTGACAGGCCAGCCAAATACCTGCAAGCACACATTCCTGCTGGATTACGTTGCAACATGAATGCAACAGTTGGTGTCCACCTTGTGGATCTGTTATTCTGATGGCAACACACTGCCACCAACGCAGCCCCTGTTTTTCTTTAATGCAGACCAGTTTTTGGTCTAAGCGCCAACTTAGTTTTGGTTTCATAAAAATAAAGACTGAATGCTAAAAAGTCAGAGCAATCTCAGTATTAAGACCAAGCAGCAACCTCTGTGACTGTGAACTGAAGCCAATGCAGAAGTGCCAAAAACTGCGGTTCCTCAAACGACCACTTGAGGCTGGCTTCAGAAGTGAGTCAGTGTCCAGAAGTCCCCATATTAAAATGTCCAACTTCACAGCAGAAATAAACATGTTTACAGCCTGGTACAAAAAACAGTTTTGGTCTCTATAGCTAATTTCCCCGTTCATGACAACTGTACTGAGGGTGAATTTTTATACAACTCACCTGTTCAAATTATATTAAGGCTTAAAGTTATGCAGGATTAACAGCATGGACGCTTTGACTGACAGGTGGGTGCCATTACAGATGGCTTCATTCAGCCTGCCACAGCTCCACCCGGTCTCCACATCTATGTCCATTTTTAGATTAGCCGGAAGCAGTGCTGTAGTACTTGAGATCGGTCTTGGTCTTGAGTCCTGTCTTGACTCAGTCTTGGTCTTGACTTGGTCTCAACACCTCAAAGTCTTGGTCTTGTCTCGGTCTTGATACACTCTGGTCTCAGTTATGACTTGGTCTTGGTTCAGTTGGTCTCGACTACAACACTGGCCAGAAGGCAGCTGAGGCAGGGCTACCAAGATGACGGTCAGAGCCACCACACTGAGCTTGACAACAGCTCTCCAGACAGGCAAAGTCGCGGATACAAGGTCCATGTTTTATACTGTCTGTTTTTAAGAGCCGTGTTCCTGTTTTAACCATTTACTGTAACAGTAAACACTAGCTAACATTTCCTTACAACTGACAAAAGAGGGAAAACATGGCTCTATTTTCGATGTGGATATGTGCATACACACTGAATTTTGCCGTAATAATGTTCTTACAGTACAGTTTAAACTGAGTTGCTCATTTATTTCACTTTATGTTACCTTGAGCTTATTATACCCTGAATGCCAGCAAACTGAATAATAACTAGAGCTATAACTAGACTAACTAGAGCACTAACTAGTGCGACCAGTGAAATTAAATGTCCATCTGAACTCTGACTAGCCTGTCTCTGCATACAATCACCCTCTACCCCACAGTGGCAAAAAGGAGACCTGTCACCTAATATGATTCATGCTAGCTGTATATGCTACACAATATGCTGCATATTGGGAATAGACTTAAGGGAGCCAATTATTTGCACCAGTGGCTGTTCCTAAAACAGAAGCCATGTGTAGAGATAAATAATGGCTGGGAGCAGAATGTTTAAAATTGTTCAGTGTGTGAAAGGCCTGCTGAAAGGAAAGAAGGGAGCCGGAGAGCTGGTTACCTTGGGAATTTGGCTCAGGCAAAGTCTCTCTGGCAACTAAATGCATCACTGTGGTCTTCCCCAACGGCAGTTTGAGAGCTGGTGAAAGGCAGACAGAGGAGAGGTAAAGGTTATTCAATGAGCTACAGTATGCCTGTATTTACAAAGTCACTGACCATCAGTGTCACCTTCACAGTACAAATTATGCTACAATGGAAAGAGTTGAGCAACACTGAAACTACAAAAGAGAGATAAGCTGCAAGCTACATTTCAGCTGGTTCATTAATAATAAACTATGGCTGAAGGTGTCAAAAATACATGACTGTCACAGACTAATGATCTTAAAAGGGTCAAAGAATGTAAACTTTTATATGAACCAACACCAAAACCACACCGGGCACGTCTCAAACTCCACCAGGAGCATCTCAGAAGCGTTTTGCCTGCCAGACTTTGTCAACTTGCTCAGATTTGGTCATTATCTTTGGTTTATGTGTTTATGAATATGTAAATATGTGATATAGTTAAATTGATTCCCTTTTGATTGTTTTAATGATTGAAAGTTTGCATGGGGTGTTTTATTTTGAAAATCGACCAGATTCTACACAGAGAATACGCTGAGACCCGCTTCTGAAACACACCACGCTGGACAGGTGGGGTTTGAAACATTGACTAGAATGGCTGTGATTAGCTCTGACTGTCATGGCACACACACATCTGTGCCCGGTGGAATTTGCTCCCCTTGATCTTTACGTCCTTATCGCCATATTGATACCGGAAAAATATCCTCGTCAATATTCTAATACTGTTTTCAAACATATCACTAGGTCTTACTTTCAGCTTAACTCATTATCTTGCAAATATAATGTCAGCTGAGCATGATGTTCACTGTGAGGGATTAAAGCTATATAGCAGGTGATATTTACACCAAAATGAATGGAAATCAAAGGCTGTCCAATTCCTGTTATGGGAGTCGTCTCATTGTTGCCCCTTTAGTGCACCTGTTGTTAATTTCATTAACACCAAAGCAGCTGAAACTGATTAACAACCCACCCTGCTACTTAACTGACCAGATCAGTGTCCCAGAAGTTGAACTGACTTGATGCTATACTCTGATTTAAAAGTGAGCCGTGTATAATAAGCAGCACTCATCCTTTGGTCATATTTGATGAAAAAAACCTACATAGCTTTTAAAAGCACATTAACAACACACAAAAAATTGTAGTTAATATCTAAGCTGCAATACTTGTCACACTGTTAGTCCTCAAAAGTGTTTATCAATCATGGTATATTGCTTTCACACGTGCGTGCAGTGGCGATATTTGCATTTCCAATCTGCTGGGAGTTTTGGCTCAACTTCAAGAGGATTCTGTGTCAGCGTGCAAACACGTTAAAACAACGATAAGGAATTATCAGATAGATGGCAGTAATGGGATGAGTGTAAAAGGGTTAGGCACAGCCATAACCACATTAATCACACAAACACTAGTCAAATCAAAATCGGGTTACGAAAAAAGCCTAAAAGCCGAGCAGAGGTAAAGTGGGCTGCCTGAAAATAAAACATGGTCTTCTACTCTTCACTTATGGCGTCCATTTTCACACCTCCCCTCCCTTTCTGTCTCTTCATTATGCTGCTCAAGGTTTACTCTAACGCCAGTCTTGCCCCTTTCCTGACCAGTCTCTTTCCCCTCTTTTTCTGGATTTCCTCTCTCCTCCCTCTCTCCGTCAAAGCAGGCTTGTCCGGAGCACTGAGGTACCTCTGTTCTGCGGCTCAGGAAAGGGATGACAACAGCAAAGAACTTTCCAGCAACACACTGCTGTGATTTTGTGTGCATGTCTATGAGCACATAAGGCTTTTTTTCTTTTTTGTAGCGGTGTACTTTGTGTTTTTCTCACCTCCTAGTGTTACGTTGCCGTGTAGAAAACGGCCCTGGTAGATCAGCCTCAGGATGTTAGGACTGCTGACCTGCTCTTCCTCCCAGTCTGAAAGGGGAAAAAAAAGCAGAGATGGACGGAAAGTTTAACAGAAAGATCAACATGAAGATAGACGGATGACAAGCTTATCTCTTCTTTATCCTCCTTAAAGTTTGTTCTCAGAATTATTCTTTTTGTCTGAATTTCCACATCATTTGACATCTTTCCAATAAAACGTAACCATCGTCATGACTGCATAATCTATAAACAGCAAACATGCAGGTTCAATAAAGATATTTCAGCCTTTTGAGACCACAATAAACACAATCAGTTTCAGATTGAACATTGCCAAATAAGGTTCCAGTTTAGACAGCAGAGCAGATATGACAAAAAGCTTTGAATTTCAGTTAGTTCCCCGCTCTGCGTCTATTTAATTTACTGTAAACAGTGCTGCGGGAAAAAAAAGAAGAAATCAGTCATGGCATGGTGGGAAAAAAAGACCACCAACAACCGCACTGAAGATATTTTAAGACATTTAGGGCCTTTATTTCGGATCATTATATGCAGAATGTATAACATGTGGGCTTTGTGGGATGCGCTACAGAATGTGAGAAAGACTTGGAGCAAAAAGAACACGAGGTGTGGCTTGGGAAGAGCTGAAGACAAAAAGTGAAGGCATTAAATAAAGAGAGAAAACAGCGAGGGGAGGTGCACGGCAGCAGAGTCTGGCCACCAGATGTTTGTCTCCGGCTAAGCGGAGGGTGTTGGTGCTGACTGAGTGCCTGCTCTGGGTCTCACAGGGTTCAGATCTGTTGTTTGGAAGGAACATGGGGTGCTTCCAAAACTGACAGAACAGAAAGAAAAAAAAACTCCTCTTGTCACGAGAATCTATCGGTATAATTTATACATGGCCACTGTGCATGCAATGTGGACTATATTCACAGCACCATGGGAAAAGGCTACAGTCTGTGCAGATTTGAAGGTGCCGTGAGGTCGGCAGTATCAGATGAATTCTAACACTGGTGTAGCAGCAGTTGGGGAGTGGGTGTGTTTTTGAGAGGAGGTGGCTATACTGCAATCCCAAATTCCTGTTTGCAATGATAATCACGCTGAAAGGAGGAGTACATCCTCATTACCTTCCACCAAAGACCGGCACATTCCCACAGAGCTATGCAGGCCTGCATGTGAGTAATCAGCAGAGGGTCTGAATGATCTCAGCTCTCTGGATACACAGTATAGCTAGAGCAGAAGTCAGATCGTCATTAGCAATGCATTAGCAGTTTAATTGTTAGCAATTACTGCTAATGCCAACACACTGCAGCTGTGCTCATGCAATGATGTGGCTGATTGCAAAATAACACAATATGATTTTATATTATCTATATGCACATTGTGGGATTATTAAGAATACCCAAACGCTGTGAAATGTTTACATTTAGCAGTTGATGTGAAGCAGACAGTGCACGGATCTCTCACCTAAAATCACTCCACTCCTCGTCCATGATGAAAGGATGAGTCACATCAAAGCTGCATTCATCAGTGATGGACTGTAACTATGTAATTATATGTAGTCCTGTACTTGCAATGCAACTTTGAGGTACTTGAGTATTGAAAAAATGAAAACAGTCAGATGTTAGAAAAACTGTTCTGCATCACGACTTCTTTACTTTGGATTCTTAAAGTACATTTAGTAGGATTTTGAATGCAGGACCTCTACTTGTAACACAGTAGTTTTATTGGTAATGCTACTTAAGTAAAACATCCCAATGGTGGTGGTCCGTTTTGGCTGCGGGCCGGGGAGCAGCAGAGAAGTTTAGTCAGATCCAACTTTTGGAAAAACGCAGCCCGACATCACGCTGCGGCCACCAATCAGACGCTCAGACTGGTCAAACCTCCGCAGTCAGCCTGAAATGTCTCATCAATCTAAACTCTGGTACTCTACATGTTGTGTTCTGGCTTTGTTTATTTCAACTGCCATTGCCAGTAATGCTCACTTAGATTTCTAAATAGAGCTACTCACCCATCGGCCAGTTGTCATAGACGTGTTTAGCGATGTCTGCCGCCGAGTCGTTGGGAGAGAAGAGGAATTCTTTCGTCTTCCCGCTGACTAAAATAAGCCGCAGGTTTATCTGCAACAGACAAAAACAACACAGCTATGTTAGAACTGTGTCTGAGAAACACCACTGCACACATCAAATGGAACGTAACACAAACGGCTGTCCCATATGTCACATAAAGCACAGTCAAATCAGGAAGCACGCAGGTTCAAGTAATTTAATAGGAAACAGGAGAAGGATATGAGGGCCCTGAGGAACATCCTTCCGCAGGATCAACTCCCATCTGTCTCTCCAACTTCCTTTTCTCTCATTCCTCTCGTTCTCTGCTTCTTTGTCTCTGGTTCCCAGTTCTGTCATCTACCGGCAGTTTGTCACTTTCTCATCTCTCCACTCACAAGCCAGATGTTTTGCTTTGCTTTGTTCCTTTGTCTGGGCATGAAACCCAACATATACTTTATTACATGATATTCTTCATGAGAGTGAAATACAAGTTTACTCTGCAAACTGCAAATTAGAGGCACTATGCAACATATATGGCATTTTTATGTTTTTTTTTCCTGAATGGGAGCGTGGTATTAAAATCCTCTGGCTTGCCAAATGTAAATTTAGATGAATGAATGAGACTGTGAGTATCAATGAGACTGTGTGTTTCAACACAATCAAACCTGGTTCTCACAGTGTTTAACAGCCCACAACACAGGAACAATTAGTAGGTTTTGGAACTAAAGGCTGTTAAAATGTTCTCTGAATAGCTCGTCTCAGTGGTGACAGCCAAGTATAATAATAAATGAATAATAGTGTGAGACTGTCCCCTTTACAGAGAGTCAGCTACTGAATTGTCTTTATGGGTTTTCTCACTGACAGTGTAAAGAATGGACAGTGTAAGCGTGGCGTCACCCGTTTTGAAGCTAAAAATATGTGGCACTGGCCACCGCTGTCTCTGCTGTACTGCCTCCTTTGCCTCCAGGCTAATCTAAAAGTCATCTTCTGCTGTGAAGTTGGACATTTTAATACAGGAGCTTATGGAGGCTGAAATGTTCTGTATCCAGCCTCAAGTGGCTGCTTGAGGAACTGCAGTTTTTGGCGCACTGGCTTAATTTCCCAGCCACGGAGGTTGCCACTTGGGTTTTGTACATGATATTTAAGGTGGGCACAGCCCATATTAAGATCAACAAACATGAGTTATCAGTCACATGATCAGTCACAGATTCACAGTCAGAAATATATTGAATGAGGAAGAAAAATCACAGATCTGAACACGCTGGTTGGCGCTGGTAAGGGTCAAATCCTGATAAAACACAAATTCTTGCACATTCCTTTCCAAAAATAGACATGGACATCCATCAGAGGCTGCTTTGCTCATTTACGCTGTGTTTTTTGCATAGAAGAGAAGATATAAGATGGTGAAATGAGGACTGTAAACTCTTCAGAGAGGAGGTGACTGACCTTCAGTGTGTCTGTGTACTGAAACTCACTGAACTGGATTATTCTCACTCACAGCACACTGCACTATTTCACAGATTCCTCATTTGTTTTTGTTTTTTTTGTTTTTATAATAATTTCTCCCACTACACTACAATGGTCCTGACTCCATGCATCCATTATCTGTAACCGCTTATCCTCATCAGGGTCATGGGGGGGTTAGACCCTATCCCAGCTGACTTAGGGCGAGAGGCGGGGTACACCCTGGACAAGTCACCAGTTCATCGCAGGGCACAGAGAGACAACCATTCACACCTATGGGCAATTTAGAGTCAGAGTGTTAAGGTCATGTCTTTGGACTGTGGGAGGAAGTACCTGGAGAGAACCCACACAGACAGGAAGAACATGCAAACTCCACACAGAAAGACCCCAGCAGAGGTTCAAACCAGGAGGCAACAGTGCTAACCACTGCAGCACCATGCCATCCCGTCAATGGTCCTGACTCCTGCTGTACAAATCAAACACTTAAAATACTGTGAATGTACACCGCACGCTGTACAAGTATCAACCTCATCTGATCAAATGATTCTAATCATTTGTGACGTCCAGACTATAACAATAAACAGTCACCACCTTTCCTCACTGTGCCTGCGTCACTGTGACAAACAGTGTCAACGGAGAAACAAACGCACTGTTTACATTTGATTGGTGTGACTGTGCTGGAAATAATCACACAAAGAGGACCGGACTGGATGTGTGCTGCTCATCACCATTTTTTGAGAATCTTTCACAAAACACCCAAACATTTACAGTCACATGGCATCAGGATGCACAGTTTCTCTTAAGTGTCATGATGTGTGTTTAGCGTCGGTACAGCAAAGGTCCATGATGTGTGTTGTTGTTGTGCCTGTGTTTACCGAGTGTGTGTCTCGCCTGCAGTGCACGCATGGCACAAGCACGTGTGTGTCATGTTTCCTGGTGTGTTTCCATGTGGCAAGCGTCTGTTAGCCCTCTACACCACACCCCTCCACCCCCGTGCCCCACAGAACCCACTCTGCTGAGCATCACACATACACACACACACACACACACACGTATACTGTATGTATACACATTTTCGCACAGAGAATGGGCTGCAATGATGTAATGGAGCTAACACCAACGGATTGAAACAGAGATCTGTGTAAGCACGTTATCAAATCAGCTTTTAGGTTTAAGAATGAAAGAGCCATACAGAGACATACACACACATACATATATATATATGAAACACACACCCACTGACCTCAACACTGACCCCATAAACATGCAGCTCATATACACGGGCAAAAAAACAGCAACAGTAAACCAATAAGATCTCACCTAAAACAACCTCACAAGGAACATTTGGAGCACACAGATGAGATACAGATCATAAAGCAGGAATCTGCAGAATGTTGCTGAGCGACTGTCTGAATCTTTTTATCACACACACACACACACGCACACACACACCATGAAGACAAATAACGCCTCTGAATGAGACGCACAGAGACAGATGTAATGAGGATGACACACGCACACAGGAAGTCCCTTTACATAAGCAAGGTCGTGCTCCTTCCTGGTCGAACACCTGGTCGTTGCTATGGTGTCACCATGGCGACAGCCAGTAGTGGGTGGCTTAACCTGATAACACCTACAAGATAGCTTCACCCCACCCCCCTCCATGTCTCCCTCCTGCCAATTTCCCACCGTGTCACGTCATATTGTCTTCCTCTCCTTGCAGCAATCTCCGCATCCCATCCCTCCCTCCCTCTGTCTGTCTGTTTCACTGTCTCTCCCACCACTCTGTCGATCTCTCGCTCTGCACAGTGTACAGTGGAGGAATGTACCTGTATTCAAGGCCAGAATAATAAGAGGCTCTGAGCTAGCTTCAATTAAACACGCTCAGCTCAGCTAATCAACTGGAACAGCTTTCGATCATAATTTACTTCTCTCCCCCTCTCCATCCTTCTTTCCTCTCTCTCCATTTTCTTCCAAGAGACAAATAAAATTTCAAAAAACTAAATAGAGAGATACGTAACAGGTCTGTACGGTCTGTGAATTATCTGATGACAATCAAAATTTGTTAAAATGATCTCTCCATCAGCAACATCAAAACATAAAATTAGATGAGTATCTTTTCAAAGATCGGTGTTCAAACCTCCTGTAGAGTTCAGGGACACTGATGCTGGTGTCTCGTGGAGCAGCAATACCTTCCTATATTGTTTTTTCTCTTAATTTGTTGCCCAGCTGTATCTCTACAGGCGAGCTTTGGCTGTCTGCTTTTTCCTCTTTTTTTCCTCTTGTCACCCTTTATTCTCATTTGAACTGAATCAAGTCTTAACTCTTAGCTCTTTCTTCCCCTCTTCCCTGCCACCCCCTTCCCCCCCGAGGGTCTCTGTGCCTTCTCCCTGGACTCTCATCCGCGGAGTGGGTGGTAATGAGGTTTCACAGCCAGTTCGGGGAAGTATATTCAATTGCCATCTATTCTCTGTAACAAATGCAAGAGCTCCAGGTATGGGGAGAGCTGTGCTTCGCTCATTCATGCATAAACATTATACAGCGCAAAATATCTGGAGGCAAACAGCAAGTTACTCATGCATACGAAAAGCAAGTCCTTGCCTACAACCAGAGTCCACAATGTTAGAAATCGGCTGTATGAAGTGTGCACCAGTTTGCTGAGCTTGTGGAGGAACAGAAGAAGAAACATAGTTAGTGTTACACTTCCCCTGATGCGAGTATGTCAAAGTATTTGTAAGCTCAAACATCCTGGTGCAGCAGCTTCTATTCTTAGCTACTTCAAAAAAAATAAATAAATGACTTGTGCATGAAGCTGGCGAAACAGCTCCCTGCTTGTCGAGCCTCTGCTACAGACGAGACATTCAGACACACTACAATAATGTGACCCCGCTGCCAAGCAGTGCCATGGTGTAAACATGTGAACCAAGCAAACCCTCTTGGCTAAACACTGTTTGCACACGGCGGAGAGCAGGAAACTCAATGCCATCTATAATTATGCCTCCCTGAGTACCGCTCTCAATTCTTTCTCAAGGCAATAGCGTGTGTGTGTGTGTGTTTATGTGTGTGTGCTTGTGTTTATAAGAGTATTAAAGAGTATTGCTGCTCTTTAGACCCTCTGCAGCAGTCAACAAATTATAGAGTGGGAAGCCTTCCTGCGGGAATATATTAGAGCAGCTTTATAGGTAGTAAATGCAGTAAGGTTAGCCTCCGCTGTCAGTGAATTCCTAACCGTATGAATGAATTTAGGAGAGGAGGTGGGCGATTAGGCTGACTGGAGTCTGTTTAAAACAAGCCAGCTGGATCCAGCAGCCAGCCTGCTTTGTCTTGCCCATTAAATCTTTAGAAAACTCGACTGTAAACTCAAGAATGCAGCAGCGCAGCACTCTGAGGACACAAATACCGTGTGAATTATCAGTCGCTGATCTTACCGATAGTAAGTTGTGGGCACTTCCCTGTCTGGCGCTGCTTTAAACTTTAAATAAATATTAACGGCTGCAAAAAAAAAGAGAGACTTAATCGGCCATGTTACGGCTTATTGGACAAACTGTGAACAAACGGAAAGAAAAAGAGCAGCCTGAAAGAGTACTGTCCCATTTTTTAATTAGTCAAAACTGAGTCAATAAAACAGCTTTGTAAGCTCTTAGTGATTCTGCAAATGAAGAAAAGGAGCTGCTGCAATTATTAGTCTCCATTAGCACGCAAATCCTCTCATGGAGCCATTGTTTTCTTTAATTAACAACCCTGAAAAGTGTTTTTAGAGAATACCTTATGCAACAGCAGGCTGAATGCACGTATCACAAGCTGCAGCTTCTCTTCCTCAGATGTTACAGCAGCTGACGGGATTCGTCAAATAGCCTCATTTTGAGTCGGATATATTTAATACAACATTATATATAGAGCAGATTTTTGTCTGTGTAAGTTCCATACTTCATATGCACACATACTACACACAGACAGAGCGGTTATGCAACAGCAGCTGACTGATGATAGTGTGATACGAGAAACAAAGCCTAAGGCGAGGATTTGTGATCTCAGTGTCTCTCTGAGTGTGTGTGTGTGTGTGTGTGTGTGTGTGTGTATGTGTGTGTCTAACAGTGTAGCAGGTTGTGCATCACTGCTGTTTGTGTGTGTACTTTCTCAAACTTATTTTGCTAATTTTGCCCTTTTTAATATTTATTTCAAGACTTGTCCTGGGAAGCAGCAGAGCAGGATGTGTCACGTTTAACCTTCACAATAAAAGCAGCGAAGGTTCGGCTGAAGCAACTTTGAGGAAACTTCAGAAAGATAAAGAAACATGGTGAAGAATTGCTTTACCAAGAAATTCATGACACTCAGCTATGATTCTGTTTCTTTCAAAATTTCTGGATTTCTTTCCAGAAATGAGAATTTACCAATTTTACTTTACTTTAATGAAAGCGAGCAGCAAACGCAAAGTCTAAAACACTTTATTTTAGAAACTGCAGGTGACGCTATGTCCATGCTTTTGTACCAGTTATGATTTCTTTGCATGCTGTCATATGATGCAGACATTTATTTGAATTTTTATGATTTGAAAGTAAAGTTAGGATTTGTTTGTACACTTCTACGTCAAGACATGTCTGCTGAGGGGTGCAGCAGACCGTTCACTGCAGTAAAGACGTAAAAACAAACAGAAAGACCTTGACCCACCGAAAATGTGTTCATAATTAACTTTTATTATCTTCATAGGGTACTTATCTATAATGGTGAGCGTGTCATGCTTTGCTTTGACCTACTTTGCCACCACGTACCACAAAACACGCAGCTTCTGCAAAATATTTGGTTATTTCCATGAAATAGAGAGGTGAGCAAAGGTTTAACAGATATATACTGTGAGAGTGAACAAGTGAGCTATTCCTTATGGTTATATTCATATTGTATATTAACCACAGGCCGAGTCGGGGCAGAGTGAGAATGTGATTGAAAATAAACATAGCTCCTGTTTCACCTCGAGACAAATTGTCTTTTCTGCTGTTACATAAGCAAATAGGAGGCTTCAGCCAAGCGATCTGACTGGTCAAGATTTATTCCAACACTGCTGATTATGCCTACAGTCATGCTCTGCCGGTTGCCATGCCAACACTTGTGGTAACCAGGGAGCTAGTTAGTCATCTGTGCTGTTTTGTCCTGTTTCTTTTTTTTCTCCTGTTTTTATGCCTGTGCACTGTGTGGAAGCCTTTCAGACATCATGCTCATGTCAGCAGTGCACTAAATAATAAAGCACCATAAGTTGTCATTACAATATTAATTTCTACAAGGAGTTACGCAGTTCATTTAGTGTGTTTAATATCACATGCATGTTTGTGGTTGAACAGATTTCTCTCGTGCTTCAGACCTGCTGGCACAGAATCTCAGTGCAGCAGTCAATCAGATGGGACTTTCACAATTCCTTCAAGTCAAAGTTGATGCTGTAGTTAGAGCTTTTCCCTCAACATGGCTGACATGTACAATATCACCATTCATTTAAGAGTGATTGCATTTTATCTAACAAGCAAACAGCTGCTCTGTTCTCTAACAAAGAGGATGTTGTGTTATGTGCCTGCAGAAGAAAATGCAAATAATCTTCGGTGAGTGTTTCTGCTGCATTCGTTCAGGCGTAGCAGCCATGCCTCAATAATCACTACAGTGCAGTAATATGTCCTTAAATCAAGCATCACACGGTCAGCAATAATTTAACTCTACTACAGGATAACCAGGAAAGTTATTTTCACCCTCGGAGCCTGAGGGATGAGGGGCTGACTTCAAAAGACCCAGACAGCAAGACCTGCCACAAAAGCTGTTATAATACAGGGCGAGGCTGAGGGAACATCCTTTAAGTGGTAAATGTATTTCTACAATCAATTTCATTTCAGGTTTTTTGTTATTAAAACATGCAAAAGCCCCACTTGCTACCCATTGCTGCCACGCTAAAAAAAATAAAAACACAGTCATTTGCTGAAAAATGTTTAATATGCAGTGCCATCTAAAAGCTTGCAGTGGGTATAATCAATGTTTTCAAATGTGCAAACAATGTGTTGCTCCACAGAGAATTATCACCTGAATCTGCAGCTGCCCTCGGCTTTACAGAGCTAGATACGAGCTGGTACAGACCAAAACTGGAGCTGCAAGAGAATGTTGGACCTACATTCACTGGGTCGGCCAGAAGCACGACGCCAAATGAATGTCAGTGTTACTGAATGTGTAAATAATCGACTGTTTGCTTACAAGTTGGCTATATCAACATAATAAGGAGCTTAACTCTGCAACTTTTGAAGCCACACGAGTGACTCTGCTGGCCTGGGATCAGATCCCAGAGGAGTTTTCTTTCATTTTTAGTCCCTGTTTGTGTCAGCAGCCTGTTCAGTGGACATAAAGCGCAGACCTCCTTCCTGTTGAACTCTAAAAATCGCCATTAATCATTAAAGAGGGGATCTACTGTAAGAGAGGCCGTAAGTGCTGACACCACAGACCTTTCAGATGCACTTTCCTTTCATGCTAACTTCCTGTGGCAGAGGTGGCTAATGGCTACAATGCAGTTTCTTGCACAAAAGCAAAGAAACCCTTCACTCACCGCTCCTCGGGAAATACATCATCTTTCCTAGAATCATTACTGAAAACACCTTTGATGATGAAGATCTTCTCTTTCAGAAGTCTGACCCTTTAGTTTGAAAAGTGTTGGGCTTGCAGCCGTGGATCATTATTCCACTGCTGCAGTTAGAGCTCTGGGCTGTGGATCCAGGAGAAAATGAGCAACTCCCCGTCTCCTTTCAGTTGCTCTCACTACTATCAGTCACATGTCTCATTACTCAGTTGCCCCCCCTCGTACCTCACATCTCTCTCCAAGCCTCGTCTTTTTGTACATTTGTCATTCAAGAAGACCTATCCTTTCATATGCTGACGTCCTCATCATAGGCAGAATCCACTCCGCTCTCGTCTTTTCGCTCCCTCTCCTTCCTGTCATGAGCATGATCAGCTGTTCCCCGCGCTCCAGCTGGCACTGTACCTGACAGCTCTCCGCTCCCCGTCCTCGCTCTTCATCACTCCCTTCTCACCGTTTACAAACAGATAACCCTTTAATCCATCAGCTGCTTCTCCCCTCTCCAGAAACAGGTAGAGCTCACTTTCATGCTGTCATCTCCCCTCCTAATGTCTTCACTGACACACACACACACACACCCAGGGCTGCATTCCTTCTCTCCTGACAGACGTCAGACAGGTGCCTTTGATCACACGTTCTTCCTCTCTGTGATCGGAGCCGTCACGAGCGCTTGACATTGGTTTACGTTGCACGCCTGCCTCCTGCCACTTCCTCCGCTCACCGCTCGCTTCTTCACACTTCAAAATGGCTGTTCGGAACCCGAGGGCCAAATGAATTAACGCCAAATGTGAGCCGTGCCAAAAAAAACTCAAGCAAATTACCCACCCCATTACCCACTGGCAACCCACACACTGATGGGACACAGTGTGGAGACAACTGTGTTTGGGGAAATCTGATTCACGGCTGCAACACCAGCATCGAACAGGCAGGAGGAGAGTTAGTTTAGCATCTACAGATGAACATCTGATTACCTAGACTCTCAGGTTCTTGATCAGTGCTCTGGAGAACCTTTTTATCCTTAAGAACCCTTTTAAGCTGTTTAACGTTAAGGTTAAGCACTTTTGATGGACTTTTGAGGAACATTTTTATGTTTAATAATCTATTTTTCCTTTTAAATGTTCTTTGGAAAACTGAGTACTGGATCTTTAAGTTGACCCTTTGCAGCAACTGGTTCTTTGAAATGGTTCCCTGTGGCATCAACATGAAGAGACACTTTAGGTTCTAACTGGAACCTTTATTTTATTTTGAAGGGTGTACTGGATAATAGAAACTCTGACATTTGATTTGACTAATTTACAGATTTTATGTTATCTAATGCGTATATTAGCTTTAATATTCTTTCTTTAGTTTTTAAAGCACTGTTTTTCACTCATGCTTCATCAGAAAGACAGCTCACATTTGCGGCACAGAGCGGCTTGTTTCTCTGTTAAATGACAATAAAGCCACTGACTTGAAAGGGGTATCTGCAAAACCAGCAGACAAAGAACAGGACATCACTTAATGCTGCTCCAGTGTATCAAATGACAAAGTGAAAACAGTGACTGGAGCTGCCCATAGTGATGATCCTGCAGAGAACTATCACTCTGCAGCTCCCCCCGGCTTTACACAGCTTAATAGCAGGTTTCAGCTCATTGTTTAGCTGTCTGGCCCAAAACTTTATTATTTCGGTTCACTCTCAGCTCTCATCAACATCAGCTTTGACCAGAGTGGGTGACTGTTTTCTGCAAAGGCCCACTGTGCACTCCCTGCTCGGCACCAGACACAGCAAGCTGGTGAACATAGAGGAGCATTTAACAGCTCAAGAGATAGAAACTTCTACGGACATTACTGAGATGGATACAAACACACCGGCTAGAGGCCGGGACACTGAAACTTAAGAAGGGCCTGCTCCAAACATTAGTCAAAAGTTTGGCCCAGCTCCACAACACCTGCCTGCTGCTCTTCTTTACATGTGGTGTGTTAGCTGCAGCCCTCAATACTGCACAGTGGTTGAAGGTACAGTATGTCTGGATGGGCTAAAAACCTTTTCATCTTTCCATTAGCCACCATACACCAAGACACACAGAAATATATACACACATGTTGCCACACATGGAGACACATGGAGTAAGGACAGAGAATGATGGAAACATGAGAAAGAATGTCGCAGTGTTGCAGAAGAAGATGACGCTTTCACTTGAATATTTCCCATATCAGACGTCAGCAAGGGGAGGCTCCGATGTCCTCATCTCATCAGGGAAAAACCAAAGTCCAATAAATACTTTCAGAAACAGAAAGCCCAAAAGAATTAAAGAACAAGAGGAAGTGACCAACGGAAAGAGGTGTGACAGACAACAGAGTCCCGTATCACACATCATCACCAAAGTGCTGACGCTGTGATAGTGATGACGAGGTCCGATGCTATAGGCAGACGGGAGAAACGCTGACACTTTTGGAGGCGAGCCCAAAGGACCGGGGGAGGAAACGAGAGAGACTCGAATGGGATTCAAAGAGGGAACAACAGAAGGTCAGAAAGAGGTGGTGAAAAGAGGACGCGTGAAGGTGAACGAAGTGATGAAATCCACTTTGTCCCTTCAGGTCATCCACTAGCTATGAAGGGGTTTTACATCTACATATGCATGCACACTGTTTTTTTGAGGGGGGTCGGACGTGAAATTGCTCTTGTACGCTTCAATCAATTCTCCTCTGATCCCTCCATCAGCGTCTAGACTGTCTGTCCCTCTCTCCCAGCGAAACACAAGGTTAGAGGTGAGACAGTACTCGATGACAAGGTGCAAAACAGTGGAATAAAAATGTTTCTGCGGTTGTCATCAAATGATTGGGCAAAAAAAACAGTAATGTGATACAGGAAGTGAAAGAGAGGATGCTTTCCCCGGTTGACCAGGAAGTCAGAAAAGAAAGCGCATCTGGGGCTGGAAGTTTGCCAACAGTTATCACATTATCATAAATCATGTCAGTGTTTTTACTGAACAGAAGACTCTATACTCTGTATTCAGTGTTTTCAGCCTTGCAGGCCAGCGTGGCGGAGTGAAATATTAAGAAATAGAGCAGCACTGGACTTTTTGTCTTAATTTCTGTGCAGTTCTGTTTCCCAAAATAGACATTATTTGCTGAGTTCATATTCTGTCTGTTCAGGCTCTGAGGAAAAAAAACAGCTACATGCACAAACCCAAAGGCCAACATGCCACATGTCGGCGTGCTGCTGGTGTGAAGGGACCACACAGAGGGTTGATGATCCCCCGATGATGGCTTTGATGAAAGGACCTCCTGTCCTTTACCTCCTTCCTCCTACCATTTGCTCTGCAGCAGTCCTGTCTCCTCAGACCTCCTCCTCCTCTAACTCTCCTTCACTTCCATTGCAGGGCGTCTCACCAATGTGACTTCCTCCCCCGTGTTTTCCTGACCTCCCGCTATGTGAAAGCCCTGGAGTCAAGTGAAGCATCCCCATGCTGTTTCCCCCCCCCCACTCTCCACCTCCCAAGAGAACCACATAGTCTGTGGTGACCTCTGCCTTCCCCCCTCCTTCCGTTCTCTGTCTCTACACATCCACCCCCACCCTCTTCCCTAGGTGGTCTTCCCCAGCAGTGTGTAGTGGATGCCCTGCAGTCAGGATTAGCCTGATTTGTAACCTTTCAGGTTGTCCTTTTTAAGCACGAGCATTTCCCTCTTTTCATGTCTGCGTCTAAAATGAGGGTTTAGTATGTTTGAATGTATTCTCTTTACGCGTTTTCATAGTTCATTAATAGTTTAACTATGTACTAGGCAGAACACAGACCACTCACTGGTTCCAGCTTCCAAAATACTTTTAAAGATTTGTTGCTTCACCCTGCTTTGTATAATTTTATATTGAATATTTTTGGTATTTGGACTGTCCAAACCTCATTCCCTTTCCATCATTGTCTTTGTCCCTTTCCTCAGTTACTCTTAAGGCTTAGCAGACATTTAAAAAGACATGACGTAATGTGTGAGAGAGAATCGACATCAGACGAGAGAGGAGAAAACGGCTGGGAGACAGCGGTTACATCCACGCTGCTGCATTTTCCTTCAAAGAAGAGCACAGCCCTGTCTTCGGCCCTCACGTGATGTCGTGTGTGTGTGTGTGTGTGTGTGTGTGTGTGTGTGTGTGTGTGTGTAGAAGAGAAAACATCTCCACGTGAGAGTGTGACACACACACACACACACACACACACACACACACACACACACACACACACACACACAGACTGCTGGCAAGCTGAAATGCCCTCTGTGCTGGAATTTACCAGATGGCACAGGACAAAAACAACCAGGGGTATTACTACCCCCCCCACCACACACACACACACGAGTGAGTGTGTGTGTGTGTGTGTGTGTGTGTGTGTGTGTGTGTGTTACCACAGAAAATGGATTAGATGTGTTGTACTTGTGTTTTCTTAGAGCACATTTACATCTACAGCCCCCCGAGAGTTAAAAACACTGATAGAACACACACAATGATGATAATAACAACAACAATAATAATGATATAACAAGTAGCACTGAACCTTATAAAGTTAGACAATGAACACTGAAGTTTGCACATTTTAAGCCTCCTATAGAGGTTACAGGAGGACGGACACAACACCACACAGTCCTGCATAATATAGTCTAACTAATGAAACCTCCCCACAATGTTCATGATTAATATTTAGTACATATGAGGTCATTTTAAGGCTGTTTGTGGCGTTGTTGTATTATATTTGTAGATATATTTACAACAGTGTTTCCTCTACACCGCCACAATAAAATGCATCTACTGCAGAACTCTGGCCTCAAAAATAAGCAGAAGCCTGCAGGATGTCCCGGTTCTACAGGTATGTACTGACAGGTAAAATGATTTGAATAAACTGTCACAACAGACACAAACTCGGTGTCTGCCTGTGTTTGCAGTGTGTGATACATGCATCTATAGGGCTTCCCTTTTTTTCCTCTGTTGTCTGATCGGAGATCTGACTCATCGGTTATGTGTTGTGCACGACAGGAAAAAAAGGCAGCCTCAGTGGGGAGACAGTGAAGCAACCACTAACGCACAGCAAAGCAACAACAGGAAGGAGCACAGCAGCAACAAAAAGGAGGAGGAGGTGGAGGAGGGGAGGGTTGGTGCCTGGGGACCCAATCAAGATGTCTGACAAACATTGTTCCAAGCAGAAAAAAATATGGATAGAGATGACATAATCCACCAAGGGGGCTGTTTAGAGGATGTTGCATTGCCTGCTATGTCACCACAATTATGATGTTTACATGCAGCTGAACAATATCATAACTATTAGAATTATTAGTCACAGCAGGGTGCACGCAGAGGCAGTTTAAACGTTTGTGAGGATAAAGCGCACTTAATGCTTCTTGCGAGCACGTTGAACTATGAACTGTAACTGTACCGAGATGACCACTGCAGCCGACTGAGCTAAACTAAAGCTAAAGCTAAAGCTAAAGCTAAGCTAAAATGTGAAGAGTCAGTGATCACTGCTCATAACATATATTTAGCCAAAATGATCTCAGAGAAGCCACTTCACAATTGTGTAAATTGTGTAATTAAACTCAACTATAAGTTGATGTGCAATGTCCTCAGTGTGAGTCAAAGTTCTGCTGCTTCCCCCGAGATAAACCCACACTTCCTCATTACAAGAAACTGAGAACAAAAACTAGATGAAAAGCCCTGAATCACTCTAGTCCAAGGTCTAATGCTTCATTACTGCCAGCTCATTCAGATAACAACACACACACACACACACACACACACACACACACACACAACCCCTGCTGGGATCATTAAAGATATACAGACTCAGAGCTCCATAGCATCCAACATGCAATGACAAGTTTGTGCAAGATAGCATGAAGGCCAAATATACCCTCTCTATCATTCTCTCACACACACACACTTGGAGCTCTATATTTCACTCTGCTCGTTTACCACTGCTTCTGTGTGACCACGATTAAATCTGAGGTTTCCGGTTTTCATCTCTGACACCACCACAACCTTTTAACAACCAGCCAAAAACATATCCTACTAATTGTCTTTCACTCTTGTCATCACAGCTCACAAATTCAAATACTAAGTACATGATCGATGTACTGCTACATCCTGTTCAATCTTTCAGCGCTACAGTCAGTGTCAATATGCAGTGTACAATAAACACACAGGTTTAAAAGAAGAAAGTTCAGATGCAATATGAAAAACAAGCAGGCTTATTGTGTCTGCACACACTGTTATATATAGTGGCAAACCCCTGAAAGCCTTCATATTGAAGCTGGCTTACGTTATCAGCTGAGGATTAAGGCTCTAGTTTAGTTAGCGCTCGGTATATATGACACACAAGCTCCTGGAGGATGAACTTAGAGAGCAACGACTGCCATGCAGTGTCTGGCTCCAGCTTTTTTTAATTTGATATCAAAAAATGGGAAAAAAATGAATCAATTCACCACAAAAAAAGAGGTGAAATGATATGATGATATGAAAATCAGCCCGCCAGCTCTGATAACATTAAAACAGTCAAACATGCCACATTGCTCTCAGTCTATGCAGAGTTGAGTCTGAATTAGCGTTATCAAAAGTACTGACACTTTGATACTTTTTGATACCGTGTGTTTAAAAAGATATGATATCCATTAAGTTATTAAAAAACAGATCTAAAATCAGAACTACGCCATCGGTGATCAATTAATCTGAGCAATCTCTCCCTCTCCTTCTTCCATGCATTCTACTGACAATCAGAAAGAGAGAAAAAGAGAGACATTATTTGGTATTATGAAGATGAAAGACACAATGGGTACTGTGAAATAGTCAAAATTACCTCCTAAACACTTTCCTAAACACTTTTCCTTGTCCTGGATGGAAAAAGTCATGAGGTCAAGGAAAGATGTGAAGGAGGAGTTAGGAGAAGACGACTGCGGTGCTCAGAGAGCACTTACACTAGACTACGTCATTATGTGCCGGAGGATGTTACTGACATGGTCTGTGGTAAAACTACAAGGTTCAGAAGATGGACTACAAAACATGTATCTAAGATACTTCTCCGTGCGTTCTTACCGTGTTTTTAATGCAGGAAATATAAATGTGGACTACCCGGGGGAAAATATGACTACAATGGAATTGTGGGACGGCATTATCTCCATTCCTTTCCTAAAGGATGGTCCGGTGTAGCCTAGCATTAAAGCTCCTTTCCTTAACATTTAGAAAATTCAAACAGCTCTTATCATGGCAAATACTTCCAGGTCATTTCACTTAGTGAGGAACCATCCTAAGCAAAACAGACTATTTGACCGTACCCCAGTGTCTGTACCCACGTACAGACCTAAAGCACCATGAAACAGTGAGCACACCTGGCTGGTGCTGATGTCATTCGGTACCACATTAGTCGAGGCTACTTTCTCTCTGCCTGTGAGGAAGAACAACAATCTGATCCTGCAGGAAGATCCACTTGATGAGGCTTGACCTTTGGATGACTGCTCCGTGGCTCACGTCTGCCCTGTCTGAGACCCGAAGAGTCTCGACGCTGACCCTCTGATTCCCTCGGCACGTACTGTCTGTCTGACTTGCGCTGGCGCAGGACGTGAGAATATTGGGACAGATTTAAGTGTTAATCTAGAAAGGGCAGCGTGTCCCAAAAATTTAGCAGGATGAGGGACGGCTCATTCTTGCTAGCTAGCTGCTCTGACACACACACACACATACACACACACACACATACACACACACGCGAACAGTCTGTGCTGGCAAGGCAAAGCTTTAATATAAATGTCCCCTCAGCTGGAAATTGTTTCCAGTGCAGCTGAAAGGCTCCTTTTATTGAGCTAGTCAAACACCACCCCCCTCCCATCATCCCCCATTTCTCCTACACACAAGCATGCGCACACACACACACACATACACACACACACACACACTCTGTTTCTACCCAACGTTTAGGCTCACAGAGAAATACAGTGTGTTTTTTTCACTTGAGGGCCTTTGTTTT
Source organism: Sciaenops ocellatus (assembly GCA_033000465.1). NCBI lineage: Eukaryota > Metazoa > Chordata > Actinopteri > Sciaenidae > Sciaenops > Sciaenops ocellatus. The sequence continues at coordinate 3,218,261 of CP136870.1, forward strand.
ACGTCCATTCAAATTGTGTAGGAAAATTACAGCTCCATGAAACGTGAATTGAACGGCAATAAAACAAGAGACCGTGTGAGTTTGTCAGTGCGATTAATGCCCGGTGTAAAACTCAAATCAATACAGTGGACGCACATATACGCACCGAGCACATTGATTGCACACATTGTTTGTTCAGAATTTCCATTAGAAACTTATTATCTAACAGACGAACACACGAGCTGCTAACTGAGTGACTCCCAGTTTCCATTAATGATTCACATTATAAAAAATCTCTGAGCAGAATATTTGACGAGGCTAACATGACACTTTACGCAACCGTGAGCTGAGATGAGAAATTAGACATTGAGCTTGTGTTTTTTTTCACTGTTGCTTTCACTAAGATCTCTTCAAAGTTAAGCACAGTAAAATGAGCTCGTGTTCGGCTCCTCGTCTTCCTCTCTCTGTGTCACTCTGTGAGCCTTTCCCAACTCAAGTTTCTCTTCCTCCTTTCAGCCAGCCCACAGTATCCTTAACGGCAAAACCCCGCCGGGCACGTCTCTCACGGCATGGCCACGGCATGGCCGCAGCATGGACGCGGCTCAGCTGCGTTTAGTCCACCAGACTAATTTTTGGTTTGTGTGCTTCTAAACATGTAAATATGCTATTTAGTTCATTTGTTTCCCTTTTGGCACTTTTAATGATCGGTAGTTTGCACGGGGTGTTTTATTTTGAAAATCGACCGGATTCTCTATGGCGTTTCTGTGTCTGACTTCCTGTCCAGCTTGAGCTGCTCTGTGCAGGTGACGCGGGCTGCTCGCGGTGCACACGAACGCGTCACATCCGTGCCTGGGGGAATTTGGTCGTGAGATCTCCTGAAAGTAAAGCGCAGTAAAATGAGCTTGTGTTTGGCTCCTCATCTTCCTCTGTGTCCCTCTGTGACCCCTTCCCAACTCAAGTTTCTATTCCTCCTTTCAGCCAGCACACAGCATCCTCAGAATTTCATTTATTTGATATCAGGATGCAGTAACTCATCTTTTTTTTTTTTACCCATTTAGTTTAACTTCGTCAGACCCATAGCACCATGGGGAACATTGGGTCATGTCTTTGGTATTGTTGACTACTTGGAGAGATTTCATGACATGAGGCATGGGTTTTGGGTTTTTTTTCAAACAAAAAGAAATTTGTATTGGATGGATTTCAGAATAATATTCCTGCAATTGTGGAACAGGCTTCTTTCAACAGCCTTGTGGCACGGTGCCATTCGGTAGTGGCGCACCATTACATCCAAACAATGGCCTTTTAGGTGCAGCCCTAGATTGTGGTGTTCTCTGGAGCAAAAGTGAAGCAGACTGACTGGGTGTTCTTCCACTGGCAGACTCAACAGAAAACCACGTCACACTTAACAGGAAGAACAGGTTGTGCTTTAGCTGTGCTTCTCCCTGCAAATGTGCACATTCATGAATACATGGATAAAACACACGCATTTCAAACGAAGCTGCAGGCGTAAAGTCGAGTCAGGACCACTCATGTATTACTCACACTCACACCCACTCATCTATGTCATGCTCTGACTCTGTAACATTCGGCATAAAAGCTGCAGAGTGTCTTCACTTTACTTCTGTCCTGAGGTGTTCAGTGTCCAGCACGTACTGTAGAGACTACTGCTGTTTTGCAAGAGTGTACTGCTCCGGAATCAGTAACCAGCCCTGTGAATTTGTTGTACATTATGTTACTGTGACTGCTCCCAGCCTCCTACAATACTAATATTCAAGACATGAAGACATGAAGCACACAACAAGTGCCTATTTACTGACAAAGGAGATCAGGACCAGAATCAATAGTGAAGACCAGACCGGAAGTTTCCTCTTGAACCGGGACCCTGGGAGCCCCCAGAAATGGAAGAGTAGTTCAACACATTCCTCAGCCTGAGCAAAGCCATACCTGCCAACAGTGAGTGCTGAAAAGAGGGGGATTTTCCAACAGAATAAGCCCTTATCCCAACATGTACACACTGAGTTTTTTTCTTAGCTCCGCTCTGGGTTACTCACTGAACTTCTAGCTGAGCTGATCAGAAATGTAAACAGCCTACCAGCCCGGTGAGCGATGAAATCTAATAGCCAGCTTCATCCTGGAGATTTAATCTTGGTGGTTATTAAAGTTTGCTTTGTGAAATGTGTCTCTCGCTTAAATGATCATGAGCTCTACAGTTAACAAAAGCCTCTTAGCTCCAGTTCAACTTGGCTACCCACTGCAAACATCCACATTAAGGCCATAGTTTGATTGAGACACATTCATGCATCCAATAGTCCAAGTTTAAATCAGCTGCTTGATAGAGGACTGTTTGTGTGGTAGCCTCCAGTTTTCCGCTCTGCATATTTTCAGCTTTAAAACGGCGCCTTGGAAACCAATGGGTGACATCACGAATGCACTGTCCATTCTTTTTACTGTCATTGGTTCCTGCAAATGTTTCATAATGAAAGCTTCCTGCCCACTGAAAAGCTGGTAGGCTTGTTCAGTTTGTATGAACAGCCTGATGAGGCTTTGTACTTCTGTACGTTACTGACTATACCAGCTGTCTAGCTACCTCGCTAAAACTGCATGAGCGGCATGACGGTTGTCGGGGACAGGGTTATGTTATATTGAAAAGAGAATATGATGAGGTCATAAACTAAGTAGCAACTTACCACGAAGAGACTGCTAACTCTGTGCCACCGCCTGCTCAGCTATGATGCTACTATGCTGATGCTACATGTGGCGCAGACAGAGCTTAGAGTATTGTGGCATTGAGCGGTCATGACAGTTTTGAGAGGTGTTTGTTGTCTCTTCTTAATTTGCCAGAATGAGTCACGTAAAGACAAGTCAGTTTGTAATAAATCAAACTGGTTTAAGCTCGTACACCAAACCGGACCGGCAAAACCAGAAACCAACCCATCCCTACTCCGGACTATTGATATGTGAAGTTAACTTTAAACCACCCAGCAAGTTTAGCTATTTGTAGCGTTAGGTGTAAGATGACAGCTGTGGGATGAAGGATGGCACCACTGACCGATGCTGCTCATTCCTCACCTGCTTTCCTTTGTTGGCTTTGTGGCACATGCACAGAACAACAAAAAAAGTGCAAACATAGCAGATAGGCTTGCTTTATGATTACAACCTCAATGCAAGTATGACATATAATACATTTTTATGCTGTGCAGGTTCAGAAAATCAAAAATTCCTAACTGTCAAGCAACAGCCAAGGTTACATTTACTGGCTGTAGAAAACTTGATATTTTCACAATCAACAGCGACATGATTCCCACAGAGGAAACATACAGCATACAGCATGTTATGAATAAGTGATCAACAGGATCAGACGTGAAAGATGAAAAAAGCAGAAGTGCTGACAGGTGCTGCAGAACTCGATGTGTGCAGCGCGGTGTCATCATTCATATGAGTGCACGGGACGCACATGCACAGACACATGCAACATACAGACAAACATAAGCAAACCAACAGTTACATAAGCAATCGATGGATGAGAGGCTCTCAATAGGACTTCCTGGACATGCATCAATAAAACTGAATTAACCCTTTACAGTCACATGACCTTTGCCAACTGCCAATGAGATCCCTCTAACAGTGTTCACACTATTCTCTTCTCCATGCTTACTGAGTATTCACATCATCCATCTTAAGTAGAACTCATGCTTGAGCTGCTGTGTTGCACAATCTGTCAGTGTTTCAACGTCAAGTCATCAATTTCCTGAAATGCTCAAAACTAATTTGAAAAGAACGTAACTCATGCACCTCCACAACTGCTGTCACAACTTTCCGTAGCACTCCGGGGCTTACATGTGACAATGTCAGAGTCGATATATCAACTCCTGCACCCAGGCGGGATGATGTAATCCTGATCTGTGACTCAGACACATGGCATCGGCAACGCTGACGCACTTCATCCAACTGTTAGGATTCAATAGTGTTCTTTTTCTCCTCTGAACATGTCAATCAAAACCCTGCTAGCAGCTCCAGCCCAAGGCCAAACAACGCCTGCAGACCTCTCTCCGTCTCTAGATACTCTGGCTGTCATAAGCGCTGAGCTAAGCTCGAGTGGGAAGAGGGGACAGGGAGTTCTGTTTTCAGCAGCAAGGATTCCCCACATATTGTTCTTTCACCCTCGACCAACACGCTGCTGACCTCTGACCCTAACCTTTGACTGCTTTGTGTGTGTGTGTGTGTGTGTCGAGGGGATTCTTGACTATGTGGGAATGAGCTGCTTTCAAAGCACCAAAATTAGAATTAACCACACACAGAGTGACAGAGCTAGCTCATCCTGATACAGTAACACAAAAACCTTCTCAGTCAAGCGTTGACGTTCAGACACACTTGTCAATAAGACCTTATAAGAAGTTTGTCAAAATTGTTACAGATAAACAATTTCACCCAACAATTAACAGGTTAATAATCATACTTACTTACATAGTATTATGGCTGTGATTGCCACCTCCAACACAAATTAACACTTAGCACTCACCCACTGGACAAATGACAGGGTGTTTGAACACTAACCACTGAGTGTGTATGAGTGTGTACGTGTGGCAACACTGTTTATTTCTTCATATTATAATCAGATATGTTTCTATGCGCCTCTAATACAGCCACACAGTCATGTTGATACTATGCTCTACTAAAGCAATTTGTAACTCTTTATAAATTATGCTTAATAGATCATTTACTGATGCTAATCAGCTGTAAAGGTTGCCAGACTATGGAAAAGCCCTATGATGATGTTTATCCTTTACCGTGTTTATCTAAAACTTATTTTTAGTTTTAAGATTAATAAATCATTTATGAAACATTCATAAAGGGTTTATGGAGTGGATCATCGGTGGACCTGAGGCGGGCTGAATGACGCCTGGTGCTCAAACAAACCTTAAACTTTTGCATTGGCTTCATTTCGCACTGAGACACTGAGGTTGCCACTTGGTTACATCTCATAAACTCCACCGTCATGTACTTCCCTCTATATGTGTGTGTGTGTGTGTGTGTGTGTACCTGGATTTCCCTATCTTGTCTGCAGTGCTGGGACATATTCAAAGCAGTGATGTTTGAAATTCACTCTCCGCTCTGTGGGACTCTCCATCTTTTCTGGAGTGTATTTATTCAGGGAGGCTTATCTGAACTCAGGTGCTTTATTCTTCTCCTGGTTCTGTACGGTCCCTCTTGCCTGCTCGCTGTGACAAACACACACACATATACCTGCAGCACACCCTGACCCAGTCCCTCCACATACTCACACACATTCACTAGGGCATCCAGACCTCAGATCAGAGCGTTCCACTGTTGCTATGGGGACTATTTCAACCCCGTCAGCACTTCAGAGGTTCGCCTGGAGCGAGGCAATTTGCCCCCCCCCCCCATCCTTCACTCTTCCTCCATCCCTCACCCCCTCCCTCTTTTTCTCCTTTCAAAGACAGAGAGGAAAAAATCCCATCCTCCATTCTCAAGAGGCATGACTATTCCTTCCCCTATTCTTTCTCTCAGATTCATTCACCCACAATGTTTGGCACCAGCAATCTCCTCTCCTCCTCCTCTCACTCCCACTCTATACAACCTTTATAAGTGTGTATGCATACACACTCACTTGCTCCTTCCACAGACTGAGAGAGAGATGGAGTGGGGGGGGGGGTTTAAAGAGAGAATCTGCTGTTTCACAGGATGAGTTCAGTGAAGAGACCTGATATCCCCCCACATTTCTTTGGGGGGATCACAAGGAGCCAGTCTGATGTATAGATTGAGCAAAGCCACAAAAGGAAGTGATTGTTGTGAAGATTTACGCTGGCAGATATCTCCAAACGGCTCACTTCTGTGCACAACTTGACCTTTATGTTTCTGCTACAGGCATGTTAATAACATGAGCCTGAAGCCGGTGGCACTGCGAGAATAAAACCCATTTAAAACACTAGCTCCAGAGCTGGAAGTTAAAGAAAATATTATTACTATACCATTCAGAAATTAACTTTATGCCCGGCTGGCAGGGATTCAGTGTGTTGCTTGAAGACACTTCAGAAGGGAGGCTAGATGCTTGAGACAAAGTTCTCTGGATGAATCATAATCTTATGCTACCGCTATAATACACAAGAAAAACACTATTACAGTCACCGGTACTGCAAACTGACCCTAGACACTACGACTGAAGCCGTCGCACATCCACACAGATGGTGATATGACACAAGACCTTCTATGAACGTTCTTTAGGATTCATTACAATTTATCTCGCGGTCATATCAGGTCCAGCTTCGCCTCATGATTATGTCCACAATCCATGGAAATGTGCTATACTTAGATGCTTTAGCTTTAACTGGACGGCCGGCTCACCTCTAACTTCCTCGGAGTATTATCCCAACATCCTGACAACATAATGGACCTGCTGTTCAGGGGATCAGCTGAACTTGAGCATGCAGGAGCACAGGCACAGCTGGGATAGCTGGTCTCTCGCTGGAGGGCCACATTACGTGGTTTATCCTTTCTATACATAGACCTGAAAGTATTCTTAGAGCCGCCGCATACTGGCGGCAAAGATGACAGACGTAAAACAGACAGACAGACAGAGGGGAAATATTATATCCGAGGCTCGGTAAACCCGACTAAACGCATTTTATACGCCTTTTAATTTGTGGACAGGCTTACCCACGAGAGGCTGACATAAATCTTTATAATGAGAGATCATAACACATACCACAGGCAGTAAGCTAGTGTAAAACAAGTAAATAAGTCATAGGAGGAGAGCGTCTTGAGAGGGTGGAGGTAGGCTGGTAGTCACCTGATGCTGACCACAGACTTCAAGTCATTGTTTAGCCTCCTTTTAAAGCACCACCACTTCAGCAGGTATGACATAATGGGGTTGGAGCAGCAGAGCCGTTACCGGTCAGAGTGCACTAAACTCCATGCTCATTCCAGCCGTGCTCTCTGTGATGCTGGGAAACATAAAACAGTGTACACAGTGTACACCAGTGAAGGGACAGAGCCTCGGTTTGATGAGAGCTCAAAGGACAGATCTGAGAGCGATGCTAGCTTTGGATAAAAGCAATAATCAATGGGAGTCAATGGTTACCTTGTCAGAAACACATATAAATGTATGTTATATATATTTATTATGTATGTTTAAATAAAAATCATATATTTTATTTAATGTACAAAAGTTAAAATACACAAGAGTTAAAGTTAAGGAGGTAAAATTTGTCAACACTGATAAGGACCATATCAGCACAGTTAAGGTGCCATAGTTTTTCTCCCAACTGCACTGAGATCTACAAAGCCCACTGAGTCTGTATGACTGTTCTCAACACAGTGAATGGATGAAGTTAAATGGATGAAAACAGTCAGCAGCCTTTAAGAGTTCCCTCACAGGCTGCCGCTACTGTTTTTTTAGGGTGAAAACTCTGTGGGAATAAATGGACGTCAATGGTAAAGTGTAAAATGCCAATAGTCAATTCTCTCACCATGTCCGCTGGGGTGCTGCCCGTCATCGTGAAGGTTTTCCCGGTCCTTGGAAAGGGGTTCACACACACACACTCACTCACTCACTCTCTCACACACACACACACACACACACACTATACAAGAACACAAATATTTCCTCTTTTCGTTTCCCTTGTTAAGAGCTGTAACACACTCTTCGAAGCAAGTCGTCGTCGTCGGGTTCCGAGCAGGAAGCACAACGTATTCCCGGTGACTCGCTCTCTCTCTCCACAGTCACAACACTGAGGTATCCGAGGTGGGTTACAACACTTCTTCCTCTCTATTGCACAATCATGTCGTTGATCATTTCCCGCACAAATGGGCAAATTTGGAAGTAGAGTTAATGTTAGTGGGATATGCTGTCGACCCGAGGGCCTCCTGCGACCCTCCGAACATCAAGAATATCCCGCTTCAGAAAAGGTGCCTACGCCATGCGAAAAACCAAACACTGCTGGCACATCCGGACACGGAGCTTTTTTTTCTCTCTTGCTGAAAAAGAACAAATAATATCCGCAAGGTTACCGGTTACCGTCCCGAGGTGAACTCAAACACGTCCGCCACTTCGTACAAAAAACGCGTCACACGGTGAAATGTGTTGGTGCTTCTCGTTAAAACGGGACTCTGAGGCGGTTGTTGTTAACGTTACAGACTGCGCTGCCGCTGCCGCTGCTGCTGTACCTTTACGACCCGTTCAGCTGTCATCCTGCCTCACCAAACCAGCGTCAAGCTACCGACGGGAAACAACACGGGACTTCCGGTTACACTTTAAAAACAAAATAAAAGCACTTTAAACTTTTCGTTCGCAGTATGCGCATTTCATTTTTTTCTTTGGACAGCCATTATAAAGGCAAGGTTTGGTGTCAGAAGGGGGTGAAATGAGCAAAATGGAAGAAAAATAGACAGAAGAGAAAATAATTAGCAGGAAATAGGGTTGCATTCATCTACTTCCTCATCCTCAAAATCCAGAAACTATTATTTAGAAGATCTATGGAAGCCCTAAGTGGTCATACACTCATATGTATTATTTTTCTTGTGATAATGAGTTAATTTCAATTGTTTTATTTAGATGTCGAGTTATTTATCTCATTATCTTTACATAACAAATGTTGTTATCTTGAGATAGCGGGATAATTTTCTTGAGATTTCAAAATAACGAAACATCTTGGGAAAACATAAGAATAGTTCAGTATTTAAATCATTGCAGGAAACGTCATTTAGTGTAGCAATGTCAAAAGGAGCAGGAGAATGTTGCTATTGCAAAATGTATGAATGCCTGACCGCTGAGGGCTTCTGTAATATTCAGCTGTCATCACATTATCTTAAATCAACATGTTTTTGTTTATACCATTTTGTATGGCTGTATCCCGACAAAGCAACAGCATAAACAGTATAAAACAAAGTGATAAATAGCAGTGTGTTCAAGCTTCACATCATTTGCTTAAGTGAACGTAATACCGTGTAAGTAATACCAACATATTTCTAATGTACTGTTACTTCTAATGAAGTACTAAGTATTAGTAACGAAACACAAACACTCATTATGCAGAAAGGGCCTGTCAGTGTTACATTATCATGTTATTGAATCATTATTATTGATACACGTAGGCTGTACTTCAATATTGTTGTTGGTCTAATGTTAATTGTTTCATATAATGCTGGCTCACTTAATTTAGAATATCCATGACGGTGTGACAGGGAGCCAGCATGCACGATACCACAGCCCTGAAACTGAAGCATTCATTCATGTTATTATTTACACCTGAGCTTTTCCCACTGTCACTTGTCAAAATGTCTTCAATTATACCTTCTCCTTGCCTACAAAGCTCTTCATGGTCAGGCACCATCATAGGTGGCTCAGGTGAGTCCTGAACCATCTCTTAGTTATGCTGCTATAGGACTAGACTGCCGGAGGACTTCCCATGATGCATTGAGCTCTTCTCTCCCTCTCTCCATCAGTGCATTCTTCCCCATCGGCATCTTTACTGAAGTTTTCTGCTTTCTCATCCTGCAGGTTCTCATGGATCGTGGATCTTTAGTCATATCTCCATTAAAGTTTATAGTTACAGTTATTATTTTACTGCTGTTGTGCATTTGTGTGTTTCTCTATCTATCTCTCTATTCATCTATGTACCCCTATCTGAGTGATATCTAGTCTAGACATAGACATAATAGATAAATAATAATTATAATAATAAACAATGAGAATACAGTTCAGTCAAAAAAGCTTTCACTATAAAAATTCAGTTTTTTATTTTAGGTGTTTTATTTTGAAGTCAAAATGACTTTACATCCGGGTTTAATGTTTCTCCACATGCTGCTTGACGCAGCCCCTTTAAGAACATGGCGGCAGTCCCCTGATTAGGGGGTGGAACAGTGAAGAGACTGCGAGCTTAGTGGGAGCCAGAGTGGGAGAGAGTCCAGATTGGTGGAGGAATGACTGCACACACCTCCTGAGGAAGCAGCATGGAGGGTTTCCTTCTCACAGCAAGAACACACAGAGATGGTAAACCTCATCCAAACACAACAACGAGTTCAGCTGTTTAAAAGTCTTGGTTTGTTGAGCTGCTCAATCATTTTCTAATAAATAAAGATATGATACTTTATTGATCCCAGAGGGAAAACTGTTTTTCTGCCTGTCACGTCTGGGGAGGTCAAAGGTCAGCCACAGAACAGAGCTGGATTCACAGCAATGGTCACAAGTGAAACATTCACCGCGATATTTGTAGTGTGTGGTGACAATTGGTCCATTTGAAGTGATCTGTGACTTGAAGGATGAGACAAGGCGACAAGGCTGCTCATCCTCCTGTAATGACTTAATCAATAAATTAGCCAATCAGTATCCAGGATTGCATGTGCTGACATGGAGAGTAAAGGATGTCTTACAGAGCTGAAACCGTCCAATAATGACCATCGATGAGCAGCACAAGTGACTTCTGGGGGGAAATACTGGCTTTACTGTGTATATACAGTGGTAACATGGAGTATATTTCATAATTATTATCATAAGGAGTTTGAAAAAGACATGACAGCTTCATAATATTAGTTCAGTATGGCTGTGGGGTTATTTATAGCACACATCTAATACATATGTAATATAATATCCTGTCTTTGGTGAAGTGCTCTGCCTTATGTGTGTGTGTGTTTGTGTGTGTGTGCATGTGTGTGTGTGTGTGTGTTTCCGTCAGAGGGCGAGATGCGTATCGGCAGCGGGTCTGTCCTCTCTCTGGTGGCCTGAGTGAAATCCATTGTGGCATCAGGAGTGGCTTTTTCTCTGAGATCTACAGGATTAACTACCTAATCTCCCCACCATAAAGGGAGAGTGGAGAGGGGGTAGTGAGTCTGACACTCACACACACACAGACACACACACAAAAGCATAAGCTTGGCTGTACAAACAGTGAGGTGTGAATGTGTTTTTGTTGGCTGGTTTTCAAAATGAAGGTCAGTGTATAATTTCCAAATAGTGAGACAAGTAGGGCATGTTACTGTCTATTACTGTCACTGTCAATCTATCACTTGACCATTTCCTAATTGATTGATCATCGTTTGATGTCTAAAATGATAAATGATAATTGTAACAGCTTGAAAAACCAACAGTTTTAAACCAAAGGTAGTGGATGTGGTTATATATAACAGAAATTAAAAGCAAATTGTCACATTTGGGAAGCTTGATGAAGGACCATTAATTGCTGTTGACTCCATGTTGATCACACACGTCATTTTCTTTTGTTCTTGTATGAGATATACCACATATACACGTGGGCAGAGAGGGGAGATCATGACTTCAGTATGACAGGCATGTTCCAATGTTGATGACATGTATGCAAATCTGTGCTTACAAAAAGCAAATCAACCTTTTACCGAACACTGTTCCAGCACCAGTTTGACCACTGTGTGCAACTTCCACTGACCGTTAGCAACTTACTACATGGATATGAACATTAAACATGGAATTACAGATTAAACTCACATCTTTTCAGTCAATGTGGTCAAGACCAGCCCGTCTAAAAAATAAACCAGGTCCAGTGTTCATCAGGGTATACAACTAAGAGCTTCAACATATGGTGTCTTCCTGGAAGTCCTCCTTGAAGACTTAATGTCCAATGTTATGTTCAAATTTGACATAATCCGTAGACTTAAAGGATTCTGTACATGGCCACATGAGACCCGATGTTAGATGAAGAGTATTTTCTTCTGTAGATGTTGAGCCTGACTTCACATTTAATCATAATTCCTCATCTCCAAATCAAAAAATGCACCTAGATCACATCAATGTGAGCATGCATGTGTGTTTCTGTGTGTGCAGTCTGTGTTTCTCTTGCCTGTATTTGTTCACAACAATGCAGGTCTGTGTAATATGAACCAGCAGGTCACCTTTACAGTCCCTCAGTTCCTCTCTTTAAGGTCTGCTGATCAAATATAAATGTTACATTTTGTGTAAAGACAATACAACTCTGTAATCCTCTAAGCCTCTTGACTCTGCACTCATTTAGATTTTCATCTGAGCACCTGCTGTCTCATGCAGACCACACACAGACATATTGTGCCCATGAAACACATGCACATATATAGAATACCGGTCATGAAAAGGACACAGCATTACGTTTTTTCTGTGTTTGAAAGGTCAAAGGGCGTGATTAGAGTTGAACTGGTGTATTGTATCTACTGGCACACCGTCAGAGAAGGAGATAAAGTCTGATCTATTTCTGTTCCCAGTGTCACTACAAAACAGTTGCTGCTGTTTTGGCTTTGAAGGGCGGCATGCACAACACACTTGGTGGTTACCACTGCTCCATATATAAACACTGACACTCAGCTTAGCAGTGCTTGAACATCCCACCGCTTTGCCTCCCCATGTTTCCCACAGATTATTAACATGCATCGTGTGACATCAGCTATTCTGAGATCCTGGAGCAGACTTTGAGCTCAGACTGTAGCGCAAAGGTTAGTGCTGGGAGCCACCGACGCAACACAACACCCAGCGTGACGCTTCACACACACCCCCCTGCCTGAGAAGGACAAATCAGTTCAGCTCTCCCAAAAGAGGTGTGAGCAATTATTTCCCCAACATAACCACATCATGCTGTTTTATGTCCCCTCATGCCTGTCAGGCCCCGACTGAGAGGGATCAATGACAGGAACACTGACAGTCTTGTTCTTAAAGGGTAGGTTCACCCAAACAATAAACAAAATTTCACTCTCCTAATAACGTGCAGTTTTCATATAGGGACTATTTGAGGGACTACTTTGATGACAGCATTTCACATCTGTTGTATATGTCCCTTTTCTCTTCTCTGGATTTGATATCACAATGGCAGTAAAAAGAATGGACGTCTCTTCCGCCTCCCAATTAATGTAAAAATCAGCAAAGACGTGGATCATCGGCGGACCTGAGGTGGGCTGAATGAGCCCTGGTTGCTCAAACAAGCTATCTGTAACAGCACCTACCTGTCAATCAAAGTGGCCATGCGGTTAATTCTGCATATTTTAAGCCTTAATATAATTTGAACAGGTAGGTTGTATAAAAATTCACCCTCGGCCTATCCCAGCGGCAAGAGGCGGGGTACACCCTTGACCTACGGACAATTTAGAGTCACCAATTAACCTGTTAAGTGCATGGGAGGAAGTCAGAGTACCTGGAGATACATGCAAACTCCACACAGAAAGGCCCTAGTCAAGGTTTGGACCAGGAACCTTCTTGCTGTGAGGCGACAGTGCCAACCACTGCACCACTGTGCCTCCGCACTTTAAACACTTTTATCTAGAGTGAGTTACCCTCAAATTCCACCGGGCACGGATGCGATGCGTTGCGTGTGCACTGCGGCCGGCGATACATGGCCATTTTAGTCAATATTTCAAACCCGACCGGCCCTGCCGCGGTCCGTTTCAAAAGCGTCCCAGAAGCAGGCCTCCGCTCGGCTCAGCATTGAATACACAGCTTTTCTATCTTTGACAGACGCATCGAGCAGCCCACGTCAGTTTACACAGAGCAGCTCGAGCTGTGTTTCGGGGTTAGAATAAGTGTACATAACCCCAAAATGAGAACAAAATCAAGAAACTTCATCAAACATGCTGAACTGCTTCAAGTGCTACATATTTAAATGATAAAGGCATATAACAAGAGGTTTTTAAAATGTTTTATTCATGGGCCGAGCTGCAGTCTCCACAGGTGAGTTTTCAGTCTATGACAAAAGAGCTGCTGTCCTGATGTTAATGGGGAGCTAGTTCCACCATTGTGAAGCCAGACAGTGATTTTGTTGAGTGGTAGCTGGGCCCCCTCATAGTGAGGCAGCAGCAAAGTGTAGTGGACCGCTGGGGTGTATGCTTTGACCATGGCCTTTGGTCTATGACCAGATACTAACTATGGGCATTCCCATCAGCTGCTTTGATTTCTTTTTTGTTGTACTGCAGACCTTCAGGACTCAATATTAACCCCAGATAACCCGAGAAGAAGATGTCATTTTGTCATTGTCATTGTCAGGTAAATAGGCAGACAAATAGACAGCTGAAAGTTCAGAGTTAGACAGACACATACGTGGTGTTTTCAGGGTTGTCAGTGGGAGGAACCTGTCTCTCTCTCTCTCTCTCTCTCTCTCTCTCTCTCTCTGTGTGTGTGTGTGTGTGTACATTGGCAGAGCAGTGCTTTCAGCTAAATGCTAATGTCAGCATGCTGACATGTTGATGGTGAGCAGGTGTAATGACCATCTTCATAATCTTAGTTTAGTGTGCTTGCATGCTAACATTTGCTAACTAGCACTAACAGAAAAACGTGAAGAAAGCGAGAGCGACAGGTTCCTCCCACTGACAGCACTGAAAACATCACACACTCCCCGTCTGTCAAAAAGCAGAGGGAGAGTGTTGTGTTTACCTAGAGACAGATACAGGTTGTAACAGGAAGTAAACTGCAGTGCTACCTCATCTGCATACAGATCTAGAGATGTTACAGTGTATGGGAATGATTTCACTTCCTGGCTGTGTAGGCTACGTACATAGTTTATCAGTGGGCTTTTGTCTCATGAATAATGTCCTTATCCACATTGCTAATCTATCTTCATCCATTAGTCCCCTCTAACATTGACAAATATCATCAGTCCAACCTTCCATATGTTCACTGAACACTGGCAGTACACACATATATTCAGACTGGTCTAACAACTGGTCTTTGTCATGAACTCTTCTCATGAACCCATTCTTTTCTGAGACTGACAGCTCTGGTACAAAGTCACCAATCCTCAGAGATCTGCCTTCATTACTCAGGATCAGGTCCCTTTCAAAAGCGATAGTCTAAACCGAGTTGGATTTGGCTCAGGCTTACCAGGAGACGGCCTAAGCCTGAGCTTATCTACGACGAACTGTTGTTGTGGGGATCAGGAGGAGGTGGGTGCTCCTCTAATCTGCCCACCTGTCGAACACACTCGGTGGTAAATATACACAGGGATTTGCCCTGAGATCCCTCTGATAGACCTTTAGCTGGAGCGTAAATCTGGCATTCAAGTTGTATCTGTCATTTTAAGTTACTGAATTTGAGTGTCAAGTGCAGTTTATAGTTTGTTGGGTGATACATGAGGAGAGACAGGCAGCAGTCACACACTCATCATAGTTAAAGGCTTTCTCCCTTCTGCTGTGAAAACAATTTGTCATCATGTCACGTTTTTGCCATCTGTCTACCACAGAAGGGGAATAAAGTACACGCTCAGTGGTTGTACTTTGTGTTTTATGTACACTGGAGTGTCTGTTCTCATCCTGTTTACCTGTGAGTGGGAGTTACTTAACATTTTATGCGTCTCTCTGTTTGTATGAGCACATCATGTCCCAACAGCTCTGCTCAGTCTACATTAACTGGCTTTTTTGCCTGTTCAACCTGTTTACACTCACACATGGGCCTTAACAGTGCTTATGTAGAACACAATGCTGCCAGTAAGGCTGTGTCTGTATATGTACAGGCATGTCAGGTATTCTCTGATTCAGTGATATTATGTAATGCAGCAGTCTGACAGGTTTACTTTCAAGCCTCACCAGCAAGGCCAAGGTTATATTTGAACATCTACTACAATGATTGGCACAAAATGTTGTACAGATATTTGTGGTTCCCAGATGATCATTTATCCTGGGCAGCAACCTCCATGGCTGTGATATGAAGCCAATGCGGAAGTGCGAAAAACTGCAGTTCCTCAAATGTCCACTTGAGGCTGGCTCTAGAAGTCTAGAAATGCCCCCGTTCATGACAACTGTACTGAGGATTAATTTTTATAGAACTCACCTGTTCAAATTAAATTAAGGCTTAAAGTTATGTAGAATCAACAGCATGGCTGCTGTGATTGACACTTAGGTGCCGTTACAGATGGCTTGTTTGAGCACCAAGGCATCATTCGGCCCATCTCAGGTCCGCCAATGATCCACCACACTGAGCTTCACAACAGCTCTTCAGAAACCTGTGCATGATGTCACAGATATGACATCTATGTTTTATATAGTCTATGATGCCAACATGTTCATGCCTACTAGTTATAATGTTTACCATGTTCACCATCCTGGTTTAGGACAAGGTCCTAGGTGTGTTGGAAGAGTGAAAGAGTAAGCAGTTTTAGGTTTTTAGATTTTTTAGCTCAGGAGGCGGAAGAGTCAGGACAGCCAACATGGTGGCAGCCAGGGCCACATATTTTGAGTTTCGAAAACGCAGCTTCAGAAATCTGTGGGTGATGTCACGCATACACCGTTCATTCTTCTTACTGCCATTGATCCTCACACAAAAAGTTATATGATACTGTCACACACATCACACATCAAGGACCTTTTCTCTGACACCACCCTCTGGCCAATTTATACATTTATTTCACTGCTAACTGCTGCGCATAAGATTTATTTGGATATCTTTTATCCATCTTAATTGTTTTTCCCTCTTTGAGCCAATGAGCCAGATAAATTCTTAGACTTGTTTTTCTTTAGAGACAACAGTGGTTCTCTTACATGTCAGCTTACGTACATATTTTAGTTTTGTTTTAGGGAAGATCATTCTACAAGAGTTCTGTCTTATGTAGAGAACAAGTTCAGAAAGTCTTTCTTTCTTCCTGCAGAGACAAACAGAATTATTTGGAGAGGAGGCGTAAGACATCAGTAAGGTACTAAACCTGTAAAATGATATCATAAAAGAAATACCAACACTACAAAAGAAAAGTCACTGTGACGCTGACAGGCCGTATGTATTTACAGTGACTAACATCCTTCACAGCGTCTATTGTCGAGGTTTTGTCTCAACCCTTTTCAGTCTAGTAGTCATAGTCAGAAATTAATCACACACACACACACACACACACACACACACACACACACACACTGTCAGAGCAAACCAGAGGCGGTGCCAACCTCTGCCTACCTGAGTCAACCTCTACTTCCTCCTTCACCTCCTTCTCTTCTGTTATTCCTCTTTCCATTCCTCCCTCTCTCACAGTGACTAGGCAGGTATAAAATAGAGGGTCAGGCCGGGTTATCAGCAGTGCATGCCTGCCATTATGTCTACCATGTGGATGTCAGGCAGTTATTATGGCACAAAATAGCTGTGATTAGATGAGCTCAGAACAAAAACTGTGACACGACATCGACTGTGTGGCTGTTTCCCTGCCAATCATTTGGTCACATAACTTTGTGATAGAACAGAAAAGTCACCAAAATAAAGGAGCATGTCATCTGCTTCATTCAGTGAGCATGTGTAGGTCTGGGATCATGGGATTACATGTTATTTTCTGGGCTCATGTAGACATTGTTTTTCAGGTGGTCACTTGATTGGTGTTTGTTCCAGGGTGCCTCTTTGAGTCATCCTGGGTGAGCCCTTTGTTGTTGCATGGTTTTTGCTTTTTGCTGTCAGAACACTGACAGATTCATCAGTACCGAGCGAAAAGAAGAAAAGTAGACAGAGAAAGAGAGAGGCCTGAATAAATCCATACCTGACTCACCAACCCTGACAAAAAATGATCTGCAGGGCAACACAAGGTAAGTTCAGTATGTCAACAAACACGAACTTGTGGTTTAGGGTGTAGCTTTTAATGCATGTCTTCTTTTGTTTCAGTCTTCCTTCTGCCCATATGCTGTATACTAACAGCAGTATCATGAGCAGTGTGTGTGTATGTGTGTGTTCTCGCTGCTGTCAGTGCTTCATTTCCTGCTTTGGTTTCACTTGAAATCCACTGGCTTAAAGTCAAGCGAGGGTGTATCTGTCTGTGCACTAACACACTTACACACTCACACACTCACACACAGAGTTGATTAAGCACCGATGGCCTAAAATTATGTGAGTGATTTAGGGATTTAACAGAGGAACTCGTTTTTGTTTTTTTTTTAAGTTGACTAAATGAAATTACTGCCAGCAAAGGAGATCTCAAATTAAATGATCACTTCCTCATGATGCAAGAAAAAGCAGGAAATGGTCTGAACAGTCAAGCAGCTGTAAAGATGTTAAAGGAACAACATGGGATATACTCAAACTTCTTTCAAGGAGGGCCAGATTAGACAATGTGAAGATGCCCGGGAGCCAATACTGACATTTTAACAATGAAAAAAATAATCAAAGTTACATACAAATGCACTGTTCTATAACAATTTTGTTTTCATTGTCACAATTATCATTTTTTTTAAATGACAATGTAACCAAATCTAATCCAGTCAGGTGTGAACAAATCTAAAAACCAGTTCTTCCTTTCTTTCACATCTGGAGTCAGATAACAAAGAATAAATTGTATGGAATACGTTAAACTTGCATTAAGTTGATACAAATCTGAACCTCATGCTCATTTTAAACATGACTTATTATGAGTAATGTAAAGTCTGTTAACATTTAAGTTTAAAACGTATCACTCTTGCTCGTCTTTAACAAAATCATTCAGAAAGTAATATTTTGTGTCACATCTACAGATATATAACAGCAGCAGTTATGTCCTTAATGGTTAACTTTTAGTGCATTCAAATGCTTCATTATGTCAACCAAAAAAAAAACAAATCTGACAATCCTGGCAGGCCATGAATTATATATTATACAAATGAAGCTTCGGGCCGCATGACATCTGACCATGGGCCGTGATTGGCCCCTGGGTCGGACTTTGGACATGCCTGATATAAGGCATTCATGTCAACACCTCTCTGACAAATGAACAAAATCAACACATTTTGAAATTTTACATCAAAGTTGATGATGTCATTCACAAAGTTAATGTTATTGCATTACTATCTGATGTGTCCTTAATATGAATGCACTGTAATGGTGATGGCTTTTTACTAATATGCAATCAAGTTCTAAATTTTAATCAGTATGACCATTTTAGCTGATAACCATTCCATTAATGAATGTGCCAAAAAAAAAATCGGCGTCCTAATCCCACATACAAGACATCAGTGTATGAGAGTCTGATAATAGAACCCACTGTAACACCCGTACAGTAACAACCCTTTCAATGTCCACTCTTTGATTTTATGAGCGTGTCCAAATCCGCAATCTTCCTCCTGGCACACTTTGGAGGTTTTAAGACTAAACTGTGAACTCTGTTAAATTTCAAAATGGTCATTGAGCCGGGAGGGAAGTTTCCCCTGAGGCACTACTACAAAATTAGTTAGTGCATCTTTTTAAAGAGCAGCATAACAGATGCTGGCTGTGCTCAGAAATACAACAGACTTTAGACTAGAGATGGCAATGAAACAGTCCTTTTAGCCTGCTATTAAGACTGAAAACAGCCTCCGGGGATAACAATAATGCTTTTCCAGGCCAAGACTTCCTCTGCAGTTCATTTAGCAACTCCACGCATGAGAATGATGACAAAGACACATTTTTAACTCATATCTATAAACAGATATCTACACATGAATGCAGATAAATTTTATAAAAGGCTAATAAAAAACTAAACCACACGTCAGATGATAGTTGATGGGTTCTGAGATCCCCAAATCAGATGATCGGTGGTCCAATCCCCGGCTCCTCCAGTCTGCATGTCGAGGTGTCCTTGAGCAAGATACTGAACCCCAAATTGCTCCTGATACTGCGCCATCGGTGTGTGAATGTGTATGAATGGTTAGCTCCCAAAAGTGATGAGCAGTTGGCACCTTGCATAGCAGCCAATGCCATCAGTGTATGAATGTGTGTGAATGAGTGAATGAGATATGTACAGGCACCACGTATCTACAGCTTATTCATAGTTCTTATGTGACTGGCACTGAGCAATGAAGGGCAAAATATGATTCCAACATGATAACCGACACTAAACACTCAGCAGGACCACAGAAGATGACTGTGAATCTTCCATCAATTACAATATACAAATATTAAGATCACCTCAAAAAAAGAAAAACAAAAATACATGAACAAACTCCACCTCTAAACCATATATAGCACCTGCCAGAATCCCTCCCTTACAGTGCCAGTACAGAAATTCTTACATGTCTAAAAGCGCAAATCCACAATCTCCTTTTCTCTGGGCTTTCTTTTTCAGATGCCGATTTGGATTTCAGGTTCTGTAGAAGTGTAATGGCCCTTTCAGACACAATGTAACTTATGGTGTCCTCTCCGCTGGGTTCAGTGCACTCCCGGGCAGCGTTCAATCTGGTCCTGTCTCCTTGTTGGTTAGTTCACCGTTGTGGTCTGTGGTATCTTCCTCCGGTAGTCGATCACCATCTTCTTTATCTTGCTGGTGTCGATGTGAAGGTGGTTGAGATCGTACCAGTCGACAAAGTGTGTGATGGCCCCCCCTGTACGCCTGCTCATTTCCTTTTAATATATGACCAGTGATGGCTGTATCATCAGAAAACTCCTGGAGGTGACAGTTGTCAGTGTTAAAGAGAAAAGGAGAGAGCACCATACCCCGTGGAACCTGTGTGGTCTGTTGGTGAGGTAGTTGATGGTCCACACAGCCAGGTGACGGTCAACTCCAGCCCCTTCTAGGTTCCTCCCTAGCACTGATGGCTGCATTGTGTGTATTTGATGTTATGAATGTGACAACACAACTATTAATAAAGTTGTCAAGGCCAATATGTAAGAAAACACATCCGGCAGACATGGAGGGACACTGGCCATTTCACCATTTCACTGAGCTGTGCTATATTCACTCTCATTATGACTTTCTTCAGTAATTGTATCCACCTCCTGTTTGGTCCTGTTTTTATGATTGTTGAGAATAGTGAGGCTCCATTAACTATGTGGGCTTCAAAGCTGAAATACAGCTCATTATTTTAGTCTTGAAGTCGATAAGCTACATGGAGCTGCAGAGCTTGGCAGGAATTCTCTGTGGACTTGTAACAATTAGCTGTCCCTTTCATATTATACGTTGTTATTTAATGCTCGTATTAAAGATTTGAATTCATGCAGGCTCATTATCTGTAAAATCTTTGCAATGTAAGCGTAGCATCTTGTTGATATAATACAGTGGTGACTGGCCTAAATGTGCATTTCTTGGACACTTATCAGAAAGTGACACATTAAAAAGTTTTTTTTTTGTTTTTTTTTTTTTTGTCAATCTGTCTATGCAAACAATCTTCGGTTTCTTAGAGAGAAGTAATAAGGTTTCCTTAAGATTAAAACATTAGCTTTGGTCGATGGCGTGTTTGTTCAGTCTGTTTAATGCACAAAGCCACACTCTGCCAGGCCGGTCCTCTAATTAGTGTAAATGAAGTGCTGAAGTACAGAAATGCCTGATTTGCAATTCCCAACTGGGAAGTATTTTTATATTGGCTCTGTGCTTACAGTATAATCAGTATAAATCAAACCTATAAGAGGTTGATATAAAGCCCTGATTACCTCGCTCAGTTTTTCTAGTCACAACATGCTCCACAAGCTGAGGCAGCAGCATACCAAACACTTTTTTTCTTTTTACACATCGATACAACTCAGTGTTTTTATTCATATCCTTTCTCTCCATCCACAACTTCATGTTTCTTCTCTCAATATTAAATTCATACAATACTCAGCAACTACTTCAACATCTGAATTTCATCTCACACACATTTGTTTGTCTGAATAATGAAACACACATACACACACACACACAATGCAAACTGATGGAAGAATGTTACATGGACAAAAGTATTCATTATAAATCAATGAACTGTTGTTCAATAAATGTTCAACGCTGCTATTGAGAGCACGTCTTGTCACTTATATTTTTAAGTGTTCTCCCTCATTTGTTTCCAATCTGTTATCAAGATTGTCGATGCAGCACACTCCTATTCTTTTCACCAGAAGTAATAAAATATCACAGATGAGCTCTGTTGTTAATATTATTCTTGGCACAAAACTGAAAATCTACACAAACAACATCCAGTCAGTAAATACATACATACATTATCTATAACCGCTTATCCTCATCAGGGTCACAGTGGGGCTAGAGCCTATTCCAGCTGACACTGGGTGAGAGGCGGGGTACACTCTGGACAAGTCGCCAGCTCATCACAGGGCACATAGAGACAAACAACCATTCACACTCAC
This sequence comes from Sciaenops ocellatus, assembly GCA_033000465.1. Taxonomy (NCBI): domain Eukaryota; kingdom Metazoa; phylum Chordata; class Actinopteri; family Sciaenidae; genus Sciaenops; species Sciaenops ocellatus. The sequence goes on from CP136870.1 coordinate 3,240,204, forward strand.
ATTCACACCTACGGACAGTCTAGAGTCACCAACCTGTTATGGTTCATGTCTTTGGACTGTGGGAGGAAGCCAGAGTACCTGGAGAGAACCCACACAGACACAGGGAGAACATGCAAACTCCACACAGAAAGGCTCCAGCTGAGGTTCAAACCAGGAACCTTCTTGCTGTGAGGCGACAGTGCTAACCACTGCGCCAGCGCACTGTGCATTTATTTACACCTCTATTGAAAAACTATTCACTGCAACATCAGAAGGCGCTCAACGCTAACCACAATCAGCCAAATGTGAGAACATCAACAAACACTATAAAAATGGGGTTGTTGCTGAGGGCCTCCCAGCCTGCACAGTAAAAACCTTTTCAGATGATCCAGAATGCGGCGTGCGCCTGTTTTTCAATCAACCCAAAGGTTGCTTGTCTACAAAGTAGTCTCCAGTTCTACAGTCACCTACTTGAATGGCCTTAAACAGGCATATGTTATCTCCCAACTGTTGCACTCCAAAAATGAACGACTCCTGGCACTGCCACCTGTCACCTGTACCTGTGCCACTGTTGTTCCCCACTGGTGGAACGTCCTTCCAGTTCTTCTTACCAGATTAGGGGCGTCCCTCTCTACCTTTAAAAACCTCCTGAAGACCTCCAGCTCCTCAGAGAGGACCTCCTCTCCAACACTACCAACAACCACTACCACACCCCTACACCTGTCACTTGATTCTATGTGAGTAGTACTTAGTGATGCACTAACATGTTCCTATCACACTGTATCTTGATTGTTTCCCTTTTTGTAAGTCGCTTTGGATAGAAGTGTCTGCTAAATGACTAAATGTGATGTAATCTAATGTAATGTCACATGTTAGCATGCTGATTAGCACTGAAGTACACCTGAGATTTATGGGAGTGCCGGAAGGTATATGTTGACATGAGTTTGTACACAAAAATCTAAAAACACAAGAACATACATGTCTATATTCACTGCCAAAACACGAAGACTGTCTTGTACAAAAGACACACACACACACACAGAAAAGAGGCGTAAGATGACTCATGAGATACAACGTGTGCAGGATGACAAATCTGATATCACAAGAACTCAACATTTGCCCACACAAGTGTTTGCAACACTTTGTTCTCTTGAAAACAGAAGAACATGTGAACACACGCTGTACCACTGTCTTTCACATTCACAGGCGGGCATATATTTGCACACAAGTTTGAGAGCTGAAATTTGTAACACCTGTTGTAGGATATAATCACAGTACGGGAGAGACTTATTAAGTCACTTGCAAAGATCCTCTGTTCTGAACAGATTCTGGATGATGAGGCCTTGCAAACAGCCTTATGTGAAGTAGAAGCAATCATGAATGATAGACCCATCACATCTGTAACAAATGACTTGAATGATGTGGAGCCTTAATCACACCTAATCATCTGCTACTTCTTAATAGAAACCTACTCCAGGACTGTTCAATAAGGACGCCCTGTGCTCCAGTCGAAGATGAAGACAGGAGTAATACCTGGCAGATCTCTTTTGGAGGAGATGGGTCAGAGAATACCTCCCAATCATGCAAGAAAGAAGGAAATGGAACAACCACAGAAGGAACTTTCAATCTGGAGACCCCGTCATGATAGTAGATGATTCCTCCTGGTTCTGATTTTACAGACTCCAGGAGGCAAATGTCTTGGTTAAAACCAAAACCAGCATTCTGCAGAGACCTGTTAACAAACTTTGCCTATTCCTGGATGGAAAAATTGATATTTTAAATTCTTATTTGTTAAGTCTCAAAGTAGTTATTTTGGATTTACTAATTCATTTATCATCTCATTAACTCAGACTACTATCAGCTGTTTGAAGAGGTGGGACTGAAGCTGTCTTTTGTCTGAAAAGTTATGTTATGTAAGTTTTGCTTAAAAATAAAATAAAACAGAAACTCAGGCATTTTTGTTTGTTTGTTGTTTTATTTTTGTTTATGTTTTTTGTGTGAGTCAGAAGCAGAGCCCTGTAACCTGGCACAGCGGAAGTGGAAAAAGACAGTGTGAAACTACAATGTACTGTGCTTACAATAATAAAGTATGTTTCTGAGAAGAAAACCATACCATGAAGATTTGCAAAATAAGAGTGAGACTTTTATATTCTTATAGTTTTGACCATGTTAAGGAAGTTGCACAAGAACACAAGGTAGTCTTGTCCTCTGCAACAGCATCACCCAGTGGAGGAAGAAGTTATAACAGGATGTTCAATGACTTCATTCATGTTTAGCATGCATGTATCCCATAAAACAATGCCCTCATCAACAGCATACACTCACACACTCACACACGCCAGTCAGCTCACATTAATAACAATTAAGTTAAATGCCCTAAAATAATTAGTAAAGAATACATCACAGTTATTCATACTCATATTGGGTAAAAGTATACATATTTCACATTTTGCCATCTTTTGCATATTGTACAAAATCTTCCATTACACATCTGAATAACGTCTTTGAGTTCTTTCAAACACTGAAAATATACTTACTATGGGGAATGTGGACTTTATTCACATTAGTATATACACATGTATTATGAAAGAGAATGTTACCATAACAAGGACTTCCATAAAATAAAGATCAAAAGAAAGACAATACAATGGATGTCTTTTCTCTGATCAAGAAATAAGCAATTCATCAGAAAGCACTGGGCCTTGATATGTTCACTTCAGTGAACACAGACTCAGTCAGTACAGGCTCATGATGTGTTTCTGGCTGGCTGCAGGCTCCTGGCTGTGCAAAATGCTTTTTGGGGAAAGTAGTTGCTTTCAACTGATTTGTTGTTGAGTACAAATGACTGTTATCAGGTCTGAGTCTTCACTGCAGGAGGGCTGATCATAGTATCCTGCTGTCTGCTCAGACTTTAGGCTTCTTGAAATTCCCAACATGAAATATAATAATATAATCCATCCATTTTCTGTAACCACTTATCCTCACCAGCCTATCCCAGCTGACTTAGGGCAAGAGGCTGGATAAGTGCCAGTTCATCACATGGCACAACAGACAACCATTCACACATACAGGCAATTTAGAGTCACCAATTAATGTCTTTGGACTGTGGGAGGAAGCCCGGAGAGAACCCAGACATGGGTAGAAAAGCCGCACAGAAAGGCCCCAGCCAAGGTTCAAACTATATATAATAATAATATCTGTTTTTATAATTGTGCCACAGCCTGCAACAACTAAACTGCAACAACCACAAACAAACAAAAAAACAGAATGAGACACAAAAACATAAAAAAACAGCAAAATCATATGAAATATTAGATGAGCAATAAGGCAGCAAAACAGCACACTGAAATATGTGAAAAAGGAAGCAGATCAGCCAATAACTAGTCCTAATGAATATCTTAATGAATGCATTCTTTTGTTATTTGTCTACGCAATGAAACATCACTGTAAAACATGTATCCTGTATGAGGGAGGATCAACATAGGATCAGACATAGCAAACAAAAAGAAGAGAAACAGCAGGGAACAAATAAACATTTATTGGCACTGTTATCGAGATTAGATAAGATTTCATGATCCCACTCCGGGGAAATTCACTTGTTACAGCAGCTGGAAGACTGAGATGAAAGACGATGACTTTATATTTGATTTGATTTTTAATTCTCGTGAGAGTGGCGTTTAATTGCATATTGATATTTAGAAGTGAGACAGAAAGACAAATGAAAATCCTGTGAAAGCCTGATAGATTATAAATAAAGGTCTGAGAATTGAATTGACATTTTAAAGAATTAATAATCCAACCTGGATTAGTTAAATTAGTTAAAAGTTAGATTAAAAATTTCATGAATTTCTTCTGAATTAAAAATATTCCAGAGTTTCCTGGTGGGCAGTAAAGTAAACTGCTGCCAACTGTAGCTGTTGTTAGCTCATTTTGTTAGCTGGGGTGTCCAAACTGTAAGCTCAGAGCAGTCTCTATGACATAATGTCAGGCTAAACCGAAACCGAAGAGGAAGTTGACGAGTGTGTAATTATTACTATTCTGTTTCATCTGGATTCAAGGCGAGAACATGCAGAGCTGTAACTAAAAATAAACTTGTTTTTCATAACTAAAAGGAAATTTAAGATTGTTGATGAAGATCATCAAAATACAACTAACCAAACAGGCAGAGTGAAAGCCAGGTGAGATAGAGAGAGGCTGTCTGACCGCCTTATTTCTCTTGCAAACACACCAGGTGAGCTGCATCTCCCTGACGATGAGACTCTGCCCACCAGGCTCCTGGGGGAAGAGGCCTGTTCAGAGGGTCATCACAGTCATCAGTCTCAGGTCCTTCATTCATAAAATACAGTGTTGACTCGATACAAATGTGTAGCAAGTACAGATGCCAGGAACAGGACATTTGATTCCTTCTCTTTTAACACTGGTAACAAATGCTGCTGCTCAGTGCATGCCGGTATGAAGAGGGCTGAGGTTTTTTTCCTTTGTGGTTACTTACTGATAACTCAATTGGGGTAGGCAACCCAACACTCACTAACTGGGACCAAAAATGTCAGCACACAAACAAACTATGGCTTCATTTGATGGCATACAGCAGACAAAAACAAACCTCAGGTATGTACAATAATGGACCAAATCTATGATAATTCTACTTTGACCAGGGAAACATTGTGAAAAGTGTAGGTTCAGAACCCAGACTCATCTTAAATGTAATATATAGTATACTGTATAGCATCCTCTTTACATGCTGATCGTTCGGCGGCTTCAGCTTTTCCTTCACCTCATGTGGACCCTGCAGTCAAAGACTGGGGAGTAGATGGAAGTACAAAGAGTACTAGTCAAAAGTTTTAACAAACCTACTCATTCAATGTTCTTATTTTCTACATCAAAGATGATTGAGAGATTGAGAGTGTATTTCATAGTTTTGATGGCTACAGTGTTAAGAAAGTAACATGAAGAAAAAAAAAACACTGAAGGTGTGTCCAAACTTTTGACTGGCACTGTGTATTTATATTCAATTACAGATCTCATCAAGCAGAAGTTAGATGTGTAATGAACCACAAATCATGTACGATTGCCTGATGTTTACCATAAAAGACCTGTACTGTAAGGTTTGCATTCAACTGCGGATGCAACATTTAAAGAATCATGACCAATAATAAACCTCGTAGAAAAAAGGTTTATCTTAGCAGTGTGCAATTGAATGAGGTGCTCCCATTCGAGGACAGTGACATTCTTTCTGAAGAGAATAATACCCACATTAACCTTGGACAGACAGCACTACCTGCCTTGACTTCATCTCCAGTGATAAACTTGGAGAAAAACCTTTTATTTAAGTTATTTTGATCAGTGTTAAGTGTGGCTGTGAAGTATCTTAATACTGTACTACTGTACTAATTTGCATAAATATACTGTTTGTTACTTTAAAATTAAAAATTTAATTTACTTTAAAAGCATAGTTGTATGAGGTTGTATGAAGTACTTAATGCATAGTCACTGCATTACCTACAGTAGACAGTGGTCAGCGTGCTCTCAGTTTAAAGAAACAGACAGAAGTCCACTTTATCTTGCCATCAGATCTGTATAATAAACATTGTTTCAGAGATGGGAATATTTAACTTCTATGGTTGAGACAATGTAACACAGAGGCAAAGGGCTGTCTGACAGCAAGGTAAAGCAGTGAGAATATGCTCTTTATAGCCTACACTTAAACAAATATTGTTTAAAGTAGGTGGCTGCTCCCATCCACAGCAATGCTTTGCTTTACGTCTGTGCTGGGACTTCTGTCTGCTTCTCCAAACTGAGAGCACACTGACTGCTGTCTACTGTGGGTAACACACTGACTGTGCAGAAGTACCTCATACAACCACATTTAAAAAACAAACAAACTGAACTATCCCTTTAAAGCCTCCACAAGGAACTTTTTTGTTGATTCTAGCGCCCCCTGTGGACGAATGTAGTAGTTAATTATCCTCTCCGTATTGGTCATGTTTGTTTATGCAGGTCATATAGAAGCAAACCTGTTTCATAACCAGTAGTATGTTTATTATTGTTGTTATTATTATTATTATTATTATTTATTTATTTATTTATTTATTTATGTTTTTGGCCTTTTTGAGCTTTATTTGACAGAGACAGCTGAAGAGTGACAGGAATGTGGGGAAAGAGAGAGATGGGGAATGACATGCAGCAAGGGCCACAGGTTGGATTCGAACCCTGGGCCACCGCAGCAAGGACTGAGCCTTTGTACTTGGGGCAGGTGGTCTACCATCTGAGCTAACCAACACCCCACCAGTAGTATGTTTCATATATATGTTTAGGTCAAAATTCCAGTGACACTTGAGGTATAAAGAACAATTTAATTGTGAGACCGTGCATCTTGGAAGTAGGTGAAGTTGTGCCAGAAATCCCCAGTGGTAAAGAAAGTATTCAGATTTTTGAAGTAAAAGTACTACACTATAAAAACACTGTTTAAAAGTTGTAGTATAAGTCTTGAATAAACGTGCTACTTAAAAATATGTAAGTATAATCAGGAAAAAAGTATTGAATTAAGTCAAAGTACTAAATGCAGAAAGGTGTCCCCTGTGACTGTTATACTATTACATATATGCTATTAGATTACTATTTTTTTTAAATAGTAGGCCTACTAGTACTAATAGTTTATAGAAAATATACAAATGAAAATGGCCACAACAACAACAAATAGCACATGTAAAGGAGAACAAAAAACAAACTATCCTGTACACGGAAACAGGATGCACAAGTACAAGTGTGCCATACAACAACAAGTATGTAATAAGTAATTAAATAAAGATGAGAAATAAAATTATATAAATAAATAAATGAATAAACAAAAAGCAGCACTAGTGATGATCCTTAAGTGAATGTCCAAAAATTATAGAAAAGGTTTCCACATTTTACCAAACGGTTTTCTTGTATTTGTAGTCTCGTATTTGTATATTTTTTTAATGAATGTACTGTAGACCTGATTAATATCACTACATCTTTCTTAGGGTTTTGATGCAGTTGCGCCACTGTGACCACTAGGTGTCGCCCGGAGACCATTGATTGTACGCAGCGTGTCCATTGGACACCAGGTGGCTGGGATTAACAGGCTTTGGAGCCGGCAGTGGCGCTGCGTAGCTAAGCTTGCTATAATGTATGCGCACTTCTGGCCTGTACAGGCCCATACAGACGCTGATCAACAGCTGAGTTTGCAGCCACGAGGAGCTGCAACTGTTTCAGCATAGTTTCCCCCCTTCTCCTGCCTCTCATCAGCACGATCCAGTGCAATATTAAAAAGTACAATCTGTGGGCCAATTCAGTGGATGGGAGTGTAAACAGTCACCATTTTAACTGCCTCCCTAAATCTGTTGTAATTGTGAGCAGGCCATATTGCATATTGCACACACAAACAGCGGGGAAATAATAATAAGCGGTGACAGCAGATTGCAGCTTGGCACATTTGATGATGTGGTTAGTTAGCTTTGCTGCTTTTCAGCAACAACAGCAGATGTAGACAAGACATGATATGACCCAATGTTGACTGGGTGTAGAGCATTTCACCACCATCATCCGCTGGATTTGAATTGAACATGAAAAAGCATGCATCATCAGTAAATGTGAGGAATGATCAGGGAGAACAGGAGGCTGTGTCACCTTCAGGGCCCGGCTGGGCTTTATCAGAGGAGTGCAGAGGTCAGCTGCTGCCCTGTGTCTGCCTGTTCTCTATAGCCTGCTCGATACTCAGGCTCATTCACTTAGGCCAAGGCTGTCATTAGTGCAGAGACTGTGGAGATATGCAGCGCGTAAGAAGACACATCCTTGTAATTTACACCACAGATCAGAGACATGTCTGTGCCGTTCAGCTCATGAATACTCGTGTGCTCAGGCTGAGAGATGGTAACCCCCCTGTTTGAATAAACTCTCTCCCATGGGGGGAAACAGTGTTGACACCACAATGTACAGTATGTGTGAGTGTTCCTTTTAGACTTGCATTGCTTTGAACACACCAGCCATATTCTTATGTCACAGGGTTTTTCAAAGCACATAATCCTTCTTATATAAATGGTCTTTTTTTAATTTATTTTTTTACCCTGGATAGACCTCCAGAGTACGTGAGAGATGAAGCAGCTGTATCTAAATAAAACAGGAACAGTCAGTGATGCATGTTGGTATGCTTTGCAAACAATAATGCTACTTTCATTGTACCTCCACCGGGGCAAGGAGCTTCAACACACAGCTCGTTTGCATACAACCACAGTAGGCTAAAATACACACGACACATAAACAGTTGTGGCAGTGAGTCATCCTTCATAGGAACAGTTTATCGAGGCCTTCTCGTGCTGTTTAATTGTCTTCCAGCATCACAATGTCAACTCCACTTCACTGAGTAGACGGTTCGTGTTAACGCACTAGGCTCAGCTCCAGAAATATAAAAATGAATGATTCTTGAGTCTTTAACGTTTACTGAGCAGAATGGTCTCAGTCAGTCATTTATTTCCAAGCAGAAATGCATTGTATATTTAATGTTTTCATTGTCAGTTACTTTGATGTGGGCAGGACTTATATTACAATGCAAACTAACAAGTTTGTCTTAATAGAACTGCTGTTTATACTTCTATTTCTCTTCCAGATCAAGAATATTAAACTTGTATCATATATACTTAATTCACTCAGGGTGCTCTCACCAAACAACTTTTAATCATGGGAGGAGGAAACCTGCAGGAAAATTAACAATACCTTTAAGATCTGCCATAACACACAATACAAAACAGATTATTAAAAAAAAATGTTTATTGACATCAGAAGCAATTTAAATTTCAACAATAAACAAGGCGTTTTTTTCTTATTTTTGCTATTACAGTGGTACGTAAAGATCAGTAAAACAACCGTGATACGTCAAAACTCGATAACAGGTCATTTGAAATAAAAACACACAGGAAAAGGAAAAAAAAAAAAAAAAAAGGAACACTCAGATCTAACTCAAAGTTTTGTTTTTATGTGCTGTGCACCTCTAGCTAGGGTAAATACTGTAAGCCCACCCCTTTACACTGTACCAGGCAGGATAGTGGTCTAGGAACTATCACTGAAAAAATAAGACTGGCAGAAAGATACAGACACGACACTTGTGTAGTGTTAACTATACAAAAAGGAGAAAAAAACTGTACAGCATAAAAACAACTGATATACACAGCCTTTTTTGTTGTTTTTTTACCCCTTGGATACTAACGTATTTTCTTTCAGTAAGTGAAGTGTGTACAAGGGGGTTAAATGCTTTATAAACAAGAAAAAATGACCACTATATATGTCACCGCCATCTACTCGTCATCGTCATCATAGTCGTCTTCCTCCTCCTCCTCGTCATCGTCGTCATCATCATCGTCATCCTCTACCTTCTTCTCTACCTTGGCCGGGGCTTTTGCTGCTGGTCCAGCACCTGCTTTGGTCTTTTGGCGATATGCTGCAACTTCCTGTGATTGAGGAAGGAAAATATGTTATTAAATACTTGGAGAGCAGCACGACATGAATTGAATTATCATTTGCAAAACATGTAGCCCCTGGCAGCATCAATACAGCAGATTTCTTTACCTTCTCATACTTCTCCTTCAGTTTAGCGGCCTTCTTCTCAAAAGGCTGCTTGTCCTCAGAAGCGGTACCGTTCCACATCTCACCCAGCCTCTTGGCGACCTCTCCAATGGTCAGTCCAGGAGCCTCGCCTTTCACCTTGGGGCGGAACTCTGAGCAAAAGATGAAGAAGGCAGATCTGGGGGGAAAAGGCGGGGATTTCATGAGTTTGTCATTTACACATCATAACATGTTTCATATTGTGTCTTTTCTTTTTCTATTGCCAGCTGCTATAACATAAAGCGTTGACATGCAGTACTTACGGAGGCCTCTTGGGGGCATTGGGGTCCTTGTACTTCTTCTTCTTGCCTCCCCTTGCTGGAACATAGCTCATCATCTCCCTCTCATAGCGTGCCTTGTCCTGCCTGGCCAGGTCCTCAAACTTGCCCTTCTCCTTGCTGGACATTGTCTGAAAACAGAGGTAACTTGCTGAATGGACTGTTGTACTGTAAGCGCTCCCTATGTTTGGGTTCATCTTAGTTATTGCACATTGTGGGCATCTAAGACCCATAAAATGACAATAACTGCATTCTATATTGATGTGCACCGATGATGAGTGCCATCTTGCAAATCCTCTGAAGCAAAATTAGGAATTATCCATTTTTTCCTCACCTTCCATCGCTCGGAGCACTTCTTGGAGAACTCGGCAAAGTTGACTGAAGCATCGGGGTGCTTCTTCTTATGCTCCTCCCGGCAGGTCTGGACAAAATAGGCATAGGAGGACATCTTGCCCCTCGGCTTTCCTTGCTCTTTCACCATCCTGATGACTGTACCTGAAATCAAAAAGGTTTCACGTACAGATTAGCTGCATCAAAACTATTTTTATTTTACTGTTGGGATGCATGGGCCAAAGTTTTACATCCTATAAGCTTTGGAAACATCACACCCAAAAAGTGGTTTCCTGAAAATGAATTGTTTTATTAATTAAAAATAGATTAATAAAAATGTATTTATCTAAATTTAGATTAGAAATAATGCATCCGTTTTGTTTGTGGTTCTTACCCACCTACCACGCTCCTCTTGCTATACAATGAGTATGTCTTTTTACTGGCCACTGGTGTTGATACACTCCTTGAGTGACCCGCCCTCGCTGCTGTCAAACAGCACTAAGTTAAGACCCGTTAACTCCGTTCGCTAAAATCAAACCGTGCAGCACGGACGGAGCTAACGCGATGAAAACGACTTTATTTATTGACGCAATCTGCACTGTGGCCTTTACATAAAACTCAGTGGTCCGTGGTCAACTCCCATTTTGGTGCTTTAAAAACGGGCTCAACACATCGTTCCGATTAAAAAAAGGAAATCACATAAAACGTTCAGAAATTCAGATTTGCTTGCAGGAATAAATCTTCCCGTTCTTATCAAAAGTGCAAAAGTTCCAAAAAATGCAGCTGCATAACATAACCGACAGCCCTGTGTGGGACTACAACAGAAGACTTTAAAAAAAAAACTCGTGTTTTAGGAAAAAAACACCCTCAGACCTCATCTGCAATAAGAACAGGCCTTCAGGAAAGCCCCCTTTTCATTCGTTTAATGTTTTCATCAAACAAATAACTTTGACACAAAAAAGACACAAATTACACAAAAAGACGTATTTATTGAAAATAAAACACTTCAAACTGCGATTCAAGGTGATTTAACAATCTTCTTCTATTGATCTTACTATTCTCTTATTCTGGAAAAAATGCTCCGGATATCTGGAAAACGTTTAAAACTGATATTTTTCCCTATACATTTTCCTATTAAATGCTACTGTAACTCCCAGTTAAACTGCGTCGACCGGAGTAGTAATGGCGCATAGGCTTTCGTTGAGGAAAAGGAGGTCAACAACGACGGCAATATTTCTTCTTCCATTTTGTGAGAATGCCTTCTTCATGAAAGAAAGTCCCCCTCAAATGTCTCCGCCCGCCTCCCAGTTCGCTTTGCAACTCGACAAATATGTCTTAAAAGCCGGCGATCTTGACAAAATATTTCCCCGATTGATTCCTATTGCACTAGCCGGTTTGTATAGTAATACATTGGGTCTGCACTGTGTCTATGAGCGGGCTGTGCTACTGACTTGGTTTCTATGAGCTCCTAATGGCCGCTCGTCTTCATCCACTAACATGGAGAATATGGCTCCTTCTCTTTGTGTCAACGCACAGCCATTGCACTGCATGCAATAGAGGGCAGAGCGACCGCGGCGACCACTTCATTTCAAGCCCCGATTTAAAGGCTTTAGAAGTGTCGGAAAAATCTCGCAATGGTGTCATTCGAATCACGAAAGATTGAATTTTCTTTTGTCGTCGTTACATGTTATAGTTACGGGTTTGTTTCTCGAGAAAACACGGTTAGAAAAAGTTGAACTCAACTGCGCCTCTGTCACTGGCTTCCCATTTGCCTCGCTGCCTTGCCTCCTATGCGAATACAGTCAGCCATTACAGTAAAGCGCAGATCGTGAGGTAATTTTTTTCACAGTCTTGTCGGGTGAATTGCAGCAAACAAACATATGTCCGTGTGTGTATTGAAACGGTCTCTCTTTTTCTTATGTTTTCAGAAATTTTAATGTTTGTATCAAAACCCGCACTCTTCACATGACAGGCATTCAGCTTCGCAATGCACTGCAATGCCAATGGCTAGCTAACGGTGAGTCTTCTACCATTGTCGCTAACCGTGTTGTCCGCTAGACATTCCTGAATTTTTACGCGATAACTAGCGTTTGATTAGACTCCATTTTGTGAAAATGACACGACAGTAATATACAAAATTATTCGTATTTGACAAAATCGACGTTTTTCGTCGAATTTCGTCAAGGTTAATATTCATTTCTTCCTTTTAACAGAGCGTCTGGTCCACACTCCCAGGCAGGGTAATGTAATGTTACCTGCTAAGCGCCGTCTATTTTTTGTTGTTTTTTTCACGGTTCCCCGCAATAAAATTATTTGCAAGCTGTTAAAGGTTTTACATTCGACTATGGCAAACAAGTAAGCAAGATATTTCTAAATGTTATCGTCGTTTTCATCATTACGAACACTTAAAATTTCCGTGTGTGATACTTACCTAGGGACTATCGCTGGATCTCAATGCTCTGCAATGGCTGTGTGTGAGGGAACATAGGCGATACGCAGTGTCTTCAGTCTTCAGCTCTCTAACATTACTCTCGGCGGGGCTCGCACGCCATTGGCCAGCGCCCGGTCTGGCGCTCCCCCGATTGGACGGAGGCTTTTCATTGTCCTAATAGAAGACGAGGTCCGATTGGCTGCCTTTTGTGAAACGTCACTGAAGTTTTCCGAGGCGCGTGGATACAAAAATATTTCTGTCCGAGCATGCCGGAGCTGGTAGTAGTGTAGTGTGTTTGCCATAGTATTGAATTCACTACGTTGAACACAGTGTACAGTAGGCAAGTTAAATGAATGAGACAACGTGGAGCGCTTGTAGTCAGTGAACCAGGCAGCCGTAAAATGCTGTGCGGTTGTGTTGGACGGGCCGTCCCCCCTCTTCATCAACCACCTCTATTGTGCATTCTCTTCAATACACGTGAGCTTATTTGCAAATTATGACTTTAAAAATCATAAAGAGAACATCGTGTGTTCACGTGTAAAAGACAGACGACGCGCTTGCTCATCCCATACGGGACAGTTAGGCGCTGGATGTGATATTTTAAGGGATTTGGCTCCGAGTTAGACTGAAAACACAATAACTATACAGTTAATGGGCTGCCTGTTAATTAATATATAAGCCGCGACTTTCATTTTCAGCACATTATTGAGAAAACATCATTGCACCGACTGTACCAAACAGTGTTTTCTTAGTCTCTCAGACAGTTTTACATAATAATCACTGCATCAGGCCCTCATTCAGTGCTATAGCTATGTTTACTTAGCCTGCAGTCCCTATTAAGATGAGCATGCATCGTATCAGGGTACATGCATTAAATAGGTGTACTGGGTCTTGAGATTGATCATTTTTATTTTTCTCAGCACAATTTTTCTCTCATTTTTATATCCTTCATATACAGTAGCTAATTGAAAGATGATAGTGTGCTCACCCCCAATTAAAACCCAGACTCCAGGAGATCAAACAGCTGCTGTTCAGTTTAAGCCAAAGTTAGTGTATATATCAGTTTATAGCTATAAGAGAGGAATGTGGCACTCATTAAGGTCTACAGGAAATATTTTTCACAAGTGAACTATTTGGCCTGCTGTTCTGCCGTACTGTATGAGCTATTGTTTATAGCACTCCCATAGATATAACAGGTCTCTGTGTTAGCTGTCATAGCAGCGGGCTTATCACTTGCAACCATCATTGCTCTGTGCAATGAAGTGGTTAAAGCCCTAAATAACAATAAATTGGAAAAAGAGAACAATGAGGAATTCATTGTCATGGAACCCAGTGTTGCCAGACATATTATATAAACAGATCGGGGCTTTTGAAGCAGTTCATAGTTCATTTTTTTATGAAATTGCAAGTTCTATTTGTCCATTTTAATAACTAATATTTGACTAATACTAACAATATGCTCCTATTTGATTATTTTGATCATTTGATAATACAGATTACCATACAGAATGTATAATATAGCTAATCGTGACTCAAGTTTGACAGTGTTTCCACCTTTTTTCCTCTCATATGTTTCTAATACAAACTCAAACCACATTTAGCTGTGCTGCTGTCAAGTCAAACAGTTTGCTCATTAGTTGATGACATGTCAAGAGGTGATGTGATTGTGGCTTTGTTTGTTTGTTTGATCAACAACAAATCTTGAAATGAAGTTTGCTGTGTACCTTCATGCTATTCAAAGAAACCTAAAGAGTCTGATGACCCTGTGCTCTAGCGCCACCATCAGACAAAGATTAGAATTTGTTTAAGGAGTGCATCCCCTATACACTGTCTCTCTACGGTACCTTCTGAGCAGTAATATACAGAAACTAAACCTGTGGTGCACTAATTGAACATAAGTAAGGGTTAGGACTTAAACTCACATGTACACGTTTTTGTTTAGATTTGCTTTTCCACTGGAATACTGATTTTATTTTATTTATTGTTTTTGAGCTAGTGACCTGAGCTCTAGCGCCACCTATAGGCAAAACCTTCACATACAGACAGAGTAGAAATGGGCATCTTTTAGACCAGACTACTACTAAATTTCAGGACAATGACTCAGACTGTGAAAATGCCTTCCTCAAGCTGACTTGCTTACTTTGCTGTGTGGAGCTAATGAAACTATCGCACTTTAAATGCTTGTGTGTTTTAAATGTGGTGGTGGGGGGTGGGGTGCTATAATAAGGTAAACATTATGATTTGCAAAATGTAGTCACATGCACACTGAAGATAACACTATAATCATACATGCCTCAGAAATTATTAATGATTTTTACATGCAGTTAATGAGGAAATGGATGTCTAATGAATATGCTCATGCTTTTATAGCAGCTAATATAGAAACAAAGAAAAATGGCTGACAGAGTTTATTCTCATCCTTGAATTAAGAAAGGGAAGGGTGAACTGATTCCAAATGCCAATCACAACCCAGACTCAGGCCACATGTCTGCCTGTGATGCTGCCCGTCTGTGTCTCATTTTGCATCAGGAGATGCCACGGCAGAAAGCTATAGCCCGCTCATGTGGCTAGGAGGCAGCTGGTTTATGCATTCTAATGAGCACTCCCTGGGAAAAATATGCAAATTCATTTTGTCATCAAGAGGAAAATAGAGGACAGGAGAGCAGCAGATACAGGAGGGGCTTAAGGGAGGAGGGCACATGCGAGAGGCGGGATTGGGTGGAGGCAAATCTATGTGTTCATGTCTATGAGTGTGTGTGTGTGTGTGTATATGTGTGTGGGTGGGTTGGGGGATACAAGAGCAGGAGGTGTGAGAGCTGGATAGAACCAGAGTGAGGGACATATGTATCCCCCATCCCACCCCCATCCCAACCAACTCCACCCTTCCACTTCTCAAGAAGCCACACACACTAGGTCTACAAAACAAACAAATAAATAGTCAGCTGTATTAAACAAACAAACACACACACAAGTAATCTACAATCTAAACGTGGAAGACATTTATACAGGCCATATCTCCAAATAGGAGTATGTCCAGGGATTTACACTTCAGTATATCTGAAACAGCAGAACAGAAAATTAGGTTAATCAGTTGAAATCATAATTTCTTCTTTGTGGCTGGGTCTGGTTGGTCTTCTGTTTCATATCAGTTTGAAATGGATCAGTTCTGATGAACTCAGACTAAACCAGTTTAAAACCACTGTGAGATGTGCAACCTGCTTTTAAGCTCTTTATATATTTTACTTTATTTTAATAAAAAGGTTTATATTTCCTTTCTAAAATGATGATTCTGAATAGCCCTACATGAAATAATAATTACTCAGGACTATTACAATTCATTGATATAATACAAAATAATTAATACCTGATTAAATGCTTGCCTGTATTAAAAGATAACTTCTTTTAACGCGTTCGTGTGCTCGCAGTGATCGGCAGTGGTTTGATGAGCACTACCAGACTCTTCTCTATGAACAGAGATAGACGATGGGTTCCGATGTTGATAGCAGACAAACACGAACACTGTTCTGAGCACAGAACGCTGCAGTTCACTCAAACTACCGAGAGGGGGCCAGCGGGGAAGACAAAGGCCGCTGCACACGCGCCGGCGAGCGGAAAAAGAACGTTTGTGACACGAACTGGCAGAAGGATGCACATGGAGCCTCTCCACAGGCTGAGGTTTATACATTCAGCCCCCTGACGACGGACTTCGCCGATTATAGTCGTAATATAAACTCTAATTTAAATTTGGTGTCGGTACGTATCGAGTTTTATTCACCATAACTGAACATTTGAGTCGGCAGCGGCGGGAATAGTTTCCCGGCTTTAGGCTAATGGCTAGCATGCTAGCCGCCAGGTGCAGTGGTTCATACTGTAGTTAGCATGTAGCTTATTAATGTTGATCAGAACAGTAAGTTTGACTGCTTTAAAAATAAGTCATTGTATCCGTAATGCATTAGTTGGGTAATGGTACACACCCGCTTATAATTTTCCTCCTAAAAAGAGTTGAAGTTTATATTTATCTATGTTTTAGCTGCACGCGCTCGTGTCTCTGTGAAATATGTAACGTTAATCCTAACGCGTTTGAAACGTTTGTTCTGTGTTAATATAATGTTTCTCAGTGTTGAACGCTCACACTCTGTGTTCGAGCTCAGGTGGCTGAGTGAGTAGCTTCTCGGTCAACCCACGTGTGTGAGCCAGCAAACATAGTCTGGTGTGGAGGGACTGGGGAGCTGTTGATGCAAAGGAATATGCATAATCTTTATAACGTTTTAAAACAAACAAACAAAAAAAAAAACTTTAACGTGATGTACAGTTGGACCAAAACTGTCAAATGGTGGAGAGTATGGAGCAAATCTTGTATCAGTTTATTCATATATCTCTAATATATTCTGGCATTCTGATACAGTGAATTAAATACCTGACAGATTAAAGTGATAGTTGGGTGTTTTGAAGTGAGGTTGTGTGAGGTGCTTGTGCATAGTCGGTGTGTTACCTCCACTTGACAGACAGAGTACTTTATTGATCCCCAAAGGGAAATTCTTTTGTTGCAGCAGAATTAGAAGTAACAACACCGAACAGGAACACACTATATACAGGCATGAGGTAAAAATTGGTGACAATATAAATAGAAAAAACTCTGAGGAAGAACATATGGTTTTACTTCTAAAAATATACATAAGAGAAATATACATATGGACTCTTGTGCAATAACTTGTGCAAATGTGCATTGTGAAAACTTAAATTGGAGAGAGTGCAATTATGCATCCATTATTATATCCATCAGTCAGATCAACTGTTACAGAATGGGTCTCCTCTCTCTGCACAGAGGGGAGTCATTGTACAGAGTTCTGGCAGTTGGTAGGAATGACTTCCTGTAGCAGTCCTTTTTACAGTGGAGCTGCAAGAGTCTCCGACTGAAACTGCTGTGTTGTTTGAGCAGGAGGTCATGTAGTGGATGAGAGTTATTGTCCATGATACTGAGAAGTTTGTGGAGCATCCTTTTTTCCACAACAGAGCAGTGGATAAGCAGAGCTATGCACGGCTGTAGACAGGAGCATGAGAAACACTTATTATAGATGCATAAAAAAGCCTTCAAGGTTCAAGTGGATGCTCTTAGAAATATTTGTGCTGTTTTACCTTGACAGCCCTTTTCTTTCCACTGGCACTAACCATAGAACTTCCACATCCCTACTTATAAGTCCGACTGCACCTTGCACTGTATTAAGCTGCACTGAGACAGGATCAAGCGCTGTGGTGAATCACCACAGGGTTGTGTGGCGCTGTGTGGTGGTGGTGGGATGAGGTGGGCTGCTGGGGGTGCTGGTAGAGTATCAGAGTCTAGTCCATGAATCCAGCCTCAGTTTCAGAGACATTTCAGGCTGACTGTGGAGGTTTGACCTGGCATTTTTCCAAAAGTTGGATCTGACTCAACTTGCTCTATCTGATGGCTGCGTTTTTTTTGGCAGACACCCCTGCGGCTCGCACCACCGCAGCCAAGATGGACGACCCCCCCACTCAAATGAATGAAAAAACGTGTGTTTACGCCACAGCGCCTGATCCTGTCTGAATGCTTTACACCGCAGATCAGCTGTGTGGCTAAAATCCTTTTTTCTGCTGACCGTGTCCACAGGAGTGTATAGATCTGCTGGTATCTCTGTCTGCTTACTCACACAACTCCACTTCAAAATACCCAAACAATCCTTTTTAAAGTACTTTATTACATGGATGAAAGAATGGATCCAGAGATATTAAAGGGAAACTTGTCACTGCATAAACAATTTAGAAAAAAGCTCCACTGACAAATTTCTATGTACTTTTATAACTTGTAGGTGTTTAGTAACGTGGCCTGTGCGGTGCTGTATGTTTCTCCTCAGCCCCTTCGGAGGTGAGCCAGGTTCCAGTGACATGGTAATATTTCGTGAATGGCACCGGACAGCTATGGACCAGAAGAGCAGGAGCGGTGAAGACACTGGTTTGGGGGCTTTGGCCTCACCACTGGTGGGGTATTTGGGAAAAGTCAGTAGAGCTCATGTTTTCCTCTCGCTGTTGTCACTTGCGCAAAGCTGAATTGAATTTGAAAAATACTGTGACTGAGCAGTACCAATCCAAAATCAACAAACGAAAACAAAAAAATGGAAATCTTGTAAAAGGCGAAAGTTTTTTGGTTTGAAGCTTGTTTCATGATCTGTGAACTCAAATATTGTGTAAAATATATTATTACATGAGAAACTGTGTACTACATGGAATGTTTTCTATCTATTTGAAACAAAAGAGTGGTTCACTTTTAAGTTTCAGGTCCTTTTATATGTACTGGACACCTACTGATTCTGATAAAACTCCTCTTCACCACCTCAAACTGTCACTCACACTGATGTTGAGCAGCATTAAGTTACCATGAACAGTTTGTAGTTTACTTGTATGCTCCAGATCTGCAAGGTAAATCAAGTAAAACCTTCCTAGTCTTCTTTTTTACTGTAATGCATGTGCACATATAAAGTTTTAAAATGTGAAAATTTATGCTGAAATGAGGCTGTGAAGTTGAAAAAAGTATTCAAGATGTTTGCAGTCTTAAATTGAACCTACATGTATATCAAAAAAAAGATCTATCTTGTTCCTTAGAACTGTGCAAGTCTTTATTAATTTCATGTTCAATTTTTTTTTTTCAGGTTCAGGAAAGAGCGGCTTCACTGGAGTATTGTCCGTGGTGTACTTCAAAGGGCTTGATCTATGCACTGCGCTCTTACCGCGTTAACCTCCAGGAGTCAATCACCCTCTGCACAAACCCACAGGTCAGTCTCAGTACTGCTGTGACACACACACCCGTCCAATGGAACATGTTGCCATGTTTCACGTCTTTGCTTGCTTCTGTGTTAACATTTCCACATTCATTCCCCCACAGTGCCTTTTCCCTCTGGTCAGCCGGCCCCTGGAAGATGTTTTGGCTAGCTTGGTTCCTGTGGAGCCCACTGTCGGGAACAAAAGAAAGAATGCCTTGGCACTGGAAAAGGAAGAGCTCATTAAACCTGCACGCAAACGTCTGCGATCAAGTGAACTCGACACTCTTGGGACACAAAGTATTACTGACACAGTTATCAGCCAAACAGAGCATGATGCTGTAACCTTTATCAGTAATGGCCAACGTGCTGCACCCAAGACAGATGGTGAAAAGGTAAATGGATATCACACGGATTCTCCAGTTTCAGAGACAACAGGATGGAAATCGCTACAAGACAAGGATGATGTTCTGGACAAGGAACCAGAGAGTCCTCCTCCTGCAGATGGTCTTGTTCTCCCTACATGCTCGGTCTCAGCTGGACACCTGCAATCATTATCAGATAGCTTGTTGACCAATGGGGACGAGTCTGCGCGCTCTCCTGGTGGTGCTCTTGGTATATCAGCAGTACAGGATGACTTCAGCCAGGCAAAGAGTCTTCCTGAGGTACTTAACAAACCCTCCAATTGCAATCAGTCCTTTTTCACAAATAAGGACATTCGTTCAACTGAAATCAATAGTCCATCACCTCGGCACAATGAGCAGACAGCAAGGTCAGGACAGAAATCACTGGCTGCAGACATCACCGCATGTAAAGACACGCGAGTCAGTAAATCAGAAACCGAGGCTTTGTCCTCTACCACGAGAACAAGGTCGGAGGAGCTCGTGCCTGTTCCCAGTCAGCTTTTCTGGAGGAACAGCAACAGCCTGTGCTGGTTGGACTCGCTGCTTGTTGCTTTGGTAAATTGTAAGAGCTTGAGAAAGTGTAAACCTAAAGATGAGCCTCAGCGGTCGTCTGTCTGGCGACTGATGAGAGAATATGAAGACATCTGTGCCGCGCTCCAAGTCCATCAGCAGCCTGGCAGAGGTAGGTTTTTTTTATTTTGTATAGTGATATTACACTTCCTCTTTGAGTCAGGTCAGCCTTTGCTGAGTCAACTATTTTCTAACTTTCTGTTAGGGTGTAACGATTCTCCAGATCCACAGTTCAACTGGTGTCTGTTTGTGTTTTAAGTTAGGGGTGAGGTTGAATAAGAAAAAATGGAGTAAAACACTTTTTTAAACTACTCTACTACAATTCAACTACAAGGTAACTAAAACAAATACATAACTGCCTGAATTCGTGCTGGTTTATAGAGCTAATAAACAATGAACTGACTGACATTCACACATGGAGGAGGCATGTTTGATCGTATGCTCTGATCCTGTAACATTGACCACATATCCTCAGAGATAAACACTTCTATGTTATTACCTTCTGAATCTGCAGTAAGAGGCTGAGGCTCGTCTCGTTCTGCTCATCAGCACATTGGGTTGATGTCATTTCCACAGACAAACCCTTTGTGACTTAAGATAAACATCGGACCACAGTTTGCCACTAATCTTGGTGTGTTTTTCACTTTTTACTAACCAGGAAACACTCCCATGCAGCGGACCAGCGACACTTCTTCAGCTTAGTTCACTAGCATGCTACAAACACGCTTACTACCATGACATGTAACATGACAGAGCTACGTGTCAATTCCGTGGACATTTGCATCGCCGTTTCAGTCGTGGTTTCAGAAGTTACGCCCTGACTTTCTTACTTTCTGAACCTCTGGTGACATCTCCTATGCAGATTGATTTGGTGTCATCTGTGCAGTGCCTTGTTCTTTATACATGGATGTCTGCGCTAGCTTGATTTGATTGTTGATGATTTGACATTGGATTTTTCAGTTCTTGGAACATAGATTCAAATTGATGTGCAGTACTTAAACCTAAACTTGCAAAAGTGCAAGATTATTAACAGCAAGCTGTTAATGGATCATGACCAAGAGGTTTAAAGTGAACCCCTTACAGTCGTTTTCAGATACAAACAACAGCTTGTCTAAGAGGGGTGATGGTCTTAGTGTAGTGTATTATGTAATTTTACCTATGTATTATAAAATACACAACATCTGTAACAAAATATCCTGATCCTGAACAATAATACCCCCAACAATAAAACAATACCCTTAAAAAAAAAAGAAGACATGACTAGGGATGTAACAGTTATCGGTATTACGGTAAATCGCGGTGAAATTGTACGCGATTAAAATTATCGTGTCGTGGTGGATTATCGGGATATGTAATAACAGCCTCATTCAAGTCTCGTGAGCGACTCACAATGAAGGCGTTGCTTGAATGCATAGCTTGTAACGTAGGCATTGAGTATGAAAGTATGGTGGAAAGTGCATGAAACGGAACCGAGCGGAGCAGACACAATGTAAGCGACGTAAAATAATGTAAACATGCTCATTAATGTGAGGAAGAACATACGGTGATATTTATAATAACGAGTTAAAAATGTGAGTCGATATTGACAGCGAGTTATGCTGTCTGTAACTTTAGCTCCAGGAAATAAAATAAAACGCTGTTATGTTAATTTAATTAAATGCTCAGTGTTGGCCCAACGCACGCACACACACACAAGAATATACACTTATTTTCTCATACAGGCACTCCTCTCACTCAAACAGGCACACACTTCCTATGTGTGAATTTTCCTGTGTAATGACCATTAGATGGCATGTTAATGTCTATATTACTGTAAGGTTATGAATTCTCAATTACCTTTTTGTTGTTTCCTTTTGAGATTTTGGCTTCTAATGTTTCAGTATGATAAGAAAATCACAAGATTTCGTGAAATTATTTCAATGTATGTGTTTTTTGGACATTTGTACAGCAATTAAGAATATCACAATATCGTTAACCGTGATAATTTGGTCACTATAATCGAGATGTCAAATTTTCCATATTGTTACATCCCTAGACATAACACACATCAGTGACATTACAATAACAGTCTTCATTTTTAACAGTAAAATGTTGTATCATACATACGTGTTCACTTGGATTAAAATAAGTTGAATTGGAATACACATTATATATAAGCTCATTAACTACAAGTAAATTTGTGTGTACTAAATTTAGCTGTGCTACTAAATGTGCATCATCTTGTTACCATGGCATACGTAATAATTACTTCCTAGGCTGTGCAGACACACAGAAATGACAGCGAATATTTTTAACTAACAAACAACTAAAACAAAGGAAACAAATGTACAAATGTGCATTCTGTTAAGCATGCAATGAAAGTACCTACTGTTTCTATGTGACTACTGGGAGACTCTGACATGTTTGGAAGAAGAAGTCAAAGTTGTTAGACGACTACAGAGCTGAGGGAGGAGGCTGTACTACTTAGTGTGAAAGTGAAGCTAATAACTCCGCAAATAGGCAGGCACTGCAACTCTGGCACAGATACGTGAAACAAAAGACTCGACATTAACAAACCTAACTGGATAATCTTGAATCCATCACTCGGCCTAACCACATTTACTCATAATACATGCTGTAACAGCATATGAAGCATGAAAACATTGTGGAGCACCTGTGAGAAACATGCAGGGACACTGTGAGACTTCTACACACAACTCTGTGGCCCCAGTGAATGCTGTGAGGCTTTCCAACACCTCTAACATGTCTGACTGCAATTACTGACCAGCTTTTAGGCAGTCACATGAACGCTGATAATGGTTTTAACTCTCTGCTCATTTAGCCTTTATTTCAAAATAAGAGTGCAGTGTTACTCGATGATTTCATCCAGGATCAACACATGAATGCTCAAACTGCTTTCAAAGAACCCAAATTAGCTGGATAATGATTAACAGGATAGTTTTGGCCTGATAACAGCAGAGCAGACTGGATTACTTTAAGCCACATTTGCAGGACAAGGCCTGGGTTTTAAATTATCCCCCCTTGAGATCGAAACTTTGCTCTGTTCAGAACATTGAAATATTGAAAAGCAGCACTAGAACTCTCTGGCAGATATTTGAGTCATCAGTCCTCCAGACTAACATTTTACATTGGTCGCAGCAGTGCATCCAACTTTTTAATTTAGGTGCAGCAACACATAAATTAGTTGCAGCAAATAATATATTTTTGTCAGTTCCCATACACATTGGTCATTTACTTCCACATTATTTAAATGATTGTAAACAGAAGTAAAGTTGCAGATAAATGTTTTTATTGAAATCACAGCACACCCACTGGAACCACCATAAATCTATAACCCCAGAAAAATAATAATAAACTCACCGCTCCTGGGTGCTCACAGAATATTTAGGCTGCCTGTGCTTGTAAAAGCTTAACCCCACCCTCAACCCTCACGCCAAAACTCCACCGGGCACGGCTCTGTCATGTCGCAATGTTGCTGTTTTGGTCTGTTCTCCATGCGCCTTCAAACCCCACCAGGAACTTTTCAGAAGCATTTTGCCCACCAGACTTTGTTTCTTGCTCAGATTCGGTCATTCTCCTGGTTTATGTGCTTCTAAATGTGTAAAAATACACAGTTCATTTGTTTTTCCTTTTGGAGTGGCAGTTTGCACAGGGTGTTTTATTTTGAAACTCTACTGCTGTTTCTGTGTCCGACTTCCGACCAGTTCAAGCTGCTCTGTGCAGATTGACACAGACTGCTCATGGTGGAAGATACGACCTCACACCATGCAGAATGAATACACATGCAAAAAAAAAAAAAAAAGCTCTGTTTGGTACAGCTGGACTGGAGGCGGGCTGCTCTGCCCCCCACGTATCTGTTGTTTTATCAGATCTATGAAATTTCAGTTGCATCAGTGCCACCAATGAGAATGTTTGCTTGATAGATCGTTGGTCACACCCTGGAGCCCCTACATTAAAACGAAACAAATGATAGATTAGCAGATGAGGGTCCATTTAGAAAACATTGTGTTGTTTGTTTGCATGAAATGAAATATTTAGTTCAAGCCGTCTGACTGTAAGTCTTTTTCACTGCCATCAGTGAAAATGTGCAGACCCTGATGTCTAAAAAGCATTTTAAATGAATTTACTGTTAAATCATCTTTTCATTCTTCTAATATAATGCAATGCTTTTATGTGCAGTTCACTTATCTCAAGTTGTCTGTGTCTAGATGGAGTCACAAGGGTGCCCAGTCACGTGCTGCAAAAGGCCAACGCAGACCTACAGAGGCTCAGGATGTCAATCTTCAAACTACTGCAGCCCAAGCTGCAGTGCAAACTGGGTAAGCACAGACGCTGGACATGGCCTGTATCAGCCTCCGTATAATGAATTCAGGATGAGAAACTACAAAATGATTTTGGACATTCTTAGTTTGTGTACCTGGATGCTGTTCAGAGTTTTTAAACCGCAGATGCAGTCGACGTTGAATCATACAAATTCAGACTAAATCTGAGTGATGGTATCAGGAGATGATACTGCCGCTCAGGAATGAATTGTGAAGAGTTTTTAGAAGAGTTTTTGCATTCTGATGTGTGTGTCTCACACCTGAGGTTTGTCCTCAGTGTGCACTTTAACATAAACGTTCCTTATACGTGACGAGAAAGGTAAGAGAAGAGTTTTTGTCGAGCGACGCTCAGTCAATCAGGATTTTTCTCCAAACTTGGTTTGGAGACTGTGCAAAGTAGCAGAGCCATAATTTCACAGTTGCTAGCTCTCCCCACATTAAATATACAGTGATTAAACAACACAAAGATTAATATTGAAATCTTACATTGGTCTGATGTGTCACTCATGAACATGTTCTTCTCCTTAGAGATGGGTGAAGCACCAACAGGCTGTCCCACACAGCTGGAGAGACGTTAGTAGATATAAGATATTTCTTTAAAGCGTATTTCTGAAGGCACCAGCACTGATCGGAGACCAGCATTGGATCAGGAACAATATGCAAATTGTGCCAAGCTACTGTGACCGAGGGAGAGATGTCTGAGCGAATGCTTCTCAAACTCAACAACGAGATGCTCCCAGGGCCCCTCCAGCCTTCTGTTCATGAATATTAGATTTCATATAGCCTAATGCCACTTTCTTGCCAAAGAGATTACACTGACATAAATAAGTATTTTAAGGAGTAGTCTGTCTTGTTTTGGCAAGTTTATCTGAAATGTAATCACATAGCTTGTACACTTTTTTTTAGGCTCTGTGTGAGATTTTCAAACGGCTCAAATGTTTTTGTTTTTCTACCTTTCCTTGATGATTTGTGCTTTTAGATATTTGGCATCTCGGCACTGAGTCACGAATCCCTCTTCAGTAACCAAAGCAAGAGTTAATCTTCAAGTTTCAAAGCAACCATTATCATCTGATAATAACAGAAAGTGACGAGCCTGGACCTGCCAAACGTTGGATTTTGCTCAGCTCGTTGCTGCCAAATCTTTACATTATACGAAAGAGGGAGAACTTGTTGAGTGGTCGTCACTCTTTGCATACTGAAAACAGAGGAGGGCAGGGCTCGAGGGTCAGATAGAGGCAGACTCATGCGATGCAGCTCTAAAAATTTTGCCTATATCTCATCCACAGATTAAATTCTCAAAAAATTTGTGGGAATAGGGACTGTAGCCGCAGCTTCTGTCAGCACTCGTACTCATGACATCGCTCTAACTGCTGCATGTTTGTGCTTTTCAGGTCAGAGGGAAACTCCAGTATTTGCCTTGCCGCTTCTGCTCACGATGGACTCCTGGGTGGAGCCTTGCTTCCAGTCAACCTTTCACTGGGAGTTTAAGTGCAGTGAATGCAAAACGGCCACAAAAGAAAGGTATGCAATGAAATCCACGATGTTGTGCTCGATCCACTGAAGCATTTTGTCTTTTTGAAACTCGCTCTGGAGATTAAAAACACAGAAAGTAATTGTGTTAAAAACAAATACGTCACTCTCTATAGCAGCTGGATGAGGGCCCGCGTTGCCTCAGGTTTATTTGGAGAGGGAAAATGAAATGTATGAAGTAATGAGTCATTGAAGAAAAGTTGCTCTGAATTTATTGTAATGAGAGGTGTTTTTTCCTTTTTAATAATCTCTTCTGACGCTGCCTCAATTATCCACAAGTGACTGTGAAGGGTTGTTGATTGATATCTAGTAATAGCCTGAAACTCTCAGTTCATTAAGATTTGGTAATTAGTGACATGTTTGGAAACATGTCCAGTAAAGTAATTTAGGACCTGCACAGAGATGCAGGAAGAGGCTTTGCCTTGTTTTTTTTTTTTTGTTTGTTTGTTTTTTGTCAGTAGAAATATTCTCTTCAGGCAAACACTACATGGTCATATTTTAGTAAAATGATATGAAATTATGCTTCCACAAGTCAATAGTGGTTGTACAAACTTAGACATTAACTGGGTTCTGGTGACAAGATGTTAAGAGCATCAAGTGCAAAAATAACTGCCAGACAATTGTGAAAAATTGACGAGTTTTCCAGAGCCTATGGTGACATCTTCAGATTGATTATTTTGTCTGAGCGTCAGTCCAAAGCTCAAGAGTATTAAAGTTATGATGTATAAAAGAACAAATTCAGTCCTCCAATTGAAATGTACTTGTTGAACATTCAATTTATGATCAAAATTGTTGCTTCATTTTCTGTTAATCGACTCAGGTTGAGCTTACTTACTTATTTGATGCATGGATGAGATGGTTGGTTTCAGAGATGGATCGTGAGTCTTTGAAAGGCAGAAAACAAAGTAATCTTCTGTGTACTGAAAACAGTTGACTTGTAGTTATTTCCACCACTCATCTGTTGTCACACTGTATGAACCTGTGTGTACTGCATGCTGTTCTTTTTAGGGTTCTGAAGACTCTCCCCAGCTTCACGAATGTTGCGCCTGATTGGCGTCCACTTCATGCCGTTCACATGGCGCCATGCAACGTGTGCTACAAGAACAATCAGAGGAGGACAATGATGCTGGAGAGGTGAGAATCAAACTGTTGTGTGTGTTCCTTCAGTCTTAAACATATGTTAAATATACACCATGATTAACAATGATCAAACTTTCTGGAATTGATCATTTGATTATTGATTTAAGATTAACTTGATTTATGTTAGTGACGTGGTTTTTAGTTTGAATTCACTTCAAATCTGACCATCATTCAAAAGTAATTACTATGAATGGAAGTGATTATGTTGGAGGTGTTAAGGCTCAAGGGGTAAATTTATTATTGTGAACAACAGATGTCCTTTGAACATTCACTATTAGCTATTGAATAATTAATCATTGCATTGGAGCAAAGTAGCTTCCTCATTTTCTCAGGATTGTCCACAACAAAGTCAGCTGATCCAAAAATAAACATTTCTTTAATGTGAAGTCCAGAAAAGACAAAAGCTGTGCGTCTCCACAGTAGACTTTAACTCAGTAACTGCCTGCAGACCTTCAACTGTCTTAAAGTGGCTGTAAAGGCTGAATTAAATTAATTATTACTCAACACTTAGGTTGTCTGCAAAATTACAGATTTATCTCTTACACTTGAATGTTGAATATTAAGAGTAACCATTTTATAATATAACGCAAACTCTAAGGGCGCATTCAGACAGGATCTTAAGGATCCGGCACTGCAGCGAAAACGCAGCTTTTTCCCTCCATTTGTCGAGGTAGTGCATTTTGGCCAGACAGAGAGAGCGAGTTCTGGCCTCGATAAAGTCGATTAATGAGCGAAACAAAAAGTTGTTTCCTGATTGTTTCACAGCGGTTACGTTCAGCACAAACACTCACAGCACACACCGTCTGCACAACCCTGCGGCGATTCGCCACAGCGCCTGATCCTGTGTGAATGGACCGTGATAATGACACGAGCTTCAGATAAACTGTTTTCTATGACTTTAGAGAAAGTCCTGCCTTGACCTTCACCTTTCTATCCATCAACCAGACGTTTGCTTTGTGTCTTGTTTAGCGTGCCGCCGGTGTTTCAGCTGCACTTTGTAGAGGGACTTCCTGACAGTGATGTCAGAATCTACTCCTTCACCTTCAAGGGGAAACACTACTCCGTCACCACCGTCATACAGTACAACCAGCAACTTAAGCACTTTGTCACCTGGATTCGTAATTCTGATGGTACGTATAATGAGAACGACACGTAAACATCTTTACGGTCTGCTTTGCTAAAAGTGTAGTGTGTAAATTGATGACCTTGCACTGTTGTCTATTGTTGCAGTGTATTTACGCGGATACGTAACTTGTTTGTGTTGTTTTTTTTTCTTTCTCCATCGTATTCCGTATATTTGCACTTGGTGTAAAACCACAAACACTGGAGCTCATTGTTGAGTCACATGAAGGCTGATATTTATACTCCTTTTTCACTGTAGTTTGCCAGCAGCACATTCTGCTGGACAATTCATGCAATGTTAAACTACAGATGACTCCAGCTATTTAGGGCTTGTTTCATTGAAATTTTAAAAGAATTGAAAATGTGGTTTAACCAAATATTTCCCAATATTTGCTTCATCTTTTTCATTTTTATCTGTTTTATGTTTTGAGATTATTAGTCTCAGAGAGGCATTGGGTGATAATTATAGGTGAATGGATAGTTGATCAACCTTGGCTTTGTAGTTTGTCAGAGTCTAATCATTACAAATATCAGTATAAGTATTCATGCTGAGTGTGTTATCGTACCTGTTCTTACAGGATCGTGGCTGGAATATGACGACTTGAAACATCCAGACTGTAAGATCTATCAGAAGCTCCCAGTCCCTGCTGAGGAGATCCACGTCGTCTTCTGGGAGGCGCAGGATGATAAAGAGCCTCAAGCCTGTTCTCCCTCCAGCACTTTTGTCGAACATAGAAACGAGCTGAACCTCAGTCCAGGTGACAAAGACTTAATCGCGGATGAGCTGTCGGTTCACACTGTGGATCACTCTCTTATGTCTCACAATTACACTGACGTCATCCGTGCACTCTCAGAATCTGAAGACTGCAGCAGCATCATGGACACAACGGTCACAGCCGGGGTTGACACATCAATAGGTTCCACAACACTGCTCGATACCTTTGAGGGCCTTAGCCACGATGACATCATCACGCTCACACTGGTGGAATTGAAAGCAGATTCAGAAATGCAGCCTGCAAACGATTGTGGACAAACACAGGATCTGAGTGTTCCCAGCAGGAATGAAATACTCGACTCTGCTCCGGATAGCTCCTCAACTCAAACAGGAGGCGAAAAGACTCACAGTCATGTTGCTGAGCTCCCCACAACCTCCAACTCATCTGAAACTGAGGATGACTTGTCAAGCGATCCTACATTTGTGCCCGGTGGCAGGGGAGGACGAGGGAGAGGGGCTGGCAGAGGCAAAGCTGCTAGCAGACAAACGGGTAGAAAGGCAGCCTCGTCCAAAGCAGCTCCACATAGTTCAGCCCCTGTATCATCAAAGCCATCTAAAGTAATCACTGTCAAACCCACGAGCGCTGCTGCTCAGGATAACACACCACATGTTGAGACTACACAGCCAGCGTCTCCCGTGTCTTCTACAGACACCTCCACCTTGTCCACTACTCCGAAAAGTCCCACAGTGCAAACTCTAAATCAGAATAGCCGCTGGTCCTTCCTGCTCAGCAAACACCCGCTCCACCAACTTCAAAAGCCCAATGAGAAACTCGCCCCCACCCCGGCCACCAAAGCAAAGCCCACTCCTCTCACTCAATCTACCCCCAACCCTGTGAGAAGACAGCAGTTCCCCGGACTCGTCTCTAAACCTCAGCTCAGGACAGAGGAGGGTGACAGTCTCCCACTGAAAGCAGCAGAGATGTACGGTGCATTTGGTGCCAAGAGCTCCAGCACCCCGACTCCGCCGCCACCATCTCCTGCACTCCTCAACGTCAAATCAAAGCTGGTTCAACCCGTAACCTCCAACCACCAGAAGGTACTAATGAACACTCCAGTGGTGTCTGTTACATCACTTCCTATGCCTGCAGCAAAGGGGCTCACTGAAATATCCTCAAAGAAACACAGCAGCCAGTCCTCGAAGGTTCCTCCAGGCCTCAGCGACACTGAAGCACTCAGGTACAAACTGTTAAAGAAGCTGAAGGCAAAGAAGAAGAAGCTCGCCGAGCTAAATGAGAAGTTAGGTCATCAGGGTGGAGATAGCCTCCGACCAGACAGCACTGACTTGGGCTCTCCAAACACCGTCACCTCTAGTACCTACGACGGCTCCATCTGTGACGACTTCCTCTCTGACCTGCTCTCACCGGCCACCACAGCCAGCAACCTTTCACCGGACAGCTCTGGCTTCCTTGAGCGGCTAGCCAACGGGCAAGATGGAGTCGACCAGTTGGACTGCGGGGTCAGTGCGGTTGGTGCGGCATCACGGGTGAACACGTCTACGAATGAGCCCAACACCGAAAGCTTCCTGGACGACTTCTTCTTGCAGGCTGTGGCTCAGAGGCCGACTGAGGCGGAGACCGAGGCACTGAGCGGCCTCGAACTTTTCATTTAAGACGTCGTCCAGACCTCGAATTTACACCTCACCTGTCACTCAATCATGTAAGCAGCCTGTTCCACATGCAAGTCTGAAGTAGTTTTCTCTTGTTGTATTTATTTTGCTGTTTAGATGAATTAAGTTTGTATAACATTAGGTGATGCAGACAGCTTGTTGAACCATGGATGAAATTTGTAACTTTGTTCACATCTTGAACTTTGTTCTGCAAGTGTGGCACTTTAGTGTATATACTTGATGGAACTGGGTTGTATGAAGGCATCGTGTTGACAGTCAAAGCTGTTTGCTCTGTTTTGTATTTGAAAACTTAAATTAAGAAAATTATTTTTTTTTTGTCATTTAATAAATACTTTAGATGACTGCAGCTGGTTGTACAAAATGTTGTAATTATGAAACTGAATATTCAACTCAGCCAGCTTTCTCATGGGAATATAATATATTTTTTTAAATATTAAAATCCCTATAAATAGTTTTTGTTTATTCTATTCAGTTTGACGTTTATTAGAGCTAAGATGAATAGGCTGAATGAAAGAAAAGGCTCAGTGTATACATGCAGTGAATCCTTTAATGTGGTATTAATACTTATTTTCACAGCCAATAAACAAATATGAAGTAAAAGTGAAGATAATCACATACAGCTCTATTATTGTAGTATTATGAGTTTGTTTGCTGTAACATTAATCCAGAAATCCACTAACCTGTCACAGCCATCTATAAGCCACCCTGTGACTGTTGTGTGAAAATGGCCTCCATATCAAGACGGTGCTTTGGTTGTATCAACTTATGGTAATTATTGTTAGCTACACATATTGATAGTTCCCAACGCCTCGTATCAGGAAATGTGTCACTTCGTAGGTCAAAAGAGTCGTTCCCATACCGGGAGTCGAACCCGGGCCGCCTGGGTGAAAACCAGGAATCCTAACCGCTAGACCATATGGGATGCTGTCTGTCAGGTGACAAGTGTCCGTTTTGTTATGATCATAACATAAACATTTGGCGACATGTCACGTTGATATAATTATTAGATGTTGATGTTTGGGACTGTGGACTGTTTACATTATTCTATTATCACGCTTAGCGCCATCTTGCTCTTGTAATAATGATGTTAGCTTTGTTGCTAGTTGTAACAACACTGTTTCTCCCGCTTCCTGCTAGCCTCCCTCAGTCCAACAGTATTTGTAAGTACGTAAATTATTATTATCACAGATTATTATTAATATATAGAACTATGATAGACTTTTACAGTGTTTCGTTCTGATTAATTAAGCCATTAATCAAATTAAAGAGCCGTTATAAGTCAGTGAAACACATTTGCATACTGTGTTGCATTTTAAAACTCAAAGTATTAAAAAGATAATCTAAATATATATGACAATTTTAATTATCTTTATGCTGTGATTGAATGATGAATTAATAATTGAAAAAAGGAATTTTGAAATGACATTTTCCTGTTGCTTCTCCTTGTGTTTATGCCATCCATGTTTGGCCTATTTAATTAATCAATTAATCATCTCTTGATAAAATGTATTAATGTAATAATTGGTTATAACAAACGCAGTAACATATGGAATGAGAGTGGAACTAATGTAAATATCATTTTCTACAGCTTCCTATGTGTTCAACATCTGGTGGATTCAGTTCTGGAGAAATGACAGTAAAACTATAGAATCAGTGAGAGAGAGGAGGCTGCATTACCACTGAAAAGCACACGCAGGTGCTGTTTGACTGAAGGCAGGCCAAGTCAGAGTAAAGCAGTCATTGAGTGTATGACACACTCAAAAGCTTTCACTGCTGCAGCAGACATTTTGACTTGTCATGAAGGGAAGAACATTAATGAACCATTAATTCATAACACCTGGGTTATTCTCTATAATGACAAGCCAGATGTTTGCTGTGAAAAAGGCCTATAAAGGCACGTCCTGTAAATAATATAACAGAACAGTCATACACTAATCTTGCTCTTTTGCCAGAAATAATCTATAAAGGCCAGCAGAAGGCCACAATATATAAAATATACAACAACGGCAATGTAGATGATGCCCATGCAAATTATAAGTCTCACACAAACACACACAAAGGAAGTAGCAGGCAGTGTGCACCCCTGTGTATTAACTCAGAGCATCATTTACATAAAGAGGAAGCCACAAACAAGTGTGCATGTGGGATGGAGGTGGGATGGGGGAGTACATGATGTCACAGAGGGACAGATCACATTTATACTCGATGTGCCCGTGCTGTAAAGACACA
Organism: Sciaenops ocellatus; assembly: GCA_033000465.1. NCBI lineage: Eukaryota > Metazoa > Chordata > Actinopteri > Sciaenidae > Sciaenops > Sciaenops ocellatus. The sequence goes on from CP136870.1 coordinate 3,273,337, forward strand.
CTCCTGGACCGTGAAAGAGAAGCTCTGTCTCCCTCCGTCAGCCTCTCCATCCACCTGCTCCCACAGCTCGCACACAGAGATCATGGAAACCTGCACTGTGGTGGAAAACATCTACCTCCTGGTCATTGTCACCCTCATCAGCGTGCTTCAGAACGGTGAGAGAAAGCAAGAAGCTTCTTCTGTTACAAATAAGTGTCGATCATATTGTTGTTTTTTAAGCTTTAGATCAGGAGTTCTGGTGACATCAATGATCTCTGTCTTTGTTTTAAGCATTCTTTGCCCAGAAGGTGGAACGGGAATGCAACGGTCCAAACACTAAAACATCTGCTTTTGAACGGGTTTCTTGTGCCAAGTAAGTACCCCTCTCTCATACTCAGTTTCTCTAATTAATATAATCTATGCCGGTGAACCAAGGGATGAGTTTGTCATTTTTATCTATAACATTCATAAACCTTTTTCCATTTGGTTTCATATTCCCCAAAAATATAACCTGCACTGAGAGGCAGCTCTCATTTGCCTGAGCACTCCCAGATAGGTGGGAAAAAACACTGGTACAGAGTTCATTTGAATGGACGCTGGAAAGTAGCCATGAGGAAACAACATCAGCCGTCCTCTCTGTAAGGTGAACCCGTAGGTCCTGTTCATGTCAAAGGAGTGAAAACTACTCATATATTTACAGATGGTGACCTTTGGACTTTTCAGACTGTTATCTTGCACTGTTTTAAATTTCAATCCAGAGATCAGAACACAAGTGTCTTTAAAACCAGCTCCTTTCTCAAACTTTTGCACTTATTACAAAACCATTGCCACATAAACGTCAAGAGTAAATTTACCTGACGACTTCGATTCCTCATTTTAACAAGCAAACAAAGAGTTACTCTTTTCATTGAAAAGTTCACAATGATTTTGTCCCAACATTCTCCTGTTCCAGGTGTGTTGTGTGTTTTGGAGTTTTGGACTGTTGATTGGAAAATCTGAATATGGATTTTTTCTGATATTTTATAGAACACGATTATTCAGAAAAATAGTCAGTGAAAACTGACATCACCACAGATATTAACACTTCATGCTTCAATGTTTTTTGACAGCTAGGCTCAAACCCCAAATTCAAATCTGATATTTGCAACTGACATAACGACTCAGTCTTAGTCACTCTATTGGTCCATGAGCAACAATTCACTTCCTGTTTTTAAAAGGACATATCTGAGCCACATCCTGTCTTGTAGCTAATGTGAGGATTTCAAAGAAATTGCAAACATTTGCCTCCTAAAATGTGATGCAAGCGTTTGCTGGCAGTTTAAAAATGTCCCGTCTTCAGAATACAATCAGCAAAGGGTACACTTAGGGACTTACATGAAGTTTGGACAGTTTTGGGCATCGTACCAGAAATCTGCTATATCTGTGGTTTATTGAGACACCATAAAATGAAGCAAAGTGTACACGTGGACACCCTTAAACAGAGGTTAAGGCCTCAGTGTGGGCATGAATTGTTAAGCGTTCAACCAAACACTGACTTTTTTTTCTGACTGTTTAATTTAGATGTGAAAGAGGTAAAAATTAAAAAAATATCTGGTTTGCAAAAAAATGCAAAAGAAAAATAAAGAAAAGGCAGAAGAAATAATTTTGTGTAACAAATCAGCTTATGACCGCTCAGATTTTTCTCGATATCTTGGTAAGAGGTCCAACCAACAGGTTCCACTCTTTTGATGGACATGGTTCTGTGTAACATACTGCACAGACTTATTGCAACTCATTGCAGCAGCCAGTACAGCTGACTCGTGGAGCGGACTCAGTTTTTCCTGGCTGCCCATTTCAACTTTGTTCCACCAACACATCTAGAAAACCACATACAGGGCTCTGTACCACATTTACTGTTTAATCCCTCAGATTTTTTATAAGTCACAGACACTTCTGCTCTGCAGTTTCAACACATTTCCTGACAGCCATAGAAAAAAAGGGCCTGTTATCAGTTACTGCGCTGTCGGTAACAGATTACTTCATAGTTTCTCATTGCAGAAGATTTCCGTAACATGTGCTAATCGCTTCCTGTTTATGCTTCTCCCAGTCGTAACTGCATGGATGCTTATCCCACTTTCCTGGCTGTTATGTGGTGTGCCGGCCTGTGTCTCAGTCAAGGTAATCATTAAGAAGTTACTGTAAAAGCACTTAGACTTTTTTTTAATTTTGCAGTCACACACATACAGATTCAATTCAAAGATAGGCGGACCTTTCCAGTAATAGTTTCTAGTCCTATAAGATTATCATCTATCTCTTTATATAGATTACTTATTTTCATGTTTGCAAAGCAGCAAATTCACAACAGCGCCTATAGTCAAATTAACACATCCACTTTCCACAACATTTTCTAACCTGGCTTGCTGGGATTTGCTCACAAGGAACAAGCGCAAAAGCTATTTCAGGCAATGACGTAGGCCGATCAGGCCCGGCTCACAGCTGGAGTCCCAATTCATCACAAAGGTGTTTCATGGTGTTGAGGTCGCGGATCTGCAGAGGCCACTTAACCTGGAAAACCTTAGACCCGTAAAACCATAGACTCTGCGGAAGTTATTGAAACAGGAACTGGTCCCAGACTGGTGCGCAAGCTATACAGATGTTCTGTTTTACAGCAGAAATATTGAGACAAGCAAATGTTGTTGCTCTTTGCAGAATTTATTGACATAATAATTAATGTTCAAATTCCCCTTTGTCATATTGTGTACATAATGAATTGAGAATACTCATGATTAACTGCTGTTATGAATACACATACATAACAGAGAGTTTACTTTACTCACTGATCAAGATAAATACACACACAGACATGTGACTGCATCACCACATACCACATACTACAAGCACACTATTGTCTGAGGCATCATCATATGGTGTATCATTACAGTTTTTATGAGCATGTCCTCTGAATTCAGTTTTTATGAGCATTTGTGCCCTCATGGCTTTTAAAACATGTAACACGCCCTCAGACGGGGTGTCCAAAGTGTATTATGATGTCTGATTCAGTGTTTTGCCTTTTCCTGTCATGTTTGCAGCTCCCGCTGCCTTTTCTGGCCTCATCTATCTTGTTGTCAGGCAGAAGTACTTTGTCGGATACATGGGACAAACCTGTCAAAGGTAAAAGAAGTGACCTACAGTGTATTCTGTGTGTGTTTGCAGCCATTGGTCTGTTTCATTTATTTTTTTTCTGTAGCACACCCGGCTACCTGTTTGGAAAACGTGTCATCTTCTTCCTGCTCCTGATGTGCGTCGTGGGAATCTCCAACTTCCTGCTGATGCGCCACTATGGCAGCGACTATAAGGAATATGTGGAGACCATCACCAACGCTGCGTCAGCTCTTCTCCTCATCCCTTAGACCAAATGTCACATAATGGCAGCAGCGCGTCCAACACATTTATCTGTTAACTGATGTGAACTGTACGAAACTGAATTAACACACAGTCATTGTTTTTATTGTAAAAGAACATTTATTGTATATGAGTTTGGTAAAAAATAAAAAGATCTTATAAACAAATGCTGGTTTTTAAGTAGGAAAGTCTGAAAATCTCTGGTTCCGCAGTAGCACAGATTTATCCCATCACATAGCAGTTAAAAAAACAAAACAAACACCTTTATACATAATTTAGACACAGAATCTGCCTAAATAATCTTCATGCCATTCAATTTCCTTGTCGGTCCTCGTCAGTGGTTTCCACCAGCTGAACAGAAGAACCTGGACTCAAACAGCCATTATTAGGTGGTTCTGGCAGTCCCAAGAGGTCGGCCAGTCCCTCACCTGTCAGGTTGTAGTACAGCCGTCCGTCTGCTGATAAGAAACCTCCTCGAGGAAGCAGACGCCATCAAAAACTGAGCTGATAAACTCCACTCTTCATTTGCTGTGGCTTCATGTCATTCTCAGCTTTAATTGGACCAGATGTGAACAAAAGGGACAAGTCAGACAAATATAGGAATTGATAGTGATTAAAATAATTAGAGACCTTAAATTACCTTAAATTTTCTTTTGCTGAAGCCAAACCAGTGTGGGAAGTCAAAAAGGGCGTCGGAATAGTACTTGAGGGTGAAGGAGGCGTAGGTCCACACGGGTTTTATTGGTTTGTCACTTATGACATGGATGTTTTTTTCTGCCCAGCTCTCCAGAGGTTCAGTCAAGTCAACCTGACACAAAGAAAAGTCACTTCTCAGTCACAGAAAGTCACAAAAAAAAACTGCACAGAACGATGTGAAAGACAACGAAGCTCCACTTACATCCACCGTGTAGCTTTCACCAGCGACGGAGGAGATGGTCCAGTCCAGGCCTTTCTCCATCTGCCACCTGATGAAGGGATCGTTGCCCTCTATGGACACCACGTACTGCTGCAGAACTGATTGAGATCATCGAAGAGGGGGGAAAAACAGTCAGGAATGAGAGGGTGCAGAAAAACATGCCGTCATGTGTCAGAGGCACTGAGCTGTCATTGTAATTTGTACTGGGTGGAGACCCAGTACAAATGTCTGGAGGTTTGGAAGCCAGCATGAGTCACCCGGGCCATGAAAGTGTATGAACCACTGAGCAGCCTAATGCTGTAAAATACACACTGCGTTCAAAGTAGAAAAATACCAGTGGTGCGTGTGAGGACATCTTTTTTCACTGTAATTACACAGATGTACAGTGTTCTGGTGTAGTGGGTGGTGCGTTTCGTTACCTCTGACTTCACTGGCTGCCTTCTTGTTGCTGGCTGAGCTGATCTTCTCGCAGGCAGACATCAGCAGATAGATCCTCTTGGACAGCAGACTCTTCCTCATGCTGGTGTACTCCCACAGATTCTGCATCTTAACTTTCCTGTCGTGGAAAACAAGTCAGACACTTTGAGATAAATTTGTCTGATGTACATAAACGTGTGTGTGTTTGTATTCAGGAGTGTTTTTTTCTCACCTTCCCAATGAGTTCTGGAAAACTATATTCCCACAGTCGAAGTCGTCGATGAGCACCAGGCTCTTCTCCGGGTCGCTGTGGACTCGGTAACCAGAGCCGAACGGCTCCACGGAGAAATCCACCGGAGGCTCCTTCAGGAACTCTTCCAGAGGCGTCACCGTCATCCTGCTGCGGGGCACTCTGTCTATCATCATGTTGTCTCTCTGCTCTCCTCCACCTTCTGCGGCTGCTGCTGTTTATTTTCACCCGCTCAGGTCTGCTGCTTTAATAACGTCCAACCACCACACTAAGACTTCCGGTCTTGTCAAAATAAACCCACCCATTAGGAAGATCATAGCTGTGTTTAGTTTTGTTGTTATTGATGAACCAAAAACACCTGCTGCTTTTGTCTCATACACGTCATTATAAATGATATATTTCTGATGATGCCATCAAAATGTATTCATTTGAAATCTTAATATTAATCAATAAATATTTTATTAATTGACAGAAGATTCATATACTGCCGTTTTGAGACGTTATTGAATTGTAAAAGTAATTTATCAGGTATTATGTAATTGTACATTGTTTTAAATAGATTATATTTATGAGTTTAGATTGTTGGTCAAATAAACAAGACGTTGTATTGATCACCTTGGCTGTGGAAAACGGTAAATGTCATTTTTCCCCTATTTTTTTGTACTTTCTGACAACAATTGTGCTTTTATTTTGAAAGCCAATGTATCTATTTCCTGTTTTTTATACTTGATGTGACCTATGATGTGTGACAACTCTACAAAAATAATTCTCGCCGGACTTTCTGGCTGATTGGCTCCAGTAAATAAGCCAATTATAATTTGAAATAAACAATAATGAGAAAGTCAAACAAATAAAAGAAAGTGTGTGTGTGTGTGTGTGTGTGTGTGTGTGTGTGTGTTTGGATGTTTGGATGTTGGATGTATGCCATGCGCGGCAGAAACAAACAGAGTGTTTGATGTCATGTAATAATGACATCATTATAATAATGGCATAATAATTAAAGAATAGTTCCAGTTCCTTTAACCCTTTTAGCACCATAATAATACACAATTCACATCTTTCAGGGGCAGTTTGAATGATTAAAATTGCACGAAGTAGCGAGGAGTTACGGTAATTTGAAATACACATGCGCCGCGGTGTCACCGGTGATCCCCGTGGTTGTAAAAGGGTTAATGATTTGAATGATGGTGGGATGTTGGCTCTGACTTTGCGGGAAGCCACTTCAAGGTACCAATTGTCCTTGTGCTCGGAAACAACAGCAGCAGGCGGACTCTTGAACTCTTGATGGAAAAGTACAGCACCTCGTTTGATTTATGAATCACGTCAGAGACAACTGTGCTGCATGTTTGTCTTTCACATCAACAACCCATGCTTTTATTCATAAGCAAAGTTTGTCCAGGCCATATTTACCACACCGCATAGAGCTGTCTCACCTGTAGCTGTTTGATGCAGTGACACTTGACACAGCCTGTTCCTCTGCACAGACACTGTTTACACTTTCCTGATTCCTCCCAGTGTCTATAGAGCACAGCTCTCTCATTTGGAGTTCTTTCCTTACAGTTCACTTTTTCACCACAAAAATGTGAACACTCACCACTGTGGTTTCACAGCAGAGCCAGCCTGTTTAATTTTTGTGGACACGCAGTCCATGTTTAGACTCTGCTGGTCAGGAGACTGTTGACTCATTTGTTCTGGATGTCTCCATCAGTCGACCTACAACAGAAAAACACGCCTCCTTTCTGGACACCTCCTTGTCATATGTAAACAGCACCTGCCCTACATTAGGAACAATACATCACATTGCCTCACCTCATAGTATGTACCGGGAAGAGACGTGTGCGTCTAAAGTGATATCTTTCCCCACAAACACAGCATTTTTAACGCTCATAAAGTTCAGCTTATCTTTACTTGTTTATTATCTGTTTGTTGTGTAGCTAATCAGTTCCGAGATTAAAGTCAGTGCAGCTTTTGTTGATCTGCAGGATTCGGGAGGGTTGTGGGAGAATAACTTTGTGGCACAAGTCAAAATTAAAGTGTTTAAGCTGGCATGTCCACACAAAGTTATAGATAAGTGTACTTCAAAAACTGCCATCTTTTAAAACACTTGTCTGATTTACAATTGTATTAAAATCATGAGCAAAATGTCAGACACAGAATGATTGTGAGAATTGTCCTGAGCTGGGGAAGATTATAGCTGTATTAGTCTTATAGTTGATAAGAGGCTCATAAACAAATAAACTGAATTAGAGGCATGACTCATGGACTCATCAACTGCAGATAATATAACATCAGTAAAACAAACAGGAAAAAAACACTGCATTGTGCAACAGTATAGTCATAGATAATATCCTTGTTTGTCTATAAACCTGAAGGAATGTCTGTTAGTCAGTGAGACATCAGTCTGTCTCTGTTAGTGTTATATAATCCTATAATACTGGATTATTATAACTGATAAAACAATATGCTGTAGTGTAGTATAAGTGAAGTATAGTTAAACATACACTATTTATTTGAAATTTAATATAGAAGTATAAAGAAAATAACTCAACAAAGTTCCTTAAAATAGACTGACTGAACACACTCCTCTGCCTGGTGAACGTGTTGAACAGAGGGCGGTGGGTGTTGTCCAGTATCAGAATCAGAATCAGAATCAGAATAACTTAATTGGCATTTATTAGGAATTTGACTCCGGTTCACTCTCAATTGTACATACAGGTATAGACATAACTACAGTTTAAAAGACAAGGGACATAAAACATAAACATAAACATAGACATAAAAAATAACGATATACATATTTAAAAGGTATATATATCTGGATAAATATAGATATATATGGACATGTGTATCTATCTATAGACATTTGTAAACTGGGTAAAGGACTGATGATAGTGCAATGGTGCAGGTGGTGGAATAAATATGGTTTCTACAAACGGTTTGTGTTCTGTATAGGTAGGTGGATATGACAGTATATACAGTATGGTCCAGTCTGCCCAGTCGAGAAGGATTAAATTAAATTAATAAAATAAAAGTACTGTAGCTAAATATGAAAAACAGTGCCTTTTTGTATATACATTCTATCATAATAACAGGGCACATTATTGTTCTGCTGCACTAAGCTTCAGTAGCCTATATGATGGTAGTAACCTGTTCATTTAGTGTCCGCTAGAGGTCGCTAAAGCTCTGCTGCTACAGTGGAACAGAGTTCTGCCAGTACAGGAATGTGGCTAACCAATTTGTCCGGTTCGCCATGAAAAGACGGTGATTCCGAGCGAAGAGCAGCAGCTACAAAGACCATGTCACACCATAATGTGGTTAACGGATGCAAACTGGTCGCCGCGCTTCTTCTCTGGCTTGGTGAGTGGGCCAATGCCTTACTGAGGCGGCTAGTGTGTTAGCTAAATGATACTCTGCGTCAGGCCGGCTGAAAAATACCGGAAGTTGGTTCTATTTGGCCTTCAAAGTAAAGTTTTCAGCGTAATATAAAAACATACATAGTACATTACGGTTCGGAAAATATACCAATAGATGTATTTAATGATATATTACTCAGCTCAGTTATGCATCGGTATCGCCGTGATGCTGGCTTTGGTACAGAACAGTCGAGTATGTCATTTTGAAATTGAAAACAGGAAACTGATTTTATTTTATACAGTGATTTTATTCTGCGTAACTTGACGCAGCACTTTATATTACAGCTCATCCTGTGGGGAGTTGTAAATAAAGTACTTTAAGTTAATTAATATTTGATTTTTTCATGTATATTGAAAATTCTGCACTGACTGAGAATTACAGGAGTGAGTGCTAGTCCTAGTTTGTAGTGAAATTGAAAATTTAGACCAACTGAAACACAATATATGAATATATGAAGATATGAAATAATAAACTAAATAATCATTCGTAAATGAACAGTTGTGCACACGTGGTTACCTTGGTTACTCAAGTTTCAGGTTGGCGGAGCTATGCTGGGAAACGAGGTCACCAGGCTGTATGTACAGGTGAATGATTAAAGTGTAAGGTGTGTTGACCTAACAGGAGGGCGAGGGGAATGTCAAACAAACACAGTCTATGAAGGTCAGACCCACAGAGTCGTGAGCAGAAGTCTAGATAGATGGATGCAGATACTAGACAGCCTCAGTGTTGCACCTCCAGTCCAGTCTGTTGTCCAGAATCAGGCACAATGTTTTTGACCTGGATTGATCATTTCTCTTTGACATCAGATCAGCCAGGTTCTTTGAGAGCACTTGTGCAAGTTACCTGTATGAGTAGCAGGACTTTGAACAACTGCACTGTAAATAGTCAGTTTTATTTATATTTTTACAGGCTTTAGTAAAATGACAGTATGGATCATCAGGACGATAGATAGATTATAAAGAACAAGGATCCAGGAGCAACTTCCAGAAAACAGACCTGAGCCACATGATGACACATGCTGATTCAGCAGCTGCCATATCCAGCATGTATCTCTACCATTATTATATTATTATACTCACTGACTCTCAGAGGAGAAGGATATTTCTACCAGGACAAATTCTACACACTGAGCAGTAGTAACTGCACTTGTCATGGTTTAAAGTGTGTTTTGGGTCTTCCTGTATTCAAAGTCTCAGAGATTTATCTTTTTGTGATAAGACTGGGCGGTTGAGTCTGCTACTGCTCGGCCTGTTATTCCATAATTATCATACAATATAAGACTGTAAAAAGATATATATATGGCTCCTATCTTGGCTTGATAGATGGTTTACATTTACTGTTGGGTAGCTAGATGAATAGAGAGATAGACAGAGAGAGACACAAATGCACAACAGCAATAAAATAACTATAAACATTAAAGGAGATATGACTAAAGGTAATAATAATGATAATCATAATAGTAGTATATGTAGTGGAGGTAAAGTAGGACCACAGCAGCAGGCTCGACCAATCACTGCTCTCAGTCAGTGCGTTTACATGCAGCAAGAAATTGGAATTTCTGATCGTATCAGACATAATTCGGACTTTTAAAATGCATGTAAACACCTTAATCCGACCTACTTAGGACCTATTTTGGACCATATCGGACATCTCAAAATCGGATAAGAACACCTAGATAATTCGTTCATAGTCGGCTTTTTAACGCCATGTATACTCAGTAATCGGATCGGAATCGGACATTGCATTCTGCGCATGCTAGAGTAGAACGATCCATGAGAACCTGAGAGATGAGAAAGCAGGAAAAACTCCAGGGAAAAAGCTAAGTTAGTAACATGCATTGATGGAGAGAGGGCGAGAAGAGCTCAGTGCATCATGGGAAGTCCCCCAGCACCTGAACCAGGCCTAACTATAAGCTCTATCAAAAAGGAAAGTCTTAAGTCTACTCTTAAAAGTGTTGACCGTGTCTGCCTCCAGAACCCAAAATGGTAGTTTGTTCCACAGAAGAGGAGCTTGGTAGCTGAGTTTGTGTGTGTGTGTGAGGGGCAGCAGGGGAAATGGGGGTAGAGAAGGGAGGGAGTTGAGTGCCCTGACAGCCTGATGGAAGAAGCTGTCCCTCAGTCGGCTGGTCCTGGCCCGGAGACTCCGCAGTCTCCTCCCTGACGGCAGCAGGCTGAAGAGGCTGTGGGAAGGGTGGGTGGGATTACCTGCGATGTGGATGGCTTTTCGGATGAGGCAGGTGTTGTACAACTCTTGGAGGGGTGGTAGAGAGGTGGCTATGATCTTCTCCGCTGCTCTCACGATGTGTTGAAGGGTCTTGCGGGATGATGCAGTGCAGGCGCCATACCACACCGTAATGCAGCTTGATAGGACGCTCTCGATCGTACCCCTGTAGAAGGTGCACATGATGGGGGGCGGGGCTCCAGCTCTTCTTAGTTTGCGGAGGAAGTGGAGGCGTTGGTGAGCCTTTTTAGTCAGTGATGAGGTGTTGGTGGTCCAGGAGAGATCCTCTGAGACGTGCACACCCTTGGTGCTGCTCACCCTCTCCACAGCAGCACCGTTGATGGTCAGAGGGGGGTGTTGGGTGTGCGCTCTCCTGAAGTCCACAACAATCTCTTTTGTCTTCTCCACATTCAGGGAGAGATTGTTGTGCACACACCATGAGGTCAGACGGCTCACCTCACTCCTGTAGTTTGTCTCATCGTTCTTGCTGATGAGACCCACCACGGTTGTGTCTTCCGCAAACTTGATGAGGAGGTTGGAGTTGTGCAGCGGTGTGCAGTCGTGGGCACACTCAGCACACATCCCTGGGGGGCCCCCGTGTTCAAGGTGATGGTGCTGGATGTGCTGCTGCCGACCCGCACTGCCTGTGGTCTCCCTGTCAGGAAGTCCAGCAGCCAGTTGCACAGGGAGGTGTTCAGTCCTATTCAGTCAAGTTTGATGATCAGCTGTTGTGGGATGATTGTGTTGAATGCTGAACTGAAGTCAATGAACAGCATTTTGACATAAGAGTCTTTATTGTCCAGATGTGTGAGGGCTGGGTGGAGGGCGGTGGCGATGGCATCCTCGGTTGAGCGATTTGACCGGTATGCAAACTGGAAGGGGGGGGGGGGGGGGGGGGGGGGGGGGCGCAGACTCGATGTGCTCCATGACTAGCCGTTCGAAGCACTTCATAAGAATGGGGGTAAGCGCAACCAGACGGTAGTCATTGAAGCCGGAGGGTGAGGACTTTTTCGGTACTGGGATGATGGTGGTGGCTTTGAGGCATGTGGGGACAACCGCTTGACACAGAGAGGTGTTGAAGATGTCTGTGAAGACATCTGCGAGTTCCCTCACGCAGTCCCTCAGTATGCGGCCAGGTATGTTGTCAGGACCAGAAGCTTTGCGGGCGTTGATCCTGCTGAGTGTTCTTATGACACTGTCCGTAGACAGTGTAATCACCTGGTCGCCTGGAGGAGGGGGGGACTTCTGTGCAGGTGTGGTGTTCTGAGCCTCAAAACGAGCGAAGAACCCATTCAGCTCATTTAGCAGAGAGGTGCAGCTGTCACAGGTCTGCGGTGGGGGCTTGTAGTCCGTGATTGACTGTAGCCCTCGCCACAGGCTGTGTGAGTCTCTGCTGTCACTGAAGCAGTGGGCTATCCTCCTGGAGTACTGCCTCTTAGCCACTCTGATGCCGCGTGACAGGTTGGCCCTTGCTGTCCTCAGGCCGACCTGGTCTCCTGCTTTGAAGGCAGCGCTCCGAGCCTTCAAAAGCCTGTAGACCTCCCCTGTCAGCCATGGCTTCTGGTTGGCCCGGACAGTGACGGTCTTGAGGAAAGATACATCATCAATGCATTTGGTGATGTATGCAGTGACGGTGTCAGTGTACTCCTGGAGGTCGGTGGTGGAGTTGTGGGAGGCAGCTTGCTTGAACACCTCCCAGTCTGTGGTGTTACTTTTGGAGACTATAGGAACCACAAGGAATCCTGCATTCTGAGAGCGCAGTGTTCTAGAGGGGTAGTGAGGTACTATGAGCTCTGGTGGTAATCAGTTATCACTCCTGCTTCAATGGATTTTCTGTTGATCAAATGATCGACTGAAACATGAATTCACTGCTTGTTTCAACACAGCTAAAAAATGCATTCTGATGATGTAATGACATTATTTCTTTTAAAGGTCCCTCTGCTGGAGACACACACACGGCTTGTGCTCATGTAAGTGCCGCTCCCAGATTCTTGCTGTGATCACGAATCATGTGGCTCAACAGTGTGTGTCAGACTTAACCAGAATCCCTCTGACTCCCCGCAGGCAGCAGAGCACCAGGAGCCCACTGCACACAGCTCTGTTGGTGAGTGAGGATTTTACTACATGTGGCCTGATATTGTGTCCATAGTGACATTAAGGGAAGCAGTTCAGGTGCATATTAATGATGTTTGATTTGATCAGTGGTATCTGTTTCTATCCCTCTCATCTGAGGGGAGGATGCAGAGGACTAGGAGTTAAAGGATATTTGGAAATATGGTTATTCACTTTCTTGCTCAGAGTTATATGATATCACTTTCATGTGTGTACGCTAAATATGAAGCTAAAGACTTGAAGCAGAGTAAGACAGCTTGCCTGGCTCCATCAAAAAGTAACAAAATCCACCCAAGAGCACAGATGAGTGAAACTCTGATTGGATTCTTGTGCATCACTATTATTCCTCCCTGTGTCTTTGCTTTTTCAAATTTGTCACCGCTCTAACTCTGTGTGTGTTTTGTGTGTTTTCAGATTTGGAGGAGGTAGTTATAGTGATCCAGAGTCAGAAGAACTCCTACCACGCCCGTCGGGGGAGGCAGAGGAGAGTGGAGATTCTGCAGCAGGCAGCTGAGCTTGGACAGGTGACATCTGGCTTTGTGGTTAACACACTGTTGCCTCAGAGGGGTAATATGCTGGGTTTTGATCTTAGCCCTGGTCTTGTCTGTTCTTTGTGTGTCCACACATGCATGTTAGGTAGGTGTCCTGTCTGTTATTGTAAGAAATGAACTCCAAACTTTAAAACTTTAAAGCATTTGAAACAATTAGAATAAATCATTTTAGTAATCTAATCAATGATTTCACATATTTGGTTTATTTATTTAAGTCATGCTAGCAGTGTTGTTCATGACCTTTGGTCCAGATAAAATATCTCAGAAAGTATTTCGTACTGACATTCAGCATTCATAGTCACCAGGTTGAATCCCACCAATGCTAGTGATTCCCTAACCCAGGGATGTCCAAAGTACGGCCCGGGGGCCAATCACGGCCCGTGGTCAGATTTCATGCGGCCCGAAGCTTCATTTTTATAATATATTATTTATGGCCTGCTAGGATTGTCAGATACTGTGTGGCTGACAGATTTGGCTTTTTTGGTTGACATAATGAAGCATTTGAACCTTTAAGGACATAACTGCTGCTGTTATATATCTGTAGATGTGACACAAACTATTACTTTCTGAAAGACAAGAGCAAGAGTGAAATGTTTTAGACTTAAATGTTAACAGACTTTACATTACTCATAATAAGTCATGTTTAGAATGAACATGAGGTTAAGATTTGTATCAACTTCATGCAAGTTTAACGTATTCCATACAATTTATTCTTTGTTATCTGACTCCAGATGTGAAAGAAAGGAAGAACTGTTTTTTAGATTTGTTCACACCTGACTGGATTAGATTTGGTTACACTGTAATTAAAAAAAGATAATTGTTACAATGATTGTTATAGAACAGTGCATTTGTATGTAACTTTTATTGGTATTTTTTTTCATTTTTTAAATGTTAGTATTGGCCTCCGGGCATCTTCACATTGTCAAATCTGGACTTTTTAAAAAAAGTTTGGACACGCCTGCCCTAACCTTTCCACGAGAGCCACCATGAGTAGTAGTGTATGGATTGCCGTGTAATTTGGTCAGACATTCAGGGTGAATTTTAATAACTTCCCATGTAGTGCCGTCATCAACTAAAATGTTCATTTTGTCCAACACTTGTGTTTGTTGATTTATGAACAAGCACCTGTAAAACTGTAAAAGTATTAATGGAGCCTTTACAAATGTGCAGGTTACCCATCATGCATCATGGATGCTGGCTTTTGAACTGTGTGCTGATAACAAGTTGGATGGTCCCTCTCCTCTTTAGCCAGGAGGACTCGGCGTCCATGATTTCCAAACAGAATTTCAACTGTGGACTCATCAGACCACAGCGTCTCTGGATCTGGTTTATAGTTTCCTCTCTCTCATGGTTGGGTTTCAACTGTCAGTTGTGGATGCGGCGATGAACCGTGTTCACAGATGATGGTTTTTGGAAGTGTTCCTCGGCCCATGCAGCGCTTTTCATGACAGAGTCATGTCAGTTTGTGATGCAGTGCCGTCTGAAGATCACAACCATGCAATATTGGCTTTCAGCCTTGTCCCTTGTGTACAGAGATTTCTTCTGATTCTCTGAATCTGTTCATGATATTATGAACTGTGGTCAATGAAACGTTTCACATCAACATCATTCTTAAATTGTTGCAATATTGGCCAGAGCAGCTTTTCACAGAGTGGTGAACCCCTCATCATCTTTACTTCACAAAGCCTCAGCCTCTCTAAGATGCTCTTTTTATGTTACCAACCTGTCGCCAGTTCACCTCATTCACTGTGAGATGTTCCACCAGCTGTTTTCTTTCAGCATTTCACAACTTTTCCAGTCTTTTGTTGCCACTGTCCAACTTTTTTCAAAAGTGCTGCTGCTATCAAATTCAAAATGTTCATATCATTTTACAAAAACACAATATCATATCATATTTCTCAGTTTTCAACATTTGATAAGCTGCTTCATTTGTAATGTGCGTCAGTGACTACATGCATTGCTGTGGTGTTACACAGGCACCAATAGGTGTCCTCCTTGTCATAGAGCTCCCCTACCTGGGCTGAGAGGAACCGAGCTCTCCGCTCTCACATAGTGGTTATTTAATAATATGTGGCTGCTGGGTAGCTGTGAAATCTCATCTGTTATCGAGCTCAGTGAAATGAGACGACAGGCATATGGACATGACAGCCTGAAGTAGAGACACAGAGTAGTTGATTTTCCTTTGAGATCGGGTACTGTGAAACAAAGTCTTTGATTCTTCTTCCAACCTCATTTTCAATACAGATCCCTGATCGAAAAAAAATGACAGAAGGCAGTCAGCAGGGGCTCCCAGGAAAGAATTCTAAAGTAACATATGAAAAATCAAAAAAATTCAGACTGTTGTGAAGGACAGAAGTTATTTAAAATCTTAATTTCCCCTGACTACTGAAAATTTCTGATCTAATATGTTTTGATCAGGCTACGGTCCAAGTAGGAAGTATGCAGTTGTTTTTCTGTTCACATGAATAATAATCTTTGGATTTGTGGTCTGAATGAATTCACCGTAGTCTCTCCACCTCTGAGTTATTACTGAGAAATCACAGCCTGTGATGTAGTAGCTGGAAAAAAAAAAAACTTTAATCACGCACGCTTTGTTTGTGAGCGCTTGTCAGTTGGTGATTCACCAGCAACATAGTGGAGCAGTGATTTAATTTCACATGATTGTTTTGATTTGAAACCATGCGGTGGTTTGACGTGTTCATGCACTGATTTCTCCCTGAGACACGGAAAGAAAAAGCAGTGAGCGCACATCAACATCATCTATAGCTTGTTAAGTGACTGTTCATACATGGCAGTGAAAAACAATTACACACTCAAGTGGAATATGTCAGAGAATCTTAAAACGGCAACGAGATTCAAGAGTAATGAAATAGAGCCAAGATGGTAACAGAGGATATCTGTATCCTGTTCTACTCATAAGCATCTCTTAACGTCCAGGCCTGATTTGTATTAAAGGTCCAGTGTGTCAGATTTAGGAGGTTTTATTTAATATCCATAAATATGTTTTCATTAGTGTATAATCACCTGAGGATAAGATTTGTTATGTTGTTGTTACTTTACAGTGAGCCTTTAAATCTCCAGACACCACAGCTCTTCCTCAATGGTCCACCATGTTTCTACAGTACTACAGTATGGACAAACTAAACTCTGGCTCTAGACAGGGACTTTTGCCTGTTGCGGCCCCCAAAGTTACTCCCTCAATCTAGGAAGGAGAGAGTGAGGTGAGGCGGTTGCAATCACCAAGTCCACCAATAGATGGCACTAAATCCCACATGCAATAACACTGAATAACAAAAAACAGAAATAACAAATGAAACTGATTTAAAATATAATTTTGCCTGTAAACATTTTTAATTAAATTTTCCATTTGTTTTGGAAAACCAATGAATTAAACATGAATTTGATTGTATTACACTCAGCCTTAGGCATCTATATGGTGCAAACGACATTCTACCACTGAACCAAATCGACAACAGAAAGACACTTTTAAAAAACAGCCAAAACTATTTAATGGGATTATGAACATAACATGAACTTAAACATAAAAACAACCAAGACACTAAATCAGACGGCCAAAAGACTGTCCAAACACCAGAAGTCTTCACTCTTCACTTTCAGGCTCAGTGCACCTCAATGAACAAATGGTTACCTTAGCGCTCGTTAACTCATTTAAAATTTCTATTAATAATATTACAAATGACAAATTAAAATTAAATAAATTAAAATTAAAATAGGTTTCTGAAGCTGAACAATTTGCAGTGCTGGGTATCTATCTAGTTACCGACACAGTTTTTAGTACCAGACTGTAAACATGTTTATTTCTGCTGTTGGACATTTTAATATGGGCGCTTATGGAGCTTTAAATGTTCTGTAGCCAGCCTCGAGCTCCATAGAATAATGCAGAAGCCTCCACAGTGTAATAGAAAGTTTTTAACAGTGTCCTGCACACTCTAAAGGACCTCAGTCTCCTCAGTAAGTGGAGATGACTCTGACCCTTCTTGTACATTACACCAGTTTGTTGTTGAGGTGAACACCCAGGTATTTGTATGCTCCCACCATCTCCATATCCAATCCCTGGATGTTCAAGTTGATCACCGTGTCCTTCATCTTGCTGGCGTTGATGTGAAGGTGGTTGAGATGGCACCAGTCGACAAAGTCTGTGATGACCCCCCTGTTCTCCTGCTCATTTCCTTCTCATACATGTCCAAAACCTCTGACACACTGGACCTTTAACACAAACCAGGCCTGGACATTGAGACAAGATTATTTTTGTGATTACACCAAAGTAAACCAGGATATCCTCTATTTCCATTTTAGCAGAGTCTTGGGAGAGGAGAATAACTTTAATAAGTTTTAGTATTAATAGAAAAGAGACATCCACAATATTCAAGAGAAACAGTGTAACTAAATAAATAAATAATTGTAGATGTAAATAGTGTAATTGTGCATGTTTCTGCTATATAGCACTCATTCATAAAACAATATTCACAGAAACAACGCTTTCTCAACTGATGGAAGGAATCAGTTAAAGGATAAAGGAATTTTATGGGAATAGAGAGGTTCAGATAATGTGTCAAATACTATAATCTAAATCAAATCAGATGCTGTGTAATAGCCACGGCAGCTCCTGAGGTGCTGATAGCAAATGGCTTTCATAAATGGCACATTTGGAGGTGTGTGTGTGTGTGCGTGTGTGTGTGTGTGTGTGTGTGTGTGTGTGTGTGTGTGTGTGTGTGTGTGTGTGTGTGTACAATCATCTCTGCATGTGTGCTGTCAGGCTGCGTTGTCTGTGAGGCAGGCTTTATCACAGCTAGATAGAGCTTGATTGTAGCGAGCAGTTTGGAGTGAGGGCAGGTTGTGCGTCACATGTTTTTTGACTGACGTACGAGGTGTTTATTTCGGCCGAAGGTAGTGATTGAAGGTGGCTAAACACCCATAAACTCTGACATGGTGACAGCTTGTTGTCAGACTGACATATGGCTTCTTCTTCGTTTGTTTGGGGTCACTCAAAGGTTCTCGTCATACTGTAAATCAGAGGTACACAGCCGTTGTCATGATGTCACCAAAATATGAGCAGCAGCGTCTCGGTCGTAATTTTAGTGCTTTGTTTACTCAGATGTATCACGGGGAGAGATTAACGTTTTATTTCAGCCTTGTTACATGCTTCGTTATTTGTTACTGACCTCAGGTACAGGCTTTTAATACGAGATGTCAGCGCCAGTGCTGCGCCCTTTCAAGCCTCATCATCGAGCCTCATTACAGAGTCGTCTCATTTGGCTGCTGCTCTTTTCGCCCACATGTCACCAGACATTCACAGCAGATGGTAAAAACCCTCCTCAACTCTCCTCGGAATCTAGTGGACCCAAAGTGTGATTGTGAATTTTCAATTTGTACACGACCGGATGTCTGCATTGGTCTTTCCTTTAACTAAAAATCAGAACCATGATGGAAGTTCTCACTGTCTATATTCTTTTATTTATTATTCTCACAGACAATTTTTTAGCCACCTTCAAGTTAAGATTTATTCCAGGACTTTTACATTAGGCTGCAAAGGTTTTAGCAAGGTGTACCTAATAAAGGGCTAACTGAGTGTATATGTGCACTGTACACTTCACTGTACCAGAGTGAGACCTCTTAGGTTGGTCATGATGGTGGCAGCAGCTCCTCTCCCTCTCTGCAGACCTTCTGCATTCACTAGGTCACTTGTGCTCACCGGCATTAATGTGTGTAGTAATGACCTATTATATTGACTTAATGCTGCTGTTTCAAACGCCTCATTTAGAGCTCTGCAGGTTGGAATAGCTTCCTCATTGTCAGACACCAAAGACTATTAACTTCACTTGCTTGATTTTGGTCTCTCTGAGTTAAACTTGGATGTAACTGAAGGAGAGAATTGATCTCTGTCCAGAAAAGAAAGACACAGACTTCCATTTCAAACCTATTTTTGGCTGTACTTACATTAATCTTAATAATTGTGTCTGTGCCGGTGCTAGTGTGAGTAGCTTCATGCATGAGATAAATTGTTTTTGGCCTCATTTTGAGCCTGTGATCATAAAACTATAATCCAAACTCCAAACATCACACACAGCTGGACGTGCAGATATTTTTACTCCGCATGATCAAGGCGTCTCCACCGTGTCACTTAAAATAGCCCTTGTGTCGATGAACTTTCTACCATCAAGCATCCTTCAGGGAGATGATCACCCTGTACACTGCCCTCTAGTGGTGAAACAGCAGCACCATCATCCAACAGTTTGTCTTTGAGTGTTAGTCATGATTGCTGATACACTGTTGGTTACATTTAAACTCATTTAATACATATATAGTCAACAAAAACCTGGTATGGAGAATATGCAGTATATTATCAACAATAAATACAATTAAACCGTGTGATTCTGGACATGCCTCTCGTCCAATGTCAGCTGGGATAGGCTCCAGCCCCACCCTGGCCATGATGAGGATTACAGATAATGGATGGTTGGATGGATTCTGGATGGATCCTTCAGAGCATTCATATTTGATGGATGGATAGAAGATTGAAGCGCAATATGTGAGAATAAAGGGAAATGTTTGATTTTCATGATTGAAAGTAACAAATACTTTACAGATGTGTTCCACAGTGACAAACACCTCATATGATGGATGTTTAACAGAGCAGAAAGTTGAATTTATGATGCCAACATATTTACCTTCATGACTGCATAAACAGAGAAAGATTTTCCATTTAGGACTGAAGCGTTCTCTTTTGTGCATAAATCCCAGTTTGACCTCAGCGTTGTTTACTTTGGGTTTTTTTTTTTTTACTTAGTTTTACTTTCACATCCATCCCTCGGGTCCACAGAGGATACAGAGCGAGTTTGCACTCAGCATAAATTGCAAGCATTAAAATTAAATGTTTCAGAGGAGCTTTAGCACTGTATCTTTCATGTGACCGCGGGACGCTGGTGAATTAATTTAAGGACATTTTGTGAAATTGGGTTGTTGTGTTTCACGCAGGCTGATCCAGTTGTTATTCTCCTTCACGAGCTGTCAGATTATGAAGGGGACTGGAGCATCCTCCCTGCACTTCCTCAGTGAGTGTTGAACACGCACATGGAGATGATAAACAAATTCATTAAATCACATTCATGAAGATTTAATTTGACGTAGCTTTAGTGAGTCCTCAGCAACTCCGCTCACCTCCTGCATGAGACTGTGGAGGCCTTAAACAGCTCCTTCAGCAGCAGACTGATACTCCCACCATGTAAGAAGGAGCGCTATCACAGGTCCTTCATTCCAACAGCTGTCAGACTCTTTAACACCAGCATGACTTCATGACTTTCTTTTATAGATTTCTTCCCTGTGAGTAATTTCTTATGAACCTTGTGTATATGAGCTGCTGTGACAAGTGAATTTCCCCAGTGTGGGATCATTAAAGTCGTATCGTATCCTTTCATACCTTATGGGAGAAATGAAGGTATAAAGTTAATAAATTCATGTGGATCTTTCCAGGCTCTCTTCTACTTATGGCAAATCAGCTTCCTGGTTTTTCTTCATGGAGGAGGAAACCAGAGTCACTCTATCCACTCTGCTGCAGGTGCTCCACAGATATCAAGTCCAAGAGGTGAGACGCACACACACACACATGTCAACGTGCAAACATCAGCTTTCGCTATATGAATGTCCTGATGGTGACCTAATTTACTGCACTGATGGACATATTATCACGCTGCACAGGAATGGTTTTTAGGTAAGAGTCTCCACGACAACGAGGCCTCCGTCATCCACCACTATGCCTTCTCTGAAGAGCCCGCTTCCTTCAGTTACCCTGAACCTGCAGCAGGCTGGGCTCTCAGCACGCCGCTGCTCCAGAGGTGCGTGCAGATGTGTGACTGCTTTCTTTCTTTACATTGAACAAAACTAAATGGTATAAGCAGGATGTAGTCTCTACCATTGCATTGACCCAGTCTTTGAAATCTTTGGTCGTTAATTCTAGAGGCTGTAATCATACCCACCATAATACACAGAAAACACATGTTGATATATTTGGTATAAACACAGAATAGGTTTCATGGGGATAACTAATGACCCAGGTCGTCCTCTCATATACAGGACTGAAGTCTTCTTTCACTTTTATGTGTTTCAGACTCGCTGAGCGGATCCAACATGAGTACCTCAAGTCAGATTTTACCATTGACTTGAAACACGAGGTACACTGAAACACTTTCCAGGAGTTTTTGTGAATCTGTGTGTCATCACCTGCCCATGACTTATATCACGTTATTATTAAGACACGATTCTGCTTCAGTTCTGCTTTGCACCTATACAACCGTTGTGAAAACTGTCATCAGTGTCACATTTCTTAGGCATACAACAGTGAGAGGCAGTATTCCCTCAGTGACTGACTCGCTCTCAGGATCAATCTCTGCAGCTTTCTATGCCTGCATCTTTTCATAGATCTACTGCATGATTAGATTCTGAATGGGACTAAGTTTGTGTGTGTGTGTGTGTGTGTGTGTGTGTGTGTGTGTGTGTGTGTGTGTGTGTGCGCGCATGTGTCAGGAGATTTATTTTTATCAGGTTGCAGTAACACAAAGAAACAAAGAAGGTCAAATGTATGTGTGTGTTTACTGTTCACTGTATCTATCTGAGGTCTAACTGAAATTGATTTATGTTGATAGTGCTGTAGTTGTAACTCTTACTTCATCAGATGCTTTTTGAATTTTACTCAATATTATAGAAATATCGATCAAAATAAATCACAAATGCCTGTTTCACTGCTCTCCCATGAGGCCTGCATTCATTCTCAGGTCTGTTTCTGTTTTCCTAGATTGCGTTGTATATTTGGGAGGAAGGAAACGGTCCAAAGCTGACAGCTGTTCCAGAGTTTTGTACAGAGACAAGAGACAATTGTGCTACGACATTTACAACCTACCTGCCCAACTGTGTATGTACCGTATTGTATTTAAGTTAGTTCTTAAAGAGTGTGTCTCTCACATTTGTGAGTTTACATATGTGCATGTGGCTAAAAGCGTCAGTAGCTGAAAGTTTCACTGCAGACAGACTAAAACATGTTCCAGCCCAGAGGAATGGAGGGATTATTTAGTAGGTAAACACAGTTGACATTGTCCCAACAGGTGGTACTAAATAAGTATAACTCATGGAGGCCTGACTGCATTTTGGTGTCAAAAGAAGGAAATTGATGACATTAAGCATGGTTTATTTTGTAGTCCATAAACCATAGTCCCATTTATAACTCAGAGTAGAACAGTGAGCAGCACCGCCAAGACAGATTGTGCAAGAATGCAAATACAAAGATGAGTAGGCCGAGTCTGTCTGAAGGCTAAACGGAAACCAAGTAGACTGTCTACCATACTGAGTGGATTGATGGATCGCTGCGGTGTAGAACTGAGCAATAAGGCACATTTCTGAGGAAATGACACGAGGCTACAGAAGATAGGTGGGACAAAAGATAACAAACATCTAAAGAGAGGACTGCCATAAAAACTCCATCTCTATACGTCTGACATAGGAAAGCGAGATTTTTTGCTGGGATCACAAAGTTAGGTAGACCTTCTGTGTACAGCATAAACTTTCCTATGGCTGAATGGAAAACCAGAACTACTGTCTGAGGCCTTTTTTTTGTACGTAAAATTTTATTTTATTTACCTCCAGTTCCTCAGGTTATCTTATTGTATCCAACAGCACATCCAAAACCACAACCCTTAAGGTATAAGCAGGTATAAGAATCTGTCTTGTTGGGTGGTACAGAAGTGTATTGCTGCCAACACAGTAAAAATCAGTACTGTGGTTCTCTTTATATCAAGTTATTTTTCTCGTTCTTACCAATATATTTTCATGTCATGTGTTGGCGCTGCGTGTCTGGCACTTCGGTAGTTCTCTTGGTTCTGGCAATGGATGTCGGAACAATATCCTGTGAAAGGGTGCTGTAAATAAATCCCAGCAGGATTTATAGTACAGGAACACTCCAAACAAACAGCACAGTAAATTCACCTGTTTCTCAAAAACACAGTATTTTACAGTGCAGATACACTTAAATAGAGTCAGATAGTCAATAGACCGCTCTCAGTAAGAAATATGTTTAGGCTGTCTCTAGTAGAAACAACAGAAAAACAATGGACGGGCAAGCTAAATTCACATATCGCAACCAAAACTTTATAACCCTTAATGAATCATAACATAGTCGTACCTCACACAGTGCAGTTTTTCCCAAATAGCACCCTCCATAGCTGAGAAATGAAGCCAATGTAATCCAAGTGGCAACTGTAATTCCTCATGTGACCACTTGAGGCTGGCTACAGAGCATTTCAATCTCCATAAGCCCCCATGTTAAAATGTCCAACTCCACAGCAGAAATAAACATGTTTACATTTTACAGATGGCCTGTTTGAGCACCCAGACATCATTTGGCCCGCCTCAGGTCCACCCATGATCCACGTCTTTGCCCATTTTTAGATCAGGCAGAAGAGACAGGACAGCCAAATATGGCGGCAGCCAGCGACACATATTTTGAGCTTCCAAACGACGCTTAGGAAACCTATGGATGACGTCACACATACGCTGTCCATTCTTTTTACTGTCATTGGTTTTTCAAAGTCCGACGTATTGGTAAGTTTGGTCTCGATTGCCATGAGAAAAATCGCCTTCAGGAGTTTTTGCATCGTATTATTCCTCAGTTCTATTTTAATTCTGGAGTAAGTAGTTTTAGGAATAAATTGAAATAGATTAGTTAATATGAAAAATACGAGTAAAAGCGATGTGAGCTTTTCCCCTCAGGGATCTGCTATAGTCAAACAACATTGGGCAGGATTAATATCTGTATATGTGAGTCAAGGACACAGTCACAGGCTGCTGTCTGCTCCACTCAGACCTCAAGAAACGTTGGTAACACTTTATAATAACCAGCATTAATAAACAAATGTAAATTTATAGTTATACAATATTGTAAATACTGTATCGTTGTTAATGACAGACAATAACAGTCACATTGTGAGTACATTAAAACAGTTTACTGTGCACATAACATTTCCTTACTGTATTAAATATGTGTTAATGATTAACAAGTGATTTATAAACCTTTAAGAAATTGTTATAATGTGACATGTCCTGCCTTTTCCCTTTAGTGATATTAGTTTAGTCTATCTCATTTTTATTTATTTTACTTTATTTATTTTTATTATTTTCATTTAATAGCTTATTTAGTTTTCTTTCCATTTGTACATATGTATGTGTCTTTATATATGTAGAATTTATTTCCTTTCCTATTATCCTTGTGAACTCCCATTTGGTTTGGGATGTTTGGGTCTGTTTAAATAAAATACTTTCCTTGTGATATTAATATCTTGATATATATATTCTAATATATTACTGCTCTACTACAATACAATGAAATTATTCCTAAAACATCTGTAAACCTGTTTACATAGATCAGGCGTGTCCAAACTTCTTTCAAAGAGGGCCAGATATGACAATGTGAAGATGCCCGGGGGCCAATACTAACATTTTAAAAATGAAAGAATTACCAATAAAGTTACATACAAATGCACTAATGTAGCAATTTTATTTTCATTGTCACAATTATAATTTTTTAAAAATGACAATGTAACCAAATCTAAGCCAATCAGCCTTGAACAAATCTAAAAACCAGTTCTTCCTTTCTTTCACATCTGGAGTCAGATAACAAAGAATAAATTGTATGGAATACGTTAAACTTGATACAAATCTTAACCTCATGTTCATTCTAAACATACTTATTATGAGTTATGCAAAGTCTGTTAACAAGTTTAAAATGTTTCACTCTTGCTCTTGTCTTTCACAAAATTGTCAGAAAGTAATATTTTGTGTCACATCTACAGATATATAACACCAGCAGTTATGTCTTTAAAGGTTATGTCAACCAAAAAAAGCCACATCTTCCAGCCATACAGTATCCAACAATCCTGACAATCCTAGCAGGCCATAAATAATATATTATAAAAATGAAGCTTTGGGCCGCATGAAATCTGGCCGTGGGCCATGATTGGCCCCCAGGCCATACTTTGGACATCCCTGACATAGATAGATGATAATAATATGTGAAATATCTATAAACATTATTAGGATGGCTGTCACAAAGTTGCACCCAATGATTATATTACTGTTCTATGGTTAATAAATACTGTGCGAACAGGTTGCAGTTGATAAATTATTATGATAATTTGGATGGTCATTGTATGTGGAGCCTCTTATTGTTCTATTGTATGATGAAGATGATTCATAGCAGGATCTCTTCCTCTCCAGTCGCTGTTTATATTCTGACATAAACAAATATATACAATGTATTTGGTGTATATGTATGGTTCTTCATACACTTGCTCTTGCTAGTGTAATCCTTTAATTTCCCTGCAAGACATAAATACAATAATTTTGTATGAATATACACAAGAATATAAAAATACACACTGCATAAATAAAATGTAAAGACCATCTGACATGAAGATTTAATGATTAATGCAGCACTTAGGAGATTACAGGAATCTTGTGTTTATACTGAATATTCCGCAAAGGTAGCAGATCATAAAATGACAGCTATAAATAAGAAATAAGATCCTGATTACAGCTGGTCATTTTCTGGAATAAGAAGCGACACATGAAAGAGAATTCAGTGCAGAACGAGTATTGACATGTCTCTGAGTGGAGTACGAACACATGGCTGTGATTTGTTTTTCCCACATGATAATACTGTTCGGACCGAGTGTGCCTTCTTTTGCCATCCTGACTCAATTTGAAGTCCATTACATTCTGCACATGTTGCACCTCACACTGGGTTTATGTTCAGCTCTGCTCTTTTTACCATTTTATAGCCATGATGCATCATTTTTTTTTTTTCAATCAGCTGCATCATTGTTGCTCCTCTGTTCTTCCAGGGAAATGCAGTTTCAAAGAAAGACGTGTTTGTGGCTGTGAAAACCTGCCAAAGATTCCACTCGGAGCGAGGTAAGCATATGTTATTCCTGACAGAAACAATTAAATTCATTAAAAAATAGATTCTGCAGCTGTGAAAGGAGTATCCAGATCCAGAGCAGTGATTTTATTAAGTGTAATGTTAGAAAATATCCATAATAAAGATGAAGTGAAAAGAAGTATCACTTTTTTGAGCACCAACACAGCACACCTACTAGATGACAGATCAAAAGAATTCTCTGCAGCTTTTTGCGAGCCGACCTGTTCTTAAATATTTGTAAGCAAAAGTAAAATCAATTATAAATTTGTACTTTTGATATAAAAGTTTGATGGATTTTTTGCGAGCTCGAGGTGCCAAGATGAACTCTCAGTTTGTGTTTATCACAGAAAAAGATGGTAATAAAATGGAAATGACATTTAACTGCAAAAGTACAGTCCCTACTTTTTTTGTTTACCAAACAGTCGGCTGGTCATTCAGTCCGAGTTAACCTGTCAGGTGAAAACCACCTGTTTAAATTCACAACCTCATCTCAACTCACTGCTGAAACTGCAACAGTTTGTGTAATTATCCAAAACATCAGTGCCTGTTTTCAGGGTCAGAATGAGCCAGTAGTTACGGACTGACTATTTAAAAGCAATTAACAAAATCAGAAATAGAAAAAAAACGTATGTGATTAACTTTGCTGTTACTTAAAATTCAGATTCAATTCAGAATTGCACAGCAAACCGTCACAGCACACAGTCTGTTTATTAGTGGATTTGTTTGAATGTAGGATTGGTCTCACTTGGCTGAGTTAACATTTTGTTTTTTAATGTAAATGCTGCTCTGATCTTGAGTCTTGTTCAAAGACAGCATAATTGTTTCTCCCCTGAGTTAGTAGACATCTTCCATTATTTGATTATCCTTTGGAGTTTAGAGGTTTTCAGTATGAACTTTGACTTTTAATTCTAAGTTCTGACAGCCATCAAACAGAGATTGGGTGTACAGAGCTGAGAACGAGAGAGAATGCATTCTCTTCGCTCCCCCTCCTCACCTCTTTTCACCCCCTTTTCTCCTCACAGTACCAGTTGTGAAAGCAACCTGGGAGAAAGATGCTGGCTTTTTAGAGTTTTACAGCGATGTCACTGATGCCTCCATACCCACAATCAGTCTGGGAGTTCCCAATACTGAGAGAGGTGAGTTGATGAGCAACAATGTCCCTGTACTGGCTCCCTGTCTGGAGGGGTTAAATGAGCGAGCTGGCCTGGAAGCACTGAGAGATCCCTCAGGAGGAACAGGATGTTTGTGATTCCTGTAGCCTCTGCAGCCCAGAACCTCACAGGGTAGCCTCCAGGGAGTGGAGATAGTTAATGTAGCTCTGTCAGTTTGGTTCAGACTGAAATATCTCAATGTTGACTTGTGGTGCAAGGAGGAATATTCCCTGAAATGGTATCCAATACTTTGATTTATGACCAAATAATTTATCATCAGTCTCTGTGCTAATTAGCATAACATATGCTAATATGCTAAAGTAGGATGGTGGACACCCAGATAGCAGACCAACACTGAATCAACAATGAATCAATGTTTCTCTTTTCAACATTGAAAAAGCAAATAATTATCAGCATTGATTTAATGTCATCTAGCCTTGAATATTCAACCTCAACCAAAACGATGATTCTGATGGAATGTCAACATTGAATCAATGTTGCCATGCTATCTGGGCATGGTAAACATACCTGCTTGCCCATCACGAGATGGATGGTAGAACACCTTTTGAGTTGATCTTATGTACTGTGCATTGACAATATGACAGCACATCCATAAATGTGTGTTTAGTTACGTTGTACAGTGTATTTTGGTTGATGTGAAGTGTTCATGTTTGTTTGGTTATATCAGAGCCTTCAAGACTTTCCAAGTTTCCAGTTCATTAGAACTGCTACACTCTGACATTCCCATTTAACTCACTGTGCCAAAGAAGCTGCTGCCATGCTTGTAGACTCCCCTCTTAGTTTTCTGTGCTCGCTGATCAAATTCAAGCTGAAGCGCTCACTGCCACGACTCTCCAACCCCCCTTTTGTTTTCCTGTGTTTTGTTCCTGATGTGAAAACATTGTTAAACAGTGATAGAAAGTCCTCCAAGTGTTACGTGGAAGTGGGGGGGGGGGGGGGGGGGGGGGGGGGGTTCAGAAACAGACCCAATTGCAGGGAGGTGAGGGTGAACCAGAGCTCACTTTAATTTAACCAAAAAACATAAAAGAAACACAAAGAAACACAGAGCAGAATTCCAAAACCCAAAGGACACAAAAAACAGATGAACCAAAAGGCAAAAAGTCCAGCAAACAAAACCAGGAACACGAACACAGGGACGAACACAGGGACGAACAAACAATCAACGGACAGACAAGGAAACAAAGGAACCACAGGAACTAAATAGGCAGGCAAGACTAATTAGAGACAGGTGAAACAAATCAGGGGAAGGTGCCAAATCAAAAAAGGTGGGAAACAAAACAGGAAGTAGAATAAGACAAGACAGACAGGGTGGAACTACAAAATAAAACAGGTGGAACTACAAAATAAAACAGGAAGTACAGAAACAAACTCAAAACAGTGACACCAAACTAAGCTTAGCTAGGTGCAACTCTCTTGACTTCCTGTCCTCAGACACTTTAAGTGCCTCGCACATGGAGAAATCAATGTATGGACAGACGAATCAAAAGCAATAACCACAGAGTCATTCCCCCTACCAGTGGAGAGGTGCATAGACGACACTTGAACTTCCTCAAGAGCCAGAAACAATAACTGAATTCATGACCAGCTTCAGTGAGAAGATGACAGTCACAAATTTTATTTTTGTATTAGTGGTGTTCTTGTCTGAGATAGCCCCTGAATACAGCACAGATCTGTCCGTGTCACTCCCCCTGTACTTTGAGTCCATTCACACAGCAGGGGGACAGATACAGTGTCATCACCATCTTCATCTCTTTCTCCGTCCATTCTTATATTCCTCTCTCTGCTCGGGCCTGATGGAAGTATTACACCGTCTGTTCCATACCTTTTTTGCTCAGTCATTTTGTATTGCTCCCACACTTTTGAATGCTTTCCAAGCCTATGCTTAAGTTCATTTTTTTCTTTTAGTGAAAGTTCCCGTCTCTTCATCTAGTTTTCTATTCACACCTCTTTTTTTCTTTTGTTAAAGCACCACATTAACCTTCTGCTCAGGACAAGTCTCTTATGAATACTATAATATAATAGAGGGCGGCAGTAGCTCAGCCCGTAGGGACTTGGCTTGGGAACGGATGGCAGGTTCAAGTCCAGCATGGACCAACGTATGGAAGGTGGACTGGTAGCTGGAGAGGTGCCAGTTCACCTCGTGGGCACTGCCGAGGTGCCCTTGAGCAAAGCACCGAACCCCCCAACTGCTCTCAGGGCACCGCTTGGTGTGGCTGCCCATCACTCCACCATCTCTCTCCACATTTGCATGTCAATGAGCCCTTTGTGTGTGTGTGTGGTTGTATTTCGGGTAAAAAAATTTCCCCTTGAGGGATCAACAAAGTATCTATTCTATTTTATTCTTCTATTCTATATCGGCTTGGACATCAGATTTTTCTACCACATACCCAATATTTCTGATCTTTTGCCTCTTCACTGTTATTTGTTACATAATTCTGTTGGTGTGATAGTCCACCATAGATAGATGCTAAATTGCATTGGGTTGTCTCAGTACTTTGTGCAATGACAATGTTGAAGTTGAATGTAATCTAATCTGAGTTTAGCCTCTTAGCATGCTAACATTTTCATTAACATTAGCATGGATTAAGCACAAAGTAGGACTGAGGCTGATGGGATGTATTTAGTTTTGCAGTAAAAGCCAAAGTTTTGGACAAAAATGAATTTTCTTGGTTATGTGTACAAAATGTCGTGGCATCCAGTGGATGTTTGGTTTAAATTTCATTATCGGGGTGCTTTGTAGAGATGCTCTGAATAATAACATCAGCACAGTGTTGCACTTTTCACCCACACATTATCACCTGGCGAACTTGGGACCAACTCGCGAAATAGTTTGACTGATGTGGACTCGTCAGACCGCAGCACACTTTGAGTTTGTCTCAGATGAGCTCGGACTCAGAGGAGACCCAGAGGAGACAGGAGTTGTTGATATTGTCATGGTTTTGAGTTGGTTTTGTGTTTCCTGTTTTACTTTGTAGTTCTCCCCTCTCTGTATCTTGCGTATTTCTACTTCCTGCCTTTGTGTTTTCCTACCAGTTTCTGATTCTATTCCACCCTGGTTAGTTTCACCTGTGTCTAGTTGGCCTTGTGTTATTTAGGTCTTGTGTTCCTTTGTGTCCTTGTTTGTCTTACTGTGTTCTGTGTACTGCATTCTGGTTCCTAGTCCTGTTTTCGTCCCTCTGTCCTCTGTTCCTTCTTGGGTTTACCCATGTTCCTGCTACGGTTCCTGAATTCTTTCTCAGTTCTGGATTTTGTTTATTGGACTTTCGTTGGACCTCTGGTTCATCTTGGATTTTTCAACTGTTTGTATTTTTGCCTGGACTATCAGCTGCCTTTAGTTGTTTTTGTGTTTTCATCCCTGCCTAGTGAGTTACTTTTCCTTCAAGTACCACTTCGTCTGCAGATATGACATTGAATTTGCACAGTAGAGTCTCAACACAACCATTTTAAAGAGACCAGACAGTATCTGTCATATTCAGTCTGAACACAAATACACCTCATAAATACAAATGCGTGTTTATCAGTGAAACACACACATCCACACAGACATTCTCATTTGTCTCAGCAGACAAAAATGGCCCGTTCACATCATGCTTTCATGGATCTGAGGAATAGCACAAAGCTGAACTGGAAACTCATCTTTTTCATACATTTATATGACTTTAATATGTCGTCTCCCTGCAGGGCATTGTGGGAAGACATTTGCCATCTTGAGGCGGTTCCTGAGCAAAGCTGTGCCAAAGGCTGACTGGCTACTCATTGCTGATGATGATACACTCATCAGGTAACCAGGAGAAGAGTTTTTAAAGCACTGAGAAAAGCTCAACCAGGCAAACTAAGTGAAAAGACCTGTGGGAGTAGATTCACTAAAACTCATGTGAAGTCTCCTAGTGACCACTGATGTAACCTTGTTTGTGTGTGTCTACACATTATACAGTCAGTGGTATGTGCTCAGTCCTGTCTGTTGATTACTGTCCATCTATAGTTTACCCAGGTTGCGGCGGCTGCTGCGTTGCTATAACCCAAAGGAAGCAGTGAGTCTGGGGGAGAGATACGGCTACAGCTTGATTCAGAACGGATACAGCTACGCCACAGGAGGAGCAGGGTGAGGCTGAAAGGGAACGTGTTTTTGTGCTGTTGGTGTGTTCGGAAATACAGTTGGATCATTTGTGTTTATTTGCCCTTGACAGCCAGTCAGAGTGTTTGTGTGTCAGTGATGAGCCCAGGCTCTTTCCCTTTTCCTCTCATCTCTGTATGAGACGTATTTATTTGTATATTTATGAACCTTTTTGGTTGAAACTTTTTTGCGCCACCCCGAGCAAATTCACATTTACTTGTGTCACATCTGAACGCAGAATTATGGTAAAATTGTGAATGAAGCTACTACGCAGGGTTTTAACCATGTCAGAGTTAAGTCAGTGATTAACAACTGAAAATGTAAGAATTGCTGTTAAGATTGTTTTTGTGAGTGTTACTTATAGTATACAGTACAGTCTGCGTCTGCTTACGTCATTGGGGCTGCTTTTCAGAAAATAGACAGACAAACAACCATTCACACTCACATTCACACCTACAGCCAGTTTAGAGTCACCAGTTAACCTGTTAAGGTTCATGTCTTTGGACACACAGAAAGGCCCCAGCCGAGGTTCAAACCAGGAACCTTCTTGCTATGACAGCACTAACCACTGCACCACCGTGTCGCCCAAACTGAATCAAGTATTCTAAATTTTAGGGACATTTTTCATCAGTGTACATCATCAAATGGAAAAAAATGCCTCATGCTTCAGATTTTTCCACAGTCAACATGTGATATCATCTCGACCCACAATAATAACTAGCAATTTAAGCTGCTATAATTATATGTATGTTTAAATTGCTGATGGATTGAATGACTGCTTGTGTTACTAATGTTACTTATTTACATGTACAGCACATACGGAGCAACATTATCACTGACTTAGAGCCAAATGACTGCAAGTTCAATGTACTCTCCTTTTAGCTCTGTTTTTGATCTCTACCAGCTCCTGAGTTGTTCATGATGGATGTCAGCTTTGCTAGCATCCTCCTCTCCCCCACTTCCTCTGTGGAGTCTAGGGGGCAGTCCAGGACAGAGCTGGACCTCTTCACCAGACCCCTTTTTCTGTCTTTGTGTAGGATGGTCCTCAGTAGAGTGGCTGTGTCCAGGCTTATTTCCAGTGGATGTAGCTGCTACAGTGATGATGCTCCTGATGACATGGTGCTGGGCAGATGCTTCACTTCTCTGGGTATTCCCATCACACACAGTCCACTGTTCCACCAGGTAGGAAACACACACACACACACACACACACACACACACACACACACACACACACACACACACACGTACATGTTCTTAATATTAAGGTGAACTGAACTTTGTCCACGGGCAAGCATCAATTTGACGTATGTAAATAAGAATTTCCAATCATAAGTCATTAATTAATATTTGCTTGTGTTAAAATGGAGCAGTCATTCACATTTTTCTGGAAATCAACAGCAGCTTATAAACTTCTCAGAACTTTGCTAATTTCTTTGAGTCCCAGGTCTTTGCAGAAAACTCCCATGGAGCTACTTAGGAAATTACAAATCCATAAAACAAAATGTCAGATAAGTGGGTGACGCACAATCCCCTGTCCAAATGTGGGAAAAGGCCTTTTCTCTTTCGGAAAAAGACTTATTTTTTTAATATGTATTGGCCTCAAAGGAGAAGTCTTTGGATACAGACAGTACACGTGATATTGGTTGCATTTTTAGGTTGTTATTTTCATTAAGGCGCTTAGGACCTGTAGATCAGCGTGGTAGGATTCGGTCATGGCCTAATTACATTCCAAAAGCGATAAATTCTGACTATATTTTCTTCACTTTCTTGATCACCGGTGACTCATTTGGATGACATTATTCCATGAGAAGAGGCCTTTTTAGATGATAAAGTACAATTACATCATTAATAAAAATATTATATCCCACATAGTTGGATAGAAAACAGACATGACATAAGACATGTTCCCGTTGTTTTGACTGCCCACATGCAGGTGCCATGTTCGACAGATAAACAAGAACAACAACCTGCATGAAAACTGTCGTACTGAAAAGGGAGTGTGGCGGGACAGTTCGGCAGAAGCAGGTCTAAGGTTACATAAAGACTGTGGAACATTGACCTATCGTATCCTCCCTATGAATTTCGATCTGTCTCTGCTACCTTTCCAGAACCATCTTTCACACAGGAAAGACATATAGCACTAAATGAGCCAAAGGTACTTCAAGTGTTGATAGGATCCAGATGTAAGCAATGTTAACCTTTATTCAGTATCAGATGATGCTCTGCATGGTGCTCTCTTCATGTTTCCTAAATGTAAGTGATAAAAGACAGAAGAAAGATTGAATGAACTACAGTGGGGCAGTCGCCATATTGTTTTCAGCACAATAAATTAAACACGAATCATTAAACTGAGAGATAAAACCATGTGTTCTTGTTACTTTAGGCCCGACCGAACGACTACTCTGAAACACTGATGTCTTTGCAACAAGCCATCTCCTTCCACAAGCACTGGGAGATAGATCCTGTGGCTGTCTACAAACACTGGCTGCAGGACACACATCTACGAGATGAACTGTAGAACTCCGTGTATACATAACGGACCCACGTGTTGAATCACACAACAGTGTGGAGCTAAAGAGGAGCAAACAAGCAGCACAGGAGCTGTACACCCCTACAGCGACTGTGGAGGAAGCAAACAAACATGCCTTGAAACATAATTCTAACAAGCTTTATTGATAAATATTTTTGATATCTAAATTTTATTTTTATTTATTAAACTTTTATTTAACCAGGAAAAGAAAATCTCATTTTCAGCAGAGTCCTGGTTAAGGCAGCACAAAATAAGAACAATTCAATGAAAACAGATACCAAACAAATATTACAAGATAAAACATCCCTGTGAATAAAAGTGAAGTACAAAAATATCAGTTCTGTCTCATCGTTTTTCAAAATGATTAATGGACAATCACTAATGTGGAAGCAGTCACAGAATCATCTGCAGCTCTGTGGAGCCATTTTAGCCTCATTTATCTCATTTTTGTTTAATGGCCTACACTCTGACTATATGACTGAGTCACAGCATAAATGCTGTATTAAAAAGCAAAGGGAACCTGAGAACTAGATGCTGATGTTTCTTTGCCTCTGCTGGATGTGTAAGTAGATGATAGTTAGGATTGTTTGTC
The DNA here is from genome assembly GCA_033000465.1 of Sciaenops ocellatus. Lineage (NCBI taxonomy): Eukaryota > Metazoa > Chordata > Actinopteri > Sciaenidae > Sciaenops > Sciaenops ocellatus. The sequence continues at coordinate 3,307,970 of CP136870.1, forward strand.
TGTCAGTATCAGTTAACGTCAGCATGCTAACATGCTCACAATGACCACGCTGCAGGAGGACTTCCAGCTCAGTCTCAGTTATTTTCTGTCGTGCACACTGATTCAACATTAATCCACACACTGGAGTAGATGTCACTGCTGTAACTTTGATCAAAACCAAGAACCAAGATATTTAATTTATTTAAGAAAGATGTTTGTGTTTATGTATTATGTCATAATTATAATATATAATTATCATTTAGCATTTTGGTAATTCAGGTCAGAGTGAGAAAGGTTGAAAATGTGAATGATCTGGTGAAGAGTGTGAAGAGTTTTATTTCATTTTTTTAGCCAGTTAAGTTTCTACAGGGTGAAAAGGTACCCACAAGGGAAATCTGGTCATGACAGCAGCATACAAAGTTGCAGACAAAATTATGCAAAACAAGGCAACAACTAAAATAAAATACTAAACCAACAGTAATAATATGAAGAAGGCTAAAATAAGCTACGAACAGTGACAAAGAGTCATTAACCGTAGAATTTACACTAGACTTGATTTCAGTCTGACATTTCAGATTCTTTCAGATTTTTAATATTTTCTGTTCATTTCACTTTCAAACAATACGTTATTTTTTTAGTATCTCTGAAACAAATAAGTGAAAAGTTGTAGGTACTTGTTGAATGAATTTGCCACATTGAAATCTGATTGTGTGAGTCTGTGACAGATGTTCTATCAATGTTTGATAGTCTTTTATTTTTGTTCTGTGAGCAGCAAATCTGTGTTAGTCAGTGTGAATGTGTGTAAGAATAATTACAACCATAGCTGGCAGGCCTGTGTTAAAAATGCCGTTCTGCAGCTGTTTTTTTGAATATATCTGTTTGTGCGCTTGCCAAAAAACCTGTTATTTGTGTTACATAAATTACACGGGACTTTTTTAATCATTTCAAATTAAATATTCATTGGGTTGAACAAAACTTGTGTGTGTTTGTGTTTTGTTTTGCGCCATAGCAGACTGTGTGAAGGAGGATGTGTGAATCCCGTGTTGTTGTATGTGTTCCTCCGTTTTTCTCTCTTATCTAGAGATTAATTGCGCACAGACAGAGTATACTGCACTGCAGTGCAATGAGCCGTTGCCAAATGTTGTAGTTAATAAAAATTCTGCTGCTCCTTTGCCAAAGACTCTCTCAAAAGATGGATTTAATCGTCCGTTTAATAACGTCGTTAAAGTTACAATAAATTAAGTTAGTGTTGCGGCTCCAAATGTTTTGTTATCAAGTTATCAATGAGTCTTGTTCCATTCAAATGAGTGGTTGTCACTTCCTCTCACACGGCTATTCTCTTTTTTTCAGCCAGCACAACTCCAAAATATTTTCTTTTTCAACTCCTGATGATGATTAAAGTTGTAAAAAGAAGGCTTGTAGGTCTCTGATTGATCACCACGCAGAGGGAAACCTCACTGATGATATTACAAGAGACTCTGCCTTTTCTTTTCTTTTCTCTGCCTCAGCCTGTGTTTCTTTCATTTCTCCAGACTTGTCACTCTCACTGAGGCAGAATCCCATAAGTTGTGAAGAGCCTCACTATCACCATGTCACTGTGACATTAGTTACTATAGCAACGGCTGTATTGACTGCCCATTAGTGACAGTCATGTTGTGACAGATTCTTTTTGAAGGCTTTGTATGATACTGAGCAGATGACATATTGTCAAAAACATATGTTCAGCATGAATTCATGTAGAGGGAATAAATAAATCATATTATTCATAACACCGGTGAATAATCGCTTGAACTGTTGGTATGTTTGATTGGCATTGTTGGCTTTTTTTCACATGAAATGCTTCAAACAATACTTTCCTGTTTACTTTCCTGTGTTCTCGACAAGACTCAGAAGTTACATTAAATTTCAGATCAGGATGCAGCTGCAGGGATGTCGTACTTGTGCTCTTTCATGTGTAAATGTAACTCAACAAAGGTCACAAAAAGGATAGACAGGCAGACACATGCACAGCAGCATTATTAATGCAGAGGTTTCATAAATTCCACAGTGTTTTCTGTCTCATTGACACAGACAAGATGCTTCCAGCTCTGCAGTTCAAAACTAAAACTGAGGAAACTGTATGACTGTATTGCCTGAAATCAGAGTCCATAGCAATATTGCTCATCCAGTGGCCCCCTGTTTCTTTCAGTTTCCATCAATGAACAGTAAATCAGCCTGATTCAGTACAGACATAACTATTAGCCTGCCTCAAGCATTTTATAAATCAGAGAGGATATAGTCACGGCTGCGTTTAGTCTGTCGCCTATTACTGCATGTCAGGTTCTTTGTTCTGTTGGCTTTCCTGTTTCTGAGGTTCTGTCATTCCTGGCTTCTTTAGCTTTTAGTGCATCTCTCATCACAGGATCATTGGATGATTATGAATTTCCAGTGCGTCAGAGTGAAAATATCCTCCAACGCTTGTTTTTTCATCCTATTTTAACTTTCTTCTTTGCTGTGTATTTGTCTGTGGTACAGTGCTGCAGTGGTTTTCACTGTCGCCTCACAGCCGAGGTTCCAAACCAGGAACCTCGGCTGGGACCTTTCTAAAGATTTTTTTTTTTTGGCCTTTTTCAAGCTTTATTTTTGACAGAGACAGCTGAGGGGAGAGAGAGATGGGGAACGACATGCAGCAAAGGGCCGCAGGTTGGATTTGAACCCTGGGCCTCTGCTGAGCCTTTGTACATGGGGCGAATGCTCTACCAACTGAGCTAATCGACGCCCCGGCTGGGACCTTTCTGTGTGGAGTTTGCATGTTCTCCACGTGTCTGCGTGGGTTCTCTCCAGGTACTCCGGCTTCCTCCCACAGTCCAAAGACATGACCTTATGAGCTTAATTGGTGATTCAAAACTGCCCTTAGGTGCGTATATGACTGTGAATGGTTGTTTGTCTCTATGTGACCTGTGATTGTTTAAAGCATAATCTGTGATACAAGCACAGGACTGAAACATCTGATCACTTAGAAATTGATTGACTTTCCTCTTGAACAACATTCTGGCCTATCTGGTGAAGTAACTTCATTAAACATAGCCTTGGACTCGAACACTCAGAACACTCAGTAAGAAAGAACTAGTTGCTCCTAGTTCCTAAGCTTCTAATTGCAGCTAATTTTGCTAAAGTTTTTAGCAAAGAGGCCTGTTAAGGTTGAACATAAGATTAAAAAAACATTGATGGGCCTAAAAAACTTTCTTTCAGTTGCTTATATTTAGTAAAAGGGGCAATCTTGCTAATTAAGTTTGCTAAACCTTACCTCCCTTAGTTCAAGCTGCTTGCCTGTAAAGCTGCCAGTTCCCGCGGTTAGAAGCAGAACCCTCAATTTGCAGTAATTTCTGAAACAATGGATTCTTGATTTCAGACAGGTAAGACAGGTTCTCATTTCTATCTGGAAGTCAGGCTGAAATAATAAATAGCAGATTTTATCAGCCCTAGATAGCTGATTAACATAACTTGATACATATTTAACAAAGATCCTCACAAGTTGACAATGGCAATGTTCATGTTGTCCTTGTAACCCTGAGTATGAAAACATTTTAAAACCAGAATTCATTCTATCGTAACCATGTTTATATGCTTACCTTATATGGGGGGAGCAAATAGTCAATTTCAAATATGGTCAAATTAACAAACAGCACATCTTATTAATCTTCATATAAATTTTGGTCCACAGTCTACAAAATCTAATTTGTCCCCTTCAAAGCACTATATCTAATTGTATAATTTATATTCTCACACAGTAGCACGTTGGAGATTTCACATTACTATCCATGCTTTATGCACTACTCTTGATGATCACTCATAAAGGTTGTGAACACAGCTTTGGTTTCCCTCTTTTCATCCCCCTGTCTGTTTGTGGGTTTGTTAGGTGTAATGTTCACATTCTGTTTTATGGTGAAACCAGCCACCTGACTAACCTGTTTATTAATCACCCAGGTGTAGCTAAGTGTGACCACACTTTATTCTCCACCTTTTCACTTGGAAACATCGGCTGACCTATCCAATTGAAAAATACTTGTGCGTGCTCAGGTGTTAAAGGTCTGACTTTTATTAATCTGCTGAGTATGTAAAAGTGTGACTCAAAGTGCTTTGTCTAGTCTTATTCTCAGAAGAATATTACTGCTCAATCTCAGTCTGTGTTAAATATAATAAGAATTTCTACATATAGGAAACAAGGCTTTGTCTCACATTGTCTACTGTTTCTCCTTTTACAACCATGGACCATCAGTCATTTATCTGGCCTAGTTTGGGAATAGAAGAGCAGACGGTTTATCAGTCCAAATTATTCATTAAGTTCTAATGCTGCTGCAGAAATGAGAACACATTTATAACGTTTCTGAACAACAATATGAGAGAAGCTTGTTTCATTTTTTTTTTTTTACAGCGCTAAAAGCTTTGATGTATACCAATAATAATTTATTGCTCTGGAAGCACACACAGATCCCCTCAAAGATATTAACGCACTGACTGACTGCTACCAGTGAACCACTTACTTCCCATTTCACTTTTATGATTGTGAAGCACAGCTGCTGACTGGCTGACTTATTTTTTATCATATCATCATTATTTATTTATTAACAAACAAACTGCCATCTAGCACCATCCATGAAGGCAGTAAGTAAAGTTTTTTTGGCTCTTTATTCGATGTGTGTTGTTTAAAGATTCATCTCTCATCAGACCACATAATCATATTTCTGTTGTTATTGTTGAGAGGAGCAGAATTTATGCAGTTGTTGTTGATCATTTATGCCTGGATGCTTATTTAGAAAACAATGTCAAAAAATACCAAGAGAAATCCTTGATATGGATGAAAGTTTGACCGAGTACAGTTCAGAACAAGGGGGTGACCTTCGTGAGGAACCTCTCCCTAGTGCACCACCTTATAGTGAGGCTCGGCAGTCAGACCCAAATCCTAAAGAGAACCCAAACCTAGGAAGTCATTCAGTAGAGCGTAGTAGATCCTGAATCAGATCCTCCACCTCCTTATTTTGAAGCTGGAGATTGGCATTTATGTTTAAAGATAAAATTGGTGCGATACGAAATAAAAGAAATAAATAAAAGAATAGGAACCTGTGGGCACAGAGCAAACTGCAGAGTGATTTTAGAAGATCTCACAGCTGCAAAAAATGCATTTATAACAAGTCTCAAAATCTTTACTGACAGTTACTTTTGTTTTAAAGCAGGCATACAAGAGCTCAGGTATATGAGGTAGAGAGATTTTACTAATGTGAAAGGTGAATCTCTAGTCCATGCACATTTGTGAGGATTGATTTCAGAAATAACCGGATCAATGTATATCAAATGGGTTCATGTAAAAAGTCACACTGATATAAGAGATTTTGATCATGATGGAAATAGATGTAGATAGCACGGCCTAAGCCAAGTCTAAAATATCTAAACTTTTCCTAATATTCCCTCCAGAATGGATATGGAAAGCCACTCCATAACAACTTAGTAATAATATATTGATAAATGGCTTCTCCTTATCCTATCACACCAGACCCTGAAATTGACCCTGGCCCTTGCCTTGATTATGGGCCTAATGTCTTATGCACAGATAACTGCTTACTCCCTTAGAAGGTGGAATGTTTGGCCGACAAAGTTGGAAACAAGGATGGCCTCACAGTTTTACGGGTTTCATGAGGTTCATAAGATTAATGCACTGGTGCTTTTGCAGAATGTGAGAGCCAAACTGCTTAGAGAGGAACAAGAGTGAGTATATGAAATATATGTTATAAGGAATGCATGAATGAGGCCTAAATATATTTCCCAGTTTGTGAAAAGTGATGAACTCCCAGGCATTTCATGGGATCCAGACTGAAGAATGTACGTGCCATGGTAAGCTAACTTTTAATTTGAATAATTTCTTTTTTTTAATAAGGCTGACTCAGGGGAGTGAGTGACCTTTGGCCTGAGGATTTACTCTGAGCTTCTTTTATGTTTTGATTTGTTTTTGTATAGACTTCCTGATGGATCTCACTGATTTATTTAGCATGCCTTATCCTGGTTATTATTATTATTATTATTATTATTATTTTATCATATTAAATTCAGATTTTGATATTTTAGGCCACAGTGGCTCTACAATTTCCCTTATGGATGTTTTTAAAATGATTGTTAAGATAGATGTTTAAATTAAAATGAAGATTAGTATCTTATTGATATGAGGTGCAAGATCAAAATTCATGATGATTTTTATTTTCTTTGTTTTTTTCTTTGTATCTACAGAAAATAAAAAAAAACTTTTTCTTTTTGTATTTTTTATCTTCATTTGTGCAGGAGGGATTTTATTTTATTTTTGTCTTTTCCTTTCTCTTTCTTATTAGTTTTTTTAATTTATTTTTTTTATTTAAGCTGATAAAAACCTAATCATTTTATGATTAATGACATTTGTCTTATGTTTGATCTTAATATTTTAATATGAGAGTGCACCAGATCCTTTTTCAGTATGAGCAGCAGGTTGTTTGCCCAAAACTGACAAACCTCGTGCAGGTGGATGCTGCATTAGAGGCAACTAATGCAAATGTTGATGTCCATGATCGTGGTCGAGGCTGGCCACGAGAGAGTGGCCACTTCCCATGTGGCCCCAGGTAGCGTTGCCTTTGGGTGAGCTGAGTATCATGATCTCTGGCCTTTGGAAGACGTCACTCCCGACAGACCTTGGGTGGGGAAACCATCTTTTCTGGTTCTACTTGGATTGTCTTCCTGTGCACACCCATAGACTTGGGAATAGGCTTGTATGGGGGAGAATGACCTGTGTGAGGCTGGGTAAGGTTCATCCTGTTTGTTTTTCCTTGTAACCTGGACATTAATCCGTGGCTCTTGGCAGTGAGACATGACTAGCTACTTTCCACCCACCGCACACATCCTGACAGGATATGCTCTGTGTGAGGTATGGACATTTGTACACCACAGGGGACAATGAGCTTGGATCTCGCGTGTGGATGACACAGTGTTGCAGGTTATGTTATCTGGGATGATGGTGCTTCAACCTCTGCCGTGAAAAGAGAACTTTAGTGGTTTCGACCTCACTTCCTCCTGAGGACCTTTTGGGACTGATTTCTTTCACTGTTTTTATGGCTGAGACTGTTCAGATAGGCCTAAGATGGCGGAAAGGTGACAGATGATGACTCTGTCAGGATGTGTGATTACGAATGGTAACGGTCTTACATTTACTGTTTCGTTCTTATGTTACGTTATATGTTCACTGATAATTTGCTTGTTCAGTGTTTCCCTTTTCTTGTGCCTTGATGATTGAATTTATGTTTAGACTTATCTCCAAGATGGAGAGATGCAATGGTCCAGATAATATAATTAAATTTGTGCTCTGTGAAAGAGAGGCTGTTTGGAGGAGAATTTATGCAGATGTTGTTGATCATTAACATCAAGATGCTTCTTTAGAAAACAATGTCAAGAAAACAAAAGAAAGGAAAGGAGACAAAATATTGTCAGATGAAGCCACAAAGTCAATATTGTTTGCATTTTCATTTATTTACATATATTCACTTATCTTGTTATATTCTGTTATATATTCTTATTTGATGAAAGATTGTGATAGAAAGCGGGTTTCCATTGAGCTGTTTATGGTATTTGGTATTTTGGTTTTAAAGTTCAACCTTTTTTCTTTCTTTCTTTATTCATTTATTCTATTTTGATGATGAATATTCATAATCTAAATCCTTTTTGTTATTATTTAAAGATTTCTTAATCCTTTCTTTCAATGTCCTTACTCATTATTGTTATTATTTAGCCTAGATCAGTTAATCATTGAGCTTATTTGGCTTATAATTGTTTTGATTATATTTGTCATCTATCAATTTTAAACATTGATGTGTGTGTTATTTACTTCATATGATAAGTTTATGTTAAGTTCTTTTTATGGTTGAGAGTGGCTCTGTTTACACAAGACCTCGATGGCAGAAAGTTGACAGATGATGAGTCAGCTATTGACTAAACTAAAAAAAAAAAACAGTAGCAGCGTTGAGTTGTCATGGTTTGTAACCCCACATGGGTTCCAAAGTCTGCTAGTGGGAGTTTCAGTAGAAGGGATTAGAAAACAGGCGTCTGGCTTTTTCTCCCAGAGACTTAGTGTGCTTTCACACCAGAGATGAGCTGTTTGGTCCGCTTGAAACCAGAGTTTGTTTCCTTGGATAGTCCGCTTTGTTTGGGCAGGTGTGAAACCTCATCCGAAATCTGGTGCAGACAAAACAAGCGAACCTTGGTCCACCTGAAAATGAGCTGGCTGATGAGCCGGGGTTTCTTGTTTCTCATGCTTTTTTTTTCTTCCTGCTCAGAGCTCTTTTCGGGCAATACCACCCTAAACAAGCAGCTGTTGTAACTGCATGACGTTGTCAAGACGGTTTGGTCTGCTTTTAAAAATGCAGCGTGAACCAAACCAAATGAAGGTGTGAAATGTTTGGGCATTTCCCGCCCAATGGAACGGAGTTCCCTGGACTATTCTGTTGTGAAAGTGCCCTCAGGCTGCAGAGCTCGTGGGTGATGTGTTAGACAGCTTGTACTTTTGCAACTCCTAAACCACTGAGAGTTGATTACTCTACAGAGGTGATGTCCTAGTTACATTTCCCCAGTCTACCGTACATGGAAGGGGCAGCCACCATACTGCACACATGGTGGTGGCATGAGCTCGGGGGCTGGCGTAGGACGAATGGCCATACTTCAGAGAGTAATTGATGACCCAAAAAATTTAAAGTGTCAGATTATTTCATTTGACCCGTAGTATAGCCAGACCTAGTCGCTGAACAGAGCCAAATCATTCCTTCAGTTTTTTTATTTGAATTTTTCTTTTTGCATTGAATATACAAACTGTTATTGAGGAAATAAAGATTATAGAAATTTTAGTCATTGTCAGTCAGTTTCATTTCTGAGGCTACAAAGCCCAGGACTAGAGAGTTTTCTTCAAAGAAGAGAGGTAAGCTCCAGTCCTGCTATCACTATGGCAACATTACTGATAACCTCAGGCCACAAACACACACCATACACTGTAGCCTAGAGAATTTGGCCTGCTTTTTCTCAAAAATAAAATAAATATAGATAATAATAGAAAAAATTACTATTTTACATAAAATTTCTACGTGCCTCTCGCATCAAAATAGCTTTCAAAATGTGTTTGGTCCCTCCATGCTGACTTATGATTGCTGGCATAAACAGATTATACCAATTTGAGTGCTTCCTGGTGCCAGTTGTGACAGAAATCTAATGATGAATGAGTATGTATCAGTTGCTCTCTGCAGGTAATGCATGTGTATTACGATGATAAAAAGGTGGAACCAAAAAGAATCATACAAATCACTATAGCTCAGTTTAGCAAGTCTTATGCTACACTGGATTAACTTTAGGCAGTACCAATGGGTTATTCTGAGCTCACACAAGATTTACCCTATCACTGTCTAAAATGTATTGTTGTACAAAACAATGTGCATGACATCAAACTACACCGTCTAACAAATAGTGACATGGAACGAGAGTTAAGAAATTATAAACTTTGCAACCGTACTATATTTTATCTTAACAGTATATTTGCATCCATATCAGATCAACAGTGTAGCAATTGTTACACCTTTTAATACAACCTATACATGACATATTTTACATGACCAAAATATTTTGGACAAATTAAACTACAAAAAATAAGTATACTGCAGTCACAAATTTACCCAACTGCTTCCCTGGTGATACACTGCCAGGGTTGTACTGCAACCATCTTCTTGCTAGTTCTGGGGCTTGTTGCTTTTAGTTTGGGCTTAAACTAGACAGACACACACTCACACTGAGGTCAGATGATTGAGTTGACCAATTAAGGTCCAACAGAATTTTTTTTTTCTTCTACAGCATTCATATCTGCTCTGTACATAACTTGTGCTGTGTTCTCCTTTGAGAGAGAAAAAGAAAAAAAAGCTTATGTAAACCACATTTACATGAAGCAATATTACATCACTGTTCTATCAAAGGCAGACGATCACACTGACAGCAGCCTGATACACAATACAAGACACTTTAGCTCTTACTTTGAACAAGAGCCGCATTATCTCTCCTGTTCTCCTCCTCTCCTTCTTATCTAACTTTCAAAAATGAACACACTCACCTTAGCTTGTTGAATGAGCAACCAAACAAGCGTTCACTAGGGAAAAGTGCTCTGCTAATGTCAGTTTGCGGGCTTGAGAGCTTATTAGCTGCTCATCTGCAGCATATTAAACTGCATTAAAGATACTGACAGCATAACTGTGTGTTTACTTTGTCTCCTGTTCCCCTGCAGGGGCTCAGCCTGCCAGCTTCTTTCAATCAAACACCAAAACATCTCTCCAGCTGCTGAGACAGAAAGGAGCATTTGTATTATTTCTTTCCTACTGTTATTAAAATATGCTGTCGGCACATTAAGAACAAATGGACAATAAATTAAAGAAACCTTTTTTTGACTAAATTTCAACTGGACGTTCCACTGTTTGGCCATAAAAAAAAGAGGTACGGAAAGAGGCACGTCATCACAAAACTCCTGGAATGTACCAAACCATGCAGACTGATATTTTACAGAATCAATAGAATATCAAAGGGTGGCCTTTTCCTTTCATGTGATTAAACCAGCTCACTGTCTATTCCATGAAAAGAACAGGTGGTCCTTTTATGCACTTGCTTTTTATGCACACACTGTCTACAAAGTCTTTCAAATAAGCTGGTCCAAACTCAGAGAAGCCACTATGTGGGCCTTTCACAGCACTCATCAGTCAGTGTGTTCCACTAAAGTGTTTCAGTCTCGCTGATCCATCTGCTCTCTTGGCTGGCCTGCATGAAAACATGGTGTTTCCCTCTCTTACTTCTTTCATGGCACTTCCTCTTTTTGTTGGCACAAAAGCTGAGGCCAAAGAAGGCTCCAATGGCATTCAGATATTGCTCTGAAATACACAAGACAGCCACATGATAATATCACACAGATGGAGAGGTTCAGTTTAGGTGTGTTGGCAGGGAAACTTGCCTGAACATGAAAAGCGCACATGAGAACACCTGGCTATCTTGCTGTTTGGAAAAACAATTATGAGCTGACCAAATAACAATGGAGAAAAGCTTTTCCATTTTAATTTGTTTGCATGGGCTTTCTTTCTTCTTCTCTGTCCTGCTTCCAGAGATATCAGAAAATATTTTCTTTATTGGTTCTAACAAGACTTCCTTACAAATAATGCTAATTTCACTTAAGCTGTCAGAAAATATGCTGCTATGAAAATAACCCTGCAAGTTTGCTCAGGCAAACTCTATTAAATACAACATGTATTCCATGCAACCTTTGCAACAAGGCAGTTTCTTTACACTGTCATCTTACCCATGCTTTAGCTCTACTGCACTGTGTCGTGCTGCTTATTTGCTGCTTTGCTGTTACAGTGTTGCAAACATAGCATTTCACAAGCTATTTTAGCTGCCAAGAGTTATTTTGGGGAGGAATAAAATCAAAATGAAAAGATTAAAAGATCTCTGCTTCTCTTTACTGAGCCAATATTTGTTGCTTTAGGTTAACTTGAGTAATTCTGTCTTTGTGTCCTTGATGGTGTGGCTGATGATACTGCTGGCTATTTTACTGCAGAGGTCTATGACCAGTCTGTCTGGGCAATGTCATTCTGTTGGCTCACTGCTGCAATTACTGCTCCTAGGTTGCTGTAATCTCTCTCTGTGGAGTATTTTAATTGCTAGTTGTGCTTGCCGTAGCTGAGCTAATTCGTCTTTTGGTTGTTTGGCTCATGCTTTGTGATGCTATCATGCCAGAAATTTACATATGAATTCTCATGTTTGACTGTTGATATTTCAGTGTCATGGGCTGAACTGTTTTTGTGGCACATTTTCTTGTTGTTATGGTCATCTTGGCTTAGATGGCAAACAGCTATTGTAGCTCCCAAGCTATTGTATATTAGCTTGACAATGGGACAGCCCATTCACATAATTATTTCCCAGTGAGATTGACTTCATGTGAAACTCACCATGGCTTCTGTCACACAGAAGATAGGTGATCATACTGTCTCTACACTTCACATTCAGCTGAGGTGTACAGAAACTGCAAAACATTGTGCATAAATTCAGGCATATAGAACAAATACAGTATGTTGAATTATTGTTAATGCCATGCCTGAAATGCTGTTGCAAGCTGAACAAATCTGAGCAAAATAAATTGCTTGTATTGAACAGCTCCTCTCTTTTTTTGACGTTACAGCTAAGTATGATATATTTCCACTCAAATAATTGGTTTTTGAGACAGCTTGCTTTACTATTTTTTTATATTGTTATACAGCCATACTTACTGCCAGGCCACAGTGTAAGTATTGAAGGTCATCTGCTGCTCAGCAATACTACATAACATGTGAAACAGGTTATTTCAGCCCAGCATGCTGCTGCAACTACAGCCTACACTCTTCTGAGAAGGCTTCTCTCAAGATTTGGGAACCTGAACCTGCAGTGACCTTTGAGTTAACAAGAATATTTGGAAAGTCAGGCACTAAAATTGGTTGATGATATGTGCCTGCGAGCAGAGTTTAAGGTTATCCCAAAGGTGTTGGATGGAGCTGAGGTCAGAGCTCCGTACAGGCTGGTTAAGTTCATCCACATGAAACTTGTCAAAACATTTGTGCACAAGAACATTGTTATGTTATGGTATCCAAGAATAGCTGTTCTGTATCATATGCTTTAACTTGTCCTGTAGACCTTTTCTTGATTAAGTGGTTTACTGCTGCATTTTTCCCAGTAAGCTTCTCTCTTTTTCTGCTGCTCCATCGTATACATTTCCAAACTTTGTACCATTTGTTATCCAATCTTTCCATCTCTGGTTTTCTGTGTCAGTCAGTGACGTTTCACTAGGACAAACACACATACTGACATGTCAAAAACACACTGTCCTCGTAACTAAAGAGGTTCAGGAACAAATACAATCCACCCTGAGCCACTCATCTGAAACTTATTATCAGGACACTCCAAAGTCAGTTAAAAATGGGACATTATGCTCTGATTTCATTCATTCAGCGGCAGTATTCATATACAAGCTCATTATGCAGAATTATTAGAGTCAAACAAACTGCAACGGTGACAGGTTACTGTCTGTTATTTTAAGTATTATGACATTAGTTATACAGTATGTTATCTGCTTTCTTAAATTATATTTAAATTTATGTAGAAATTTTTGTATTTAAATATGTTGCTGTTTGATCAGAATTCAGGAAACATATGAAAAATAACTGACTCTCTGCAAAATCTTGTCAGTAAAATGATAGTTTTTGACCTTTATTTACTGTCATTTCAGCAGTTTTTACAGTGTGGTTTTAACTGATGGCTACTAACTGCCAAACCTATGGACTAAAAATGAAAGGTTCTTGAGAACTTGATAATAAATTGTTCTTTGAAGAACAAATAGGTTAAATGTTGCTTGCAGAGCTGAAAAAGGTTTCCTATAGCATCACCATGAAGAACCACTTTAAGTTTTTGGTGCGGGGCCTCTTGTCTGCCCGGGTCAGGGCTGTCTTTGTGGCGGCGCTCCCTGTAGTCGTGGGCCGGGCCCTCTCGACGTGGTCGGCCCCCCAAAGGTGGCTTTTCCTTGCCGTAGGTTGCCTGGCCATGTCTCTCTCTAGTGTGTGCAGCGGGTCTGAGCTTGTGTGCGTGTGTGTGTGTGTGTGTGTGTGTGTGTGCGTGTGTGTGTGTGTGTCTGTATGTCTATGTGTCTCTCTGGGTATTTATGGGGGTGGGAGGGTTGTTTTTTTTTTTTTTTTTTTGTCATTGTTGTTTTTAGCCTCTGTGAGGCACTTTGTGTTGCTTTTAAGTATGAAAAGTGCCATACAAATAAAATTTGATTTGATTTGATTTGATTTGATTTGAAGTTTTAAATCAAACCATTATTTTTAACAGTGAAGGGTAAAAAGGTTCCACAGAGCACTAATTACGAACCATTTTTTTCTTTTTCTTCTTCTGGAGTGCAATTTATTGAAGTATTGAAGAGATACATACATACATAATGTATATATGTACGTACATATTGCATAATATATTTCACAATAAAAATCTGAATAATTATTTTGCAGTTATATACTGAAAAGACTGTTGTGCTGCTTTGGTAAACAAATAGACCAATTATATTTAACAGTGAATGAAGAGTTGAATGTGAAGGAGTTTATTAACAGTTTTGCTGCACAGTGTGATATTTGCTTTGTTCCAAACAATGGTGTATGGATGCATTATGAAAGTGGTAACTACATTGTAAGGCTGATTTTTACAGATGAAGTGTTTTATGTTTTATTTCACATTCAGTTACCAGGTGTAAATTGCTTCAATAAAACCTTTCTTGTCTATTTTTACACAGTCTGCTCTGCACACATATTAAGTTGTCATCAGAACATTTATTTGTTGTTTGTATATACTGTCTTCCTTTACATGAAATGACAACATTTAGTTCAGTGCATTGTGAGTGCACTCAGTGCATTGTGATCACACAGCAGAACATTTTGTTGCCCATCAACCTCTCTGTGTACTTTCATTCCATTTAAATGCACTAATTTGTTTTACATTTGAAGGGACAAATTGTTGCAGCAAAGATGCTCAGTGACATTTTGTCCAATAAAAGAAGTGAAAAATGATATTCTTACAGTATTCAAATAAGCTAAAAAAAAGGATTTATTCCTTAATACCCTGATCCACAAATTGGCTCCCCAAAAGTCCTGTCCTCTGTCACTCCAAAACTTGATGGTGAAAAGCTGAAATACAGAAATGAATAAAATGAAATATCATTGAATCATTGAATGATGATGGGAAATTACAAACAGCTTTTCTTCAGGGACAAATAAAACATAAGGAATCTAAAAAAAACTACATTTTTGAATTGATTATTCCAAAAACTTCTGGATCAGGGATAACAGAACATGGTACATGAAATGCTTAATGGCACAGTTGATATGCACAGCTGCAGAACTCAGATTTAACTCGGCCCCATTTGACATTTATGTATTTTTCATGTGTTATTAACATCACTGTAAACTGGCAGTATCAATGACAGTGCCATGAATCTTAAAAGATTTGTGGTTTAACTCGATCTTTGAGCATAACCAACAGAAAACAGTGTGAGAGTGAAGGGAGGAAACATGAGAACAGATGAAGAAAGAACACATTTTAAAAGGTGGAGAAAGAAGGCCAAAGGTGGTGAAAAACAAGTGTGAAGCAGCGGCAAATAGAAAATCAGTGTGTGTGTGTGTGTGTGTGTGTGAGGGAGGGAGGGAAAGGAGTGGAGGGAGTGAATGGACAGAGTGAGAGAGAAAGGATCAGGATGTTCTTGTTTTTGAGGATTTTGCCATTTCACTAAAAAATACCATGTCCCGTCTAATCTAATGACCTTCTGCCAGCTCTGTACTTATTCTCTGCCCAAAACGGCAACGTTTGCCTTGAATAAGAACATATCTTTTTTTTTTTTTTTTTTTTTTTTTTTTATCATAGTACCACAATTTAAAGACAATCTCTGTCCTTTGAATTACATACTGAAGTGCTGATGGTTGATCTGAGGATTGGGCTACGAAGGTGTGGAAAGCTCACATACAGATACTCTGCTCTGACTGGACAGTTGTTTTCTGATCTAGCTGCCGCAGAAGGAAGTTGTTCATTTCCTGTGGAAATGATTGTTTCCTACAGTTTTCTGTCATATTTTTTTGGCTAGTTGAGCTCAATGGGCTCAGTGTGAACCTTCTCCTGTATTGTCACTGAGCACTTCTAAATGTCAGCTTCACTGGCAACACCCTGCAGCACCATTCATAATGAGGCTATGGCTATTGTTATCCCAGCTTTTGAATCTGTATGTGTGAACTCCACACTATCAGTTTTACTTTTGATTTTCACTTGTGATCTTCAACCGATGATAACCCTCTGGAGCCACAAAAGGCTTTATACCACTGATTTAAAACATGCAATAACATTAGCATTCCCTGAGAGTAAAAAGTAAAAAGACATTGATTTGTAAAACAGTTCCCTTCTAAAGTCAAACTCAAATTTACTTTGATTTCTTCGAAGATATATATATATATATATATATATATATATATATATATATATATATATATATATATATATATATATATATTATAATATTTACTAAAGCTTGATAAGGGGAAATAGAGACATTCACACATACAATCAGCTTTGCATATGAGTCGGTCTCTATTCTGCCCAACTCATGCTGGTGGTCAGACTTTAAACCCATACAGATGATGCCACAAATACTATACGCCCAAAAAGGGACTGTATTCACCCATTTTAGTGTTCACCTTCAGCACATTATAGTCTGGAGCCACTGTTGCCTGATTATGTTAATGGAACGTCAACGGCAAGCTATCTATTATGTCTTGGAGGCCAACATTCAGTTTCTTCAACCCTAGGCTGGCACCTGCACTCATCCAGCACGCCAAGCAGCGGCCTTGCATACCAAAGACAGAGAGTCTTCTCTGATATGATTTAGTGCTGTCACTGTCTATGACCTCAAGGCCCACGGATGACCCTGTGTAACCTAAGGATAGAAAATTCAATAACACACACACACACACACACACACACACACATATATATATATATATATATATATATATATATATATATATATATATATATATATATATATATATATATATATATATATATATGCTTGGACCCTTCAGGAGCTCACTTAAAAGACCACTCCATCTCAAACTTCCAGGCAGAATTTTAGTCTCACTATATCCCTGCTTTGGTCATTTGGTGTGAACACATGAAAGAGAGACTCACACTTAACACTAACTAGACCAACTCCTTTGTAAAATGCATAGTGAGCACAGTGTTGGAGCACCTCATGACTCAGCAGATGTTAATAATAACATCTACAGGGAAACAGTGGGGCCAAGATTTTGGCACCAAAAGTGTTCTGGTTTCCGTTTGTACAGTAGTCTGAGTAGTTATTATTTGTTACTGTCTCTGCATTACAGACAGCATGCTTTTCACTGATGAGATAATTATTAGTCTAATATATAATCATGTTCCTGTCTCACAGAGAAAAGCTCACACTCAATATACAGATACTGTCAGGCAGCGAAAGACAGTTTGCTAAAGGTCACAAGTTTGATATAGCACAAAATAATGAAGTGATAAATCATGAGTCAAAGAAAGAATAATACTGTATTTTTTAATACACCGGTGTAATATATCCTCTCTGTTGCAGCGTCTTGCAGTAAAGACATGACTAATCTGATCACACTAATCTCATGACCTGAGTCACATATAGCCATTGCTGTTTGACACACTATTTTGGTGCTCATCACACACACATTCACACATACACACAAGCACACACACAATAAATCTGTTGTCAGCATTCACTGTTAGTGATTTGTAAAAGAGAACCTATTTACAACCATACAGTATATATATATATATATATATATATATATATATATATATATATATATATATATATATATATATATATATATATATATATATATATATAGTCATATTCTGTCCTCAGTCCAAAGTCCAAGGATATTTAATAAAATGATTATTGATTATTAAAATAGTTGGAGATTAATTTTGTTGCTTTCAATCCATTCATGTCAGTATCTGTAGGTGGAATACAAGATAGAAGGGTGGTGAGGTTGGTGCAGTGCATTGCTGTCTACACTCGAAAAAAAATTTTGGCCACAAAATTTCCATCCATTTGAATTACATAGTTTTAATATAAATAAACTAACAAACTTAATGTGAAGCAAGTAATAAGATTTATGTAACAGTACTAATAAACTCAAAATGACTGCATTCATTTACACTGTTGGGTTTGGGCAAACAAATTGGCTTTAGTAATATTGAATGCATAAACCTGGTTACTACTACACTACTGTGTAGTGGAAGCACATTGAGTTTATTAGTACTATTACATAAATCTTATTACTTGCTTCACATTAAGTTTATTAGTTGATTTATATTAAACCTATGTAATTCAAATGGATGGAAATTTCTGTCATGCATTTTGGCAAAAAGTTGTTTTTTGAGTGTATCGGTATCATTGGTGTAAGTATCACTGGTGCAACCTGTGCAGTCCATCAGGACCCAGAAGCTGTCGGGCCCATCTGTGTTGAGGTTTTGCTGCTGTCTTCAAAAGCAGCTAAAGTAACGTTAACAAGGATTATCTTTGATGCCAAACCATACTTCAATTTAGTAATGAAGAAGTCTTCGCTTGAGGACGCAGAGTCGGTTAAAAAGAACTAAAAACCTTACCCAGCAACTTGCAGGTTGAATTTTTTATATAAATGATACCTATTGTTTCCTGAAAATGGTCATTTAAAAACATATGAGTAGGATTTAATATGTTTTACAAGACATAATAGCAGCAATTCAGAGGAAAAAGGTAACACACTGACTGTAAGTACCTCTTACAGTCCCACAATCTCAGCTATCCCTTTAACTTTAATTGTTACCTGATTTATCCTCCATTTTTGGATATGTTGTATCTGTGGTTATTGATTACTCTCTTGAGGCTGGGAGTGAGTTGCTGTTCAAGTGAGGAGTTCAAGTATCTCATGGTCTTGTTTATGAGAGGGATTAAAACAGACCATTCTTTTGGAGCTTTTCCCTGACATAGTCCCAGAACACTCTAGAAAGATCATATATCTCAGTAAAGTATCTGAAGTTGGAATACAAGCTAGAGGGGTGGTCAGGTTGGTGCAGTGCATTGCTGTCTACCAGTGTCATTGGGTAAATATCACTGGTGCAACCTGTGTAGTGTGCCAGGGTCCAGAAACTGTTGAGCCCAGAAACTGTCAGGCCCATCCGTGTGAGTAGAGCTTAACTCCATTCATTCTCAATGACTACCACTATGGTGATATATTTCTGGCCACAAGCAGGATTGTGGTGTTGCTGTTTCCACTTTTTGGATAAAAGTCCAAGGAGAAAGCAGCAACTAAAGTTACTTTAACAAGCATCATCTTTGGTGCCAAACCAAAGAGGTTGAAGAGACAGAGTCAGTTTAAAAAAACACCCTAAAACACTTACAAAGCAACTTGCAGGTTGAATTTTTCATAAAAATGATACTTACCTTAGTGCTACATTGTTTCAACCATTCCTACTTCTAAGCCCAACTGTGCTGTGGACAGCATATTATCCTGCAGATCTGGTGGCAAGGTAGGTATTTAGTTACAATACACACTGACTATGCGTGAGTACCTCATACAACCCCACTTCAAAAGACCTGAACTACCCCTTCGAATTTAAGACAACAAGGCTGATTTATCCTCTGTGATACATTGTATCTGTGGTTATTGATTACTCCCTCGAGGCTCCCTCAAGGAGGAGTTCAAGTATCTCATGGTTCACGAGAGAGATCTTGCTCACAAGTGAATTTCCCCAGTGTGAGATCAATAAAGTCTATCTTATCTTATCTTATTAAGACGGAACGTTCTTTTGGAGGTTTTCCCTAAAGTAGTCCCAAAACACTCTGGAAAGATCATATATCTCGTTTGGTTTGGGAACGCCTTGGGATCACCCAGGAGGAGCTGGAAAACATTGTTATGTAGTGGGATATCTGGATTACCTTGAATTACCTTGATCAGATAAGCGTTAGAAAGTGGTTGAATGGATTTGAGGCTTTCTGTGTTTCTGGAACCCTTTGGGAGTCCAGTTGTGAACTGCATCTCTCATGTGGACTCAGATTCGCACTGTTTGATTCCATTATAAACTCTGAAATTAATTTTGTCAAACGCTCAACAGGTGCAGAAGTCGTTGAGTCTGCATAGGAGTTAAGCAGTTAATCAACTTTCTCAGCCTTGGAAAAAAAGAAAGTAATTCTATCTCCACCAGGATTTGGAAGAGCTCCAAAGGGCTGTCCTGCTTCTTTTAGGACTGTGACGGCACAGGTAGTACTGTATTTAATTACCACTAAGTCTTATGGCTGTACAGTACAAACAGGCCACAACATACCCTGAATGCCTAGAAAACACAGCTGACTTAAGTCTTTCATCCATTACAGCTCTAACCACCATTATTAGATTATTGCCTCTAAAAGAGAGTTTAAAAAGACTTGGTGCTTTGCCAGTGTTGTAAAAAGCTTGCGTACTATTACACTGAAGATAAGGACACTGATATTGAGACCAAACAGTCCAGGAACATAATGTCCATACAGATTCATACTTTGATTCATATTTTTTTTTAAACAAAAAAACAAATAGATAAAGATACAGCACTATATGGCTGCAGCTAACATATATTTTCATAATTGATAATGTACAGATTAATTTCTTATTATTTTTGTCTGTCAGAAAATGGTGAAAAATACAATACTTGCAGATTCATTTTCTCCAGTTATCAGCTTACAGCTTTACAGCACTGTGAACATTTGCAAGCGCAGATGAAGTCAAATTTATGTTATTAACATTTTGTTTCATATTATCACTTAGATTTGTGCCTGTTTTTCTGCATTAATGTTACCAGATCAGCCCAGAATGAATAAACTAACTATTAAGTATCACCATTGATGTGTCGTTGCAGTTGTGAGTTTTAACAAAAATGATGCCGTTCATTCCCAAATGATTACTCCTTCTAGAAAGTGTAAGAAAATGTAGAAAGCTTAATATACATAACCAACTTTATAACTGAGACTTTTATCGCACTCACACTTCCCTTAGGAGAGGTTGAAATTTAAGTTTGATTAAATTGTCATTCATTCATTCAATTTCAGTCCCTAACAGAAGTCAAACGTGTGCACACTAAAGAACTGAATTAGACTTCATCTCAGGATAATTCTTGGGATACACTGAACATCACATTAAGATGCACGGAGGCATTTCTGCTGCTCCATGTGGTTATTAAGCTCAGTTAATGTGACGTTTTAGAGCAAGAACATCTGACAGTTCCCTGTCAGACCTGTCTGTGACATTTAAAAAATGGCCATAGACTTTTGCCTAATTTTTTTATTAATAATCTATGATGTAATGTAAATGAGAGAGAACCAGGATGTCTTGATGAAATGCTAGTCTGCTGCACAGATGTGATATGTCTACAGTATATCTCCACCACCTCTGTCTGTCTCTCTTTTCCTGTCTCACCTCTAATTTTGTCTCACAGCTATTTTCCAAAATGCGTATTATAATGCATTCAACTAATTGAAGGTAATGCACTTGGCTAAAGCCATTTATTTATTGCACAGCTTTGGGCTGCACGTTCTCTTTTCCAGAATTATATTGCTATAGGTACAGAGCCAAAGTATATCCCACACCATAAATCTCTCTGAAAAGACAGACCAGCTGTTGTTTATGCTTGGTAAGGTCAGCCAAGTAGCTGGAAAATCTAAGTATAGTAGTTTTTTTTTCTTTTCAAAAAAGGGTCATTGTCCAAATAAAAATAAAAATATCTTATCGTACACACCATTGCATTCTCCTGTGGAACCAGCATTACAATTACAAAATGTTAAATCCACATGCCATTTTAGTTAAAAGTCTTTTTTGCTTAGGAAGGTTCCTCACTGAGTGAAATGAGCCGGAAGTATTTATGTAGCAGCCATGATAAAAGCTGTTCGAATTCTCTAAATGTTAAGGAAAGGAGCTTCAAGGTGCTCTAAGTTCTCCTGGTCATTCAAATGAATATATAAAACACGAATGAACATGAATGAAACATGCCTTCACTGCTAACAGATTCTTCGCCTGATGAATTCTCCTTTCCTTGCCCTCATGATGTTTTCCATCGATGTCAAGAAAAGTTTTTAGGAGAGGACTACAAAAATTTTGGACTATACAAATTTGCTTTTGTGCACTAACTTTAGCCAAGTCTGCAGATGTTTCATGGGATCATATCAAATTTCACATTAATCTAATGACATAAGTCTTACTTGGGACTTGGGACTGTGAAATCATGTTAGCTTGACACACACATTTCTGTTGCCACCAGCTATGGTGGAAAAGTTGGTGTATTGATAAAAACAAAGTGCAATGGAAATAGATTTAGCTGATGAATCATGCTGTACTGTCCATGAAAGATGACTTATTTGTTACACGAGGTTCTGCTCCACTGAAGAGACAAAAAGTAGCCAAAGATGAAAACATTTGATCTCTCCAATAAGGAGACTATGACGTTACTCAAATCAATCAGCATCAATCATGCATTCATTTTTTAATGCTGTTATCTCGAGATCGCCGGGTAAAAAAGCTTGTTTTCTCGTGATAACAGCTCCATTTATCATTTATCATTTATCTCAAGAAGATTCTCAAAATAATGAGATCATTTATCAAGAGGACACCACTTTTGTTTTCTTTAGGTAACAAGATAATTATGGAGAACTCAAAAATGAGTGGTGCTTCATTTGATCATACTTAATACAATCTTATATGTCGGGGTGGATTCATAACAGAACTGTGTTAAGACTCAAGTACAGTCTGATGCGTTGATCTTAAAGCAACATTATGTAACTTTCCTACCATCGAATAACAGATTTTAAATCATTTTGATGCTACACTGACTTGTAATCAGGTGAATGTCATTCCCACTCTGTGACCCATGTCTGCTCTTGTACCATGCAACTCTAGGAATGATCTCCCGTGAGAAGTATGAAATACTTTACAGCCCTAAGCCAACACCAACTATTTCACTGATTTTGGTCAAATTGAAAAATCATTTATTTAATGGAGAAAATGATTCTTGTTTTCCTTCTGATGTCTTATGGCTGCTCCGCCACAACTTTCTGTGAGTTTATAGATGAACAATAAGGTAAACTGCTGCAAACTCTAGCTGCTGGTAAGTTGTTAAGTAGTGTTGTTAAGTTAAGCTGTCTGGACTGTGAGCTCAGAGCACCGGGGGAGTGTTAGTGTTTGTACCACACTTGTTTCGAACCACCCTGAAAAGAAGGTGTGGTGCCAGAACCGGAGCTGGGCTAGTGGGTGGAGGAAGCCAAAAAGAGGAAAAAGAGAGGGTGACTGAACAAGAAGCTGCTGGACAAGAGTAAATCTGGGACTGACTTTTAGTGGTTGATGAGAGCTTGGTGAAATAAAAGGCTGAAAGACAGACGCTGAGCTGGGCTGACTGCTGTTGGACTAGCAAGTAATATTAGCTGGCTGCTATGTCTCGTGTTGTTGCACTTGACTGATGTTTGGCTGTTAGCAAAGTTGTCGTCAGTTTTAAAATGACATTTGTTTAACTCTCCATTGTCTCATCTAATTTTTGCATCTTTGCCTCTACAACACAACAATCTATAAATGTGCTTTAGCCTGTACATTTCATCGTGAATGGGATTAAAAAAGGGAAATTAATTAATCATTTCTCAGTAGTATCAGGTTGTTGTGGGTTGAAAGCTGAAAGGACATTCATGCCGCTGCAGGGGAGAAGATCTGATCTGAATGACTGTGACAGTAGAACAACATTTTTCTGCCTTAGGCAACAGACATCCTTGACTTCTGGTGTAGCTGCTGTGTGTGAATCTGTAGAGAACTCAATTATCTATCATCAAGACCTGAACTTGAGTCTTTAGTCATCAGTACTGAACATCTGGCTACAGCCTGGCCAGTGCAGTTGACTTACTGTCTTTGTCTTCACAGTCATTTTTCTTTCCTTGTTCAGTTCTTTCAGCTATGATGAACTGCTGCTGTTTCATTTGGTTTCCCGGGTAGAATTTAGAAACGGGACCTTTCACCTTCTGAAAAAAATGTGTAATGCAAATCACCACCTGGAAAGAAACAGCTTTTAAAACAGTCAACTGGTTGGAAAATACCATGTTTGCTTTGCTGAAACTTTGTACATGAATGTATCACCTATTTTCTTTTCTAAACTTTTATTAGCTAGGTTAGTGCACCATAAGGCATAATAGTATGCCTTATGGTGCACTAATTGTTCAGTGAAGAACCTGTCTATTGGTATATATACTCCTACCAATAAACAACAGATATGTACATTATTCTAATTTAACCCCAAAAAAATGTAATATTTAGCAACAAAGACATGTAAAAATTTCCTGGAGGGCCCACACCCACAAACATATAAAATGTGGTTATTCCATTGCCCTCTCTAAAGTAGCCTCAACGGCAATCGCGGTTGTATTGCTTTTAAGTTGAAAGTGGTTTGAGTTTATGTGTTTATTTTGGACTTCCTCTCTGAAATTTGGAGTGATGTTGATGCTGCAGACAGATTTGCAGGCTATGCAGGTGCATTCCCAGGAAGTCTACCAGTGCTGTCCAGACCCACAATTCATCTGGTCGACAAGGGGCCTCAAGTGAACTTTCTGCAGATGTCCACAGAGTCTGCTTTGGGTGCAGAATTTACTGATTTAACTCAACATGATGATGGATAGGACTTGACGTCAGCTATTATCTCCAGTGACCTGCACTTGGTTGAACTCTGGCTCAGATGTATGGAGTGCAGATTTCAGTTTCCCCAGACCCCTTTATTGCCTCCGACCACACATGCCCATACCCCCAAAATCCACCAGCATGGATGCGACGTGTTGCGTGTGCGCCGCGGTTACCGTTGCGATATGCAGCGGTTCTAGTCAGTGTTTTAAACCCCACTGTCTCCGTCAGACTTTCCCTCCTTTTCCCATCATCTGATGGTTGCACCTGTTCTCGCTTCCCTCATCTCCCCTGCAATTACCTGGCCTTCCCCACCCTCCTACTCACCTGCATCTCATTCACCAATCAGCCACGCATTGCATGTACTGTACCAGCCCAAATCTTTCAGCGCTTTTGCTCGTTCCTCTGCTCAACATTAAATCATTGAACTGAACATTCTGCCTTATATTTCTGCATTTGAGTCCTCCCACCATTGTGACGGAACTTACTGACTATTTATGGACCTAGCAGTCGCTTCATTTGAAAATTAATAAGTTACGATTTAAGTTAATCCCTCATCTGTTTACATGGGGAGTGGAAATGGAATATTGGCAGGAAGTACCGGGGGCTACCCTGGGGATGGCACACAGGGGTTTATCCATCCAAGCCTCCAAGGTTAAGGAGTTTGATGTCCAAATGGGTGAAGGATTTATTTTTAAAACACCAATTTCTGAGCCTGCTAGCCCCCTGCCAGTAACCCAGTTGGCTAGTTTCCAGTCTGTCCCTGATAGAAAGCATCACAGCGCCATGATCAGGGCCCAGCTAGACAGCCCTGCTGACACCTGTCCCTGATTAGTTTTCACTGTTGTCTTGTGATCCCGCTCTCCCTTGTGTATTTAGGCCATGTGTGTCTTTGTTTCAGTTCATTGTGTCATGCATGAAGCCATAATCCTCTGTGTTTTCTTGGATTTTGCTTGTTTGTTGGATTCTGCCTGTCTCTTTGGTTTTGTTTGCATGTGTTGGACTCTTTTCCTGATTTTAAACCTTGTTGCCTCATCACTGTAAGCCTTGTAAGAACTAGTTTTTGTAATAAATAATTGATCTACATCCTTTTGTAACCCCATGTTTCTCTGCTTGCGTAAATGTTTTTAGCCATCAGTGTTTTCAGTTATAAAATGTGAAGACAAAAATGAGAAATGTTTCACGGGGAACATAAATGATAAGATTTGTGAAGCAGGAAGGAGATGCTGCCACAGCTCATAGGGTTACCCCAATCTTCATCATCATAGGATTCCTCCAGCTGCCAAATCCCACTTTAACCCTGGTGACATGTGGAAGTTGTATGCTAAACATGTCATACCATAGATAGATACCATGATAGATGTCTATATCACTAGTCACTATATCTCCATTTTGTTTCACTACTGAGCAGAACTGGAGAGAGCATAGTTTCAGTTAAGGCGTGTCCTTGAAGTAATGGACATACAGTACATTTGCTAGTGGCTGGATGTCTTTTTAAAAAGAAAGATTGGAATAAAAATTAATAGATTGTTCTTTGTTTCAACTGCCATTAGTGTTGTTGCTGTGCACAGTATTGCTCATTCAATGTCCACTTCCCCCGCCATTACAGATAGACAGTGACCTCCTCCAGACTCCAGAAAATCTGATCCAGTTCAAAAAAGTGTCAAATGTAAACTAGAAAAACTTAGAAACATACAGCAGCTGTAGAGACGAAATTGTAGAAACTGTAGGAGCTATAACTTTTCTTGCACGCACTGTAGATGTCACAGATGCACATCAGCATGCCAACTGCTGTTTCTGTGTGATAAGTAGAACTGGGACCACTCACCTGTCTCCTAGAAATGACATTTATTTATTGCCAATGTGTTTTGAAGAAAATGAAATTGCTGTCTGGATGGTGTTCAGAGATACCGCAAATCGACCGCAATCCTTCCCATGCCTTCAACGCCTCAGTAGGATCGTGGTTTAGTAGCTACAAGCAGCTACTGTGAGAGGAGAACAAATGTTAACATAGATAGATAGAGTCATTATGAGTGTCCTCATTATGTTGACAAAACACAATGTGGTGTTATGTTTCTTCTAAATTAATTTGCTGTTGCATTGTATATAAACATGGACACCAGACAGGATTTGGACTGTTGGTCGGATGACAGATGGACGCTTGTCTTGGGAATTTTAAGGAAGTGAAGGGAAAAGGTTAATCCTGCAGCTGTACATCAGAAACATCGGGCTCCTAAAGGAAGTCAGACTTGGGTGTCTCAGAGGACCATGTTTGAAACCATGTTGTCTACAATTTCAAAAAAAATAGAACCTAGAAAATCTATTTTTTGTGCAAGGTCATTGGTACGAGCCTAGATGGCCATGAGGAGGAGGAAAAGTTTTTGGGTGTATGCACAAGTTGTTATTACTAAAAACTACATTAAAATTAATGGGTGCCATACTATATTCAATGCTGGTCATTACTTCCAAGAACGCAGACTCTCCATGCAGGGCTGTTCGCAAATCCACCTCTAACTATTAAATAAAAAGTGGTTTAGCCTTCTCAATTTGATATATTTTTTTAATGGAAATCACTGGCTCCACTCCAAGCCCTTTGTAGAAAAGCTCATCAGTCTGAGGGCCTCTTGGAGTTTAAGGGGCAGTGAAAATAATTTTACACTGAAGGGTGCAATGACTTTTTGAATTTTTACTTTTTACTTGACCTACAAATAAAATCAATACAGTGAGTTTGTCGGTTGGACAGAGTCCATTTCTGTCCAGAAACTGAAATTGAAGACTAAGTAACTACGTTTCCTCTGGGAAGACTGTGCATGACTGCTAAGATATATTTTTAAATTCTCATTTACACCCCATCATTTACACCACATCTGCTGAGACAATTCCTCTGAGATGAAATGAGGATGCAGGTGTTCAGAGATTAGTTTCCAAGCTCCACAGTTTGTATTTAAATTCATTTTCAGGTGTTATTAATATTTCAATGTGATTAAAACGGTTAATCTTTGATAAACATTCCCTGTCTTTAGGTTAGATAAAACTTGACTCGCATAGTTTTAAAGCATTTCTCTCATCACTTTACCCACAAGTTAATAAGTGATACGTGTTCAGACTCTAAACAAAGCATACAAAGACAAGACAGAAGAGGATGCAGGTTGTTTAAAGGCCATGAGACGTGTTTTGAATGAAATGACCAGATCATTGAGGAAATGTACTCCTCCGGCTCCCTTGAGTTTGAATGACACTAAAATTACAATATAGTTACAGATTAATTTTCACATGGAAGAAATAGCCTATGTGAGGAAATAGTGGCTCAAATATCATCTTCAAGCCCACCATCATTATTTCATAATCATAACGTCTAACAGAACTAGTACAGTGGGTTGCAAAACCTTTCACCCCTTTTGACATCTTCCTATTTTGTTGCCTTACAACCTGCAATTAAAATAGGTTGGATTTGGACATCTAAAGGTTTACCCTTAAACTGCTCAGGTATTGCTTTTAGCAGTATGGTTAAGGTCATTGTCCTGCTGGAAGGTGAACCTCTGTCCCAGTCTCAAATCTCTGACGGACTGAAGCAAGTTTCCTTCAAGAATCTCTCTGTATTTAGCACCATCCATCATTCCTTCAATTCTGACCTGATTTGCAGTTCCTGCTGATGAAAAACATCCACACAGCATGATGCTGCCACCACCATGCTTCACTGTGGGGAGGGTGTTGCTGGGGTGATGAGAGGTGTAGCATTTTCCTTGATAACCAAAAAGTTCATTTACCTTTGTCCATATGTGTGAGGAGTCTCCCACATGCCTTCTGGTGAACACCAAACGTGTTAACTTGTTTTTTTCTTGAAGCAATGACTTTTTTCTGGCCACTCCGTAAATCCCAGCTCTGTGGAGTGTATGGCTTAAAGTGAGTGGTCCTCCAATCTTCGTTGTGGAGCTTTGCAGGTCCTTCAGGGTTATCTTTGGTATCTTTGTTGCCTCTCAGATTAATGCCCTCCTTGCCTGGTACGTGAGTGAATTTTGGTGGGCAGTCCTCTCTTGCCAGGTACCTTGTGGTGCTATATAGATCATGTGACATTTGGCACACCTCTAATTAATAATGTGCGTTCTGAAGGTAACTGGCTGACCAGATCTTATTTAGGGGCTTGATGGTAAAGGGGTAAAAACATATGCACGCACTACTTATTTATTTATTTATTTTTGGGTTCTTTTTTTCATTTCACTGCACCGATTTGAACTATATTGTGTATGTCCATTTTATGAAATCCAAATAAAAGTCTATTATAATTCCAGGTTGTAAGGCAACAAAAGATGACAGGGGGAGTAAATACTTTTGCAAACTACTGTACAGGAACAACAGCTGTTGTGTAACTGGCTGTATCTATATTAGCCTAAATAATACAATAGATGGATGGATGGATATTTTATTGATCCCAAGGGAAATTCTAGCATCCATTAGCAGAATGACACACAGTAAACATACATTGAAATGAACCTATAAGATAAATCTGAATTCAAATTAAACCTGTGCAGAGAAATTAAACCTGTGCTATAGCCACACATTTTGCAGACCTATGCAGTTGCAATGGTTAGGCTTAAATTCATGATATAAAGATACAACACAGGTTCAAGTACAAAGGCATAATCAGGTAAAATCAATCAATTTCAATCAGAATGAACTTGAATTAGTGAATGGGCCTTTCTTGTCATTTTGTACAAGTATAAATGTGTGTGCACAAATACTTTCTATGTATACTTGCAGCGCTAAGAACCCAGTCCTTCAGTTTTAAAGACAAAATAGTCTAGCGGTTCCCCAGCTTCTCCGATCTGCGTGTCGAAGCGTCCTTGGGCAAGATACGGAACCCCAAATTGCTCCCGAATGCCATCGGTGTGTGAATGCGTTGAATGAATGGTTAGCTCCTAAAACTGATGAGCAGTTGGCACCTTGCATGGTGGCTAATGCCATCAGTGTATGTGTGTGAATGGGTGAATGAGATATGTAGTGTAAAAGTGCTTTGAAGGAAGACTAGAAAGGAGATATATAAGTACAGTCCATTTACCATAGTGGTATGATGTTTCTGATAAAAATAACCAATAATTTAACAACATTTAAAATGTATCAATTGGTTCAGTCTCAAATATTCGGAATGCTGCTTGCTGCACTGTCGAGTTAGTCATGGATAAACCAACACGCTGAAGGATTTTGCCATGGATTCTTTTAAGACGGCCAACCAACTCCATGAATTTCCACTGACAACAAGTTGGACAGCCATTGTTCTCTATTACCTCAACTACTAGGCATATCTTTGACAAGCACCTGGTCCTCTATATTAAAATTAAAGACAGTGTTGTTTTTGACCCAGTGCAGCTCTCGTCTTCAGGCATACATTTAAACATTAATTCTTATTTTCCCTTAGCAAGGTTTTTTATTTCAGTCACCACATTACCATTTTTCCTTGTGAGATATTATTCTCCTTTATTTAGATCCCAATTAACTTCAGCAAAAGTAGTTTCTGGGATCCACACGACAACATCAGCAATAATAAGACAACAATTATAAATGACGTAATATCAAGAAGATAAAAAACTAGTGACTTTTTTGAAAGAAAATCTGTTTTTGATCTGGCTGAGCATGTTCCAGGGAGTAAAAGCTCTATAAAGAAAAAATGGTTGTGTCCAAGTATGGCTAGGAGACAGACCATAAAAGGAACCAAAAATGAGAAAAGACTGATGGTGAAAGAAAAATAGAAAAGGAAAAAAAAACCCTAAATGACTTTGTTTTATCTTACTGGTGGCAAAGGTATGGAAACTCTGAGCGGTCATATGTCATACATTTTATTTCCTTCGTTTTCTTGTGATAAAAGGATAGTCTATTATATTACATCATTGCAGGAAACGTCATTTAGTGTAACAATGTCAGAGGAAACAAATGAAAGTTTCATTATCTCAGGTTTAACAACATTTGTTATTTCAATATAGTGACATAAATAAAACGGAAATAAAATGTATGAATGCACGAACGCTTAGGACTTCTGTACAAAAGAACAAAATTAAATCCTTCTTCCTTTTTTCACCAGCTGATTGGAGGATAGAGGAAAAGTATAAAAATTACACTCATTTTGAATAATTTAACTTCACATTAACGTATTCAGTCCTATTTTTGGCTGATAGCTGCTTACATTTGAGTTTCTGGCTCAATTCTACACAAACTTGGTGATGGAAATCATAAAATAAGCAGACTGTAATTGGGTTTTTTTTTTTCAATCATTATTATACAGTTGCTCATCTAAATGTCTTTGCATATCTATTACTCAGGTAAGAGCACCTGCCTTATCTGGATTTGAATACTAAGGAGAAAATCAAAAGCCTGTTGAGTCATGATGATGAATAAGAAAACATTTCTGTTTTCAGCGCATGAATGCTGTTTAATGCAACTGTGTCTCTCAAATGAAAGCCAAGTGGTTTCTCCTTCCAGCTGCTCACAAACGCCTCATGAATAAACATTAGCTTACACAGTTTTATCTTTTATACACTTTTGTGATGCTTTAAATCCAATGAAGCACTTTAGTGTCTGTTGTGTCAGTGCACATTTGTCCTCTCAAAGTTAATCCATTACAGATGGAGAGGGTAGACCCCTATTAGAAGTTAATTGTGAGTGGATAGTCGGGGCCTTTTGTTGTCACTCTGGTCTCTTTAGTACTTTGGAGCCATCTGATGCTTTCACGGATACTCATCAAATTTAACGGATGTTTGTATGTATTTCACCAATGGTTTTCTGCCTCTGAGAGGACGCCACATATTTCATATTGAATGTGAGGAAATGTGTGATATATGCTGAGGAGCAAGGAAAACTAAATTCAGATTTAAGTGGCTTTTAAGAGTTCTAAATAGATTTTTGTTTTCACTGAGTCCAACACTAAGTCTAAAATCCAGGAGTATACTGTATAGTAAGTGTGAGGAAAGTAGGGATTTGTTGATTTGCCCTCGCAATATAAATAACAACTTTGTTGCTAGACTGGGACTCCTGACTGAGAAAGTGAGATAAAGGAAGTGGATGACTGTCATATGACCTCATCGGTGGTGTGGAACTGATTTAAAATTCAGGTCATATACTGCCAATACTGGTGAGGGAAATGAAGCTATGTACACACTAATACACAATTATAAGATATGGAACCGGCATAACAGCCCTGATGAAGTTTTAATCTTACAGACGAGATCGAATATGTTTCGACAGACATTTTTAAGTTTACTGGAGTCCCCATCTCATATAAAACCCTTACACACAGCACTGCTATCATTTTTGAGATTTGTACTGACATTTTTCATCATTCAAAATTTATTTCATCATTCATTTTGAATGTTATTGTGTTGTTGTCCCCAGAGCAAGCTTTAGAATTACTTCTTTTTTTTTTTTTTTTCGTATAGCATACATTCAGGTCAAATCTTCTTCTTGGCCAACACCTCATTCAGTCCACTACAAGATATCATGAAATCTAATGGCCAGAACCCACTCACGGACCCCAGAAGATCAATCGCAATATTTTAGGGACATTCCTGACCTTTCCTGTTTGTGTCTTCATCCTGTTAAAATTTCCACTTGTAAAGATCTCCTGTCACAGCTGCTAACAATGCTCCTATGTAGAACCTTTGCTTGTATTGTTTATATTGTTTATATGTGTGTGGTCATCTGCTGACTGGTTCAAGATGATGAGGCATGACCACCACCATTGGCATTAGCAACACACTGATACGGCTACATTTGAATAAAGACACTTGCAGTATGCCTGTTATGTTTGTACAGGGAGAGATAAGACAAGCTTAAGTGATGTTTCTTGTAAAATGATACACTCAGAAAAAACTGTTCTTGATAAGTGCTTTGGAGCACTCTGTGTTCTCTTTCTATTCTTTAAAAACTATTTTTGGCTGTTTAAGGTTTTTGGAAAACTGAATGCCAAAAAAAGTTCTTTAAGTCACAATTGCAGCACTTTTGGTGCTTTGAAGAACATTTTTTTCCTTATAAGTGTTCTTTGGAAAATTGATCACTGGTTCTTTAAGTTCACCCTTTGCAGCAACTGGTCTTTGAGGAACCGAAGCAAAAGGTTCCTTGAATAACCGACAAAAATGTTCCCTATGGTGTCACCGTAAAGAACCACTTTACAGTAGGTTCTCACTCAAATCTTTGTTTTCACTCTCTTTACTTTGAATTCTCTGAGAAACTTTTTGCCCTTAATAACACTTTTTGGCTGTTTAAGGATCTTTGGAGAACTGAATGCCCAAAAAGTTCTCAATCACATCTCATTGCAGTCACAATTTGCAGCACTTTTGATGCTTGGAAGAACATTTTTATGTTTAATAGTCTTTTGATTCCTTTTAAATGTTCTTTGGAAAAACTGATTCTTTACGTTGACCCTTTGCAGAAACTGTTCTAGTTCTGTTCTTCTTTACTTCAGGTTCTAACTCAAACCTTTATTTTTAAGGGTGTACATGATGAGAGGATTGATTAAGAGTGCTCGTAAATGCAGTTCATTTATCATGTGACCAGAAGCATGACTCCAAATGAATGTCGCTCTGTATCTGCTGGATGTTTGTTAACATAATCGCTCTATAAACCATGTGGTGTTTCAAGATTAATCGACTGCCCCAAGTGACTGAATTATCACATCATGCAGGATTTTGTCTCAAAGCAATCATTTTTTAAATCTTATGATCAAATAACATGTATTCTTTTGAACTGTGTCAAAATGCGTTCTCTGTGACTTCAGTGGGAAAACACAGATGTCATGGGGAACATTTCCATCCAAGCTCCCTGGTGAGACAAGCAAGAACAAGAGCAACTGCTGCTCCACAGTGTTGTCTCACACAGAACATGTAGGGAAATGCTGCACAATGCCAACTCATTCTCTACTGTATTCGGTAATACTGCAACATAGTCCTGCCTCAGGACTCAGTTTTGCTTTCTGTGCATCAGAACAACAACAGCTGTAATTCAGATGAATTCAATGAGAATTACAATCAAATCTATATCATTTAGAGTCTCAGAGGCAGAATGTGTTCTGTAAAATTAGAGACTCATCAGGTGATGTTTTTCTGACAAAATTACCTTTGTGCCACAGAAAGTTGATGTTTGCTCACGAACACAGTTCATGTTACTACTCAGTTCTAGTAAATTTATTTGTAGCACTTTTCATTCATTTTCATTTTCACAAACAAATGTAACACAAAGTGCTTCGCACAATAACACTCAGACAATAAAATGACATACCAGGTGATAAAACTAATTTAAAATTATAAATAGACAAAGTAAACTAACAAATGAAAGTTTTTAGATAGAAGTTTTTCTGTGCCACTTGGTCCCTACATGTCTGAAACAGCTGCTCTGTCCTGTGGTGTGCCCCAGGGTTCAGTCTTGGGTCACTTATTATTTGCCTATACATATGTTTATATATATATAAAAATCCCCTTCACCCTATGGTGGGTGGTGTGTCTTCCTTGAGCTCGGGTCCTCTACCAGAGGTCTGGGAGCTTGAAGGTTTTGCGTAGTATCTTAGCTGTTCCTAGGACTGCACACTTCTGGATACCTCAGGTCGAATCTGCTGTAGCCTGGGTCATAGCTCCCAGTGCTCCGATTACCACTGGCACCACTGTTGCCTTTACTCCCCACATCTTCTCTAGTTCCTCCTTCAGCCCTTGGGATTTCTCAAGCTTCTCCTGTTCCTGATATTGCTATTTGCATCTATCACCACAGCCTTCCTTAGGAGGTGTCTTCCATTCTGATCTTGGGATTTCCAGAAAATAACACCAAGATTTTCTCAGAGAGGACTTTACCGCTGGAGAAAGACATCCAATGCAGCGAGTAACCTTTGGATGGAGCTATGGAATCAGATGCAATGATGATCCAGAACACTGCAGTAAGACTGCTGACCAGGTCAAGAAAAACAACTCCCATATCATCTGCTTTACATGGCTTCCAATCAAGTTCAGGATTAATTTTAAAGTTCTTCTTTTTACATATAGAACGAATGGTCAGTCACCAGAATACATCTCCGATATGCTCCACCCTTACATCAAAAATAGGTCACTTTGATCTTCTGACTAGGGCTTACTGGTTGTCCCTCATACACAACTAAAAACAGAAGGTTCCTTTGAAGCTGTGGCTTCAACACTTCCTGTTCCTGCTCTTCCTGTAGACCTATGTTCTGCTATGTCTGCTGTAACCCTATAAAAGCAGCTTTATTTAAACTGGCCTTTCTCTCGTCTACTGTATAATGCTGTATTACTGATGTTCTGTTATTTCTCATGTTTTATTGTTTTTATTTGATTTATATTGCTCTTGTGAAGCACTTTATGACTTTATTCTGTGAAAAGTGCTATACTAAATATTATATATATATACATATTATATATAAATAAATAAATAAATAACACAGCAGATTAAAATGTATAAACAGTAGACAAATAAAAATAATTCAAGTAAAAGCCTGGGTAAAAAGATCGGTCTTGAGTTTGCTTTTAAAAACATGAACATTCTCTGCTGCTGCTACTGGTCTTCATGGAGGCTGTTCGATAGAGGTAGCAATAAAAGGATGTCTTTCTTGGGTTTTAGTTCTGATTTCGGGGTAATCAAAAGGCCACTATAAGACCTAAGGGTTCTAGAGCAGTGTTTTTCAAGCCTGGTCCTCGGGGCCCCCTGCCCTGCATGTTTTAGATGTTTCCTCCTCCACCACACCTGATTCAAATGATCAGCTCGTCATCAAGTTCTGCAGTGGCCTGATAACGAGCCACTCATTTGAATCAGGTGTGTTTAAGCAGGAAACATCTAAAACATGCAGGGCAGGGGTCCCCAAGGAGTAGGATTGAAAAACACTGTTCTAGAGAGTTCATGGGGGAAAAGCAAATCTGATAAATAGGTGAGACCTAGACCATTAAGAGCTTTATAAACCATTAAAGGACTATTGAATGTCGAATCTGAAGCAAACAGTAATGTGTGCAGCTGATCAATATATTTCTTAGGGAGACCAAAAAAGTAAAGTATGACAATAGTCAATCCTACAGGTAATAAAGGTGTGTATTAGTGACTCTATTTTGGCTTCAGAGAGAAACAGTTACACTCTGGCAATGTTCTTATGATGATAAAATACTAGTTATGTTTTTAATATGGGGTTTAAAACTAAGATCCGATTCAAAGAAAAGAGTTTGTTGACAGGTACTGTTGACAGTGCTTGTAGTTTCATATTGAGATTTTTCTCTGAGCTTCAGCACCAATCACCAAAACTTTGGTTTTATCATCTATTGGTCCTGAGTCATCAGGAGGTAATATAAAGCTGTGTGTCATCAGCATAGCAATTAAAATTTATGTTATGTCTCCTGATGACATCCCAATGAAGTGGCACCATGAAAAGGTTGAAAGGGTATAATCTGAAATTGAACCCTGTTTCTATAAAATTGTCTCTTTAAACAGGAGACAGACATCCTGAAAATGTTTTCTGGTTCACTGTGATGTTCTTACACTGGCACAGCTGTTGGTTCAACAGGGTGGGATTACATTAATGAAATTTATAGCCGGAGCTGATTCAGAGGCTTATTCTGCAACTGTAGAAGAAAACAAGACATTCCTAGCAACTGTGACCTCAGTTAATGTGAGAAAAGTGAGATTTTGCATGATCGCTAATTCAATCCAGGTTTGTGATCGCAGCAACAGTACACATGAATTCTACAGTTCATTTACATCACAACATACTAAGGCACTGTTGGTTGTGTCTAAATATTTAATATAACAAATAATGACTGGCAAACATATGGAATCATATTCATGAGAGGATGATTTCTTATTTGCAGGCATTTGACCGCAGCCCATAAAGGAATACTAATACTAGTACTAATACTAATAATTATTATTATTATTACGGCACAGAAGCAGGCCACCTATTCATTGATGTCTAGAAGCTCTGAAATAAAAGAATAGTAGAACAAAAGAATAGTAGCAACTTGGGGGCAAAAAAGAGAAAAACTGACATCTGGTTAAGGGTAAAGGGATAAAAAGATGAAAATAGAAATGATAAAGACCATAATAAAATACAAGATGAAGAGATGAAAAGATAAAAACATAAAAAGGAATAAAAATAAAAATAAAAATTTTTACATTTAACTCTGTCAGAGTTTTTCGCCACGCTTAATTCTCACACCTTTTTTTGGGTACTCCCATTTGGAATAGATTAACAGCCTAAACCCTTGAGCAGGAATCTGCATATCCTTTTTTTCCACACACTCTGACACACACCAAAATTGGTGTCCTGATCCGACCTGAAGTGATTGCTACCACACCTATAGTTCCATATTCTTTCAGTATTCTCAGTATTAATTCTCTTAGTATACGGTCTATGGTCATAAAACTGCAGTGCATTTTCTGTGTAAGTGAGACACACCAACAGAGGAAGAGAGAGAGAGACAGCTTTAACAAGACAGTGGAGTGGAGAGAGCAAAAACGTCAAACACTAAATACACTTGTCTCGTCTGCACAGATCCATTTATTCAAAACAGTCACTTCATCATAATTCATGCCATGTATGCCGTTATTCTGACGTCAGCTATTACGATCAGCTAATTACAAACAGTAATTTAAATCAATAAACTTACCTTGCAATACAAGACAGACAATATACAATATTTCACAACACCACCGCCGTCATCACACAATAATACAACCATAAAAAATACAAATCCACAATACCCAGACTGAAGCAAGCCTGGTATTAGAAAGATAAAAACAGATACGATATGACAATCTGGGCAGTGTGTGCGCGCATGTGTGTGCTTGTCTGTGTGTGAGAGAGAGTGATTTAGGGCTGTTTAGTTTATTTGAAGATGAAGTCCATGTGCCTAGACATCTTGACAACCTTTTTATTGACACCACAGTTGGCCTACAGTTTTACGAGCCTCTTCCTTGAGTGATATAAGAGCCAGAGATGAAAGTTTTCCCTGCTCCATCTTGTTGTATCTGTGGGTATTCATGCGTTTTAAGGCAGAAAAAATACCTGAGGTGGCTGGAATGGTCAACACCAATTTCAGCAGTTTTGTTGCCTCTGAAACGGTCTGACCAAGGTCATTTTCATCCAGGAAAGAGGTGCTTTGTGCTTGACCATCTGAGAACTATAGAATCTGGTGAGGTTGGCCTTTAGCTTGACAAAATCAAAGTATTTGCCATATTTAGTGAGGTTATGTAATTCTGTCTCATCAGTGTTGGCTGACAAATCAATAAACCTGTTCCAGAAAACTAAATAAAGAAAGAAAACTTCTCCCAAGTTCTTGAGTCTTGCCTCCATCTGCATTTAAGTTGTCCAGGATGTTGTAAATCAGCCTTTATCTCTCGTCTCAGCTGCTCGGCTGCTTGCATTTCATAACTTTGCGCCATTCCTGAGAAAGTTCATAAAATGAGTCAAACAACTGCCACTGGTTGCTCAAAACGTTCACATTGTCACTGTCACTACTTTTTATCACCTTCTGAAGGAACAATAATAACAATCTGTCTCTGCAAATACTGCAGTGTATGCCATGAGAGGACAGCAGGTAGAAGCTTTAGAATGCCAGAGATTAAGGCCGTAGTTCGTGCCTCTTCATTCAACTCAACAGCATTT
The DNA here is from genome assembly GCA_033000465.1 of Sciaenops ocellatus. Taxonomy (NCBI): domain Eukaryota; kingdom Metazoa; phylum Chordata; class Actinopteri; family Sciaenidae; genus Sciaenops; species Sciaenops ocellatus. The sequence goes on from CP136870.1 coordinate 3,345,914, forward strand.
TCTTGAATAAGATTGAACACCCCGTAAAGCTCTGCATGGCGATGGCCTGTACAGACCTTGACTTTGAGTTCCATCTGGTAGCTCCTGCCCGTGGATTTAGTGGTTTCACTACCTCCGTGGTGTTTTGTAGAAAAGAAAAGAAAAGAAAAGAAAGACTTTAATGATCCCACAGCGGGGAAATTCACTTGTCACAGCAACTTGTATACACAAGGATGATAAGAAATTACTCACAAGCAAGAAATATATAGAAAAAAGTCGTGCTGAAGAAAGTTATGAAGTCATGCTGGTGTTAAAGAGTCTGACTGCTGTTGGAATGAAGGCTGCTTGCTAAAATAAGCTCCAAGGCCTTTGACAGTCTTAAAAAAGACTTTACACTCAGGAATATCTTTACAGACTATGAGAGGACAACCTTTAGCAGTGAGTAAATATTACTTCTGGGACTTTTTCTCTAACTTATTACTGTATACTGTAATACTGTATTTTTATTGTGATAAATTAGAATCCTTGCTAACTATCAGGTACAACAGTTCAGTGAATTTTCCCTGATTTGAGGAACCTAAACCTCACTTTCATTGTTCCCACATGTGTAGTAACCAATAATGTAATACCTGCCGATAACGTAATAATTTTGGCCATTTTGAATGTAATAAAGTACCTAATGGGGTAACATGCCAATAATGTAATAACTTAGTAACTAAGCTGATTAGACCTTTTCATCTACTGTAACACTGAGCAAACACATGTAGGTCACATGACCATTGTTCTCTTCCTGAATTCTAGCACATTCCACTAAGTGATCTAACTACCATATACACTTCACAGTAATGAATGAAATAATATTCCTCCATACATGAAATTATGAATTTACATATCTAAGCAAATAAACAATATTCTAAATAAAGATTTTGTACAACAAATAATTCTCAAATTGGCTCTTACAGCCATAATTAAGGAGAGAGAGTGCTGCATAGTACGTACTCTTTATGAATGAATATGATGACTATGCCATCCACTATATCTATTTTTTATGAGCGAACTGCACAAAAACTGCAAAATAATCTTTTATTTCCAAGAAATGCAGTGCTATTTATGTATTATTACTAGGGCTGTCAAGCAATTAAAAAAAATAATCTAATTAATTATAGGCTCTGTGATTAATTAATCTAAATTAATCGCACATATTTTTTTTCTGTGAAAAACATCCGAACATATTCAAACATGTTTCAAATCAAACTGAATTTAGTAGCTGAATAAATCAATGAATAACAGACATTATAAACATAAAAGTTCAATATGTTTTATATGAAAAACTAAAAAAAGTTTTCACTGTTCATATTCAATATGAGCGTCTCAGGACAAACCTCTAACCTCAACCTGACAACAGAGTAACAGTCTCTGTGACATCAGGACTTTTTTCCAACATCTTATGTGTCAAAATAAAGTTAAGTTAGCTCAGAGGATGCTATCTGTAAAACCTCTGCCTGTCCTCTAACACTGACATTGACCTGCAGTCCATTTAGTGAGGCAGTTCGTTAATCAGTCGTTAGTAGACTTCATCAGTTTGCATCTGAATGCCCGGTCGAGGTCGAGTGTGGCTTGGTGAGGCCGGCTGCTAACACTAGCACCAGGTGTTGCCTCCATCATGCTTACAAAGCAGGTGTGGGCGGAGCGTTTTCCAGACTCAAAGGTGGCACCAGCAGGTACCACGCAGCCTGATTCTTCTTTTATTTAATGGTGGACGGCAAGGAGCGTTTAAGGAGCATTACCGCCACCGACTGTGCTGGAGAGTGGGCTGAAGTTTCCTAATTCCACTAGTGGACACAGCCCGATTAATCTGCGTTATTTTTTTTATCACGTTATTTTTTCTATAATTAATTAATCGAAATTAACAAGTTAATTTGACAGCTAATTATTACACTATCGGATAACGATTTTTTTTAACGCTACGCCAATAACATAATAACCAGCTAATATTATTACGTTGTTGGCTCAAAAACTTTATTACATTATTGGCATGTTATTACATTATTGGCTTTATTACATTTAAAATGGCCAAAATTACTACGTTATTGGCAGGTATTACATTACTGGACTTTATTACATTATCAGTTGCTACACACATGAAGCTAGCTCCAGTTTACCATGGAAACATACAGCATCTATGGGACTTTTTAGGATCTCTTTATCTTTCTTTACCTTCTCATTGTGGCCGCCTTTGTTCATCCAATACCAGGTTTATTCTGTTGTGTCCAAATGTTTTCAGAGCAATCTGGCTCTCAATGTGCACCACCCACTTTTCATTCTTGGCTATCGCACAGGCCAAGCTATATGCAAATATCCATATTAGCTCAGACCTTTTAGTTTGTGCCACCAAGCAGCAAACATGGGTGACAGAACAGCCTGTTTAGTGTAGCACATCCACAAAGCCAATCCTTCCTCTTTTCTGCCCCACCCTTTGTTGACGAAGCCCTATATCCAGCGTTGGTCTCCTATAACTTCTAACAGAAGTTTTCTTCAAACAGAAGCTGTGAAAATAGATTTAGCTGCATATCGGTGTCATAATGTCTGTGAGCCCGCTTGAACTTGCTGGTCGTATGAAGGAGTTTGAGAGAGTTTGACGTGTCAATTCACAGAAGCACAGTGAACACAGAAGCGCAGCTTTAGCTCATACCACAGTAATGTTTGAGGCGGGGAAGTGATAGGCCCTTCAATGTACATAATAAACTGTACAGGCGTGACTGCGCATGTGTGAACACACATCCTTGTGATGATATGGTGTACAAAGACAGAACAGGCGTGTGTTTGTTTGTGATGATACTCCCCACAAACAAGGCTAGCATACAACACAAGGCTGTATGACTTGTGTAGCCTCTGTCTGGACAGAAGATACTGACATTGAGTCATTAGGCTATGAAAAGCACCAAATGCAGCCATGTTTAAACTTATTGTAAGTTACATAAAAACCGAAAATAGGCCTATGACATTAAATAATTTCATTTTTGCTAATAGCCTTGGGCTGGCACTGCCTATCCTGTCTGCTTGCCTTTGCCTGAAGTAATTGTCCTGTGCATTTTTATACATTGCTCAGAGAGTTGGACCTAGCAACAACTCTGGGCCCACCAAACAAAACAATGAGCATCGTTGACATGTACTTTATACCAAGTACAGTTAAAATCCCACTGCCAGACTAATTGCTTCACTGTCATGGGGCTCATGAAAACTTTTGGTAAGCACACTTTGCACCAGAACTCCCTCACTGCTTCCTTTCCTGCAGCTCCTTTGGATGACTCAATGCTCTCACTTAAATAAATCAGATTTTCTTTTGACCTTTCCATTATTCCAACAAATTTCAACTTTCTTCCGTGAAACTCTAAATCTGCATGTCATACCATCCAAAACAGACATGGCAATGATAAAAAAAGAAAATTCATCAATCCATTTGCACACAAAAACAAGCTTTTTTCTTTTTTTAAAAAATCAGTGCGATTTTGTGGATAAAAGCTGTGGCATTAACGGGTGCAAACGTCTTCAATTGTATCCAATAAAGCTCAACTTTGAAACGTTGTGCTTATGTGGCCAAACAAAATGTTAACAATCTGGAAGAAGCCTGTGTTAAACTGTCCAGGGTGTACCACGTCTCTTGCCCAATGTCAGCTGGGATTGGCCCCAGCCGCCCATGACCCTGATAAGGATAAGCGGATATGATGGATGGAAAATGGATGGATCATCTGAAAAAAAAAAACATATATTTTCAGTTTTTTGGCAGTGATTTATTTTTTCCACCCAAAGTATAGTAATCCCCTCTGTGGGCGTGAATATTGTATTGTCTCTAAATTCTTCCCTGTTAATTTATGTGATCTGTGGCTTAATCTCCCCTCTCTTAGTTCTTCTAAAAAAATAGTAGAACTTCCTTCTCATACCACAGAAAAATGTTTTTCCCATCCGCAGCTGTTAGATCAAACCACATTTCTGTTGTCATTTCTTTCTACACATTGCACATATTCTTTATACTTCATACTGAGAACATTTGCACATTGCTTGATTAATATTTTGCACAACCCGTAACAAATAGTTTCTATATTATGTGTATGATTTTTGATTTTTTTTTTTTTTAGCACTTTTGCTATGTTTCTACACACCAAGACATTACATGTGGAACAGTTTTGGATTCTGATTCTTGATTAAGGTACTTTAGTTGACTGTCTTAGCTCTTTAATCAATAACCTCGCTGTAAGGAATGATGCTCAGTGCAGATTTATTACAATGGTTGGACATTTTGGTGAAATATGCTTGTTGCCTTTCTTGAGGGTGAGATGAGCGGATCGATACCATCATCTTATGTGACTGTTGAGAATGAAGTTACAGAAAAAGGAAATACAAAGACTAGTAACAAGGATAAACAGCAAGCTCAATATTTAACATCTATTTAACCACCTCCCTCATTTAATTAATCTGCAAAACAAAAAACAAACAAAAAAAACACACAAGTTGTGTTTTACAGAGGTTGGTCCACTTCCAACCTGACTACACTGTCCCTGTACCCACTCTCACTCTGTTTCTGTGTTCATGTGGAGGGATGGTCCGCCACATTCAGTGTCATTACAAACCAACTACTTTAAGTGGAAGCGGGTTATAAGGCCCTCCAGCACACAGTCTGCATCAAGTGCAGCACATCTGTTCTGTGCGCGATGGTGGGAACACCCACTGAAAAGTTTGCCTCACCTCAAACAGCCTTTTGACTTGGACTATTTTCATATGCACACGACTGAACTGTAGGATTATATTTTGTAAAGAACATGCAGCTGTGTGCCAGAGAAAATGGTACTGATTTTTTTTATACACAAGAAAAGACTGATTGACAGATTGAGATTTTTTTCACAAGCTTAGTGCACCATGAATGTAATGTTTGTATTTCTCCCCCTAAATGTAAATATCAGTTTTGAAAGTTTGGACTCCATCCTGATGAATGTTCCTGTTTCCATCAAAGAAAAACGAGGGCGTCTCAAAGCTCGCTCATATATTTATATGCTGTTGATGTGCTGATTGTATTTATACCCGTCCCCTAAAGAGACCCTTCACAGCGAGCGTGACTCCAAACAGAGTTCCGCTCGTCCTGGAGTGGGAGGATGGAAGAACTACATTAGAATTGGTCCATTATGTGCGGGACTATTTTTTGGCCAGACGCAGTGTCTTCCTTGAATCTCGTCTGGTAGCTTATGGTGATGAAAAGACTCATAAATTTGTAAAGCTACAACTCAGTTTTTACATGGAGCCAGCATGACTGCTTCCAAATGTTTAAGCATCACCTCGTAGTAATTTTAAATATTCATATTCAGCAAAGAGATGTTAGCTTAGCTTAGGCCTAAGAGAGAGTGGTGTCAGTTTTCCCATTAAACTCTCAAATAAGAAAATAAATGTAGTCAGCCACTTCAGCCTACAAATGCATTGTTGAATGGAGGAATATTTCCAGACTTATTATCAGTTCTGGGTACTCATGCAGTGATGTAATGATGAATGTAGTCCAGTACAAGGTGCACAGATCACAGCATGTTCCTATCAGCTGCTGTCATCCACTAAGTAACGTCAGCCGTCCTCAGGGCTGCAGAGCGGGTTCGGCTGCCGGACAGGTGCGCATGCAGTGGGCGGATTCAGCATTTCCAAACTATTCGCTGCTTCAAAGCCCGCAGGTGTGTTTTAGTGACAACTAAAGGAGACACCAAGAATGAAGACACGGACTATTGTAAGAAAGAGAGAGGAGAGGGCGGAAGCGTCTGCACCGTGATTCCGTATGTGTGTGCGTGTGTGTGTGTGTGTGTGGTAGAGAGAGAGAGAGAGAGAGAGAGAGACGGGGTGGCTTTGAGCAGTCTTCAGAGAGCTCCTGCGGGGACAAGTGGAGAGGATGTGGCTCTTTTTGCGCACCGAGCTTTCCACTTTTTACTTTCCTCGCCGCCTCTTCAGATTGATTGATTGATTGATTGATACTTGCTCTAACATATTGACTGTGACTTCTGTGGACTTATCGATTGATTGACTCGCAGGGGAAACCTATCGTGGATTGGTTTGAGGTGTTACAGCCGGAGCGAGGGACACATCCGAGCCTCAGGATGGACATACCTATCATCATTCTGCTCATCCACTTGACACACACTGAGATTAGAGGTAAAGAAAAATGGAGGCTAAACAAACCTGCTCTTCTAATATAGATATATGCTTGGTGATATGTGTTGTGCTGTTGCATCACTGGACTCTTTCTGTAATATCAGGTTGTTACAGGTAGCACAAGATTTTATTTTTAATCGTAAATTGTTCAAGGTGTTTTTGTGAATGAACATCCTGATTAAACAGGTATAATGTAGGGTACATCTCTCACCTGCACGCGAAATTGAACTTTGGCGCATGTACGACACGCAATCAAAGTTATGTGTATGCAGACTGAACATTAGTTACACTATAAACTGTGTTAACGAATCATAAACTTTGCGGAAAGTACATCTATTCCAGCACACACTAATTAAGACACGACAAGTAGTTTGGCTGTTTGAGTTCGACATATCCGATTTCTTTGTGAATTGTCGGCTCTGCTGCGCAGGTGGAGGACAGACATGAAACAGGCTGTGAGATTCTGTACGGCCACTGTGAAAGAAGAGTAGACTCTGCTTTTTTTAAAAGAACTAATTAGGCATTTGTTATGATTCATAATTAAGTATGAAGCTGGGATTATTCATTGATTCATTAGTAACTATTCAGTATGCAAGAATATATCATTAATGTGACATTCATTGACATTTCTTTGATAAACTGTCACATCTTAATCTGCCTGTTCTTCAGATGTTCTTCAGATGTTCTTCCAGAATTCAACAAAATTCAATATTGAATTTTGTGATTGTCAGCTCCACCTTATGCCTTATTCATTCATGCCCACTCACAACTCTCGGTTTATGACTCACCTTCAGATCTCCTCTTGTTTGGATGAGGCGATGAGGTTTTTGTATGATCATTTCTATGACAGGAAAAGACAGATGTGACCTTGTTGTCTTGTGTTGTTCAGTCTATACAGCTCATTCACACTGTGCTTCAAAAGGTGAAAGACTCTTTAAGAAATCATGTTGATGTAACAAACACACCACAGCACAGGTCTGTGATCAGTTCAGCTTGGTAAGAACTTTGTAAACAGTTTTTATTCTTTTTAATACCACTTGACAGGTCATTCAGGACTGATAATTATGCAGCAGCATCCAATAGGGTCTTCACAAACTCACACTACGTCTCTTTACCCCAGTCAGGAGTGTTAATTATTCAAAGAACTGACTCTCATTTTTCATAATTAATTTGAAGAGCGCAATTAATGCAATTTTTTTCAGTTAAAACCCTCTGGTGCCCCTTTAAACGTTAATACCCCTTCGCTCATAAATGTGCGCATAAAAACATCAAGCTATAAAAATCTTATTAATTATTTATTTATTTATTTTTTTAAATTTAAACCAGCATCAGTCCTAATCATACATATCAAATATTAATGATTTTTTTTTTTTTTTCATTTTTAACCCTTAAATTGCCAAGGTTTTGTCATGATGCACCTCCATTTTATGGTCTAAAAAACACAAAAAATGATTTATTTTCAATATACTTCATGCAAACTGGATTATTTATTTATGGTTTGATTATTGCATCTTGGTGTATGTGAAAGATTAGCAGCAATATTTATTTATATGCATTATTTTTTTTTTTTTTGTAGTGCCATATTTCATAAAATCTTCACTAATCTACTCTTAAAAGCCCCAGGCCTCAAATGAAGCGGAGAAATGAGAATTTACATGTTTTATACTTCGTATTTGAGCAGGATCAAAAATAGTGTTTTGAATGGGTTTCAATGTGCACATTTATGTGCAAATGAGTAACAACAGGTCCATTTTAGTCCACGTTGTTAACAATAGGCTAAAAATAAAAAATATATAAAAAAATTTGAGAACACTCAAAAATGCACAACCTTGCATAGATCATCAACAATATGCATGAGAAAACGATAAAATATGCTAGAAAGTAAAAGCCAAATACACAAAAATGTGCAAAGGGGCATCAAAGGGTTAAGGTGGCAGAGAACATTTATTGTCAGGGATGTTGAGGAGTTTATGGGTTTAATCTGTATCAGTCACAGCATCATCAGGGTCACAAACGCTCTGTTATCCGTTGAGATGTGGCGAGGAATCAGCGAAGAGGACTTCTATAATTGAGCTCAGTCTTTTCCATTTTAACGTGATGTATTCAGGCATAATCCCCGTCAAAGGTGTGTAGACTATCTGTGACAGATCAAGTCTTTTATGACTCTAGGGAGAGGGGGCAGTTGGCTCACCTAGAGGAAATTTCCACATTGAGACAGCAGAGATTACGGTGCAGTAGAAACCCTGGAGCAGAGCTCAGGACTCAGTCAACCATCCAAACTATTCAAGGATTTATAGATATTTTTGGCTGTATAGAGACATTGTCCAAAGTCATATCAGATTTTTGGGCTGATCATATCATAGCACAGAGTTGGCATGTCAATGTGATGGCCATCATTTCCAGCTGATATGGCAAGAAAGATGAAATTATTATTATTATTATTATTATTATTATTAATAATAATAATAATAATAATAATAATAATAATAATAATAATTTATACACATTTACACATTTATTTATATAGCACCTTTTAAAAAACAGAATTTACCATGTACATTGGATCTAACAGAAGGCCACACTTTAAGATCAAGAAATGTAAATACGTAAAACATAACAGATTCAACAGGCAGAATAATAAAAATTAAAACTAAAAACAGCTATTCATTGATGTCTAGATGCTTCCAAATAAAACAATGGCAGTAACATGGGGGCATAAAAAGGAAAAGCTAACATTAAAAATGTAGGCCTGGTTAACAGTAAAGGGATAAAAAAATGATGATAGAAAAGATAAATAAGAAAAAGAAAGATTGAGAGATGAAAAGATGAAAATATAGAAAAGGAATAACGGGTAAAAACAGACGACATCACAAAAAGGCAAGTCTGTAAAAATGAGTTTTTAAAAGTGATTTCAAAGTTTAATGATTCAGGTTGTTCTAAAGTCGAGGGGTCCTGATGGAGAAGGCGTGGTCACCTCAAGTTTTCAGCCTCGACCTTGGGACAACCAGAAGTGTCCCACCCGAGGATCTAAGGCTGTGAACTGGCTCGTACAGGGTTAACATGCTGGCAGTGTAGTTAGTGGCCAGACCCTGACGGGCTTTAAAAAAACAACTTATTTCAAAATCTTGCTTATTTTTAATTATCTTTACAGAGTAATATTACAAAAGAAATCAGAATCAGAATCACTTTATTGGCCAGGTGTGTGTACACACATGAGGAATTTGACTCCGGTTCACTTTGCTCTCCTTTGTACATACAAGAATAGACATAAGTACAGTTTAAAAAGACAAGGGACATGACAGGTAGGCGCAGACATGAAATGACAATAACTGAAAAATAACTATATACATATTTAAAAGATATATATATACATACATATATATATATATATATATATATATATATATATATATATATATATATATATATATAGAGAGAGAGAGAGAGAGAGAGAGAGAGAGAGAGAGAGAGATAGATATAGATATATAGATATGTATTCTATAGACATTTGACAGACATTTGTAGACTGGGTAAACGACTGATGATACTGTAATGGTGCAGGTAATGGAATAAATATGGTTTCTACAACCAGTTGTGTTCTGTACATGAGGAAGAGGGGTTGACAGTATATACATTTCTATGTGTAACAGGATATGACAGTAGAAAATCATTTAAGTTAATATTTTACAGAGTCCATAGTAAAAGACAAATGTCAGGGAAAAGTGACATTTCTAAACAAAAGCAGTTTAACACTGGTGCAGACTCTAAATTTCCGAGAGGTGTTATTGTGAGCATGAATGATTGTTTGTCTGTGTGTGTGTGTGTGTGTGTGTGTGTGTGTGTGTGTCAGCACTCTGATGAGCTGGCAACTTGTCCAGGGTGTACTCTGCCTCTCACCCAATGCCAGAAGTGAGCGACTCCAGCCCCATGTGACCCTGATGACATGAGTGGCTATTGAAAATAGATGGATGGAATATTGGTACATATTCAGTTAATATTTGAACCGTCCGGCAGTGAATGAGTGCCCAGGTGTGATGCACCAATGAAGCATCCTTTAGACTGGAGGGCTAGAGGCTGGCATGATGTCAGTATGCATCATTTTTTAGTTTGAGTCTCTGTGTGCAAAGGTTCTCTGTCTCGAGGAGAGGTGATGTGTCAAACCTAACCTGCTCTTCATGGCTGAGAAGACTCCTGACAGGCTGGTACACTGATTAAAATAGTCTCTATTATTGTCTCAGGTGGAAGCTTGTTTATAACAGAGAAGGGAAATATAATATGAAGCACCTGAAGTGGCTTCTAACTCACTCACTAATGCAGGCTGCAGAGGGGAGCTGTTCTGTCATTAGCCCCTATTACACTGCCTGTTCAAGGTGGGAATGTTGTGCCGCTGTACCGCCTCACTGAGCTGTATGAAGGGTATGAAGACAGAATGAGGGGTCATTATTGTTCTGCCTCTGAGCAGAAGCCTGAGCCTCTCGATGTCTGTGTGAAAAGGGTAATCCACCGGGGCGGGGCACATGTGTGCGATGAGTGTTTGGTAGAGAGAGCGACAGAGAGTGACAGCGAATGCGAGCAGAGGAAAAAGGGGAACAGTGAAGCTGCTAATGGAAAAAATGGGATTCTTTTGCCGCCATGTTTTCTAAAATCACTGCGGTGGCTTTATGTCAGCGTTGTTTGGTTCTGTCCAAAAAAGCAGAGCCGGCGCAATGGTGGTATCTCTATAACAAAGAGCTATAGTCAGTCCAATAGTCCAACTCTTCACATCAGAACCAGCACCACCTACAGGAAAGGAGAGTCACGGCAGCAAGAGCTCAGACCTGCAGATGTAAACAATGCCACCTACAGACAAAAAAGAGAATAGCAGCAGACAGTGATTATCACAGCTACACTTTTCTTTATAAAAGCTGCTGTCCAGAGTGTCCTGAAATATATACTTGAGGTCTAACAAATGCATTTGTATTGGCTAGCTGCCTTCTTCACCACATTTGTTAGCACATTACTACACCTTTTGGTACAGCAAATACACACATAAAATGAGTTCATATTTTCTGGTACAGATAGCATCAAGATGTCCAGGTTTCCTAAAGATTTCAGAGGATTTAACCTGGACTGGTCATTCTTTAACTTGGAAGCTATTATTGTTCAGTTTAAAAGTGTTAATGAAGCTTTAAGTGTGAATGGTTGTTTGTTTCTATGTGACCTGTGATGCACTGCCAACTTGTCCAGGGTGTACCCCGCCTCTCACCCAAAGTCAGCTGGGATAGGCTCCAGCCCCACCGTGACACTGAGGAGGATAAGCGGTTACAGATAATGGATGGATGGATGAAGCTTTACTATGGAGCCATATCAGGCCAAAACTCAATCAAAGCTAAAAAAAAAGTTTATTGAATTGGAAAACAAAGAAGATTTGATCTTGAAATTTGATTTCAGATTTTATTTTTTACAGTTTCTAATACTTTACTTGGTAGTATGTATAAGAAGGAAGGAAGTTGACGGAGTTGGAGTGGTGTTGGAGCACAGATCATATTGCAACCTAACATCCATCTATCCATCCTTCATCTGTAACCGCTTAACCTCATCATGCATGTCATAAGTCTATGAAGCTCTCCCAGGAAGTTGGTTCAGATTATTAAGCTGGGATTTGATCTCAGTGAAGTGCTCACTAACTCTGTGAATGGTGAAAGGTGTGGGGTTTTTTTCGCTTGTGTTTGATTCATCGTGTGCAGAAAATCCATCCATCCACTATCTGAGGCTCAGGGTTGGGCTGGAGCCTATCCCAACTGACTTCCAGGGTATACCCTGGAAAAGCATTCCCAGCACAACCATAAATTATAAAAAAAAGGATAAAAAAAACTATAAAATTTAAAAAAGGCACATAGTAAATGCAAAAGTTATATAATGTGTTTATAAGACTATTATTGTTGTTTTGAAGGGTGACTCCAGCTTGGATAGCTCTCAGGAGAAATGGGTGTAAAAAAATGGATCAATACAGACACTGTGACATCAGGCACTATGACATGCCAAATTAGATCATAAACAATCTGTTCTAACAATGGTAACTGAAAAAGTCACTTCACTCTTGGTGGAAAACTGTCTCTTTGTTTTTTGTGCCTCTGGGCTCACTGGGTTTTCTCGGTATGTGTGTTTTCATACATGGAACTCTTTTATAGCTGAAGTCCTGCAGCTTTGCAGCCTGCAACATCCCAGGTCAAATCTCAACAGAAGTAAATTTGAGAGTGTGTTCTGTTCTCTGCATGGATTAGTAGATTACATGGTGGATGCCATACGACTGTGATCACTGCGCAATTATCAGTTGCTCCTGCTGTGTTACACAGACAGGGAGTCACTAAGGGAAGGAGAGACTGATGAAAACACACGAGTCAGTGATCCAAACAGAACATGTAGTTTTTGTTTGATTTCAATGTTGCAACTTATCAAAGACCTGCTTTGACTAACCAAGAGTAGCCTTTTGAAATGTCACGGGGACTTTGTGTTCAGGAGGAACGTTGGCTGTGTACTGCAGTCAACACATTACAGGAGGTACTTTAATAACCACTGGCGTCACATAAATCAGACACGAAGCATTTCGTACATGAAAGACAGAACACTGCTAACTTTAAAGAGGGTGGACTGCCAAGAAGGCGGCGGCCAGAGCCACCACACTGAGCTTCACAACAGCTCTTCAGAAACCTGTGGGTGACATCACTGATACTATGTTCATGTTTTATACAGTCTATCTATGGTTTCAGCTGAGTGTTTAGCTGTCCAGATCACAACTATGCTGCCACAGCTATATTGGTTGCAGGAGGTAACTGTCGGCTAAAGACCTCCAAAAGACCTGACTCTACACTACATGCAGCATTTCCATTTTTTAAAGCTTTAAAGTGATTGCAGTTCTTTCTACCTGCTGTGTTTGTTTATGGCTGGAGGTAGAACAGGTTGTTCCCGACTTCTATGGATTCCAGCTATCAGTGCAGCTAATATATGGATGCCTGCAGTAATTTTTTTTTTAAATGCCTAGTGCAGCTTTAATAATGTGGCTTGTTCTTATAGATTTTGTCTGCCATGGCCATAACTTTTCTATTGTTTGTCTTCCCTTCTGCTTTTAATTCTTCTTTTCCAAAAATGTTACTGTGTTTTATAGGAATTATTTTTTCCTGGCTATAGACCCTTTTCACAGCAGACTAAATGCAAAGCAAATAATAACATCACTGATGGCTCTGTTTCATTTCACTGAGTGTCCCAGTTAGTCCTGAAAGTGGCAGACAGATACAGATTTTAGAGGGGAAAATTTTCTCCGATTACCAATATGCCACCCGATGGAGTGAATTTTTAAAACTGAATGAAAATAGACCTTTACCCTTTAACAGTTCACTCTCTTCACAGTGAGGATATTATATTACCACAAGCATTTTTTCAGAATACTTTGGGAAAATTTTTTGCTTTAGTACATTTGCTGCTTCCATATTGCTACATGTTGAATAACTTATATGACAATATCAATATGTCTGTGATAGGCCAATATCTGGCTCCCGACTTCTATGGATTCCAGCTATCAGTGCAGCTAATATATGGATGCCTGCAGTAATTTTTTTTTTAAATGCCTAGTGCAGCTTTAATAATGTGGCTTGTTCTTATAGATTTTGTCTGCCATGGCCATAACTTTTCTATTGTTTGTCTTCCCTTCTGCTTTTAATTCTTCTTTTCCAAAAATGTTACTGTGTTTTATAGGAATTATTTTTTCCTGGCTATAGACCCTTTTCACAGCAGACTAAATGCAAAGCAAATAATAACATCACTGATGGCTCTGTTTCATTTCACTGAGTGTCCCAGTTAGTCCTGAAAGTGGCAGACAGATACAGATTTTAGAGGGGAAAATTTTCTCCGATTACCAATATGCCACCCGATGGAGTGAATTTTTAAAACTGAATGAAAATAGACCTTTACCCTTTAACAGTTCACTCTCTTCACAGTGAGGATATTATATTACCACAAGCATTTTTTCAGAATACTTTGGGAAAATTTTTTGCTTTAGTACATTTGCTGCTTCCATATTGCTACATGTTGAATAACTTATATGACAATATCAATATGTCTGTGATAGGCCAATATCTGGCTCCTGTCCTGTGACTTATCTCTTTATCAGCAGTGGTGCCTTCCCAGCTGCTTCTCATTACCATTTAGTGTCTGACTCTGGGGTGTAGTGGTGCCTGTAAACTTGGGTATGCTATTAATTTATGCCCCAAATTTTATTTATATATATATATATATATATATATATATATAGAGAGAGAGAGAGAGAGAGAGAGAGAGAGAGAGCATATTTAGCTCACCCAAGAGTTAGCTAGCAGCTTGCACATTGTCACTCACTTGACTTCAGGGGGTAAGAACCATTATAAAATGAACGTTACGAAATGTATAGGTCAAAGGATACAAAGTTGGCCTGGATCCAACAACATTTTAAAATGGCATACTTGTTCTCGTCTTTAGCTAAAACATTTCTTTCCCAGTGTCAGAAAAGCCTCAGTAATTGACAGCACAAAATGTCTGGTTGATGAAAAAGAACAAAATTAGTCCAAGAGGTCCAAGAAAGAGCCCTCTGGTTCTGTTTACTTTTAGGTGTCAGTAGAAAGGTTATAAGGAAGGAGTAGTGCTTGCAGATGTGAGAAGGACCTTGTGTTAGCTGGCAGGCAATAATGAAGGATTTGTTTCTGGCTTGTTTTACAGACCAGAGGGCCAAAATTCTTTATGCCACTTAAACGAACACACGTTGTAAAGCAGTGATAGATGAGTCATTTGGCATTCTTGCAGACGTGTTTATTACTTAAGGCCATCATGCATCGGCAGGATCGATATGAACTGCCTCCTCCACTGAGACAGGATCAGTCAGGATCCTAATGGCAAATTACAGTACTTTTTATTTGAGACAGATAATTTGTCACACACAGATGTCAAGTTTAAAATCAATCTTTGTTATGGTGGATGTCCTCAGGTTGAGTCCTGGACTCCATCAGAGCAGTCATGACATTTTCATTTAGCAAAAAAATCAAATCAGATCCATTCACTCTGGAAAGTCCAAAATATTTTTCTCCTGTTTATTGTTTGGAGGATTTTTCACTTCAGCTAATGTACTGTAGGACAGATGTTTAAAGCTGGAGTGTCACATGTTCTGCGTACATACAGTTCACACAATAATTAGTGCCCAATACAGTGGATCTGAGTAGATAACCTACAGAATTAATATGAACCTGTCCACAGTGACGTCTGTTAAAAAAACACCACCAAAACCAAAACAAAAGTTTTTAGTCTCCAGCTGGTTGAAAGTTGGAAACCCTGATGTGATGATCTGTTTTTTGTATTTTTGCAGAACACAGTTAAAGAATAGTTTTCAACAGTGGGTCATTATTTTCTGTTCATATGCCACAGTGAAAGGAGAAAAATATTTTTTATCCTATATTCTCAAGACTACAGCTTCATTACATCAGATACAGTAATTGAAACAATTAGAATTAGAAACTAACACCACCCTCAGGATGGATGACCTGAAGTGTCCTGCTTTTAATTTTGACAGAACTGAGACAATAATGCTCTCCATGACTTCATGCCATCTGTTATATCGTATATGCCTGCATATTCAGTCCTTGAATTTCATTTGAAAATATTCATTAAACTGCCCACTTTCACTTGCAAAACATCTGATATTTGTGCTGTAAGGTGACAGGCTTGTTGCCGGGTCACAATTTTCCTTCATGTTTCTAACAGAACTACTGAAATTTGCATCTTAATTTTAAAAGTGGTGTATACAATCTTGCTTTCTTGTCTGTATCTCTCCCTCAGGGCTGCTGTTCAGCCGGACGGAAACAGAGACTGGATGCCCCCTTGGTCATTTCCCATGTGGGAACATGACTGAGTGCCTCCCACAGGCTTTGCAGTGTAATGGACACAAAGACTGTCCCAACGGAGCTGATGAGAGGCGGTGTGGTAAGTGTATGTGTATGTGTGTATGTAAATTAAACCTCAGTGAACGTTTGGAATGACTGAGAAATACTGATAGCAAAAGATTTTTTGTAGTTTCACATGAGGAGGTCTTTTATTTCCCCTAAAAGAGCTCCACACACCCTGTCCCTCTGGTACACAAATAATCTAGTTTCAGCTCTTATTCAGGCCAGATATGAGACTAATCTCAACAAAAACAAACACACTTTGTATAATTAAACAGACACAAACGTTCATTGCACACTAAAACCCAGTAATTGCAGCTTCTGTTGTGGACAGTTCCCCAGAAACACTGAGTTTCAACTGTACAGTGTGCTATAAAATATATTGGAATATATTAAAAATCAACTTATATACTCTACACTATACTATACTAACTGATTATATTCATATTTAATGTTTAGTCTTTGTTTGAATAATTATACTGTCACATTTAATCAGTATGGGCTGTGAAAAAACATTTGCTATAGCATGTAACTTGGAAATAATAAATGGAATCTGAAATCTCCCCAGAATTAATCAGAATCAGTGCCGGAGGAGTGAAAATCCTCAAAAATCCTCTGAGCCAAAGTAACGGCATCAGAGTTTGAAGAAAATGAGCAAGGGCCTCGAGCCAAGGCCCCGAGACACTGCAGGCTTATGAAAGTCCTGAATCCACAGCGCTGATAAGCATATAGAGGTGGATGGATCCCCTTTTTCGAGGACGAGGCCTGAGATTGGACAAATATGACGTTAGGATGTGCAAAAATGGAAATCACGAAATTAAAATATGGAAGAACTGAAGTAAAAAAAGTGCTGACACCGTTATTTTCAGGAGTGCGCATAGAATGGGGGCCAGCTGGGGAATAAAAATAGGTGAGCCACTTTGTTTTCAGTTCACCTCCGGAGCCAACACAGGTTTATTTCTTGTGAAAGAATAAAATTCTGTTGCCTAATCTGTGTTCATGCTCAGAGGATTTTTTTTATGTTTTTATGTGTTTAAAAAGAGGTCCAGATTTACGAGCTGGCTCAGACTTTTTTTTTATTTCCAGCAACACTTCATTTGACTTTGTACAGGATGCATCCACACAACATCAACATCACATTGTTATGGCAATTGCAGCAACAGTAAAAGTTCTGATTTAACAGTGCCAAGCAAAGGGGGAAAGCTTAAAATATCACTGTTAATCAAAGATCTTGGATATTTTTATGAAGATCACTTGCCTACATAATTAGTAAGCATAGTAACTGATACAACTGTGAGTAAAGTCATTTTGTCAAAGCCAGATCCACAAACAGAAAGTCATTTACAGCCTCAAAAAATGTGCACATGTCGATATTACCAGTTATTACTGAGACTGAGAATTTTATCATAAATAAAAAATAACATTCCTCTTCCTCCCAATTAACAGGTTAACTGGTGAATCTAAATTGTCTGTAGGTGTGAATGTGAGGTTGTTTGTCTCTATGTTCCCTGCAATAAACTGGTGACTTGTCCAGGGTGTACCCTGCCTCTCGCCCGAAGTCAGCTAGGATAGGCTCCAGCCCCACCGTGACCCTGATGAGGATAAGAGGTTACAGATAATGGATGGATTTTTTACACACAGTGACTCAAACACAAGCGAAAAAAACCCACACCTTTCACTATTCACAGAGTTAGTGAGCACTTCACTGACATCAAATCACAGCTTAAATTTCTGAACTAACGTCCTGGGAGAGCTTCATAGACTTATGACATGCTTGTTGCACTGATGCCACAGTTAGCGGGTGCTCACAGCAGTCCTTCTGTCTTGGTTGTTTTAGCAAAAGAGAAAAGGAAAAGGTTCAGATTTCCGCATGGCTTAGTATAAATAATAAATGCCAGTTCACCTTGTAGTGAGTTTTGAAAACAACAGTATCCTGTGATAATATTCCACATGTCTCTATTTCGAAAGACAAACAATGTTATTGTTTGATAAAATCTTGTTCTAATAATATGAGCCAGAACATTGAAAGTCACTTTGATACAAGTAAAGCAATACTTAATGTGACACATGCACAAACAGTTTTTTCAGAGTTCCTTTATCTCAGTGAAAACAACAGACCCAGACCTCCAGACTTGATGGACTGTTGCTCTCCCTTAACCTCTCTGGATCCTCGGCCGTGTGGAGTGTGAGCCAGCAGAAAAATCTTCACACCTCACTCTGTATTCTCTAAAACCTGTCAACTGAAATGGAGAGGAGTACGCTGGGAATACAGATGGAGTAACACGGACAGCCTGGGCAGAATAAGAAAAAGAGTCAAGTTAAATATTTCTGCATTCTGCTGATGCCCAGTTTCAGGGAACTGTTCTGTTTCACAGTCGAGACCAAGCTCCATCTACTGGGTATTGTGACTCAGTTTTGTCAACCAAGCGTTGAAGGAATGCATCTATTAAACTTACTCTCTATCTGATTAAAAAAGAAAATCTAAAACATATTAGATTTTGAAAAATATGGTATTTTCTGCAGAGTAAGGGCAGATTTTTCATATCAGCTAAATCAAGAAGAAGCATATGTCTGTGGTGGTCCCTTCCTGTCAAGAACCAGACACCTATTCCCAGTGCCATATTACTTCAGCTATTTCCCATAATCCTCATCAGGCAGCCTGCCCTCGCTGCCATGTTGTTCAACATGTCGTAATAGAATGAATATGAGAAAAGAAAAGCTCACCAACAATGAGCAGCAGAGCCTTCCACAGTATGCAATACATCATCATCACAGCTGTCTCGTTTCTTCAGACGATGAACCGGTTCTTCTTTAAGCCAAGCTTTCTCCAACAAGGTATAGGAGCTCTAAAACTTTAGCTATTGGTGTATTAAGTTCTGTCCTTCTGGGGCTGTCAGCATGCTCTGTAGTCTAAGGAATTACTATGATATACAAAAAGGAGAGGTCACCATGGCATAACGCTGTTGCTTTTACACCAATGTGCTGAGGTGCCAGTATCAGATGTTCTGAGATGGAGGTAAATGGGGTAGAGAAGGGTCACAGTGATCGGACACTGAAATGATCGCTGACATGAGCAGAGAGAGGAACAGTTTTGAAGTTTGACAGCGATGAGCGAGATCACAGAAGTCACAGTAAACTCTGATTGGCTGAACTATCAGTCAGCTGGTTGAGAAAAAGAAATAAGGAAGGAAGGAACTGAAGGAGTTGACTAACTGGAACCTTCTTTATTTCACCCATGCGTCTCAGTGCAAGACCTTTGTCAGGGTGCTGATTAGCTGTTTGTGACAGCTATGACTGATTTAAGCAGCAGAGTATCTGCTCTTTGGTTCATTGAGGGAAGGAACTGGATTGCTTGATACCCCCTGCATGGCCTAGTGATCATTAGTGATCAGTCAGAACATCATTTAGCATTACCACTATTCTTCTAGAGGAATGCTCACTGACCTTTTGCCACATTTCACCACGCGTGATTACAGAAAATAAATGGTTTCATATATTAGCTTTGTCCCATAAGCAAAGAAAAGTATTGCTCCATTACTTCCGCTCATCATCCTCAATGACTCCTCAAAGCACTTATGTGTTCACTTACAGCCTCCAGTGAAGCCTCAGGGAGGCATTGAACGGTACCTGACTGTAAGCTGTGGTTGGGTGTGCACACAGAAAGTGGCTTTCTTTCCAAGACAACGTGTCACAACGTGTTTGACAACTCCTGCTTGATGCCATTGATTAGCATTACAGCTGTTTAGCATTAAATAACATCTACAGCTGATCGGAGGCTCAGTCAGATATTTAGAGCCATTTGGTCTCAGATAGTTGTTATAAACCTTTTTTGCTAGGTAAAATAGAGTGTGTAGCTTTGTTCAGTGCTGTTATATGTTGCTAGGTTGCAGCAGACTTAAAAGGTAAATGATGCAGTGAGCGAGGTGGGAGTGCTTTGATTTGACTTACTGACACTCATTAGAATACCAATCAGGCAAGCACAATGCAAGGTCTAGTCTAATGGTGATGGAATTAAAGGTACAGTGTGTAGAATTTAGTTGCATTTAGTGGTCCAATCACTGCATTGTAATCTCCTCACATCACCCTCACCTTCCTAATGTAAAGGAGAAACAACACTTTAAGGACCCTGTTTAGAGTCAGTATTTAGTTTGTCTGTTCTGGACTACTGTATAAATAAGGTGTTTCAAGATGGGGGCCTCCATGAAAGGGGACCCTCTCCCACTGTAGATATAAAAGGATATTTTTTCAAGTAACAAACATAAAAAGATTCTTATTTTCAGGTGATTATACATGCATCAAAACATAGTTATGAATATTATATTCCGTGTTTGCCTTATTCTGAAACTAGAGGCCCCAAATCTTACACACTGTACCTTTAAGTAAGATAGTTGCTTAGACAAACTTTTATTTGTATAAAGTATTTGTGTGGATGGTCTCAATAACATGACAGATGATTACACAACAATATTTCTAATTTAACCAATTGTGTGAGTTGTTGGATCTGAATAAGTGCATAAAACAACAGGAGATCATGCCAGAACAACAGTTTTTAGATGAATTTCTGCAGCTTCCTGTGAGGTATTAGTGTCATTTGACTTCTAAGTCAAATTCCAGTCCAAAACCTCGAGGAAGTCATTCATTGCGCAAAGATATGGTTTCTAGCACTCCAGGGATTTAACAGATTTCAACAGAATGCCTCACTGCTGGTGATGATAATGTATCAAGATTATCCTACTTACATACCATGTTTCCTCTGCCAAATGTTGAGCTGTAGCTCATTCAGAATGTTTAACCAGGATTACTCCAGTTACGCCAGCTTCCAGATAGCTACAGATAAGCTAATAGTCTATAAATCATGGTTTAGGCCCAAAAAACATCTTTGATACGCTTGTAGGAAATAAATAAAGTAGTCCTCATAGATCCATTGACTCAGGTCAGCTAGTACTAGTGGTATTAGGAAAGGTCCTGCTGTGTGTGTGTGCTGGTTCACTGAAAACTGCCAGAAGATCTTAGATGTTTGTCTATTCATGTGTGGATGGTTGAGATTTGAGTCATACCACAGACTGTCAGTTGGATTGTGGTCTGGGCTTTGAGTAGACCATTCCAAGACATTTGAATGTTTCCCCTTAAACCACTCAAGTGTTGCTTTAGCAGTATGCTAGTAGGTCATTGTTCTGCTGTGAACCTTCGTTCCAGTCTCAAATCTCTGGCTGACTGAAACAGGTTTCCATAAAGGATTTCCCTGTATTTAGCACCATCCATCAGTCCTTCCTTCCAGTTCCTGCTAATGATGCTGCCACCACTATGCTTTACTGTGGGGATGGTGTTCTTGGGATGATGAGAGATGTTGGGCTTGTGGCAGACAGACGTTTTTCTTGCTGCAAAAACTCAATATTAGTCTGATATGACCAGAGTACCTTCTTCCACACTGTATGTGTGAGGAGTGTCCAACATACTTTTTGGACACACAAAACGTGTTTGGTTTTTTGTGTGTTGGCTTATGTTTTGGGCGGCCCTCTCTTGCCACTTTTGTTGTGGTGCCATATTCTTTCCATTTTTGAATAATGTCTTTAATGGTGCTCTGTGGGATGTGCAAAGTTTTGGATATTTTTTGATAACCCAACCCAACCTTAATCTGTACTTCTTCATAACTTTGTCCCTGACCTGTTCAGAGAGTTTGTTGTTCTTCATGGTTATGGTTATGTGAAGCATACTGAATTGCCTCTGTTTATGAACTTACTGTCCTCAGTGTAAAGATATAACTATCTAACTTTACTAACTTTTATTGTCTTTGCAGGGGACAACGTCGGATGGGCGGACTTATTTGGCAAAACACTACAGAATGCCAATACTGTGGACCAGTACTTCCTGAATGAGTGTTGTAAGTGTGTGTGTATGTATAAATGTACTAAGCATGTTTGTGTGCTCAGGCGATGAGGGCTGTTACATAATGTTTTGTGAGTGTTTGGCAAAGTTTAAGGACAGTTTAATGTGACAACAAAAGCCCAGCCAGCCAAAGGCTTTTGATAGGCCTAGACAAGGTGAACTAGTGCAAATCAACAAATCACACACCACTAATAACTGAATGAATACACACACAATTCACATCAAATCTCTCACTGTATTCGATGGTTGGCAAGTAGCTACAAACAATGTTGAGTAAATGAGGGAGAAAAACACATTGTGGATCCTGCAGGATCATTTTGTCAAGAAAACAAATGAACTACACCCTTAAAAATAAAGGTTCAAGTTAGAACCTAAAGTGGCTTTTCATGGTGATGCCAAAGGGGAACCTTTTTCAGTTCTGCAAGGAAACTTTTACCCATTGGTTCTTCAAAGAACCAGTTGCTGCAAAGGGTCACTAAAAGAACCAGTAATCAGTTTTCCAAAGAACAAGGGAAAAAAATTATTAAACATAAAAATGTTCTTCAAAGCATCAGAAGTGCTGCAATTGTTAGGGTTGGGTCCAAAGAAACCTAAACAGCACTAAAATGATTCTTAAAGAAAACTTATCAAGAACCAGTTTTTCTGAGAGTAGTTGATACTAAAAGGTCAGCCTAAATAGAAGAGAACAGAATAGAAGAGAAGGAAACAGCTCTTAGCTGAATATTTTGTTTGGTTTGTCATATTTCTCTCATCATGTCAGAGGTGCTTTCACACATTTAAAATATTTTTATCTGAATATTTACTGAAGATTAAAAAGTCATCATCTGACAAGTTTGCAGCTAAATTATGGTCCTTTATGATAAATAATAGCAAGGATGAACACCAAAGCATGATTATGATTTGCACACAGGACAATTAACATACATAATTCTAGATTTTAATGAGGGAGGGGCTCTGAGGCTTCACTTTTATTTGGCCTGAGATTTGTTCGGACAGCACGACAGCGTGATGGCAACCTTTTATAATGTTTCAGGCTACATTCATGATTTTATACCAACTTATTGAAAATCATGAGAACGTTTCAGAGCGTCCCTGTAAACATAGTAACTCACTGTCACACGAGCAGTAACCGTAGTAAATCACAGTCACACCTGAGCGGTAACTGCAGTGACTCATTTGTCATATCTGAGCTGTAATCTGCATGCTCATGGTTTGATAGGAGACAGAGAGACGCTCTGCTGCTGCCAGAAGAGTCACTGATGAAGCCGTTTTTACGAATATACTCCAAACGAAGTCCAGACATGAGTTTCTTTTTCACACATGTAGCACAAATCAGGAGACTGTCCGTGTCAGACAGGTTCTCACATGTTTGAAAAGGCTCAAAATGATCAAAAAACATAAAACTAGCTGTGATAGAAAGGCGTTGGTGTTGGTGTTCAATAACTCTGAGCAGCAGCATGTATGGGAATAAATTAGCCTACAGTTTATGTATATGTCAAGATGAATTGATGACTAATATATCAGTTTTAACAGACAACATCACATTTCACTGATTTTAGCTTCCCTCCACTGGCTTCTGGTGCGGGATAGGATTGATTTTAAGATTTTACTGATCACTTTTAAAGCCCGCCAGGGTCTGGCCCCTAACTACATCATGCCAACATGTTAATCCCGTAGAAGCCAGTTCGCAGCCTTAGGTCCTCAGGTGGATCACTTCTGGTTGTTCCAAGATCGAGGCCCAAAACTAGAGGTGATCACATCTTTTGGGTCCGCTGCTCTTGAAAGCACTTTGTAAACTCTGTTTTTTAAAGGTGCTGTATAAATAAAGTTATAATTATTATTATTATTATTAGCATCACCGTGCAGCAGTGACTTCTTCAGACCATCAGGAGGAAAGTGAGAAATATAAATCTGAAAGTTTAATGGACGTGTGGCGTGAGAGCCACAGTGTTAATTGCATGGGTCTAACAGTCACTGCGTGACAGCTGGCACCCCCTGAGTGAGTCAGTCAACTTAACACCTCACAGAGTGTGAGGAGCAACATAGAACATCACACTCATTGTGTGCCCAGTAGCAGTTGTGGCCTTAAAGAACCATGAATGAGTGTGTATGCCCTGAACAAATTTTATTTTTATTTAGATTAACATGACACCAGGAATTACTATGAGATTGTGGCCTGTCATGACTTAATGAATATTGAACACTGTATATAAGAATATAAGAAACACTGAATTTTATAAAGCCACTGACAAACAGCCTGCACCGATGAATCCATAATTAAATGTCATTTAAAGAGCAAAAATGTCAAACATCATCATAAATTGAATCACTTTGGGCCTCATAAATTATGATAGGCATTTTTCATTTCAACAATCGCTCAATAAAGAAAATAACCATAAATTACAACCCTCATTATGGCCAACAAAGGTTTCATGTTTCCCACAGGACCATTGCTATCAGTTCCAAGCACTCTGTAATAAGCCTCTAACCCTGTGTGTGTTGTGTGTGTGTGTGTGTGTGTGTGTGTGTGTGTGTGTGTGTGTGTGTGTGTGTGTGTGTTTGTAGTCTTGCAGGAGTATCCAGAGAGTTGTGACTGCATACAGACAGATGTCGAGTGCGTGGAGGTGAACCTGCAGGAGGTTCCTCGACTTTCTCCAAACGTTACCTGGCTGTAAGTGTCCTTTGACTGTAGTGTGTGTGTTTGTGTGTGTGTGTGTGTGTGTGTGTGTGTGTGTGTGTGCGCTTCGCTCTTACAATTTGAGTTCAAAGTGGGAAGCCTCAGGAAGTTCTTTTAGGTCAGGATGTCTTCAGCAGGGTTTCTGACTGCCAGTGACTGTTCCTAAAAACACAGAAACAATTACATTTCATCTGCCTTTTGTTGGATTTTGCTCTCAGCTATTTTTGCATTTTTAGACATTTCAGCACTTACAACCTGCTTTATGACTTTTCTTTTGTAACCTGCTCTGGCATCTCTGCTCTTTAATTTTAAGCCCCAGGTTTAACATACCCAGTCTTGTTTGTAATATCTCCTCAAATTAGATTATTTGAGTGTTTATTTTTTTACCCAGCACAAAGAGAAATTAAAGTCAGGAACTCTGTTGTTTGTACGTGCTGGTCAGTGTCTCGGCAGTTTTAATATTCAATTGGGCCAGATTCTAATGAGAATCGACCAGCTGTATGTAGATCTATCACAACTTCAGAGCAAAGCCAGAGATCAGGGGTCACACTTATTGCCTAAATGGAAACTCATCTCTCTCCCTCTGAGCCCCTTTATCATCTCCACATGTCCACAGAACATGAAGTCTCAAAAACATTCAATGTTTTTCAGCTGAAAATGAGTTTGACTTTTGGTTGACTTTTTTAAGTCTCCCACAGTATCTCAAAAGAAATAGTAACATTTCGGTAAATATGGCACAAGACGACAGTCACTGCGCCCAGACAGAAATAGTTCCAGTATGTCCATGGCAGACATTTTGACTTGGTGGGAAAAACAGTCCCATTAAGTGTACTCCTGGTAGTGAGCCTGCATGCGCAAATTCAGCTCACACAAATGGAATGCAATCGTAGGTCGTAGGACTAGAAAGGTGCTATGTAAGTACAGACCATTTATCTTGACCTCAGTAGAAAATGTCATTAGGTTAAGGAAAGACTTAAAATACAAACAAAACAAACAAGATAGGAATGTTAAATACAAGAAGATCCATTAAAATAATAATTAAACAAAAAGAATTAGCAAGGAGTTAGAGTCAGGTCTATTCACATGTAACAGCTCTTACTGTGGCTGCTTAAATACTTCTGGATCATTTGATTCCACAGTTAGAAACTATTACATGTTGACCGTGGAAGCAGGAAAAACACAGGTGGTGGCTGTATATAACAGTATGACGGCTTAGTTCCATGAGGTGTCCAGGAACTGTCGGTTCCCTGCTATGGTGTATGAAAATGTCTGCTCCGCAACCAGTCCATTCAGTATTCCTGTTCAATGCATTCATTTTTTCATTGACATATTTTATTTATTTAGTATAGTTGAAAGTAAATTTGGAGGACTCCCTGAACAAAAAGAAGCACTGACTATAATATTAAACAAACAGATTTATTTTTTTTCATGACATTGTCACAAACTGAAGTTCCCACATTCATCTGTCTCAGCTTCGCTGCTTCTGACACCTCGTTCTACTCTAAGCCTGATTATTTAATTGAATCATCCATTCATATTCAATTTGGTCTCTCAGTATGAAGCCCATTAATTACTCTGCTGCCTGACAACAAAGAAAAATACTTCTGAATGACCTCATGCATCTCTAAATGCCAGCTCTCTAAAACAAGTGGTTAATTGTAGGTTCATTCATTTCCTCAAAATGGCTAAAAATCACCATTTATGACCATTATATTTCATTTAATGAAGCTAAAATTGTTTCTCCTAGAAGACTATACACGGTTGTAGTACTCGATATCGGTCTTGGTCTCAAGAACATTCAGTCTTGGTCTCAGACAAAGAGGTCCCAGGATTTTATTTCAACACCAGTCAAGACCACAACTGGGATATCAGCAGAGTTACCCATTATTCACCTAATAAAGTTTAATTTGTCCATCACAGCTTCATAGTAAAGTGAAAAAGTGAGGTTAAACTTCCTGCTTCAAATAAAACTAATGACTTTTCTCATTTTTTCTTATTTCAAAATTTATGTTGCTGTTAACAGCTGTCAGCCATCGCTGCCCTCCTTCACAAACACTCCTAGAAAGTGATAGTGTCTGTCTGTGAGGAGACATCGGACAAAGTTGTAATAAAATCTGACTTCCTAAACGTCAAAGAGTTCATCTGCAAAACAGTGTCCAAAATAAAACACACAGCAGTCTGTAAATCCTGCTGGGAGGTTCACCCAAAGAGATTTGATGAATATGATATGACTTGGTCTCAGTTCAGGTGGTCTTGACTACAACACTGCTATACAGTGGTGGGATGATGTGGCCATCCATAAAATGACCCGTAGACATTCATTTCTCCTACTCTAAATGTTTAATTTTCACGATCTAACACTAAGATGTTTGGGGACATCACTGAGGAATTTCGTCAGATGTCATGCATATAATTCTCGTCACACTCTTGACCTTTATAAAATGTTTTTAAAAAGCTTTTACATTTTGGTATTTACATATGCTCATTCGTATGCTTAGTTTTATTTTGTCTGGAATTATTACATGAAAGAAAACAGGTTATGTAACCTGTTTTTCTTCCATCACTCTGTTGAGTTAAATTGAATGATACATGAACACCTGGACATGCTGTCGTGTTCCTGTCATCTCCTTAGTCCAAATCAATTTAGTTCAGTATAAGTTCTAGTAAATACAGGAAGTTGCTGCCAAAAGTCTCTGCAGTGGCTGCCTTTTAGTTTTGGCACTGTCTGGCCTTGCTTTGTATTTGATTTTAAAAACTGAAATATATCTAAACCTGCAGTTTGATGTCAACCACCATCTGATTTTCTAAAGTCTGAACACAAAAGATGACTGCGCCTTTACATCCACAGCAGAGAGTCTTTCAAGAGAACTGGAGTATTCAAAGAAAAGATTATAGATTTTACACATCAAACTCAGCAGAGGAGTGGAGAGGCGTTATCAACAGCCACCAAGACATCAGCAGGCATTGAGGTGTTTCTCCACTCACTTTGGACTTTAAGTCATGATCTCTTCCCAACAACTATACTGTAAGTGCAATATAAAATTGCTGGGAGCCCAAGTAGATCAGTATCTGTGGATGGTAGAGAAGAAGTGAAGTCTGAATTGTGGATGTACAGTTAATGAACAGTGGAAACATTTCTTTTATTTCAGATCCACTTACATGTTTTGCTAAAACCCGATTTCACTCATCTGGATCATAGGTCTTGATATTACTGCTCCCTTAAGTTTTCTAAATAATACATAAAAAGCCTCATTAATAACATTGGTAACCTTGACAACTGATTGATGATGCCTCTAAAAATGTGACCCTTTTATGACTACATTCACGTCAACTCACTCTGACCTTCAGCACCAACAAATGCACCAATGTAATTCTATGATTCTTATCTCCAAGCTGTGCCAATCTGATTTATGAAAAATCAAAATTTGTCCCATCCGCTGCCACAAATGTAAAAATAATCATAAACTTTGAGATAAAGACTGAAAGGCAGTTCAAATGTGATTTCTGGATGCAGTAGATGTGAGATGATGATGATGATGATGATGATGATGATGATAATAATAATCTTAAAATAACAGCATCTGTAATAGTCTATTTCTATCCCATTGTAAAGGTTTCGTATCTCCAGCTGGTGTGAAATAGATCACATCATCCTTATTTTATCTTCTCGTTTCATTTAGTTAAAACATTTAATTTCATTTTCAGCTGGAGCTGGAACTTTAGATCACTCTGAAGAGAATATGCTTCGATTGAGTTTCTGCTGCTTGTGTTTGGGTTAGTTTTAATGGTCTACTCATCTCCTTTTTTTCTGTTTGTGTAAAGCTCTTTGTAGTGTAATGTTTCATTTACAATGAATTCTGAATCCTGAACTCATCAGTATTAAAATTCTTTTCACGGTTACAGGCTTGTAACAATCTGTTGTTGATATATTTAAAATGACAGAAATATTGCTCCTGTATTTGTTGTCCTAGCTGACTATTTCTTGGAGATTTGTTGCCCTCTTTATCTTGTGCATAATGAAACGTCTTTCAGATTTTATTGCCAATGTGTTTTATTGTTCATCACATCCTTTATGGTATTTCTGTGTGTGGATGTGTGTATAATGTGTAATATTTTAGTCTGATTAGCATGTTACGGCTCATTTACTTCCTTTTTGCTGCTTATAGTTTGACTTGCTAGTGCATTTAAGTTATCTGAGTGTCAAACTAAGACGATTCACATGAATTCTAATTAAATTTTTTTGTCTCATCTGCTTAGACCTGAGATGTCTGGTGCCAGGCATGTGTCTGTGTTTGTAGATTGCTAAGCTTGTGTTAAAACATTTTTATGTTCCAGGCCTCATAGTAACCTTTTCAGAGTGCAAGACAGTAGACCTTTTCAAATCTCTAAATCATTACCGTGCCTGCTCTGACAGATGGTACTTCTGTTATTAAATCTCATGCCCAGGACTCTTTAACGGCTGTTTCTGAATAACACAGCGGTAGTTAATATTTCTGTGTCTCTTTTCAATGCACATAATGCTTCACACCTCTCATTCTTTCTCCCTCTCTGTATCTGTTATGCATAATGTGTGTTTTCTAACTCTGGCATTTCATGGGTTCTGTTATAGGTCACTGAGGAGCAATCAGATCCGAGTTTTGTCTGATTCTATTTTCTCAGAATACTTTGCCCTAGAGAGACTGTGAGTATTTTTTTATGTGTTTTATTCATGTGCGTAAAACTGCAGCTACTTCCTGACAATCTGTTAGAGGAGATTTTATGAAAGGTGACAGTAAACAACAAGAAAACACAAATGAACAAAGCATAATACTGAAATAAGGCAGGTGTGTACATTACATAGATTAAATAAATAGAACTAGAGTACTTTAAATTCATATCAGTAAAAAAGAGAATTGATATGATGTTGTTATTTCAGGTGAACAAAAGTGAAAAAACACGGCACAGTATTTCACACCCTGCTGATATATTTATTCATGACTGTCTACACAACTCTCATCAGGTTCAGGTTCAACTCTCAACGGTTTCATATAAACATAAATGTGCTGTAAATGATCCAACACAACATCACAGAACACACACATTGTGCACAGTTCATTTAATAAAGGAGGTGCTTCTTCAAAAGATCTATTGATATCTGACATCACACTATAGAAATATAAAAGACAAAACCAAACGCGCCAGTCAATACTGTGTGGCCTTTTAGAGTGAATCCATTTGGTATTTAATTAAGACATTTCCCTCATCTTTCAAGACACACTCCATTACACTTTAAACTATGTCATGGAATGAATGCTATTGACGGTTTTAATGTTTGAGATGTGATTTCACTGTGACACATAATGTCTCTGCCAGTTTGTGCCATTTGTGCCTCTGTGTCTGTTTTGTTTTTTTTCTTCCATCAGTTACTGCATTTCTTTGCAAAACCAGATCAGCTGCTATCATTATATTGATTAAATTATTCTGTATTGCATTGATAGACAGACTGGAAACTTTGCTGATGAGTCTTACTGAAAATATCATAATGTTAACTTATAATACAGTTACTAGACTTTGGCCTTTCCAGGTTTTATTAAAACTCAATTGCTCAATGGCACCTCGGCAGTGCCCAGGAGGTGAACTGGCACCTCTCCAGCTACCAGTCCACCACCATACTTGTCCCATACTGGACTTGAACCGGCCACCCTCCGGTTCTCAAGCCAAGTCCCTATGGACTGAGATACTGCCGCCCCAGGTGCTGCCATGTACAGGTGTATTGTGATGTCAGCTGTACAAGAAACTCTTTGCTAATGAAGTTTTTAATCTGTTTATATTTTTCATTTCACCTTTTAAAACAGACGGTAAAAAAATCCACAAACTGCAAAGAGAAAATAGGCACATTTGTCCATTTGTCACCAACGGACATACGTACATTTAAAATGACATTTGATAACAAAATGTTAGAGCATAGGTTGTTATTTTGTCCACCCTGTTGTTTCCTCTGACATTATTCACGTCAGAATATAATACATTGTTTACACCCACGCAACTTTTCCAGGCTAGAATCACAAACCGTGATTTTACAAAGACAAAGATGTTTGTCAGTGACAATTTGGTGTCTGCCTGTAGAGTATTTAAGAGAGTTTATGGTATCCTTCTGTCATCTGAGGCTGACTCACATTATACTGGTGTAGAGCTGGGTCAGCAACTCCTTGGGCAGGTTGAGCTTCCTGAGCTGGCGCAGGCAGTACAACCTCTGCTGGGCCTTTTTGATGATAGTGTTTGTGTTGGACTCCCACTTCAGGTCCTGGAAGATTGTGGATCCCAGAAACCTGAAGGTTTCCACAACAGACACAGTGTTGTTGCTTATGGTGATTGTTCTGACCACACCAGCAGACCAGCCATTCAACCTCTCGTCTGTATGCAGACTCGTCACCGTCCTGAATGAGGCCGATGACTGTTGTGTCGTCTGTGGACTTGAGGAGTTTAACAGACAGGTCTCTTGAGGTGCAGTCGTTGGTGTAAAGGGAGAAGAGCAGTGAGGAGAGCACACACATCCCTGGGGGGCGCCAGTGCTGATAGTCCGGGAGCTGGATGTGATATTCCCCAGCCTCACCTGCTGCCTCCTGTCAGTCAGGAAGGAATCTTTCAAAGGACTTCATGACTACAGATGTGAGGGCGACAGGCCTGTAGTCATTTAGTCCTGCAGTTTCCTGGGGACCAGGATTATTGTGGAGCTCCAATGATCTGTTGAAGATCTGAGTGAAGATGGGGACCAGCTGATCAGCACAGACCTTCAGGCAGGAGGCACACACATGTCCTCACAAAAGCTGATGTATGATGTCATGGTATCTGTCAGTTCATCCAGGTCTGAAGCTACAGCCTCTAAAACACTCCAATCAGTGCAGTCAAAGCAGGCTTGTGGTTCAACTTTGGCTTCGTTGGTCCATCTCCTCACCGTCTTGACCACAGGCTTTGCAGATTTTAGCTCCGCCTGCAGGTCGGGATAAGATGGACCACGCAGTGATCAGAAAGTCCTAAAGCTGCACAAGGAGAGAGCGAAAGGCGTTATTTAATGCTGTGTTACAGTGGTCCAGAATGTTAGTGTTCTTGGTGGGACACTTAATATGCTTATACTTAATTTCCTCTCTAAACAAAAGATAAATATTGAAGGAGGAGGAGGAGGATTAATACAGAACAGGCAGTCTCTGTTCTCTGTAACCTGAAGTGAAATATAGTAAAGCTGTCCTCTTCATCATTTTTATTGCCTCTGCTTAATGTTCTGGGATAACATGTAATATCACTTAACTAGACAGTAGATGAAACAACACAACATTATCAGCTGGATGATACTGTGATGACAGAGCATATTGTATTATATCATCATTAATGAAGGCTTACTGGCTATTACACAGTTGTACAGTGTAAATTCAATAACATTTCTGCAACATCATCATCCAGGCTGGTTGTGAGATCAATGCACACACATACAGGCTGAAAATCCTGCACTTGGTCTCATTTATTCGTTTAGTTATACAAAATGGTATTTAAATGTAATAAATTAACTTTGGTCACAAAATGTGTGATGACATAGATGGTTTTCATCAAGCCGGTCTGTCAGAATCTTGAGTAATTATATATATCTTCTCATTGATAGGGAACACACACATTCACAAACATTTTCACCCAAAGTGGTGTTGTAGTCCTCAAACCACTTTTTTCGCTCTCGTCTCGGAATCGACTGCATTTTTATTCGTATTTGTCTTAGTCTTGGAAAGAGGACTCAGGATTTTAGTTCAAGACCAGTCAAAACCACAACTGTGAGTATGTTACTCAATTACATGTGCATTGTTTGATTTATTTGTTAACTGTCTGGGAGGACCTAAAGTGTTTTTGTCAATATTAGCTGCCTAAGCTGTATGCTACATACTGTCTGCCTTCAAAGTCTTGGTCTTGTCTTGGTCTCAGTAGAATCTGGTCTTGTTTGGTCTTGACTGCAACACTGATGGAAAGATACACATCTCTAAACTTTAACCACGGATCAGATCAAAGGGTCATAATTTGCATCTGAGCAGCTGATTGTCCCCAGCTGATGTGTGTATTATCCTGTCACTCTTGAAACGTAAAAGGGGAAAGAATCGTGCAGTGGATGATAATGATGCTATAACAACAGCATATTAATCATTCTGACCACTGTTTCCAGTTTTCTGCAGAACAACAGCCTCCAGTTCATATCCAAAGATGCTTTCAGTGGCCTTCACAATTTAAAGAGGTTGTAAGTACCACGCTTACTGCATTAATGACGTTATCTCTCCTGAAAAACGACATGCATTTTATTTTCTGTCACTTTTTTCTTACCTTCATGTTGAGAGATTTAAAGAGGAAAAATATATCAAACCCACGGCTCTGGCTGCGATATCGATAATGTTTAAATTCCTTAATTCAAAGGAGTGACTATATCCCACTGAGCAGTTCTTCTTCTTCTGTAAATTCTGATCTGCATTACAAAACACTTTCTCCTGTTAAATTTGTTTGACTGAAATTGTCTCTGTGACTGTAAACTGAAGCTGACACGCACAGTTCAGAACAATTGTGAGAGGAATGTGATGAAAATCAGAGGAAGCCAGGCATCACAAGTAAGTTCAGATGAACTAAAATCGACTTGAGCTGTCTACAAATGTCAGTCTTAAACGGTTACCCTACGGTTACCTTTCATATCATATTTTTAAACCTAAGGACCATGGGTATGTTCCTGTGCACTGTGTGGATCCTTGGCAGTCTCATTAAAAGATGTATTCATTTATTTCTCTGCTTTCTCTCAGGTTTCTCAGTGAGAACTTGATATCCTCCCTTAGTCCTGGTGTATTCAGGGATCTCCAT
Organism: Sciaenops ocellatus; assembly: GCA_033000465.1. Taxonomy (NCBI): domain Eukaryota; kingdom Metazoa; phylum Chordata; class Actinopteri; family Sciaenidae; genus Sciaenops; species Sciaenops ocellatus. The sequence goes on from CP136870.1 coordinate 3,379,433, forward strand.
CAGTTAGAGTGGCTGTGAGTATCACATGCACACACACACAGATTGGAAGACACTCTGTGTAACTGTTGAAATATACCAGACCACATTCAAAGACACATGTAGTAGTTAGTTCTGAGAGAGTGTCTTGCTCTTTTTTTTGTTTGGTTTGATTTAATTTGATTTAGGTTTGAGACATAAATACTTGTTTTATCCATACTTGGGCATCCTTGTTGGCATCTGGAATTTATTTGTGGCTTAAGTTCCCTCCCGAAAACAAATTTCCCCTCAATGTGCTTAAAATCATCTGGGCAGGGTGGACGAATTAGACGAGTTATATTTATTTGTACCCATAATGAGTTATAAATTATGTACAGCTGTGTGAAATGAGTCTTATTTTCCCTATGAAATCAAATTGGAGTCAAGTGTACCATAAAACAAAAATGAATTTATTTTTATCTCGTGATGTCAAGAGCTTGGGAAGGTGGAATATGATGTTACTGGTCTGGAGATGTAATCGGTGGCCTTTGTCTTAGGCGAGAGTCTGTCAACAATGACAATTTGATGCTGCTAGCCTCCCTGACTCTGCAGGGAAAACATGCCAACCAGCTGCCAAACAGCAGAGCTAATGTTACAATACAGTTTTATACAATTTTTGTGAGGTCCACTGAGTGACATTTATTATCCAGCCCAAGTTTGATTGCCAAAAGAATCAGCAAAATGTGTGTGCATGTCGTGTTGCAGGCAATGCTTCACTTTTATTCTCCGATTTTGTTTCATCTCATTTCCTCCATTAGACACCTCAGCATAATGAGGTGTCTAATGTATGCGGAGCATAATGAATGCAAACAAGGGGCGAAGCTAGCCTGTTTCTGTGAAAGTTAACAAAAAGATATTTTTACTACTTAGCATGTTATATCCTGTTAGCTTGGAGTCCAGGTGTTACAGTGAAGTAGCTCCAGGAAGTCACTGCGCCCCGCCAAGAAACAATTATGGCACACCACATCCTGTAAATCATAACTGGCCGTCTTAATATTTTATGTTTATGTGTTAAATTACACATTAAAGTGTTAGTTAGTCAAATTTAAGTGCTGGTTAAAGGATTTTTTTAATCTCTAGACACAGCCAAGCTAACTGTGAGCCAGTTCTTATGCTAAGCTCAGCAAATCACCAGTTTGCTGCAGCCTCATGAATGGTGTACAAACATAAGAGCGGTCTCAGTCCTCCCACCTAAATCTTGGTAACAGAGCAATTAAGCCTATTTCCCAAATGTTGAACTATTATTTTAATAACAGTAAAATAATACATGAAAATGAATTGAAGTGCTTTGTTTGTTTTTTGTTCCAGGATGCTGGATCATAACCCACTCAGCATCTTGTCCCAGGATGCTTTCATTGGGCTTCAGTCTCTCATGTACCTGTGAGTTTTACCATTTTTCTTTATTCATTTCTGACCTGAAAATAATTCCAGCATTCCCAGTTCTCTGAGATGAGACATGTATGAGATTCTGTTGTGCAAATATCTGCATTAAAAAATCCATAGCCTATAATTATAATTATAATACACATAGTGTTTGAGAACACCATGCTTGTTTCCACCCTTCACATTGCTGTACCTTTTAATCGCTCACCGTCATCGTCACTTCCTGCCTCCTCTTCCAGTTTCTGCCTCGCTGACCTGGCTTGGATCAACCCTCGCTATTGTCTTTGTACAACATTGTTCTCACACAATCATGTGGTTCACACCTGTCCACCTACAGTTCATCTCTCCACTTGACTCAATGTCTTTGTGTTTTCTTTCAATAGGTATCCATTTCAATGAATGTCTTGTTAATGTTTACGCTTTCAAGATAAAAGCCCTTTAAATGTGCTCTCACTCTGCCAGACTCTTTAAAGAGCGTTGGACCTCCCAGGAGTGTTAGACAGAAGTGACCATATGTCTCTCTTTTGGTTTCTCTGTTCATTTGTGGGAGTAGAGGAGAGTCACTTGTTCTTCGCTTCGTCTCTCCTCACATCTGTCTGAAGTGTTGCCACCTGAAATATCAGAGTCTGTTTTTATTTGATGTACTAGCTATAGTATAACTGTCTAGGGAGATTTGACATCATAACAGTACTTGCAGAGACTTGAAAATTACCTGGGATACTGTACGTAGCCCAATATAGTGAATTTATCCATCATTGTTTGGTAATGCAGTTGTGATTCAACGATATTTTAAAAACTTTGAAGAACCACATCATCAACAAAAGGCAAATAGATTACATTGTAACTTTGAAGCCACAGATGTTGAAAAAAATGTTGAAAACAAGAACAGTTTTCAGAAAAGTCACATGCTGAAAAAAGTCTATAGTGACTTTCTAGTCTTCACACCACGCCACACATCTCATTCATTCATTCGCATACACATTCATACACTGACGACATTGACTGCCATGCAAGATGCCAAGTGCTCATCAGTCTAAGGCGCTATTCATTCATGCACATTCACACACCGATGGATCAGCCTCTGGGAACAATTTGGTTTAGTATCTTGCCCAAGGACACTTCGACATGCAGACCGGAGGACAGGTGACTGTCTCAGTGGATAGGACCAGAGTATCAGTACCTCCTGAGCCACAGCTGCCCAAACTAGAAGGAATAAAATCTGAAAATAACATTTATTATTTATGATTTTTAATGAAATTAGATGAATTATGTGCAACTGTTTTAAGATCCTTGCTGCAGACGTGGGGTTCCTGTGCCCTGTCTTTACTCAACAATGGTTGAATGTTGTGATAGATGCTCATGAAGATGTTCATGCAGTGAAATTAGTCATTTGTACATGATTGACATTCAGTTTCCTGTTTTCTGACACTGAGTTTCTGGTTATTTATTATTATTTATTATTTTCATTCTTCTATATTCTCCAGGTATATAAGCTATAAATTTCTTGCGTCATCTCAGCTCTGTAATGATGGTTACTGTTAGTGTTGACTATTTAAATGGTGTCAATCATTTTAATCATTGTTCTACAATAACATGTTTCCTTCTCTCATCAGATCCATGGTCGACACCTCGCTGCAGCAGCTTCCTCACCACAGCCTCTGCCAGCACATGCCCGCCTTGGACTGGCTGTGAGTCTAACAGTGTACTGATGTCTACTCTCTAAAGACGTACCTGACAGGCTCTGTGTGTGTGTGTGTGTGTGTGTGTGTGGGTGGGTGTGCATGTGTGTGCACGCATGTGTGTGTGTGTGTAAATTAAAAAAAACTAATTAGGCTTAAATAAAGGTGACAGGGGGCTGCATAGCTTGGCAATATGAGGATCAGATGAGTGGAGCTGAAGGGTCCTTAGCTGTCCTCAGAGCGGTCGGTCAGCTTGACCAGGTATTTCTGGAAGTGCAAGCAGCAAGTGCACACTGGAGAGCACCCGCCTGATGAGTCTAACAACCTCATGCTATCTGTACGTAGCTCTTATGACTGCTGGTCAGCAGTCGCACACACTCCACTGATTTAACTTCCAGAGAAAAAACTGTCTGTCCTTCAGCTGTTTCTCTGCTGGTTTTTCTTCCCCTCAAACACAAAACTAGATGTCACACAGGACTATACATGCCCCACAAGGTTGTGTCCTGAGCCCCTTCCTGTTTACCCTCTACACCAATGACTGCACCAGCCCCTCACCTGTCACTACACACATCAAATACTCTGACGACAGTGCCATACTTGCACTCCTCAAAGACAGTAACTGTTTTAAGACTTCATCTCCCACTTCACACAATGGTGCACGGACAAAAATCTAGGACTGATTGTTAAGAAAACAAAAGAACTGATCATCAAAACTTTCAACTTTTAAAAAAAAGTATACTCCAACTCATTCTCCTGTACTGTGTAACCTGCTTCTTCCACATGCCAACTGCCTCCAATGAGAACAACCACTGGTCTCCCTACCACCTCAACAGTAAAGCCGTTACACACAGAGCACGCAGTATAGCGCATGACCCCAGCCAACCCCTCCACTCATCCTTACTGCTCCCATCTGGTCCCTGGCCTGTAAACGAGCATGCTATGGCAGGAGATTTGTCCCGTCTGCCACAGCATCCCTCAACAAAACATCCCGGTAACCGCCATGTGCAGAGAGTTGTGGATATGGGATACGGATAGATAAATGTGCTGTATTGAACGTTAATTTTTATGTTTATGTATGTATGTATGTCAGGCTTTGTACAGACTGTGGCAACAAATTTCCTTGTAAAGACAATAATGTCTATCTACATACAGCCTATTTACACATGAACACCACATGTGTCATGTCTTGTTAAATGTGCATGTTGTGTCCTTTTTTCTGCTCTCAGGGATCTTGAGGGAAACCAGATTCAAACTCTCAACTACTCGATCTTGAAGAGCTGCAGCAAGCTTGAAGTTCTGTGAGTGTCGCACTTTAAAATTTAATAAGGTCCTTTTGCTGCGTGTCCCATACTCTCTACAGCTGTCACTGTAAAAACTTAAAAGCCAAAATGCCTTGAAAGACAATTGCTTTTAGAAGTTTACAAGAGTCATTAGGGATGTTTTCAGTCCATTTAGGGAGCTCTTATAGTTTCCAAAAAGCTCGACTACAAATGAGGTGCATCTGCTTTAGCTACATCAGATCCACCCAACATCACTGCCGCTCAATAATTTACTCAGCAGTTGCGTTTCTGACATCATTTATGCATCCTTTTGTCCTTAAAAACAAACCTTTCTACCACATTCCTAATCTGAGCATCAAGAGTGTCCTAATGCACCTTTTAGACATCACCAGACATCACATGGGTCAAAAAAGTTTGCCTTGCAACAACAGAGGTGTTTACATTTAATTGAGTATTAACATGAGATTGAAGGCAAAGAAGGCAAAAATTCCCTTTTCTCCACAAAGAGCAGCTTAAACTGTGATGAGGTTCAGGAGGGTTAAACGTCTGAGATGTAGACAGCAGCATAAGCACTTTCAAAGGCAGACAAAGAAAGTACTGGTAGCAGCCTTTTTCATTATTGCTGCAGACTGGAGATATTTTTCCCCAGAGTAAGGGGAATTACAGGGAATATATTTGTCACATTTTGAAGTTCCTCACATAACAAAGGGACTTGATTTTAGACACTAAGTCTCAACATGATTGTACAACCTTATGAATATCAAAAGGAAAAGAAAACTACACCTAAATTACAGTCATCAGACTCAGAAAATGAAGGTGGAAGCTACAGTTTTCATGTCACCCAGGGCTGTTTTTTTCTTTTTAGGAGCCTGTCAGCACAAGCTGCAGTTGTTTTCTCTTCAGGGTCATCAAAAGTCAATTATTAGTAGTTATAATAGTCCCAGAAATATCTCATTTAAACACCTTCCTGAGTCTTTTGTTTTTTGCAGTGGTAATAGACAAGTTGACAGGACAAGATCGGGCAGGAGGCTCTGTGGTCTATGATATCCGCTGAGAGTGGTGAGTGAGTTGAGGAGAGAAAGGAATGAAAATTAGTAGGAACAAAACAGAATGCATACTTTTTCTTCTTAGCTTATTACATCCACATCCTCTTCTTTTCAACTCTGCCATCCACATCCTCTTCTTTTCAACTCTGCCATTATGTCCATAGAGTCTGCTGTGCCAGGTTACATTGCCCACTTGTCCAACTCCAGTTCTGGCATGACACCAGCTCCACTCCCCATCAGCATTACCCCACGTCCCACTCCTGAAATCCTACTCTTCCCAGTGGTCCAAACTCCTGTGGTCCAAAAACTGACACTCCCCCGCTCAACAAACTGAGCTACCATTAGCTAACAGCAGCTACAGTTGGCAGCAGGTTACTTTACTGTCGATCAGGAAACTCTGTAAATCACAGAGAGTTGAGGCAGAGCAGCTGGAGGACATCAGGAGGTGTCCTCAAGTGTTACATACTTCTCACGGGTGATCGTACCTGGAGCCCAAAGTTACTTAATGTGGGAATGGACACACGAGACACCATTCACCTAATTACAAGTCAGTGTAGCATCAATATAATTTAAAATCTGTTCTATGAGTCAGATCTAGAGTCTATGGTAGAAAAGTTACACAGTGTGGCTTTAATTTCTGCTGCTTGACTTCAGGGTGTAATGTTCATTGTGAAATGAAAAAGAAGAGCAGATTTTACAATCAATACTGAGCCATACTCAGTCCACTCATGACAATTGGGTAGCTATATCCTGCCATTGCCAAGAATTCCGCTTGCAGAACATTGCTGAGTAATGCACATCAAAGGGGGTATAGAAGTTGGCATATCCAATGCTGACTGAAAAATAATAATACTGCTTGTTACGTCCCCCGAATGGCTAGGGGAAGAGGGGAGTAACATACATACATTTATATACATACATACAACATTTATTGGATACAAAATTTGTGATCATAATGTAATACACAGTTGAAAACTGATCACTTCACTCATTTTAATCACCTGCCTGCTGCAGAATCAGTGTGAAATGTGTGCGCTGCGTCAATTTAGCTTCATCTAGCTGCGTTCAGGTGTCATGTTGAATCTTGTTAGTGTTGTCAGCTTGACCCTGGAACAAGCAAGTAAAAGTTTTGTCGAACATCTACACTATTAAGATGTGTTTAAGAATAGCATTGACCTGCCCTCTGCTCCAGGTTTACTATGCAGTTCTGAGCAACAGTGTGAATGTGTATGGTCAGTAACAGATAACCCAAAAAAATGATACAACGCGGCAGAGCTGAGTCAGCACTGAGTCAGTGTTAATAGAAGCAGCATTGTGAGAATTGGTAGTCATATGTGCAGATGCAACAGATGAGATTACATCGAGCCTAAGCAGGGGTCAACCACAAGGCAAGTACCACTTTGCACACAGTGTCTGACAGCAGCTCTGTTCTGTTCAGATTACTGATGGACAACCGGATCAGAAGAGTTCCTGAAAACACCTTCCAGTCTCTGTGGAAACTGGCTGAACTGTGAGTGTGTGTGCCACTTTGTTTGAATTTTCATCATTCAGCTCAGCTGTCATTAAATAATAAGACATGGTAAGTGTAATCAATCACTGCTTTCAGTGGAGACTGAAACGTCTACATGAGCTGCTGATGATGGAGTGTCTGATTACTCATTGAGAATTTATTTTTCACAGACTCAAATTCTGACTAACGCATCATCAGCTCTATGCATTTATTATTAAAAAGACCAAATCATAAACACCTGGCAGAATAAAACATAGTTTGACCATTTATGTAAATTTGAATGATTGAATGCTGTTTATTGTCACATAGTGATAGACTTTGAGAATGGTTTCATTCTAACCTTCAATTATAATATGATGACATTATGTACGGAATAGTGGATTATTTGATGTGATATTATATTTATGATATGTATTAATTCACCAACAGCCTGAGGCTGATGGTAATTATGTTGATGAGTTGTTGATGTTTTGATAAATCCCTGCAAAGCGAATTAGAAATTCAAAGAATGCATATTAAATGCTTATTGGGTTTCCACTGGTCAGCATTTATTTATTTAATTGTTTGCTGGTGATTTTAAAAAAAGAAACTTTAGTTAATTTGATGTAAACATGAATTATCGGTGCTTTGGTTTAATGAGTTAGGCTGCTATGTGTATGAATGAATGGTAAATGGATTGTAATTATATAACGCCTTTCTAGTTTTCCGACCACACACTTTTTTACACTTTATATCCCATTCATTCATTCACTGATGGCACTGGCTGCCATGCAAGGTGCCAACTGCTCATCAGTTTTTAGGAGCTGATTCACACTCATCAATCCGGGGTTCGGTATCTTGCCCAAGGACACTTTAACATGCAGACCCGCTCCTGAACCATAGCCGGCCATGATGAATAATTAATCCATGAATTTAAGTGAATCTGCATGTTTACTTTTTTTCTTTCTTATTTTCTCTCTCTCAATGTGTTTAGGAATCTGTCCACCAACAGGATAAAGGAGCTGCCGAAAAACACCTTTAAGAACCTCTCCAAGTCCCTCCTTAAACTGTGAGCAGCTGATAAGTGAAAACACGTTATATAGTTGGATTCAGAGAACATGGTGTCAGAGATGTTATCGTAGTGCTGTAAAAACAGAAAATAATGGTTCTCTATCGACTCCAAACTGTCTCTCCACTCTGTTGCATATTTCTTATATGGATGACCATCCTGTATGTCAGAGTATGTGAATGTTTTTTAAGACACACCAGCTTGCCCGGTGACACCCTGTGGTTTACCTATAAAACCAGCGTGGAATTACTGTTGACAATCTGTGTTGCATGAATCCACTTAGTTTGGGCATCTGTCCAATCGAGCCGACATCTCTGTCCCCTTTTATCTCTCAAATCAAATCAAATCAAATCAAATTTTATTTGTATAGCCCAAATTCACAAAACACATTTTGCCTCAGAGGGCTTTACAATCTGTACAGGGAGTGACACCCTCTGTCCTTAGACCCTCGGTTCGAGTGAGGAAAAACTTGCCCACAAAAACCCTTTTAACAGGGAAAAAAGGTGGAAGAAACCTCAGGAAGAGCCACAGAGGAGGGATCCCTCTCCCAGGACGGACAGACGTGCAGTAGATGTCACATGTACAGAACAAATCAACAGAGACATATTGTAAGATTACAATGAATGATAAAATGATTACAGTATACAGAGTACACAGAGATATGGTAACAATAATGACAGTAATAATATAAGTAGTGGACGTCGTGCAGGACCACAGCAGCGGCCACGATCCATGAGATCGCTGGACGAGAGAGCACAGAAACTCCGGGGAAGAAGTTTAGTTGGTAACATGCATTAACATGAATTAATGAGACATGTATGTTTACAGATGGTGATGGGGGGGGGGTCTAGTCCCTACTTTTGGAAACTATAGGAACCACAAGGAACCCAGCATTCTGAGAGCGCAGTGTTTTAGAGGGGTAGTAAGGTACTATGAGCTCTTTTAGATATGATGGTGCCTGACCATGAAGAGCTTTGTATGTAAGGAGAAGAATTTTAAATTCTATTCTAGATTTAACAGGTAGCCAATGCAAAGAAGCCAAAATGGGAGAGATGTCATCTCTGATCTTGGTTCCTGTCAGAACATGTGCAGCAGCATTCTGAATTAGCTGCAAAGTCCTAAGAGACTTACTGGAGCAGCCTGATAACAAAGAGTTACAATAGTCCAGCCTAGAAGTAACAAATGCATGGACTAGTTTTTATGTTACGTAAGTGGAAGAAAGCAGTCCTCGAAATTTGTTTTATGTGGACGTTAAAGGACAAATCCTGATCAAAAACAACTCCAAGATTCTCTCACGGCTACGATGGTTGTGATCTCTGGTGTGTTGCTCACGGTTTTGTGGTTTTTGTGAGCTGGCGCAGTGGAGCTGTCTTTTTCAGCCCAGTCGAGCTGGGATCTCTCTGCCCCTGGTGCAAAGTCAACACCAAACAACATGAAGTCGGTTGAACTGGAACAAAAGGAAATGAAAATCCACTGGCACACCCATGGCCCCAGGATCTCCTCTAGGCCCCACATACTGTGGTTTTTAGTGTGATGCCAACTGTCTTGAATGAAACACTGTGGGAACTCACACAGCAGACAGACCTGCTGTCTCAGGTGAGTGGGCCCCTTTTCCACCCCTTCCCAGTTGAGCTCAGATCGGTGACCTGGCAACTAAGAGGTACAGATTCCTGACTTTAGGTTTGCCAGTGCATGTAGTGAGGACTGGGCACTGTCCACTCGGCCTCCCTTTTCCACTTGCTGAGGGACTCACCAGGTGGATCCCAATTCAGCCACATCCCAGGACATCCTTGCAGTCCCAGCTTGAGACAGGGAACTCTGCCATTACCCTCCAAGGTATGGTGGTGACCATTGGCAAACATTGAGTAAGGATGGCTATTCCTTGAATTTGAATGGTTCCTTAGAGGGGCACAGAGGCGCACGGTTCCTTGGACTTGGATACAGTCCTTGATTTTCGGAGGCGTCCTCCCTTTGATCCTCTTGGGGTTGCTGATTTGAAATGGATTTCCGATTGCATTTCTGTTAAGACACAGCTGTTGTTTCTATGAAAGAAGAGGACAGGATCAGTTACACTGCCAGAGTACTGACTTATGAATAGTGTTATTTTAAAGTTAATGAGCTCCAAACGGTCTGTTTCATCAATCATCAGACTGCTGGTTGATTGATTTGTGGTTGCTGGTTGGAGGATGTTCCTTTAACAACTGTGCTGCTGTCTATTTCCTACTCCAAGATTTCACAGGAGTAAAGTATAATATCAATCTGTCAAGCTCCTCAGAGTACAATGGAAATATTTATTTTACCTTCAATGACTTCAATTGAACACATCCTTCATTTCCTTCATTCTCAGACAGGCATGTTCTAAACAAATGTGGTGTGGGATCTTTCCAACACATGACTGGCAAAATACCCACACAGAGAGGACATGCAGTACAACAGTGCAACTCAGAACAGAATCTAATCTTGCAGCAGATGGTCAAGGTTTTGCAAAGAAACACTGTTATTTTACAGAGTTTCCCCAAATGATTAACAATTGTAATAATTTGTAGTTATTTTCTGTAAATCAGGTAACAGAGTTTGATTGTACACATTTGTGTAAAACTAATATGAGTTACCTTAAAGCGAAGACAATTAAGAAAATTGTTGTATGGACATAAACTTATATAATGAGCCACAGATTTAATTACAGATAATTATTGTCATTTTACATAAATTTGCATGTAATTTAAGAAATCAGAAAAAAATACTGTGAAAATAATATAGTGTTTGTGCAAACATGAGAAATAACTTAAATTTGTCATTATTGTCATGATACTTAAAATTACAGTTTGGTTGTTAATTTACAGATAATGTCTGTAATTTTACAGAGTTCTGTATAGAATTTTTAAGAAACAGAAAGCTACTGTAAAAATGTGATATTTCCATTACATTTATGACTTCTTTTTTCAGTGTACAAATTTCCATCTAACAGCAAGCTCATCATAAAATGACCAGTACTTTGCATTGAATCAGTTTCTCTTTATTTTGAGAATAACTCAACATCAGTGTGGTCTGTAAACATGATGGCTGTGCCAGCAGCACTTTGAAGACGTTAAAGGTTTGATTGTCTTTGAAGTTACATTCAAAAACAATAAGCCTCAAGTCCTTTTACGTATAAAGAAGATTGTGTCCGTCCTTATCCTTCATTTGTGGCCAAGTTGAAATACAAACCGGAGCTTAATGCTACTGCAGAGTCAAACCAAATCCTGTAACAGCCCTGTGGTTATCTTCTGCTCTGTGTGCATAGCATAATAATGTGGTTCAGACAAAAAAGAAGTCAAGGAAGAAACAGGAAATCTTTCCAAACTATTAGATTTGGGTGTGCATTGCATAGATATAAATAACGGTATTAGTCCAGAAATACGTTTGACAGGAGTGGAGTGCTAATGTGGCCCTTTAGTGTGGAAACTCACATGGAAGCCACATTTTCACTGTATTTCATCAACTGTCAAAACCACATCCACAAACTGTTTGTTCTGTTACTCTTTGTGTCAGGGAGATTTGGTAAATAGGCATATTAGAGTCATATTAAGCAGAAACTTACAGGAATGGTATGCAAAAATAAAATATTAGTACTGTTTATTGTTGGTCAGTGTAGGTATAGGTATACATGTATGTAGAGTTTGAACATAGTGTCATAAAACATGACAATGACATCTGAGTTTTACTTTTGTCATCTGTTTCTTGTTACAGAAATATTTCCCACAATCCCCTTCTCCACATTCACCCCAGCCACTTCAACCACCTGACACATCTTCAGTCTCTGTGAGTACACACGCAAATACACACGCGCGCGCACGCGCAAAGAAACTGCGCGGTGATGAAATATCCTGTTTTCCATAGGGCTCTGGAGGGGATAGAGATCCCAGATATTCAGACGAAGATGTTCCTGTCTATGAAGAACCTCTCCCACATGTATGTACAATCCCACAGAAGTATCACAATTCTCACACGTGTCTGATCAATCACATTGCTTGTCTGTCTCTCATTGTCTCCCTTGTTTCTGCCTTCTGCCAAAACCTATTTTCACTTCCTACTTTCCTTCACCAGCTACTTTAAGAAGTTCCAGTACTGTTCCTATGCACCTCATGTGAGGTCCTGTAAGCCCAACACAGACGGCATCTCTTCCTTTGAGGACCTGCTGGCCAACATGGTGCTGCGAGTGTCTGTCTGGGTCATGGCCTTCATCACCTGCTTTGGCAACATCTTTGTTATCGGCATGAGGTCACTGATACGTGCTGAGAACAACCTGCATGCTGCCTGCATCAAAGTCCTCTGCTGTGAGTAACCACACACTATCCTCTCCCTAAATGAGAGCATGCTATGTGAAGGTGGAGAAACACTTGAATAAATGTAGCATCTGATGGGATAGGGGTGAATCTCACCCTAACAAACAGTGCTAAAGACGAAACCTTGAATAAAAAGTGGACTTCAAAATCACAGAAATGAAACTGTTCACATCTCTAATTTCTTTTTTTCAGTGAATGATGAAGGCAAATACTTTGATATTTAAACAGAAGTCTGTTCTCGAGTCATGAATAGGGATGTCCTAGGTTTGTAGAGCAATAAAAGTACTGTTGTCCAAAATTGCGCACGTTTGCCTCAAAACTAACAACATAATGAAATCAGTTGTGAAATGAGGCACCAGGTGGAGAATTGGAAAATTTACCAGTTGGAGCTTTGCAAGTACTTGGTGTGTACTGTGATGCTGCAATAATCGAGTCTGGAAAAAAAGGAATGGGCCCAATGCTTGAGGACATCTAGGCCTGGTTTTGTAGCATTGGACACACTGCTGCGCATTTGAAATAATTGGTCACACAGGCGGAAGAGCGAGCAGCTCATGGTGTGCAGTAAATAGAGGCTGATGGATCTTCATGTGTGACTGTGTGTAAAACATCACGCATGACTCTTTGAATTCTGATGAGAAATCTCACATTATGAGATGGTCAAGGTCATCTCACCTCATGGAGATGATAAAGGAAAAAATCAATCGCACAAAACAGCTTTAATAGCTTATAGCTTTAGCAGTGATTATCACGGTCAATATTGCTCAGCAGTCCTTAGCAGCAGTGTTATGATTGATAGCCTCTTGAGATGAACTTGAGAGGTGGCTCCCTCTGATGCGCTGTCCAGAAATATCTTTTGTCACAGTGAAACATCTTGGTTTTATCGAGGTTAGCAAAATAAATCAGAGCTTGGGGGCATGTAGAGTTTTGTGACTTTAATGATCATACCCTTTTTTTGAGCTTAGTGTCCTTCAAGATCAAGGAGATGGTGTCATTGCTGTGGCTGCCACCAGCTGTGGCTGTAGCTATTCTTACAATGATTAATAATAAGACACTGTCTGCCAAACTGGCTGTACATATTGTTGTTAGCTGTGTCATACATTATTTTAAAAACAGAGGTAGTTGGAGTTGAGGCAAGGAGTGTAACATCTAACAAAACAAATCTAACTTAGTACTTAATGTGTGAGCACAGTCCACCACAAGGACCCTGTGAGGGAAATTGTCATTTCATTTTTAATAATAAGTAAGATAAGTCATAAAAGGATTTATAAACTCAACTTCAGAAAGGACTGGAGATGTTATCAAGATTCATTTCAGAGTAATAAAAAGTTACATTCCAACAAACAGTCACACGCAGCAGAGAGGGTTTGATGTATAAATCAAAGGCTTCAAAAGACAGAACATCTTAACAGGGGTGGAGGCGCCTTCAAGAAGCCTTTTTATTAAAAACATACCCACTGCCTTTTAATGAACAGGTTGACTTCTCTTCCTCACTGTACACCTTTTGTTTCATCTCTACTTTAGATTATAATCAGTCAGTTATTTCTTCAGTTCTCTTGTGTCAGGTTTACTTATGTAACCCCTCGAACTCTGTCTCTGTCTTTTTGTTCACTCTGCTCTCTCACTTGTATTCAGGAACTATTTGAAACTATAGCTTGAACTCTTGAAGAAAAAAGGAGTTGTTATTAGTCTTCTAATTTTCATCCATGTCATGCAGGAAAACTAAAAATATGCGGAAGCTTTAAAAATTTAGTTTTGGTTTCCTTGAATCTTAAATCAACCCCAGTGACTCACCTTTTTTTCCTGCCTACACACACACACACAACAACCCTCAACAACATTAGTGATTATTTTCTGGGGAGTGTTTTGTCTGATGAAGCCAGGACTCAAATACACAACTCCAGACAGGAATTTAGTACAAAAAAATCTTTACTTGTCAAAATAGTTTGATACTATGTGTTGGCAAGTGACTGTAGGCAGTCAGAACAGACCAACAAATCCAACAGGGAAAATGTCTGGGTCAAAAAGCAGCAGTAATCCAGTAAACAAGAAAAACACATGACACTCTAGGCACGCTAAATGCTGAGGTACTTTGATGATCTGGCTCAGAGTGAGGGGAAAAAACACACAATCAAACTGGCAGGAAACACACACACACAGGGGCTGGAACTGAATCGGTCAGAGGAGAGTAACAAAAAAAAACAGTAAACATGAATGAACTTAAGAGCCATGAAGAGATGTGTCACGTAGTCAGGTAATGTTAAAATACTGCTCTGTGGTGTGTATTTTAATAATGCATACTAGGGCATTTGGGGTGTGGTTGCAGGATGTGCCAGCAGCTGACAGATGGAGCTCCTCTCTCTGTAAATGGACTCGTGTGTCACTGTCTCTCTTCGTTCAGGTGCAGACTGCCTCATGGGTGTGTACCTTTTTTTCGTGGGAGTTTACGACGTAAAATTCCGAGGGCAGTACAATAGGAACGCCCTGCACTGGATGGAGAGTATGGAGTGTCGGACCATTGGATTCCTGGCCATGCTCTCCTCAGAGGTATAAAATCAACATCCCATTCACGACCACACACACAGATATGCATACGGCAGAACCTGTGACTGCTGCTAGTGCCGCCCAGCAACCAGCTGCTGCATAGTTGTCTAGTCTGCTATCTGAAGACCCAATACCAGGTCTCTCTTTTTTCCCAGATTTAGAGGTTGTGCATCTCACTGCACGGTGCTCCCTGAAATCATTTTATAGAATGGCATAGTGGGACCGCTGAATAATATGACACTGATGAAAAAAATGGCACCCTGAGGTGTATTTGCCCACTATTAATGCTATGATGCAATGTTTTTACATTGCCGTTTTGGGTCCATATTTTGTTTGTATTGTGCTCGTCATGAGGAGGATGTGACTGACACATTGTCATTGCTGACTGACGGTTGGTGACACTAAGATGTAAATAATTTCAGCAATGTGTCAACACGGGCACTGAAGCATACTAACAAGCAAAAATGTATGTAAACAGTGCACAATTTAAAATATTGGAAAATATTTTCTGTGGAAAGAATCAGCATTTTGTCTTCATCTAACTGATAAAACAAATGTTCTGCCGAGCAGAGATTAATGAACCCTAGCAATTTTGCGTATTTCAGCCCACAACAATAATTCACTATTTAAGATGTTGGAAAATCTTTTAGAAAAGACAAGCAGGAAACAAACTTGAAGGTTGTCTACAGGGTAATGTTAATTTCGGCATAGTTTTGGCTAATGAAGGTCTCAAATGGCTTTAACAGAAGTACTTGAGTGCACCAACAAGGAGGAGTTTTCAATTAGTCCTCCTCAAGGCTACACACTGACAATAAATATAACAATAAAGCAGATTATCATTTATCATCAATTTCAAGCCAAGTGATGATTCCTCTCCCAGCCAAGCCCAATAGATCTATCTGGAAGCAAAGTGATAAATCTAAATGTTTCTGGCATGCGTAGTGTTACTGTAGCAGTAGTTTAAAACATGTTCATTTTAAGATTTATAATGAGTGCTTCCCCTCAGGTGTCTGTTCTCCTCCTGACCTACCTGACACTGGAGAAGTTCCTGGTCATTGTTTTCCCCTTCAGCAATCTGCGCCCAGGCAAACTTCAGACTTCGGTGAGCTGTACTATGAATAGTGGACAAGAATCTGTCTGCTGAATGTCTTTTTTACACAGAAAATTCATTGGATCTGTTTGTTTTTTGTGCAGTTTCATGTAGAAACAAGGCCAGACTTTACTGCTCACTTCAGTCGTTATAGTGCAAGTGTTCTGCTGGGCCTTAACTGTTGCTACCTTTAGAAACAGGCTAATTATATTGCAGAGCAGATCCTAATTACAATAAAGCCAGAAAAGTTAGTGTGTGGAGGTACAGAATTACAGCTTTAAGAGTGTTCACAATTGCAGCTTTATTTTTAAATAACTGCAAAAATGTATATATATATACATATATAAGAGACATAGAAATCGGCTGTCAGGTGACTCACACTTACATCTCTTCAATCATCAGAGAACTTCTTGATTCGCTTTAGTTCAGCTCAACTTTTTAAAAGGTGCAGTGTGTAGGATTAAGTGCCATCTAGTCATGAAGATGAATATTGCAACCAACTGAACACTGTTCAGCTCACCCCTGTATGGTTCCACTTGAATGCAGACCAAGCAGCAACTTCCATGTCTGAGAAATGAAGCCAATGCGGAAGTGCTAAAACTGAAGTTCCTCGAGTGGCCACTTGAGGCTGGCTGCAGAACATTTCAACCTCCATAAGCGCACGTATTAAAATGTCCAACTTCACTCATGTGCTGTCCATTCTTTATACTATAGCAGTGGTCTGGACTCAAGAGTTTTTTTCTATTGTCTGTCTGACTTGTCTTGGACCTGTTGGTATTTGCACTCAGACCTGGTCATCTGTCTCGATAAATATTCTAGTTGGTTTCGATTGAGTCCAGCATTACATGTATGTTCTTCATGAAGTAACTTTTCCCTTTAAAACAGAGACATCTCTGTTGTCTCACAGATACCTGTTATTTTCCATTGGCAGTCCAGGAGAAGTTAACAGCCATGATTTATTTTCAGAACTTATCTTTACTTCAGCTGTTCTCACACATCAGAGGGAATTAGGCGTCTGTGAGGTGATGTCTTTGTGAATAGGTCTGTGTTATGAAAGAAAACATACATAACAGTGCATTTTGTTTGAAAAGATGCTGAGTCTGAAAATGTAGAGATGAACTTCAGCTTTAGGTGACTTTTAAGTGAAAAGGCTAAACAGTATTACACAATGTGATCTCACAGTGTGGTTACACTGCATCACAAACTCAGTACAACACTCCTGTCAGGGTGGAGTTACATGCTGTTTTGTCTTCAGATAGTGCTTGGTACAGCACACTGGACCTTTAAAATGCTGTGTTGAAAAACTTAATAAGAGTATTAATACATGTATAAAGCATAGTGTTAGTACTGGACGAACAACTGCTTTATTTATGAAGCTATTTTGTTGTTTGCTGCTAACTAACTTCTCATTATCAATCTTCTGATATATTCATGCAAAGCATTTAGCTGTCAGTTTCCTCCAAAGTCAATAGGAGACAGTTGGACTGAACTAAATGTTTGGCCTTCTAGTTAATTAAATGACAAATGCAAGTGTGGAAAACAGATGAGTCTTCAATTAGCTTAATCACCTTCATTGTGGACTCCTAACAGCGTGTTTTGTCGTCCCTCTGCAAGGTGGTCCTGGCCTCTATCTGGTTACTGGGGTTCATTATTGCTGCTGTGCCCCTGATGAATGAGGACGTGTTTGGAAACTACTATGGACGTAATGGTGTCTGCTTTCCCCTGCACTCTGACAGGCAAGAAAAACCTACTGCCAAAGGATATTCCACAGGCATTTTTCTGGGTAAATTGAAGAACATCACCTCATTTTACAGCGAATATTAATTTTAGCAACGTACTGATGATGATTTTTTTTTTAGTTGTATAGTACCTCAAATCCGCTTCATCTAATCAGTAAAACTGCTGAAACATTCACACCTAAAGATTAAAAAAACACTGTAGAGTGATCAAATGTACTACACACTGAGATGAAATACTAACTTTGAGTTAAATAAACTAAATTAACTTAAGTTTCAGGAGCAGCTCATCACATTTTAAGTGCCATTGTTTTACATCAGGTAACAGATTGGGCTATTACACAGCAAACACAAATGAGCTATCAGCATTGCATAATTAGTCTGAGTTCTTATTACTCGATGTTCTCACTGAGGACCCATGGAAGTCTGTGATGAATACATTACAGGGATATTCTGTCTGAGAGGGCGCCAGCATTTACATCACCAGGCTGTAAAAATAAGAATCCTTCAAAATAATTCACAAGCTGCCACGGTTGTTCATCACACGCACTTCTTTCGTGCTCATATGAAATATGCACATGCATTAAAAAAAACTGAAATAAAAAAAAATGTGAGGAGTGTTGAGGAAGTGTACTGTATATAGTATATGCGCCTATGCAATTTTCAAAAGTAACTAAGTAGATTTACTCGGGTCTTAACTTCAGTTAAATTTTGAGGTACTTGTCCTTTACTTGAGTATTTCAATTTTATGCTACTTACTACTCATCCTCTATAATTCAGAAGGTAATTTAGGTAATATTGCACTTTTTAGTCAACATTTATTGGAACAAAATGAATAAAAATGTGTGTAACAGGACATTATTTTTCACTCACAACATCTCTGATTTATCTTGTGAAGACTGAACAAAATTAACCTTATATGAAGTAATAGTTCTTCTCGTATCACTTCTAATAATAATTACAGTCATAGGTGACATTTAACTTTTAACTTTGCTGATAATATTTCTTTGTGATTAACATTTTTTTGTTATTTTGTTATTTTTTAACAAAATAACATATAGCCCCTTTCAGGATCCTTTTAAAAATTTAAGTATTTGCCCCACTTTGCTTCATATACATCCAGTCTACCCAGATGTTTATATGACATTTTTTTGAATGCGGCAACTCGGGCCATCTCCACAACCCACTCATGCAGAGAGGGCACACCCTCCGTCTTCCATGCCCTTTTAAGTATTTGTCTGCCAATCATAATACTGGTTTGAACAAAGCTTTTAATATGTTTATCCTGTCCTGTCAGACCTGAATGATCACCCAAAACAAATAATCTAGGACTAAATAGAATTTGCATCTCTGTAATCTCACATAGATTATCATAAATATTGGTCCAGAATTGTTAAAGTACCTTCCTCAGACTTGCATCGCCAACAATTTGATGTGGGTAATAATTCCTAATCTAAATAATCTGGAAGGAGTCCAATAAAAACAATGTATAATTTTGAACTGAATAAGGCGTACTCTTGCATCCCTTGAAACTACTTTAACATTTTTACAAATTCTGTTCCAATCCTTATCACTGAATGTCAAGTTCAGATCCCTTTCCCATGTCTTCTGCAGAGCTGAAATGGGCCCATTACCAAGAGTCTGAATCAACATAGAATAATAGCTGATAATATTTCTATACTTTTACTAGGATTTTGAATGCAGGACTTTTACTAGTAATAAAGCATTTTTGCATTCATGTATTGGTACTTTTACTTCAAGCAACTTTGTGTAGAAATGGTAAATATGGACAGCTGTACACGTGTATTTGTTCTGATTACATTACTTATGATCCAAAAACTAGCGAGTTGACAACTTTGCTAACAGCCAAACGTCAACAACAGCAGACATAGCAGCCAGCTAATATTACTTACTAGTCCAACAGCAGTCAGCCCAGCTCGGCGTCTGTCTTTCAGCCTTTTATTTCACCAAGCTCTCACCAACCACTTAAAGTCAGTCCCAGATTTACTCTTGTCCGGTGACTTCTTGCTCGCTCACTCTCTCCTTTTCTCTTCTTAGCTTCCTCTGTCAATGTCCTCTTTGTACTTTTCTCCTCTGCCATTATGTCCATAGAGGCTGCTGAGCCCGGTCACATTGCCCACTCGCTCATGTCCGGTTCTGGCATCACACCAGCTCCTCTCTCTGTCAGCATTCCCCCATGCCCCGGGCCTGAAACCTCTTGTGGTACAAACACTAACACTGCAAACTATAGTCTGCAACCATTCACACTGTCAATCAGGAAACTGTAAATCACAGAGAGTTGAGGCGGAGCAGCCGGAGGACATAAGAGGGAAAACCAGAAAACATTTTCTCCAAAAAATATGATCCAGTTTCACCAAAATCAGTCAAATAGTTGGTGGTGTGTGACTTAGTGCCGTAAAGCTTTACATACTTCTAGTGGGAGATCGTACCTTGAGCACAAAGTTCAAGAACAGATGTACGGGCACAGAGTGGGAATGACAGAGACACCATTCACCTGATTACAAGTCAGTGTAGCATCAAAATGATTTCCAATCTCTTATTTTATGGTAGAAAAGTTATACAATGTTGCTTGAAGTAAAGGATCTGAATACTTCTTCCACCGCTACATTTGTGTGTGTAAATAGCATGTGCATTTCTTTAGGTCTAAACCTGGTGGCATTCCTGGTGATCGTCGTCTCTTACTCCAGCATGTTCTACTCCATCTATAAAACTGGCATTAATGCAACAGACTTAAGGAGCAGACTACACAGAGACGTGGCCGTGGCCAACAGGTTTTTCTTCATTGTGTTCTCTGATGCCCTCTGCTGGATTCCCATATTTTTGGTGAAAATCCTCTCAATATTGGAGGTGGAGATACCTGGTAAGAAATGAACCCACCTTCTGTTTAAGGTCAATTTAACATCTTATAAATAACTCAATAAGTCACACATCAGTGATCTACTGTTTGAGGCCTTTACTTATGGAACAGCATAATAAAAAGCAGCTGAATGTGCACAACCTTCTGAACTTCCTGTTCTCCTTTAGGCACCATCTCCAGCTGGGTAGTGATCTTCATCCTTCCCATTAACAGCGCCCTGAACCCCATCCTTTACACTTTGACCACCAGCTTCTTCAGAGAGCAGGTGGAACTCTTACTCTGCCGCTGGCAGAGAAGACATACCTTAAAAAAAGACCGCAAAAGCCTCACCTCGTCCTCGATCTTCATGGAGACTGCACGGGTTCCTTGCTACCAGCTACCAACCTACCTCCAGCGGATGTCGCTGAACAGCGCAGATCCTCGCTACGCCTGACGGAGGCAGGAACTTTCCTGGCACTGTAAACTACGGGTTGAGGGCCTTATTACTGGTTATATCTTTAGCAGTTTACACCTCCCCACCCCGGCCCACACACATATTCAAACAGAGAGCACTTTGGGGTGAGGCACAAGGAGCCTGGAATCAAACCTCTAACTAATTAGTGGATGACTCTCTGTACAACTGGAGCTACAGTCAACCCCATAATTGCATGCTTATCTGGCCACACATTTGATATTGTTCCAGGTGAGACTACAGCAGTAAAGTGAAACGAAGCAGGAGGAGATGTACAAAAGGATAAATACCAGCATATACTGTACGTCTCACTGCCACCCTGAGGACGATCACAATGTGGACAAGCAAGAAAAGTGCTTATTGTACAACCTCACTTTTTACCTTACTTTATCGGACCCCTTCTCATGTCAGATTATGGAGCTAGAGCAGGAGACGAGCAGCCAAATATCTCTCTTATCTCACAGACCCCGTTTTCTATGGAATGACTTAAGGATGAAGCTCACTGAGTCACACAATGAGTCTTGGACTGCATAAAAAGTAGCACTTGAACATGGAATTATAACTGTGGCTTAATACAAATGAAAATTCGAATTAATTTTAATTCTAGTACCAAAATCCATCTTACTTTTTCCATATTTGATTTACCAATTAAGTCAATTTTCATGTCATTTTAATATCTTACGACACAATTTAAATTAAAATGAACACAAGCAAAGGTACACATTTATCGTGCTTTGTTCTTCACCTCTCTGTATTTCTACTCCCCGTCTCTGCTTTTGCTGTCTTCTTTTCTCTTCCTGTTAATTTTTCTTTGCTCTCTAAGTTGCTGGTTTACTGTCCTGATTAGTTTTCCTCCTGTAATAACCATTTTTTAGAGCCTCCACTGCACAGAAATGTGGAAATAAAGCTGAAAGAGAAGCAGCACACTTGCATGCTAGTGATCATGCAAATGATATAAATGCCACAGACGTCATTTAATTCAAGATCTGACAATCTGACATTAAGTGCATTTTTGCATTTGAATTATGTAAAAATGTAAAAATGTAAATTTTAATGGCACTTAAAGAGAAAGCATCTCAATGGGTGAAAAATGTGAGTGAAAAGAGACTTAACCCACCAACAGTCACTGAATGTTGGACATCAGCTATGTGTAGCAGCTGTTTCCTGTTCCTCACTAACTATAAGCTGATGCCTATTTTTGCCATGTTTTTTTATGTTGTTCTGATATCAGACTGTAATCTGAATGTTTTTTGTTACTTGTTTGTTTGTTACATTACATTTTGTACTGTATACTCCAGCTGCATGTATGGTATGTGCTCACAAATTATGAATCTGAACAAATATGCTGCGGCATCTTGAATTACACTTTTGTTCAGACCCCCTTATTGCGCAGTGTTTGGTTAAAGAACGCTGGTTAAAGAAGCTAATGAGGAATTTTGTTTCATTGATGTTTTGTATTTATACTTTTTTTATACTGATATATAATATGCCTTTGTTTTTGCTGCCTTTGGACAGTTGCTTTAATTCAATGACAATCATCAACAACCGGAACAGCTAAAGAACAAAGTGAGGAGTTAAACAGGCGAGGAGAAGAGATGGTTTAATGATTGTACAAATTTCTGCAAAGCTCCACGTGTTTATTTTTGTTGTACAGTATTTAGTGCAGGACGCCATTCTGTACATCATTGTGTTTGTTGGGGTCAGGTTGGTAAAATGTGTTTATTGGATTTCATACCGAGATGGCTCTCTGACTAAAATAATAAAATATGAGAACAAACCTTTTAACATTTTGCCCTTTTGTGTGAGCAATAAAATGCACATTACACTGCCTGTAACCTAAAGAGAACACAGCAAACAAATGCCGGTGTTCCTTTAAAAGGGCAAATCTGAGTGATAAAACACCAGCATGTGCAGCGCACACATGATGTGCTGAGTAAGCAATTTTGTTCTAAAATTACTACAGCTCCATAAATGCACCCAATAGATCGCTGAAGTGCTGCCCCACTTGTCTGTTAGTTTCACCTGTTATTCTAAAAAGCTGAATGTGAGAGTTCTATACGCATATTTTAAGCTAAATTTTTTTTTTGTGAAGCTGAACCCGAATGGGATGCATCTCAAATCTTTTTGTCTCCTATTATTTTTGCTCCGAGGATTGAGGAGTGAGGAGAGATTTCTGAGTAGCCGTGAGTGAGGATTCACGAGAGCAGCCTTCACAGAAGTCTTTTACCTGCCAACACGCCCCCTTACTGGATATCAGTTATAGATTGGATGCTGCAGCTGATCAGACTGATCTGAGAGTTTCATACCGGAGTGAAGACAGATAGCAGATCAACTGCAAATGTTTTTTCTTTTCATAATCTGTTATTTCCACCATTAACTCTTATTACTGATTACAATGAAAGTCAGATAGAGGAGAGTTTCATATCATTTAGCGTCATTTCTGTTCTGTCACATTTGGTGCTGATAATTACTGATTATTGATTATTATTATGATTCCTGAGTGTCATGTTTGATATGAGCTAGCCTACATAATTTAAATTTTCCCTGAAACATTTAGTCTAATACATCATTTTCAATCATATTCTTGGTTATTCAATAATTAATTCACAATCAGAATATCAATAAATATAGATGCAAATAATAAAGAAACAATAGAAACACATTCGGTAAGTAGAAGTGCCTCTGAGCAGACACACACAGTATAAATATATATAGAATGCAGGTTGTTATTCATGTGCTGCTACTCTGACACTGATAACTGTGTATTGTTATTAGTATTAGCACAGTGCAGGTGTCAAAACACAAACTCCATCAAAAGTCTCTACACCAGCTGTGAAATGAAACAGACGTCACCTCAAAAGTGTTTCCTCACGTCTTTTCATGTATCCTCAGTGGGAGCAGCTAATGACCCAAGGAAACATGTGAGTGAGGAAAATGTGAATGTTATTTAAGTCCTGGGAGGCACCCATGACCATGTCAATGACAATCGTCCAGATAAAACTCATCTTATTATCATTCAGCACTACATTTCCCATGAGCTATCTAAACCTCAGAGCTGTTAGTTGTTTAATGCTGCCATACAGAGGCAGAAGAAGTATTCATATATTTTTCTCAGGTAAAAGTAGCAATACCACAGAAAAATACTTACAAGTAAAAGTCAGGCATTAATAACCTTACTTAGGAGAAATTACACTATTTGCATCAAAATATACTTAAAGTACCAAAGGTATAAGTACTCATTGTGCAGAATGGTCCGTTCCAGAGTCATATGTAAGATATCACTGCATTATAATTAATTCATGTGTAAGCATCACTAATGCTGAAGCTGGTAGAGGTGGGGCTAATTTCAGCTTTTTTATATAGTACTGGGCATCTTAATCCATAATAATACCACATCATTTATAAGTTGATTTATATTTAGTATTAATAAGCTTCAGTTGCAAAGTAACTGGCAACTAATGTTGTCAAATGAATGCATATGACTAAAAAATATAAAATATACTGCAGTATAAAAGCATGAAAGAAGAACATTGCCACTGCCATAAGCAAATCATATAATTACATATTAGAGAGAAATGTATGAATGAAGTAATGTGTTGTAGGCCTAGATATGGAATATAATATACTCTGATGTTGTGGTTCCTGTTATGCGTCAGATGCTGCTATTTGACCCTGTCTTGACAAGGTCTCACTTAAATTTGACTTCCTAATTACATAATGGTTATATAGCCTACATTAAGAGGTTCTTCAATGAACAATAGTAACATAAATTTCACTAACTGGGTTGAGAAATTTAAATAATTTGAATGTATAGGTTAAATGAGTATCATATTAGTATATGCTGTACACACCAAGTAAGTATTTAAGATATGAATAATAACAATATGTGTAAATTCATCTTATTGGATAAAGTGATGGTTAGGATGTGTGCATTGTGAAACTTTTTAATGATATTAAAAACAAAACAAACAAAAAAAAAAACACGTGCATTCTCTGGAGAGGCTGACTATTTCATCTCGTCATTATTTAGTGCAGCTTCTTGTGTTAAAGCCGTCTGTTATCACGCTGGAACATTTTCTTTTACGGCTCTTTCATCACTTGATTTGACCGCACCTGCGGCGCTCAGCATCCTTCCGTGGCAGGTGTCCTGCCCTTGGTCCAAGGTGCGCCCCTAGCGACACGTTGATGGACATCGGCACCAACCAATAGAAAACGTCTCTTGCCTCAGTTTCCAGAATGTCGGCATCTGATTGGTTGCTAAGGGCGGGGCCCTGTCATCCCCGAGCATTGGTGCTGTCAGCCGGGGCGGCACGACTCCTGGAGGAGAGACAGGAGACGGATTGATGAAAACAAGCCACAAAACCACATAAACAAAGAGCCCGTGGCAGGAAATGATCCTATAATCGTCGAGGTCGACGCAGAAAAGGTACCGTTCAGTTAAATGTCGCAGTAGTGCCGAGTCTGGCGGGGTTTAATGCTTCTGTGTTGATACAAAGGCAACCGAGCAATGTCTTGATATAACATCGATATAACTAACACGGGCGCTTGTACTAGCTCGTTGGCTACCGAGTTAGCTCCAGGCATAGCTGGTTGTGGTGGTCGACAGCCAAGAGAAAATGTGACAAACATAAACATGCTTCCAAATTTCCGTGGTAGCAGTCGTACGGC
The DNA here is from genome assembly GCA_033000465.1 of Sciaenops ocellatus. NCBI lineage: Eukaryota > Metazoa > Chordata > Actinopteri > Sciaenidae > Sciaenops > Sciaenops ocellatus. The sequence continues at coordinate 3,405,083 of CP136870.1, forward strand.
GAACAATGCCGCGGTGCTTTGTGAGGCACATCAGCTAAGCAACAGTCTTTATGTTAACGGCGGGGGCTGGTTGTAAATACACACTCGTGATGGCGGGGAACGATAATATGTTAGCCACCAGCTAGGTAGCTTACATTAACGTAATAACAGTCAAGGCACAATTGCTAGTTGCTAAAGAATACAGTTTGAGGACATAAATAAATACATACATCATTTGGTAGTGTATCACAACACAACACATGAACGTCTCTCGGTGTGTCTCTGCCTGTCTGGCTCCATGTCTGAGCCTCCGGACCACTCACTGATGACTGATGTCATTGTGAACACACAGTTATGGGTGGTGGAGCCTTCAAATGGTGAAACTTCTGTTTGTTTTTGGCCCAGTGTTAGTGATCAGAGTAGCTTTGCACTTTTTTTTTTTTAATTATTATTTATTATTCTACAGCTGAGATGTTCAGGAGTCAGCTTGAACATTTAGTGGGATGAAGCCGGTGTTACAGCATGTATTATTTACACACACACACTCATCCAGTATACAGCCAGATAGCCGGCAGCACCACTACGGTGGGCACATTCATTTGTTGTCATCTGGCAAAATGGATTCATACATTCATATATGTATATTGTATATTTTTTGATTGTGATGTAATGATTCGCCTCACACTTTGGTGAGTTTGCTGTGTGGTTAATGAGCAGGGATCAGGATGATTGTACCTCTACAGCCTGTTCTCTGTTCATGCTCCCATTTCAGGCCCATTCCTCTTTATTCCTCACCCTCCCACCCCCTCCTTCCTCATGACTCAATCATACTCTCCTTCTCCATCTCCCCAGCTGTTTGGCACAGCCAGTCGGCAAACGGCGACCCAGTTAACTCCATTGTTCTGTGTCTGGTCTTAACGCTGCAAGTAACACACACAGAGACAGCGTTTCATGTGTGTCACAGTGCTGTGCTTCTCTGACCTTCCTCCCACTCCAACATATATGCCCCCAATCTCAGGGTTATCACTAGTATCACAAGGCTATCTTTCCTCATCATCAAGTTAAGCTTACACATAAGTATTATCATAAAGTTGTCACTGCTTGATTTAAGGTAGAAGGAAAAACTACAGCAAGAATTAAGTAGAGGCGCATTTTGCTAGAAGGCTTTAAAGAATGTGAGGAATTAGGATTTTCTACTGACTCAGAGGTAATCTTTTCTAATCATGTAAAAAACAGTGAGGCTTTTTCTAACTCCTGTTTGTATCCAAATGTGCACACAGTCTGTATACGAGCATGCTTTGTTTTGGTTCACTTAAGAGTATCATATCAAAATGTATCAGTAGCCTGACCGATGACCAATCAGATCACTGATAAACACTCATTGGTCCTACAGGATCCTGACAGAAGTCCTCCTGAGGTTACAATATTGTGACAATAAGGACCAATAGATACAGTATATTGATGTGTCTCAGAACAGTTCGTTCACCATCTGACAAAAAACAAGTATTCAGTCTTATATTAAAGACACACTGTAGCCGAGGCTATCCACACTTATTTTAAGCCTCAGCCAATGACAGTAAGAAGAATGGATAGTGTAGGCGTGATGTCACAGGTTTCCGAGGAGCCATTTTGAAGCTCAGAATAGGCGGCTCTGGCCGCTGCCATGTTGGCAGTGCTGCCTCCCTAATCTAAAAATTGGCAAAGACGTGGATTATCAGCAGACCTGAGGTGGGCTGAATGATGCCTGGTTGCTCAAACAAGCCATCTGTAGCAGCACCTACCTGTCAGTCAAAGCTGCCACACTGTTAATTCTGCATAACTTTAAGCCTTAATATCATTTGAACAGGTGAGTTGTATAAAAATTCACCCTCAGTACAGTTGTCATGAACGGGGAAATTAGCTATAGAGACCAAAACTGTTTTTTGTACCAGGCTGTAAACATGTTTATTTCTGCTGTGAACTTGGACATTTTAATGGAGGTTGAAATGTTCTGTAGCCTCAAGTGGGTACTCAAGGAATTACAGTTTTTGGCACTTTGGCATTGGCTTCATTTCCCAAACACAGAGGATGCCGCTTGGCCTTAGTCTCCTGTTTGAGTAACACAGTGTGTTTCCATGTGTCAAAACTTCAGCCTCCATGCCTTTTGTAGTTTATCCAGTGTGGCTTTAACAGGTCAGAGTTTTCTTCACCCACATTTCTTAATCCTTTAAGTGTAACTTGAAAATCCGTAGTGCTCAGCATTATGAGTTGTTTTACTGAAAGGGTCTTTTTAATGTCTGTGTGGCAGTGGTTGAGCTCCCTTAAGCTGTACTATGCTTTGGTTGAGTGATTGTTTAATCCCAGCAGTGCATATGACTGTGACATGTCTCCAGTTGTAGTGGATTGTTTCATACTTTACCATTATTGTTTGCCCCGAGTATGATGGTGCTATTAGTTTTAAAAAATATGTATTTGTATATAACATGCTAACATTGCAGTGACTTTCTATTCCACAGCCTCTTTTGGAAGTTAAACTCTGGTGGCACAGTGTGGTTGCAGTGTGGTTTTCTGTTCTTTATAGTGAGTCCTGTGCACCACTTCAGTGTTTGTGCAAGAAACAAATCATCCAACCGTCTAATCAGTGGTGACAGGACAATAATACCAACTAGAGTATGTTTATATTTTATATTTGTGTCTCTAGTAGTTAGTGGACAGTAGAGAGAGAGAGAGGGAGGGAGTGTGACATGTGACAACATATTTGGCTCAGAGCGGGGGCGCTGTGGTTAAATGGTTTCATGTGTTGTTATGTGGGTGTCACGGTCTTTCATGGTCTCTTGCATCAAGTGTACATTTTGACCCAGTGACACACTGCTCTTTTTGTGACATGACGTTTACAGGCCTCATCCGCGAGTGGGAAAGAAGCAGAAACTGTGTCTGACCTCCCGACTGATGAAGCTGGTGAACTGTCTGTCTTTCCTTGCTGTTTGTTTCCATAGATACCACCCAGCACCTCATCCTCACTGCATTACATAACTTGGTGTTTCTGCCAAGCACACCCGAGCTCACACATCTACAGATATCGGTACACACACACACACACGCGCACACACACACACACACATTCCTGACCATCACATCTGACTCCTCCCTCAGGTGCAGAGAGAGAGATTAGCTTATTTTAGATGCGAGCTCTCCTCCTGGATATTGTTTAAAGAGTAGAAGAGTGCTCTTTTCATCTAAACGATGGGATGATCTTCGTGTTGACATAATTATATAGAGTTTTGGTTTTGAAATTAATTTATGTGACGTGTGTGTTCTGTGTATTTGAGTTAGGACTTGAGATAAATGTTCCGGGGACGTTTCACTGCTGTTAGATTTGATAGAGCTCTGAGGCTGTTTGCTGATGTATCAGTCTGCACTGTATTAGAGAGCCCAGATACAGCGTTACATAACAACTCTGTATATGTATGGAAAGGCCTGTGGGCATACTGTACCCTGTTTGTATGTGTACGTCTATGGCTAATATTTATGCATGAACGAATGAATGTGATCGCACATATTTTAAGATAACTGACAGGTTTTTAATGTCTCTATCCAAACATGAACATGGCTTCATGTGAAGCTTGTATTTTACTTTCTCGGAGCTGCTTTTTCCCTCCCGAGTTCCAGTTAACGTACATATTGCAGCCTGGAGAGACTTTAAGCAGGCAGCTTAACTAAATGATGATTTTCCTAACAAAGGAACAGCAGAGTCTGAAAACAAACAACCAAAAATAACAAGAGAGAGTGTCTTCAAAGTCGACTGAATGAGATATGTGACTAACTGAACAAGCAGAATTATTATCTGTTATGGGCTCAAGGGGGCACCATTGCAGAGCCAGAGTGTAGGCCTGATGATGGCAGGCGATAAAACAAAGGTGAAGGTCATTTCACTGATATTATTGTTACTGCTCATGTGATCAGCAGTGTTAGTAATCATAGTTAAAACAGTTGTACTATCACTACTATTAGTAGTTAGTGTAGTATTGTAAACTTGATACATTTCTGGTATAAAAGAACTAGATAATTTCAGTTCATTTCAGTGCAGATTATGTTTTTATGCCACATTAAACTGTCGCCCTGTGGCCTCGTAACAGATCTCACGAATTCAAGTAAAGGAAAATCAAAGTGACAACACGCCATCTGATAATCAGGCCACCATTCCTGCTGCCACCGTACCCGCTAAGACTGATCAGACAGCTTCAGAGCCTCTGTGGGCTCCAAATCACATCAAGAGGGATGTTGCAAATAAATCAGTGCAAAGAGAAGTGAAAGTTTGACTTTCATTTTGAGAAGTCACCCTGAGTTCACCACTCAGTCAGCATAATGCCAGTACACATGCAGTCGTTACTGTGCCTGTTGATCCACTTTTACTTTCCTCAAACTGGTTTTAACAGACATGTAGGCACCAATGCGTGTTTCATGACCAATGACCAAAAAACAATGCTAGGTTAATGATGTATAATGTCTCAATTATCAATAATAATATATAAAAGGCTGCTCAGGCATTGCTACTTGGTATGTGTTTTAACCAACAAAGCCGCCAAGATGTCCCACTAAATACAGTTTTCATATTTTGTCTGGTGCTGGATCATATCATACTGAGAATAAATCTCAGGCTTCAACTGGGAACAAAACTGTGTGTGAAGCATTGTTTGTTCCAGAGAGATTGATTATTGCGGTGAGGCGCTCCTGTCATTTATTTCAGCCTTCATCACAGTGAACCTCTGAACTGCAGCCTCACTAAAGCGCCTAAGCCAAAAGTAAACTTGTTTATGTCCTCAGTTCTCCTGTTAGACCGGGTTGCTGAGCATCTGGGGCAATCTGGGCAACTGTTAACATGACAACATTTTTGACTGACAGGAGACATAATAAAAGCTTTTTTTTTCCATTGTAGGAGAGGCCTCAGGGGGTGCCATTTAAATAAGCAGAGGGTGATGATCACAGAAGAAGTAGTTGGAGGGGTGAGGTTGCTTATGAGTCAGTGTTAAAGGGAGATAAAAAAACAAGACACATGCCCGAAACAAGTACGTGCTATCTGCTGATAGTATCTTGTGTGGCATGCTTAAAGGCTCAATTCATGCGCTGTGCTTAAAGGCACGATTTGTGAACCAAATGTAAACCACCAGGTAGCTCCATCATCTGAATTTAAAACACAGGACACAGGCTTTTTAATACACACACTATAACAGCTACATGGATGAAGTCAGTGTGTGATGGAGTAGAAAACATCAGAAGAAGCAAAGGAGATTGTTAATGATGATAACGAGCGCCAGAAAGTGATCGTGGCACATTCCTCGTGGCTTCTTTTTGACCTGTGTGTGGGTGTGAGAGGAAATACTTTTATTTTTCAGACAGTATGTGAGGCTGGCTGGCACCATTTTGTCTCACAGACACACACACACCGAGCAGAACAGTGAGTGGTGTGATGAGAGGAGCTGGATGAAATGGGTTTGATAGAGGGGCTCTGAGGCGAAGGGGGAAATCATAGTTATTAGGGCGTACTTGCTGTTTACCCAGCGTTTCAGGCTAAAAACAGGCCACGACCCAGCGGTTTGTGTGTCTGTTTGGGTGTGTTTGCTTTTCCCAGTCAACCGAAGCATGTCTGTACAGTGGGTGGAAGGTGATGCTTAGCTCATAATTCATATTCAGGCTGATTTATGTGCAACATCTGCTTACTAACCTGGGAGAAAAATGGGGTTAAGATAATAAAAAAATGAATAATTATGATGATCAGTGATGTATAAGGCATGAAACATGACCTCCAGGGATTCCTTTTTGTGTATTTGAAGACTAAGATGCATTTATTAGACTTCCTGAGCTATCTTGTCAGCCATACACCTACTGTATCTCACATAAAGGTGATCAACTGTCTACTCACGTGAAAACAATCATTACTAATTTACTTTAGGGAGTTAAAAGATGTGCAAAGGGGAGAATAGATGGGATTATCCTGTGTGTATGAAGCGTGAGATTGACTGCATTTGACCTGCTGAGGGCAAACAGTGACTAATCAGGTCAGGCAAACACAGAGAGCAGAGACAAACCTGAGGAGCCAGAGAATCCCAGCGGAGTCCACTGTCATCCATCAACAACTGTGCGGCCAGTGCCAGGTCAAATATCTCGAACACAGTGTTTTCTGTTAACATGTCGTAGATTATCACGTACATTAGATTGAACGAGGCACAAAAATAAAAAACATCACGTGGTTGAATAGATTATTGAATAGATATTTTCTCTCAACACATTCCTGAAGCTGTTTGTTTTCTTTGATTGGCTGGCTCGAGCTGCCACTTTATGAAAAGACAAAAACAATCTCCTGTATGTGTGCATGTTTATGTTTATGTGTGTGTGTGTGCGTGTGTGTGTGTGAGTCTGTCTTAATACTTGGCTGTTGTACTCCCCTAGGGGATGGCACGCCTTTCTAACTGACTTTGGCACCATGCCTCCCTGCGCTTGTTTGCCACCTTTAACTGCTTCCTTGGCAGATGGCTGATTGTGAGACATATTTTTAGAAACTGTTTAAACATGTTAAAGAAGTGAGAAAATCAAGGAACTCCTCATTCAGAGGATATTTCTTTTAAGCCTGTGAATTGGCATTGGAAGACAGTTAGAATACAGTATCTGATCCTCTGTCAGGTTTTTTACTTGTTAAACACAATGTCATAAACTCGCGTGGCGGTCTTTTAAAAGAGGATATGAAAGGTGTGTTGTTGTCGCGCACTCTGGTGAGGCGCTCACTGGAGCTGATGTCATGACAATAGTGGCATAAACAGCAGGAAGTCACCTCAGGGCAGGTGTCTCCTGAGAGATAATAACTATTCTACCTACAGAGAGAGAGAGTCAAATACAGGATGAACTAAAACATATTTGAGGGATAAGGAAAAGAAACAGAGGATAATAGTTTGAGAGCATTGTCTGGAGTGTAAAAGAGCTTCAGTTTACTTTCTGTGGAACATTTCTGTTCAGCAGATTTCAGTTTTGCTTTAGTATTGAGGGAGTGGACACATCAGACATTAAGAGTCACTTTGCTAACATTACAGACCACATGGAAGCCTGATTAGGGCTAGACCAAAACAGCACACTCTACTTCCTGTTAGATTTGTTTTTGTAGATAAGAGGCAGGGAGGTCATTTTTTCATGGTTTTGTGGCTTAGATTAGTTCCTTGGTTCCTTTTCAGGATTGACTATTTCCAGCATGACATTGGATATGCAGTTTTCACTGTTTTTTAAACCGGTAAGCTGGATGAGTGTTTGTCTCGCTACAGTGGCAGGTTTGAAACTGCTTCACTGTGCTGCCTCAGATTTATCTTTGAAATCTGCTAATCAGGACAAGCTAATTGCTGATTTTCACACTTTGCGTCTGTCCCTGTTCAGAATCCTTCCTGTTTGTGTTTGCCTTTGTTCCCCCCTCCTGTAAAGGGGTGTGTCTCCTCTCAGTAATCCTACACCATTAACACACCAAAGTTACTGTAACTGGCTAAACAGCCTCGACCAGTGAGCGGGGACAGCACCTCTCTAACTCACACCCACATGCCATGTGCCGGCCGCCTGAATCTTTACTACTGTGTGAGGTGGTAAGGATGAAACCAGAAGGAAGCAGGTGTACGAGAGAGGAAACAAAAGAAAAATAATTTTCTACCAAACAGTCCGTAGAGAAGGAGGAGGAGGGAGTGTGGGGTGAACCCAGAGAGAGAGAGAAAAAGAAGACGTTGAGAGGGAGAAGGGATAAGAGAACCACCCAAACTTCCCAAACCACCCAATCAAGCTGCGTTCCTGCAATTGGATCCCTCCCTTGTTCACCACCTGAGAGCGGAGAAACAGAGCCGTGCCTCAGAGACACAGAGGAGTGAGAAAGACAGAGAGAGAAACAAAGAACAGGTGAGAGCAAAAACAGGGCACGTAAGGAGAAGGCAGCTGTACTTTTACAGGAAATAAACAAAAGAAGACACGGAGAGAGTTGTTTTTCTTTTTTCTCTCATCCAAAACAAGAGTGACAAAAGGAGCTCTCACTGGGAGAACCTGAACTCCCAGGAGAGCTGTGTATCTGTAACAACAAAGCAATGAGCTCACTGTCTCTGGATTGAATGGACTCGACATAAAGAGGGAAAAGAAACCGGTGTGAGAAGAAACTGGATACCAACATGTGGACAAAAAGGAGATGAAGGAACTGAAACCTGGGATTTTAGGACTGCCTGAACAGTCTGTTTAAATCTTTTTTTTTCTTTTTCAAAGTGCTGCCTCTCTGGAACAAGACTTTTTATGCTGACTTTACACTCGACTTACTGTCTAAACATCATGTAGTGTCTCCTTGCAAGCTCTGAGGAGGGCCAACTTTTGACTACTTGGAGTGGGTCGACAGTGGAGACATGTCTCTAGAAGATGTAGGAAGCACTACCAGCCTTGTGGCTGAAAGCATCACCTCAGACCACTGCGATGGCCACTCTCTGAAGCAAAGTCAGGACCAGGATCTGGAGAACCAGAGCCAAGGCCAGGATGGGATAGTTCTGGAGCGTATTGCCTCTCTGTCGTTGGACATGTATGAGCCCAGCGATTTCACTGGGAGGTTTACAAAGATCCAATCTAGGTCAAGAAAGAGGACTAGGATCATCGGAGGTAGGTGCAAACAAGCTTTTATTAGAGAGATTAGACAAGAAGAGAACTATTCTGCTCAGAGTTGGTGGGATGCAGCAGTTTGGTTTTGTAATAGTCCTGGTTAGTTTCAGTGTGGATGCTAATGTGACGACCTGAGGGGGTTTGTCAAGCTGGAAATGGTAGAAAGGCTGGTTGAATATCCAGCTGAAATGATGATCTGCAATGGGGACTTATTTTTCTATTTTTATTTTTACAAACCTGGGATTCAAAGCAGTTTTAGATCTCTTACTACCTGTTTAGACCCTGTCTGTGTGCCAGAACCAGGCTCTTCTTTGCTGTCACTCTGCTGGGACCTGACAAGTCTTTGTTGTCTGTGTTGTTGACCCTGGGAAAAGTGATACATACCTCCTGTGTTCTGAGAAAACAGCCATAGATTACTCCACTAATCCGTATTCTGCAGAATGTGAAAAAGACTTGCTCATGTAGTCTTGGCCTCGTGTGTTTTTCTGCTCAAACCTCCCACTCTTTCTCAGCTTACCTTAACTTCTGGGAATTTCATGTCCAAACACTTCCAACTGTGGGAGAACGCCAAGACCTTAAGTTGTCAGTCATCGCATAATAGAACTGGGCTTATTCATTAAGATATATAAATATGTATTTACAACATTTTACCAGCGTTTTACCAGACACGACAGCAGTGGTCAGTCTGTGTTTGTTTTTCTCCTACTTTGACACATCACTGCCTGAACTTGTAACCTTTTGGTTGCAGGATGATCTCTTTATCTGTGTGACTTGCCCTCTGTGCTTGTCTACTCAATAATACAATACCATCAGTGGATCTCTGCGAGGACAACCAGAACCAGTGTTTCTGTCTATTCCTGGAAAGCCACAGCCAGGTCAAAATCAAAAGCAGGCCTTACACTTTGAGTCCGTCCACATAGCAATCCTTTGTTCCGAGGTTGCCGACATCACAGCCGATAATGGTACGGAAGTATACGTGTGAGGAAAAGTCAGGAGAAGTTAATTTCAGTTTAACGGCAAAGGGAGAGTGGAGCAGAGAGGTTTGGCAGTCATTTTGTGTCTGACTATACATTTTTCAGTGGGATTTGGCTGCACTTCAAAAGAAGAGAGCAAAGTGGGCGTACAGTGAGAGGGGGAATCTGGAGTGAGATAGTGCCTGTGTAACCAAGTACCACCTGCACAAACACGTCTTTCAGGAAAACAGTGACTCCTCAATAAGTGAGCATGCAGATCACGAAGCTCAAACTGCCGACACGAGAAATGCCACGGATTTGAATATTGTGGGTCCTCTGTGCCGCCATAATGCGCGTGACTGAGGCTTTGATGTTGGGGGAGACAGGTATGCCTGGCATGAGAACCACTGAAACACACACACATTCTTCACAAGAGCTATCTATTTGATCAACCCAGCTGTGTCAAGGAGACACCACTGTGTGAACTGTGAGCCATAAACACTCCATCTGCTGTTGTTTGTGGCTACTTTCTGTGTGTGAGTGTGTGTGTGTGTGTGTGTGTACACTCATCTGCTGCATTATGATGGACCGGTTAACATCCACAACCACATGTCAGATGAACATATGAGAAAGATGGATGAGTGCCACATGTTTGGTAGTGTTTAACAGATGTGATTCATGTGGTTGAGTCAGTACTTAAACGATTACTTCATTCGTCAGTTAGTGGAATTTAGGATTTTAATCATATTAACTGATGCTAATTAATGTTAATTTCATCAGTACCTTGATGTCGGGCCAAAGTAAAACTTGGCTGTTGTGTGCTCTCTGCAAACTTGTGTCTGGACTCAACCAAAGATTGTCCAAGAGAAGATCAAGATCCAACAGAGTGATATGTATCACATCAGTTTCACGTTCTCCCATTTTATTCCTTCTTTCATCCATGTCATATTAATAATTTTAAAGTATTGAATCAGACTCTTCAATAGTTGGATCAAGTTGCTCATTAAAAGTAAAGTGTACCAAATTTAGAGGGCAATGTTTGTTAATTCAATGTGTTCATTTCTTTATTTAATCAACATTTCAAGTATCAGATTAGACTGAATATTAGAATATTAAAAGAGTTGGGTCCCAAAAAGAACTTGATGGAGACATTCCTAAAAGAAACGGGCCCATGTAATGACATCATGCTGTTTAACGTACTTTATGTATGCGACTGCACAGAATGCCTCCATCACAAAGATTAAACACATCTTTAAATTGAGGTTAAACGGAATGCAGTGTAACGCATGTCCTGCACATTTGTCTGTGTGCTTGTATGAATATATGTGTGCATGTATGGCGCTGTATGTGTGTGTGTGTGTGTATGTGTGTGTGTATGTGTGTGTGTGTGTGTGTGTGTGTGCGCTATGTGTGTGGAGGAGTCACATTCCAACAGCTGGCATGCCCAGGCCCCTGCTCAGAATGTGAGGAATCCTAAGAGCTCCATAAGGGTGTGTGTGTATGTGTGTGTGCATATGTGTGTTTTATGTACATGAATTTTATTTTTACGCTGAATAAATGTGAGTCACTCTGTGTTAAATATATCCCTGTTCTCATTGTAGGTCATAGACTTGAATAGATTTAAATATCTTAGACGTGAGGTGCACTCTGACAAACACTTGCACGTTCCTCGGTCCGACCCGGCAGCTGTTCCCTCTTCACACACAGAACATCTCGTTTACATCGAAAGAAGCTGAAGATCGTTTTTGCTGTAGAGACAAACGGCATCTTAATTTGGAGATTTCTATTTCAAGAAATGTTGTTCTTACTCTGACTTACCTGCAGCTTTCCCTCTCACACAAGGAAGTTTGCCCATACAACAACAACTAAAACCTCCCACAGTCCCACAGCTCGCACATGTAACCTTTATACCAGTGAGAAATGTGAGGAATAGAGTCAACAAACAGTCATCAGTCAGTAAGGAGAGTGACTGACGCAGAGATGAGATCATGTTTGGTCAAATATTATTGAGTAATAATCTTTAAGTTCAGCTTCTTGGTGCACCAGCAGGTGGAGGATACACAGAAAACTTGTTAACAGGTTAACACAGGCAGAAATTGTTATTTGCTGATCGTATTTGGCCCAGGTCTGTAACAGAGTAAGCAGAAGTTGCAGACAGGAATAGGCCTGCAGTGGTTCTCTGCTATATTTCTCCTCCTTTGAGATTCGACTGTAATTGTCTGTTAATGTGAACCAGGCCATCCTGTGCTCGGCAGCTCCCCTGTGAGCTGCAGCGTCGCATGATACTGTATCCTATGCACTTTCTACCACCAGCCCCCCCTCCCGTCATTCTTCCCGTCATTTTGTCTCCCCCTGCCCTTGCCTCCGTCTCTCCCTCCCTCACCCGTTCACATGTCCTGTGGCACTTCCGCAGTTCATTCAGGGAATTACATGATGACCCTAATTATCCACTTGTGCTTCCACTCTTACTCAACCAACCATAGCATCATCGCCGTGACGGACATCATACCTCTCCGCTTAGACAGACGATTGTGAGGACAGCCAAGAGAATATGTGACGGTTTAAGGTGGAGGGAGAGAGTTTTATTTTCTCTATTCTAACTGTGTAATTGTCAAAGAACTATACTTAAGCTCTTTAAATGATCTTTAAAGAATTTAACCACAGCAGTAACGTGAAAGGTTAATATCCGCCGCAAGCACAGTGCTGGTAAATGTTGCTGTTGCTCTTTATTGTTACTAAAGGGGGGAAGTAAAGTAACTTTGACATTACACAACTCAAAACAGCAGAGATGGAAGACACAGAGAGTTCCGATCACTCTAGCTCACTTAAATTCATTTGGCAGCATTAAATATTGATTGACTGAAAACTTTTATCTTCAGGAGCAGTCAGTGACTCATGCATCATGCGCCCTGAAAATCATTCTCATACATTAATTTCCAAGGTAATTTATCTGAGCAGGTTGCCAAACACATTGTGAAGTCGCGGCATCACCCTCTGTGACTGCTGTCACTTCATCATAGTGGAAGTTGTTTATGTTTTGAAAAAGTACCGTCAGCCGACACATTGTCATCAGACTCTTTAGACTGACAGTGAAACTAAACTAGAAGGTCAAGTTACATTTGACAGTCTTGAGATATTTAATACATTCTTGACTTGTGAAGACCAAACAGCAGTTAGTCCATCTTTTCTGTCATGAGTCAGAAACAGCCTGCTCTAAAACTCACACTTGTAACAGGATGCAGGACTGTTTAGGTTTTCCCAGTCAGACTGAACCTCTCAAACTCTTTCCCCTACCCCCAACCCAACCTTTGAATGTAGCAGATTGGTACAACAGACAGTCCCCAGATGGAAAGTTGTACATTGTGTAAGAGTACTTCCAGAGTTTCCAATCTTCGGTCTCCAAAGTGCCTTTTGAATATCTTAGTTGGACTTGCATTGGCGCTGTATCAGACAGTCTTTTCAGATCTGGATGTTTTGTGCCAGAACTCCTCTGTCTAACACAAGTGGCAACCTCTGAGTCTAGGAAATGAAGCCAACGCAGACGTATCAAAAACTGTAATTCCCTTGAACGGCCACTTGAGGCTGGCTACAGAACATTTCAACCTCCATAAGTGCCAGTATTAAAATGTCCAACTATAAACTAATGGACTCCCCCAGGAATCTTTGATTGATTATTAGTCCTCTCGTGTTTTTAGGTGTATGTAAATGTAAATGAAAACAGCTAAATGATTTTTCACCAGAGAATATAAAGGAGTTGTGGGACTTTTTTGGTAGCCCTGAGTTTTGTCTTGAGGTCTTCTTTACATGCAGTATACAGCCTCAACAATCTTTATCAATAGGTAGGGCAGCTTGTATGTTGCCTGCCTGAGAGGCATGACCCAGGGGGAAAATCTGCAAATCACTCACTGCTGCTTGTAAAGTTCACCAGCTGTGAGTGCACGATAATACGTGAAGGTGACTCAGATGAGCATTTACTGTAAGTTTGTTTTTTTTTACACCGACTTTCTCCCAGCTGGGTTTTAGTTGCTGTTAGACAGTAAGAGGGCACTGTTATGCTGTTATACTGTTAAAGTGAATGAATCAAACTGAAACTGTAACAGGGACAAAAATAGCATTTTAAAAAGTGTCCTCTCCATCCCCAGTGGAAATTACACTCTTGACTATAGTGCATAAATTTCACAGCCAAAAATAAAACTAACTGTGGATGATGTTGAGATGACTCCAGGAACCTCTGCATTGCATTGTGGGAAACTATTGTCCACCACACATACTACACTCACACAAAATCAACTAAAAGTTTTAGGCAGAATATTATGCCACACGTCAGAGGCAGCGATGCCACTGACCAGTTATCATTCCTGGCTCTTCATTGGTGCTGACTGCCTTTCAGTGATTATCTTGGCTCTCATTGGACGAAGGCGGGCTTACAGCATGCTCGCTCAGCACTTATTGCGAAACAGAGCTGGACAACAGTGATCAGGAAACATTCCATTACTGCCCTTTAGTCAAATTACCCCAGCATCCCCCCTTCCTCCGTCGCTTTGTTGTCCCTTGCTCGAACATCTTTCCTCTGTGCACTGCTATCTACTTTGCTATGTTTTTCTCTCTCTCCCTCCCTCCCTCTCTGTCTCTCTCTCTCCCTCTCTCTCTCTCTATCTCTTTCCTCTAAGAGGATTGGCTGCTTGCGTCCACCAACATCTGTGTATCACTGTCCTGAGAGAGCAAAACAGAGAGGGGTTGGGGGTGTTAGCCAGCAAAATAGCAACACAGCGCGCAGTCAAGGCTGAGTGCCGCTCTGTTTTTCCTTCTCTCTGACACACACACACACACACGCACACAAACAAACACGCACACACGCTCAGCAGCAGAAAGCCACAGCATCCGCATCGCCGGCTGCCCACCCGCATCCCTCTCTCTCCCAGTCTCTTCTCTCTCCCTGCACACGCTCCTCTTTCTCTCACTCGCTCCGGCCGCAGCGCCTCATCCTGCCGTCCTGTCCCCCCTCCGCTGTCTGTCACCGTGGCGACATAGCCTCCGCAGCCATGGCGACCAGCCAGCAGGATTCAGGCTTCTTTGACATCAGCATCAAGTCTCTGCTCAAGTCCTTGGGAGGGAGTGAGTACGGCTAACACATCACAGTTGCTGTCGCTGGTATGCCAAAACAAATGCGCGACGCGGTCTGACCGCTGAGTCGTCAGTAGATCCTGCAGTGTACAGACTACGCTTATTTTGTTTGTGTATCTGTGTGTGTTAGGCAACGTACAGCATGATCCACACTGTAAATATTTGGTGTTATGTAATAGAATAATGGAAGACAAGGGGTTGAGAGAGAGACCTGCTCCAGGGTTAGATGAGGGTAAATATGGCTCCTCAGCAGTTTTCTGTATGAATTATACAACACATTACTCAGCAAAGGAAGAAGTCTTTGAGTTTGTTATAATCTTTGCGCCCAGCATTGAAGAGTGTTCTTAATGTGCCATTACACGTCCACAGATCAATGTCTTTACATGTTAGCATCCTGTCGACCCGGCTTCATGTGTTGTTTACAGTCCGAGAGACTGAACTGTCTTCATGAGTTCCTCAGCCAGTGAGTCAGTGTTTACCAAACAGAAGGTAAAGCTACTGTACGTCACTCCGGGGCAGCCTGGGATGAATGCCCAGCAGCAGCAGCATCTCAGACTGGACATACTGTACTTCACTCCACTTTGAGCATCATCTGGCCTCATGAATCATGAAGACATGAAGCCTGTGCTTCACCCTTTACTGTAACATCAGTGTTTTTCTTGTTGATATAGAGGACCCTGTGATTCAAATGCTAGCTTTCATTTTGTGCATGTACTGTATGTGTGGACAGTAACTTAAGCAGTATATAGAAGACTCTCTGTCTGTTGTTAAATCATGTTGTGTGTGTCCCTTTTCATCAGACCATGAAGATGCATTAGTGTGTGTGTGTGTGAGCAGGGCAGCTGTGTGGAGCTTATATATTAGGTGTGTGTTGAAGGTTACTGTCAGCACGGGTTATGATGGTATAAGAGTTCCAGAGGAATTGCACGGGGTTGTGCTGATGGCTCCCCCTCAGCCATTTAATGTGATGTAATAAAAAAAAAAGGAATCACAGGGACTCTGATGAGATGGTGTACGTGTTTTCTCATTAAAGCTTCAGCTTATTTTCAGCTATAGGACCAAATTGAGTCACGTAGGCCCGTCTCGCTCCAAGGTCACGATGATGATGACGACAGCCAGGAGGTTAGAAAGCCAAGAAAAAGGCCTGAGAAGTCCAAGTTAGGTTTGTGTTTCAAGCGTACGGCAATTATCAAGTGAAATCACAAGATAAACAGCTGACCTCATCAAGTTAAACTTGTTCCAGCCTCCCTGACATAATAATGTGTAGGCCTGAATCAACAATAGTTTTATTATTTAACAGTCAGTTTTTAGTTTTTATGATTAGTTGTATTAAACGCAGTATTGTAACCTGCCAAGCTAATGCTAAAGCTGAAGTTATCATTCTTTTCTGATGCTTTAAAGTGTTTGTTACATCTATACTGTCTGTAAGCACATGAGTAAAGGAAGTCTATATTTTGAATTTTAATTATTGAGAAATAATAATAATTTTGATTTTTTTTTTTTTTTTTTTTTTTACTTTTAAGTTAAACAAATGTACCTTTTTATTGCATTTAAAGGTCCAGTGTGTAACATTTAAGGGACTCTATTTACAGAATATGGTCAAAACTGAATATAATGCATAACAATGTTTTCATTGGTTTATATTTGTTTATCACCTGACAATAAGATTTGTTATATTTTGTAACCTGAATGTGCTTTTAATATGTAATGATACTGCGGGTCCTCTTCCACAGAGTCCGCCACAGTGGCTTATCATGTTTCCATAGTAGCCCAGAATGGACAAACTAAACAGTTGCAGCCACTGTAGTTTCTCTTCACACTAGGAAAGACAGGGTGAGGTCAGGGGGTTGCAATCAGTGTCACTAAATTCAACACACTGGTCCTTTACAAGTCCAGTGTGTAACATTTAAGGGGATATATTGACAGAAATAGAACATAATATCCCTAACTATGTTTTTATCGGTGTATAATCACAGAAAATAAGAATTCTTATGTTTATATTACCATAGAATGAGCTGTTTATATCTGCAGAGAGTGCAGGTCCTCTTTCACAGAGCCTGCCATGTTAAATCACTATGTTTCTACAGTTTCTACAAACCAAACACTGGCTCTATGACCTTTCTCGTTCCTTATGAGTTTCACGGCCACTGTAGTTTCTCCTTTGTGCTTGAAACAAGAGGTCGGGGTGAGGGGTACCCAGTCGATTGCATCCGGCAATTTCACCACTAGATGCCACTCAGTTTTACACACTGGACCTTTAATGCTCTCATATCTAACTGACAGAGGCTTGGTGCGCACACAGAATACTCTGATCAGTTCATCATCCGCCTCCTCTGACAACACACAGGTTGGGCTCTGCTAGGTCTTGTCAAGGGCAGCCGCTGTGTTTTTGTGGTCTGTGCTTTTAAAAGTGACTCATTGCAATGCACTTCACTTAGACACAGCCAACGAAATGTACAAGCAGTACGATTGATTTATCTTTTTACAACCCGAGAAAACTTGTTGCAAAGCTTATCAACACGCGTGCCAAGCACCGACATCTCAGCCTTAATTTCAACTTCTATATGACAACTAATGTTTGATAGCTGATTGTAAAGCATGAAAAACAGTTTCCCACAGTGTAAGCTGATGTCTTATTTTATCCAACCAGCAGTCTAAAACCCAAAGATATCCTGTTTACTATGATTGAAGACAAAGAAAAGCTTCATGTCTTCACATTTGAGGAGCTGGAGCAAGAGAATGATGTTTAAAAAATGACAAAAACAATCCTCAAAATACTTGCTGATTCATTTTCTGTCGATCAACTAATCAACTCTACTCTCTGCATCCTCTCCATCTCCTCTGTCTAACTCTGCCTCTGCCTCATCTGTCTCTTATGTCTCTTCCTCCACATATTCTTTCTTTCTCTCTTTGTCTCAGTCTCATGCAGTGTGTGACATAAACCTTTCAGGATGGAAAATGTGATTAAACCAAGGTGGACTTGTATTGACTAGACATAGCAGATTCCTGCTGATTCATCTCTTAAAATGCTGAGTCAGGCAAATTTCTACAAGCTTCCCGGGAAGTGCTCCGGTGTGATCTATCGACAGATCTATCGGACACCGTTACGTCTTCCTACGCTCATGTCTTTTTCCCCCCACCGACATGCATGTGGCTCACGCAAACACGCCTGTACACATTCACACACGCACACAAACACACACCATACATTCCTGTCACAGAGAAGCTTTAACACATTATGTCTGTTTAGAGTCAACCTTCACTAAATTAGATCAGTGCCATTTGCTTTGTAGTTTAACCAAATTACTTAGTTTTCCCGACTCGCCATGGTCTGTCCTGGAAAATGATCGCGTACTTGTGTGTGTGTGTCTGTTTGTGAATGTGCCTGTTTTCATGCGTGTGCACTTGCGTATGAGTAGGGGTCAGTGGGAGTGGTGGGTATGTAAGAGAGTGACCTCCAGTGGTCTATATATAGCGCCTCCCTCCTCCCCTCGCCTCTCTCTCGGGGCAGTGTTGAAATTCCAACCCAACTCTTCTGGTCAGATCTCCACAAGGAGCAGACTTTACTTAACTGCTACTGACAACTAAAGGACAGCCACAAAACCACTGTCAAAGAAGAGCGCTTCATTTCAATACAACTTTCCAATGCAAGGATTCCAAGGTCACGGGAGCCGTCACACAGAGGAGTGATGGCATGCCAGGAGGTGGAGCAGAAGCTAAAGTAGAAACTGATAGTTGGTCTGTAGGCTCATATAGCTCTCAAACATGGGGCCCTATGCAGCGCCTGATCTACACAAGCCTCTGCCGGAGCAGCACAGTGGAATATCTTTCCATCCATGTTGGTAGAGTTCACTCACAGCGGAACTAGTTGCCTGTCCCTTTTGTTATTTTGAGAAGACACTTTGACATCTCTCCCTCTGTGATTGCAACACTTGCAGCTCTAAGGCGTCACTCCGTCCTCACTCGGGCGGGTTCACCCTGGCTATGGCACTTCCGTTCTGTGGTTACAGCATTTCTTCCTGTTTCATTCGGATTGAATGTGGGATACAGCTGTCATGAGAGTTTTCTTTCTGGCCTCAAACTTTCACTTCACCCGCCTTTCCCTTCCTGAAGGATGGAGCTCCACTCTTTCAGCTTTGGTTAACCCTGAGCCAGACATTAATCTGATGTCTGCAGCTACTGTCATGGTGCAATAGTTGGATATTATAGACCAACGTCTTCTGTGCCGCTGATCTTCGGCAAGGAATTTCTTTTATTTATAAATCATGGGAGCTGTATTGTACAACTTGTAGACTACTCAGCTACCCCTCCTCAGCTTCACACCCTCTCCCACTGTTAA
This sequence comes from Sciaenops ocellatus, assembly GCA_033000465.1. Lineage (NCBI taxonomy): Eukaryota > Metazoa > Chordata > Actinopteri > Sciaenidae > Sciaenops > Sciaenops ocellatus. Next base: position 3,424,112 of record CP136870.1, read on the forward strand.
ATTCCTCCTCCAACCCACTTTCTGCCCATTTTACCCACTGCATCCTCGTCCTTCTGTGTGACTGTCTCCACCATGGAAGTGCCAACTAAATGGAGCAGGGCTAGTGTCATCAGCTTCATCAAGGGCCTCGGTAAGCGTGCAGGGGTTTGCATCATTTGACCGCTCAGGTTTCATGAGAACAGGTTGCTGTATGTGAGTGCCGTGGGGGCCCGTCGAGTCCCGGGAATTAGTGTTTACCCCTCACCTCTCCAGCGGGGTCAGGTCACATGGTCATGAAAGGTCAGCAGACTTGACAGAGTTGTTAGCTCACACATACTATCCACTACTGGGAAGTGCTCTGGTGAATTATTGCATTGTTTCATCTTTTTGCTGCCGTCGCACAAGCCTCCTTTATTGATTTTTTTGTTTGTTTTTGCAAGAGTTGTTATACTCGACTTTAGGTGTGTGTTTGGGTTTGTTTTTCATGAACTGTATTGGTTGACCTATGATTGACTGTCAATAGTAATAGTCCAAAGTGCATCATGCATATTTTCCGTGAAGTCTTGCCTAAGCTCTTAAAGTGCACAGTCACTGACGCCATGGAAAGGTGTTGTTTCTTAGAGTGATGGGTTTGTTCTATTTTAAGGCCGTGTCAATATTCCTAGAGACGCATGACAGGAAGTGCCCTCTCCCTCCTGTATCATCTTCTGCTCTGTCTCTCACTTAAACCCCTTCCCGACTCTACCCGCTCCCTGTCTGTCTTTGTTTATCATTACATCTAGCTAGAATTCATCGAGCCCACTACTCCCTTATGATGTAATCAGGAGGGAGAAATGAAAACACTGACTGCACAGCAATTGTGTGTGTCCATCTGTGTGCCTGGAAAGTGTACACTGTCAAACTTGGACACACACTCAGTATAAATTAGTCACGTCTGAGGAGTTTTAACTTTACAGAAAGAAATAATCAAATGAAGTTACAAAGCCTGAGGTTTATCAAGACGCCTGAACAGAGAGCACGAGAGTCTGTGTCTCGTCTGTTTCTCTACAGTCCAGGGATCCATCCTGGTCATAACACCAGGTGAAGAATGTTTGGCTGCATGTTAGAAAGGCACAAGAGGTGTTAGTACATGATCCTAGACCAGGAGTTTTCACACTGAGATGGGAGAGTGGAAAGGGGGTGGGGGGGCTGTGACGCAAAGATACTGTGTGAAGCGCACGTTGGAGTCGGGCCTGCTGATTTGGCTTCTCATCAGTGAAGCTTATCACAGCTGTTAGAGCTGCAGTGGCAGTTGTGACATGCAGCTAACGGAGGCAACTAAAGTCCTTTAAAACCCTTCGGACCAGATTGCCACAATTTGCGTCCAAACTGGTAGTCCTTTTGCTGAGTCATGTGAACATACAGACACGATAGACATATTTTTAGAGTGTGACTCTGGAGGATATCATCTCTGATAAATAAAGATGCATGAATCATAGAATCATGGAGAAAAAGATTCCCGAGTATCATCATATTTTTATGTTTTCTGCAGTATTCAAATAATCCAGTGATAGCTGTCTGTACATCCATGGGTACATTGCAAAAATAATGGAAACAAATATAGGCTCAAGTATGGCGCTCCATTGAATAGATTGCAACATTGGGGTGGCAGTAGCTCAGTCCGTAGGGACTTGGCTTGGGAACTGCAGGGTGGTCTGTTCAAGTCCAGCATGGACCAAAGTACGGAGGTAGCTGGGGAGCTACCTGGGGCAGTGCTGAGGTTCCCTTGAGCAAGGTACCAAACCTCGAACTGATCCCAGGGTGCCGCTACGTGGCTGCCCATCACTCCACCATCTCTCCACATTTGCATGTCTATGAGCCCTTTGTGTGTGGTTCTATTTCGGGCCTATATGTGTAAAACTTGAGTGAAAAAAAGAATTTTCCACAGAGGAATCAATAAAGTATCTATTCTATTTGACTCTCTGTCTACGTCCCCCCAAAACCTTTAACTTAAAGGAACTGTAGTTCCAAAACTCAGCATGATTATTACACAAATAGAAGTAAGACAAAGAATAATAGTAGGAGTGACAACATTCTCGGGGGCACAGTGACCCCTCCTTTAAACTAACTGACCTGTCTGGACTCTTCCCAGCCTCTCCAGTGGGACTGAAGCCACCCCTCCCGCCAGTCAGTGGAACCTTGGGAGAGAGGAAGGGTCCTGTGGTCATGGCGCCTGTCAACGTGGACCCTGAGAGTAAGCCGGGCGAGTTCGTCCTAAAGAGCTTGTTCGCCAACTTCACCTTGCTCTCGGAGCGCAAGATCCGCATCATCATGGCCGAACCACTGGTGAGTGACTTTGCATCGATAACATCTCCTCTGGTTTGGTCTCTCAGGTTACAGCATCGTTCAGGACATTTTATCTGATTGTGTTATTCAGAGTAGCTCTTTATGACAGTATACGTTGACTAATCCTTTTTGTGCAGACAAAGTGATGCCTACAATATGCTTCACTGCTAAATAGTATATCCTCAGCATCCTGCCCTATATACTATATAGATAATATAACATAACCTAATGAAGCCATCTTTCTATTGCTGTATCTACAGTATTTCAGTCCAGGTCTTTTTTCTTCTCTTATCATTCTTCTTTCCTAAATATGAAAGTCATGTTTTACATATTAGCAGACCTGAATAGCTCATCTTTTAGAAGGAATTAGCTATTTTAGTTTACATCTCACAATGAATCACCTCTGCTGGTGGTGCACAATACCACAGTATATTGTGTGATCCTTTTTTTAACCCCTGATGCAAGCAGGAGCAGCAACAGCTACAAAAATCAGTCACTACACATCACCAACATTTTTGGAGTTATATATTTGCCTCCAGAAGTAACCAAATATGTGTGATGCACTGTAGCCAAAGTCTCTATAACCTTTTTGTCTTAGTGGGTTCAGAGGATTAATTAGGACTTTTTCACCTCTTCAAATAAATCCAAATGTTTGAGGACAATCCATAATGTGTCGTGGTGTGAAGCAGTGCTTTTCTATATTTACGGCACTTAGAGCTGAACACCTGATATGTTTCATGAAAGGAACATAACAAGGTTAGTGCCTAAGCGTCTAGTCTGATACTAAATAACAGAAACAGTTCTGGGCTTCAAACTTTGAATGTTACATTTTCATTGAGCAGAAACAGCAACACAGGTTTAAACATCTTCAGTTACAAACTCCACTGGTTGGAGTCCAGAGAGCAGTTGAAACAAACTCCAAAAACACAGTGAAGTTTCAGTTTCCTGTCTCAAAATGTCATAATAAAATAACTGTTCTCGTCCCTCCTGACAATGTTCTTCGTTCTGTCTGTTTTTTATCTCACAGGAGAAGCCACTGAACAAATCTCTGCAGAGAGGAGAGGACCCACAGTTCGACCAGGTGTGTGTACCTGACGTGGACACGTGTCATTCAGATCTAGCCAGAACATTTATTGTGTGACAGGGATTAACCTCTCTCTCTCTCTCTCTCTCTCTCTCTCTCTCTCTCGCTCTCTCTCTCTCTCTCTCCTCTTTACCTCTTCAGTTGATCAGCTCTATGAGTTCTCTGGCAGAGTACTGTCTGCCGTCTATCCTGAGGACTCTATTCGACTGGTACAAGAGGCAGAACGGGCTGGAAGACGAGTCTCATGAATATCGACCCAGGGCCAACACCAAGTCAAAAAAGTGAGAGGACACGCAAGGCGCGCACACACACACACTCAACTGTAAAGCTCTTCTCTACAGACACTGGAGAAGATGGAATAGATTTGATTTGGACCAACTTGATACATAAACCAGCACATATAAAATGGACTTCTTCTCTGAAGTTTTGACATTTTTTAATTGTCATTTTTCATTGTCATACACATAAGACACTAAACAGTAAGAAATACTGTATTGCAGATTAACTATATGTGACCCCACAAACAACAGAAAACATACACAGATAAACTGCACTGATGAGTGGACCAGATGTACCTACAATTAACTGATTAACAGCAATTTAATAAAAGCAGTTTCTCACATAGGACACACACACAGAGGCAAGAACAGGACCGTACACTTGGAACCCCGTACAGTATCAACACTGTTGCAGTGAACGTGACAAACAATGTTTCTGTTTCTTTGTTTCTGTCTGTCTGACTCAGCGATGAGCAACAGAAGGACTACTTATTGGAGCGGCGAGATCTGGCGATAGACTTCATCTTCTCTCTAGTGCTTATTGAAGTTTTGAAGCAGGTGAGTCTCAATTTACTGTGCGATCAATCACTCTGCACTGTGCCATCTGTCTCCTCACACTTATTAGGATGAGTGGCTTTAACTTTGGAGAGAGAAAAGTCTGTCCTCAAACAAAGACACACTGATGTTGGCCTTCTTTCAGTCCTTTAATACTGATATCTGCATAACACTGTGAAAGGCTTTAAACAATCACAGGAAACAATTAGAATATTTAACACGCTCTTGTTTGATTTACATCTTACTTGACATCATTTGTGCAGTATTTCCCACCCCTCTCCTGTGAAACTGTAACTAATTTAAAACAAACCATTCATCATCATTTGCATACTATTTGCATACTCCCCCGACTGTCAGCACAGTAGGAAAAAATATCTGATTTGAGCATGTTTTGATTAAATGTTCATAACCACAATGAACATTTCAAAATAAAATCACAACCTTTTCTCTTAATCCAGATCCCCCTCCATCCTCTCCTGGATGGACTCATCCAAGAAGTTATAAACCTGACCTTCAAACACTTCAAATACAAGGAAGGGTAAGAATGATGACATACAGACATACAAATCGTTCATTTATTTAGAGTTTCAGTGCATCACAGTCCTAACTTTCTGACCAGCTGCAGCGTTGATTGATAAAATCAATATAACAGCACTGCACATGGATAATATTCATTCTTGTGTTGTCTTCTTAGGTACCTGGGACCCAACACAGGCAACATGCACATAGTGGCTGATCTCTATGCTGAAGTAGTGGGAGTCGTAGCTCAGTCCAGGTACTATTCATGTGCAAATGAATGTTTATACTGTTTGTGTATTCATACACATAAAATGTTTGTGTATCTACAGGGAGCTTATTGTATCTGTTGACATAAGACAGTGTGAATTGTTTGGTGTAAATAAAGTAAAGTAATGTACAGTCATTGTTTTTGTGCCACATTTCACAAGACAATCACTAAAATATCCAGAATTCAGTTTTAATGTGGTTTCATTTCTTTATTTTTACTACAAAATTCTTTGTGTAACTCACATAAATTGAATCTGTAATCTAGGTCATGTGGAGCTGTGGGCTGATTTGTCAGGGTGGAAAATTGAATGTGTAGCTACAGCAGCTACCTGTCCTCCCCTTGACCCCATTTTTAGTAGAAACCAATTAGAAATGCTGTCCCCGTGTCCTGAGTGCAAATGAGGAATAGAAACAAATGCCTACCATTCCCCATCTGTTAGTAGTATGATTGTGTGTGTGTGTTGATGAATATGTGTGTGTGTGTGTGTGTGAGAGAGAGAGAGACACTCCACTCCAGACACTCCAGATGATGGTCCTCTGTATGTTTAATGTTGTGTGTGATGAGAGATGAGTGCTGTTCCCATTTTCCACAAGGTTATTACCGTGATGGAGGAGGTGCGGGTTCACAGGATAGCTCAGTCACTGCTCTCACACACATACACACACGCACGCACGCACACACTAGCTGAGCCGTTGCATCATTTCACACAGTCATCGATCTAATAATGGATCAAAGTCAGTACTTTTAGATCAACTTTAGCAAATGTCTTCTTCGTGGACGATGGATGGGTCCTCTACTTGATTAAGCTTCCTCTCATTGGTTTCTAACACTTTCCAGTGTTATTTATTCGTAGTACATTATTTACACGCGGGGCTATGAAAAGGCTGAGCACACACAGCTCAGACACATACTTTATTCTTGGCATTATCTGTGTGCTTTTCCAACTTGGTTTATGGGCTTGTGGTGTTTATGTGCATCTTATTTAAACACTCAGCACTAAACAGAAGGCTGATGACTGTTCCACTTACTTAACTGCTGTGGCGACCCATGTGAGGCATGCAAAAGCACGGCCACACAAAAAAAAAAAACACATACACATGTACACATTCTCGCCACATCACCCTCCAGATGCCATTCTAAATATAGGCCTGCAGAGCACTGCTGGTAAAATTTATCTGGATGGTGGGTACATACACAAACACACACACACACAAGCACACACACCCATGTGCATATGCAAGAAAAAACAGGTGCACAGAGGAGTGAGAGTAAGAAGAGTTGTCTACACATGACACAATGTTGTAGTAATCCCACTAACTGTACTGAGAGCTGAGAACCATTTACTGGAACTCAAGAGAACCGAGCGACAACTGGTCACCTCTTCCTCCTCCGCAGGTTCCCGGCAGTGAGGAAGAAGTTCATCTCCGAGCTGAAGGAGCTGAGACAGAAGGAGCAGAGCCCTTACGTGATCCAGTCCACCATCAGCCTCATCATGGGACTCAAATTCTTCCGCATCAAAATGTATCCGGTGGAAGACTTTGAAGCCTCCTTCCAGTTCATGCAGGTCAAATCATTTACCTGTTATTTACATGTCAACAAATTGTTAAGATGCTCCAGGTTCAGGAATCTCAGGAAGTGTTCACAGGACAGGCGTGCTCTGTCTTTCTCTGCATACATTCATGTCTGGAAGCAGTTTAGTGCTATCAGAGAGCTTATCCTATTGGTTCCTCTGAAGTAATTAGAGGTTAAGTGCCTTGTTTATTGGCCTTTTGATTGTAACTGCAGTGGTGAGAATGTGTCTCATTTCCTTCTCCCATAACAAAGCAGAGTTTTTAAAACCATGCATTCCAAGAATCATAATGTACATACATTGTTTATCTCACTGTTTCTGACCCTCTCTCTCTTTCTGTTTTTAGGAGTGTGCACAGTATTTCCTGGAAGTGAAGGATAAAGACATTAAGCACTCATTAGCCGGGCTCTTTGTGGAAATACTTGTACCTGTAGCTGCTGTAAGTTCATTTCATCTTGTGCTAGAGTTGAAGTCTTTAAAATAAAAGGTCTGTTCTGCTCTACAGCATGTCTGCTGGTCTAAATAAATTGTGTTATTGTCTTGAGAATAATATGAATTTTGATCTCATGAATAGAAAGTGTCAAGCGAAGGACAATGAGATTTTCTAAATGGATCTACATTATGTGTCCTCCCCCAGACTGTGAAGAACGAGGTGAACGTGCCGTGTCTACGAAACTTCGTAGAGAGTCTGTACGACACCACACTGGACCTGTCCTCTAGGAAGAAACACTCTCTGGTAAGTTTCTCCTTGTATTCTGTTTCATCGCTGCTCATCTCTCTTCATTTCCTCTCCATTAACAGCAACTGGTGAAAGCTCTTACTGTAACTCTGGGCTTTTATCTCTTCGTGGGAAGGAGACAGGAGTGCAGTGCGCAGTACACAGGCTAGTTTTTTGAAGCATTGCCATATGGGCAGTATTTGGCCACAGCAGGGACACAGGCAGGGGAATGAGCGAATTAGATGCAGTACATCTCCTTTATTAAGATAGTTGTCTCACATGAACAAGCATGCAATAAAACAGCTCTGTTTAATTGTCAGGACTGGTATGGTACTTTCTAAACAGTTTAGGCATGAATGTGTGTGTGACAGGATTATTAGGATTAGGATTATGTAAAACTGTAACTCAGTTCTTTCAACGACAAGTCACCAGTTTATCACAGGGCACATAGAGACAAACAATCATTCACACTCACATTCACACCTACGGACAATTTAGAGTTACCAATTAACCTAAGTGCATGTCTTTGGACTGTGGGAGGAAGCTGGATAGAACCCACACAGACACGGGTTCCTGGTTCAAAGTGTCATTTATTTTAAAGTCAAGTGAGAAATCTTCAGTTAAAATAAGTTAAGTTAAATTCAATTCAATTCAATTCAATTAAGTTAAATTTGTTTCTAATGTAAATCAGCTTGTTTTAGTTATTTTCCAAACTCATGTTTCATATTTCTCTATTTTTGTGCTGTAACCTACTTTAATATCTTAAAGATACAGTGGCTCATGTCTACAAAATTCTTTTAACAATATTTACATTTGGAAACAGGTTGAAAAAAACAAGATCCATCCATCCATTATCTGTAACCTCTTATCCTCATCAGTGTCACGGTGAGGCTGGAGCCTATCCCAGCTGACTTTGGGCGAGAGGTGGGGTACACCCTGGACAAGTCACCAGTTTATTGCAGGGCAAAAACAATGTCTTTAGACAGAAATGTATTTTTTGTAGTCCAGCACAGCGATGCTTGCTAAAGCAAAGCTCCCTTTAGTTTCTTTAAAAGTTGCCCTGTCCTTTGTATTCCACAAACATTTGGTAGGCAAATCAGATCAAGAAAAAAACATGGCATCTGTTCAGCTGCTGTGTCGCATTAATGCTGCTTGCTGTTGATGTGCTATCTGTGATATGTGCAGGGCTGCAGACATGTCACTCAGCCGTCATGCAATACTCCAAACCACCCATTCAAAACTTGACAGGACTCTCTGCACACACACTGTGTGTGTTTTCACTTTTTCCGGTACAGTGCACTGCCATTCACAGCAAACAAACAGTAACCTGTCATGTCTGAGCAGAATGGACAAACACGAGAGAAATGACAGTTATGCGGTGCATTTCCATAATAGTTATTCTTTGACATTTTGAGTGCCTGAGAGACAATGGAACAGTAGATGGAGTGATAATACATACCCTCTTTGATAAGGAGTGACAGGTAAATGATGCACTTCCCAAACTAAACATTCCCTCAACCGTTCATGACAAGGGTGTACCTGAGCTCACACTGGTCATTAAGAGCAAGGCATTGTGTTTAAGAATGATCAGCACGCAGACATGCCTTTACCAGATGATTGAACAGACTAGACAACTGTGAAGTTTACGTTGAAATTGTTCATGTGTCAGTCTCTTCTAGGGCAGCACGGTGGTTCAGTGGTTAGCACTGTCGCCTTGCAGCATGAAGGTTCCGGGTTCGTGTGGAGTTTGCATGTCCCGCCCCGTGTCTGCGTGCGTCCAAAGACATGTACTTAATGGTTAAATTGTCCGTAGGTGTGAATGTGAGTGTGAATGGTTGTTTGTCTCTATGTGCCCTGTGATGAACTGATGACTTGTCCAGGGTTTACCACGCCTCTTGCCCAAAGTCAGTTGGGATAGGCTCCTGATGAGGATAAGCAGTTACAGAAAATGGATTGATGGTCTCACCTATAAACCTGTGATTGTATTATTCATGCCACTGTTGTTTTGATTTTGTTTGCTGTATGAAATGACAGTTGTTCACAAGTTCATAAACAACTCATCTATCCTTCTCATGAAGGCAAGATGAAGCTCAGAGAAAGAAATGTTTTGTTTTGTTCAATTGACTTAAAGGTCCAGTGTGTAGAATTTAGTTGCATCTATTGGTGTAACCGCTGCATTGCAGTCTCCTCACATCACCCTCACCTTCCTACTGTAAAAGGAGAAACACTTGAAAGGCATGTATAGAGTCACTATTTAGTTAGTTAGTTTCAACATGGCGGCCTCCAAGGAAGAGGACCCGCTCCCACTGTATAATGATATAAAAGCATCATTTTTAAGTAACAAAAACAAAAAAGATTCCTATTTTCAGGTGATTATACATGCATGAAATCATAGTTATGAATATTATATTCCATGTCTGCCTTATTCTGAAAATAAAGGCCCCAAATCTTCCACACTGCACCTTTATTTCCAGAAAAGAACACAGATGACTGTCGGTAAACAGTTTAATGATGAATTTAGAAAAGCACAACTGGGATGTGATTGTTTAAAAAGCTTAATCTGACTGAATCTTTAAGGAAGAGTTCCGAAATTATATTTATGATTCTCAGACTTCATTAAAGTGCTGTATGTTTCGAGGCAGTCTGAAAGTAATATGCTGCATAGTTAATGTGTAATTGTTGTGAAGGAATGAATCATATTTATATTCAATGACTCTGAATCTGTTGAAGCAAACGTGTCCCGTCTGTCTTCTCTCTCACCAGGCTCTGTATCCTCTGGTGACCTGCCTGCTGTGTGTCAGTCAGAAGCAGTTCTTTCTCAGCCGCTGGCACATTTTCCTTAACAACTGCCTCTCAAATCTTAAGGTCAGCCTCCCTGTCTATGACATGCAAATGAATCTAACACACTGGGTTATTTTTACAGCTCACACGCAGTGTTACTGCTACACACACACAACAACTACGCAGTCTGTGCAATAAATTTCTGTCCTTGGGGACCAAAGTGGCAACCAGAACATGCACACAACACTGAACTTCACACATCAAACTGCTGCAGTAGCACTACCTAATACGACTTCAACTATCAAAACAGCTCTCATTATGTATTCCCTCCAAGGGAAACACTTCAGGTTAAGAACACAGTGATTTATGGGGGCTCATAAACACTTATGTACTTGTAAGTTAGATTCATGATTACATTGTAAATGCAGAGAATGCAGTGTGTGTAGCACATGCAGCGAATTATCACGTGCCTGTAAGGTACAGTATGTGAGGAACGCACGTCATGAGTACTACTGCCTTTCTCTCAGAAACTTTGGCTGCCCTTTTGTCTGAGAGGGAACCCTGTGAATATTTTTTGTTTGTTTGTTGGGTGGAGGTGTGTGAAACACAGTACCTGATGAAACACTGTAACGTTTTGTCTGCGTGTGTGTGAATGCAGAATAAAGATCCCAAGATGGCACGTGTGGCTTTAGAATCACTTTACCGTCTGCTGTGGGTCTACATGATCCGGATAAAGTGCGAGAGCAACACTGGAACACAGAGGTAACATAGACTTGTAGTAAATTTATTAATGTCAACTACAGCCCTGATTCCAAAAAAGTTAGGACACTGTGTAAAATGTAAATAAACACAGAATGTGACTTCTGTTCAGCTGAATTCAGGACCCGAACTCACAAGTGAAAAAGTGTGCTGTGGTCTGACGAGTCTTCAGTGTTTTTGGAAATCATTACCCCCTCCAGATCTAAACTTATATTTTGCAAAGCATCCCAACTTTTTTGGAATTTGGGTTGTATGTTGTGATGTACGTTGTTATAATTACCATAAACAAATGATGAGAAACGTAAATGATGATTTCACTGAGGTATTTACCTCATAACTTAACACTTCCTCCTCCCTCTCTCCTTCTGTCTCCTCTGTCTCGTCTCTCCTTCTTCTTCCCACAGTCGTCTGACGTCCATCACCTCCACCCTGTTCCCCAAAGGGAGTCGTAGCGTTGTGCCCAGAGACATGCCCCTTAACATTTTTGTCAAGATCATCCAGTTTATTGCACAGGTGTGTATGACACTTGCACTCTGTTGTCCTTAAATGTTTTTTTATTTGTTATTTCTTCATAAAATCAGGTTTAAAATAAAAATGTCCCATCTGTGCACTGTTGGTGACATTCAGTAGGCATACTAGCTGCCTCACACCACATTAAACTGTGAAATCCTGTAACACCGGTATGTTTGCCCTCTGTTCAGGAGAGACTGGATTTCGCCATGAAGGAGATCATATTTGACCTGCTGAGTGTTGGGAAACCTGCCAAAGCCTTCAGTCTCAACCCAGAGGTAAAGAGAGCAGACGCAGACATTCAAGCGTGTGCACACATCCACATTCACACACACACACACATTCACACACACACACACACACACACACACAGATCAGAACAGTGTATCCCCGACCATGCAACAATGCTGAGCAGTCCAGTTCAATTTCCACTGTTCAGTCAGCGAGGAAGGTAAAGAACAGTGTGTCCTCTGTTGTAAAATTAAAAGCACCTTTTCAGTGATGATCATACACAGTGTGATTGCAGGGATCTGGTCATGTGACCGGAAACAAATAATTAAAATCACTGCTATTTAAAGGGGAACTCCAAGTTATATTTGGTGGCTGTATGAAATATGATAAATGACCACATATAGTGTCACTTGTGTTAGAGTCAGTTGGGGCTGAAGACTGGCTGTGTGGAGCTTTCCATACATTTATAACCTGCTTCTGGTCTCCGCTCCTTTAACCCCTGTAAACCCAGTAAAAACACTCACCAATGAGGTGAGTGTGTTCTGATAAGAGACATTAGGATTCTGAGATTACAACGTGTAAAACATTAATCATACAGAACATGTTGTAGCATGAAATAACAATGTGGGATCACTTTTAATAAGAAAAGCAATAAAATATTGAATTTGATTTAAAAATAATCATCCTAAATAAATGTAACCTCAACCGCCTGATGATGTGTGTTTACTCCCTGCCACAAATTTGCCCTGGCTCTTGATAAACAGACTCCCTGGCGTGCAGTAAGGATGTTTTGTCTGTGTTCCAGCGTATGAACATTGGTCTGCGGGCATTTCTGGTGATAGCAGATGCTCTGCAACAGAAGGATGGAGAGCCTCCAATGCCCAACACAGGAGCCACTCTGCCCTCTGGAAACTCTCTGAAGAAGAAGAAAACCTATCTTAGCAAGACACTTACTGAAGAGGAAGCCAAGCTAATAGGTGTGTGTGTGTGTGTGTGTGTGTGTGTGTGTGTGTGTGTTTGTGTTTAGGCATTCAAGCTAGTGTAACTTTAATGTAGTCTCTGTAACTCCATGTGCTGTCTCCTTGTGTTCTCCACAGGCATGTCCTTGTACTACTCCCAGGTGCGAAAAGCCCTGGACAACATCCTGAGACACTTGGACAAGGAGGTGGGTCGTTGTATGATGCTCACCAGCGTCCAGATGCTCAACAAAGAACCAGAGGACATGATCACGTACGTAATTACAAAGTGCAGCAGCTACACTGTTCGAAGCTCAGCGCTGTTTGAAAATGAGACACAGAAATGAACATTTGCAAGCAAAAATCTTGCTTTTTCAATGACTGAGCTTTGGTGTGTTTTTCATGTTTATAGTAGATACACTGTTAATGTAGCCTGCATATTTTGTGTTAAAAAATGCCTTAATAAGTGTTAACATGCTTCAAGTCCTCCTCCATCTTTGACAGCGGTGAAAGGAAGCCTAAAATCGACCTCTTCAGGACATGTGTGGCTGCCATTCCTCGTATCCTTCCTGACGCCATGTCCAAACCTGAGCTCATCGACCTGCTCTCACGGTGAGTCTGAGACAGGACAGGACATTCGTGCTGGACCACCTATGAAGAGATTTCATACAACTTCATTGATTTATTTGCTTTCTAACTTTTCAGCGAGATCTTGTTCATTCAACTTATGTTGTCATCCATCCCTCAGACTCACTGTGCACATGGACGATGAGCTCCGTCTTATTTCCCAGAACTCCCTGCAGAGCCTGTTGCTTGATTTCTCAGACTGGAGGGAAGACGTCCTGTTTGGTTACACACATTTCCTTTTGCGCGAGGTAAAACTGAATGATATCCTGCATGTGCATTAACATGAAGAAAAGAGTAGTACAGATTGAGCTCATTGAAATCTGTTGTAATCTTAATTGGTCTTTCCACTGTTCATTAGGTTATTAATCACGAATAACTACATATTTAATTACATTTTGAAATGTCTTTTGGAACATACATTCCGAATCTAAAATATACCTAAAATTGAGAGACCAATGTAGAAATCAGGCCATAAATCATTGCTCCTAGTTATCTGCCTTCATGGTTTAAGTTGATACTCTGATTCACAGAGTGAAAGACTTCATCTGTCCTCATCTCAGAGTGGCAGGCATTCTGTAAATGTCGCTTTCCAAACTATTCTAGGTCCAAGACACCCATCAGGGTCTGCAGGACGCATCTGTGAAGCTCCTTCTCCAGCTTCTCACACAGTGGAGGTTAGCTCTGCAGCTGCAGGGGAAGATGCGAGGTGGAGTTGAGGTTTGTACAACATCATTTGTTTAAAATTCTATCTTTCAAAAATAATTTTACACACGTGCTTATTTGTTATTGATACATTGGTCCAATGACTTAACTACAGGTTTATTTACTGGTCAAACAAGGTGACTTCCAGCAGTATTTGTTAGTCTTTACTAACTTCTCCTCCCTCTCTGTCTTCTCTCTCCATCAGTCCAGCCCCAGGCTGCCCGAGCGAAGCCCTCATGGCTCAGTGCTCCATGCGGTTGAGGGCCTGGCTCTGCTGCTGCTCTGCTCGTGTCAGATCAGCACTAGGAAGCTGGCAGTCGGCGTGTTAAGAGAAATACGCTGCCTCTTCACAGCTCTGGGACACGCTGAGGTACATTACCGGGAACTCACATCTTACCCAAATTAACACAGCAGAGAACAATTCAGTACAGATTTTAATAGATGAATATGCAGTCCAAAGACAAATATTACCATCACGTATCAGACCTAGGACAGAAATACCTGAATGGAAGGAGAGCCATCTGACCGTAGTGATTAGATATGCAGTATATGCAACCCGTGAATTCTCTCACATTGTATGACGCTGTTATAAAAATAGCTGCTTCTATAAACGTCTTCCCCTGCAGGACGACGACAAACCCATGATAGAGGTCATGGACCAGCTGAGCCCAGCCGTAATGGACAGCTTTGTTCACGTGGCTGTCTCTGACTCAGTAAGTGTGTTTGTGTTGTGAACATTAGTGCACCAGATAAATCATTCAGCATCTCCCAAACGACTTCTGCTCTTCTCCTCCCTCAGTCCACGCTGCCACTCAGCCACCATGTTGATCTCCAGTGGCTGGTGGAGTGGACGGCTCGACTCGTGAGCAGTTCCTATGACGTGAAGAGCCCCAGCCACGTCTGGATCTTTGCTCAGTGTCTGAAGGACCCGTGGGTGCTCTGTCTGCACATCTTCCTGCGGCAGGAGCATCTGCCCAAACACTGTCCCATCGCCCTGGGATACGCCTGGCCCTATGTGTTCACACGACTACAGCTGCTGCTGCCACTGGTTGACCCCAAGTACAAGAACACACATTTATTATACAGTACTTTTAGGCGTTTAACCAATTTCTTTAATAACCAATAACACCTAATAACCAAATGATCTTGTATCTTATACAACACGTCTATGAAAGATTAACCTGACCATTCTCCTTTTGGCTTTCTGCAGCAGTCCAGTGAATGCTAAGAAGACCAGCACAGCAGGCTCCAGCGACAACTACATCTCTCTGTGGCGTAACTACCTGATCCTTTGTCTTGGTGTTGCTAAGCCGAGCATCATGTCCCCCGGTCACCTCAGAGCTTCCACACCAGAGATCACTGCCACCACGCCCGACGGCAGCGTCACCTACGACAACAAGGTAAGAAACCAGAGCTTTAAAAATCTAGAAAGCGGGGTGTGGGAAAGCTTATGTGCCCCATGTACAAAGCTGCAGTGACCTGTCGCTTTTTTGTTTCTGTCCATCGAATAAACCTCAAAAACCTTAAATAAATACATTTAAAAAATAAATAAATAAAAGGGCTGCCTGGTAGCTCACCTGGTGGAATGTGCAGGGGTTCGTTCCTGGGCCATCTGAGAAGCTTTGGAATTTCATGGAAGGAAAAATACGCCTGAATGCTTTTAATATAATTAATTTTTCAGATAATAGTTCCCAGAACCCGTAGTGATGTCTTTAAATGACCAGCAGTGTAATTGTTATTTTTCCTTAACAAATTATTTGATTATCAAAATAGTTGCAGATTACTTGCAACTACAGATTTAAAATACTATTTTAAATCTGGGACATGGTGAGAAACCCATGACTCTGGATTAATAATGATAGTGTAATAGTTAACAGATTTTCCAGATCACTTTTATGTTGTTAATGTTGCCTGATCCATGTGTGTGTATATATTTTTTGTCTCTCAGGTGATAGGCACTCCCTCAGTGGCATGGCTTTTGAAGCAGCTCGTCCCGCTGATGAGAGCTGAGAGTTTGGAGATCACAGAGTCTCTGGTGCTGGGGTTTGGATGCACGAACGCTCTGGTCTTCAGGTACTGGAACATGCAGAAATACACACCGACAGTACACACACAGCTCCTGTCATACTTGTCAGAGTTTAATAAATATAGTTTTACCTGCTCAGATGAATAATTTGTACAAATTTCTGATTTATAGCTCAGATGATGTCAATGAATCATAACAGTGCTGTTTGCTGTTGTTGAGTGACTCAGGCCTGTTATTGTCTAGATTTTGTTTCAATAGAAAATAGATGATGTGCTAGATTTAGTTCTTCTCTCTTACATAAGAAATACGTTTCACATATTGTTCTTCTGTTGGTTATTCTCACCTGTCTGCGCATTCACTTCATAACTGAGATGCCTTCAAGACATTCAGAGGGAAAAAAAACTGCGTCACTGATGTAGAGGGGAATTCTTAGAGGGACAGAGATGTATCACATTTTTTCAAAAGACAGAGGTTCCATTGTGAAAGAGCGGTATTTCATTTTAAAGAGATCTTCTATTTTTAACCTGAATGTTTTCCAAAAGGGCGCTCGTTGTTATTGAAGAGATTAAGGCCTCTGCACACAAATTTGTTGAACATTCCTGTGTTTGAGGATTAGTGGTTTTAGATGATGTGACATTCGAGCTGCACAAGATCTGTTACAAACCATTATGTTCCACCTCTGTCTGCAAGGAAGATCTGCCTCACTCAGCAACGATGCAATCAATTGATTCTTGCCCTCTCTGATTGTGTGTGTTTACAGGGAGCTAGTGGAAGAACTCCATCCACTGATGAAGGAAGCACTGGAGCGTAGGCCGGAGGTAACACACACAAACACACACACAAAGTGATGACAGAAACACTGGCTTAATAATAATAAATAAATAAACCCAGTATAAACAAAACCATTATGTATATTGTATATTGTATTTTTAAAATTTAACTGCAGAGGTGACATCGTTTGCCAGTAAAGCAGTGAAGTGAAAACCTGTGTGTGCTTTCAGAACAAGAAGCGCAGAGAGAGGAGGGATCTTCTCAGGCTGCAGCTGCTCAGGATTTTTGAACTGTTGGCTAACGCAGGAGTTATCAGTGACAGGTAGCACATGTTTAATGTCCTGAGTGCCCTCCAGTTGTTTTTGTTTTCATCTTTACTCATGAAATTTAGGAGTAATCGTTCTTGCTTTTTCCCTTCTTTCACTCTGAGCCTCCTGTTGATGACGAGCTCTGTAATTACCAAAGTCTCCTTCTCCTCCTTTACAGCACCAATGGAGCGCTGGAGCGTGACTCCCTGGCACTGGGCGCCTTGTTCCTTGAGTATGTGGATCTAACCCGGATGCTTCTGGAGGCTGAGAATGAGAAGGAGCTGGACGTGCTGAAAGACATCCGAGCCCATTTCAGCGGCATGGTGGCTAATCTCATCCAGTGTGTTCCAGGTAAATCCTTTTATGACTTTTTTATGATATCATATTATGGAAGCCCTAAGCAGTCATGTATTCATACATTTTATTTCCTCTGTTTTCTCGTCAGTTCATTTAATTTGTTTTCTTGAGATCTCGAGTCATTATGTCATTATGTCGAAATAATAAATGTTGTTATCCTGAGATAACGGGATCATTTTCTTGAAATCTTGAGATAACAAGACTTCGTTTTCTCAGGATAACGACATAATTTAAGATCTCAGGCATGAATCAAATGTGATCGGCCTGAGATTTCCATCACGTGACGTCACGCCATGCTGACCTGATGCTGACTGATCTATGTACTCCTGCTCCTCTGACATGTTACATTAAATGATGTTTCCTGCAGTGATTTAATAAACTAGACTACCTTTTGATTCCCCGTGATCTCATATTAATTATGTCGTTATCCCGGTGTTATAAGAGTGGAGTAGTTCCCCTTGGGTAATAGAGCAGTATGTAAGGTGCGTGGGTAAGGTGTGAGTGGTCAAGCGAGCGGCAGGGACAAGCGGAGTGAGTGAGTGTGTATGTGTCTACGGCGGAGCAACACAGCAGGCCAGCAGTTGTACACGATTAAATAAAAGGCTACAGTGTCTCAAAGTGAACTCCGGAGCTCCTGTGTGTCATTTCACTGCTGTGGGAATTGAAAGGGGGTTAACCCCTGAATCTCCCCTGTGCTGCCCGACCACAGTCTGACAGCCGAGCAGGAAAGGTTAACACCGGGAAAACAAAGTCTTGTTATCTCAAGATCTTGAGAAAATGATCCCGTTATCTAAGGATAACAACATTTGTTATTGCGACATAATGACATAAATAACTCAAAATCTCAAGAAAACAAATGAAATGAACTTGTTATCATGAGAAAACTGAGGAAAGAGTTTCAGTAGCAGGAGATGTAGTAGCCATGGCATTAGCAATGTACTTCAGCCACAGACTACATTTCTGTGTCAATCAGTTTTGACCATCCATGTCCCTCTCTGTCTTTTTCTCTCTCGACCTCACACTCACATCTGCACAGTCCACCACAGGCGCTTCCTCTTCCCTCAACAGTCTCTGAGACACCATCTCTTCATCCTCTTCAGCCAATGGGCCGGACCCTTCAGCGTCATGTTCACTCCCCTCGATCGCTACAGTGACCGCAACCACCAGATCACTCGCTACCAGTACTGTGCTCTCAAGGTGAGCACTACCCGTACCACACGAACCCTACTACACTGTGTAGTGTTGTCCTTTTGCTGTGTTTTACAGAAGCCTCAGCATTAACTCAGCTAAACCTTTGTCACGTTAGGCCATGTCAGCAGTTCTGTGTTGCGGCCCAGTGTTTGACAATGTGGGTCTCTCTACTGATGGCTATCTCTACAAATGGCTCGACAACATCTTGGCCTGTCACGACATACGGGTAGGTCAACACTGGAAAAAGTTCATACGTATGAACAAAGACATGAGGAGGTGTCAGCACCAAGTTATTATTCAAATCTAAGTTTTCCTCAGTTCTGTTGCTCCTGTTGTTATCTGTGGATTACATAACGTGTTTGCCTTTAGGTGCACCGTCTTGGGTGTGAGGTGGTCATCCTGCTCTTAGAACTGAACCCAGACCAAATCAATCTGTTCAACTGGGCCGTGGACCGTTGCTTCACCGGATCTTACCAGCTGGCATCTGGCTGCTTCAAGGCCATCGCCACTGTCTGTGGTAACAGGTGTGGAATCAAGCCCTTGTTACATTTATTAGAAGACTTTAATACTCCACCAGCTCTCTCTACAGGAAATCTCTCTATAGCTTCTAACTTCCCTGCTAAAGAGTTGAAGTACCCACCTGCCCACAACTGTCTGTTAACATACATGTAACCAGCATGTAATGACCATTTCTCCTTACTTTGCCAGGAATTACCCTTGTGACCTTGTGACCTTGCTCAACCTGGTGTTGTTCAAGGCCTCAGACACCAGCAGGGAAATATATGAGATCTCCATGCAGCTGATGCAGGTACATACAGCATGCAGAAGAGAAGAACGTAGTTCCGATGTCACATATATTTTTTTAATTGCGTACAAAGAGATGAGACAGAGAACAGGAGCCAAAACCTGACAATGCATTTTGATTGACAACTTGTCTGCAGGTGCTGGAGTCAAAGCTGTGTGCGTACTCGAAGCGGATGGTGGAGCAGAAGCCTGGTAATATTTTGTATGGAACACACGGACCCCTGCCGCCACTGTACAGTGTCAACCTTCCTCAGCTCTCCATCCAGCTGGCCAGCATGTACCCAGAGCTCACTCTGCCTCTTTTCTCAGGTATATTTTTCACAATGGATACTCCAAAACCTCATTACAGAGTCCAGGAAACAGGGCCATAACTAGAATCCTATTATATTTGTTGGAGAACAGTACATCCTAATAGCAGCCGTCGCCTCCGCGCCCTGTTTATGTCTCCTTCCACTATCATGTTTCAAAGCAGACATGCATATCAGATTAAGGAAGCAGAGGTGCTGAAATGCTGATTTATTGTTACATTATGGTCTGATGGGTTGAATACTTGCATCTAGTGTACCCATTAAACACTGATATTAACTCCAAAACAGCTCAGCCTCTTTCAGCCTTCATATTCAAAACTCCCAAGAGGCCTTGAGACAGTTCTTCTCCTTCTCCTGTTATTCAACACCTTTAAAGAGGCACTTGTAACATTAATTCTTCTGACATTTCATTATCTGTGCAGAGGTGAGCCAGCGTTTCCCAACCACCCACCCCAATGGCAGACAGATCATGCTGTCCTACCTGCTGCCCTGGCTCAGTAACATTGAGCTCGTGGACACGGGGCTCCTACCTCCCGCCTCAAGCCCATGCACGCCGGAGGAAGAACCTCACGGTCAGGGGCAGGGTCTGTCTCCGAGTCTAAGAGGCAACGGCTGGGGCTCCCTGCAGGCGACCTCGCTGGTGCTCAACAACCTCATGTTCATGACTGCTAAGGTAGGAAGTCTAGGCTGTGGAATTATTTTTACTATGAAAAGTCTTGTCTTTCAACTGGAATTTTTATTTTACATAACCAGTACGGAGACGAGGTTCCAGGCCCGGAGATCGAGAATGCCTGGAACGCTCTGGTGTCCAACGAGAGGTGGAGCAACAACTTACGGATCACCCTGCAGTTCCTTATCAGCCTGTGTGGAGTCAGCAGTGACACCACACTGCTGCCTTATGTAAGTGTCGGACATTTAATGAAGGTAACAAACATGCAGAGATGATATCAGGTCAGTCAGTTAACACTGCATGAATCTGTTTTAGATCAAGAAGGTGGTGATCTACCTGTGTCGCAACAACACCATCCAGACCATGGAGGAGCTCCTGTTTGAGCTGCAGCAGACTGACCCGGTCAACCCTGTGGTCTTACACTGCGACAACCCTCCCTTCTACCGCTTTGCTGCCAGCAACAAAGCCTCCACCTCACAGACAGGTGAGAGGAGAATCTCCTGTCATATTCTGTCACGTCTATGATCCGCTGTTCTGTATTTCTGAAGATTACCTCTGAAATGTCTTGTATGTAGGCACCACCTCCAGCAGTAACACCGTGGTGGCTGGTCAGGAGAACCTGGTAGACACAGATGAGAACAAGCTGGTCAGAGAGAGTGAAGAGCGGTAAGTATTAACACAGTTTGGATGTCGTCAACCGTCTCACTTCGAAACCTTTCAGTCACAAAATAGGAAAGTACACTTTGCAAATGTGGAAAATTCACTTTGAATGTTGTGTTTTTTATTTGCAGCAGGGCCAGGGCTCACAACAGACTGGAATCTCGCTACAGCAACAGCTCCGGAGGCTCGTATGAGGATGAAAAGAGTAAGATGTCTTGCTTCTCATGAGATGTACAAACTCGTACAGTGTGTACTCACACACACAGCCCACGGGAGCTCACAGCTGTCTGTTATTTGGAAAGAGCTCCAGGACGTGGATTCTTCCTGTCAGTTCATAATGTTCAACACTTAAACCTAAGTCCTTTATGCTAATTGTTAACAATCCCCTCCGTACAGACTGAAACGTATAGACTGACATTTGTTTTTATAGTGGAGAGGCTTAAACCAGGCTTAAACGTGTCTAATTCACTGCATTTTATTTTTTGTTGTTTATGTTGTAGTTGTTTGTCAAACATGTCATTTGGACACAAGCCAAGGCCCACCGCTGTCCCTCATGACACAGATACAGATTTAACCTCAGCCACACTGATGGTACGCAGTCTATCTTTAGCTGGCGTCTGTGTTGGGAGGCTTCCAGGCGTGAGTCTGCTGCTGTCGTCCTCATGTGACTAAGCAGAGCTGTAACCAGACAAGCACAAGGGTGGGACCCTCCATGTCTGAGCAGGAAACACTCTCACCAATATCAGACTTGTTGTTCCTTTTATTTCTTTTTATAAAAGTTTGCACAAAGTTAGATCATGTCTGTTGGCTAACCACCACAAGCCAAATAACTTAGCTTAGCATTACGACTGGAAACAGCTAGCCTAGTCCGGCTCACACTGGCCAGCTATTAAAGTCCACCATCAACAAACGAAATATTATTCAAATCACAACCAGCCAAGGACAATATTTTTTGATAAAGGTCAAATGTGTGACCAAACAGTGTTATAATGAAGTCCTGTGCTGCATATTATGCAGGGAAATGAAGCCACTGTTGAAGTGCTAAAAGCTGTAATACCTCGAGCTGCCACTTGAGGCTGGCTACAGAACATTTCAACCTCCATAAGCGCCCGTATTTAAATGTCCAACTTCACAGCAGAAATAAACATGGAAATAAACTCACCTGTTCAAGTTATATTAAGGCTCAAAGCCAACATGGCGGCAGACAGTGCCGCATATTTTCAGCTTCAAAACGGCGCTTCAGAAACCTGTGGGTGAAGTCACTCACATGCTGTCCATTCTTCATACTGTCACTGATTGTATCTCAGTTGTACACAAATCCAACAAACTTTATCTGCCATTTATCTGCGATTATCTGCCAAAATATTTCTTGGCCGGTCCCAGAAACTTCCTTGAGTTTCTGCCGGTTGCCTGGCAACTGACCTTTAAAATGGAAATTGTTGTTTTTTATGTTTACACATTGAACAAAGGAGATGTAGCATGATGATCCGTGATCTTTAGAGGTGCTGGTATGATTTTTAGACGGTAAGCTTAGCCAGCTTTAGTTTCATATTTAGAATAAAGATAAGGGAGTGCCGTCTGTCTTCTTATGAACTCTTGACAAGAAGGCAAATATTTTCCAAAATGATAAAATTTTCCTTTAAACAACATATTTAACATCATAAAATGAATCGGACTTTCATTGAACTATAATTGCTTTAATTTTTCAGTTCAGAAAAACCTTTCAGATTTCAGTTCTGTATACACAACTGAGTATGTAAAATACAATCCTGTAGTACAGACATCGTCTGGTAGAAAACTGCAGTGTAGCATTTTGTTGTTGAAATACCTGGACTGTGACTTAGCTCAAATTCCACATGTTTTGAATGGTTTGTGAATGACCTGTCACATTAGCTGTCTGTCACTGCCTTGATTCTCGTGGGAATCCTTCTTTGTGCTTGACAGTTTATGGTCAGTGTCGTTTGAATAGTGTGTGGGATATGCTTTCCGAGCATATTTCTATCAGCCAACTCTTTACACTGGTTTCTTTTTGTAGCTGACCCACTCCCACCATATGCTGGTTGGCTACTGGGTGTTCTGGAGACCAACCATCCTCAGCCGTTACCCATGCCCGTCAACGGAGGCTGCTGGGCTCCTCTGGTCGACTACCTTCCAGAAACCATCACACCTAGAGGACCGCTGCACAGGTATGCACGGGTTCCCACTGTACAGCCAATCTACTCCATAAACAACAACCACAAAATGACACACGGAGCTGGAACAGTGGTGTTGCTATCAGCAACAAATCAGTAGAGTCAGCAAAGAAAGGCATTCTCTCGCACACAAAGTTCCACCTACTAACAGATGGTGTGATAAACTCGAGCACAGAATGAAACCTAGCAAGCTTTCTTTGTCTCTGCTATGCAGACAATAAATATGAGATGTTGTTTTACTCATTTATCTTCTCTCTCTTTTGACACCTCAAAAATCATTACTGAAAACGAGTTTCAGGTTTGATTTATGATGCATGCTTTTAACAATACATTACAGCAGAGCAGACAGATTTATGACATTAATGAGCAAATTATTACAGTTTCTGTATCTGCAGCCTGTCATGTTCATTATCATCCAGTACTAAGAGAAGCTCCACAATCCCAGCAGCAATATATACACACAGTTTCAAGGATAAGACTTGAATTATGATATGAAATGATATGATACAGATCCTCTTTATGCCTGACATAAATCTAGGAGGTCAAACCAGTAAAGATTCCAGGTTTTGTCTTGATTTAGAGCCGAAACAATTAGTCAATTAATCATTCAGTTGACAGAGAAAAAAAAAATGATTCTTTATGTACATTGAATTTCTTTGGTTTTATAAAAAAGATGTTACCCTGTATTACATGTGAGCTTATTGATGTAACATGGGCTTAAAGGACAGTCACACTTCAGTACATCACCCCACAGTCCATGGAAGGAGTATTGTTGATATTTTGTGCGCTCACTACATTTGTGTGTGTGTGTTGGTCTTCAGGTGTAACATTGCAGTGATCTTTATGACTGAAATGGTGGTGGACCACAGCGTGAGAGAAGACTGGGCTTTACACCTTCCCCTGCTGCTACATGCCCTTTTCTTGGGTAAGCGTACACATCACACACACACACACACACACACACACACACACACACACACACACACACACACACATAACTCAGCTTTGGTCTACCTTTCTGTTACGAGTCTAGTCTTTGGCTGATTAATGTTGGGAAGATGGAATAAGAGTCTCATTTAAACATTTGAATCTGGACTAGCTGGTTGGCCAACTGTATTAACTCAGAAGTTCTCCAGGCTGCCTCACTCTTATCTCACACTGAGGTAGACTTAAAGGAACTCGAACTAGTGATAAGATTGAAAATCATCCCTTCACTGGGTGTCAGTGGGGTGTTTACACACAAACACATACACCCAAAAATAATCTGGAGGTGTGTAGGTATTTTCTGTGACGTCTAATAAGCTCATAGCGTGACAGCGTGAACTTTTATCTCCATCCCACCGCAGACACAGACACATTCCCCGGGACCTGCATTTCTCACAGAGGCTGTGTTATCTAATACGTGGACACATACCTACTCTGTCAGCTGTGTATAATTATGCACTCTGCATATTCAGCATGCTAACCGTCAAGTTCATCCAGCCTGTCTCACTGTGTGGCATGAAGGGCATGATGCTGTCTAAGAATCCATTTTGTATTGTTTGATATTATTTTTTTTACTGGCAGTGCATTTGGAGAAATGTTTTATTTATAGCAGTCTGGAGTTTCCACAGCTAACAAGTGACGCACAGTAAATCCTTGTACAAGTGGGCTTTCAAGGAACTGTACACCGACATTTATGAGCGTCTATCCAGCAATATTTCACTTCACTGTCTAAAAACAGCCAAGACACTTCATTATTTCGGCAGCCATCTGTCTGTGTTCTTAATCCTGTTGTCTTCTTACTGGATGTGTATTTTATCTACCAGGTCTGGACCACTACAGACCAGAGGTCTATGAACACAGCAAACGTCTCCTTCTCCACCTCCTCATTGCTCTCTCCTGCAACAACAACTTCCAGGTCAGAGCGGGATCCTTAATACTTAATACTCGACAGGGCTTCGGACGAATTTCAATAACCACTTTGTCGTCTTTCCAGGTAATAGCTTCAGTTCTGATGCTGACGAGAGAGATCGGTGACAACAAGACCCTCACCATCAAGTCCAGCTACCACACAGAGTACCAGCAGTCACGTAAGTAAAAAACACCAACATGCATACACACATTTATTAATTAGTCGTCTTAATTCTGTATACTCATCATCGTGTTCCTGTAGATGCACCTGACTTCCTGCGAGAGTGGCAGGCGTCTCCGGTGGTGGACTCCGGCCTCAGCTCCACCTCCAACTCTTCCTCTGCCAGTCTGGGTGGTGGCAGCACTGCAGGCAGTGTTGGGAATTTGCCCCTGGTGACACCCGACGACCTGGAGGATCTCGAAGACACGCCCAACGAAACAGACGAGAAGACGAACAAACTCATCGAGTTCCTGTCCACCAGGTACGCACACCACACAGCAGTCTTGAGTTTTGTGCAGGCAGCGCCACTGCTGCACATGAGTGTTCAAGGGGGTGTGTTTGTGTTTGTGTTTGTGGAGTGTGTGAAAATCTCACTGTGGTGCACACTGTGTGCACATATCTGAGTGCTTGTGTAACATGTATGTGGTGCTACTGGTGGTGGGTATACAGTGCCTGGAGTACTGTGTTGTTGTTGCTCAGAGCGTTTGGGCCGCTGTGGGTGCACGAGGACATCACACCAAAGAACCCCAACTCCAAGAGCACAGAGCAGCTCTCCAACTTCCTACGCCACGTCGTCTCCGTCTTCAAGGAGTCCAAGTCAGGTGAGAAGCTGCTCATGTTAAAACCCATATTCCATTTTCAGATGATGTGTTCAGGCAATCCACCAGACTTCATTCAAAATCCAACATATTGGCACAAAATGCATCTAAACAAACCTGCGTGTTTGTATCGTTATGTGTCTTTATACCATCTGTCTGTGCAGACTTCCACCTGGAGCACCAACTGAGCGATGTGGCTCTACAGACGGCTCTGTGCAGCTCCTCGCGTCACTACGCCGGGCGCTCTTTCCAGATCTTCAGAGCGCTCAAACAGCCGATCAACAACCATGCCGTCTCCGACCTGGTGTCACGCCTCGTCGAGGTGGTGGGAGAACACGGGGACGAGGTGCAGGTGAGAGAGAGCGACAGATGAGAGAACTGTTGCAACTCTTAACACTCTCTTTACTTTGTAAATAAGCGTGCGCGCTTGTTGTGTTTCAGGGCTATGTGATGGAGGTGCTGTTGACGCTGGAGTCTGTGGTGGTGAATCTAGCAGAATGTCTGAAAAACAGTGACCTCATGGCAGCTCTAACCAGGTAGGCCTCTGCTCTTTATGGGTTAAAAATCCAGCCAGCCTTTACATGGCTAAAACTCTTTGTGATTTGATTAATTTTTAATGTGTTTGATTCACAGGACGTCCTCCCCAGACTTTGTGACCAGTGACAAACTGATGAACAGAAAGAGCACAGGTCAGTTGAACTTCCCTGGCCCGGGGTTTGTCGGTCTGTCATCACAACGCCACCAGCGCTCCTACTCTGTCCCCAAGAAGTTTGGCGAGTGTGGACACCATTCGAACGATCCTCCTCGCAGTGCAACTCTGGACCGCATACAGGCAAGAGAGGGAGATTCATGTTTAGTGCGACACCTTTAACGCTGTTGAACACAGTACATCTCACTAATTCGATTTTATTCGATCTTCAATCCACAGGCCTGCAACAATCACGGCCTCGCCCGAACGGGAAGAACCCCCGGGTCTTGCACATCGTCAACCAATCGTATTGATCCCAGTGTTTTGTCGGATCCGGCCCATGTTTCACACCCTTCATCAATACTGGCCACAGTCTTCTGGGTGGCGGTGTCACTCATGGAATCAGACTTTGAGTTTGAATATCAGATGTCACTTCGGCTCGTTCACAAGTTGCTGTCAAAGGTAGATCCGATTAAACTTAGTGATCTTAGACCAAGACATTTTCACTGAGGTTTAACTGAGCCATCCAAAGGAAAGTGTTTATTTTAATATTATTTTAAAGCATCCGGTCAGATAAATATATTTGGATGTCAGCACTGTGCAAAAATGCAACTGGCTGTGAAATAAAAGTACAAATATGTCAGAATGCACTCCAGGAAAACACTAAATAATACAACCACTTAACTCAAAAACAACTCTTATTTCCCAGGTGCCCTTAGACAGAGCAGAGAATCGCGAACGCCTCGAGAAGCTGCAGGCTCAGCTGAGGTGGAGCGGCTTCTCTGGGATTCAGCAACTTTTGTTGAAGGGTTTCACCTCCCAGGCCACTTCTGACCTCACCTTACAGCTCTTCTGCCAGCTCACGCCAGTCTCCCGGGTACCTGTTGTTGACAGCTCGCAGTCTATAGGTATGTGCTTTCATCCTGTATCATTTCATCGGCTCACTGACAAAGTCTGCAGTTTTTATTTAAACTGGGCAGTGTCAGAAGGTCAACCTCTCCTCTCTGTGCAGGATTCCCCCTCAATGTGCTATGTCTGCTGCCTCACCTGGTGCAACACTTTGGACACCCAACTCAGTTTTGTAAAGAGAGTGCAGAGAGGATCGCACAGGTACATTGCAAACCCTCACTGTATTAGTTTACTTCAGTTTCTATGAGGTTAGGTCAGACTTTATTATTGTAAAGCAATAAAAACAGTTGAGTTTAAAAGCAGTCTGCCGCCTCTTCCTTTCTCTCAGGTGTGTTTGGAGGAGAAGCACACAAAGCTGTCCCATCTGGCTCACGTGATGACTCTCTACAAGACACGTTCCTACACACGGGACCCTTTCTCTTGGGTCAGTGTGGTTTGCCGCTACCTCCATGAAGCTTTCTCCGACATCACACTCAACATGGTCACCTATATGGCTGAGGTAAGCTCTGAGAAATATGCATTGCATCCCTTACTTCTACGTTTACATGGTTATCTTTCTCCCAGTGTCGCTACAAGGGTATAATACAGGTATCAGGCGTTTAAGGAAGTCAAGTTTGGTGGATAGATTTGATGAAACTTGTGAAGCAAGATCAGCTAATACGTGGTCTGGTTCAGTCATAATATATTCACTCACTGAAAGTCTTTCTCAATTTCTCAGCTGCTGGATAAAGGCCTTCCCAGCATGCAGCAGTCTCTCCTCCAGATCATCTACTGTCTGCTCAGTCACATGGACCTGACTGCTGTACAAGTCAAACAGTTCAATGCTGATGTCACAAAGACCATTGAGAAGTTTGTCCAGGTAACTGTCCACTCCTGCACTCCTCATGTTATTGTGTGATGTAAAGTATGCAGTGCTGCTCTCTTATACTGTATACTGTTTGTGATTCCACAGACCATACACTGGAAGGACGCCTTAAACATCTTGAAACTGGTGGTGTCACGCTCTGCCAGCCTGGTTCATCCGGTGTATGGCCACTCGCAAGGTGACCTGTCCAACCTCGAGGTCAGCAGGGTGTGGGACGGCTCAGCCAAGGCCCTGCCTGGAAAAACACTGGACTTCACCTTTGACATCTCTGAGGTGAGAAAGCACCTACATTAAACATTGACACTGAGAGTGCCCACCACCCGCTTACACTTTCAGTACTTGTGATATTCACACAGTTTCTGTGTTTTCCTCACAGACTCCGGTGATCGGACGTCGGTTCGATGAGCTCCAGGGTTCGGGGGGTAGAGAGGGGAAGGCCAGAGCCATGGCTGTAACACGCAGTACTTCCTCCACCTCCTCTGGATCCAACTCCAACACCATCCTGGTGCCTGTCAGCTGGAGGCGACCACAGTCCTCTCAGGTAGAGTTAGACCGACCATGATTCTATTCATGTAGCTCTAACTGTAAGTCTTTGATGTGGCTCCTCAGTGCTGTTAGTACTGGTAACAAACTGTACTGTATTATTATGAAAACTGCAAATATCAGAATTGTCTGTGCTTGATATATCCAATGACATGCTGGCTAACACCCACCCCTATTTGACATCAGAGTCATATTTCTCTGCAGGTGCTTGTATATAAATGCTAAATTGCTTCTTCACTGATTCATTGGTTATTTAAACATCTGGAAAGAAACAATCTTGAGTATAATAGAGTTTATGCTTGTTCCCTCTTCGATTAATACTCTTATTTCTTGCTGTCTTCGTCCCATGTACAGAAAAGAACCAGAGAGAAGCTGGTGAACGTTTTGTCTCTTTGCGGACAAGAAGTTGGACTCACCAAGAACCCGTCTGTAAGCTACCTCCCCACACTCTGCCTCTGCTTGTTTACAGACAACAAAAAGGTCACCTTTGATTTAGGCAAATGATGTTCTCTGTACTCTTTTCAAAAGTCGAGCTTTTGTTCCTTCTCCTCAGGTGATCTTCTCGTCGTGTGGCGACCTGGACATGATGGAGGTGCGAGAGAGTGGCGTGTCGTCGGAGGAGGGCGGAACCAGAGAGGACACGCTAGACGACACGGCCAGTGAGCAGCAGTTCAGAGTGTTCCGAGACTTTGACTTCCTGGATGTGGAGCTGGAGGACGGAGAGGTGATTTAGCCACAGTCACAGCTTATGTTGATTTAAAGTATCTGTTTCTTTCCTCCTCTTTGACCTTGAATGCACGTTTCATTCATTTCTTTCTTTAACATCAATATATTTGAAATGTATTTCTCTGTCCCTCCTCCTTATCCCTCTCTCTGTCTAACTCTGTGTCTCTCTCTCTTCCCCTCGCTGCCTAGGAGCTCCAGGTAAGGTTCTCTTACACTGAGCACTTACATCAGCTTCTCAAAGCGCTGTGGTGTTGCTGGATCCTTTGTTTCCCACTCAACAAACAAAGGATGATTGTGCTTCATTTTGCTCTCACAGCTTGGTTGCAGAACTACATTTCTTTGTAATAATGGAGATAATTATACTGTAAAGTATTTATGGGATAACGATTCTCATCCTGAATGCACACATTTATTGCAGCATATTTTCATGCCAGTTCATTTTGCATCTTGTGCTTAACTATTATCTTCAAGGTTATATTCTTCAATTCACTGCTGCTTTGCCTCTGCCCTTGTCTTCCAATGTGTATGTGTGTGTGTGTTTCATCTAGGGCGAGACTGTCGATAACTTTAACTGGGGCGTGCGTCGGCGATCTCTGGACAGCACGGAGCTGGGCGACCTGTTGGAGGAGAGCCAGCACTCAGGCAGCACCCCCAGCCTGGGTCACGAAGACCCCCACGATTCAGACGAGTCCTCAGAGGAAGAGGAGTCTTCGACCAGCCAAAGCCTGTCTCACTCTCAGCTCGTGCGTAGCCATAACTGTTGGATCAATACAACATTAACATCCACTGAAGCTTGAAAAATGTTATCGTCTCTTATTTTAATGACTCAATCTGACAGAAAAATTATAAATATTGCTGGTTTGCCTCCCTGTTCCAGACTAACCCGTCTCCGTCAGAGGAAACCAATCACACTGATTCTTTGTCTACTTCTTACGACACATCTGCCGACCCACAATCCCTCAATGCCATCACACCGGGCCAGGGAGTGCTCCACGATGATCACAGTGGCCTCCACGTAAGGAATAACACTCCCAAACACATCCATAAATATGTACTACAGCTGTTTGTTTCCCTCAGTAAAATGTACCCTCTTTGCCTCCTCAGGGGAGGGTGTGCGGTGATGATGAGGACACTCAGGCCCAGGACGATGATCTGTCACTGAGCGTCAACGAGCTCCCTCACGGCTCGGACTGCGGCGAGAGCTTCACCCTGGAGTTGCCGGGGCAACCTCAGGGTCAGCCGCGCAATCTGGACCACAGCCTCAACCCAGACTACTGCCAACCACCGCTGGACTTTCTAGACCCCAACTGTCTGCCCAGGTGAATGTGACAGACAGGAGTAAAAGAACAGGAGCCTGTATGGAGTGTTGTTTCACTGGAACTTTTTATCAGCTGACACATTGACCGTCAGTGGGACTAAACTTTGGTTAAACTGCAGTCAAAGAACTTATTTGAATCTGTCGCAGCCATAATGTTTGTGTGTGCAGCATTGGGACAGATCAGGTCATGTATTATGAGTCATTCACAGTGATGTAAATACTTCATTCAGTCATTTTTCCACATTCTACACAGCTCATATAATCCCATCAGGTAGCTACTTTATTTTGACATAAAACCTTTTTTTTTTCGGGGAAGGTATCAATCCTTTTTTTTCTCTGTACCCCCATTTCTTTCCCATTTCCACGGCAACAGCTTGCGTGATGATGTAGATGACTTGGAAGACCTTGGTTTTCCTCCTCCCCCCTCTCCATTTTTCTCCGCCATCTTGGCAGCCTTCCAGCCCACAGTGTGTGACGATGCCGAGGAAGCGTGGCGTTGTCATATCAACCAGCTCGTGACAGACTCGGATGGGTCCTGTGCCGTCCACACTTTCCAAGTCTTCTCGTCTCTCTTTAAGGTGAATCACAGGAAGGAATATGTTGTTATATGTTATGTATATTTTTGTCCCTGTGTGACCTTTCACATCCTGAAGGATCTCCATGTAAATCTGTGTAATAGTATAATAATTCCTCTTTGGTTCCTTCCCAGAACATACAAGGTAAATTCTGCCTCCTGACAACTGATGTTGCCACTTACCTTGGAGAGGGGTTGAGGGGCATCGGATCAAAGTTCCTCAGGTCCTCACAGATGCTGACCACATGCTCAGATTGTCCCACAATCTACATTGATGCTGACACGGTGAGTTGTTGATTAGAGCATGTTGGTGGGATCAGCCATGTAGGATTAATCAGGCGAGTCTGTTTTTTACCTCTTCCTTTCTTCTTGTCCAGATCATGTCCTATGGTCTCCTTGAAAAGATGAAGTTCAGTGCACTGGAGCTGCAGGAGTATCTGGATACCTACAACACCAAAGAGGAGGCGGCTGTATCGGTAACTCTACACGTTATTACTAAATCTGTTTTCAAGAAAACATGTGACTAGCTAACAAAATATTCACCATTCCTCCTCTTTTCCACCCTCTCCTCACACTCCTGTCACCTTACATTTTTTCCTTCAGTGGTTGAGGAACTGTAAGGACACATTTCCCAGATGCCCCGGTGACAGTGTGGTCACCTGCCAGCCTGGAGACTCGGAGGAGAAGGTACAAAGTTACTCACTGTAACACGCAGATATCTAAAGTTTACAGGCAAACATGGAGAACTTCTTCACGTGTTCTCTGCATCTCTGATCTCTGGGCTCCTCTCTGACTCAACAGTTTGCTCTCTCTGCATGTTTGCTGTGTGGTTTCTATTTCCAGTCACCAACGACTAAATCAAACTTGAGGTTGCTGGGTTTTATACACTGTTCACTAATTCTTGGTAGCCTGACTGTCATTACTCTTGGTTCACACTATGCTGTGCACGTGTTTGACTGACGCTCTGTCTTCCTCTCACCTCGCTCTGACGCCCTAACATGCGCTCTCAATGTCTAGCAAATGGAGTCTCTTGCAGTAAGTTCTCTTCCAAGTTTCTTCACTTCAGACTCCTCTTAAATAAACTGCTTAATTTACTTTGCACAAAACAATAAGCTAGCTAGCTGTTATTGTGTGTTTGTATTCCTCTGCATGTGTGTATATATGTGGTGTGTACTTTTATATACTTTTGTGTGCGTGTGTTGCGTTCCGTCTGTGTTGTCTGCTCAATCTGACCCTGTTTCTTCTTTAATATCTTCTAGCAACTGGAGCTTTGTCAGCGGCTCTACAAGCTGCATTTCCAGCTTCTCCTCCTCTTCCAGTCCTACTGCTCGCTCATCGGGCAGGTGCACGCCATCAGCTCCGTGCCTGAGGTGAGCCAAAGTGTAGTTCATAAAGACAACATTTACAATCTAAACACAGTTTTTGATAAGGATGCTTAGGATTTGGTTATTAAAGAATTGTGACACAGCTATATACAGAGCAGGATATTTTACAATTAAAAAATAAACTTGTTAGTTTAGCTCAGCGGTGGACAAACTATGTAACTGACACACTGGGTCTGATCAAATAGTCTGTTTTGTTCAGGAAGGTTCCTCGCTGAGTGAAATGAGCCGGAAGTATTAATGTAGCAGCCATGAGAAGGGCTGTCTGAATTGTCTGAATGTTAAGGAAAGGAGCTCCAGTGCTTCCTTTCTTTGTTTCATGTTACTCCACATGTCTGTAGTTTCTCAGTACAGACTGCTGTCTGTTAACAGACAGACGCTCGTCTCCTCTATGAAACCTGCTCTGTGTCCTCACTGCTGAACTCTGATGAACTGATCGTGGCTCGTTCCTCTTCATCTCCTGCAGCTCTCTGCATTAGTTCTGTCGTTGACAGTGGAGCTGCATTCACACACAGAGGTGTTCAAGTTTGCTGACGTGAAAAACGTTCTCAAAATGTTGTAAATGTTGTCAATAACTAGATAGGCTGTAAGATATCCTGTCCATTCAAATTAATATATAAAACATGAGTATCGCATTTAGTGTGACGGTCAAACCTTCTCTAACTGTGACGCATGTCCAGCGTCCTGCAGATCATCATGGAAGTGAATCATCCATCTTTCGCCATAACTTGCTAATATGTTTATAATTGTATAACTGAGTGGACAGGAGGTTGAGCGACCATTCTCAATGTGACAAACACAGAATATTCCTTTATTATTCAATTCTGACCTTGATAATGAAGTCATATTTTCTCCCGGGTTGTCCACGTTTATATTTCCTGCATAAAAAACACAGTAGGAACGCACAGGGAGAAGAACTTTGTAGTTTTACCACAGACAGTCCTCATGAATTCTCCTTCACATCTTTCCTTGACCGCATGATGTTTTCCATCCAGGTTGAGGAAAAGTGTTTCATATAAACAAAGTTGACCATTTGTTATTGTGGCCCACTAGCCACAGACATCTGGCTCAAATGCCACAGAAAAAAGAAATAAAATAAAATAATCTTGTTGGATAGAAACAATACAATAAAAGAGAACAATAAAATTCAGCACATTAAGAGTCACACACACAAACACCATCTGTTCTCCACCCACCTCGTAGCTGCTGAACATGTCTCGAGAGCTCACTGATCTGAGGACCAGCCTGCAGGCAGCAGAGGCGGCTGTGGCCAGCGACCTGGAACACAAACACTTGGCCCACACTCACGCACACGCCAGCCAGGTGGCAGCCATGGTCGTCCCCAGCTTCCCCACCTCTGAGGCAGCCGTGCAGGCCGTCCTGGAGTGCCTTAAGAACCACGAGTTCACCAAAGCTGTGCGCTACATCCAGGAATGCAGGTGAGGAACAGTTCTGTGTACAAACAACTGCTACATGAAATAATGATTTCCACCTGAACACATTATCATCTTTATATCCGCCTATCATTCTGACCTCTCTCACCTTCTCTCGTTTCAGGAGGCAGTGGCCCAACGGAGTGTTTGGTGGCAGCTCGGAGAGCGAGGTCCAGACACTACTCAACGTCTACTTCCGCCACCAGACGCTGGGCCAGACGGGCACCATCGCCCTGGTCGGTTCTCGCCAGGACCTGAGCCTGATCTGCTCCAAGCTGCTGGAGCTCAACGGGGAGATCCGCGACATGATCCGCCGCGCCCAGGGTTACCGGGTCGTCACAACCTACCTCCCCGACTCCAGCGCTTCCGGGACCAGTCTCTGACAGGAACTCAGGAGCCCCCCACCCCCTCCCTCCCCGCCCTTACCTCCCCCGTCACTGCAACCGCTGACCCTCCCAAAAGCATCACCTCATCCCTCGCTGCCATCTCAGCCTGCTTACACAGAGGAGGCGCAGCACCCACACACGTGGCCTCTGCCTCCGCCTGTGTGCCTGCTGCCACGGCTGCACAGCTCCAGACAGTTACCTGCCTACCGCCCTTCCCAACACCAGAACCAGAGCCATTTTTAGACCCGAACCATTTTCTGCTCTCTTCATCCTCATCCACCGTCGACTCTGATACCTCTTTGCTTGATTTCCCCAAACCCCCAGACCTGTTCTCATCACACAGCTGCTCAAACACACCAGATTTTACACTGCCGCACACACAAGAGCCACGGAGGAGTTACCTGGACGAGAACACTAACGTTTATTATCCTTTCAGAGGACATTCATCACACAGCTCACCACTGTTAAATCTACACAGCAGCAAACACCTCACATCATCTCATACATCCAGCATGCTCCCCACCGTGGCCTCAGAACCCACCTTGCTCACACACTCCGACACAAACACGCCACACATTCCCCCTCGAGGCTCGCATCTCCCCCATTTCCCCCGCTCTCCGTACAAACACTCAAACCCGTCGGCAGTGCCACACCCGGGCCATGACACAGTCTTGACCCGCGGCCCTGCCCCATCTTCATCCCTCCTCCCTCCTCCCCCTCCTCCCCCTCCTCCTCCTCCCTGTCCCACCGGCCCAGGAGAGGCTGCAGCATGGGGTTGTTGTTGCTCCCTCGGTGTCGCTGCTACGCCCTTATCTCGCTACCTGGGGAAGGTGGGGCACGCCGCCCTGCCCCTACTGAAAGTAGGGGGGCTCCTGAATGCTGAACCGTCAGACGTCCAGACCTGAGACGTAAACAAAGGACCTAAAGAATCTGAAATGGAGAAGACGACATGCGTCCCAGACATGATGGGATGTATCACTGAACACTATAGACTCTACAGATCGCTGCCTGCTGATAAAGATGACCTGATGTGATTCTGTCCGAGCGCTACATGTTGTAAAATTGATGTGCTCCTGCTTCACGGCCGTCACTCAGCATCTCATCTGGACCTGTGAAGGCTCTCAGCTTGGATTTCTAACTTGCTTCCCAGATGAAACTTCAAGACCTGCTTGAACTTGATTGACTGTCGCTGCCTCCTTCAGGAAGGACGTAGTTTGCTGGTAGTATCACCAGAGACAGTGAGGAAACTACCAGTGACACTATGTAACATCACCGGTAGAGTTTTCGCTATTGCACTAAGTGGAGCTTTGTTTTGTTTTTTAAAAAGAACATTACAGAAAGGTTATCTTACTGTTTGTTTTGTTACTGTGAGAGAAAAAAGGCGAGAAGGAAAAAGCCAAATGCTGGATTCACTTTTCTCTCCTGTCGTGTCTACTGTTTTGAGGAAATTGTGCAATGCATGACCCAGTTGAATGCTTTCTACTGTAGTGTAGTGTCCCTTTTTTGCTCCCTAAAAGTCTGACCTATCCAGACTGACTGAAAGACTGATGGATGAAGAGCGGATGCAGAATATTCAAGCGTAATTCCTCATGCTGCCCTTGCTCTGTTTATATTCTGTATCGGTGAAGCGGCTTGTCTCCTGGCTACTGTCGTGAAACATTGGTAGACTCTCGCCAGCACGTGTGTACTACTGTGTGGCTAGTGGTGACATCATTAGTGAGCGTACACGCTGTATATTTCTCACTGTCCCGACACTGTAACACGTTGACCTTATGTGTTCACATGCCATGAGGATAGTGCATGTCCACACTGAGATATTTTGTCCGTCTGTGTACCGTTTCTAGTTATGGGCACACAACCATTGTAGCATATGTTTGTGTGTGGTATGTAGTTACCTTACACGTTAAGGGAAATGCTGACATTCAGCACTCATCGTCGATGTTCAAAACAAAACCCGTGTTACTACTG
Organism: Sciaenops ocellatus; assembly: GCA_033000465.1. Classification (NCBI taxonomy): domain Eukaryota; kingdom Metazoa; phylum Chordata; class Actinopteri; family Sciaenidae; genus Sciaenops; species Sciaenops ocellatus. The sequence goes on from CP136870.1 coordinate 3,460,765, forward strand.
AAGTCCAACACTTCCTGTCGTCAGCCCTCTTTGTGACTCTCCCTCGTTCCCCCTCTACGAGTCATTTACTGTACAAACCTCTTTTTCCTATTTATATCTGATCAGCTATAAATCAACACTCATTTGGTTTTATATCGATGTTTGTTCTCTCAAATCAAACTGCCATGCATGCATCTTCTGTGTACTGTATGGAGTGTTTGAACTATTTATTAACAAGAATCATATTTTGTCTGAAAGATACGTTTGTATGAGGTGCAAAAGGGAGCTTTGAGCTCATGCGGGTATGTTTTTTTTTCCTGTGTGTGGGAGAACGTGTGTGCATGCCAAACAAGAAATTGCACATTTTTAAAGCTTTTTAGATTCAGACTGTAGTTGGGTTTTTTTCACCGTGTAAATACTTTTACAGCCTTTGTGAAGTTGTTTTGAGTTGATGTTCTGTACAAGTCAGTGTCAAAGTAAAAGACATGAAAATTATTTGTGCATTTCAGAACTTTCTTTTTATTGACACTACAGTGCCGATTTTCATTTAGTATTTCAGAGCTTAAAGTTCTCAGACAGGCGATTTTAAATTCATAGAATTCAATATTTTACACAACCTCCTGACCGACTTTTCAGGATCACAAATTTGTTTTAAAAAGGATATGAAAGACGTATTCAAACAATGAATATCAGATGAATGAATGATTCATGAGCTGGCCACTTGTCCACGGTGTACCCCGCCTTTCACCCAAAGTCAGCTGGGATAGGCTCCAGCCTCCCCTGAGAATAAGCGGTTACAGATAATGGATGGAGTCCAGGTTCAGTGTAATCTACAGAAATTAATCAACTTTTCATAATCAGATTTCATAAACTTTATTTCTTCTTACAAAAATAGTTTTTCATGGTTAGTTCAGCACCAGGGTTAATGAAGGGGCACAAAGACAGACTGAGAAGTTGCTTCAAATAAAAAACAGACATGACAGAGATTCATCTACTCGCTGGCAGGAGAATAAATTAATCTCTCCAAGTCTGTTACTAGAGGAAACTTCCATCTGTGACATGTACAGGTAACTAGGTGATCCCAGACCAGGGTAAACATCTAGGGGCGGCTCAGACTATGTATTTGAAGCTGTAGGTGGCGTCGCAGGACAGCTTCGTGCCCTTGCAGCGACAGCACAGGTCCTGGCGGTGGGGCCTCTTCATGTTAATGTGCCTCTGCTTCTTCTCACAGATGCAACGAGTCTGAGAGCAACCCTAAGACAGAGAGGAGAGGAGACAGTGAAGTGAATGAAGAGGCAGTCAAGGAACGCTTCTGACCCGCGTTTACCTGGATACTAAAATCTAAATCATGCACTTATATCATTGGGTGGAACGCACATGGATGTTTGAAAGCACCAGGTCACACTGTGCCTTGAGTTACACTGTCCACTGTTCAATAGCGAGCCTAGTAAACGTACCTTGCAAAGGATGTACTCCACTCTGTAGGGGTTAAACCCCATTTGACACTTCCGGCAGAGCTGCTTGTAGTACACCTGACGAGATTTATTTAAAAAAATATTAATTGTTATTATTAAGGACGCAGGTTTTTACTAAATATAAATCAGTTAAACTGAATTGCAGACCGCTCACCTTACTGGTTCCAGAGATGCACCACACATAAGCACTCTCCCACAGGATGTTGCAATTTTTGCAGTGGAAAAATCCATACCTCTGCTCCAGGAACTGAAATGAAGACATCTTATGGTCATTTGTGCACATTCATATGCATAAGGCTATGTTGTATATCATATCTTATTTCACTTTTTAAATCTTATTTAAAAGCCAAAGAAACGTGCCTCAGCTTGTGATAATTCAGTTGAGATTTGTTGGGAAAGATGCAACACTAAAGCACAGTGACCCAACATGATCGTGGCCTTAATGTGGATCTGTATCACTCTGGAAGCTCTGCACTGATTCCTGTATCAAATCTCATTTAAAGATCTCCATTAATCCAGTTTTATGCTTCTATGCTGCAAATATTGAGTTAATATATTTAATCTGATTAACACATAGCATTTCTAGGCCTCAGAGATGGAGGAAAGGGGGACCCGGGAGCTTATATGAACCCAGCCCTGATGAGAATACCCATAGGTCTATAGAGTAAGGTCACACACACTGAATGTTGTCTTAATTATGTTCCTAATGGTAAATTGGATCAGTGGGAGTCCAGCGAGAGTTCTTCTCTTCCCACCTGGAAGTTGGACCTCTTGGAGGAGCGGTGGAAAGTCCTCTTGAAGTCCTTCACTGCGTCCTCACCGCCTTGATTCTCAGCATCCTCTTCAGACGCTTCTTGTTCGGCTTCAGCCTTTCCTTCACTCTCTCCATCAGTGCCGTGTTTCCTCGCGTGGATCCTGCGGTCAAACACCGGGGAGTAGATGGAGACGGGTCTCAGAAAGCGCATGATGCTCACCGGCGGAGTGCGGCACAGCGCGTTGCTGTCCGGGCTCTTGGGGGACACATGGTGGTCTTCCTCCGACCAGAACAGCGTTTTGGGACCCAGTGAGCACTGGATGATTTTATCCACCTTGGCGTTCACCTGCACGCCGCACTCTCTGGTGTTTGCCTTCTTCAGTGGAGGGGCTAAACTGGGGTTGACCTGGGAGATGATGGCCTTGCAGAGCTCCAGGTATTTGACGCCCTGCGGGGTGATGAAGCGGCCCTCTCTCTTCCCCAGGACTAGGTCCTGAGCTGTGGGGGCGCAGACGCTGTTTGGTGGGAACGCGGACAGGAACCCCTCCATCCTGGAGCCATGAAACCAGTCCAAGTGCTTCTCTCTGAGGTTTAAACTGTCGCTTTGTGCACCACTAATTGGTTAATTGAGAACAGGAGCGCGCAGACTCTGATTGAGCTGCTGTTTACTGAATATTTCCAAAATGTTCTGCCTAATATGTAATATTGTGTTCCCATACAGACACATGAATGAATGAATGAATAGACGTGAATATTAATCATTCAGAGGCAGAGGTCTTAAATGTTGTGGTCATCTTAAAGATGTTAAGATTCGACAATGATATTTAATTACCCAGCCTGAAATATGAAGTTCACTCTGATCCAAACTCATATTCAGGTGCAAAAGTTAATTAATAAATCTGTGCAATGTGCCCATAAACATCTTTAACAAAATATGCTTCTAATGTTCTGCAGTATAGTGCTGAAGGTTTGAGGAGCGCACATGTGAAACCTTATATTGGAGCTCCCCCTATAGCTCACATCGGCCATCATGTAAGCTGATGTGCGAGACATCTGTCCCTCTTAGTTTGATGAGTTGTAAACCAGTATGGCAAGAGCTTTGCAGTGGTTTAAAACCACGTGCATGTCTCAGGAAATCATCAGTTATCTTCTAAAATGACAATGATGTAACCAAAGTAAACGCACCTGTCATGCAAAAGGTTGCATAGAGAAATAACGTGAATAAATATCATGTGAATAAATGATCTGTGGAAAGAAAACAGGGAATGAATGACTCCATAGTAGCCTCAAAGGGCTGCATGAATAGAAATCATCTTTAATAAGCTGCATAAACTTCCTTTAAAATATGAACTGCATTACTGAGAAGCGGATAAATGGACTGTACACATACGTGAATGTCACCCTAATGAACGCACTGTGTTTGTTGTCACCCTGTCTCATCCTGACATCATTTTCACACCGAGGAAAAAAATCTCATTTGAAAGCGACACAGTCTGCGGTGCGTTCAAGCGCTGTCGGAAGAATGGGCTTTCAAATTTAGAGCGAAAAAACAGAACACGATGAGTGTTTGTTTGTATAACAGGGAACTTAAACGATGCTTTGTGATGCAAGGTGTGTTTGTTCATTGTAAATAACATGCCCCTATTTCAGGGTCTGGTTTGTAGGCTGTAGTCTCACTGCTGCACGTTTTTTAACATTTTTTTGGCCCTTTCAAGCATTTTTTTTTTTTTTTTTTTTTTGGTAGGTATGTGGGGAAAGAGAGATGGACAATGACATGCAGGAAAGAGCCGCAGGCCGGAGTCGAGCTCAGGGCTGTGGCGGCTGGGACTGAGGGGGCGGCTGCTCTACCAACTGAGCTAAACGTCACCCCACTGTAGACACGTTTTTGACATGAACTCCTGAACTTACTCAATATAAGGCAACTCACCGAGCATCACTGTGTTAAAAAAAAACAAAAAACGAGCCATAATTAAATAAGAAATTCTTAATATGCCAATTTTATTCTCCTTCTATCAATGAATGTTTTTTTTTGTTTGTTTGTTTGTTTTCAGGGGAAACGCTACAGCTACCGTCCTCCAAGTACAAACGTATCTGGATGTTTAATTATCTATAAAAATATATATATATATATACATTTGTAATTAGTTATTTTAAATGACAGAAAATACGAGCGTCCTTTGAAGGAGCCATCAGCCCTACACGGACTCGCTCTATAGGTGGCGCTACACGCTCATTGATGGTTTGTACCCATGGGCACTGAATCTATACATATTGGCGCCATTTTGGAGCTAGGAGGGGGAAGAGAGCTGCAGAGGAGGACACGATTGATCACAATTCACCGTATCAGGTAAGTAAATGCACAAATAAGAAAATCCTTCGGGATAAAATTTAGCACCGTTTTCAGGCCCCGCTGTGGAAAATGGGGTGTAACCCGGGATGTGTCCGCGGATTAGCTAGGTTTCCAGCGCTAATAGGTGGAGCGCAGCCCGCCTCGCTCGCCTGTGTTCTCGGCAGCCGTGTCCGAGTCACGGCGCTGGTTGACCTGGTCCTGCGGCGCTAAACGGTTAGCTAGTGAAATACTAGCTCTTTCGCTAGGCTAAATGCCTCAGCGGCACGAGCGAACAGTGGCGCGAATTGGTTGTGTGACCGGGCTCGGGATATCTACGGCGGTATAACGGGAGTTAGCCGGGTGTTTTGTTCGGTGCAACGTTACTATCTGTCCGCCCTCTGTCACTGAGATTGCTGCTGCTAACGTTAGCTCGGTTAGGCTAGCGAGATGTGCATACCAGCTAGCTAGCGGCGGCTAACTCGATTAGCCGCCGTCAACATTACAGCAACAAGGCAGTCTGGCTCTAACACAGTGCCTGGCCTTGACATGCTGCTGTACCATAACAATAAGCACATCTGTTCATAAACTGTTTCTATGTTTATCCCCTAACTAATGCTAAATTCATCATGGAGACATTTAAACGTAACGCTGTATTATTTTCTTTTATTATGAGCTACTTGTTAAAGGCGCATTGCTCTTTTTATTGCAGATACACCGCCTCGTAGCGTGCATTGTGTATGTGTGAGCTGACTGATTAAAAATGAACAGTTATGAAGGAATATCTTACCTTTACTCACGAGGACAAAGCGGCATACCTGAGCGCGTGCACACGTAGTGAGAGATGGACCGTTAGCAAACAACAAAAGGCTCAGAGCGAAGGACACAGGAGGAGGTATGTCTCCTTAAAGCTTGAACGCTGCATGTTGCTGTATGTCACCCTGAGTGAGGACAGTCACCTCCACGGTGCTGCAGTGCATTTGTTTTGACAGCCATCAGCTCCGATTATTGAGTCTGTCACCATCAGCACTGCAGACTGGTCAACAGATCACAGCCTCTCTGAAATATCTGATCACATGGCTTCATAATCAGGTTATTGGAAAGTTGTTTCATAGGATTGTGTTTGCATATTATATATCAGAGCTGCTGACGATAACTGTCCCAAAAGGAGAGTTTGAATTGATTGATGGTGGCATCGCCAAATACAGCTCGCCTTTTGTACACGTTTTCTGTCTTCTTGTCTGTTTAAGATGGTTTGCTTGAAACCACATGGGCTAATGTTTCATGAGGAACCACTTAGCAGCAGCTCTGGTTGGAGTTGATTTCTGGTTTTTGTAATTTTGCCCCCTTTCTTTCTACATCTTAATCCAGGTTGCAGCCCTGCAACTTTATTTTCCCCCAAACTAAAAAGGAAAACTGAGTAATTATGTTTGGTCACATTCTTGCTCTACAAAGCCACAATGCTGCTCTTTAGTTTGTTCCTCTGTGATGGTTTGCCTGTGTTGAGTGGATACAGAGCCGAGCCGCCTGATTGACCTCAGACGCGATCGTGCCCACAGTGTCGTCTGTTTGTAGATGTCATGTCATGTTGGCTTCTCTGGCGGTTTTACTCCTTCCCCGCGGTCTCATTCACATAACCTTTGGGCTAATTTCAATCCCTCCTTCTCTGCTCATTGTTGTTCCTGGCCGGCCTTCACTGGTTCAGATTTGGCGGGGGACGTGCTCCGTTCAGAAAGTGTCTATTTAGTCTCATTTCATCTGGAGAAAACTCTTTGACGGTGCACTTTGTGAAAGTGCCCATATGGAGGTTGTCGAGTTCACCCTTAAAACCCAACCAGTGTCCAGTCCTCCCTCTGTTCTGGTGATCACCCACAGGGTTAAGACAAAGGATGGTCTGTGTCAAGGTTCAGATTAGGTTAGGAGAGCTGCCCCGAGTCTTCATATTCCTGCTGGCAGCTGTGCGAAGGGCCAGAGTGGGGAGAGCAGAAGCAGCCGACAGATAGAAAGCCTTGGCGTGGGGGGAGGAGGGCTAAATGTGTTCCACTGTGATAAACCAGCAATGACTTGAAAGTACCATGTTCAAGAGATTTAGTGCGGGGTAAAGCTTGTGTGATTATTTACTGCCGCTTCTCATTCAAAGTGAAATATTCCCCGGTGGATGGTATCCAGGCCCCGAGTGGAGGAATACTCCGCTGTGATTGGACTGTGTGTGTGTGTGTCAGCGTGGTAGACCAGGAGAGAGAGAGAGAGAGAGAGAGAGAGAGATGGACTCAAATTTGGCAGCAGCTGTGGGGTGGAAAAGAAGGTCAGAATGGAACAATTTGGCAGGCTGCCAGTGTCCAGCAGCGTGTGTGTGTGTGTGTGTGTGTGTGTGTGTGTGTGTGTGTGTGTGTGTGTGTGTGTGTGTGTGTGTGTGTGTTTATAAAAGCTCAAGTACAGCTGCAGAAAATTGTTTGGTTGTTATTCAAAACTCACTATTGCGGTCCGCTCTCTAAATCAAACCCAGCAAGCGCTTTTTGTCAGACGACAGACCTACTGACCCAGACTGCTTCATGATCATCAACTCTCCTTCAACGTTAAAACAACATCAATTACGAACAGGACGCTGGTCGGAGAAGAAAAGCTCTCAGTACCTGTGCGCAGTGATTCATTTTAAAGGCAGTATAACCTTGTCCTGCTGACTCCTCCTGGAGGAGCGTGTTGTGGAGCAGGGCAGGAAAGCTGTCGATGTTTGCCGCGTTTCAGACCACTTTGCTACTTTACCAGTGTGAGCAGCTAGTACGGCAGACAGTGTGACAAAATTACCTGACTCCGACTATGATGACTGTGTCTGTTATCTGTCTTTTGATTGGCTGGCTGTCATTCAGGATGTGTCAGACACCACTCACTGATTTTTTTTTTTTTTTTTTTGACCATGCCTGGAGAAGTCATGCAGTCACTTCACTCCTCGCCTTCTGCGAGCTCACACCGATTGACCTTGTTATACTCCAGTTATATGACAGGTCAACATGAGATGACCTGTTATTATTAAATATACTGTTATTAAGTTATTAAGTCTTTAAAGTAGTTTACTGATTAATCAGCTAGCATAATTGTTGTGACTGGATAATTTAAAAGGGCAGCTAGAGGTGTGAGTCTTCACTGGACTGCAATTACAATTCAGATGCACAGTGATTCTCAATATATCAGTTATAATCTATCAGGGCCAATAAATTATTGGTAGATCATGTTTAGTGCATAAAAATGACAGATAAATAATGTAAAGTGCAGGGAGAGGCTTAAAGCCTCCACCTGAAATTAAAATGTCAGTTATAGAGAACACAAAATGAACATACAGAGGATAATATGAATATATAAAGTCATGACAAACTAGTAAGACTAGTAGAAGACATACACTAATAATAATAATACCAATAACATCAATGTAAAAACAAAAATGTAAGTATGTGATGTATATGAGTGTGTGCATGTGTTAGCAGTTAAAGTTTTAGTTATTAATTATTCCATAATTTGGTTCCCCTAAATTTGATAGGACATCGACCTCTGCGAGTGATGAAGATCTAAAGATTTATGAGTTGAATAAAAATGTGCCTGTGAATTTAAAACAAGTCTTGAAGTGCTCTGGAACATTATCATCACTTGACTGTAACTTATAAATAAAAACACATGTTTGAGAAATATTGATGTCATAAACAGTGAGAATCTGGAGCTCAGGTTACAACCATAATGGGAAATTTGTGTTGTGCATTACTCCAGTAATGAAATGATAACAGATAAATGATCAGTAATCATTTATTTTAATGTAGGAGTAAGAACTAAATGATCGTTTGAAGAGTCAGAACTGTTTCTTGTTTTCTTTTCTGCCATAAAATCATTGAATCCGATGCTTCACTGACTGATAATGTGTTGAACGGTGCTTCTGTCGTTCCTCTCTGCACTGCATGTCTGTTCTTGCACTGTGTAACTTCAGGCCCGGGGTACGACACCCCACAATGTAAAAAAACACAGAAAACCTTCTCTAACCCAGTAAATGTCACAAGGTTGGAATTAGTTGCGAGCTGTTTTTAACTTTCAAATCTAATAAATGCTTTTTAACACATTCTTTCCACACAAAGCTGCCCAGACCTCTGAGTGTAAGCAGCACATGTTTTGCTTCACTGTGATACGTCTTCATCAGTCATGAAACAACAAACCTCCTCAAAACTGAGCGCGCTCAAACACCTCAGCTAAAGTGTTTCCTGTGGGAAATCCCTGTAGTCCATGTCACAGTACAGCAGCTCATGTAGGTGATGAGGTTTCTCTATGACTCACAAAAGTCTTAACATGTAAACATAATCATTATGATTATATGGACAAACAAAGACAACATCTGCCTGTGTGAAAATAAGTGATTGTCAAAGTCAGACGATTGATTGTTTAATCAAGGGAATAACTTCCGATTGTTCACATGCACTTCTTCAAATATTGATGGGGCGTGCATGAAAGTTTAACCAGGAGACTCTGTGGCATTTGTCATGACCCAGTGAGCTGTGACTGAGGAGGAGGTAGAGTCCACTGATCACAGGCTCGGGCTTTGATCCGCGCCTCTTTCCGTCATCAACCTGTCGAAGTCCTCGGGCAAGACTCTGAACGCTACATAGTTCCAGTTGGCCAGATCAGTGCCATGAGTGGTAGCTTGCTTGTGTGTGTGTGAATGGGAGAAAACACTGTGGATAAAATCAGCATATAAATGCAGCTATTTACCATTTTTCTCTTGAACATTCTGATGGTCTGCTTGCAGCTGCAGAGCCGTGTTACAGAGCACTTCTTTTCATTTAGAAACCATCTTCAGCTACAGAAACAGACAAAAGAAACAGACAAAGAAACAAAGTGATGATCTCTGTGCATCACGTCATCTTATAACAACACTCGTGGGAACTGAGCAAACTTTGCTGTGATCTTGAAAGTGAAATATTTTTCCCATTTTTGGATTGGTGATGTAGGATTTCAGCTGCTCAACAGTTCAAGATCTCCTTTGTTGTATTTGACTCTTCATTATGCGCCAAACATTTTCAACGGGTGATAAGTCCGGACAAGCCAGTTCAGTACCCAGACTCTTTTCCCACTGAGCCATGCTGTTGGAATACATGCAGAAAGTAGTTTGACATTGTCTTGCTGAAATAAGCAAGGTCATCCCTGAAAAAGACATCCTCAAAACCTGTATGATTCAGTATTAATGGAGCCTTTACAAATGTGCAGGTTACCCATCATGCATCATGGATGCTGGCTTTTGAACTGTGTGCTGATAACAAGTTGGATGGTCCCTCTCCTCTTTAGCCAGGAGGACTCGGCGTCCATGATTTCCAAACAGAATTTCAACTGTGGACTCATCAGACCACAGCGTCTCTGGATCTGGTTTATAGTTTCCTCTCTCTCATGGTTGGGTTTCAACTGTCAGTTGTGGATGCGGCGATGAACCGTGTTCACAGATGATGGTTTTTGGAAGTGTTCCTTGGCCCATGCAGCACTTTTCATGACAGAGTCATGTCAGTTTGTGATGCAGTGCCGTCTGAAGATCACAACCATGCAATATTGGCTTTCAGCCTTGTCCCTTGTGTACAGAGATTTCTTCTGATTCTCTGAATCTGTTCATGATATTATGAACTGTGGTCAATGAAACGTTTCACCTCATCATCTTTACTTCACAAAGCTTCAGCCTCTCTAAGATTTTTTTATTATGTTACCAACCTGTCGCCAGTTCACCTCATTCACTGTGAGATGTTCCACCAGCTGTTTTCTTTCAGCATTTCACAACTTTTCCAGTCTTTTGTTGCTGCTGCTATCAAATTCAAAATGTTCATATCATTTTACAAAAACAATCACATTTCTCAGTTTAAACATTTGAGAAGTTTTTCTTTTTGCTATTTTTAAATCAATCTGGATGTTTTCCAGATCTTCACATTTTGGCATGCGGACGATTTATATATTCATGAACTATGAGTCAGGCTTTAGCTTGCCTGGCGAAGGGGGTGTAGGTAAGATGTAGGAGGAAAAATGAAGTCATATTCCTGGTTTGACACATTTCTGCTATTTAATATCGTTAATGGACAAAAAGCAGCGGCACGGTCAGTTTAGTAGCCGTTGCCAAAGAGCGGCATAAAGTGCAGCATGACTGACCGGGCCATTAGCAGTGCAATGAGAGGAAAGTCTGAGCACGTTTTGCATCATGTGAATGCTCCAAACATGAATCAGGTGTAATCCCTGACAGGCCAGTGGCCGTGATAATAAAATGTGGAACACAATGGCAGCTCGCAGCAGCTTGCAGTGAAAAGTCAGCGTGCTCTCTGAATGCAGCAGTTTCATCATTCATTCAGCGTGTAGAAAGCTATTACTGTGCTGCGAATACCTCGCTGAATATTTCACAAGTCTCCATTGGAGTCTTCTTTGGAAGCTTTGAAGTATTAAAAAGATTTGCCATGGGTTCCAAATAGTTAATGCAGTGCTCTTTTTTTTTTCTCGCGTTTGGTTTGAGGTTCAGCAGCTCTTCAAGGTTTTAGCGTTTTAGTCCAGTTTTTCTGTGTTCTCCGACTCCCCTTCTCTCTGGCTCTCCTCTAATTTATTACAAATGTTCTTCTCTTTCCCCAGGCAGTGAAGAGCTAAAGAGGATGGCTCACTCTAAAGCTCGAGTCACGGACGGGAAGGTGACCTACCCCCCGGGGGTCAAGGAGATCTCAGACAAAATCTCCAAAGAGGAAATGGTCCGCAGGCTCAAGGTCAGTGTCATTCTCCCAGCTCTGTGTGTGAGTGTGTGTGTGTGAGTGTGTGTGTCAGGCACGTCAGTATAATATTGTCACTGGTGAAGGGCTGATGATGTATCCAGGTGGCTGTAGGTCAGGAGGTAGAACAAGTCATCCACTCATCAGAAGACCGGTGGTTCGATCCCCGGCTCCTCCAGTATTGATTTGCTCTGATTCACACTGCTCTAACCTTTAGCTGGGATTAGTGATTCATTATTTTGATGCATTATTAAAAGAATATACTCAAATTTCATTTTTAAGTTTGCACTGTGTAACTGAACAGAAGGACTTTCGTCTTGGCACATTTCAAAGCTGCTAACGTCCGGCACCTTCTCTCCCTCTTCCAGATGGTTGTGAAGACCTTCATGGACATGGACCAGGACTCTGAGGAAGAGAAGGAGCTGTACCTGAACCTGGCCCTCCACCTGGCCTCAGACTTCTTCCTCAAACATCCAGACAAGGACGTGCGTCTGCTAGTGGCCTGCTGTCTGGCAGACATATTCAGGATTTACGCCCCAGAGGCGCCCTACACCTCCCCGGACAAACTCAAGGTACACCGCTGAAGATTCTGTAGAAAGCAAAACAGAATACTGCAAAGCCACCAGCTTTACTCACTGTAAACTGATGCATCTTCTCTCGTTATTCACGAAAACTGACTGACAAATCATTTTGTCTTTTTATTTGCCAACATTTTTGGATGTTAGCCTGAAAATACCTGATATCACACCTTTTATACAGCATTCACTAACATCATTTTTTCTTTTGTGTCCATATTTCAACGTTTGTTCATATCTCTGACTAATCATTCTGAACATTTGGCCTCAAACACATCTAGGTTTGTTTTGTTGTGGCTGCTGTTGTATTTGAACTTTGTGGTGCTGCCCTAACCACACCTGAGGTTTGCTTATGACTGTGCGTGTGTCTGTGTGTGTCTGTGTTTGTGGAGCATTCACTGTATGTTTCTTTCTTGTCTGCAGGACATTTTCATGTTCATCACAAGACAGCTGAAAGGACTGGAGGACACTAAAAGTGCTCAGTTCAACAGATACTTCTACCTGCTTGAGGTACGTGACTGCGGTGTGTATGGATCAGTGATGGGAGCGTGACGGTGTTCAAGTCCAGTATTGAAACTCGTTATTGAGTCTGAATCTTTGAATTGGGTTTGACTTTTAGTAGATTCTTTCTGTCACCAAGTATCAAAGATGTTTGGCTGAGAATGAAGAGACGTTTTAGGGTGGCAGCCTCACTAATGCTCACAATGTGAAAATGAGATGAGCAGCAGCAGGTGTTTATTTGAATGTATCTGACACACTGAAGTTACAGGTGCAGCCGACTCACTGCTCAAGTAATCACTGCCGGTGACATTTGCCTGGTGACAGCGAGAGTCGGCACCGCCTAAAGTGAGAAGCCAACTACCGACATGTTTTCTACACCGCTTGTTCCTAATAAAAAGATTAGAGGTTTGATTTGTTCAGAGATTTGTTAGCGTTGGACCATGACAAATCTGGGTATTTTACCAGCTGGGAACTGGCTGAACCCAAACATTAATCAGTGGCTGCAGCACAGAGCAGAACTCAGTGTGAAAAGCCTGTCTTTGGAGACCTGGAGAGGAGAATACAGAGACGTCATGAGTCCAGATGAAGTGAACAATATTTGTGATTGAAAATGACGGAAGAGGAGCAAACGTAATAAAAATAGGGAGTTCAATTTATTGTAGAAAAACCTCATGACATGTTGTTATTCCAAACAGAGTAAATTCATCTTTAAGCATGAATTGAAGCTACGCCTTAAATGTTATGGATACATTTCCATGGCAACCTGGGTCAGTGTGAACAACTCAAGTTGGTGCATGACTTTTCGACCTATGCTGCTCTGTGTGTTTGAATTTCTCAGTGACTTCTGGCCTCTGAATACATTCACTGCATGTATGGAGTCAAGATCTCGTGTAACTATATTGTATGTGGTGCGTGTAGAGACTCAGAGCAGGAAGCAGTGGTGACAGAATGACATGAACTCTGTGCAACAGTTTATAGGAAATATGTTTATCTCCATCTGCAGCGATCTGGCAGTTGTCTTTTCACCTCCTTCAGGCTGCAGCAGACTGTTTGAACTCCCTTTAAACACTCAGTCAGAATAGATGAAATGTAATATACGTGCATATGTTAAGGAGAACTACTCAGATGTTCTACATTCTTTGTTTCTTGCTGGTGTGTTCATTATTTCATCGTGTCCTCATGAAATCAGCAACAAGTTGAGTCTAATTGGAAGAAAATATCTTTTGTTTGCAACTTTATTAATATTAAGATGGTGATTATTAATTCCAATTAAGTCCAGTGTCATAAACGAGGCATAATTGGACAATCACTTGAACTTGTAGTATATTAATCGCTTGCTGTGCTTCCTGTAACGACAGTGAAACCCGTATCGTAAGCGACAGTAGCTATGAAGGGGTGTATGAGATGAAGTTTTTTTTTAATTTGCTGTGGAATGAAAGTCATCTCAAACAAACCCAGGCATGTTGTCATTATGCATGGAGTGCCTGTTTACTCAAGTTCATTGAAAGCAGCCATAATCAATATTTTTTATAATAACAGTGCATCAAATGACTGTGTAATCGGAGAGGCGTCGCTCTTACTGATGAGTCTACTGAGGCTCATCGTCTGAATCTGTAAGCTCCACTCGGCTTTCGTGAGTTTCAGCTCGTCGTTTGGATGTTCGGTCTGAAACGTTCCTGTTCGATCCACCCTCACAGCCCTCACAGATTTGTTGCTCTGTGCCTCCTTATTGTTATTACATTCTTCCTCTTCTGCATTGTCACTAACGTCCTGCCTCCTTTTTTTTCCTTCAGAACATAGCATGGGTGAAGTCCTACAATATTTGCTTCGAGCTTGAAGACAGCAATGAGATCTTCACCCAGCTTTACAGAACGCTCTTCCAGGTCATCAAGTAAGTATTTTAATCAAAGCCCGCCTCAGTGTAATATTGTTCATATTCATCATGGTTTATTGTGCGGGTGTGCGTGTGCCCAGCTTTTATTTCCCCACATGTTTTTGGCTGCTGTAGTCCTCAACGACACTGTTGAGCCCTCGTAGTTCTTCTGCAACAGCCCATCTGTCTGTGCTGCTCGTCATGAAACCACACAGTAGCAGTCCAGTTGTTTCTCTTTGATTGCCCTCACTCCTCTCCTCCACCTCGCTCTCAATTTCACTCTGCTCGACACAACCTTGAGGGCTGAATTCTGCAGTACAATTTGGCTCTTTGCCACCGGTAGAAAAAAATGTGGTTGTGTGTCAAGGTTGTGCCAGCACAATGTTTTTTCAATCATATAGGACAATTCTAAAGAGCTCTGCTTTCCATTTGAAATCTGAAGGTGTACGGGAGTCAGTGGATTCTGTAACACTGTAGTGGGTGGACCTTAGATCCTCCAGGAGGACCAGGGACCCGCTTCCCCTCAAGAAAGTTTTTCCATTTTAAAGTTAAATACATCAGTCTGGTGCACATCTATGAAGAGCTTTCTTTGTTCTTTTAAACAATATTTTTGTTACTTCAGCCAGCGGCCAAATTCCACCGGCACGGATGCGACGCGTTCCGTGTGCGCCGTGGCCACCAGAGCTAATCGTGGCCTTTCCAGTCAATGTTTGAAACCCCATCGGTCCCGCCGCAGTCCGTTTCAGAAGCGGCTCTCCGCTCTGCTCCATGGAGAATACACGGCTGTTCTATTTCTGACGGACGCCGCAAGCAGCTCGAGCTGACGTCAGACACAGAAACACCACAGAGAATCCTGTTGATTTTCAAAATAAAACGCCATCTGCAAACTACCGATTGTTAAAACAGCCAAAAGGGAAACAAATTAACTACATTGCATATTTACATATTTAGAAGCACATAAACTAAAAACCTAAGCAAGTTAACAAAGCCTGGCAAAACTCTTCTTGAACGCAGGAGAACGGACCAAAACAGCTTCATGGCCACAATGTGACAGAGATGTGCTCGGTGCCGTTTCGGTGCATTGCCCAGTACGCTCGACTATTGAACATTTTAAATTCAGTATTTCATCCATCAGTAGTCGATGTGAATTGCCTTTCCATCTTGCGCTACTCCAGAGTTGTAAGCTTGACTCCCACTAGATAGCTCCATATATTGTCTAGACTGGTGCCTGCAGAGGTAGCTGTTTGAAAGCGCGAGTTTCATTCATGCGCATACATATGATCGCATGTTCACACATAATAAAGTTATGTTTTCTGAGCTGCAACAGACAGACCAGAGAGAAAAACACCAACTTGACGTCACTGTTTGCTGCCAGAGGAGAGAACACAAGTTTACCTGGTTGCTGTTCCTGCACTTCACTGTAGTTCTGCTTCATCCTCTCATCGAAGTTGTAAATATTTTCTCCTGCACGAGCGCAGCACTAAGACAAAACGTGGAGCTCTGGCAATGTGAGACTAAGCAACGGTGAAACGTTAGAGATCTTTTCCGCTCTGAAGAGAAGTGTAAAAATGTTTGAGTTCATTATGAGGCTGTGGTGGGACAAATTAGCCTGTGGTGGGCTGTCATGGTCAAAGTAATTAATGGGAACCACCACAAATGTAGCCCTCATATTGTGTGTGTGTTCCCTTTTGTGTGGAAGTGACACTTTCAGTGAATGGGAGGTAATGCGACTGGTGATGCCTGGCAGCATCGAGGACAGCAGTCACCGAAATACAAATCTAGGTAACAAGCTTTACCTCCCGCTGTCATGCAGATCATTACGAACACACACACGCTCCCTCTGTGTGATCAGTGCGGTGCAGTCCGTGTGTGTGTGAGGCCAGTTTGTTTCCCAAATGAGCTATCAGCAAGTGAAAAACTCCAAAATGTCTGCTGCCAGCGTCGCAAATCTCCCCACGGTGCACCAAAGATTAAGATTCTTGTCCTGAATGTGGGATGTACACTCTGTACACACGTCGACATGATTTGAACCGTCCAATCAGGAACCAGCGTAGAATACTATATCAAGTATGTGCAATAATTCTACCCTTGACTCTTCTCGCCTCGTTTCCATAGCAACGGCCACAACCAGAAGGTGCACATGCATATGGTGGACCTGATGAGCTCCATCATCTGCGAGGGAGACACCGTATCGCAAGAGCTGTTGGACACAGTGTTGGTCAACCTGGTGCCAGCACATAAGGTGTGTACACGATCACACAAAGAGTGACACACTGTTACACACACACACACACACACACGTGCTGTGAATATAAGTAGAAAGAGCTCAGTTAAGGATAGTCTAAACTGAGCTGATATTGTAAGACTGAAGCCTATATCATGTTCAATACTCTGTAATTCAATGAGACCCCTGCAGGTGAGAAGAGGTAAAGCAGCTTCAGAGAGAGAAACATCTGCCACAAGCATCCTGATGGGATTCTTTGGATCTTTGGACTGTCACCTTATTTTTCACATCATGTGTTTTGTCGTTGTCATTATGTTTTCTGAGCTGCTGTTCTTTTCTCTCCGTCCAGAATTTGAATAAACAAGCGTACGATCTGGCCAAAGCTCTGCTGAAGAGGACTGCTCAGGCCATTGAACCCTACATCACCAATGTAAGATTACATCTCTGACACACTCTTTAACAGTTACTGTGGAAACACGCTGTAGTTTCACAGCATGTCTCATGTAGCCTAATGCAACAGTACCACAGCATGTGAACCAGACCAGCCATGCTAGAAATGTCTCGGCACTACAAAGGGTTCATATTTGACCAAGCAAAGAAGCAAATCAATACGTCAGATGTGTCAAATGTTCAAGTATACACACCGTTCACATGCAGCTTCAGTGTTGCAATTTCAGATTGAATTGAGGTTACTGGAATAGGGTGTAAGTTCTGAGATTGTCCCGCAACTGGAGTTCATGCAGAGCAGACATCCTACCAGAGATCTGCACCTGACCTTTGACCGAGGAGGAGCAAGAAACAAGAGCGCAGCTTCACAAACCCTGTGAACCTCGTGGTCTTTGTTGCACATCCGTCCTTTCTCCTGCATCCTGACAGCTGCCATAACATCTGTTAGGAGGAGCTTGGAAAGGAGTTTGGGTCATGTAGGATCGATTTTTAACAGTTATTCCCGCTTCTCTCTCTCTCTCTCTCTTTCTTCCGCAGTTCTTCAACCAGGTGCTGATGCTGGGGAAGACCTCAGTCAGCGATCTGTCCGAACACGTATTTGACCTCATCTTGGAGCTTTACAACATAGACAGCCACCTGCTGCTCTCGGTGCTGCCGCAGCTCGAGTTTAAACTGAAGGTAAAGAAAACACTGAAGCACATCTCCATCTGTCACATCACATTGTTAGTATAGCTGTTTGTGACACCTGACAGATAAATAATGTAGATTTAGTTAGATGACGATGGAAGCAGCAGCCATGCTCGTGTTCATTTAGTGTTACGAGTTTATCCACACACCCGACAAAAACCTGAATTTCTCTGAGCCATTACACACAGAATTCCACTTTCTCTGCAGGTTTGTTGATTCATATTAGAAAGATAAACTAGTCAGCCAGTCAGCATAATGTTGCCTCTGCAGTGTCTCATAAAGGCATCCTGCTGATGGATAATGCTCATTAACTGTTCAGAGGGAGTGTAGATCACTGCTGTCTCCTCAAAATAATAGCTGCGATAAAATCTCTCCCCCACAGACTGCACACACACTCTCTCTCTCTCTCTCTCTCTCTCTCTCTCTCTCTCTCTCTCTCTCTCTCTCTTTCTCACACTCTCTCTCTCAGTCTTTGTCTCACCCTCACTCTTTTCTTCTTTATCTCTCCTCGTTTCTTTTCTCTCCCCAAGGCTTTTCTTCTTTCATCCTCACTCTTTCCTTACCTCTCGTCTCTTTCTTTACCTCTCATTGTTTCTGCTCGTCTCCGCAGCTAAAACAAGATTAATACCAAAGGAATAGCTCCCTTTGTGTGTTATGAAAATGGTAATGTCGCCAATGTAGTTCATGTAAATGACTTGGCGTATCTGCCCGCACGACACGGCCAAGTTCTGTGCATCATTTCTCTCTCTGTCTCCCTCCTTCCCCTCCGTCTCTGCAGAGTAATGATAATGACGAGAGGCTGCAGGTGGTGAAGCTGCTGGCTAAGATGTTTGGAGCCAAGGACTCTGAGTTGGCTGCGCAGAACAAACCACTCTGGCAGTGTTACCTGGGCAGGTGGGTTTCAGAAGATGCGGCTACGGCATCCACAGATGCTTTAAATCCGTGTACTGATCATGTGCACGACATGCAGTTATTGTTTCTTATTGTTGGTGCAGCTTCTATATTTATTTTCTTGTTGTTTGGTGAGATTAGTCTCTTGATTTTGTTGTTACAGAGTTTTAAATCTGGCTTCCTGAGACACAGCATGTGCACGCAACAAATATCTGCTGGGTTATTTATGTTTTCGCTGAGATGATGGTGTGTTTGTGGCGCCCCGCAGAGCTGCAGACAATAACATTCATGTCTTTCCCCCAAAAGGTTTAATGACATCCACGTGCCTATCAGACTGGAGTGTGTTAAGTTCGCCAGTCACTGTCTCATGAACCACCCAGACCTGGCCAAAGACCTCACAGGTAAATCGGCGTTGGTTCACTCTGCCTCTACACGGAGGTGATAGCACAACACTCGGACACGCTTCGAGCTCGTGTCTCTCTCATCGGGCGTGTAATCTGGAAGATGTGTTATTCTGTCTGTGCTCGAGGTGGCCCGTTCTCTCACTTCCCACTCGTTTGTTCCTGCGTTCTTTTCCCAGAATTCTTAAGGGTCAGATCACATGACCCAGAGGAGGCCATCCGCCATGATGTCATCGTCTCTATAGTAACTGCTGCCAAGAAAGACTTGTCGCTAGTCAATGACGCACTGCTGAATTTTGTAAAGGAGAGGACCTTGGACAAGAGAGTAAGTACCCGAGTTCTGTATGTCTAATAGTGTTTGTGTGCAGGCCTGAGTGACAGTCAATCAGTATTTATCATGATTATAAATGAAGTCACTATGTTTGCTGAGCTTTAAGATTCAGAACCTGAAAATGTGTTCTTATTGGCTGTATGTGAAAGTTTCTAATTTTCTTAATGAGAAAATTACAATTAATATTTATATTGTCTAGTATGATAATAGATCTTTCAGACCACAGTGTATTTTCTTATTTCTCATTTCACTCGATCATGATCGGGAACGTCTCACCTTCATCTCGTCCTCTCCTTCTTCATCAGTGGCGTGTACGTAAGGAGGCCATGATGGGCCTGGCATCAATCTACAGGAAGTACTCGCTGCAGGGAGAGGGAGGGAGGGAGGCCTCTAAACAGATTTCCTGGATCAAAGACAAGCTGCTCCACATCTACTACCAGAACAGCATCGACGACAGGTGTGTGTTCCGCTTTGTTCAGAGGAAAACGGGAGAACTGAAGTTCAGTAAAGCGTTTGGGGCAAGAGCTTTTTAGACTTCCTAAAAGAGTCTGATGAGACTGCGAGTTCTTGAATCAGTCGCTCTTGTTGCTGCATGTGTGCCTTCAGCTATTGGCAGTAGAACTTCTGCTCTTACAACTTATGAACTGATTCATTTGTCTTCAAAAACTGTTCACCTGTCTTCAAATCAGATCATTGTAAAACATGAATGAAAGACTACATGCTCATGGATGCTGCAGTGTGAACTGTTGAAGTACAGTACCTGTCAGCTCGGTGTGTTATGTCTATTAACACCAACAGTCTCTCTGGGTTCTGAAGGGCTGATTCTTCTCTACACTCAAACAGTTTGTCACTGCAGTTATCATAAAAGACGAGACGACAGTTTGACCACTAACAGTAGTTCACTTCGATCTGGAAACTCTGGTGTGTGATTGCGTCTCCACCTGCACAACACCGAGAGCCAACAGGAGCTCGTTGTTGAAAGTCATTCTCCAAAATGTCACCAGCTGCAGTAGATGAGCCGTGTTGAGGCAGAGCGAGCCCCTCCAGAAAAATCCTCAATGACAAAACACCCAGAGAAAACACGAAACTCCACCCTCTGTGTCTGAGCTATCCTTTGAACCAGTGTGCTGCAGCGGAGCTGCTCGGCTGCCAACAGGAAAAGTCTGTATTGTAACAGGCAGTTCCTGTGTGTACGTGCGTGTGTGTGTGTAACTATGAAAGTTAAGCAGGGCAGCAAAGTACACGCTCAGCAGATTTTCCAGTAAAACCTTTTGAAATTTGATCATTCAAAACTGAAGTCTAGAAATGTTTTATTATAAGAGGTGTTAAAATGTGAGATTATGCCTGGACCAATGAGAAATCTGTTTAATTAGACAACCAGTTTGTTTAGAAATTTGCAGTGAGAGACTGTAATCATCTTCCTGCTTAAATATTTGATAAAGAGAATTCATCTGGGAGCTTCTGAATATTGAAGATCAAACAGATATTCTTCATTTGAATCAAAAACATTGTCCTCCGTGTGCCTCCACAGGTTGCTGGTGGAGCGGGTCTTTGCCCAGTACATGGTGCCTCACAACCTGGAAACCTCTGAGAGGATGAAGTGTCTTTACTACCTGTACGCCACCCTGGACACGAACGCTGTCAAGTAAGTGGTTCTCGCACTGAATGTGAGTTTCATTTCGTAAAATAAGTGAACATTTGGAGAAAGGTGTCTTGAGATTACATCAAGTTTGAACTATGTGGAACATTCTCCTCCTCTGTGTCTCTCAGAGCTTTGAACGAAATGTGGAAATGCCAGAATCTGCTGAGACATCATGTCAAAGACCTGCTGGACCTGATCAAAAAACCTAAGGTACCTCTGACTGAAGCACGCAATAAAAAAAAAACTCCCCTTTTTATGTTCTAAACTATTATTTCTGTTTTGTGTATTTGTAGTCTGAAGCATCGAGCAAGGCCGTCTTCGCCAAAGTCATGGTGATCACAAGTAAGAACCTCACACGTTAACAAAGGCAAACTTGAATCCAGTTGTTAGCAAAGCTCAAGTAGGAAAATATAGAATGAACTTGCTGAAACAGGATGACTTACTTTAAATCTACACTTTGTAGACACAAGCTTTTAATTCTGCGTGTCTATAGGGAACCTGCCGGACCCGGGCAAGGCTCAGGACTTTGTGAAGAAGCTGGCTCAGGTCCTGGATGATGACGAGCGGATCAGAGATCAGCTGGAAACCTTGGTCAGCCCGTCCTGCTCCTGCAAGCAAGCCGAAGTGTGTGTGGTGAGTATTGATGTTGATTAAAGCACATGTCAGGAAAACTTAAAGCTCTTTTTAATCAAGGACAGTATTATGGGTTACAAAGGTTATTAAAGCTGGTGTGAACTGTGAGTTCCTCTGCAGTCATCTAAAGTCACCTAAAATAAGTAGAATAGACCAGTAATCAGTGTTTTGAATAGTGTGGACTGTGATTGTTAAGTGGTAAATTAAGCTGACAGGATCAGGCACTGCAGTGAATCACTTCAGGGTTGTGTGGTGGTGGTGGGCTGCTGTTTATATGTGCTGAACTTAACCGCTGTGAAACAATCAGGAAATAACTTTTTATATTTCTGATTAACCGACTTTATCAAGGCCGGCGCTCGCTCACTGTCTATGTCTCTCGACCAAAACTCATTCAAACCATCAAACACAAATAAATCAAACTTCTTGGTGTTTCTATTTTACAGCGTAAATTGCGAGCCAGACTCAGATTTAGAAGCTGGCACATGAAATAAACAAAGCCAGAACACAACAGGTAGCTTCAGAGACATTTCAGGCTGACTGTGGAGGTTTGACCCGTCTGATCATCCGATTAGCGGCTACAGCGTGACGTCAGGCTGCGTTTTTCTAAAAGTTAGGTGCGGATCAACTTCTCCGACGCAGGTTGCTGTGTTTTTGTTACTATAGAGCGATTTATTATTCATCTATGTTTGCAAGAATGAACACTGGAAATACTGTACGTGGATGTTGGTCAGATTATTGTCATGAGCAAGTTTCTTCTGCCCCGTCACACCATGAGGGGAAAATAGTGTCAATAAACTGATCTAACCTGAAGATTGATCTTTAATATTCTCTCTTTCACGTGGTTTCCTACATTATTTTGTGCAGAAAAGGTGATTGAGATGATACATTTATCACAGCAGACTCTCTCTCCACTTCGTGCTGCTGCTGCCTTTAAATGAATCTGACAGCTTTCAGTTCAGACTTGTTCGATGTTGAACGTGATACAGTAAGACCGTCTTTTTCTGTAAACATGACCGGGAGGCTTATTCAGACACGACTGTTTGATTGCTCTCACGTGTCATGTCAGTAAGGGATTATATAACAGGTGAGCCTTTAAGTGCTTGTGGTTCCACTGATTCTTTATAGAGTCTGGAAATCAGAGATGGAGGGATGTGCTTGTTTTCTGTACTGGTGTCATTATTTGAATCATTTTGTGAATTATTTGTCACCTCTTCAGCGAGACATCACCAAAAAGCTCGGCAGCCCCAAACAGCCGAGCAACCCCTTCCTGGAAATGGTCAAGTTCCTGCTGGAGAGGATCGCTCCTGTACACATCGACACAGAGTCCATCAGGTACTGTGTGTGTGTGCGCATGTGATATCCATTTCTGTATAATTGTGCAATATTTGACCTGTTTTTAATCTCTCTCTCTCTCTCTCTGTCATCCATCAGTGCTTTGATAAAACAGGTGAACAAATCTATAGATGGTACAGCTGATGATGAGGAGGAGGGCGTCCCCACTGAAGAGGCCATCAGAGCAGGCCTGGAACTGCTGAAGGTAAAAAAAAAAAAAAACTGCCTATATGTACAAAATAATAAATCTGTATTAGACGCCGTCCACATATTTTTAACCCCGCTTCCATCCCACACAGGTGCTGTCGTTCACACACCCGGTGTCGTTCCACTCCGCGGAGACGTTCGAGTCTCTGCTGGGTTGTCTGAAGATGGACGACGAGAAGGTCGCAGAGGCTGCGCTGCAGATCTTCAAGAACACGGGCAGCAAGATGGAAGAGAGTTTTCCTCACATCAAATCGTACGTCCCATCGCCTGACGCACGCTTTGATCTGTTCTCTGGCTCTCAGCAGGATGGATGCAGCGTCACACTCTTTAATCACACACATAAACACACTGTGGTTACTCAGGTTTTGCTCTGAGCATGCTGCACTCGTCATGACTTATGACATTACTTTGTATGGTTTGTAATGTGTTCTCCTGCCTGCTCCCCCTAGTGTCTTGCTGCCAGTACTACAGGCCAAAGCCAAGAGAGGCCCCCCTCGCCAGGCCAAGTATGCCATCCACTGCATCAACGCCATGTTCACCAACAGAGACACACACTTCGCCCAGATCTTTGAGGTCAGTCAGTCCCATCTCTTTGGTTTCACACTCTCTCACTTATGATGTTGTGATGGTTTTGTCAGTGTTAATAAAACGTTGTATTTTTGTTCCTCCAGCCTCTGCACAAAGGCCTGGACCCCGCTAACCTGGAGCAGCTCATCACTCCTTTGACCACCCTGGGTCACCTGGCTCAGCTGGCCCCAGAACAGTTCGCCGCGCCGCTCAAATCTCTAGTCGCCAACTTCATTGTGAAGGATCTGCTCATGAACGACAGGGTACACACACGATATACTGCATACACGTCACACACACACACACACACACACACACACACCAGGCTCCTGTTGTTGATCAGAAAACATCAAATTTATGGAAAATAAGTTTATAATGGTTCTTATTGTGTATTTGAAAAGCATACAGCCACAGACCTAGAAGTGTTTTCGTGCTGTCCGTCTGTTCATAACATGCAAAGTAAGTCTTACAGTGTTCTCTGTGTCGTGTGTAGATCCCAGGCAAGAAGACAACCAAACTTTGGGTTCCTGATGATGAAGTGTCTCCGGAGACTCTGGCCAAGGTCAGCGTGGACCCTCATGTCTCTCTTAAAACTCTGTCCACCTGTTCAGACGTTTAATCTGAAGGAAATTTTCATGTCAATGATCATATCATCACAGTCATGCTTTATTTATTCACATTAACAAGTAAACAAAGAGATACTGTAACACAGTGACTGATTTTTGATCTTCCACCCTCTGTTCAGATCCAGGGCATAAAGCTGATGGTGAGGTGGTTACTAGGAGTGAAGAACAACCAGAGCAAATCAGGCAACTCCACCCTGAGGATGCTGACTGCTATTCTACACAGCGATGGAGATTTAACTGAGCAGGGCAGGATGGGGTAAATGACCAACTGTACTTATTTATCAGACAGCTTATCTTAAACACATTTGCAGACGTGTAAAGAAAAGCTTGTGTACTTTTGTCTCCTCCCCCTCCGTCCCATCATCCCCCAGCAAACCAGACATGTCGAGGCTGCGGCTAGCGGCGGCGTGCGCCCTGCTGAAGCTGGCACAGGAGCCCTGCTATCACGAAATCATCACACTGGAGCAATATCAGCTGTGCGCACTCGTCATCAACGTAAGAACCGCCGCGAGTCTCTTTTCATTGGAGAAACATGCGCTCGTTTTCAGGCTCTGCATTTTCTTTTCTGTTTTTGATTTTCTATTATTTTGAAATGATGCACCACCATCGGGTGTCATTTCCTCTCCAACACTACCTCTACTCTCCTTGCCCGTGTTTCTCTGAACCATTTCGTCATCTGCCTCCTCCTCTTCCTCCTCCCCATCGTTACTCTCTTTGCTCTCTAGGATGAGTGCTACCAGGTGCGACAGTGTTTTTCCCAGAAGCTCCACCGGGGCCTGTGCCGCCTCCGTCTGCCTCTGGAATACATGGCGGTGTTCGCTTTGTGTGCCAAGGACCCCGTGAAGGAGAGGAGGGCTCACGCTCGCCAGTGCCTGGTGAAAAACGTCAACATACGCAGAGAGTACCTCAAACAGCACGCCGCCATCAGCGGTAAAGAAACCAAACTAAGTCTAAATTTTCAACTGAAACCTGATCAAGCTGCAGCATGAAACGAGTCCTCCATCAGTGACCGTGGGGATAAAAATAAGTGATCTGACTGTAAAGGAGAAGTTAAAAATAAATTGGCCTGTGGAGTTTAATAAGATCTTTTGCTGTCCTCACAGTGCACCTCAGTGCATGTGGCAGTGATCATTAGCACTGCTGTGATGAGGTGGTATTGCTGTAATATTGACCTTGTGTGTGTGCCAACAGACAAGCTGTTCTCTCTGCTGCCGGAGTATGTGGTGCCCTACACCATCCACCTGCTGGCACACGACCCAGACTACGTCAAAGTGCAGGACATCGAGCAGCTCAAAGAAATTAAAGAGTGAGTCGTTTATGGGAAAGCTGATGATGAATAACGAGAAATCCAAATGAAACAATAAAAGCACAGAATAATAACCTTTTTCCTCCACAGAGAATAATCTTACCATTCTGTTATTGCCATGTTTCATAAATTGTATCTGCAGAATCTCGAAAATGAAATGTCTCCAAACAAAAACTACAAAATGATCCCGTATGAGTCCTCTGTGCTGATGTCAGACTTCCTTCCTGTTCAGGGCTCTGTGGTTTGTCCTTGAGATCATCATGGCCAAGAACGAGAACAACAGCCACGCCTTCATCAGGAAAATGGTGGAGAATATCAAACAGACGAAAGACGCCCAGGCCCCCAGCGACCCCAAAACCAACGAGGTGCACGTTACATCTGCTCACATACACTGAATATACATCGCTGTAACCCGTAACTGACCACACTTTTATGTCTCCTGCACAGAAACTCTACACAGTGTGTGACGTTGCCATGCACATCATCATGTCAAAGAGCACCACCTACAGCCTGGAGTCCCCAAAAGACCCCGTGCTGCCCTCATGCTACTTCACCAAACCAGACAAGGTCGGTGTCTGCACCACCAGAAAGTTCCTCTCCTTCTTTTATGTTCTTCCTTTTTGAACAGCTGAGCTACAAATGAAATCTACGAAACATTCTCTTTTCTTTATTTCTAATATGAACAAATGAACATTAACTGCCCCATCTAGCCCCTCCCCTCACATGTACGGGGCAAAAACAAGACAAACAAACACAAACGTACTCTCCTGCATAGGTTTCTGTGGTCATTCATGTACACAGTTACAAAATGTATAATTTCAGTAAACAAATGTTTATGTTGTGAGGTGTCATGAGGGTCTCCTGGGCTGAGATGTGGTCAAGAATCAGCTGCACTTCAGACACGGAGACAATCCAATACGTGAGGCAGATTGCCGAGCTCTTTCTACCACCTTAAGAATGACTTTTTGCCAGACCATCACATACTGGATCCTCAAAGCTCTCCAGTGACTCATAGATTCTAGCTATTGAGACCAACCCAGAATGGCTGTTTCTGGGTCAGGAGGACGGTCATGCTGGTAAACACCTGAGTAGCAATGAAGTCTGGTCCAGAACATATGAGCCGGCGTTCCATCGGACTGTTTACATGTAATGCAGAACAGTGATGAGGAAGGGTAGATGGAGTACAGTTTAACACATCTGTGTGTAACCTTTTATTGACTGATGTCTTGAGTTCATTGACACAGATGACTTGTATTTCCCTGGTTGTGTTTGCTGGTTGTAACCTAGTTTTTAGTGTAAGCAGGCTTGTTTAGAGAGGAATTAGTTAGCACACGCTTTGACTCGTCAGATTGTTT
Organism: Sciaenops ocellatus; assembly: GCA_033000465.1. NCBI lineage: Eukaryota > Metazoa > Chordata > Actinopteri > Sciaenidae > Sciaenops > Sciaenops ocellatus. Next base: position 3,487,652 of record CP136870.1, read on the forward strand.
GCAGGAGTGAAGCCTCTCCTCATAATCAGCAAACACTCTAACATATTATTACTCTCCGTTTCAGAATTTCAGCAACACAAAAAATTATCTCCCTTCAGAGATGAAGGCATTCTTCACTCCAGGAAAGGTGAGCTGATCCAAACCTCTGACATGATGTCAGCTTTTCATTTCTGCGTTTTGTTGGTTGGATCACGTCTGACTCAAACTCTCGTCACCTTGTGCTCCTCCAGCCCAAGTCGGCCAACGTTCTGGGCGCAGTAAACAAGCCGTTGTCGTCGGCGGGGAAACCGCTCCAGAGCAAAGCTTCTCGTATGGAGACGGCCAGCAACGACGACTCCTCGTCCAATCCCGGCTCGCCACAACGCAGCAAGACCAGGTACAAGACATGGAACACACACACACACACACACACACACACACACACACACACACACACACACTCCTCACAGATGCCTCCCAGTTCAGGTGGTTCCTCAACGAGCTGCGTTTGCATTTTGTCACTTGTTGCATCTTGAGTTATTTCTTGTATAAAATGGTAACAATGAATAATTTGTGTTTCAGACATGACAGCACAGAAATGGATCATAGTGAAAACGAGGACATCACCCTAAAGAGAGCAGACAGCACTGATAAGGTATGAAAACCTCTTTATCTGCTGTGACGACAGGCTGCTGTTAGAGTGTAGTAACAGCTTCAGTGTTGTCTTTAGAGACTGTCTCAAGCTGTTTGGTCTTTATAACTTCAGAGTGAAAATGAAGGTCATCATATCTGTTACTGATGAGTTTCTTCAGTAATAATCCCAGAAATCCGACATTATTGAGTCTCCCATTCCCCATGATGATGGTTTGTCCCGTCTTTCCCACTCCTGGCACTTAGGTCCAGCTCTGCATCTCCGTCTCCTTCTCCTCACTTCAGCAGGGATCATGGGACTTTCCACAGAGAGTATGCTAACGCTTCCTAGCGCTGACAGCTGTTCTCGAGTGTAAACAAGAGATCTATGGCTTTGTTTGAACGGGTCACCTGATGTATCATGAAGTATGACACTGATCTCCATAGTTTAAGTCCATGTTTGCACACAAAGTGATGGAGGTTGGTGTTGAAAAGATATTAAAAATACAGTGAAGTGGTCAGAGCTACTGTAACTGGCTACCACCCACACAGCGCCATGGCAACAGAAGAATATATAGATATAAGATTATTTCTTCCAAACTATCAGGATATCTTGTGTCATCAGAATCTCCTTGAAAATGTTCGTCCTCCGAGTTGGAAAGATCATTCTGATTATTTTTATCGTATTTCTCAGAAGTGAAGCTTGATTTCTTCTTCTCACTGTAACCATGACACCGATCGGACAAGCAAGCAGAAATAGCAGCTGTTGTGTCTAATGCAGTCTTAATGGCAAACATGGAGAAACTGAAGTGTTATTAGTATTATAAAAATAACATCTTATTGTCTGACTGCACAAATAAACAGATCTGAAATGATACGTATCTTAGGACAAGTACAAGTTGGTGTGTTGCTGTGATCCGGTGAAGTGTTGCTGTCATAAACTGTCTGTTTTGATTCTGCTGTGCAAACAGAAGTGAAGAGAGGCTCAGACAGTGTGTAGACTGTAGACTGTAACAGCCCGCAGACTTGTCATGTCTTCTATCAAAGATATCTGATGTTTTACAGGACTGCTCGTTCATCGTCCGTCATGTGTTCTTTCCTTTACAGGATATTGAGAAGCCCCGCGGTCGCAAACGCGGTGTCACCTCCAGCGACGACCAGGACAGCAAGCCAAAGCGCGGACGCAAGAAGGCGGCAGCCAACACGACCGCAGCGGCCGAGTCCGAAGACCAGTGGGACGAGGACAACCGGCCAGAGGACGAGCAGAACAGCCCGCCGAAGAAAGGACGCAGGGGCCGACCACCAAAGTCTGCCACTCCCAGCCAGGAGACGCCTTCCAAGGGAAAGAGGGGACGAAAGAAGGCAGCTCCTCCACCAGAGGACGACGACGAGGAGGAGGAAGAGGAGAGGATGGAGGAGGAGCCAGAAGACGAGGAGGAAGAGGATGACAGGAGCAGTGAAAACATGGAGTTGAAGACAAAGGGAGGAAGGCAAGCCAGGGCGCCGCGGCGATCACAGGGGTAAGAACGAGAGAAAAAACCTCCCTGAATGCAGACAGGAGCTGGATCAGCCTCAATAATAACATCTGCTCTTGGCACTGTTACACTGATTTTTGTCAGCAAGATTCACTTTGGACTCAAACTGTGGTGTCGTTTGCATTCTGTCTTCGTTCAACAGCTCGGAGTCAGCAGAGTCCACACCGCAGAAGAGGAGAGGACGTCCACCCAAATCTGCTCAGCCGGCTGCCAAGAAACCAGCGTAAGACACACACACGAGTTTGAAGCATAAAGTCTAGTGAGGGTTTGGAGCATTGTTTGTGTGTCATGACATTTCACTTCAATGGACCAGGCAGCATCATTTTTTTAAATCTTGTCACAGTGTCGACTTGTTGGAAATTTTCTCGAAGATTTCAGCAGAAAGAGAGAAACTCAGATATTCTGACAGATTCTCTTCGGTGGGCGGTGATGATGTCGTCATGTTGCTACATTTTAGGCTTTCTGATTCACTGTGTTTCCCCGTGTTGGTATCCAGGCGCGGCGGGCGATCGAAGGCAGCTGCCGCTAAAGACGACTCTGACGAAGACGATGAAGAAGAGGAGGAGGAGCAGGAGGACGAGCCAGCACCAAAGGTATTTAGACAAATTTAAGAAGCGTAGAGGAATCTGTAAAGTCGGCTTTTTGTCCCTAATGTTGTCCACAATGTGCTCCAGGGTCGCAAGAAGGCCGCGGGGCGAAGAAGATGAGCTAGAAAAGGACGGAGGACGAATGAAAACATCACGTCATGGTGGAATGACGTAGGAAAGAAATTATGGACATTTGAACTTTTTAAACTTTTCATACGCCGACGCTCCTACTGTTACACAGATTCACACACTTGCATATACCACATGCACACTACATCAGTACATCCGTATTATCAGCTGTGGGTTGTTGCATTGTGATGATGTTCGCCACATCAAGTAGAAATTTTAACAGAAAAACAAAAAAAGATCACTCTTGTAAATAGTCTCTTCTGTCTGTTTCATGTTCTGTTGTTGTGTTTGATGCTGACTGGGGGGATGTTGTAAAGCCTTTACCCGCCGATATTATTAAAGTGCTCCCATAAAGCAATACTGCTTATCAATCATTCCCTCTGTGTCACACTTTTTAACTGAATGAGATTAACAATGATCTTTTCTGTGATGTTGTCATTTTACTTTCAAAGAAAAACATGCATTGTTTACAGTTCTGTATGTTAATACCTTTTTTTTTTTTTTACACCATGTTATTGAAACATTAAAATGTCCGAAACCTGTCCAAATGTAGAGTTGCCTCTGGAAAAAGATAGTAATGTGCGTCTCATTTTTAGGTTTGTACTTGCTGGTAGATGGAAGTCATGAAGCAGCTGTGGTTGTAGTGTTTGTCATTGCTGATTAACTTGGCGTCACATCCACCCAGTCAGAGTCTCCGTTGTATCAATATAATTCTCTATAAAACCTGATATGCTCCATTTCTCTTTATTTCACTTTGAAATTTTGGGGGGAAGCGTTTCGCTCGTCCTTGACCGCTCAATCAGCTGTGATGCCTTCAGGTGGAACTGAGGTCAGAAAGACTTTAGTCCATTGTGATCTACCATAGATGCACCACCTTTGTGACCTCCCTCGACAGGTAAGTAAAGATGGATTAAAGGGATAGTTCGGGGTTTTTTTAAAAATGTGGGTATCAGTCTTTTATGTATACTCTGTGTGTACAGTAACAGTACGGTACAGCTTAACTAAAAAATTCATTTAAAGGTCCAGTGTTTAGGATTTAGGGTTTAGTAGTAGTGTAATGGTGAGGTTTGTAGATTGCAACCAAATGAATATCCCTCACCTCACCTTGCTCTTCCAAGTGTGTAGGAGAACCTTTAAAACACCTAAGGCCTTATCTAGAGCCAGTGTTTGATTCGTCTGTTCTGGGCTACTGTAGAAACATGGTGGACCCTGTAGAAGAGGACCCGCTCCCTCTGTGGATGTAACAGTCTCATTTCAAGATAAAAACATAACAGTTATTATTTAGACTTAGACTTACACATACTTTATTGTCATTCAACTGCACATTCACAATGTACATTTGAGCGAGATTTTGTTGCAAGGCTCTGAATAAAAAACAGAAGACAAGTAAAAACAGTATAAATATAAAGTATATGCAATATAAAATAGAATAAAATATAAAAATTGTGACTTTTTTACAGAAATTTAGCAGCAAACAAAATTCTATATAGCAGCAGGATGTATTGTAACAGTGAAACAGACTATGAATAGTCAGTGCTATAGAGTTCACAGTGTCCATGTAAACATTTTTACAGGTGATTAAACACTAATGAAAACACAGTTAATAATATTATATTCCATCTTTGCCACATTCTGCCAATAGATCCCTCTAAATCTAAAATAAGTATACACAACAGTGAGCATATTCACATGTTTCTTTAAATATCTCTTTACGGTATCAATGTATAGTCCTCCACACATCCATGAACTAGATCCCACCTTCAGATGTGATCAGCCATGACACCCGTGGGTACTACATTATGAGTCCTCATGGGTTGGGTGACACTTACCATGGAAGTCAGATAAGCATATATATGTGAGACATACATACGCACATACTACATACATACATGAGTGGTGGTAAGAACAGTTTTCAGATAACCAATGTTAATGTGTGCTATAGGTTGTGTGTGTGTGTTAAGTTGACATAGGAAGGTAATCACAGTAGTTGAGTCACAGGTGAACAGCTGGAGCTGCTGTTTGTCTGATCACAGTTTGTTTTCATGTTTACCAGCTCATTTTTATGTCCTTCATTCAGTCCACTCTGCTTTTGTAGGTGTTTTTAATCCGCATGTGAATCAAAATCACACGGCAGTTTTGTTATCGTTTCCACATTGTGACACCAGAAGCAGAAAAAATGGACCTGACAGCTTCTGAAGGCTTTGGAGGCGACCAGAAGACATTCATCCTTGTTTATGTAAGATAATGCTTCACACTACATGTTTGATGTGGATGAAAACTGATAATCCATCTGAATAACTGAACTTCTCAGTAGTCTTAAGAACTATTTTACCCAACTTAGAGTTTGGATTTCTAATCAATTGATTCTAATCAAATCTTTTTTCATCTGAGTAACATCACAAAAATCAGGCAGAAAAACTAGTCCACGTATTTGTTACTTCTAGGCTGGATTATTGTAACTTGTTATCAGGCTGCTCCAATAAGTCTGTTAGGACTTTGCAGCTAATTCAGAATGCTGCTGCACGTGTTCTGACAGGAACCAAGATCAGAGATCACATTTCATTGATTCATTGACATATTTCATTTGCATTGACTACCTGTAAAAGAGTAGATTTTCCTTTGTGATAAAGCTTATAGTTGGGCCTGGCTCAGGTGAGTCGTCATTATTACTACCTTCAGTCATATCTCCATTAACGTTTACAGTTGTTTATTTTATTGCTGTTGTGCATCTGTCTCTCTGTTCATCTATTTATAGTTTTTTCTTAGATGTCACTCCACTTTGTTGTTCCACATGTTTAAGGTCAGCTCTGTATTTGAATTGGCTCTGACTTCATTACCAGCAGTTTGTACAGCATTCAGTTTAACGACACAGACCGTCCCATCACAAACAGTTTGTCCTCTCAGGCTGCTAAGCAGCACTCAGTGGCGTTCTTCCTGTGTTCTATAGAGACCTGCAGTGCTCTGCATTGCTTATGCATGTACAACTGAGATGGGAACTTTCCAGTGCAGCTCAGCCTGATGGAAAATAAACGCCCACACGTCTAATTCTGCCGCTGGTTATGATCCATGACCAGCTATAATCGCATGCTGCTTGACTGCCAGATGAGTCTGTTTTTATGCAGCAAATAATCCACCTGCCTTTCAAGGTAAACACCTCCATCACAGCCCCAGCTGAGGTTCAAAACAGGAACCTTCTTGCTGTGAGGCAACCACTGCACCGCCGTGACACCCCCTAACTATGATTTGAATGGTAAAATGATTGAATAGAAAATAAATAGAACTTTTAATTCATATTAATAAATCACTTCACATTCATTGGCCCAGTTTGTGTACACATGAAAACAAAGAGCTTGACAGGTAAACATGAACATTAAACTGCTACGTACAGACAAAAAAATTAATAAATGATAAATGGCAAAGGATGATAAAAATAAATCTGATTTATGAAGATGGTACATGAGGTGGGTGGATATGACAGTATATACAGTATGAACAGCACAAGTTATGATATTTACATGTTTGAAGAGCAAAAACTGAATGTAAACATTAACAAGGTACAAAGAAAAGAATAAAAACAGCAGCACATACTTACACTACACTACTTCTATACATTTATATATCATATAGACAGTTTAGACTTATCACCCTGAAAATATCCATTTTGACCTGAGATGTCACGCCTCAAGCTGAGAACTGACCATTTATTTCTTTACTCTAACACACACACACACACACACACACACACCATCCAACAGGCCTACAGATATATTCATGCTGCTGTATGGACCAAGATGGGCCTGCAGAAAGAGGCCTGAGTTTCCAAGCAACCGAGCTGAAAGCAGGAAGATAAGGAAGTAATGTGCTCACGGTGCAGCAGCAGGGCACACTGACTCTGCTGTTTGCATATCTTCTCCTCGCCCCCCACTCACCCCCCTCACCTCACTCTCCCCCCATCATCTTCTGCCTGCACGCGCTCCTGTATGAACTTGATCCAATGAGAAATGCAGATTAGTTTTTATTTGTGCTCATCACGTGACATTAAATGTAGTTATGAGATTATCTGCCATCGCAGGATCCATGATAATGGAGCTGTTAGTGAGATCATGGTAAGTCTGTCGCACCTGGGTCACCGTCCCGCTCTGTCCTCTGAAGGATCAGCTTCAGGTCAAAATGTAAAAATATGTCCACCTCTCATTTGTCCATTAGTCACTATTGAAGCTAATGTGTGTCTGCTTTGCAAAAGATTGATCATTTGGGCCTCTTCACATCACGCTGTGCCTGGAGACCTTCGTGCGTCAGGTGCTTTGGCTAATAATTGATAGATTTGGAGAGGTGGCGTGTGGTGGGTTCACAGCTGGCTGACTGCACTCCACAACCTGCTGTTTAGTCACCGAGAGCCTCCAAGCATGGTGAAATGAACATTAGAGTCAAAAACTGGACATCTGAAGCCAGCACTGACAGCTACCATGAAGGTTTTACTCCTGTGCACATGTCTCACCTTCACCTCTGCAGCCGCGAAGCCCAATGCAGGTTTGAGAACATGGGGACGTTTCAGTAAGCTGCCCTACCCAGGAGACAAGGCTTTCCTCTACGATACCTTCCCCAAGGACTTCATATGGGCGGTGGGCACTGCGGCTTACCAGGTGGAGGGCGCTTTCGAGAAGGACGGCAAGGGGCTCTCCATTTGGGACACTTTTACGCGCGGTGGGAGCCGGATGGCCACCGGGGACGTCGGCAGCGACAGTTATCACAACATCCAGGCCGACATCCGAGCCATCAGGCAGCTCGGGGTCAGCCACTACAGGTTCTCCCTGTCCTGGTCCAGGATATTCCCCAACGGCACCCGCGGGAGTTACAACGAAATCGGCACCAACTATTACCGGAGCCTCATCAAGAAGCTGAAGGAGATCCGCGTGCAGCCGGTGGTCACGCTCTACCACTGGGACCTGCCCGATCACCTCCAGCAGACCCTCGGCGGCTGGAGCAACCCGGAGCTTGTGGGGATTTTTAAGGATTACGCAGATTTCTGCTTCCAGACTTTCGGGGATGATGTGAAGTACTGGATCACCATTGATAACCCATTTGTGGTGGCGCGACACGGGTACGGCACCGGAGTGGTCGCTCCCGGGATTAAGAATGACCCTGATCTCCCGTTCAAGGTCGGACACAATCTCCTTAAGGTGAGTTTGTTTGTTTGTTTGTTTGATGACAGAACTGTTTACAGCTTCAGTGAAGTGTTCATGAAAGACATCCAGTGCTTGAAGCAGCAAAGCAACCCCAAAACATCAGTGAACCTCCACAATGTTTGACTGTACGGACCGTGTTCTTTTTCTTCACTTTGTTTTCTGAACACAGAAGAATGAGGGTCTTTACCAAAAAGCTTGATTTTAGTCTCATCTGTCCACAGGACAGCAACTTTTCTGTATTTTTTTTTTTACCAGAACCTGTGAATGTTTACAGGTAAGCTGAATTACAAATTAAAGGACCACTTACCAATAATTTTGCCAGTACATTTTTGGAGTTTTGTGTGGAATATCTTAGATTTGGCTGTTCCAGTGCAAGCAATAAATAAACACGAGGATACTAAAGCATTTGTAATTGCAACATATTTTGGGAGAAGCATTATGTGACAGAAATGGAGGGGTGCCAACATTTTTGGCCAGCTTGCACATGTGAGTGACAAAGTGATACAACTGAAATAAGTCAAACACAGGAAGTTCTAACAGTGAAATAAGATCAATAAAGACAATGAAAGTATGTTTACTGTACTCCAACACATATTTATGTTTCTTTATTTTTACACCACTTCAGAGGAATATTGTACTTTTTAAGTGACTCGACACTTTTCATTTAAATCTTCATCCAAAACATAAAATCATCTTTGGCTGCCAAACATCCTGAGAAATGAACACGTCATAATCAAAAGTCAATCTGTCAAACAAAGACCACACAAACACAAACACACAGCAGTGTAAGTCAGGATAGAGGTCAGCGGCCAAAGACTAGAAACAGAGGAAAAAGTTAAATGGATAATTAATAATATAAATAGTTATAATGGTTGTAATATAGTAACATTATAGAACTGAGTAACAATCATCAGTATGATGAGGTCCCAACCAGGTCAAGACCAGACCACTGGGCATAGAGACAGCAGCAGGGAGGGTGGAGGCACCATACAGGAGAGCGCACAGCCCACAACCCTCCACAGCAGAGGATGACAAAACAGTTCTGTTGGGATGCCTCAGGTTATACATTCACACATAATCAAAACACAATGAAGTGAAGTGATTTGTTTTTATCTTTCCCCTGCACCACTTATTTGTTTCCATCCCTCGAAGAGTTTCTTGGTTTGTAGTTTTCTTTTAGACGTTGATTTTTCTGTCATCCATTAAATCTAATATGTGAAGCTGTGTGTTTCTGCTCTGCTTATACCATAATGGATCACTCATAATATTCCAATGTATTATAATATTGAAACACACTTGTTCTTTAGGGTTATTTTTACTGTCCATCCTCTTCATCTTCCTCCTCTCTCTTCTGTCTCTGTCTGTCTGTCTGTCTGTCTGTGTCTGTCTCTGTCTGTCTGTCTGTCTGTCTGTCTGTCTGTCTGTATCTGTCTGTGTCTGTCTGTCTGTCTGTCTGTCTGTCTGTCTGTATCTGTCTGTGTCTGTCTGTCTGTCTGTCTGTCTGTCTGTCTGTCTGTCTGTATCTGTCTGTGTCTGTCTGTCTGTCTGTCTGTCTGTTTCTCCTCCAGGCTCATGCAGCTGCATGGCACCTCTACCACCGCCACTACCGAACTCATCAGCAGGGCAAGCTGTCCATGGCGCTGGCCTCTCACTGGATCAAGCCCAGTCGCACCCGACTGGAAAGCCTGAGAGAGTGCCAGTGCTCCCTGGACCACGTCCTGGGCTGGTTCGCCCGGCCGCTCTTCATAGACGGAGACTATCCTCCCTGCATGAAGGCGAGGCTGGGCTCGCGGCTTCCCTCCTTCACCCGAGAGGAGAGGGAGCAGGTGAGAGGAACAGCCGACTTCTTTGCCCTCTCTCACGGAGCGGCGCTCAGCTTCCAGCTCATCGACAGTCTGAATTTTGGGCAGCAAGAAGACCTGGACCTGAGGATGCTGCTGTACTGGGTCAACGCTGAGTACAACAAGCCGCCCATCTTTGTGGTGCAGAGTGGTTGGTGGGTTTAGATTTGATGTTGATCTTACTACATGCCTGTGATGTTCTGGTGTTTGCTGTGTTGTGGTACATCCTGCTTTCACTCCTACAGGTACGTCCTTGGCAACACCAAGACAGAAGACCCAAAACACATGTATTACCTCAAGAGGTTCATCGCAGAGGCACTAAAATGTGAGTGATGACACAGTCTGATGCATGAAAATGCAGATTTGTATATTTTTGAACCAACAAATGATTTGAATTATTTCCCACTTTTCAATATTTGAAGCATTTGACATGAACCTGAAATCTGAAGGGAGGAAAAGTTCTGATTCAGTGTGTACATGTTTGCCTCACAGCGATCGTCATAGATGGAGTGAATGTGATCGGATACACAGCCTGGTCTCTGATAGATGGCTTCGAGTGGCACAGAGAATATGGGATACGACGGGGACTTTACTATGTGGACTTTAACACTCCTGACATGAAGAGGGAGCCCAAGACATCTGCCACCTTTTACAGGTGTGTGTGTGTGTGTTATGATGTGATGAGTGGTGATTCTGACAAAGGATGCATCTGTTAATTTAGTTTGATGACAATATTAGTGATATTTTTTATATAGATTTCACTTGTGGGTGAGTTTCACACATCAGACTGTAAGGATGTGTTTAAAAAACATTCCTTCATGATAAGCATCGAGTCCATCAGCACAAAGCTGAAATGCAGAAAACAATCAATAGACTTTAAAATATTAATATTTGATTTTTGGCAAATATTAAAGGAATAAATCTGCTCCCTTCATTAAAAATGTTTTTAGAAATTCACAGATAGTTACATATCACTTTAAGTTCTAAACTGGCTGTTATCTATCATATTTAAATCATTTTGAATATTTCATAGACAGATAAGCTGACCAATAAATCAGAACAGCGTTGAAGTCAAGACTACCTAAAGTCTTGACCAAGACGAGAGTATAGTGACACCAAGACAAAACCAAGACTGTGAGGGGTCAAGACCAAGACCAAAGTATTGTGAGACTGAGTCAAGACCAAGACCAGACAGTATCTAGCATACTTAGGTAGCTAGCATGTAGCTAATATTTGCAAAATCTCTTTGGGTGAGGCCCAGGCCTTCGACCCTGCTCTGTAAGTGTATTGCAGGATGTATATTCTTCATTATGAAACTTTGGCGGGACAAACTAGACTTTATTAGATGATATCCCCTTAGTTGTGGTCTTGACCAGTCTTGAACTAAAATCCAAAGTCCTCTTTGTCTGAGACCAAGACAAGGCCGAGTAAAAATGCATTCAATTCAGAGACGAGACAGGGACCTTTAAAAAGTGGTCTCGAGACCAAGACTAATCTCGAGTTCTACAACACTGGATCAGAACGTAAAGCATTACATGACACATCCACACTTGTGGTTTCAGTTTAGTCTTTTAAAGGGCTTTTTTGGATCAAACTGACTACAGAGATAGTTGTCACTGTCAGCACAGCTCCTCCTGAAGTGATGATTATTCAATGTTCCTAAAGAAACGTCATCCAGAGGAACGGTTTCCCAGAACTTCCAGAGAACAGACCAGCACAAGGAACCTTCCCGTGTGATTTCGCCTGGGGTGTATCTGCCAACTCCATACAGGTATGTCTGTCTGTTTGTTGGAGTCAGGGTCCGAGGTCTGATGTAATGAATAAGAAACAGAAGAACTTGAGGAAACATTAATGATGTATTAACTTTGCTTCAGAGATTCATTGTAACCCTCGCCAATATTCTGTGTGTTAACTATTAACTCTTATTTGATTCACTGATTCATTAAAAAGTAAATTGAATAAAAACAAAAACATAGTATTTCCTCTCCCTCTTGTCAAACTTACATCACATTCATCAAATTGTTTTGAACTTGCAGTTTTCATGGTGAAAGTCCAGCTCGGACTGTGAATCCTCTCTTAATCATAAACCAAATAACCTCACACCGTCTGCCAGCTAAGATAAACAGCCCCGCTCCAACTGTTATCAGCAATTATTTGCCCCCATATGGCCTTTATTTGCATTTGGGTGTATATCAGGTAAATACAGTGTGAGATAGCGAGTGGGTTCATATTTACGCTGGTGTGTTTCTCTTCATGTCACAGGTGGAGACCACGCCCAGCCAGTTTGCAGACCCCAGTGTTTACTTGTGGAACATCTCCAACAACGGAGAGCTGACGAGGCTGGAGGGCTTCAGTGTGCCTCCTTTACGCCGGACCACACACTGTGCTGATTACGCCATCATCCAACATCAGGTAGGTCCTCATACCGGTCCAACATTTAGCTCCAGAATAGCTTCACATTCACATAAATAGAGGTAGAGGAGATGATTTACTTTCTTTTTTTTAATGCAAAGTATACCTAGATGTGTACAAAAACAAATCTGCAGCACATTGATTTTCTCAGTGTTCCCAAACAATTATATCTGTGTTTAAACTAATATTTTTGTCTTTGGGGTACAGATCTGTAAAATAATGAAGCAAAATGTCAAAATATAGACAATGTGCAGGATTTTTTGGGTTCTTTGGGTTCTTGATCCAACTCACACAAACTGTAGTGGTACAAAAACTACACTGACCCAGCAACAAGCTTTCACATTAAAACAATTTTTAATAAGTTTGTATGTGAGTATAAAAATATTTCTCTTTAGGTGGATGAAATCCGGCAGGTGGGGGTAAACCACTTCCACTTCTCCCTCAACTGGTCAGCCCTGGTTCCTACGGGTGACGTGGCTCATCCGAACACCACTCTGCTGGGCTACTATCGCTGTTTCACCCGTCAGCTGCTGCAGGCCAACGTCATGCCCGTGGTCACTCTGTGGCACCACACGCGCCAGCGCAGCAGCCTGCCGGCCCCGCTGGACAACGCCAACAAGTGGCTAAACAGGTTGGATACAGTGAGGACTGTAACTCCAGCAGGTTTTATGATATGTGATACCTGAAGTTGGAGAAAAACTCTTCAGTTCTCCAACTGGGTGAAGGGTTGATGTTCTCTATTAAGTTATTTGCATGAATGCTGAGCAAGCTTCATGACTGTTAAAGCTTAGAAATCTAAACACACAACTAATACACACCCATCTGTATCAGTTTTATTACAATTTACAATAATTTACTGCCTGCTCTGATGTAAAGTCAACATGCAGTTATGTTCCCAGGAACAGTCTGTCCTCTTCATCAACATCGACATCCTTTATGACTCGCTGCCATGGTTTCATTTGTCCTCTTCCTGTAATAAAGAGATATCAGTATACGCAGCAATAACAGTGTTTGATAAAAGAACAATCTGTGTATTGGCATTTTCAACTTTATTGCTGTAACAAATGTAAATAGATCTCCTGAGATTATCCTGGATTTGTGGGTGTGTGTTTTGTGATATATTTATTATTGTTGTGACTCTACATAGAACATGTCATGATAAAATCAAAACTACCATGTGCCTGATTATGAATGTAAAAGTTGTAATGAAGATTTCTGCATTCGACTCTTTCCACAGGGAGACTCCAGAGGCGTTCGCAGACTACGCCAGGCTTTGTTACAGAGAACTAGGCGCTCATGTGAAGATGTGGCTCACCCTGAATGAGCCCAACGATGAGATGGTGAGCTACCAGGAGGGTCATCAGATGCTGCGGGCGCACGCTCTGGCCTGGCACGCTTATGACCGCGAGTTCAGACACACACAGGGAGGACAGGTCAGAACTGTATTTATTTAATGTGTCTGTGTTTATTTAATGAACTGTTGTACCTAAACAAGTCATCTGCAAGGTCCTGCTCTGATTTTAGAAACATTTGTTTCATTAACCCTCAGATGTTTCATTTACTACGCTCTTAAGTCATCAAGGACTTAAATGTCCACCAAAAAAACTGCTATAAAAACTTTACAAATTAATATTTGCTTCTGCTTTTTCGGGTTAAATCTTTTGATCAACTTCAGTCCTGATCAAAACTATCAAATATTGAATAGTTATCAGGATTTTAACCATTTAAATGCTAGTTTGATTACATGATGCTGATGTTTTTTATGAAAAAACACACAAAAAATGAGTTATGTTCCATATAACAAATGTCGGGGGGCTGGGGGATTTTTAAAAAAAAATTTAAATTTTTGTGTAGCATTGGATTTATAATTTACTACCCTCTTACATCATTAAGGACAAATATATCCCATTAAAACCACATTTTTAATCTCATAGCCATTACAAAATGTAATCATGCATTCTGTAATGGTAGGGTTTCATTTTCTAGAAAAATAGTAAAATTTATCATTTTTACTGTTCACCACTAAAATCAGCCATTTCCCCATTATGGGGGAACTTGTAACATCTGATACAGTTACTTTAGTATACTGTCATACACAGCCATACATGCACTCTTTCAGGTAAATAAAAAGTCACTGTAATAGCTCGATAACACAAGCAAAAAAACTAATGAAATATCAAGCATTTTATGCATAGGTTTACATTGGCTGATTTTACTGGTGAACTGTAAAAATGAATAGAATGCATGATGATATTTTGTAATGGCTATAAGATTAAAATGTTTTAATGACTTAAGAGGGCAGTAAATCTATATTAGAAAAGTTAAAATTTGAATCTTGCCAGAAATGATGGCCCAAATGGACAAAAATGTCCATAGTGACGCATGAGGGTGAAGCAGTCTTTGCTCTTTTGTTCTTGCACTCTTTATGGATCATCAGGTCAGATATTGGTTGAATCACTTAATCAATATGTCACAGATGATGACATGTTTTGTTTCTCAGGTGTCTCTGGCTCTGCACATGGACTGGGTGGAGCCGGCGTTTTCATTCAGCCGTGAAGACGTGGAGCCGGCTAAAAGGGTTTTAGACTTCCGCGTTGGCTGGTTTGCAGAGCCCATCTTTGGCAGTGGGGACTATCCGCTGGGCATGAGGAGCTGGCTGCGTCAGCTCAACTCACTCGAGTACAAATAGTTAATTCATACTTCAATACAGTCACTTTGTTAGCTATGCTAGCTGGGTGGCTGGGAATCCTTAGTAAAAGCTTTTGGCATAATAATACATTAATAGTTAATTAATAGTTAATGGGGCAAACTCTACTAACTGTTATATCTTCTATATATAACACCATCTTTTCTGTGTGTTTCCACAGCCTGCCAGTGTTCAACGAGGAGGACAGACAGCTAGTTAAAGGGACGTATGACTTCTTTGCCATCAGTCACTTCAGTACCAAGCTGGTGACACATGCCAAGGAAGATTCGTAAGACAAAATTGTTTCTTGCTTTTATTTTGATAGTAACACAAACAGGAAACAAGGAGGGAGAGAGAGGTGCGACACATGTGCCTCATCAGGGTTAAACCAGGAACCATAAGAAGTCTGAAAGTAGCTCCGTTTAAAGGCATGATATTACAATAATTTTAGTTGTTCATCTCTGTGTGCAGGTACACCTACATCGCAATGCTTGAGGTCCAACACATGATAGACGCCACATGGATCATGTCCCCGAGGCCTGTTGTGCCCTGGGGCCTGAGGAAAGCCCTCAACTGGGTGAGACTGGAGGCATCTGAGTCACTATTTGTCATAACAAGAATAAGAATACATTTATTGTATGTACTGCTCAATACTCCAACATAGTAACAGAAACAGCAGAGACAATGACAGGAAAAAAACTGTTACTACAAGCAACAAAAATGACAAACAAATTGTGTCCAGCTGTTAAAGTTTTAAATTGATAATATTCATGATGTCAGGTTTTTACAGGCAGGTTGTGTCCAGACATAATTGATTATACAAAGCAGGGTATGGAGTCCCCACGAGGGACTTGATATTTTAGCTAGATGCTGTAAAAACACTGTTTGCATGGGGCGCTTGTCTAGAGCTGGTCTGGGTTCAGTGATTCAGTGATAAGAGCTGACGTTACCAGCGCAGTGAAGCTGATGTAAAAACACTGTTCTTCTGCTGTGTCAGGTGAGGGAGCACTACTGTGACGTACCCGTCTATGTGATGGCGAACGGGGTCCAGGAAGACCCAGCCCACTTCAAAGACAGCCTGAGAGTCTATTACCTGTACAACTACATCAATGAGGCGCTGAAAGGTGAGGCTACAAACACACATCCTGCTGGTGAAATGTTAAAGGATAATGCACTTGGGAGCTGAGTACTGTTATGACTGCATATGGGTAGTGAGTGATCAATCCTACAGGGGTGATTGAAGTTTCTTCCCTCACTGGCCTCTGTAGAGCTTAATTATTAGACAGCTATTTAGGTCAGCTGCCCTTGAATAGTCAGCTGACTCAGAACACACACATAAGCACACAAAAATATCAACAGATACACACTTTACACTGAACTGTAGAGTCAAGGTTACCTGCTATCCAGTTACCTGTCCTTGTAAAGTTTATTGGGTTACACACAGTGAGGCTCAGTCAGCACTCTAAAACTTTGTAGTGTCACGCTGTGATGTGCTCATAGTATCATGCTGTTGAATGCTGTAGTGTGCTCTGTCACCACTAAGTGGCAACCATCCACAGAAAAACATGTTTACACTCAACAAAGCAAAGTCTGAAATACATCAACCATGACACACGTGTCATTTATTCATTTGTACACTGAATACTTTATGAAACCTGACTTGTTCAGACCATTAAAGTTGAAGTGTTTGTTCTACACTCACACACACAGCCCACCACCTCTTCTTCTTTAAATTCATGTGAAAGAATCTTGATCTTCTCACGTCCTTCCTCCTCAGCGTACACTCTGGACGGCGTAAACCTGAAGGGATACTTCGCCTACGCTCTGAGTGACCAAAGGGACCCCGGGTTTGGCTTGTACGGCCAGGTCCACGAGGAGGTCATCGTCAAGGCCTCTCTCTCGAACTATCGCAACATCATCGAGCACAACGGCTTCCCCATTCAAGGAGCTGCGCCCCAGCAGTGTCCCAGCACGCCTCAGCCCTGCCTAAGATGCCACGTGCTGGTCAAGAGGCCTGTGGTGGGCTTCCTGACTCTGGTTGGTTCAGGGGTTCTCATCACCCTGGGCCTTATTATCTATTACACAGCCAAGAGACACAAGGAGTGTTACTGATGATAGTTCTGTCATTTTATAAATGACTAAAAAAAGCTGTAGAGTTAAGTCTAGATTTTACTTCACAGCCCTAATTTATGGTACCATGACCTTTGAAAGTGGCCCAATCATCTGCAGTCTAGGAGATATAACTGTTATTTAATGTTATGTAAAGTTTATTTGACATCTTTTAGTCGATGAACTCAGAACAGCCATTTTAGAGTGAGTGTATTTCCAGGCTAAACCCTTCTTCACGCAAGCTGTGACTCAAAACGTGACTATGTAGTAACTTCTGACAAAAGAAGCTCCACAGACAGCTAACATTTTAAGTTTCCTGTATGTGACTGGATCAACCTAAACGCGCAGAGTCTGACCCTACCTTTAAAAAGACCACTGTGTAGGATTTAGCTGAATATGAAAACATAGCTGTCCCACACATTATATTCCACCAATTCCAACAAATCTTACACACTGGACTTTTACGTAGTCAAAGTTCAGGTTTAATGCATCGGTCATAAACATTTAACAAGAGGGGAGAGACCTCTGATAACATGTAACAAATCATCTCTTCATTTGAGAAACATATTTTTGTTTATGACATCATGCTGCCATGGTCCTTCCAAAGGAGAAGCTATCCAGAGGAAACATCTGGATTGTCTATTTGTACCTGCCTTTATGGGTTGACAGAAAATATCAAAAGACTATTTGAAGTTTTTTGTCTGTTTGTTATTCATACTAGTTTGTGACTGTAATGGACATTTTAGTGCTCAAACAAACATTTTCACGCAGTATTGTAGTCAGTGTCATATTATAAAATACTCAACGGCATCTGTCATCAAGCTCATTATCACGATGGTCAATGTCGATGTAGTCTGCCAAGTAACATTAAAAGTTGTAGCAAGAATTCTGTGTTATGTCTGTCCATTGTAATAAAATACATGTTTATGCTGTTAAAGAGATTTATTGTCATGTTCTGATGCAGATTTTTAGGAGAACATCTCTTGTTTATATTTTTAAATTCAAAAAGTCTTGTTGGGGCAAAAAAATCAAGAGCAATTTGAACTCATGTCAGGTGAAGTATCTGTATGAAGTCCGTTCAGAGTCAAAACATCATGGCATCCAGGCCGTCCTCCATGAACTTCTTGTAGATGGCCATGAACTTAGCAGTGAAGGCCTCGAGGTGGTAGATGGCTTTGCTGCCCAGCTGTAGTCTGTGTTCGTAGTAAGCTGCCATGTGGGCCACCTCTGTCTTCAGCTGGCCATCGCAGTTACTCAACAACTCTGTCACCAGACCCTGTTAGAGGATTGGATGAGGAAAAACTTGTTAGCTTAACCCTCGCTGCAAACAGTTAGCGCTGTGATGGAGACGTGTTGTACCTTCATGATGATATCAGGAGGGATGCAGTGAGTCAGCAGCTCGTACAGTCTGGCACGGACCTCCAACAACCTGGAGACAGACGCGGATTAAAAACATCCTCACAAGTCTGATCAACTGTCTTCATTAGTTACTATCTCCTATTTGCCTCTCTTACCTCTGAGGGCTCTGCTGGCTGACGATGGCGTTAGCCGTTTCTCTGAGGTAGACCTCCCAGTCAGTGGCTGGGACGTCTTGGTCCACTGAGAATGGATACCTGGGAAAGATGAACACAGGCAGATACTTGTTTGTTTTTCATACTAAACCACAGGTAAAGCTGTGGAGGAGTGATGATGTGTTTTGTGATGACTTACTGCTGCACTCTGCAGGCCTCACACATCAGAAGGGCTTTGCGGAGGTTGCGACCAGACTTCTCAGCGATTTGCTTGGCCAGCTCAGGTGGGAGGAGCAGACCCTCTTTTTTACAGACCGATGTCAGAACATTACACACCTGGTCAACAGGAAAACAGAGAGGATGTTGTCTTGATTGTGACTCAAATTATGCGACAGATTTTAGGCATGCTTCTTTCAGATGTAATCAGATGATTACTAATTAAAATCTCAACCACGTCGACTCTATCTTGCCTCTTCTGTGCTTGGCAGAGGAACTCTGATAGCCAGACAGCGGCTCCGAATCGGCCCGATGACTTTGGAGGTGGAGGTGGAGCACAGGATGAGACGGCAGGTGCCCATGTACTTTTCCATTGTTCGGCGCAAAGCGTGCTGGGCATCCTTCGTGAGTCTGTCCACCTCTGTTAGCAACACCACTGAGGACAAAAGTGTACCAACAAGTGTACCACATTACTGCAAGAGTGACAGTCTGATGCAATCTGATACTGTGGCTTCACAGAGCCACAGGGTTTTTTAAGACTGCTGCTATAGAACACGGACCAGTGTTTCTTTCCAACCTTTGAACTCTCTCTGGGTGCTCGACTGGATCTGCTGAGACTGAGCCACAGTTTTAATCAGCTCCTGAATCACCACACGGTCCTGGTTTCCAGCATCACTGTATGACACAGAGCATAATATACTCAGCGTCATACAGAAATTAAATGACATCCTTTTTAGTCTGCTATAGAGAAATTCTGCAATATTTTCAGGCTGTATGATAAAGAAATCAACGACTTTAAAAGTACAATTTTCTATGAAATGAAGTGGAATACTCACCTACCTCCAAACTGTAATTAAGTACAGTAAACGTACGTGTGTAGTCATCATTAAGTTACCTTGGGTTGACTTCCAGATGGTAGTTGCTGGCTATTGTGTTAATCTCAATTTTCTTCTTTGAGGGGGCCTGGAGACGAAAAAACAAAAAACAAAACCGAGATACAAGTTAACCTTCAAACAAGTTGACTGTGAGTTCATAAGAGGAGAGACGTCTGAAGTAACTGCATGTTGTCAGGCTGTTATGCATTGGGGAGGGGGGGCGTAGTGACTCTCACCACAACAGTCTGGTGCTCTATGCGAAGCTTCTCCACTCCAGCTCCGTACAGCTCCCTCAGCAGACACATGATGCGGGTCTTCTTGCCCGCACCGGATGGACCGTACACCAACAAGTGTGGGAAGTCGCCACATTGAACCTGAAACAAACATTCAGAGAGGCTTTAGAAGAAGAGTGTGTCCGCTCCGGCTCCACTGAACAACATAATACTTTTCTTTGTAGTGTCATTATTTACTTTTGCCAATACACAATCACAATGAAGCAAAGCTTCCCGAAGAGAAGAGCATTGTGATATAAATGTAGCAATGGTGGAACATGACATACTGTATATCACCCTAAAACAAGGCTGATATTGTAAGATGAGATTTATTTTTGTAGAATGTAGTTTGAGTTAGAGAATTATTATTGAATTAATGATAACTATGTGTATTCTGTTCCTTCAGTTGGAAGAGGAACTATATTTTACAGTACACCCTACCTGTATTGTGAGTGATTATTAAGACTGGCGGAGTGATATGAAGTGACACCTTGACGTGATGTATACATTGTGGCGGTCAGTGTTCAGCTGTCCTACGGTTGAAGCGGGCATTTAAGTGACTGCGTCACACAGAGAAGCTGTGAAGCTGAAGCTAATATAATAATTCAGTCAATGTTGAGTTTATAGTTAACGCTAAGAATAAGCGGCATTACAATATGATGGACGCTGCTATCACAAACAAGCCAGCTTAGCTCAGGCTGCTCTCCAAATGATATGAACACTAATATAAACACTTTGCTCAGCGCTGTGAATCGTTTCTCTGGTACAGTAAATCAAACTTGTTGCTATGAAGCTCGTGAGTATAATGCTAATGTTGACGCAGCTTGAATAAACAGTGCGCGTGCAGCTTTACTTTATCTCACCAGGTTCTTCAGCTGCGCCGCCTGTTCTTTATGATAGTCCAGTTTACCGAGCGAAGTCGGTCGATATTTGTCCACCCACAAACTCATTGCGTTATGAATTTATGAACAGTTATGGTCCTGGTTGACAGACAGCAGCTAGCAACTCTCCCGCGAAATACGTTCAGACTCGACCCGCGCTATTTCCTCTTCTGCTTCTACGGAGAGTGGGATGGATCAAACCTGCTGCACGCGATTGGTAAATCAACTTTTTCATCGTGAAAACTACAAAAACCGTGAGTACAGTACTTGAAAAAATGTGCTTTAGATCTTTAAGCAGAACCAGACACCCAGTTTTTATCTGATGACGGTTCATATTTACATTCTGACAGAAATATGTATTATAATGTAATAATAATTTATATAGCAGCACTGGTAGCATGAATGTGCATGGCACTATGCCGGCAGCAGCTTGGTCCAGTAGAGCCCCAGCTTCATACACGATCTCCCCACAGTCACTAACTTTTGTGATGATGTACCTCTCCAGCAGACAAGTTATGTCCAGGTACAAGTAGAGATTTATGTGCATACAACTAGGACAGCCCTGGCCAAGAAAGGATGAGGGGTGAAAGGGGACCCAGCAGCCTAATTTCACCCCCAAGGGCTCACTCACAGGTTGATCTGGGTACATGCAATTTGTACGATAGCATCTTTTCTATGTTGCAGCAGATTTGCAGGCATTTCCAACTGAAGAGTAGACAGTAAAGCTACAATGATGCCACCAAGGAATGTGAGACAGTTAATCCCATGCAGTAAAAACAAACGCTCACAATGTCACCATGCTGTCCTGCCATGCCTTAAAGAGAAGGTGTGAGCTTTGTGGAGGAGCTTCTTTTGTGATTATTGCTGGCATATACAATACTTACACTTATACTATGCTCACCATCTGACCGATCTATTTGTCTATCTGTCAGTCTGGTTTTGAGTGAAAAACAGTAAAAACTGTCCTACTGAAAATAAAATGTTCCTCCTTCACCGCGCAAGAAAGTGCAGAATTTTAATCCTGTGTTTTGTGTCATGCAGTGATAAGTTTGAAAGTACATTTTTCTGTGCTTATCTGATGACGTGCATGTGAATGTTTGTCGTCAAAACGAGGTTTTGTTGTCTTTCACATTTTACACAGTATCTGCAGTACAAACTGTCAACATAACCCAGCTCACATAATTCAGTGTGGGGTGTGGAACTTTTTATGCACTTTTCCTGGAATTGATATGTAGAGTTAAAAAAGACAATCACAACAAACCTAAGCTGTCATATGTACTCGTCAGCTTCCTCTTTAATTGCTTTAATTGTTTTATTTTCTGTATACTGTCAAATCTCACCATCTCTTCCGTTCTCTCTTTTTTCTTCTTTGCCCTGCTTCTCTCCAGCCTGACCCAGGTAAATATACCTCTCTGCGACAGGAATGTTGTACGCGGAGGAGCGTGTCTCAGCAGGTTGGCGTAGCTTGTAATTGAAATGCATGTTTGACTCAAATTAATATGCGTCCATCATCACAGCGATGTAGGACAGTGTAACATCTGGGAGGGGTGGGTGGGGGGGTGCTGGGTGAAGTTTATCAAGTTCATTCAAGCAAGATGAAATTCATTCATAAGGATCAGTTTGAGTCAGGAACCAGTGTGCTTTTGTGAACCATCTTATAGTTTAACTTGTACTGATGCTGTACTGATGATTCATATACAGGAGAGACATTTTTTTTCCATTTGCCCCCAGAATGGAGAAACTTTAAAAGGCACATGGTTTGCGGTACTTTTATTTGATAAACTCATCTATCTATCTAAGATTTATTATTTTTGTGTTTGAATAGACACTCTGAACTCTTCGTACACTCTCCACCTTGACCAGATCTTGTCTGCCCAAGAACTTGAGGGACAAACAGGCCTCAACAGGCAGAATCATCCTCAAGGTTAACGTTCAAATAGCAGGTCTTTACCTCTGACCAAAACATGAAATTCAATGTTTGCTGGCAAACCCGAGGAATTCCACAGTTCAGCGACAGCTTTTTAAAGGCCAGAAGTTCTTTCTTGTTGATCAAGGCTCACAGCTTCGCTGTAGTTACAAGAAGTATGAAGTGAGAGAGATGCAGAGAGGAAAAGAACACGTTGAAAGCATTACCTCATGTGTTGTCGAGGAATGTGCTTCTTGGGTGAAAAATCTTTCGCTCCGAGCTATATTATACAGCAATGAGTGAAAAGGAGGAATGGGGAGCGTGAAAGGTGCACCGCAGACCTCAAGCCTTTTAATCATTTGTCATCATTTGTCTTTACTCTGTGTACATGCAGGTATTCCATCTGTTTGATCAAGAGAAAAGTGATAATTGATGCACTCAAAGCAAAGAAAAAAGAGTTGTGTTGTGGACCTGAACATGGCTGCATTCACACTCAAAATAACAGTCACAATCCTTGCACACAAACACACACACACACACACACACACACACACACACACACACACACACACACACACACACACAAATAGCACAAACACCTGCCTGTGGAACTCACTGAGGTAATGTAGGAGGGAAAAGCATTCCTCAAGCCTTTCTTTTTCTCCCCTCCCCTCACAGCGTTTCATATCTTTTCAGACGTAAACGCACTCTTTCTGTACTATTGGTGTCATGTTAGTCACCTTGGCTGGATACTCGCGTTGCCTCCTCATTCTTCAGACTGTTGTGATGTGTTCTTGGATGACACAACTTCTGTACAAGAAATTCTGGTATGTTGAAATATGAATTCTATGTTTCTTTATAGAGCAGCCAATAGTTCCTAAAATGTGTTTTTAACAAACAGGTCACAGTTACAAATGCTCCTATGTGACAGTTGTTAATTTATTGATGTTAAGATCTTATTAAGTGACTGTACAGTAATATTTTTCACAGAGTTAACACATGGCCTTCACACAACGGGAACAAATGACTCTTTGTTTCAAAGTGTGCAGTATGAAACTCTCTTATCAGAAATGATTCATATGTTTTACATCTACATGCTGTCTGTGTTTTACAGTAGTAGGATTTTTAGGATTTGAAGCTAAATTTAAGACCCACCTCAATGTGTTTGTAAGACAAAGAAAACATACCAGGCGAGGGAAGGGTGTGTTGGCTGTAGCCAAAAATATCCATCAGGAAAAAACAAGGTGTCTGAGCAAAATGCATTTGTCAAAAAAAACAAAAAACTCAAAAAAAAAAAGTGTGAGCTTTGAAGTGTTGCTCTGTGGGGTGTCTGTGAAGAACAACTCGACTGACTTCAACCACATTTGTGATTATGCTGTACCAAAATGATCATCTATTGTCCCTTTTAACTAATTACTAGTACTAATAGTAGAGTATTAGTATGTAATAATGTTATATAATTGAAACTGAAGTACAGAAGCACGTCTTGCTGCTCACAGGTCTCTATGTGCAGAGAGGAAAATGACTGATTGTCTTTACTGACAGATAAATCTGTCCAAGCAGCAGTTTCATCCTTCTTTGGCATAACTCTTCAGTCTGGAAGCAGATCCAGACTTGAATCTGGAATATTCATCCATCTCCAGAAACAAATGGCACATGACGCAGGATTATACACACATATATATATATCATTTGGTGTGAAATGTGTGAATGATTTACATTCTGCGTCCTTCTATTTGCTCTTCAGCTCGGCTGGCCTCGGCTAACAGATGAGGACTGGTTCCCCAGTGATGCGTGAAGGTCCAGTAGCCGCGTTGCCTGTTCAGCAGCAGCCTAACAGGCATATTAACCCCCCGGCTGTGGGTGTCTGTTTGACCTGCGAGGTCGGGTTCCCCTCCTGACTCAAAACTTCAACAGCAAACTAGGAACCATGTCTGAACCTGTTCCCCTTCTACCCTGTCCTCTGGATCCCCTGGCCGGTCATGTTCAAAGATGGAAGGAGCTGGAGATGGACATCAGCTCCACCTGTAATACAACTAAACTTGACTTAAAGCAGAATGGACACTGTGAATGCAGTTCAGACATAGCTCCGGGAACAGGTCAGGACATGGGTTGTTCTCCACATTGTGAAGCCATATCACCTCAACAGCAAGAAGGGAGCCACACAGAGAACTCCTCATCCGATGAGGTTCCTCCTACCTCTTCACCAGATCTGGATAAAAGTATTTGCAACTACCAGCCAACATCTGTGAATGCATCAGAGGACTGTTCAATGGATCTGCTAAGAATAGTGAAGCACAAGCCGAGTGCCATTGTGTTCTGTGACTATGATTGCAGCTCTGACAACCAGGTGATCTTTGCAAATGAGAGCTCTGACGGCGGGGAGTCCTCTTCATCCACCACTGAAGTGGGAGAGGGCGACGACGACGATGAGGAGGATGACTTCCCCGAGACGTTACAATATAAGGAATTCCTGGTCAGTCGTCACCGTAGAAACTTCAGCAGGAACAGGAAGGGCTTGAGGAAGAGGCCGGATGCCCAGCCTAACAGCACCGCATCTGGCTGGCAGAAGCCCACCAACGAGGGCAAACCTGAGTTCACAGGTAGTCAGGAAGAACAGGATACCCTGCAGAACAATGGAAAACAGGTAAGAAAAACAAGACAGGAGGAGAGTGATAACAAACACCAAGGAGTCTTATTGACTGTGTAGGATTGTCAGAGAAAGCAGTTCAGTAGCTGCACTGCAGACAGGCTTTTTTCATAGCAGATGTTAATGCTTCTGTTCTCAGTAAGCCATGACAGTGTGACCGCATGTCAATGCAGGATCCTGAAAATGAAGCAGCATCATTCATTTGAATATACGATCTACTTCTTCTACTTCACTAAATTTCACAGACAAATATTGTACTTTTACTTAAAATACAATGATAATAATAATAATTTT
Organism: Sciaenops ocellatus; assembly: GCA_033000465.1. NCBI lineage: Eukaryota > Metazoa > Chordata > Actinopteri > Sciaenidae > Sciaenops > Sciaenops ocellatus. The sequence goes on from CP136870.1 coordinate 3,513,351, forward strand.
AATTATAAAATACATAGTTCAAGATTAAGCTAGTGTTTCCAGACATTAGCTTGTGTCTATTTGGGATCCCTGTCACATATTAACTGCCTATGAGTATTCACAAGAAACAAAGGTTAGAGAAAGCATGTAGTTAAACCACCTCCACCTTGACTAACTACAACAGTAAAGTACTACTTATGCATTGATGCATCAGAATGAGAAATCTAGTAATCACATACATGACAATATGAGGAGACATTTTACAGCAGAACAAGTACTTTGATACTTTAAGTACATTTTACTGAGAATACATTTGCATTAATGTACTGGATCTGAATAGTTCTTCCACCACTGCTGTTTTGCTGCTATGTTTGACTCTACTTTCTCCACTAGAGGGCAGCAATGTTAAATGTTCAGCCTGATCTTGGGTCCACTTCACTACCCCTCTGTTGCTCGCAGTATTTTCTTCAGTTGAGGACCAGTGTGTCCTCCACAGAAAAATTTAAATAGTGCAAATGTGAATTATTGTTCATTTAAAAATGCTTCCATACCAACTAGGAACAATATCATTGATTACATCATTCACATTCTATACACTGTATACTGCACAACATGTTGGGAGCATCCTGGTGGATCAGTGGTCAGGGATGCATAGACACAAAAGTGCATGTTTTTAGTATGTAGCATGTAGTAGCAAAGTCTGTGAGCACCCCCCTCCCTCTTTTGCATGTTTACTTTTATTGAACAGTGAAAATTATGAAAATTAAAATTAATCTAAATAAAACATCTTGTTAGTCAAGTAAAGTCAGTCAGCAAGAGCTGAAAGAGAAAAGCATTATATATTGAAGAAATGGGGATCTGAATAAAAATGAATATTTTGGCAGTTGTACCTTTAAGCATAAATTCCTCTCATTTTTCTCCTGAGCTGGCCTGGCACCTCCTCCTCCCAGCATGCCCTGCACCAGCGGGCATCTATTAGTGTGAGCTGCCCCTGACTGTGTTCTCACACCTGTCAGAGAAGCCCTCAGTCGCTGGCACGTTCCCATAACAGTCTCCTGGCACACTGCACACTGTTCTCCCCTCTTGGACTGATATGAAAGGATTTGTTCTCTCCACACTCCTTTTGTGATGTCGTTCTCAGAGTTTGAGCAAGTAGCTTTTAAAGTCACTTATTGACAGGCTTAGGCCAATGCTCATTTGAATACCTGTTAAATGGTCAAAGAGGCCCCATTGTGGTTCCACATTCTTGGAATGTCTTGGTTCAGGCAATTTCGTCACACTCCACAATGTGGGTAACAACTTTGCCAAATGAAATAATTTAAGAAGTTTAGAGTAAAAAACAAGTTATCAGTCTGCATCTAAAGTGTTTCCAACTCAGCTGTTATACTTGCTTTGGATCCCATTGTAGTCTTGATCGCTGATTACATTATTGTCTCAACCAATGAATCTTTTTATAAGATAAAAGACATTAAAGAAAATTATTTTTTGCATTTCAATATACTAGTTAGTTACTAGTAGTTATGATCCATCTTTTTAGATAAAAAAGTTGATTTGAACATCTTAAAAAAAAAAAAAACATTCTTTCATTCTCAGGAGACACAAAGTTCAGCCAGTTGTGTTATGAATTATTGTAAATTCCAGGGGATATATTTAGCCTGATAACAGGAATGTGCCTAGTGCATAGGAATTGGAAAATAAATTTCAAATTACAGTAAATGTCCTCTACGTCATCATAAACAGCATCCGGAGATCTTCTGTTTTTTAATCTAGTTGGAGATTGTTGTATCTGTGATTGGGCAGGCCGACGACACACCACACTCTAAAGTCTTTTTTTAGCTATATCTTCAGCTTCATCTATAACTAATATTTTACAATAACAATGTATCAAATGACATGTAGTGATCAAACGACACTTCCACATTACCACTTGTTTTTCTAAAGCTATAAAGCTTTTTTAAGCAGCTTTATAGCAAGTTAAAACTCATTGTCCATAACAGCACGTTATCACGCTCACCTCTCTCATAATGTTTTTTTAGCTCCACAAGTCAGCTCCAAATCTCAACACGAAATGGCAGACAGACATAGTTAGCAACTAGCCAGTGAACACAGTGGAGAATTTAGCGTCTATAGCCAGATATTTTTTACTCAGCAGTTGGTAGAGAACAAAAACAGAGCTAAAATTATTTGATATTCTGGATGTGTAAAACAATTATTGGCTTCCACATTTTTCATGTTTAAGATTCAGTCAAACAGCAAGTAGCGCATCAAAATGACACAAATACATATGAATAACGTGAAATGATAATATCAAAAGCTAATGATGTAAGAATAAAAAACTGGGGTACACAGATATAAACATATACAGTCAGGGAAAACAGTTCCATGAAGTTTAGTAGAGTGATTTAAGTAGATAATTCATTTCTAAAGCAAAAGGTGAAGATTTCTGTTTGTGAATAAAGAAACTGCATACAGAATAATGAAATTAATCCCAAAAAAAGTTGTCATATATGTCAAAAAATAGGTGAGAAATGGTTTGAACATTATGTTTACAAGAGGTGCAGAAAATAGCAATGTTTTTAAAGTTTGTAATGATCACTAGCAGGTTTATTTTACTTGTACTTAAAGGTACAAGATAAACCATTCTCTAGTTTATGTCCTCAATGTGAGACCTCTAAAACTTGCCTCGAGGTACACTGGCTCACCATAACACCCTAAAAGGTGATGATATGTCAATGTTTTGTTCACAGCTTGTTTCTGCTGCCCCCAAATGGTCAAAAAAAAAGCTGTAATTTCAGGCTCAACTTGGGCTACGATGATGTCAACACTAGCCCTACAAGATTTTAGATTTTTCATTTTAGATAGAAAACTGAAAATATATAAAAATCACCAAGATTTAGCTGAAGGAAAAAACTCATCTCCTCTGCCCTCCTCTCCTCTCCACCGAACACATCATTATATAGTCAGAGGTACAACATAATGTCGTCATTAATTCATGCACAAATACCTTTCACTTCAGACCAGCAGAGCACAGATGAAGGATAGCCTTATATTTCTTTAGTTATTCATACTCAGACGTATGTATCAAGATAATAGGTGTTTTAGCCTTTCACAGACAGTTCAGACAAATAATGAAATGGTCTTGTAGCAGAGATATGGTGATGCATTAAGAGCTCTCTCCTCTGTGAACACTTTGGAGAGAAGCCTATTAACATTTCATGAACTTTGAGAGCACTCTGCTGTGAAAAGTTAGTGCGTCTAAATGTGTGTCTATGCGTATGCGATGATGTGCGCATTTACTGCTTATGTTCATGTTTGCAGTCACTCATGCCACTGAGAAGCCTCCACTCCCTGTGCTCTCCCCTCACCCTGCCTCCGTCCCCCATAGTGAGGGTAAAAATAGCACCCTGCTGCACATAGACAGCCTTCTGTGTTCCTGTGTGTAGGAATCTGGAGATGTGGGGGCTGTAACACACAGGAAATGGCTTTACTGCCAAAGCCGTTACTCCAGATATTTTTTAAACTGGTCAACATGATGGGTTAGGGAATGGGAGTGGACAGAAGGGTGTGTTTGTGTGCGTGAGTGGGTGGGTGGGTGGGTGGGTCACTGTAGGCATGCTTGTGTCTATGCATGCATGTGTGTGTGTGAGTGAGGGGGCTGTTTTTGGACTTCAAGCTCCTCAAAGGGGCCCTATGTGCTGCTATCAGCCTCTGGGACTCTGGGATTGGCAGTGGAGCCCAGAAACAAAGCAGTTTGTTCATTTCCTGGAAAGCCAGTGAACAAGTGTCTCAGTCAGAGTCCATGACCAATGGGTGGAGAGGGAAAGAGAGGGGAAGCGAGGGCTTAGGTATGTGCATAACTGCACTGTATGGATTGGACAGATATTACAACACATTTACATATCACGCACTGGCCATGTGTCTGACCTGTCTTGTTTACAGAGTTTAAAAGTATAAAGAAAGATATCTTTATGTTTTGTATATTTCTTATTAAAGTTTTCTGTCATCTTCACTCCACAATAACCTCACTGAGAAGGTGTCACGTCCCCCACACTGCAGGGTACACTGTGTACCCCCAGTCGCACTGAAAAAGCACAATGTTCAGCTGCAAGGAGCCTGTAGGCAAAGATGGGTGGAGTAGGTGGATGAGGAAGAGGAGCGTGTGTTAGGTTCAGCAGATTTCTCCAGCATACATGAAAGGCCTCAGTGGCAGGTTAAGTCCAGACGTTACCCTTGAGCCATATTTACCTGTGTGTGTGTGTGTTCAGGCTGCTGCGTGTGACTCTATGACCCTGCTGATGAAAAAGTTGGATCACCTCAATGGGGGGATCCAGGAAAACCTTAATTGCTCCTGCGCAGACGGGGTCAGTGCTGATGAGGAGCAGCAGAGCGCCGCGGTAAGTTCATCACCAACGGTGGCTCATAACATTATGAAATGTATGTCTTTGTTTGTCAAATATAGACTGACATTTATACTGAAACACCTTTACTAAACACACATAAAGGTTTGCATGATCTTTGAGTTAAAATAAAATATGTATGACATGAATTATATAGTTTTGATTCACCTGCAGAGAAAATGCCATTCATGTATTGTTTCATTTTTAGACAAAGTTCACAACTTTATCACACACACTCGAGCACAGTGTACCACACACATGTTGAACAGAGAGACTTACACACGGGTACGGGTTGCCAGATTTGCAGTCTCTCTCCCCCTGTTTAAAATGAGGTAGATTAATTAAGAATAATAGTTGAGTTGGTCTCCAAGCCTGTTGTTTTTCCACCATTAAAGCCTTTTATAAATCAGGCGGCTTCTGACTCGTCTGGCTCGTCCATCAAAGAGCATTAATCCTGCAGAAACCACAGATGCTCAGAGCTGAGTGCAGACCCGCTTACTGTTATTTTAAAGGTTTATTTAATTTCTGGAAGAAGAACGCGGTTTGTAAATAGCTCCTGTGCTGCACTCATCTGCTCCCCGCTCACAGGGCATTCCAGATGCCTCATTATGCTTACCAAGTGTAAATCTGGTAACCTCAAATAGCTCTTAAACCAACAGCACAGAACTTTAGGAATTCTTATAAAAAGGCTGTATTTAATCAAGCTAATCTTAATCAAACTGCCTGGCAAGCCAAGAAAACGGCAGTAAAACAGACATTTTTATCTTTGTGTATTCTCTGTCAGTTATTTTAAGGTAACACCGAAACCAGTTTTATTTGCAGTGAGGATATATTTTTGCAGCAAGGTAAAACACACAAAACAACACGATATGATGGCGATCAATAAAGAGAAAAATCAATAAAAATGTTCAGTTCAGCTGCATAAGTTATAGTGGAAGTGTCAAGGCGAGACTGTTCCTTCCAAAAATGTCAAATATTTACAGGGTAATAAAGATGAAATGACCCCAGCCCAGAGGGGTAACACATGACTTTTTCTTTTTTTGACAGTTATTCAGGATCGAGAGTGAGGCAGAATGATTTATTGTTTGAAAAAAAGCTGAATTCAGAGGTTAAATATGAGAAACAGAAGTCTCTTTCTCCAAATATCGAGAATGAACGTTTTGTCATTGTGGGATTAACACAGAAAAAAATCTTCTTCTTAGATATTTTTTGTTAATATCTTCTGTTAATCATGATAACACTAGGGAAGCTCTAGGGAAGGCAATGTTAGTCAGCTGGTCCAAAACTTTGCTGAAATATCTCAACAACTTTTAGATCTATGAAACATTTTCTTAAATGATGCTGCCTTTATCTTTGAAAAGTTTGACTGAAATTTTTATTTTCATATCATCGTGTGCAATCATCAGGTCAAGATTCAAGTTGTGACTAAATGACCAGCAAAATCATGACATTTCATTGCATCAGGCTCAGCTCTATTTAGTGCGTATTACATGTAGCAATTGTTAGCATGCTAACTTGTGAGGACAATGAATGCTGTAAAAATAACAATACTTAAACGTCAGAATGTTAGCACGCTAACGTTAACAGCCAGCTCAATTCAAGCGGCAACCTTGGTGGCTGTGAAGTGAAGCCAATGTGGAAGTGCCACAGACTGCAGTTCTTCTAATGTCCACTTGAGGCTGGCTACAGAAGTGAGTCAGTCTCCATAAGTCCCCATGTCAAAATGTCCATCTTCACAGCAGAAATAAACATGTTTACAGCCTGGTACAAAAAACAGTTTTGGTCTCTATAACTAATTTCCCCGTTCATGACAACTGTACTGAGGCTTAAAGTTACGCATAATTAACATAATTAACAACGACCAGAGCCGTCACACTGAGCTTCAAAACAACTATTTATAAACCTACGGATACGGCGTCCATTCTTTATACTGTCAATGGCTGTGCCTGTAAACAGAGCATCACAAAGCTACGAGCGTGACTATTTTGATAGCTGTGTTCTGATAGATGGACTTTTGCACCGTGGGAATCTTCTCCATTAAATTCCTGGTGGTTCCATGATAAAGAACTGAATAGAAAAAGAATGCAAACAAACCACTTCAAATAAGAGCAACAACTGTAGAAATATAGTCATGTCAGAATTAGACATTTCAATGAGAAATTTACTGACTTACAGTTTGAGCTGTGCTTTGTTTTGGGGACACAGTGTCCTTGATGTTGTTATCTAACTGTGACTGCATAGTTGGAAAATTAGGAGCAGTATCATGCCATCTCTATGATGGAAACACTACAGGGGTCAGAAAGGCAGTTCTCGACACAGACACTCATTGTCCTGTGTTGTGATGAAGGGAAAATATGTCTCTCTGTGCACGCATTTGAGGATTTGAATAGAAAAAACGCTGTTTACAGAAATGTATGCCACTCCTCCTTCATTCTCATTTACACACACTCACACGTTATCAGGAGGGGAGAGCGGGAAGCACAGCGGCGGGTCTTCCCACTGAAGTGTGTACAGTAGTAGAGTCATGAGGTCAGGCCTGGGATGGACTTTCCAGTGTTGTCACTTAGCGGAGATACAGAGGGGACAAGGATGCGCTGAATAAGGGGGGGATTTTTTCAGAATGAGAGAAGGGCAGGCACATCATCAGCGGTGTCTTATATCTTCAAACACTCCCCCACCAACACTTAGCTCCACTAAACACTGCACAGAAACCAAACCACAGATACAGAGAGGTGCTGAAGAGGCAGGTGACATGAAGACAGGGACTGGGGTAAGAGACTGGAGCTGCGCAGAGACCGATGATGAAGGCGCTACAGTGTATCTTTAATATTCGTATTAATTTTGAGACATAATTGCAGTTAATATTTGTAAATAAGACAACAAATTAGAAAAATAGGCAGCAGTTTAAGTATTATCAACAGCATTATGATGTGTCATTAGAATAAATTATAATTTAAAAAGTCATGTAAAAAAATCAATTTTGAATTATTCTAAAGAGGGAATGGGGAGAGAAAACAATAACTAATGTGTGACAAGAAGAAATATGTCTCTTTTAGAAACACTAAAAGTTGTATTTGACCTTTTGCCTTATTCATAACAAAACATTAGCAAACATTGTTAGAGTGAACAGCAATAGACCCAAAATAAGAGTTTATTGAAATCAGAGGTGATAATGTAGCTCAGGGTGACTGGATGAGATCTTGAAGGGAGGAGATCCAGAATGGTGCAAGCCTGGTGTTGGCAGGAAGGTGCTACGACGAGGCTGAGCTGGATGTGGCAAAGGAATGACGAGCAGGTTTTCCTGAAGCGCGGTGAAAAGCAGATGGAGTCTGGATGGTCGAACCGTTCTTTGATACAGCAGGGGTTGATTGGATGGTAAGCAGCAGGTGGTGAGGTGAACATTAGATGATATGGAGACTGGATGCCACGCCCAGCAACACCCACGACACAGCTGACGCTTAGTTGTTCTGGGCTTTTGGTTCTTCATCTTCCTGAGCAGATGGAGTTGTCCAGCTGTCAGATGTGCAGTATTAAAAGTTACAGGATGGGTCTATTTGTCAACTGCTGCAAGGTGAAGAATGAACTTTCAGTCTCATCTTTAAGACAAATTGGACGAGAAGTTGTTCAGAAAAAGTGTAGAGTATTTTACGACCTGCTGAGGAAGATCATGTGATGATTGGAAACTTTTGGCAAGCATGAACCTCCAATCTTAGATAGCTTTATAGTCTGATGTGCTCCATCTGACTTCTTCTTCTCTGTCCTCCCAGGGTGCTGCAGCTGTGAGCAGGATGGTGAAACAAACTCCAAGTCACGATCAGGGACCCTCCAGAGCTCCAGACAAACACGAGCCACTGACCAGGCGCCCTTCACGACCTTTGACCCGTAGCAGACCGCTTACACGGTCATCCCTCTCGTCCCCTGCACATCTCCAGGCTCGACGAACCAGGGTGAGCAAGAGTGTACCTCTGTGAGTGTGTCTGAGAGTGTTTGTGAGTTGTATTGAAAATGTTGGGTCTGAACCAATGACAGTAAAAAGAATGGACAGCGCATGTATGATGTCAGCCATAGGTTTCCGAAGTGCTGTTTTAAAGCTCAAAATATGTGGTGTTGGCCACCACCATGTTGGCTGTACTGCTTCTTCTGCCTTCCAACTAATCTAAAAATCGGCAAAGACGTGGATCATCAGCGGACCTGAGGTTGGCTGAATGACTCCTGGGTGCTCAAACAAGCCATCTGTAACCTACCTGTCGGTCAAGCGGTCACGCTGTTAATTATGCGTAAATTTAAGCCTTAATATAATTTGAACAAGTGAGTTAAAAAAAACCCTCAAAATTAGCTATAGAGAAGAAAACAGTTTTTTGTGCCAGGCTGTAAACATGTTTATTTCTGCTGTGAAGTTGGACATTATAATACGGGTGTTTATTGAGGTTGAAATGCTCTGCAGCCAGCCTCAAGTGGACACTCAAGGAATTACACTTTTTGGAACTTCTGCATTAGCTTCATTTTCCAGACACGGAGGTTGCCACTTGGTCTGAACTTTATGGCAACAACTTGTTACATGTGTGAAGTAACTTTGTGGTGAATGAACTTGTGTATGCTTCTTCCTGCTGACTGTTAACTACACATTACAAAGAAGGTGATGGAGAAAAGCTGGAGAAACATAATCAGTCAATTTTCCACAAAACTGACCACCTGAATTCTGTCCTGAATACTTAATTTAATCACAAATGCATCGAGGCTCCAGACTACTGCAGCTTCTCCCACAAGAACCTTTGTCCCAGTGTTTGTGTGCTGACTCACACAATGTCCTGAGTTCAAACCTGCAGTCTTCCCTGCTGTTAACTCACACTTCACTCACTCTGGTTTGGAGCTAAACAGTATGTAACACTTTGCAGCTGACCATGCAGACTGGAGCTTCAGGGATGATTCTGATTGAGGAAATGTTTTGATGTCTAAAGCTCAGTTTGTAACATTTCAGAGTGAACCCGTCAGTCTCAGACGTATTCTGTGCTGTATAATTGTGGACAGTTTTTTTGGGACACAAAAACAAACTGAAACAAATTTGTTTGAGACTCAACGTCTTATTTTATTTTTGACATTGTTGTAGCTTCTCTCTCTCCTTGCAAACACGCTGACCTCTCATGCCCTTTTGTTTGTCTTCCCACTGGGAATTTCCACCCACAGCTCTTTACAGGAAAGTAAAAGTTTCGCTCACTTTCTCTTTGACTTTTTTTTTTGAAAACCTCTATTTGCTCCCTCACTTCCTTCTGTCATGTCTCCTCCCTCTCTCTGGGCCTCTGTCCAGTCTGCATATCCCCTAGCTGTTGTGTAAATAAGGTAAAAGTTAAAGGATGAGGCAGCTCTGCTCCATCCAGCAGCATGCAAGGTCATCTTTTTTCTGTGTCAGCACTGCGCCAACAACAGAAACTACCACACATACACCACTGCTCAACAGGCATGACTGTCAGATAGCTCTAGGAGCAAAGAAAATGTGGAAATGGGTTTAACTGACCAGCCTCTTGTTTGAAAAAGTAGATTTCTATATGGATATCGATATGGATCTGTTGACATGCAAAATGTGTGACTGAAAGCTCTGGAAAAAGCTAACAAATGGACTTGAACTGGGGTTATTATGGCAGAGCATTTGCCTTCATTACAGCTTGCATACTCACCATTTTTTGGTGGTTTGCAGGTAAAAAGAAGTCCGAATGTCTGGCCAGATTTAGTTTTAAAAATAAATGTAACTAACTCTATGCACTTTAAACTAGAAGATGGCACTCTTAAACCAAGTGCAGATATCTTCCAGGCCTGGAATCACCAAATGATGTATGAATAACACGCCAACGTCTTAAATCATCGTGTTATTGCAACGTCAAGCCTTTTATGCTCTGCTGACTTAAATTGCCTTAAAATGGCGTGTCATCAGTCATTTTGTTTTTAGACATATATTTTTTTGGGCTTCTTGAGCTCTACTTGACAGAGACAGCTTGAAGAGCGACAGGAACGTGGGGAGAGAGAGATGGGGAACGACACGCGGGAAAGAGCCACAGGTCGGATCCAAACCCCGGGCCGCCGCGGCAAGGACCGAGCCCCTGCACATGGGGCGGACGCTCCACCAACTGAGCTAAACGACACCCCAAATGGCATGTCATTTTAACACATGATAGAGAAAAGAAATATCAGGTGACGTAGTATAAAGAGCAACAAAGTCCATGTCGATAGGAGCCGGCTCAGGATGAATGGTTGGGTCAAACAAACACAGGACTTTCACTGAGGAGAAAGCTGGGATAGATATTGTCATTTTAATGCAATAATAATAAAGAGGATAGGCAGGAGGTTGGAGCCTATTCCAGCTGACCCTGGACAAGTTGCCAGCTCATCACAGGGCGCATAAAGACACAACAGTTATTCATATGCAACATATGCAATCAAGAAATCAAAAAGTTTTGATATAGATATATCCCTGATAGAGCTGCAGTACAGGTTTAGGCTCATTGTCCTCCTTCCAAAACAAAAACATCTGCACAATACAGTGATACATGCCTTTGGTCAGCGTGCAGTCCTGAAATATCAGAATTATTAGTTGCAAATGTGTGTGTGTGTGTGTGTGTGTGTGTGTGTGTGTGTATGTGAAGGGTAGGTAGAGAGAGCAGCAGGGGCCGTGGGATCAGACTGATGCTAAGGAGTGGGTTTATTTTCTCCCTAGCCATGACTGATAAAGTACAGCTGTCCAAACTGACATTGACACACGCACACACAATACACACACGCACACACGCACACACGCACACACACAGGGCTCTTAATTTAGCGTATTTTGTCTATTTGTAGAATAATTGCAGTAATTCAGTCATTTTTGAATCAGTTGTTTGCTTTGTTTTGACTGCGGTGAACATTTCATTATTCATATTCATCCATCAGCCACTTCAGTGCAATAATGTCAGTCAACTCACCTTTTTCCACTTTTCTTTTAGTGAGATATTTTTTTATTTCCCTCTGCTACAGAAATAGTCAGTAGTGCAGCAGCAGTTGCTATCAGTGCTGTTTTGTTGGGGCGAGTCGGACACTAATCAGACGATATGAGGTTTGATGCCCAGCTCCTCCAGTCTGCATGTCGAGGTGTCCTTCAGCATGACACCATACCCACTCTTCTTGTCTGTTGTTCCCCTTTAGTGGAATGTGCTACCAGTTCCTACCAGATCAGGGCCGTCCCTCTATAAAAATCTATCAAAAAGCTCCTGTTGTAGATGACATTGGGTGGGAGGCGGGGTACACCATGGACAGATCGACAGTTCATCACATCATCTTCTGACTCACGGCACTAATTTTAATCTAATAATGTAATATTCATACTTATCCAATGAGTCATTCAGCATAAAAACTTGGATAATAAGTACTTTTAGTACAGTTCACTGCTAATACGTCTACTCAAGTCAAAAAATTGAATGCAGGACTTTTACTTATAATTATACTGGTACATTTGAAGTATATTGAGTACTTCTTCCATCACTACCTAAAATTACTGATAGCTGTCACAAACAAAATAATAATAAAACAAAATGTGAATCACTGCTTTCATATGAAATTTTAAATTTTAGTAATTCATCTTTTTACAATGTGAATTGACAGGTCGGATGATGTGTGTTTTAGTCATTTACAGTATGTGGTGTCAGGCCTGAGGTAAACTCATGAGAATGAGATAAACCGCAGGTGCATCATTTGGTAAATCCCGGCTGCTGAAGACCTTTGGATGGACGTGTACGGGGGTTTTCCTCTGACATTATTATTCATGGTCATGATCTGTGTCGTGGATAATGTTTCACATGTTACACTGGTTAGGAAATTAATCTGAGCCACTGTGTCCCCTTTTTTTTAATTCCTGTGGGTTGTGGGTCTTTTTAAGGAGTGTAATGTAGTCCTCATGATCAGAGTCTTCCATTTCCTGTGTGTTAATATTGTAGCTATTGAATGTTTGAGTCATGGTGGAGGATTTCACCGCTACTGTTCTTGACCTAATGTTCATCCCTCGCTCTTTTTTCTTCTACCCTTGTTATTTTTTCAGGTGCCATCTATCTTTGATTACCTTTCCTGTCATGTCCTCCTTTTCTTTCCTCCTTCTCTTGTTTCCTAATCAGCTCACACACACAAACACACTCAACATTCTTTCCAATTTAATTTAATGTAATTAATTTAATTGCATCATTTATTAGGATTTCAGTCGCTTTTCTTGAAAGAGGCTTCAGTATTCTTAATCAAGCGGATGTCACCCAATTAAACAAGACATTCTCCACATGTGACTTCTTTTTAATTCCAATAATTCTCTGGTTAATATTCAGACTCAAAATGGGTCATTTTCCCAGCCTTAGCTGCTGCACGAGGGAAGTGTGTATCAGGGAAACTGAGTCATTACCTTTGGCTGATATTGAGTTTACATTCTGCAAAGCTTCAGAGAGTTCACTAAGTGTTTGTATATTTTACTGCTTTGGTACTCATTGTGTGTTTCTCCTATTTTGTCATGGCAGGCTGCTGCAAGGATGACCAGTGGTTCAGCAGGTAAGATAAGAGTGAGTGAGTGTGTGTATGTGTGTGTGTGTGTGTGTGTTTGTGTGTGTTCAGTATCCATTCAGCTGGATTGTTTGCATTCCCGCTTTGGGATAAAACCGGACTTCTGGGAATGTCTCCCACAGGATTCCCAGCCAGTATGTCAAACCTCAACCACCCAGAAGCAATCTCATATCATTTCTGCTACAACACACACACACACACACACACACACACACACACACACACACACACTACATGCATACATGCATACACAACACATGCATATTCAGGTGCATAAACACAGATATGTGGGTGAGCTCATACAAAAAAAACACAAACACTTTGTGCCTTGAAGTTTTGATTTCCTGGAATTTGTGGTGTGAAAACACACAGCAGCTTATTGTCTCTTCAGAACAGAAGCAGAACAAAAACAGCTTTTCTAATTGAAAATATCAAAAAACAACATTCATATGTTTTTTTTCCTCTTTGGTTTTGAATTTGTCGTCTTTTCTCTATTTCCCCTCCGGGACTCAAGTTCCCAGAGACGGTGATACAACAAGTCTGAGGAGATGATTAATGAGTCCAACTCTGACCCTGGTCCGTATCTCTTATCCTCTGAGTGTGTCCCTTTTGATTGACATGCACAGGCGTCATGGCGACTGTAGTTAAGTGCAAACCAGGGAGAAGTGTCACATTCATTGTTTATTTTCGTGTGTTTTGTCTGTGTGTGTATTTGAGCGCGCGCACATCTCGGGGCGTGCACGTAACAGTTTCTCTGATGTGGCCCCACCGCCGGGGTCACGTTACTGTCAATGATAGTCCACGCTGGAGAGGTGCAGTGTGGGTAATGAGGCCCCAGAGGCTGCAGGGAGGTCAGAGGTGATGCCTTCAGTGGCATATGACGAGGGTTAGGGTGTGTGTTTGTGTGTGCAAGAGAGAGAGAAACATTTCATACAAACACGGCAGCGCTGGGCCTGAGCGTAGATTAGTTTCATTGTTTGGGGTTCCATGCTTCAGGTCTGTTTTCTCACTTGTGTGTGTTTATTTTCTCCTCTGATACGAGGAAACACTTTGGCTCTTTGACACAAATCCTGTCTAATCAATCAGTGTTTGTCAGCCTGTGTGGCCTGATCTTAACTGCAAAGGGACAGGATGTGATACGCACATATCTCTGCTAACATAGCTCACATTCACTCCGTGCTCTGCCAGATAAACGGGGAACTCTGCCCAGGACTTCTAACCAGAACTACCTGTGTCCTCTGCTGGGCTGCAGGGTCTCCTTATCAGGCTGTAGGCTCTTGTAATCATCTCCAGCATGTATCTTTAATGTATTTGTTCTGAATGTCTGTGAGTGTGTGTGTGTGAGAGAGAGAGAGAGAGTGGGAATGCATGCTATGATTTGATTCTGCCCTTGAGCCACACAGGAAAAATGCTTTAATCCTCCCAAAGATGAAAAGATTTATTTTCAATGCATTTCTTTCTCAAGAATTAATATGCAATAACAGAGGAGTGTTTTTGTATACATGCTTGAGCACTCAAGTTCGTTTGGACTTCAATGATCTCTTAATCTCTGAGGTCACTTCCATGGTGCCGACTGTTACCTCAGTTGTACCACAAAACTTTTCTCAGCATCATTAACCCACTTTTAAACTCAGATTATGGATTGTGACAATTTAGTTGCCAGTTTCATATGATTGTTTCTCACTTGATCTGGCCTAATACAGTCTACATTCAGTCTTCATTTAGCCTGGCTGTAAGCTCCTGGTAAGTTACTATTATCCAACAGTGACAAAGAAGAAAATTAAGAATTAAAAATCAATTTAAGGTAAAAGATTTAATCGTGATGTCACCTGAATTTTTTTCTTGTTTTTTCTAAAATACAAGTATTTTAGTAAATAACTGCAAAGTAAACCCATGAAACCTAACCTAAGAAGTACCTTTCATTTATGTTAATATGATTTAGTCAGCTATGTCACGATACAGTTAAGTGTATAGAGAAATTATTTAAGAATTACCCAGCAGTAATGGGTAAAGATGATCAGAAAATATTTGGACATAGAGTACAGGTTATTTTATTGTCAAATTTATAAAAAGATTCTCATTTTGCATCATTTGTGTCACCTGAAATAACCTGAAAGCACATGCAACTGCAGGTGATGCATAAATCCTATTATACAGTACAGCATAGCCTTAGTTCTCATATGTCAGCAGAGCCGGTGTTGCCTCAGCAGTAGATGGGGACATTGTATAAATATAGCAGTATCTCATCATGATGTTCATGCTGGATATCAAACAGGCGGCCTGCTAACTTTTCAAACAGATGCACACACTCTTCTGGAGACAGGGGTGCTAATACACTTAACTACATTTACATTTACATTTAGGCATTTAGCTGACGCTTTTATCCAAAGCGACTTACAGGGAGCAATTTGGGGTTCAGTATCTTGCCCAAGGACACCTCGCCATGCAGACTGGAGGAGCCAGGGATCGATTAGTGGACGACCCGCTCTACCTCCTGAGCCACAGCCGCCCCCTAGTGACCAGTAACTAGTGACCATAGGGCTGAAAACAGATTAGTGCAGTTGGTTTAAATGGGATTGGGTAAATCTAACCTGAGGTGTGGCCTCAACTCACAAATTTGGTCGAGGAGACTGATTTTAATACCAAGGACTTGTGACTTTGTTTGGCCTTTTGCCTTTTTACCAAGCAGCAACATAAAAACTGTAGTTCCTCAAATGGACACTTGAGGCTGGCTACAAAACAAGTCAACCTCCATAAGTCCCCATGTTCAAATGTCCAACTTCACAGCAGAAATAAACATGTTTACAGCCTGGTACAAAAAACAGTTTTGGTCTCTATAGCTAATTTCCCCGTTCATGACAATTGTACTGAGGGTGAATTTATATAGAACTCACCTGTTCAAATTATATTAAGGCTTAAAGTTATGCAGAATTAAGAGCGTGGCCATTTTGATTGACAGGTGGGTGCCGTTACAGGTGGCTTGTTTGAGCAACCAGGCTTCATTCAGCCTGCCTCAGCTCCACCCACGGTCATCAACATGGCGGTGGCCAGAGCCACCACACACTCGTGGGTGACATCACAGATACAACATCCATGTTTTATACAGTCTATGCTTTTGACGTAGATCCTCAAAGATAAGAGATGATGGTATGAAAAACTCTTCATTTTCATTTGAATAAAATTTCAATACTTCAACAGCCAATCAAGTCGCACACACAAGAATTTGTTCGTGCAGCCAAGCAGACAGACAAATCATACACTTGAATGATACAAAGTTTAGGACTAGGATATAATTTGGGACTTGTTGGTCTTGACTTGGCACTTGACTTTGGACTTCATAGTGAGATTTACTGTGTAAACTTTAGCTTTAATGTGCCACTCCCTGTATATTATATATGAATGGTTTCATCATAGAATACTCTTTAGAGATTTTGGAAAAAGAAATACTAAAATCTAAAATTCATTTGGCAATATCAAAACAAAAATGATTTTGTTGTGCAGTATATACTGTACAGCTATATTTCATTGTTTGTCCTACATATGTAGTACCATTCCAGCTGTTAATTAATACTCCACATGTTTTCAGTGAAGCTGAAAGAGTTCACGACTGGAAATGACTCCTCAAAGATATTTTAGTGCTGCTACTTCAGAGCAGCTGATAAGCTACAAATGAACTTGGCGTGAACTAATCACACACTGACACACATTCCCGACACTTTCACTGCAGTTCAGGATTATAAAAAATCATATAATCCATGAGAATTTTCACGTTATTAGAAAGCGCTTGGCGGGGCTGTGAGTAATCTCGACCTATGGCTCGTGAATCCTTTTAGCGTGTCCCTTGCATGTCTGTAATATGTTTTCAATATGTCTGACTGGAGGGATTCAGCTGATTTATGGCTCCTGCTAACTGCGGCCACACATTTTTCCTAGAGGCAGTGTCATGCTGATAATTAACCCAAATGTCTTCACGCGTTTTAGTTGTTGCCAAGTCCTTGACATTTTCTCGTGTAAAAAGTGCTAAAAGTGTCACAGGGTTCAGGCGTGGGTGTGAAAACATCTACTACTGCCACTGTGTGTTATGCATAGGATGCCACACACAGAAAAGCACTTGGCTCAGCAATTAACTTTCAATAAACTTTAGAACTTAATGATGGTGGCTTGTTGTGGCACACGTGTGTGTGTGTGTGTGTGTGTGTGTGATACGTAGACCCACCAGAGTGCATACATTAAAGCCTTGTGATGCATGGAGGTCCCTTATTAAGTCTGTGCTTAGTAAGTGAGTCTGTGCTTTAACAAGTCTGCTCTCTCCCTCTGTTTCTTCCTTCACCGCTCTCCTTTCATGTTTCCTCTGTCTTTCTGCCCTCTGCTGTCTTTTCAGATCATTCAAATTGTAACTCAACCGCCCCAGTGATTTTCTTTTTGTTTCCATGTCTAGTTTCCATCTTGATTTGTTTCACTGCAACTGTTTACTGTTTCTTTTCTGCAGGAATCCTGTGTCACTTCAGATTCCTTCCTTCTTCATGTAAAACACATGAATGCAACAAGACATGCAAATGCAGTAATACATAAATAAACTCAGACACTTACTGTACATGTCTGTTTACATCCTTGTCTTAATCTTGTCTCAAACCAATGTCCTCTCATCAGCCTCAAACAGTAAAAGTGAGGAGAGATTAACATAGAATTACAGGAAGAATAAAGTTATAATATCATACACCTGTTTCTGTTCTTATGTTGATGATGCTGTGAAAATCAACTTATTAAATTTATTATCATCCTTTATTATCAACTTATCAAGTTCAGCTATGACCGGGTCTCCCTTTACATCTTGACACTGCCAGGCATTGTGGTGTATTATTTATTTAAGTTATTTGCTGAAGAAACCTGAGCCATTTGTAAAGAGACCACCAGGTATGCCTAACTGAAAAAATAAGAAAAAACAACGGCCAGCAATAAAATGATCAGCCCAGCTGTTTGTTGGAAACATCCATCATAATTTACAGCTCGACCTCCGGGCTTTGACTTACTGTCTTTACACAGTTTTGCAATATTATTGTGACCGCTTTCGGTTTTTAATTTTGTAATTAAGGTTTGTAATAACAGTTTGCGTTCTTTCTCTCGTCCAAATAATTTTCATCCAGTTGTCCAACTGCTCTGATTTCGCAGTAGTGTTGTCTTGGTGTTCCAGATAATCTGGAGAGTACATAACTGATGGAAATTATGGTCAAAACTATGAAAAGAAGCTAAGCCAAGTTGTAATAAACCAAAATGATCCTTTCAGTTATTAAATCTACATCACTTTTGGCCATTTGTAAGCAGTGCAATGAACACTCACATATTATCTATCACCTGATACATTTGTTATGGTTATGGCTCCTCTCCTCTCCTGTTTTTGGTCTCCACCAACTCCTGAGGGTAATCTGCTGAATGCTTCACTCTGATCACCGATGCTGGGTGGAAACAGCTGCAGATTCTGTGTATATATGCACAGTATATATACAGTATGTATTACTCTTCAGTATATGTGAGCATTATTGTGACAGTATTATGTTTGACAGCTTATAAGCACTACTAATGTAAACATTAGACTCCACTGCGTGTGTATTTGTGTGTGTACGTGTTGGTATGTGTGTTTGGCGGCACGTATCCGTGCATATTTGTGTATTCCCTTTGCACACTTGTGTGTTTATGTGTGGTCCTGCAACTCTATACTAGCACAGAGAAAAGGCTTGAGGAAGGAAGTTGGTCCTTGAGGATTTTCCTTCTAAAATGCTTATTTTAACAGCTAAAAAACCTCACTACATGTGTATCGCGCCTAAGTGCCTTTAAAATGAGACACTCAGCCACAAGGCCTCCTATCAGCATGTGATCTGCACTCCCATGACCTGTGGAGTTTCCTCTGTATCCATTAGCTATTGTTTCCCCTCCCGGTCCTGCCCCAGGTCCTGCTCCTTCCATACCACAGTCTGCACCCTATAGCCTTCTGCACTCGGCTTTCACAAACCCCCGCGTCTGTCTCCAAATACAACGTCTACCCCTCCCCATTCACTTCCATACTTTATACCTCAAGCTGAGTCTGCTTCCCATATCCCAGCCCTGGTTTCCCATCTGTATCATCTCTCCTTCGTGGTCCTAAGGCTGAGACCTTTACTTTTGTCCCCCCTCCCCCTCGCCTCAGGCAGACCACAGTGATAGCCATCTCCTGCTGTAGGTGATCCAGTCTCCAGAATAGAAGGTGGACGATGTCAACAGGTTTATCTTCACAGGCTTGGACAAGGGAAGCTGTTGTTGTTGTTATTGGAGTGTGTGGTGGGTAGACACTCTGAATTAGCTCCTGACCCACTTTCCTCCTTGCCCATATTTTTTGAAGGAACTGACCAGAGCAGCATTCCTCAACGTCTTGTGCAGAAATATTGACAGAGACATGCTGATACTGTTGATTCAAGCCCATGTGAGCAGATGGGCATAATGTTGGCTCTTTTATGACGACGCATGATAAGCACGCGGGTCCTAGAATAACAAGAAAATCGCCATTATTTCTTCCACTGTGCTGTATTTTAGTGACGCCTGCTGATCAAACGCAAATGTCAGGCTGGAAAATCTGAATAGTTTCCACTCAGACGTTCTCCTTCTTCCACTGGAAAATGAAATGTCTTCAAGCTTTTAACATAAATGACTTCACATCTTTTAATTTGGGTCATCTCTGTCCCGATCTTTAGTGCCACCATCGTCTGTCTTCCCATCCTCATTTTCTCTCTTGATGGGGCTTCGCTCTCTTTTGCTTTTTGCAGGGAGCACCTGTCAATCAAAGTGTCTCTGATGTATCAAGGTCAAGGGTCAAGGAAACAGCATCACCTCTGAATACTAAACAAAGCAAGATTTTTTATTTTAAACGTTCATTTTCTTTGTGCATTCAACCACTTTAAGATTTATCACTGCCTTGACTTCTTTTAGCTTTTTTTTTTACCTCTCAGTAAAAGTTTCTAATTATATGGAAGTGACTTTATAATATAAACAGACAGTTTTCAGTTCATGGCAGATTCCTGAAGGTAAAGAACACGATCACGAGTGAGCACATAAACAGATGTTGTGATTTGAATCCTGTAGCTCTTCAAAATGCTTTTTGAGGAAGTGGGCAACATATGGAATTACTATGTGATGCATAGTAAAATGTGTGTGTGTGTGTGTGTGTGTGTGCGTGTGTGTGTGTGTGCGTGTGTGTGTGTGTGTGTGTGCGTGTGTGCTCTCAAGGATCATTACAAACAAACAGTATGAGCTAGGAATTTAGGTCAAGGTCACCCAGTGCCATCTGTTCAATGCTTTCATTTAATCTGGTGGTTTTCCTGGTGTTGCTCACTCAAGGTAACACGCTACTGACAATCGATTTTCACAGGATGCTTCTGTTGCATGAAGATGATTCTCTGTCTGCAGTCTTCATTTGTTTAGTTTTGATTGCAGTGCACCTCAAGATTTCAAGTGAACAGCTGTTGAGGGGACATGCAGTATAAGTGCGTTAAGAATTTCTATCTCAAACAGTAGAGTCAAGGGAGCTGAGCGGCTTGGCCTGAATGATTGAGTGTTGCTGAAAATAGAAGATAGAGACCGGAGAGAGAGTGGCAGGGATGAAGATGAGAAAAAAAATAGCTGGGAGAGGAGGAGGAGGAAGAGGAGGAAGAGGGGGAAAGGAAAGAGGGTAGCTGGGCAGACTTGCAGATTTAAAGGAAGCTGGGAGAGAGGAGCCGGTTGCACAAGATGCTTTTGTCACAGTCTTGATCACGTGATCTGTTAAATTATTGATCAGCTTGAACTCGCTAACCCCGACAGCTATTGACTTTTTACAGTGATACTGTCAGAGTGCAGGAGAGTCTCAGGGACAGATAAAGATGGAAAATTAAAGTTCTTTTTGGAGGAATAAAATGTTCGGCAAAGACGAATGTGTTCTAAATTCAGCTAAAAATGTTTAGAAAACATAATGGTGAATTCATTTAGTTTCAAGTTTCAGTTTTAGTAGTTTTAAAATCATCTCGAGCCATTGGATACAGGCGGAAATACGAGCGCTTTGAGCATCTTTGTGACTATCACATGCAGCTTGACAAAATGTCCTAACCTCAGATGACCTGACAGGAAGATGAGGGAGAAGCTCAACCTCCTCCCCCCAACTCCACCTTCTCCTCTTCCTCCTCCTCCTCCTTTTTTCTGCCTCTAGAAGACAGAAGCCTCCTCCGTACCAACCATGTTCATTTCTATAACCACTGCGAGATCTGATTGCTCTCCCGGGTGGAGACGCCCATTGCTCTGCTGTGTATTTGTTCTGAAAATCAGTCTTGTCCAGAACATGTCCATTGTGCTGCTTTGATTGGCTGTTTGAGCCCTGGAATGTGTAAGGTTGGTGTTTTGATTGGCTGCTGCTGTGAGACAATGTTCCTGTGGTGTTCTCCCTCCCTGCCCGGTGTAGAGGTTGACCTCAAGGACCAGCTTACCAGTCCACATATCACATCCTTCAACATCACAGAGGAGAAATACAAAACTGACCCAGGATCAAAGTCACTGGAAGTTTTGTAGTTTTCCCACAGAAGTGTTTATTTTCTGATGTTTGGCCTCACTTATTCTGCCACTAAACCGCGAGAAGACTAAACCTCAACCCACAATCCACTCCATATTGTTTAATGATTTTCAGTCTCTCATATTAGTACAATTAGATGCTAGTGTCTCTTACTGAAAGATAGCACGAGACAGAATTAAGAATTTTAAAGATTTGCTGATTTCAAATTTAGTCTTATTTTACTTTTTCCAACTTGACAGAACTGCGAGTGAGAAGACATTTCGTTCTGAATATTCCTGGATATCTGAGACACCAGGAAACTTTGTGTGTGTGCGGTCTGAAATAAGGACCTTATTTGGGTATTTCATGAATCTCTTCAAGATGTTTAATGGTTCTTATGCTTTAGTCCCATCTTATTTAACCTGCATGCTCTATTTATGATTTTTGTGACCCTCATTAGTACAAATAGGTGCTGATCTATCAATCAATCAGACTTTTCATACAAACAAAATGTAACACGAAGTGCTTCATACAATAAAACAGGCCCCCATTACATGCAGTGTCTTTGTGTTGGTTTGAGAGCGAAACAATTGCACGTTCTTAATTATGTTTCTGACATTGGGTTCAAAGCTAAGATCAAAATCAGATCAGAAAGTGTTTTACTTGTTGACAGAGGCTCAATGCCAGTGCTTGTAGTTTCGTATGTAGTTTCTCTCTCTGAGCTTCAGTATCAGTAACCAAAACCTCGGTTTTGTCCTGGTTGAGCTGTAGAACATTTTCTACCATCCAAAACTTGATGTCTAAAATGCAGTTTAAAAGGTCACCTAGTGGCCCTGAGACATCAGGAGACACACACTTTACACTGCCGTGTCTCCTAATATTCCTGAACGCTAACATAAAAAGGTTGAAAAGAGTAGGACCTAAAATTGAACTTTGGGGAACACCACAATTCATTTTATAGCTTTTTAAATCATGTCATGTCTCTTACCAAAACAGAAGACAGAATTAAGAATTTTAGAGAATTGATGATTTTTTTGCATTTCATACACTCACGATTTCAGTCTCTGCCACGTCCAAGTCCTATTGTGTTTCCAACTGCTTGGCAATAGAGCCAGTGCTTCAAGTGCATTATTGGTACCAGGAGGCATTTCATTCTGCTAAAGAAAAAGCATGAAAATGACTATTCAACAATTCTCCATTATAATTAGTTGGCTGACCTCTGTCATTTTGAGAAAATGCAACCAATGAGCCACAGATAGTTCATAGAACTGTTTTCACAGGCTGAGAAAAATACTCCTCAAGACACATGGACTAAAGATCACATGTAAAATCAGTGCAGTTGCACTGATATAAGAATAGGCAATAAATACAATATAAATTCTGCATCTTCTCAATAGAAGATTTGAGATTAACTTTGCACAGAAGAATTTAAATTGACCTCATGTTTCTGGGCATCTTTTCAGTAAGTCTTCTGCTTATCCCAACACATTTACTAGAACTACACATCAGTAGTAAATGTTCAAAAGGTTCAAATTTAAGAAAATCCAGAGAATGTCAGCGGTAATCTTCTACTCCGCATAGTTATGTCGGAGTGTTCTGATAATAAGCCATTTGTGCCTGTAGGTGGCTGTGATAATGTGCTAAAATCCCTTAATCCTGCAGCCCACACACATTTACAGAGGGAACATGGGTCACAAGGTAATGTATGTGTATACAACTGGGTACATATGCATCCACTTATACATTAGTTTAGGCATGCTTTGTATTTGTGTGGGTTTAACTTTATTTACACACTGTACATTTGGTATTCGTGTGTGTACATAACACAGTGTGTTTATGTTTCATTGTCATGCCATCACTCTATCTGGTACCTTCAGGGTTTACACTGATGCTACGCTGCTTTTCGTGGTTGTTAAATCACCTATTTTGGTGTGTGTGCGTAGTCATGATATGATAACAGTCATGATATATACAAACATCTGTCACACAGCGTATTTCTATTTCTATGACAGATATTACTGTATAAAAAACACACAGGCATTGTCATTCTTTCTTGACTGCATATGTAGAATTCTTGAATGTTTCTGTAGCTTCAGTTAGGACTGGTAATACCACACTAACCTAGATTTTGTGATCTAAAACATAAAGCCACTCAGAACCACTCATCTGATTGAGAAAAACGTGAGTGAATCTCTCCGTTGGGGGGATTGAATATCATTCTTTCCCAAAGACATCATTTGACATCATTAGATGTGATGGTGGTCCAAATTCTCCTCCCATGGCTGGTAAAATAATTTGAGACCTTGTGACTGTAAAGGTTGTAGCATATGATTCACGCCTTTTTCATGGCCCCTTGTGCCTTGAACGGAGCATCTGCCATTTTGTCTTCTTCCTGAATATCTGAGACAACAACCTGTTCCAACAACGTGCAAAACTGGAAACTTTCGGTTTGTGCAATTCATTAATCTCTTGGTGGTTCATCTTGCACCTATGCTTTAGTCCCATACAGTCTGATTCTCCTCACATACTTTTTTCAGTCCTCTTTTTGGGTCTGTTTTTGAGATGACACATACAGCTCACCACCTCCTCTCCTGTCTGCTTTTTTTATAACTCTTCTCAACATGATTAGTGCTCACCCACTCAAAATACAAGCCTGCACGACAGCAGCCATTGCCTACATTGGGATCCTTGGCGTCATTGCTCACAAATCAATGGCATACGCCCGCATATGTCCTGATCTCTTGGCAGGTCGGGATCCAAACCCACGAATAGAACTGATTCAACTGTTTCAGATGCATGAAGGAGAAGCTTACCCATGAGAAAATATCTAAAATGTATGATGTTTGACCAGAGCTGAAAATCAGTTGATTAATCAATCAACAGAATTTTATATTTAATATTTGATTAATCATTTAAATTTCAGCCCTGTGTGGGTGTATCCCACCTCTCATCTATGATTGGCTGCAGCCCTCCCTCATAAGGATAAGCCGTTATGGAAAATAAATGAATGAATGATACATTTTTTCAGTCATTTCCTAAAGAAAAAATGGCAAAAAGATGTTTTTAATTAAACCCTTATCTGGCTCTCTCTGAGGATTTGTTTTGTTTGTCGAATGCCTGGGTCTTCAACAGGGGGTCCACGACCCTACCTAACTTAACATGCTACCCCACTCCTGATACAGGCTGTGGTCATCTCGCAACTAGATTACTATATCGCCCTCCTGATGTGCCTTCCGCCTGTACAGTGAAACCTTTTCAGATGATCCAGAACTTGGCAGCACACCTGGTTTTCAATCAACCATCGAGCTCCACTGGCTACCTGTAGCAGTCCGCATTAAATTCAAGTCACTAATGCCGACTTTAAAGTAGTCCCCAGTTCTGCACCCACCTACTTGGATGCTCTTATACAGGCATATATTACCTCCTGACTGTTGTTGTTCCACCAATGAACGACGCCTGGCTCTGCCACCCATACGCAATTTAAACTTTTCTCGTCTGTTGTTCCCTGTTGGTGGAACATCCTACCAGATCAGGGGCGTCCTTCTCTACTTTTCAAAAACTCCTGAAGACCTCCAGTTCTTCAGAGAATGCCTCCTCTCCTCCTGGAGAGGACATGCTAAATCTAAGCCCTACATAATTGTCACTTGGTTCTACGTGAGTAGTGCTTATTGCTGCACTAACATGTCCTTGTCAAACTGTACCTGGATTGTTTCCCATTATATGTTGTACTGTTGGTGAGACAAAGTGAGACTTTTGAAGATGTCACTTTGGGTTTTAGGAAACTATAACAGACATTTATCACTATTTTCTTACATTTTAAACTATTAATTTAATTGGCAGACTACTCGATGATGAAAATAATCGTTAGTTGCAGCTCTGTATTTGACATTTGCATTTGTATCACCATCAGGAGGTGAAACATTGTCATGATTGTCCTGCATTAAGTTGCCATTTCACCTATATGACATATTGTAACTACTTTCCTTATTTAGGTTAAAAAAATCAAAGCGGTGACTCAAACGCCTCAAATACTGTCCCATTCTTCACCCCTTCCATTTTTACAATTTGAATATAATTATATGTGAAAGCACCACACCATGTGACTTACATCTTCTGCCACTCAGAAAGTTCGATTAGGAACAATCTAAACTAAGAAGGAAATTTCATCTGACGTTTTGTTCCATGAAGTTTGTAATGCATGTTAGGTAGCATGTTTTCTTGATTTCTCGTCCCACACCAGATCTTCTATATGTTGGTGGTCTTGTCGATTGACTCTGCTTTTATCTCCCTACAGCTCCTTAGTTCCTACCTTCATTCCTTCTCCCCTCAGCTACTCATTGCTCATCATTCTTTCCCTCTAAACCACTTTCCCTCTCATCACAGCTGGCTGCCAATGCCAGCCAAGAATCTCACCCTGGTCTCAGCAGTGAAACACAGGTGTATAAATCACTGGGTCTCTCCACAGCTATACTGTCATCGGACACTGGGCCATGGCAAGGCAGGGCAGGGCAGGGCAGGGCAATGCAGACAAAGTAGGGCCATGAGTTCCAGCCGTAACAACCTTCTTCTTCAACATGTGAGCTAGGGAACCAGTCCAAATGAAGACGTCACATTTTGAGACAAGACCAAATTTTTCTTCCCCAAACGATTATTCATAGCCCCATTTATGACAGTCAAGCAGTAACATCAGTATGTCCAGTATCAGTGTCCAGATAAGTGAAGTATTCTGCTGACTTCTTGAGATGTCAGGCGCGTTTTGACAGGTTGAAATGTCAAATCAGGTCTCTGCTCGTGAATCCGCGCTGACCTGGAACTCAACACCACAAACAGGACATCCGATGGTGTCAGGCGGACGGCAGCTGAGGAGCGTCCTGGCCGGTCTGATCACTGTCTGGCATTCCTGGGATAACACAGGAGTAACTCAGCTCAGAATGAAATTCCCAAAACTCTCAACCTGTCAGAGGGGTGAACTCTCATAGAGCTCAGACGGGTGGTGTTTGTGCACTTTCTCTTTAGGTTGTCAGGCTATGAGACTTTAGTCAAGAACATATTCAGTCGATCATGTTGTGAAGCAATGGACGGGAAAACCCTCTGAAGGACTTGCACATGAATTCTTACTTAGAAAATGTTGTCATCACAGAAAGAGATTCCCAAGCAGCTTAATTTGAAATCACAGACTTTGACTTTATCCATCCATCCATCCATTTTCTGTAACCGCTTATCTATATCGGGGTCGCAGGGGGCTGGAGCCTATCCCAGCTGGCATTGGGCGAGAGGGGAGCTATTTTGTTGGTAACTTGTAGCTGGGTATTAAACATGGATCAACTGGAAATGTATGGAAGTAATAGGTAAATAAGGAACATTCTGAAGTCAGCGTCCAAAGTGTCTGTTGCTGCAGTTGGTGCAGCTGCCCGGTAAGGTCACATTTGTGACTGAACGTCCAGAGATCCTCGGGAAAACTTTGCCTGGCAACACACAACCCAGTTACAACTTTGTGTACGTGTGTGGCATGACTGCGTGTATTTAGTGTGTATGAAGGGCACTGAAAGAGATCCTTGTTTGGGTGAGTGGGTGGGTTTGGGTTGTGGAGAACATGTAGGTTTGGTGTGTGCGCGCGTGCGTGTATGTGTGTGCGTGCGTGCGTGTGTGTGTGTGTGTGTGTGTGTGTGAGAGAGAGAGAGAGAGAGAGAGAGAGAGTACATGGGGAGGGGGGAAACCGCCTCTCACATCTGGCTCGCCATGTCAGAGGTCCGGGCTCACATGCTGAAGTTATGTTGAAACATTGCCGTACCTTCGCCCTACAAGCGGCTGCAGATGAGTCGTGCAGGGAGCGCCGGGGAGAGCAGAAATGCTGGATGAGTTAAAGCTTTAGTGGGTCCAGATCCCGCGAAAGGACCTGATCCGCCTCCGCTGGTGCAGGAAGGTGACGCAGCGCAAGAGGAGCTTTTATACCAGGTGAAGCGGTGACGATCATTGCGGCAGGCAGACGCAGCAGCGGCCGGGAGCGCACCGTCCCAGCCGGCAGGGGGGAGGCTGGAATAAAGGGATTGAGGAATAACGGGGGCTGTTGACGGAGCGCTGCTTTTTACAGTCAGGGAATATGCGTCCGGCTGCACCGCAATGACTACCCAGCGAAGGTCTGCCAAGCTTCAGCTGCGGCGGTCGATCAGCGAGCAGCTGCGGGACTCCACGTCCAAGGCTTGGGATCTGCTGTGGAGGAATGTCCGGGAGAGACGGCTGGCAGGTCAGAGAGCCAAAAGCAATGGAAGTGAAACTTGTTTTAACGCATTTAATGCTCATGTTGACTGACACAAGTCTGTCACAAAAGCTGCAGAGCAACAGACAGCCCGTAGTGTTTGAAATGAAACAGATTTCTGACAGCATGGATGAATGTAGTCACAGTCTGGGGCCATCATTCTGCCATTTAAAACAACTTTAATATTAGAAGTATATGGAGGACAAAAGTTAATCTCAGTCTATGTGCTGCATATAGCTTGTGTGTTATGCCCGTAGCGTCACGCGCAGCGCGCTCCCTGATATTTTGGGAAGGTCATTGTCAAATATAGTGCTCAAAACAGCGCAGGCATGTGCTGTGGACAGGAGTCCAGCCGGGGGGTTCAGATGCCAATCACTCAGCATTTGTTGTTCCAGTCTGGAGAAGGGTTTATTTTGCTTACTGCATTTTCTAAGAAGCGTAAATGTGGATTTATTATTTTGGATTTTGGAGTTGATACATATCTGCATGGGGTGAAATATTCAATGTGTGCGCCAATGCACCAAGTTTTTTGGAGGGTCAGCCGGTTTGCTCTATATTTACAGCGGCCTGGATGCGCAGAGCTGATCCGTCTCTGTGCGTCAGAGAGAAAGAGAGGGAGGAGAGGGAGAAAAGTGAGGGAAGGAGAGGAGAGAGAGAGAGAGAGAGAGAGAGATGCAGAGAGTTGCATCTGTCTGCTCGGTTTAATGTAATTACCGAGATGTCTGCCTCTTAAGCAAATGAAACGACCAACATTCCCACATTCACAGCCACGCAAACCACCGCAGGCCACGATATCGGTCAAAGCCACTGTGTCTGTCAGGGGCATTCAAGAGCACAGCAATGATAAATCTCATGTGTGACTGACCAGCAAGAAGGCATTGTTGAAAATCTTTCAGTATTGCATGATGGGTAATTATTTGCTTTTTTATGCAACTAATAAAAGAGGAATATCAGTCAAATGGAGCATCAGAGAGCACCTGCTGCCCCAGTAATCCTCTTTCCCCCAATTTCTCACCCCTTCATCCTGTCCTCTAGCCAGAGCCTAAACCCCTGCCTCAAACCCACAGCTCCCCCTCCCTCCTCCAACACCCCGCCCTCGCCCCACTGCTTAACCCATCAGCTCACAAGGCACACAGTTCACATCTGCCTGGATCAGATTTTCGAGATGGGGAATCCTTAAAATGTGCACATCTGGCCTCTCCGTTATGCTGGTATTCAGCAGCGCATTTTCCGCTATGAATTAGTCAGAGCTGTGCCATACTGTATAAAGAAGTCCATGCTGGCAAATGTTTTCAATTTGAAAACTCTGGAGTGTATTTGTGAGGGATGGCAGCCATTCGAACAACAGGAAAAACTGTAAATGAACCCATTTTCTCACATTTTGATGAGTCTGTGTTGATGTTCCTGCAACACTGCTGTGAAGTTTGATGTAATACATTTTGCTACATGAAGTTTAAGATGAACAAAAACACACAGTTGCATTGAGAAACACAACAATACACTGATACAGTCCAAATAGTGTGACTGAATTTTAAAGTGAATTAAATTGTGGTTATGGTTCCATTCAATCATCTCTATGTGTGTGTTTGCGTGTGTGTGTCTGAAAACTGAGAGTACACAATAGCACCTGGATTTAGCTGTAATCCCGCAGATTTTTAGGTTAGCGGTGGGGGTCGGATCTCCCTTTGCGTGTGGGATTAGTCACTTTGGTGAGAGTGTTGTGTGGTGTGTATGTGTGCGTGTGAGGGTTTGTTAGAAAACGTAGCTGCAGGTAAACTCTTACCTTAAATCATCTCTTTCCAACTAGTCACTTTGCTGCCAATCTAGAGCTGCCTTTCACTGCTATCCTGAAAACCAGCTAGCTGTGAGTAAAACCCAGTGATTGTATAGTGTCTTATTAGTGGCCCTGAATGCTTTGAAGACTAATTCAGCAGCCTGCTTGTGCTTTCATAGCACAAGCACAAGCATACATCTCTCAAGGCTGTATCAACAAACTGAGGTTCCCTCTTTGGTTCAAACCTTCAACAACAAGGTAAAATTTCTCATGTTTCCCCCAAGGAAATTTCACCAGAAGCTCCAGAATATACAAGATGCTTGCAAATTATGATTGGCCTAGTTTAGGTTGCTCTGAGTTACATTTCAGACATTTCCTTTTATCTCTTTTGAGCTCACGTGCAGCCTTGGACGCTCAGGAATGGGGTCCCTTGGCTCTATCTAAGTCTATAGGTTAAAGATTAAAGGTGACCAGGCTTTGACAGTCAGAGCCCTGAAGCTTGGAAATACCCTGACTGCAGAGCTCAGACTGGTTACATTAGTGTCATCCATGAAAGCTGCCAAAAGGCCTTTTTATATTGAGACCTGCAGCTTTTTCCTGAAACTGCAAGAACGGCTATCTGATATAAAGAAGACGGACACATTCAGAATTGGCAGCTGTGTCAAATAAAACCATTTTGGAAATGTTAAGAGTGAACTGATGAGGAAAACTGTTGTAATTGGAGATATACACTGTGTCAGATTTTATGGCCAAAAACCAAACCATGACAGTAAAAGACAATACACATGTAAAATATGCCGTGAAAATGACTGTTTTTAATGGTATATAGTAAAACACAGCCATATTTCAGAACCTTTGTTTACACAGCATGTTAAGGGAATTTATACAGAACAGTATTTTATATTAGAGACTGTAAAACACTGTAATATTTCATGACAGTACCTTTATTTATGCTGCATTAACACAGTATATGGCAGTTATATGGCAAACAGTCTTAGATATTGAATAAAATGCCAACCTTAACTGCAAAATCAACGGCTGTAACATGCTTTTACTGTAATGTTAGGAAAAAGTTATACCATATTTATTACGGTAAAGATGTTGTAACCGCACCTGCCAGTTTTTTACCATAAAAAGAAAACAGTTTTTTCACAGTGTAGTTTATGTCTGATGCTGTAGTAGAAGCAAAGATTTACAATGTGATCATAAGTATGAGATCATGACAGTAATGATCAGAATATTTTAGCTTCACAAAAAAGGTGACTGCATTTGATGTGAACTGGAGCTGGTTTCTCTGCCTCCTCTTCGGTTTGCCTGTTTAGTTTCTGTCCTGGCCGGCTGTAACTGAGACAGAGTGATGGATATTATATTACTGGCTGCTTACTACAGCCCTGCCCTGTGCCAATCCATTTACACACATCTATTTAGCTCACTATCACGTTACTGCATCAGCCTGCTGTGCCCTGCATCAGTTGGAAAGTTTGCTCACAGTTAGCTGCACAGTGTTTCTGGTGTATTTTCTTTTGTCCCGTTATTTAGACTCACATGAAAAGTAATCAAACAATCCATCCTTCCCATTTTGCAGTGTGTAATCATGAATGATTATTTTCTCCCAGATTGCCTCAAGAGGGCAGTCTAATCAAACTGAATCACAGATTTTAGATTTCACAACTTCACTTTCTTTATTTGAGCATTAATGTGGGTTCTGTGGTTAATGCACATACCTCACTCTAACCTCTGACAGTGTATGACCTCTAGAATAAAAAGCTCTGCTGTACAGTAATGCCCCTCTACTGTGAGATCAGGTGCCTGTGTGTGACTGCTGACCTGAAGATGACTTTAGCTATGACCTACTTTTCACGTGTACCCCCATGCCTCTCAGACCTCCTGCCTATCGCCTCCTGAAAATGAATTAAGATGACCCCCTATATCCTTGAGTCCTGGCAAATCACTATTCTGCCAAACTAGGTCAAAGTATAATCATCCCTCCTCCTTCACTGCATTCCAGACATTTATCCACCGACTCAGTTACTGTATGGCAACACATTTCAGACATCAGCATTTCTTACTACAACTGCTAAACAGCTAATTTTTAATCATGGATGTATTGTGATTCAGAGGCTCCAATCAGGGAATGTACCTTTTACTCCACTACATTTATCTGACAGATATCGTGGCTAGTTACTTTGCAGATTAAGATGTCACATAGAAAACATATTAAAATAGCTGTTCCCAACCTTTTTTTGACTTGTAACCTCTCTGAGTTGTCATCAGTTCCACCGTGGAGACATGGTCTCATTTCAATAACTATTTGACGCCCAAAGATCCAATATTTGCAAAAAAGAAATAGAGAAAAGAAAATAAATACAAATTTGTGTAGCATATTTTTATCTTTCCTTCCACGTTAATCATCTCATGACCCGTCAGACTTATCTTGTGACCCTTTAGAGGGCCCCAACCCCTAGGTTTGGCACCACTGGACTAAACCAGCTGTACTGCAAGTAAAGAAGTTAAAATAAAGCTAGCTCTGCCTCGAATTACTATAACAGTAAAATGCTCCTTGCACACTCTCTAATAAGAACAAATATAATAATGTATCAGTCACAGGGGACATTTTAGTGCTGAACAAGTACCTTGACTTCTGATACACGTGGTTATTGGTACTTTTACTAGAACTTTTACTTGTAATGCGGCACTTCTATGATGTGGCACTGGGATCAGTTATGTTAAATGTCATGCAAACTTTTCTCAATGGCCTTACACTCCTCATTAACTCAGCAATTGGTTTGCTCCTACATACATTCCTCAGCACAGCGTCACACACCCACATACTCTCTATTGTTCTGCACTTTCCCACTTCACTTTGTCATATCGCTGCTTGGATGGTGTCTTTTTTTTTTCCAGGCCTATCCCCACTCTCACCCCATCCCAGATATGCCCTTCTCACACACACACTTGCCTGAGGCATGTACTAAATTGTGTCTTTGGCACAGCGTCAGGAAGCAGTGCAGAGGTCTCAAGCCATTGGCTGCTGCTCATGTGACCAAAGAAAAGACCTTGTGGAAATTTGTGGAGCCTTCTTCCCATCTCAGCAGCGAAGTCAGCATGTGTGTGTGTGTGTGCGTCTGTGTGTGCATATGTGGGTGTGTGTGGAGAACGAGGTCTGTCATCTGAGTCAGGTGGTGTGATGAAGCTTGTGTTTGTTCGACTGTGGTGAGTTGAAGGGAGGAGGCGGGCGGGTGGGGAGCTGATTTGGCTTCCAGTGAGGGCATGTTCGAGGCAGGAATTCAGACAGAGTGCTCACACAGCAACTCATCAGTGTGAGAGGGAGGACTTGTAGGTTAGTGAGGATTAGATTGCAGTGTTATGGATGCTGTGGACAGCAGTATGACCGTTATGGATGATGTGGACACTGCAGTGAGTATGGACAGTGTGGCAGGGACAGAAGAGACAGTAAACAGACTGGACCTTGTGGACAATGCAAAGGGAATAGGTGCCAAAGGCGAGGATGTCACTGGTGGAAGTAAATGTACACATCCTATGAACGTAACCATCGCTGACAGCTTGAGGGATGCCGTAGAGAATGCTGACACTGCGGGTACTGAGGACAGCGCGGATAGTGCTGACCTCAGAGACAGTAGGAGTATGGAGATCGATGACCTCATGGACAGCATGGATCAAAGTGCCAAGGACGGCAGTAACAGCTGTGAGAGTGACGGCGACAGCAGCAATGAGGGAACTTGCCTGGAGGCCATGACACCTTACGGGCAGGACTTCTACCTGAGGCTGGGTGACACCCCTCGACGGCGCTCTGCCCTGCGCCTCTCACGCATCATTGCCCGCCAGCAGCTGCTACGGAGGCTGGCACAAGGTAGAAATATAGAGTTATGGCAAAGTGATGATATGTCTGTCAGTTATTGATTAGGCTTGTAGGATGTTCAAGAAAGAAACATAATTTTTCTCACATTTCTCGCATTTTTTCCTTCAGATTTGTTTTTACAAGAAGGATGTGGAATGTGAAGAGGTTTGACACTGCTTTTATCGTGTTTGAAGCCTAGCTGGTGTGAATTTCCTTTTAGATTTCTTTTATCCTGTGGTTGAATGCAAGAAACCCCAAGTGTGTTCGTCCATTCAGAGGTAGAGAAGAGAGCTGAATGCAGATTCAAACAGTGTAAGCTTTGATCACGAAAGTGTGGCAGCTTAAAAACATAGAAAAGGATTGTGACTGCAGCCTTTTTATTCAGTGTTTGACCCATACCACAGATTTTTACGCAACACCAATAATTTTACGCAACGCCAAAAATGAATAGCCCTCTCAGTCTTCCAAGTAACCCATCTATCTTCTGATTCATCAGACTTTTTAAGTAGACTTTATTGGCAAGAGCTTACATGCTTCAGATTGCCAGTACTCCCACTTCTTTCTGGTCTGAGTCAGTTGGACATATGGAGCCACTTCTCCTCCAAAGATGTCTTTCATGAATCTAAAAGAAGTCATAACAAACCGTAAAAGACTGTAGTGTTTTTGTTTTTGTCTCTTACCCAGCTCCTCGGCTTTGTATTCCATGGTTACTTCCTCGGCTTCCTGTCACATGACTCATGTTTCCCGTGGAGTAAACAGAACATCCTGGTGTTCAGTAAGAAGTGGTTATTCTTATATGTGTTGAGCTCGCTGCAGAAGATGAGTTACTCTCTTGTCTGTTGTTGGCGCACTAAAAACAGATCAGGTCTTGTCTTTGTGTTTTTTTATTCCGATGTACTGAACCACAGCACCTGGCTCTGGTCTTATGACGGAGCAGAAACTTGTTAGGTCTTGTGTTAGTTGTTTTATGTATCCCCTGATGATACATTTCTGTCTCTGCGCGCCAAATCTTGTATGGAGCATCTAAAAAAACTAACATGTGTGAAGGAAGAGAGCAATATGACAGCTGTGGTGGGTGAGGAATGTAGACAGAGAAGCAAGTTTATGCTTGTGTTGGTTTTGGGTGATGGTGCGACTTATTTAACTTTCACTCTAACCCTGACACACACACTTTGCTCCTCTTCTACTGGAATCACACTCTCTCTGTCTTCCTCACTCCTCTGGTGTCTTCCACTTAAAGTGTCAGATTCATATCAAGTACATGCCTCCCCTCCTGCCATGTAGATTTATAGACGTGGCCTGTACACAGAAGGGTGAGAATTTAAAGTGGTTATAATCAATATTCTTATAATAATAATGTATAAAATTACGGTGTTTAACACTAGGTGGAATTCCATCCACCTGTTGTGATGACAACTCCTAATATTCTGGATAGAAACACGTATTCATTCACATTTTTAGCTGAAATTTGTGCTACGTCTGGATGGAAACCCAGCTGCTCTTACATAGCGTTTCATATTGTACAATACCTGCCCAGCACTGACAAAGTTAGCGACTAGCTGGTGAACATAATGCATCATTTAGCAGCTAAAGAGACAGACATTTCCCTCAGGAGACCAAAAACAGAGCTAAACCAAAAGTGACTGATGTTCATCAAGTGGCCAGAGACGTGATCCTGATGTTACTCTTGTGTCCGATGGATGTTTAAATAGACAACTGTTTGCTAGCAGGTTCAACATATAAACTGAAACAGTGATGTCAGTCTTGCTGCTCCCATGTGCTCCAAAAAGTTATTGCAAGGAAGAAAGAAAAAACCCTCATAGAAGCTGTGTCCCAAATCCATACTAAATACTAAACGAGCTGCAAAAGTGACAAAAAATTAAAGACACAAAACAGTAAACTTACTAAAAAATACTTGCTCTGATGTTTGAATGTGCTTTTGATATGCATTCTTTGCCCACAATGCACAAAGGAAATGGAGGGGCTGCTCCCTGCTAAAACAGGTTGGGAACACCCCTCCAAACAAAAACTGTTACATGGAAACACGATGTTGAAGTTTAATTGGCAGTGGCGCTTCAAAGTCATGCACCCGCCTAATTGTATCATTTCCTGTCAGTATAAAAATGTCGGTGTTCATGTAAGCCTCAGAACTCTATTGGAGGGTTGATGACTAGTCTTCACAAAGATATTTCCTTATATGATGATAGCAGAGCATGCTGTAACACCTCTGACCAAAGTGTCACATTGGTTGTGTTGTGAAGGCCATAACATGAATCATTTTCCTGCACATCATCTTATTCAAAAACGCAGAAGCATTCACATTTATTCAGGTTTTTCCTTGAGCTCGTCACCTGTTTGCCTTCAAGCACTCGATGAAGGCTGCTTCTGCAGCAACTGTCACTGAGTGCATCTTTCAGAGTAAAAG
The DNA here is from genome assembly GCA_033000465.1 of Sciaenops ocellatus. Classification (NCBI taxonomy): domain Eukaryota; kingdom Metazoa; phylum Chordata; class Actinopteri; family Sciaenidae; genus Sciaenops; species Sciaenops ocellatus. The sequence goes on from CP136870.1 coordinate 3,549,151, forward strand.
AGAACTTTCCTCACCATGACCAAACCACAAGGCTCGACTGACTTCCCGTCAAAGCTGAGCACTTCTTTCTAAACACTTAACCGCTAAATGACAAAATGGATGAGATGCAGAACATCTCCTTCATATTTTCATAGCCTGAAGGCGTTTCGTGACGTGACAGAAAGTTAAATGCATTGCTGTGACATATTGCTTCAACACCCTCTGCTGGAGAAAACGTGGCATAACCAAACAACAACTTGATCACCTTCAGGCTTCTTGTCTCATCTCATCTCGTCCTGTTCGTCTAACGCTAATCACAACATGGGTGCTGTCAGTAATCCAGGTCAAGTGCTAACTGAAATCAGTCCTCCCGTATCTGTCATATTTTATATCCAGGTGCTGTCTAATCTCCTCAGCCCTCTGTCAGTGATGCATAGGAGACTCTGTGTCTGAACCTGCACAGATTTCATGCCATCATTGGTTCTGTTTCGCAGTGCATTCCTGAGGGCTTGACATCATCACAGATGGACTATATGGGACAGGACGGGATAGACATTTGATAGACTTTTGACGTCCCTCCCTCCCTTCCTTCCTCCCTCTCTCCCATCACTCCTCCTCTGCCTTCTCTGCTACTTTTTTTTTCTTTATGACCTTTAAACATGAAGGACTAAGTGCTTTAGCGTATGTGGGAATGTGGCTGCTTTCCAGGCATCCGTTTGTGTGTGTGTGTGTGTGTGTGTGTGTGTGTGTGTGTGTGTAGTTTTGTAGAGGGACTATGGCAGCTCACTTCATGCCTATACAGACTTTACAAACCTCTCTCTTCCCTTATCAGAGCTGTTTATCTTTTCTAGTTCTAATTCATTTAGACTGAAAGAACTTAAACTAAACAGTATGAACACATAACTTTGTCAAATTAACCAATTATTCCTCAGTTTTTCTCTCAGTTGTGCGTCAGTCTGTCCAACAATTATCCCATATAATAGTCCCACTGACATGTTCAGGAACTTCCTGTTGCTGTTCTTAGCTCACATGCCGCTCTGGACGCCTGGGAAATTCAGAGCAGGAAATGATGTCATGCAAGGTACTTCAGAGTCCTTGAGACCCGGCGCAATGCAGACATAACGCTGAGAAAGGCTGTCAGAAAGTCAGGGTTACTGGCGTTGGATAAAAGGGGGGGAGATGAAAGGCAGAGGAAAGAAAGGCAAAGGCACACTTTGAGAGAAGAAGCTGTGCTTGTATTATGTGTGTTATGTAACATAGCTGGCACTCTTGTTATGTACGGAATTACCTTACAGCCCCTTTTGTCCCAGACGCGGACGCCCATATTCACACACCCACACACAGTCATACACATACCATCTGTCCACCTTCCCTGCTGTTGTGCTAGTGGCTCGCTGCCTGTTGTCGTATATTTCTCCGCAGCAGGAACACAGAGAGGTGGAATAGACCGACACGGTAGGCAGCTCGGATTAGCTCTGACTGACTGTGTGCATTTGTGTGTTTTGTGGCCCACTAATAACATGTTTGTGCACTAATTAATCTCTTGATTAAATTCTGCACAGATGAATGGTAGTGCTTTGTTCTCACGCTGACAGAAGCTTTGCCACTTGGCACCTTTGTGCACAAACACAAAGACATATGCAAAAAAGGCATAATGAAGCGCACCCTTTTGTGCTTTCCCGCCAGTGTACACTGGCTTCATAACTATTGACTGGTTTGAATAATGTTAGAAAAGTCAGCGTAAATGTAATGGGAGTAAACTTTGCATTTGTTGTGGTGCACTAGTGAGTGTTTATGGTACCACAATGTTGTATGTGGGACTGACTCAAAATAATGTCTCCTCTTCATCCGCATCTCCCATTTTTGTGGTTTCTATATAAAGAGTCGATAATCTATCAAATCTCACACTCAGTGAATAAGCGGCTGGTGTGGTATGTCTTCCTGCCTGTGGTTTTCCCACAGGGTCTGTCCATCTCAGCCGCCATCCCCACCCCAGCTGTCTGCCTGTCTCATCCTTTTTGCATTCTCTGACTCACTGGGGGCAACATCTGGACTGTGCTAAATGTTTGTGCTGTGTGTGTAACGTATGTGTGTGTGTGCGTACACACTGCACATTTTTCTGGCCTGCAGTGTTAACCAAAAGAAAAAGAGTCCGAGGTCAGAGTCTCCTTGCTGGCCTGCCGGTAGGTTCAGCTGACATGTAAAGTTAGCGTCCACCAGTCATCAGTCTGTGACCTCAGGGGCCGGCTAATGCAAACGCCAGCTGAAATTAGCCATTTCCTCTGTGGATGTGATGGGGCAACAGCAGCTCTGGTGATCACAAAGAAGATGTGGAGTTGGTGGCATTGACCGGCTTCTTTTAAGAGCAAAGAAGAAGAGAGGATCGGGAGATTTCAGTGAAAGAAACTGGATGGAGTGATGAAGAAGAGCGTGCGTGGATCATGAGCAGACAAGGTTAAGAGTGGGAGACACACAGAAAGAGTACAGAGGAAAGAATGTAAAGAAAGGGAAAGGACACAAGAATGAAGAAGAGGGCAAAGATAAAGAACTAAAACAGGAGTCCAGTGTAGCATAAGGCAGAAATAGAGCTGTAAAAATAGAGAGATATTGTATGTGGATAGTAACAAAGCAGAAAGTGCGAGAGAGGAGGTTGAGGAGAAAATTAGAGGGAAGAGAAAACCTGCATGGGGCAGGCTGTAAGAGGGAGGTAGAGTTGTAAACACATGGGTTGGAAAGGCAGCGGGGAAGAAAGTAGAGAATCATTGCCACTTGATGGAAAGCTGGATAGCGGCGAGTGGAAGTGCCATGGGATGGAGAGGAAACTTCAGTCTGAGCAAAGGAGAAAGAAATAGAAGCATGTCATCACCCGCACCATGAGGGCTTCAAGTAAGTTTTCAGCTCTCTGCGTTTCCACAGATTGCCTCGGCACACAGCCTCTCTCTCTCTCCGGTCTATTTTCAGAGTGTTACAAAAAATATTTTTTCACGTTCTGCCCTCGCGTTGCTTCATATGTGATTTAGACAGATGAGTTATGCTGAGAATGTTGGGAGAGGGATGTAATTGCTGGATTGTGGTGAAAGGATCGTTTCCTCTGACCGTTCTCATCTCTGATGGTGAAGACGGAGGCTTTTTATTGCCCTGCTGAACTTTGTCCCCTGTGTTTCTGTGGTGCCTCTACTATTCACCGCCAGCACCTCTAAATGACTGAATGAGACAAGTGAGAGTGAATGAGTTTGGGTTTGAAAGAGGTATGAGATAGGGGCAGCAATGACAGTTTCTGCATTTTGAGTGATATTGTTCTATATTTAAGAACTTTGGGGGGAAAACTTGCCATGTAGGCATTTCCTCTGTTCTTATTTTGTCTTGTAATGGCCTGGTATGGCCCTGTTGTCAGTATTACTTTTTTAGGTATACATGTTTTTGTATAGGTGTAAACATATGTCTCTGTATATATATCATGTCTTTTATATTGCTGTATTTTACTGTTGGCACTGAGATCATTCAGATGTCTTTGTCAGCACAAAGCTCTGCAGAGTGGTTTAATCAGTGTCTGCTCATAAAGAGAACCTACACACACACACACACACACACACACACACACACACACACACACACACACACATGCACATTTCAGAGCTGCCAGTTTATCAGTGTGAGCAATACATATGCTAGCGGAAAAAAGTAGTAAAACAAATGCCTGTAAAACGTCTTATGGTGCTGGCGGCAGCACCTAATGGGGTGTGGTGCCGTGTGTAAAGCCTGTTAAATTTATGCATTAATGGCTGAAATCTGGTTCGGGAACTCTAGAATCTGATCTGCTGGTTTATCTGAGTGTAGTATATAAATGTAATAATAATTTGTGATATATAAATATAAACCGTGTATACTGTTTCCTTTGTCCTCTCAAGAAGATAATGGTGTGTCCCTCACTGGATGACTTCCAGCTCATCATTCCAGTGAATTCCCAGAGGAGAATTTGACTCTCTGAGATGTTCCTCCAGTGTACGCTAAAAATGCACGGCCAAATCTAATGTTAAAAAACAAACTCTTGTTTTTACGGTTAAAAACTGGCAGCTGTGGTTGCCAGAGTTTTACTGTAATAAATACGGTATAATCTTTTCTAATATTACAGTAAGAGGATATTAGTACTGTTGATTTCAAGTATAAGTTCCGTTATAATGTTGGTCGTAAATGTTTTATTACATATTTTAAAATGCCTGTAGATTTTACGGTGAAATACTGCCAAACCATGACAGTAAAAGACCGTAGAATATGTCATTAAATATTACAGTGTTTTACTGTACAATTAATAATCTCTAATATAAAATACTACTTTATTCTGTATAAATTCCCAGAAAATGGTGTATAAATAAAGGTTTTGAAATATGACTGTGTTTTACTGCATACAGGAAATACTTTAAGACATCACTCCACTGGAATAATGTGAAGTCTTTCCTCCATAAAAAAGATATTAGCTCTTCTTTCAGGACGATGCGTATTGTATTACTCTGAATAGTTGGAGATGATTAGTGTGCTGATGTGTGTACTGCTTCTTTTTTGTGTTGCAGAGATTGAGGCTAAGGAGGCTTGTGATTGGCTCAGAGCAGCGGGATTTCCACAGTATGCCCAGCTCTATGAAGGTAACACACACAGACATGTACACACACAGTAGTCAGCATTTACCCAGCTGCCTTGTTCTCTTTTTTTTCATTCCTGCTCTTGTTTTTTTCTCTTTCTCTGTCTTATTTTTTTTCCATTAGCTCTGTTTCTTTCTCTTTTTCTGCCATCCCTCCATCTTCATATCCCCGTCTTCTGGGCCGCTGCGTTCTATTTCCAGGCTTCAGTTCCTGTCCAGAGGGAGGGGTCATGGGAAAGGCCTTGTTATCACTGCTGGGATTCTCATAGCTTCTCTCTCTCCCTCTTCTGTCCTCCACCTTTCTTTCTTTTCTCCCAGTCATCACCCATGTCAAAGTCAAAATTTTCTTACTATCTCTTTTTTTCTTTTTTTTTTGTCTTTCTTTCCTTCTTCCCACCTCTCATCTTGAAAATTCTACGGGCTTTCAGTCATGTGATGATCTTTGGGTCTCATACAGTTTGAGGCACAAACAGGAAATGGCCCCAGTAATCTAAGAAGTAGCTCTTAAAATCCAGCAGTCCTGCTTTAGCAGCACGCACGCGCGCACACACACACACACACACACACACACACACACACACACAGATTCTCTGAGAACTGCTGTGAGCTCCAGTAATGTCGGGTTATGGATGTCGGCCTCTGGGACTCTGTGGCTGCTCCTCGGCGCACATGATGCCTGCAGTCTGCCACCACACACAGAGAATCACCAAAATAAAAGGCTTGAGTCATTTTGGCGTTGGCATTGTGGAGAGTTATTTTGGGGTTTGAAAATGTGTGTGTGTGTGTTTGTGTGTTGTGTGAACTTCAGATGCAGATGACAGGTGTTAACAGGGGCAGCAGCAGTTGTGCCACACGTCACGGGGTCTCAAACAAAATGTCTCTGACTCTCTCTCTCTCACAGATTCCCAGTTTCCTATTGATATTTCCTCAGTGAAAAGGGACCACGACTTTTTGGACCGAGATCTGGTGGAGCCTCTGTGTCGGTAAGAACACTCACTCATACAATACAGACCTCATTCTCTCTCCAGTAAAATCACAGACCCCGCCCTCCACACACACTCACACTCTCTCCTTGTTCTGTAGTCTGACTTGTCCTAGTGGTCTGGTGTTAACCGCTAATCATTAGATGTCTGACCCCGACCCTTAATGAAGTCCCCATCCTTGTCTCCCGCGCAGACACCCAGGCTTTGATCTGGTCACCTCCCCTCCCCTCTGCCACGCTCTGATCTCCCATTCAAAGAGCAGAGACCCTCAGGGGGTGAAACAGGGGGGCTGAGGGTGCCGGGGAAGGAGTGAGGGGATGCCAGTATATTTTACCAGATGGCTTTGAGTGTGTGTTTTAAGTCCCTATTGCACACCTCTATGATCTTTCTCTATTACATCTCTTCTTCTTCTCTTCTCATTGAAGTTTTCCCAGTTTTTATTTTTCTCTCTCTTCTCTGTGCACCCCCCTCCTCTCCACTTCTTCAATGCTCATGGTAGAGGAGGGTGTGGTAATTATAGCATTAGTGATTCCTCACAGCTATATTGTGAGAGACTACACACCAGACCCACAGAGAAATGTCTCAGGAGCTGTAAAACACACTCATAATGAGCTCTCTCCTGTGGCTGCATTGTTCTTTACATTGTCTCTTTGCTAATGCTTGTATGAGTATATATCTGTATGAATATAAGCATCCTTAACCTTCCTGCAGCAGAAATACAGGGTGTGGAGACTACGCGAGCTCTGTCTGTATATTTTTCAACTTGGAAATTTATTTTCAGCAGAAAAGACAGCTGATATGACAGCTTGCTGCTTCCTGTTGGTATTTTTCTGGTTTATATGTAGAAGCAAGCGATCCCCTGTCCGTTTGTATGAAAGGCCACAAAAAGTAAACAGCGAACAAAGGAGGATTTCCAACTGTGCCATTAGAGGCTGAAATCTTTCAAATGACACAAGCCGCTAAAGCTGTTTTTAATGATCCCATCACGAAAGGCACCAACGCAGACACCACCCTCCTAACCCACTGCTGTTCACATTCCCTGAGTTGCAGAAGGGTTAGAAAGTGGGTTGGAAGGATGGGTGCAGACTGCACCAAGAATTTTTTTTTTTTTTGTAGGGAAGTTGCCCCCAGCACACATCCACAAAGCGTGGAAGTGGAAGGGGGGGTGGGGATGAGTGACAGATGAGGGGAGGAGCCGGCTGTGTTTCAGAGGGAGATGCACTCCTTGAGGGTGAGGATCAGTCCCAGAGGAGTGATGCCAGAGAAGAAAAGGCAGTGTGGGAGACGCAAAGATCGAGTCAGACATGAAGATCAAAGATTAAAAAGAAGATGCAGGTCTGAGAGAGACTGATCAGACTCCGAAGGAAAGGGAGTGAAAGTGAGAGTGTTACAGTGTAGAAGGAAACACACGGCAACGGAAAGAACATATCTAACATACCAGACTGTGTGTTTATGTGTGTGTTGCAGACGTCTAAATACTCTGAACAAATGTGCCTCCATGAAACTGGATGTCAGCCACCCCAAGAAGAAAGTAAGACATTTATTTTTCCAATTATAAGACGTCATCTTAATGAACTCTTTATTGTTGTTTGACTGAATATTTTATTAAGCTGTGAGTCCACCCTGCATTTACATTGCTACAATTGATTTAAGGCTGGTGGAGAGTAACTGATTGCACAAACCACAAATTGATTTACATGGACAACATTTTGATCTCAGGTGGATCTTACTGACTTACTCGCTCTTATACAGTAAACCAACAGGCTGATGGCTCTCTGATGACAGGTGTGGTTAACCATGCAATCGTCCAGAGAGATAAATGTCTCAAAACAATGAACAATTGAAGAAGAAAAACTTCAATCCAAGTACCAAGTAAAAAATAGTTCCATTAAATTAAACATTGAAATATTGTACATGTATTGTCCCACTGATAACATTGAGGTGCAGATACATGTTCTATTTTGTCTTCTTGGTGTCAGACTTTAAAGTGTGAGGATGTAAAAACTGGATTAACTAATTGCACCAAGACCTTCAGTACTCGAGGGCCTTGGTCTGCTTCCAGGGGAACTTTGGTGCACTTCAGCACTGTGATATGGATACATGATGTGTGAATTCAAAAGCGAAATAAAACCAGTTTATGATCACAGTGAATGTTTCCCCAATCAGGGTGCAGTAAAGGACACTTTAATGATGTGTCTGACAGATGCAACTAATGCTCTCAGTCTTCTGTGTGAGTTCCAGAGAGAATAAAACCACGTCGCCGTCAGTCACTGTAATATGTGTAATTTGTTCTGATTTGAGCTCAGATGTAGTGCTGATGATGAAGAATCTGTTAGATCTTTCATTCCATGTGACACTGTGTTTACAACTCTTGATTTATTTGTAGTGAATCCTAAATGGAGTAAAATAAAACAATCATTCATCATGTTTAATGTATGAACACAATCTAAAGGGACTAATACCTCCGTCATCTTTCCATAGGGCGATGACTCTGATGAAGATGACCCATTGGCCATCAGTAAAAGATGGACTTTCGAGTGGAGCAGCAGACGTTGGTCTCGTCTACAAGACTTCCTGTTGGACAGCACCAATGAAAGCAGCCCAACAGGTCAGGGGGAAGGACTGCACAGCACAGTGAGCAGTGAGAGTGTGCTGACTGACCTGAGCGAGCAGGAGATCACGGAAATCTCCTCGCTGCACAGCGAGGACTCTGCCTCCGCCATGCCCGACTCCGTATCTATGGCCTCCCTCTCCGCCTCCTACCAGCCACCCAGGGAACTTCCACACTACAACTCCCTGCCAATTAAGAGCAGTCGGCACGGGCAGGGAGGGCGGAGTAAAGCCAAAGAGTTTTTGCGTCGTATGGAAATGATGCGCACGTGGGGGCCGTCGACGAGGCGGAAAAGCTCAAATCGCAGGCCACCGCTGGTCATCAGTGGGCCGGTGTTACAGGGGGAAGAGCCTCAGGCGCTGCAGATGCTTCAGTGTACTCCCATCAGCCAATTAGAACACAGCCCTAAACACAACCACCAGACTGATGGTGACACTTCCCCTGTCTCTCTTACCAATGATTGTAAAGACCAATCCATGGTGAGAGTGAGCCCCAGCAGTGAGACAGTAGTGGTGCCCAGTGTGAAGGAGTCTGCATGTACGAAACCCCGCACTGCCAACAAGCGAAGCAGCATGTATCTGGAAGATATGGAGCTGCCTTCTCAGGGTAAGAGGACTGAGGGACAGAGCCAGTTTGGCAGAAACCAGTTTCACTCATATGAAAACCTCCTTGTTCACATCCCCAAAGACCATAAACCAGGCACCTTTCCAAAAGCTCTGTCCATAGAGAGCCTGGCGCCTTCCCCTGAAGAGAGGAACAATGGCCTCCAGACACGGGCCCAAACGTCTCCACCTAAAAATGGTCTGGGTGAGCCTTGGTCTGGTAAACCTTTGTCCAAGCCCCCCTGTCCTGGAGCTCCTCGGGGCAGCAGGGTGAGTGTTTACGACAACGTGCCAGGCTCCCACCTTTACGCCAGCACGGGAGACCTGCTGGACTTGGAGAAAGAAGACAATCTGTTCCCTCACCTGGATGACATCATCCAGCACGTCAGCGGATTGCAGCAAATAGTGGACCACTGGAGCCGCAGTGTGCTGCCTGAGGGTGAGACAGGGGAGGGGGAGGAGGAAGGGGAGGGCAGGACCACCCCCAGTGAAGGTGAGAGAGATGGCGTCTCCTTGAACGACACTGATTCAACAGGGACCAGTCGGGAGAGGCGGGACTCTGGAGTTGGAGCCTCACTGACAAGACCACGGTGAGTAGCTGTTTGGGCAATTAAAAGATCATTTGGGTTGGTTCCATCTTAGGTCTTGTTTTTGTAGAGATGGATCTTATTTTTATTGGTTATGATAACACTGTGCTCACCAAAGTAATTACTAAGATCTTGGAACGCGCCAACATTGCTGCAATGAGTCTGACAAGGTAAGAAATGAGCTGTCAGACAATCAGACAGGTTGTAAACAAGCTAACGGTTTAGCCTGATCACTGAAACCACTGCAAAAAAAAACTGCAGCAATCATCATGTTGGACTGCAATGCCCTAAATCCAATGAATGACTCTGTGTCTCTCATTCTTTACTGGTTCTTTCCCATCTTAGTCTACGATGGCCCAGTTTCAGAACCTCCGATCATCTCAACCAGCCGGCATCTTCACTGCAGATCAGCAGCCAATCAGCGGGCCAGCTCAGCCTGCTGCAGAAGTTCTCTTTGCTCCGCCTTACCGCCATCATGGAGAAATACTCAATGTCTAATAAACATGGCTGGACATGGTGCGTATACATGTTGCCACGTAAAAGTTCACACGTCTTCGTCCACGTTTCTCAGCACGTGTGTCAGTTCTTGCGATTTTTACTGCTTCCTCTAAATTCTCTTTGTCAGAGCTGAAACAGCAGGTCTATATGCACAATCAACACCTTCACACATGTTTCAAGAACCTTCTATTACACTGATACTTGCTGTTACGATGGGTTCTTACATGATTAGGTCATGAAAGGCGCCAGTGTTCAGAAACTGGCTTCATATTCTCAGCCCCACATCACATGCCAACAGTTGCCATGACCCGCAAACACAAGCACATCCTTGTGTTGTTAACGATCAGTCCTGTTTATTTTTATTATGCCCAGCAGGGAAATTCTGTTGACCAGCATCTACATGAAGAGAAGATAATGAAAGCATAGGCTGCTCTTCCTCCCACACACTTCCCTAATTGTTTTCTGTCTGTCGCTCTCAGGTCTGTGCCCAAGTTTATGAAGCGCATGAAGGTGCCAGACTACAAAGAGAAGAGTGTGTTTGGTGTTCCCCTCATCATTCATGTCCAGCGCTGTGGTTTTCCGCTCCCTCTGTGTTTACAGCAAGCCCTCAGCCACCTCAGAACACACTGTCTGGACCAGGTTAGAGAGTTCATTTCTTCTCACTATAGCGCTAAATGTTGGTCATTTACATTTCAAATATGAGGCAGCCGACACAAAGCAAATAAGTTTCCTGTTTCCTTTCCTTTGTCTGACTCTTCTTTCCTTCCCGTCTCAGGTGGGATTGTTCCGCAAGTCCGGTGTGAAGTCTCGTATTCAGGCTTTGAGGCAGCAGTGTGAGCTGTCGCCTGACTCTGTGACTTACGAGGACCAGTCAGCTTATGATGTGGCCGATATGGTCAAACAGTTCTTCAGGGACTTGCCGGAGCCTTTGCTAACAAGCAAGCTGGGGGAAACCTTCCTGCATATTTACCAGTGTAAGTCGCCTCAGAGCAAAGACTGCTGTAGCATGCTGTATCTCTCATGTCTCCTAACAATAATTATATATACTTTTTCTCTTTGTCAAATCTGACAGAAAGAACATTTAATATAAGATGTAAATTTGATATGCATGATTTATTGTAAAGACAAATGAATTCAAACCTACATGAGAGACTGGATCTTTGACCTCTTCTTTGATCCATCCGTTCTGTCTTCAGATGTCCCAAAGGAGCAGAGGTTGCAGGCGGTCCGAGCGGCCATTTTGTTGATGCCAGATGAAAACAGGGAGGTTCTGCAGACGTTACTCTACTTCCTGCGCGATGTCACTTCCTTGGTGGAGGAGAACCAGATGACTGCGATGAACCTGGCTGTTTGTCTGGGACCTTCGCTTTTCCACCTCAGCATACTGAAGAACGAGACACTGTCGCCAAGGTGACGATGCTTTCGTGTGTGATTCCTAACCTGCAAGGATATCATTTAAACAATATATATCAGGGGTCTTCAACCTTTTTAACCCAAGTACCCCATGGATAAGAGACAAACAGAACAGGACCCCCACCATTTGTAATTCATTTTTTAAAATATGTCACATTTTAAGCCTGGCTTATAATAACTTTATTCAACTTTTATTTCACCTTATTAACCTATTTATATGATGGGTTATTAGCCTGTATGTGTTTATGATTGATAGAAAGTTCACACATAATTAATTTTGGTTATTAAATGCCAAAAGTTGTGCGTCCTTGGACATGTCCTCTGATTCATCCATTTGGAGTGCATAAGCTGTTTGTAGTTTTTCATTATCTGCACCCTCACAGTCACCATTATTTTGTTGAAAATTGTCAATTATTTTGACAAAAATTGGGGGACCTCCTGCAGTACCTCTGCGGACCCCCTAGGGGGTCATGGACCCCTGGTTGAAGACACCTGGTATTAGGGATGCACGATATATCGGCATTGATGTCATTTTTTTCACATATCGGCATCGGTCCGATGAGTAAAATTGAGCCGATATTAACAACCGATGTTTATACCCGTCTAGTTGCTGTTTGTGTATGTGTCGGGAGGGGGATTTGGGCATGCGGTATTCGTTTGGGCACGTGACAGTGTCAGTGACGCAAACACAGCACAGGATTGTGGGGTACGCCGAAACCACGTCTCTGGCACGTCGCGTGCGCGCCACGGTTTTGGTCCGTCCTGCACGCGACTTCAAACCCCACCGGGAGCGTTTCAGAAGCGAGCGTTTATCCCGCCAGACTTTGTTTACTTGCTCAGATTTGGCCACTTTCCCGGTGTATGTTCTTCTAAATATGCTTCTACATGTGTAACTATGCTACGTAGTTAATTAGTTTCGCTTGTGTTTGTTTTTACGACCGGCAGTTTGCACGGAGAATCCGGTGGATTTTCAAAATAAAATACCCTGGGCAAACTGCCGGTCGTAAAAACAGACGTGTGTTTTACGGTAGGCCTGTAACCTTGTTATTTGGAAGTAAAACACGTTTTGAAAATAAAGGAAGACATTCAAAAATTCAGTTTGCATGACTTTCAGTCTGTACAAAATTTTATCATCTCAGAAACTTTATTCATTAACATATATCGATATCGGTAAATATCGGTTATTGGCCAAAACAGCAATATTAATATCAGTATCGGCCAAAATTTTCATATCGGTGCATCCTTACCTGGTATATATGATTCATTTGGGGAAAATAGCTTCTGTCTGTCCTGCAACATTAGATCCTGATTCTGTGATTTTATATTGAGTTTAAATGCAATATAACACAACATTATTTCATCACATCTTTCTTTATTTACATTCTTATATATTCTTTACAATGTAAATAAAGATGAATGGTCAGGTCAGGCTAAAAGAATCAACTCTGCAGAAGAGTTTTCTTTGACCTGCTACTTGGCACCACCAACCCTGTAGTTTTTCTTCTCATTATGTTGTTTTATACTTGTTTTATTTGTGGTTATTACCAACAGTGGTGATCAGTGGTAGTTAAATCAAGGTTCTCTCATGTTATTTTGATGTAATAGTGGTTGCTGTACATATCAGTTAGCTTGCACTTGTTTACATATAGGGACTCCTGATGATAGAAATAGCCTTTACCTCGACAAGTGCATCGTTCTGTCCCTCTGTGTAAAGGCTGACATCATTTATGTTCTGTATAATTTCTGTTCCTTAAGGTCAATCCAGAGGAAATACACCACGGGCCGCCCCGATCAGAAGGACCTGAATGAGAACCTGGCTGCCACCCAGGGTCTGTCCCACATGATAACCGAGTGCCAGTGTCTCTTTCAGGTCAGGATTTTATGATTTTTTTTGTGTATTTATTTTTATTATTTTTATAACACAAAATATACACAATTAACAACAGTTGGTGGAGCTACACGAAACAGATTTCGACAGGTTTTAGACACATGACAAACAGGACTTAGGACATATGTAATGGCACGGCGATGTACTAGCACAAGTTCAGTTACACATTAAATCAAGGAGAGGTCAGGATTTTAAGATTAACTGCAGCATTAGATTTCTTATGCAGCATATCATCTAAATATGATGGCTGCTGCTTTTAGAGTTATAAAAGATGATGATGGTGAATGATAAATGACAGAAGTTGTTTCATTCATTGTGCTGACTGAGAAATAACGGATGACCACGTCTTTATATATGAAATTAACAGACGAAAATAACCGACCGACTATGTAGTGGAGTGATGTTTCCCCTGCTGAGTTGTTATTATCTAAGGCCACAGTATAATTGTGTGTAATGAGCTCATTTCTAAAACTGTATATCGTCATTACCTTGAGGCTGTCAGTGCGTACAGTATATACTGCTGCTGTCAGTGAAAACAGGTGGTCTGAAGAGTTTTCATAAGAGGAAGAACTGTTGAATCTTCTTCAGCCACAGAGGGGAGTGTAATTCTTCCAGAACATGAATGTGGCTAGTGTTGGACTTTTGTAGGTTGATGATATTTGGAAGGCAGATGACACATAATAATAAAATGTTCTCCATTTGATGATATTTAAATATTTACACTGGCCTGATCTGATTTTGTGACGACAATGTGATTTGACTCACTTCCTCCACTCGTCCCCAGATCCCAGAGGAAATGGTGACCCAGTCTCGCAACTCCTACATGGAGGCTGAGTTGATGGTGCCCCCGCTGGACGAGCTGTGCAAGGCTCACGAGGAGGAAGTGGATGAGGACGAAGAAGAAGTGGACGAGGAGGGATCCTACCATGCACATCTAGAAAGGCTGGTCCAGAACCTGCTGGAAGAGGCCAAAGATAAGAGCAAAGGCTGGGTGTCTCGCTCAACTACTGACCATACAGAACTGGCATTTAAAAAGGTATGTAGTCACTGAATTTATGGAATATCATGGGTTTTGAGAGGGGCAGGTAATTAAGAAGGGAAAACATGGAATATCAGCATCTTTATAAACATAGGTTTAACATAGGAACTAAATTATCATACTAGTTATACTGTTAAGAGAGCCAAAAACAAGAAAATGAAAGGAAAATTCAGTTTTTATACATATCTCTGTGCATGGAGACCAACGTACACAAATTCTCCATGATCAGATAAGGTATAAAGCTCTTCTGTTATGATGTGCTCGTGTCTAAGGTGGGAGATGGTAACCCTCTAAGGCGGTGGCGCGTGTGCTTCGAGGTGTCGGCGACTCCCAGTGAGGTGCTGCATCGGCTGCTGAGAGAGCGCCCCCTGTGGCAGACTGAGCTACAGCAGGAGAAGGTTCTGGAGACACTGGATAAACAGACAGACGTGTACCAGTACTCTTGCCGAAACATGGCACCTCAACCCAGCTGCGACTACGTGGTACTAAGGTTAGGATTGATGGATTTAAACATGTGCACGCTTTGTGAAGATATCTCTCACATTTCCACATTTAACTTCTCTTCTTTGTCTCGCCCCCTCAGATCATGGCGCACAGACCCGTGTAAAGGCTCCTGCATGCTGGTGTGCATCTCCGTCGAACACGATGACAGCCCACGCATGGGAGCAGTGAGAGGGGTGGTGCTGGAGTCACACTACCTCCTCGAGCCCTGTGGGACTGGGAGGACCAGGCTCACGCACATCTCCAGAGTGGACCTCAGGTGTGTGGGCAGACTTCAAGTGTTCTCACAGTTAAAGCTTTGATCGACAGTGCGGTCATTAACGTGCGTTGTTTGCTCCTCTTGTTCCAGGGGAAGGTCTCCAGAATGGTACAACAAGGCTTTTGGTCACCTGTGTGTTAATGAAGCCCAGATGATCCGCTCCTCTTTTTTTCACTCGCTGGATCAGACTAGCACTGAGGCCAAGATCTGAACCCCGGACATCAAGCCTTATCTTGGGACACACTTCCAGAGCAGCTGGGCCTGAGAAGCAGTGACCCAGGATGTAAATCATCCAGGCAGCGGACTTTGGTGTCTTTTCAGGCTGCTGAGCCACACTGAGCTCGACTGTACCATACTGTACTGGGTTATAGTCATTCATTCACATACAGAGAAGGGAAGGAAGACTGTTTTTTACTACTACTACTTATTTATCTCATAAATTATGATTTTCCAGGCACATTTTCCAAATATGAAACAACTAATTTGATTTTCTTTGAGTAGCCATTGATGTTTCATATAATTGACTCATAACAATGTGCATTATGTGAAGAATGAGGTTGCGTAGACAGAGAGTATTTTCAGTATTTATTGCTCTTGATTCTTCCAAATCCTCATCTACTAATCCAGTACCTTTCAAAGAACAATGGCAGGTGTGACATGAGACTGTTGCCATAGTGTTAATGGTTATGGGTTAATGTTTAATCTGCAACACGAACATGTGATAACACTTTCATAATTATTGTAATAATCTACCAAAGGTGTGCACATAACTGGACCTGATATTGTGGTGTGTACAGACAAAAAAGGCACAAAAATTACAGTAGAACACCTGTATTTATATTTGTGAATATATATGAATTTGAGAAATCTATTTTAACCCCACCTCTTTAATTTTGACATTTTACACCTGCCAGTGGAATATACATGATTCATTTGATTGAAACTATTTTTAAAAAGACCTGAAAAGGTGGGGACACCATCCATCCATCCATCCATCCATCCATCCATCCATTATCTGTAACCGCTTATCCTCATTGGGGTCGTGGCGGGCTGGAGCCCATCCCAGCTGACTTTGGGTGAGAGGCGACTCTCCAACTTTTTTACCCTTTTTACAAAAGCACTTAACCTACACTTCTTCTACAAGTAAAGATGCATAAATCCCAGTGCTCCCTGTCCTCAGGAATGACCAGGACCAGTACAGTATGGGCACACGTCAGGGTTACATTGTGAAAAGCGCACTAGTTGAGGAGAGCACACAAGGAATCTGGATCATAGAAAGGGGAAACACTCATCGGGTCCATAAATGTTCTTTAACCGTTATGGATACATTGTGTTGGATATCACTGTTCATTTCATTCTCTGTCACTATTTTTAATGTTAATCTTAATCTAAATTTTATTTTAACGTTATTATTGTCATTATATCGCTGTATATGTTATCACTTTGCTTTTTTGTTTGGTTTTTTGCTGTCATGTTATACAATGTCTAAGACATGTGACCATTTCACTGCTTCTGGGAAGCATGTTTGAAATTGTGTGTGCGTGTGTGTGTGTGTGTGCATGAATGTGCCCGTGTATCTGCATTTTACATATGCCTACAGCCTGTATTGTAAATATATATGACGCTTTCTGTGCCAGCAGATCAAACATCATTGCTTTTGAGGGACTTCCTATCATATTGATATGCTGAAATGTGAACTTTTCACACGCCATCCTACTAAAGCAATAGCAGACTAGAAGCTCGCTCTGCCATGGCACCACCTTGGCTTTTTGTTGTTTCAGCTGTAGGCAGCGTTGCTATGGTGTTGCTATGATACAATATCTCTACAGTGCCACCAAACTCCTGCGTGGTTGCTGTTTTTTTCTGGAGAGTAGTGTGGCATGTGTGCGTATGTGTGTGTAAATATGTGTGTATGAGAGAGACTAAAAGACAAAAGTGTGAGTGAGTGACTCTGACGTGAGCCCTCAGCTGTGTGGGTGGGTGGGCGGGTGGAGGCTCCAAATCTAGCTGAGTAGCTGAGACCAGGTCTGCTTGGTTATTTCTGACAAAGTGTCAGAGAACAGAACTGTTGTTTCTAAACAAGAGAATAAAAAATCTGAGAAATCAACAAAGTCGTTGTGTTCTGTTTGAAAAGGCATGAGAGTCACAGTGAATCCATGTACGTCACACATAATATTCCCTTTGTTATGTCCTCTTGTGTCCATTGAGTGGTGCTGTTGGCCTGCTGGAGTCTGAAGGTCATGAATGAATCTTGAAAGTGTGCCACTGAAAATGTTTTCAGCTAACTGAATGAATGAAGAGTCATCAAAGCATCAGGGGGTTCTCCCTAAGGACACTTTCACTGTGTCCTTTCAAAGAGATGGATGTTAGGAAACTAAACCTCCACAGTTCGGATCAATACTCAATCACATTTACCTACTTAGCCATGTTAGGTGGGGACTGTCGCAGAGGACGATGAAGGTGTCTGAATAGAGACGTTGCTCTCCCCCGGCCTCAGAGTCTGTTAGTTTTCTAACAACACAGGAATGAGTGAAACATTGCTTCATTGACTTCTACCTCATTTAACATTTCAGTGATTTTATCTAGAAAGTAGGGCACACTGTTACAGCTCCTGAATGTCAATGATCTGCACTGTGGGTGTATTTTAGCTCCACTACTCCATGGGCTCAGACAAATGAGGAACATCAGGTTGTAAATTACACTATGAAAGAAAGGATTACTGATAAGGTAAATCAAGCATTATTCTACCAGCTGAATCAACTTTATTAATGTGGGTAGATCTTTTAGAGCCACATGGGTATAAATGTTCTAATTATTATTTATGACAAAAGAATAAAGAAAGTGTCATTTCACATGCAGGCTAGTGCCAGTGATGGTTCTTGACAGCAGAGGGATTTAAAACAGCATCAGAGTGACCCTGTAAGAGGATTTGAGAGTGACCTCCTCTGGAGAACATAAGAAGTGCACGTCCAGCTCCTCCACCTGTTCAAGACATCTTTACATCCCCGGTGCTATTGTTGGCTTTTTATTTGTATGTTCAATGTTTTTTTTTATTATAGAAACTGTCGTGGAACATGAAAAATAGTTAATGGATTTTGTATCTCCTGTTATTTTTCTTTGTCTTTGTCGATTTGGGGGATAATCATGCTACAATTCCCATAATTTGGGGGCTTTGAGGATGTAAACAGAAAGCCTAGTTAATGTTGACAGAGTCACTTAGTTAGCTGTGGTCTACAATTCGAGCCCCATTTTCTAGACTACATTTGTTGCTGGCACCATTAAAAGTATGAATTATCCATGTTTGCATGGAAGAAAACTTGATGATCCATTCTGAGGAGCTAAACCTAACCATACTTCAAATAGTTTAATGTTTAAAAGTATTTAATATATGATTTCTGAGTGCAGAAAAAGGCATATGTATTATACACTAGAGTATTCTTTTAGAAAATATACTCAAATATACTTTTAAAAAACTTGAATATGATTAAAGGAGATGTAATGGCTGAAATGGAATATAATAAGTATAGCTATGTATTAATGTGTGTATATTAACCTGAAAATAAGAATCATCATGTTTTTGTTACCTTACAATGAGCCTTTTATATCTACAGAGGGAGCGGGATCTCTTCAGCGGAGTCCAGCATGTTGAACTTCGACTCTTCAGTCGGTTGCTATCTGCAACTTCACCACTAGATGCCACTAAATCCTACACACTGCACATTTAAACCTTTAAATAGTTGATGAAATCATCTTGAGATGTTCTCTGCTCCATCACAGAAAATCATATTATGTAGAAGTGTTAGCTAATCTCAGTTATGTAACAGGCCAAAATAACAGGATTTGAAAAGATCTCTTATCGACAATCATTAAACAGACAAACATCATCGATACTATCTGTGAAACTAGCTGATGTTTGTGGTGATGGACTTTTAAGCTTGTTACTCTTTATTTGCATCACGTCCACATCATGGAAGCTGAGCGGGGACAGAGGGAGACAGGGGCGAGCAGATGTGTCTCCTCTGAGACTGGTTAATCCACTGTCTTCCTCCAGACAATCATGAAAAGGTCATTAATGAATAAATTATCCAATGAATTAATCATTGATGAGACTATGCTGGCGGTTGTGTGTACAGTATCCTTGAGCGTGTGCCCTGGTATTGGCATAAAATAACCAAAACTATGAACAAGAAATGAGTGGAGTGTGTATTCAACAGTCCAAAAAAAGAAAACTGTCACTTCCTCTCAGTACATAAGGTCGATGGTTCTAGTCGTTAAATCGAGCAAACATGCTGCAGAGACTGCATCAGATAAAATCTCAGTCCACATTTCCTGCCTTCATATCCATACAGATGTGGAATATATTAACCACTGGGATTTCAGTAAGTCCCTGACCGCATTCGTTAATTTAATGGCAAACAAGTTGAGTATGATCATGAAAAATTAATTATAAAAGTGTTACGTCATGGAGTTCCCATTTTGATACATCAGTAGAGAAACCTTCAGAGAGTGAACGGTTCAAGATTTTCACATTAAAATCACATATCATATTTGAGTTCTATAGAAAGGCAAGGCAAAGCTTTACTGATCATCTGTGCATACTGTATGCACTACTGCAGATATGCAGTGTGTCATGCGTGTGTCCACATTGAGAATAAACTGATTAGCAACAGCATGTGATGGAACTGTTTTTTTGTTTCACTGCAGAAAGAGCAGACGTTTTGATTCAACTAATAACATCCACTCCTTTAAGGTATGCCAGTGAACCATAATACAATATGAGGACCCTGGAACAGGAGCAGCTAATAGAAATCCAGTCATTATTCATGTTACATCTGTTTCTGACAATTCAATATGCAATGAGGAAAGGTCTATTGGATGTTCTAACAAAACTGGAAAAAAAAATAGGAGTGCTCAAGAACAGAGTTAGCCCAGTTTGTGCATTTCATTTGTTCCTATTGTACGAGACACAGAGCAAAACATTCTGATTTTCTGTCAAATAATTACATAGCGATCTTTGTAAAAGAACCCTGAAGGTCATTTTTTAACCACACATACTGTCGTTCTGAAGGTTTTTCCAGATTCATCTAACTGGAAGAAAAAAGATTTTGTCAGCTGTTTTGATAAATGGTAGCTTTCTCTCTCTCTATCTCTCTATTTGTCTATCAAATAGTGTTTCTATCAAAAACGAGAGTGATGGACCAAAAAGCTAAACAATGAGCTGAAATTTGCTATAAAACCAAAAGGACGCTGCAGATTCTGGGTTCATTCTCTGCATTATGGCTTATAGCTGCTTTAAGTTTGTGTCCAAATATGACACTTGTTTTATTTATAGAACACACACATGCAGATGCTGATGCACATGACTGGATATGACCTTCACTAGGGTTCACCTTTCACCTTTGGCTTTGCACAGTGTGCACATGCCCACAGTGTGCCGAGTTTTAATTTAAGGTTGCATCTTCACAAAGTGAGTTCTGTGCGTGTTGTTCCTTTGGTTTGATTTTTCAAGAATTTTCAGAATAGAGTAGAATTTTCAATAGTAGTAGTAGTAAGTTCTATGGGTTTGATACTTGGCCACATAATTCACACATCAGGGCATTGAGGGTTGACACTGAACCGTGCCGGATCATTGTCATGTACTATACTTTCCATAAAATGCTGCTAACAAGCAGATGACATTGTTCACGGTTCCCTGGTGTACAGATTTTCCCAGAGATAGCCTTGCTAACGTAATAGCCTTGAGGGCCACACATACTAAGCTTTTCTATCAAACTGAAGTGCCTGTTACATCTCAGCTGGGTTATTTGTGGCCATTACCACAGTTCTGGAGCTCTGTGTTCCAGCCCAGTCAAAGAGCCGAGTCCTTGATCCCGTGTCGTGACCCCTGTCAAAAAACATGGATCCTTCATCCCTGCTGACAGCTTTCCAGACCGAAGGAAGTGTTAACACAAACCTGCGCCTCTCCCCATTTCGATAATGAAACTGAGGAAGTGTGACACAGCTAGCACAGAAGAATATGTTTCATAAATATTTTCCATTGGAACATTTAGTTCTTGTTCTTTTTTAAAAGACAATTCATCTCTGAAATCTTTCTTCAACTCTGACAAAGAGGCTTGTTTAAACCTTCAGTGCACACTTCTTGGTTCGTCCAGAAGGGATTTTGAAAGGGATTCATAAGAGCAAATATGGTCTAATCTTCTTAACCCATAGAGGAGCATGTAATCCTTAAAGCACGACAATGACCGGTATTGAGGTTATGAGATTTTAGCAGGATGACTTTTTTTTTTCCTCTCGTGCGCTCTTTCCTTCAGACTGATACACGGGCACGCTTTTTATCTTTAAAACTTTAATAAGCTACTTTGTGGTATCCTTTAAGGATTGTCCTTTGTAATTCCACCTGTATTCGAATAACTGATTGAATGTGACAGGGAATATGACCTGCTTGTTGAGAGTATTTTGTCCCAAGATTGCAAGAGAAGAGGAGCCAATAAGGAAATCTAATGCACTACGATGCTGAATGTGAACTTGAGGTTTTCAGTCTAATTTTCAGCGAGAAAATGAAAGAAAATGCCAGCAGGGAGACATTTGTACTTTGTTTTTAATATAATATATATCGCGTTTCAAAAGTTTTACAAGTGATTTCTGCACAATGAATTTCTTTCTTTTTTTTTTTTTGCCTTACTTTAATACACAGACAGTAACGTTCAGAACATTCTCAAACAAATGAAACTGCACTGCACTATGACTTTTAACTTTTAACTATTTTGTATTGTACAACAAGGAAAGACTATGAAAAATAAGATGGCAGAACAGATAGATAGATAGATAGATAGATAGATAGATAGATAGATAGATAGATAGATAGATAGATAGATAGATAGATAGATAGATAACCTATAACACAGCAGCCATACGTTAAAATGAACCTGACATAAATCTAAATTTTAATTAAAACCTGTGCTAAAGTATTGAACATTTGCAGAGAAGTTAGACGTTTGCTAAGAAATTAAATATATACAGAGAAATTAATAATGTGCAGATGAATTAAACTATAAAAATGAAATATGTGCAGAGGAATTCAACATTTGCATAGAAATTAAATATATAACTGTGTTAAGAAGTTAACCTGTGCTAACATCTATACATAATACATAATAGAAAACTATATAAAAAGTAGAAAGTAATAGTAGAAATAAAATTGTTTTATAAAAATATGAAATAGAACTACAAATAGGGATAAAGGACTATGTGCAATATGATGAAGGAAATTATTATAAATGATTATTTGATTAGATTTATCATAACAATCTGATATCTATGTGTCTGTACTCCTGTATTTGTTGGAAAAACAAACGTAAACAGAAAGAAATGATTTAGAAACTGACAAAGAGAACAACAACAGAGTCCATCTGAGTCAGTCTAATTCAGCTCACAGCTAGCTTTAGAGTGTTATTCAAACGTTTCTTCTCAGTAAATGTTAGTGGAAACATTTGATCTGCTCACTGAAGTTATATAAAACGGATTAATTGATGAATTGCATGTAGAGACAGCAGATGCTGTGTTGTGTTAGCTCTGTAATCAGTTTCTTTCCATTTCCCATCTCTATCACTCTCTCTCTTTTCCACAGGCACACACACACAGGAGCGTGTGCGCACACACACACACACACATCTTAATGGTGACTCACATATGTCTGTGAAAACAGGAAGTTATTACCTGTGTTTGTGTCACTGTCTGAGGTCAGCCTGTTATATATCAGCAAGTCTGCTTTTCATTTGTCCCTAATGGCCGATCGTGAAGCAGAACAGGCAGAGAAACACCTGAAATTTAAACCTTTATTCGACTGTTTTCACACCTAAAGGCTGTGGCGTCACTCTAATTCAGGTCTTAACTGAATTATCATTTCACTGACAGCAGCAGAGAGTAGAAAGCAAATCTACACAGAAAATAAACAGCATTTTCTCCAATATCCAGTGATCAAACCCTTTCTGACAGACCTCTGCTGCTCTCTCTCTCTGCCTGATCCTCACTGAAGCTCTAACACTCTGATCATCAGCCCACACAAGACACTACCTCCGCACATCTCTCCAAAGATACACCGGAACAGAGGTAAATGACTGCCTGCCCACAAGTGCGGTACCTCTGCTTGGAGGTGAGGGAGGGGGGCGGGGGGAGAGATGAGGTGGAGGAGAGATGAGAGAGTGAGAGAGAGAGAGTGAGAGAGAGAGAGAGAGAGAGAGAGAGAGAGGGGAGGTGAGAGAAGGAGAACAATGTTTGTGCGTTTTTACCCAATCACCAACCAGATCCCGGTTAAGACCTCTCTTTCTGCTTTAGGAGTCTTTTGTGGAATCATGACAAAGCTGCAGAAGCAAGCCTTTGTCTGAAAACAAAGAGGAGTGTGTTTGTGTGTGAGAGAGAGCCTGCCATTGTGGTTGTGTGTGTGTGTGTGTGTGTGTGTGTGTGTGTGTGAACCCAAGTGTGTGCACATGCGAGAAAAAGATAGCATGTGTTAGTTTGTGAAATTACTTCTCTGACGGTCAGAGAAGTGTGTAACAGATGCAGGCGTTGTGTGCTTTTGGCAGTGTGTGTGAGTGTGTGTGATTGTCTCCTTCATTTCCTTTGCGCTAAGATTGGGTCAAGAAAAAAAAAAAGGCCTCTGCTCATCTGTAAAATTCTTTAATGATTTCACGTGCGCACATGCACGTGTGCCAAATGAGAAACACACACACACACACACACACACACACACACATACACAGAACCAGAGTATGTCACCCCCACCTTATCCCCTCTGTTAGCATCACTGTCTATATGAAAACACACACAAACACACATACACACACATGAACAGACATGCACAGACAGAGTGACGAATCAGCTTCTATAGCTGCTAATGGAAATCCCACCCAGCAGATGTGCCCTGCTGGAAAAACTGGAGTGTAAAACAATCTAATGTATGCAGGTAGTGAACCAACAGCCACCAGAGGATACTGAAGGTGTGTGAGTGGGTGACCGGCTGGACCTGTGAGCTGGTGGTTCAGCGAGACTCTGATGAGAGAATGGCATCAAAAAAAAAAAAAAAAAAAAAAAAAATGGAAAGAAAAACATCCAGGACACTGTAGCATCATCCAGACTGAACATAGATCCTCAAATATGCAGCCAGAGGTGGAAGAAGTATTCAGGACTCTAAAAGTCCAGCATTTAAAATCTTACTTAAAGGTCCGGTGTGTACGATTTGTTTTTTTGTTTTCATTAGTGTCTAATCACCTGAAAATAAGAATCATTTGGTTTTGTTGACCCATTTAAATCTATAGACAGCGTGGGTCCTCTTCCACAGAGTCTGCCATGTTGAGCTGCCGTAGTTTCTCCTTCACGCTTGAAAGGAATGGATGACACAAGGGGTTGCAATCAGCAACTACACTGCCACATGCCTAAATGTACTAAAAGTGTCAAAACGTCACTGTTTTACTATTATATATGATGATTTTGGATGAATATTACTGCTACATTAGTGTGTATGTTGCATTTACTGCTGCAGATGTTTAAGGCTGAGCTAATTTGAACGTTTATATACTGCCGAGTAGTTAAATCTGCAGGAAACATCATATTGTCAGAGAATATGTCTGCTGTGTGTCTGCCATGAGAACCAAAAAGTCAACTTTTCACCAGCTCAGAAAAACAGCTCTGTTTTCATCTTGTTTTCTTCTGTGACAAATCATTTTTTTCAGCTAATCCAAGGCTAGCAGAATTTTGGAACACTTAATCCTTCAGTTTGTCACAAAAATTCTGAATCACCAAGTTTGGAGACACATGCTTTAACAAAAGCTGTCAGGCAAGTCGGGTGAATACAATGTACTCGAGTACATGTACCTCAAATTTATACTTATATATAAGTACAGTTCTTGAGTAAATGTACTATATTCAACTACATACAGCACTCATTTGCATACTGTATGTGCATGGAGACACACACTTGTTTTCAGCCTGAAGGCTTGTTTGCTGAAACTGCCCTCCTTCTCCCTGCCATGCAGTCATATAGCATAATTTTAGGGTAATATATTCTACTTTTAGGCCTGTAGGAAATAGGGGTGATGCTTTGTGAAACAGAAAACACGCGGCTGGATGAAGATGAGCGGTGTTGAGGTGAGAAGGTGTGTGCAAAAAGTGCAAAACGACTGCAGGAGAGAGGCAAGGACGGCGGAGAAAGAGGAGGGGAAGTGAGGAAAATCATACGAGAAGAGACGAGTGTCAGGAGAGCAATCATGTGATGCTTAATGAGGAAGCAAAGGCACCTGAGCTAAACAAGGGACAGCGATAAGTGGAGCAGATGGATGGCTTTTGAATATATAAAGAGCCTCCGTCTGTAAGCTGGACTCCCTAAAGTGCATGAACTCATTCCCCTGAACTGCAACCACAACATGCACACTAGCATTTATTGCCACAGAGTTCAAGTCTTCTTCAGTGTTCCACATTTACATATCCAGAGTTATTAAATATTAAAAACACAACACAAAACAAATTTAAAAAAGCCCCAAACACTCAGTTGTGTGGGTGCTGCTGTGCTCTGTATGAACCCATGCATGGATGGCTCCATGTTATTCTGCTTCAGCGCCCTACTAGAAGACCCCAAAGTGCGCATGCGTGGCTAGAGCGCGCTGCCGCAGACAGGGGGCGTCAACATGGCGTTCTCTCCTCGACGACCGCACTGACTGCAACCTGCCAATGAGAGAGAGAGACGGAGGGAGAGAGAGAGAGAGAGAGAAGCGTAGGCTACCATTCTGTCAGCCCTCCATCCTTTTCGCCAGCCTTATGAATCCCTACACATTTTCAGGAGGATAGGGTGAATTCAGAGGATTCTTCAAGCACCGCGCTCCGTGTTTTTTTCTCCTGCGCAGTGGATGGTTTTTGTGCGGCAGCAGACGCAGCTTGTAGAGCAGGTGTGAGAGACAGCGGCGACCGCTCCTCTCCTCCCTGTTTCCAAGGGGAAATGTCGAGCGAGAAGCCGGTTTCAGCACCACCGGGCTCTGCTTCTTCGCTCGCGGACACAGACCGAGACTCCCACCCGCCGCTACCACCGCCGCCGCCGCCGGGCTCCTCCGTGCAGCAGCAACCGCAGCAGCAGCAGCAGCAGCAACAGCAGCAGGTCGCCGCGGGCGCTGGCTCCACGGGCGCCACCACCGGGGAAAGGATGGTGTCTGCAGCCGGCTCTATGGTCCTCCCGGCCGGGGTGATCAACCCCGCTGTCCCGATCAGGAATATCCAGATGAAATTCGCCGTGTTGGTGGGCCTGATCCAGGTCGGGGAGGTTAGCAACAGGGACATCGTGGAGACGGTGCTGAACCTGGTGAGTGGCAGCGGGACCAAACAGTGTCAGAAAACACAGGCAAAAAGGCAGCCATAGAACACAGTAGAAGCCGTTATGTTTTATTTACGATGCCTCACTCCCATGGTTGTGTGGCTTTCAGAGGATGATGTCATTTGTTTGTTCGGAGGATGGATGTGGGGTTATTCTTTCTGCAGATAAAAAGGAGCACACGGGAGGCTGTGTGATGGGGAATAAATGAGCTGAAGTTGTATTATTGTAAAGCCGAAAGGAGCTGAATGAAGCATGTGACCCCGCCGAGGCACGGAGGGTAGAACCACCAGCCATTGTTGACTAAATGACCCGTTTGCGGTTTGCGATGAGGAAAAAAGACATTTCCAGCGCAAGTGTTGTGGTTAAGAGGGGCACAGTGTGCGCAGCTATTCCCCTGACCCCGATATGTACCCTGAAGTGTGATGCATAGGCAGCTTGTAGCTACCGAACGAGCGAATGGTTCCCAATGTTGCGCACAACACCGACACCTCCGAGCGAGGATGAAATTCGGTTTCCTAAAGAGCGAAATCACGCAGGTATGCACATCTGTCGAGCACATGAGTCCAGCACAGACAAAGGCCCACTAGCATTATGCTATCCGTCGACATATGTGTGTGTGTGCATGAGATGAGGATGGCTCAAAATTATGCATAGGCCTATTGTTGGAGGCAGGGCCCTGCATCCTGTGCGCAAAGGAGTGATGTATGGAGGAGCCGTGAAGCGCTTTATGCTGCTGAGCTGCAAGCAGCGATTATTTTATTTATGGATCAGATATATGTTGTCCCCCCCTCCCCCCCGTCTCCCGTCCTCCTCCACCTCTTCCTCTCCCACCACCCTCACATCCCCAATGATCCCCTTCTTCCATCTCCACCACCACTCCATCCATCCGAGGTTGTGTCGGCGGTGCTGGTGCTGGTGCTGGGCCTACCCTCCACATCAGAGGATTTAATCCAGCTTTGGGGGGGTGGGGGTGTGTGTGTGACATGACTGGTGTTTCCCGTTACGAAACAGATGAGCAGAAATGAACAGCAGACGTGGGTCTGGGAGACTAATGCGTTAGGAGGATATAGGACGTGTGTGTTGGATGCTGCCAGGCTGTTTTCCCTCCTCCATGCATCAGGCGATGGCGTGTGCTGCATGATATTACATATCTGCCATGGAAAAAGAGGGGAGCTCTGCTCATTATTCATTCTCTTCTGAGGAAGAAGTAGAATAATGTAGACATAATTTATAACCTGATTTCAGCGCAGTGCTTTTCTGGAGGTTGACTATTTCAGGATTTCATGTAGCCAGTGGCCTATTTACTCACTGGATGCTTGGAGCAGGACAGCCTACAGCTGGGCTAAACCATTTTCCTCTCAGTCAGTCAGACTGGTGAGCCGTCCGGATTCAGGTCGCTTCTTCATCTCCCAATCGATTATTGGTACTACACGGAAGAGCTAGCTCACACCGACCTTGTCTCCTTTCCTTATAACCCCCCCCCCCTTCTCCTTCCCCTGGCTGCACAAGGCTGATAACTATCCGTCCTGTTCCTCAGCCTCCTCTTTCACTCTGGAGGGGCTGAGGGGAGTGATGCTGCCTGCAAAGACTGGCCTGGCAGGGCAACGCCATGCATTTAAAAGCAGGTGGAGAGGAGGAGGAGGAGGAGGAGGAGAGGGGGTTGAGGGAGGGTGGGGGAGGAGAAGAGAGAGAGTGGAGGAGGAGGATGAGGTGGTAGGATGCTGCAGTGGCTATGTGCTCAGAAATCACCAGCTGATGCAGCGGAAGAGGAAAGGACTCTGGATTGGTCCACATCACGTCAGTGAAAGCTCATCAGAGCATTCATCTGAAATCTCTGCTTTGCATAAATACCTGCATTTAGGCTCTACTCCTTTTATATGTGAATGTTGGTCTGATGCATTAACACACAAAGGCCTGACACCCTGACAAATTACAGCAGTATGTGTTAGCCATACAAAGCTTAACTTGCTAAATCCTGGATTGAACAATCAGTTCTGGTTGATGCTGCCAATAGCTAAGCCTGTTAGGGAATTCTGTTGCCCAGCTCCTTAATTAAAAGAGTTGAAACAAAGAGATGTGGAAGCAGGAACCTCAGTGGTCATGCTGCTGGTACAATGAGTCCACTGTGACCAAAAAGCTGATCCATTATTCCAGTCAATGCTGGGAGACCACAGCAGCCACATTCTCCTCCGTCCACCGTGGCTGTATTGATTAGATCCCACTGCGGCTCGGGTGAACAGATGGCTTGTCTGCTGGATCAGATATGCTCCCCTGTTCTGTACGGTGCGATGCTGGCCCTTTGGCGAGTGATGGACTGTGGTGTCTCGAGGAAGAAGGGAAGAAAAAGAGAGAGGAGGAGACAATAAAAAATCAACTTTTGGCCAGAACGCTCGCTTGCAACGATGCTGATACAGTGACAGAACAACCAGTCAGTTCATCAGCGCGGCTGCCTGTGCAGCCAAGAGCACACTGGGCTTGTTGTTGTTTAGAGTAATATAATAATAGTGCTTTGGACTAAAGTGGGACAGATCCAGAACATGCAGTGCACGCTTATAGAACCACATACATCATGTGTGTGTGTGTGTGTGTGGGCTGCTGCCGGTGAGGTGCTCGGCTATTATCATCAACACGGCATCACAGTTGTCAAGGCAACACTGCTCTTTGACTGCCTGCCTCCAGACGCTCGACCACCTGGTGTTGCTTTCCACTTCCGGACTTCTGCCACAGCATCTCTCTTCCATCTCTCTCACGCGCTGTCTTTGTCTGTCTCCTGTTATGTGCTAATATTTTGACAGCAACAACAAGCTAAACAGCGTCACATAAACGAGAAAAACAGACAGTAGTGCAGTTAGATTTAAGTCAGACTATAAGCACGGTTTAAGGAAAAAATCAGGTGTCTCAGCTGGAGCTGGA
This sequence comes from Sciaenops ocellatus, assembly GCA_033000465.1. NCBI lineage: Eukaryota > Metazoa > Chordata > Actinopteri > Sciaenidae > Sciaenops > Sciaenops ocellatus. The sequence goes on from CP136870.1 coordinate 3,578,416, forward strand.
TCTGTGCTGGAGTGATGAACATCATTTTTCCAACAGATATTCCCTCCATTAGTGTTTTGATAATAGAGGTGGAAAGTAAGGCACTCCAAGATCTCCCATAGGTGTTCAATTGGCTGTGAAAGCCTTAGCATGACTCATATACTCTTCAGATCATTCATTGAGTCCACCACGGAAGCAGCCAGGAGCATTTCTTGTGTGTCATCTCATTAAATAATTTTTTCCTCTTTAATTTGTCACCTGTCTGTACATTAAAGTAAGTGGATGTCGAGCCTGGATGTAGGGGTTCTAAATAAGATGATAAACAGGACAGGAGAGCAGAAAACCTTCTGGACTGTTCCTCATCTCATCTTTGTTTTACTTGACTGAATAGTTTCAAATAATAAAATAGGATGTTTTGGTCATAACTCCTTGACATTAAACGCTCCTCTGTGTGTGTTCATACACCAAAAAGGTTGGACACCACTAGATGACGCTCTACTGGACTGGATACTTTATGGTGTTGTGATCAATGACAGCATAAAGAATGGACAGTGTATGAGTGATGTCACCCATAGGCTGTACCTCCTGGCTAATCTAAATATCAACGAAGACACGGATCATCAGCGGACTTGAGGCGGGCCAAATGATGCCTGGGTGCTCAAACAAGCCATTTGTAATGGCTCCTACCTGTCAATCAAAGCAGCCACACTGTTAATTCTGCATAACTTTAAGCCTTAATATAATTTGAACAGGTGAGTTGTATAAAAATTCACCCTCAGTACAGTTGTCATGAACGGGGAAATTAGCTATAGAGACCAAAACTGTTTTTTGTACCAGGCTGTAAACATGTTTATTTCTGCTGTGAAGTTGGACATTTGAACATGGGGACTTATGGAGGCTGACTCGTTTTGTAGCCAGTGGACGCTCAAGGAATTACAGTTTTTGGCTCTTCTGCATTGGCTTCATTTTCCAGCCACGGAGGTTTCCGCTTGGTTGTGATAGACACATTTAATGTTCACGTCATCCCTTCAGAGAACAGTCCGTTCTGTTCTGTCACTGTACCGCTGGTTCTGTGGATTGAAGCCTTTATTTTTTTATGATCAGCCACCCCACACTGTGATTACTCGCTTTGACATGTTGTGATGTTGGATATTGGGGGAATCCAGGTGAGGAGGGATGTTTGTTGACAGAACGGAAAAGGTTAACGTGATCTATCTATCTATCCAAACTGTCCTGGCATATCTATCCTTTATTTGAAATATCGAGAGCTTCAACAGGCGGTGCTGTCAGTCTTGGCTGAGTACAGCACGAGCTGGGCTTATTTATAGACAGCTCCATCTAGTCGTAATGCTTTTTTTGGGATCAAAACGATGTGATTGTCAAGCATAGAAAAAAAGATTGGTGACACTCCGGCTCGCTGTTGGTTTCTGGCGCTCCTTTCTTTACTTTTCATTCTCTCTTTTTCGCCCTCCCACTTGGTCGGATGCAATATCTTCTGGCGGTGTCAATCCCCACCTGAGCCCCGTTAGCAGTCCCACTGAGTCTCCGTTAGCAAACGTCTCATTATTCTGGTCCACACCACTCCACAATCACCAAGGTCACCTGATACCATGGCCAGCAAGAGCCCGAGTCATCATGACACACGAAAAATACACCTGTACTCACTCAGATGTTCACAAGTTGACATTCAGACACGAATACAGACACACAGCGAACAGTCATTTGCACATAAACAGCAGCAGCTATCTGTCTCTGACTTTTCTGAATGATAAACACACAAACAAAATAAAAATTAAATGAAGATGACTAAAAGAAAATCAAGGACAGCGTTAGAAAAAGAGCGTCTCTATGTTCTGTCATGTGTTCAACACTGCTTGCCCCTCTGTCTCGACCTGGCGGTGACATTGGCGAGCTGATTTATGCCGCGCAGATTTCCAAAAGAATAGGTCACCCCATTTCAATACACATTATTTGATGCGCGGTAAAAAAATCATTTTAATTTAACTGTTTCCCAAAGTTTGCCCTGCGGCTGCACACCTCGGGCAGAGGCTAACTATTTCCCTGCAGCTGTAATCTGCTTCCATGGCCACGAAGGCGAATAACAATGCGTCTCCGTGACATTCGGTTGACTCTCATAACAAACATCTCCTGCCATCAAGGGAACAAAATGGTTTTCTATGGGCTTTTTGCATGAATACAATAGGTGTTTATTTAAAATTAACAATTTTATAACATTTTCAGCTCGGTTATGGGGCATGGAGTACAGCTGTACTGTAGCTATAGCACACAATTAAAGGTGCTATATGCAGAATGTCATTGTCAAATGAATTGTGGTGGTGGCTTTGTATAATTGCCATCGACTAATGGGACCACGATCCAGATCAAGATGTCACGCTAGCTCTGCCATGAGTGTTTCTGAAGCTTGGACCACGTCTCCAGCTGTTGCTTGTTGCTTCGTTGCTGTGGCTCAGGAGGCAGAGCGGGTCGTCCACTAATCAGATGACAGGTGGTTCGATCCCCAGTCTGCATGTCGAAGTGTCCTTGGGCAAGATACTGAACCCCGAATTGCTCTTGAAGGCTGCACCAAGGTGTATGAATGCTCCCAAAAACTGATGAATACATATGAATGTGTGAATGAGATATGTACAGTAGTGTAAAAGCGACTTAAGTGGTCACTATACAAGTACAGTCCATTCATCGTGTGTTTGTGTGTCTCTGCAGGTTCTTTTTCCTGGTTTTTGTTCAGTCAGTGTTGCCTTTTGCCATAATGTGGCTCAACTGGCTTCACGTGAAGTCTGTTTCCGTCGCGCATGCTGTAAAACATAATGTAGAGGTCAGTTATCAATGAGCTCAGCAGTGCTTTCATTTTCCTCACTATTTTTCGAGTCATGCACATTCAAATGCTGCACGTAACGTCTTTTTTTACTCCAAGTAGTTATAGCTGCAACTAACGGTTATTCTTATTTTGATTCATCTGATAACTGCTGTCTGGATTAATCTGCAGAGCTGCTGCTGTATCCTGTCTTCATGAAGGGGAGGGAACACTAGCCTCGGGCTAATCCCGCAGCAGACAGATGAAAAGTGTGCGTGTGGAGAAATTCAGAAATTTCATCACAAAAATGGCTCAGACAGAAAAAGGATGCACGTTTTGTTTGTCTCCACTGGTTTGTTGTGTGTGTGTGGGCCTCTGTGAGGTGATGTTGTTATTTTTGGGAAAGATTAGCTGCTGTAATGCTGCAGTGAAGCTTAGTCAGTCTATGCCTGGGGGGGCTCCAGCCAGTGAGCAGCAGAGAACGGTGTCAACAAGGAACAGGAAAACAAAATGTTTTCACGTGGGGCTGACCTGCCACTTTAACTGCATGAACACACACACTTCCATGCCTCTTTCTCTCTCTCTCTCTCTCTCTCTCTCTCTCTCTCTCTCACACACACACACACACACACACGTGCACACACACGTGTATATATACACACACGATTGCGTGCTGTGTGGATGAGGTGGAGGACGGGAGGGTGTGGCTTCCACCGCAAGGTCACGGATGACTTTGCCATCTATCACACAGCTGGGTTGTCTTGACCCCTGCATGAGCCGGAGAGAGACACAGAGAGCTCGAAAAGAGAGAGGTGGAGAACGATGATGTGAGGAGGACGCTCATCTGTACTGTGGGGGAAAAAAAGTGAGGGAGGGAGAGAGGCGGTAAACTAACGGCAGAGAAATGATGAGGATGATTCAGAGTTTCAGAGGGCCTGTGATTGTCCTTCAGGCACTCCTCTTGAGTGTAACATAGGTCCACCTGTGTAGGGGTCTGATGAGTTCTGGCCCCCCTGTTGAGCCTCATCACAGTGTGTATCGCTGCTCCCTCCCTCTCCTCAGCTCGTCGCGATAGAGGAGTGAGTGCCACAGACCTGAACAAATGGGAGGGCTCGCGCACTTTTTGTATAAAGCGCAAAAAAGCCCACCTGTTAGGGATACCGTGACATTTTGAGTTAATTGGCCATATTTCATCATCAGTCACTTGTCACGTCGTGGGATTAGCCTCTACTGACTTGTTAGCATGGTTAGTGTGGATCAGTAAAGGCAAAGGCTGCAGTCGGAGCTTCCCTGCTCTGAGGCGTGCTGGACAAATCTTCCACTTTGACTAAGAAAAATAAGTCATTAAAAATGGAAATGTGAAGTTGTCCCTGTCACTCTCAAATCCTCTTACCTCTCGGGGAGCTTCTCCGTAATGACCTGCTTTAGAGCCAAATGAAGCTTTTTAGGCGCAATGCTGATTCTTCTGCTTTTCTTAAACATAATTATAGCACGATTTGTGTTTAACTCTGATTTGAATGTGTGTAGAAATGTGAGGTGTTAAGCATTTAGGCTAAACAGTTCACCTCTCTGCGTCTTAGAGCGCCTCAATCCCGCTCTACTTCTCGAAAATCCTCCTCATCCTTTTGCTCGCTCCTATTTCCAAATGCTGGGATTTTTTTTCGGGGATAAGCCATGTCAGATTTTGGGTGGGGGCACTCTCTGGGAATGGAGAGAACAGCAGACAAAAAATTATATCCCATCCTCTGCTTTCTGTTATTTCTCTGTCGCTTCCTCTATCTCCCCATTCTTTATCTGCTCTAAGCCCATCCATCTCCCTAACCTCTGGGTGTAATCTTGTCGCTCGCACCCTGACTCCCTGGTCGGGTGAAGCGGCTGGTGGATGAATGTGGATGATCCCTATTGTGAGGAGGTAATGGAGCTGTCTGCACTTCCATTCCTCTCTGGCTCCTTCCCCCCACTGTCACTTTCTCCTTCCACGCATCTTTGCCACATTTTCGAGCTAAGAAAGCCCAGAGGGAGATATTTGCTATTTCCCAAATGTCTGCCATCTCTTCGTACCTACTGTCGCAATGCTTTTGTAGGTGTAGATGTAGAGTTGAAGAGAAGGACAGAGGGAGATGACAGAAGGCCCATTGAGGAAATAAGAAGCTGTGTGGAGGGAGCAGAGATGAGGAAGGATTTCATTTTCAGGTTCTTCGTTGTCCTTTCTGAAGGCTGTGACAGAAATGAATGGTGGAACTGAGTAGTACAAAAGCCACAATGACTACTTGAAGGACTAAGTTGTTATATAAATATACTGTATTGTATTTCTGAGGGTCCATTCTAATAGTGGTTTAACTATTCACTTTGCATTGACACAGAAATTGTCATCAGACATCAGAAATCTATTACAAGTAAATCACATTGATCTGCTACAAGAGTAGATGATATGAATTAAACATGAATTTCACATGCAAGGCATGTGCACACTGCCAACGACTAACCTGTACCTTTAGTCACTGTTAAACATTCACAGCCTGCTGCTATATGCTTGAAGGTTCATCATCAGTCTTTGTTATGGTTTAATTACACTTGTAAACTTGTATTACTTTATTAATTTATAAGAAAAATATAAAAAGCGGCAACCTCCAATATGAAAGCCAATGCGCAGTGCCAAAAACTGTAATACCATGAGCGTCCACTTGAGGTTGGCTACAGAACATTTCAGCCTCCATAAGTCCCCATGTTAAAATGTCCAACTTCACAGCAGAAATAAACATGTTTACAGCCTGGTACAAAAACAGTTTTGGTCTCTATAGCTAATTTCCCCGTTCATGACAACTGTACTGAGGGTGAATCTTTATACAACTCACCTGTTCAAATGATATTAAGGCTTAAAGTTATGCAGAATTAACAGCGTGGCCACTTTGATTGACAGGTGGGTGCCATTACAGGTGGCTTTTTGGACAGCCAACATGGCGGCGGCCTGTACCGCATATTTTCAGCTTGAAAACGGCACTTCGGAAACCTACGGGTGACGTCGCACATGCTCTGTCCATTCTCTATACTGTCATTAGTTTGAACTGATCTAGCTCTTTGCGCGATCCTCTGGTGTTGACGACTGATCAGAATATACGTCAGCTGACAGAAGGTGAAGAAGCATGTGATGTTCAGAGAGTTTTCAGTCACGCTGCAGATGAAGCAGATTGATGAAACAGGATATTTCACCTGCAAGTCATTTTCACCTGGACCCTTTTTAATATGAATGTTTTCTGTCCTGTTTCCTCAGGGTTAAACATCCACAATGAATGAGGAGACATCCCCAGATTATCCTTTGAAACAAAGAACCTAAAATATTGAACCCTGTTAATAATTTACACTGTAAAGTGTATAAAGAAATCAAATGACAGAGTGACAGACTGGAGCCCAAAATAACTGCTTTGTCCAACAGTGAGTACTTGTCACATCATGGTGAATGCTAAATAGTCTGTACTTATATTGCAGCTTTCTAGTCCTCCCATAATTCAAGGTGCTTTTACACATTCACCTATTTAAATACACATTCATACGCTGATGGCTGGCTGCCACGCAAGGAGCAACTGCTCATCAGACAGGAACTAATCATTCACACACCGATTTCAGTTCAGTATGTTGCCCAAGGACACTTCAACATGCAGACTGGAGGAGCTGCCTCCTGAGCCATGAAATATACATTTACATTTAGTCATTTAACTTTTATCCAAAGCCACAACAATCAAGGTAGAAAAGGACGTTAGTGCAGAAATAAGTGCTGTGACAGTTGTAGAGGGATAGATTTATCATGTCCAGCTGTTGGTAGTGCTAGAAGAGGAGGTCCTCTCTGAAGAGCTGGAGGTCTTCAGGAGGTTTTTAAAGGTAGAGAGGGACGCCACTGATCTGGTAGGAGCTGGTAGGATGTTCCACCAACGGGGAACAGAGAAAAGTTTGGATTGCCCTGAGCGTACAGGTGGCAGAGCCAGGCGTGGTTCACTGGAGGAGGTAACAGTCGGAGGTGTCATTGCTGTTTTTACTCCATAGATTGCCAAACAAAAACAATAATTTGGTTATCCAAGTGTTACGAGATTCATTTCTTGTTATTTTAGCGATCCCTAATGAATTATTAATTGCAGCACTAATATTCAGATGATGGCTGGAAGCTCGTGTTCTGAATTATTCTTGTTAGATGCTCCTTGTTTCCACATTATGGTGTCTGTCTGGTTTATGCTATTGTGTCTGGCTCTTTGTGTGTGTGTGTGTGTGTGTGTGTGTTTGTTTCTTAAAATGTGTGCAGCAGGGGGGCACGCTGTTGTCATTTCTATAGAATCTCCATACGGCACATTTGGATCAAATACACTGTTGAAACATGGCTTTGTTTCTGTGTGTGTGTGTGTGTGTGTGTGTCAGTCTGGCACCCCTACAATGCACTAATCTTCACATTATAACGAGCTGCTTTGTTTGAATTACCTGGTGTTTGTGCGCTGGTGAATGTGCCCCCCCCCCTTCCACAACATCCCAGGGAGTTGATAAATGAGTGTTCCTACAAACCCTCTGCTTTAGTCTCCCACACCTTCATCTGCACATTTGCTCTAGCAGCATGCGCATACACACCAACGCTCATGCACACACCAAAAAAACACACACACGCACACACACACCGCTCCCTTCCTTCTTGTAGCCCACATCATCGCCTGGCAGGGGTGATTTTATATTCATGCTGGCCTACTTCGCCTTTCTCCCTTGGCTCCTCACACACACACACACACACACACAAATACATCTGCTTTACTGTGAAGTATAGCTAACTGTGTAGCTATTCATCATGCTGCATACTGCAGTGGCCGAAGGTTGATTATAGCAAACTTTGGAGCGTGTGTGTGTTTGTGTGAGTGTACCTTCGGTTATTTCCTACCTCAGACATCCAGCCATCTCCCTGCGATGCCTGTACACCCCCCGCAGCATGAAAAACACAGTTAGTAGTCGTAGCAAGTCATTTAACACCACATTAGACAGGTTCGTAGATCTACGCTCGCAATCAAACTGAAACATTTTCTACTTTAGTTTCTTACTCTGCACTGAGAGAACAGGACTGCATGCTTCCCCATGAAATCGACTTGTGATTGAGAGCTGCGATCCCTGAAGGATTCCATCTAATAAATCCAGTTCAGTAATGACAGAGAGCTATAGATGAAGGGGAGGGTTAAATGAGGATTTTGAAGCCTTCAGACAGGGATTTTTCATCAGACAGCACTGCTTGATAAAAGACCTTGGTATATTTTGTATACTCCAAAGAGAACTAGTTAAATAGACCAGACAGTGGGACGATATGCTCCTGTTTTATTGTACTCTTTTTTCTGTGGATGTGATATCGCAGTGGTGGCAGCATTGGCTTTAGCACACACAATAAAGTCTGCTCCGTGAGCTCTGGTCAATGTCAGCAAGGGAAATAAGAACAGTATCCTGATCTACTGAGACCTTATTCAACAATAACAATCTGTGTGAGGCCTCACTGTCATTCAGCGGCGTCCACCATGGTATATTAAAGCATTAGTCGCTGCACCTTTATCTCTCGCTGCTGTGTAAGGAACACTGTCACCAAAACAACTTCCACCTCCACCACAGCATGCAGAGCAGCTCCAGTGGCAACCAATTATCTCTGACATACAACAGAGGAAAGCCAAACAGAAGAGGAGTGGGTAGACATATGAGCGGCTTTTGTGAGGCTGCATTTGACACAGTGATCACAGTGACAGTGCTAGCATGTTATTGCAAAGCAGATGTAATGTTTACCATGGTCTCCATCTTAGCGTGTAAGCATGCTAACATTTGCTAATCACAAAGTATATCTGAGGGTGATGGCAATATTGTTAGTTTTGCAGGTATTTGGTCGTAATTGTAGTTGTACGTACTGGACAAATGAAAATTTTAACCTGATGATGTCAGGGATAATTGTTACCCCCTGGGGTAAGACATGAACAACCCATCCAATACTTGTTTCAATGTTTAATTTAAAACCACACCTGCTGGTGGCGCCAAGCAGCAAACCTCCGTGCCCAACGCAGAAGTGCCAGAAACTGCAGTTCAAGAAACGTCCACTTGAGGCTGGTGACAGGACAAGTCAGTCTCCATAAGTCCCCATGTTAAAATGTCCAACTTCACAGCAGAAATAAACATGTTTACAGCCTGGTACAAAAAACAGTTTTGGTCTCTATAGCTAATTTCTCCGTTCATGACAACTGTACTGAGGGTGAATTTTTATACAACTCACCTGTTCAAATGATATTAAGGCTTAAAGTTATGCAGGATTAAGAGCCTAAGCGCTTTGATTGACAGGTGGGTGGCCAGAGCCACCACACCACAACGACTCTTCAGAAACCTGTAGGTGTTGTTCTGTCAGTGAGAAGTGCCAGAGGACAATCCAAAAGATCATCATTAAGGTACATCCTATGAGGAATATCTGTATCAAATCTCATGGCTATCCATCAAATAGTATGAATATTTCAGTCTGTGGACTGACTGGCTGACGGACCAAAAAAATAAAAAGCATTCACACTTGCAAGTTAAGTTTTTTCTTTTTTTTTCTTTTTACCTGAAAGATCGGTGCCAAAAATCAAAGCGTTACATGCAGACATCAGAACGATAGCTGACAGTTTTGGTCCTGGTATTGAAGTTACAAAAGATGTGTTCATCAAACCAGGTTTATTGCCACAAACACAATCATACACAGTACAACACATAGTAAAATCCGTTCTGCATTTAACCATCCTAAGTATTAGGAGCAGTGGGCAGCTGTTGTGCAGCGCCTGAGGACCAAACAATGACAGTATAAAGAATAGACAGTGTATGCGTGATGTCACTCACAGGTTTCGTTTTGAGGTTCAAAATATGCTGTGTTGGATGTACGCCTCCCGGCTAATTTAAATATCGGCAAAGACGTGGATCATCGGCAGCTCTGAGGCGGGCCGGATGAATCCTGGGTGCTCAAACAAGCCATCTGTGAAGACACTTACCTGTCAATCAAAGCATCCACACTGTTAATTCTCCATAACTTTAAGTCTTAATATCGTGGGGGAAAGCCATGCAAACACGGGGAGAACCCGCCGTGCCACAGTTTGGCGACTGTGCTAACCACGGAGTCACCGTGCTGCCGGTGTTTGAATGATGTGGGCTGTAAAGGAATAACGAAACGTCATTATTCACAAACGTTGGAGGTGAATGTGAGCAGCACGACATAAAGCAGATATTGATCTGACCCATCCCTTGAAGTCATCTGTACCAGTATCATTACACTACTACGATTGATGCCCCTGCAGCACCGTGCCAGGTTTGGCCTCACCCCTCCTGTGAGCACTTTCACACTCAGCGTAGTGCTTCTAGAAGGAGGTGGAGGAAAGGGGTTTTTTTTGCAGCCAACACCTGGCAGTGGTGACTCACTCCATCACACCGCTCCCTCCCCTCCCTTCCTCGACCCTCACCTTGCACCGCGTTTTTCCAGGAAAACTGTTAGGCTGGAATACAAATTTTGAGTGTGGAGCAGCAGGTTCTTCTAATCAAGCTAATGTATGGATCCAGTGAGTGTTTGTTCCACAGGGGTCACATGGACTATTGTAGTTCATCTAAAGAACTAAATGACTAATTTGCCATTGTTGTTATTGATCATGCACACGTTTTCTTTCACTGTTTTAGATTCGTTTGTTGCTTTTTTTAATCAGTGACTTTAGATATTATTCTGTTGCTTGCACTGTGTGGCACTGATTTTATTTTTGCCTCTAAATGTAATATTTATGATTTATGAACTGTCTGTATTTGTTTCTCAGAATTGACTCACTCGCCCTCCTACCTCATCCCCAGAGTTATTTCTCCTCCTGATATTATTTTAGACTTTGCAGAATCACTGGGTTTTTATTTTTTTGTCTCAATCTTGCAGTCCGTTTTTCAAACCAAATGTTTATTTTCTTTTCCAAGTGTTTGGCCTTTTCCGTGAAGAGTGTGGGCTCTCAAGGCCGTGAGTGCATGTTGGCATCGGGCTTGTGATATTTGAGAATGGATTGTGTGTTTGTGTGACCTTTTGATAGGAAATGTTTTTTTGTGATTGAATTTGACATTTGACATCGTCATCTGAGCAGCCCGAGGATCTCGATAGTGTTCTACACTTATGTGTATTTCAGGACGTTCCAATAGAATACTATTGTAGTAATTTATGTCTTTTGAGAATTTATTAATTATTTCAATGGAAGTAGACTGGAACTGGAGTTGTTGTATTGGCCCAGCTGACTAGCAGCTGCATTGGGGAATTTAGATGTTTGTTGCAGATCTAAAGATTTAGAAACTTGTGAGTTTGAGCTAAGTTTAAAGTCTTACTCTCTATCCACTACAATCCATGAAAATCTCCTCCAGGATGATGGCACTGTTTGTAAATTATTCCATCTCAATGGAAGCTGTGCGATAAAGTATTAATGTAGCAGATCCCCCCAAAGGCATGCAAATCAGGCAAATGCAGGAAAAACAGAAGGAGCTGATGTGAAAATTATGGTTTATGTAAAAAAACGAAGCATTGGTCAAAATATGCAAAAAATCTGAATCTCTAGTTGATCGCCACAAACTGCGAACGCTTCCTTTTCATGGTTTTTACTTGAAATCGTCTGCTGTGTCTCCTGCACTTCAAACAACGCCGGCTTCAAACGGCTCGTCTTCATCACTGTCCAGCGTGAAGGGAAGCTGATGCACTGACGGGCCCGGAAACACCTTGACAGAGACAGACAGCTGAAGTTTGTGCTGATTCTTTGGACCAAACTTTTCATTCAGTTTCTGAGTGTTTAAAATAAATACGTGGAGAGAGGTTCAGCATCGCGAGCTCAGAATTACGTGACGTGGTTGTCTAACTTGACTTCTGATTGTCTTGTGTGTACAGTGTGTGTGTGTGTGTGTGTGTGTGTGTGTCTGTGTGTGTGTGTGTGTGTGTGTGTGTGTGGGTGGTCTTTTTGCACAACAACATAGACTACATCATGCTCTACTAACCCTTCCACCCTGGGTGTGTGTGCGAGCATGTGTGTGTGCGTGTGTGTCATTCCCGACCCTGTCTTATGATGATGGATTACTGAAACTCAATGGAGCTGCCTGCTGCCTCTCTTATCCTCCATCAGCTGTGGCTCAATGGAACAGTACTCTCCATTGTTTTAGCGGCTCGTGAACGCGTGCACAATGTTGTGTGTGCGCGAGTGCTTATGCACATGCACATGCACATGCACACGTCATATCTGCTGCGGCGCGTGCACGCTCAACCAGACCAAACAAACAGATTAGTGATTCTGAATTGGCACCAGAATCAGGTGGCTTATCTGCTGACCTTTGAACTTAACATCAGCTAGTCTACACCTGCCTCATCTCACACACACACACACACGGATGCATCCAATGAAAAGGCAGTTGTCTTTCACGAATGAATCTGAAACATTTAGTTTCATTAGCACACAGCAGATAATTCACATAACACGGTTGTGTTGCTTGAAAGAACGGTACCTCGCAGGTGCACAGGAGAAAGGAGTGACTTGTTATCTCTCACTTACCCTCTCTTGTCTCTATTTTCATCTCTGATAAGCCCGCCGAGATGTAAGCAACATGCAGGATGCCCTGTAGGACTCCACTTCCTGTCAGCTTCTTCTCTGAAACGAGCCCATTTGAGCGGAGTCAGGAGACAAGGTGCGAAGGCCTTGTTAAAGTGCCAAATCTCAGCCCTGAGTTCTTCCTCTCCGAGGCTCCCGTGACACAACACACAAGGATGCCCTCATTACTGCCTGTCTCAAGGAAGAAAAAAAAATGAAAGGAGAGGAAAATTGAGCTGCCTCTTGTCCTCGACAGAATCTGCCTTTTTCCAAGTAGAACAGGGCAAAAAAAAAAAACCATAACGCCCCTCTCCTACACCTCGCCATTCAACTTTCCTCTGCTCTCTCTGTGGTGGAGTTCAATAGTGTGTCTCATTTGTTTCATGCTGTTATTTCAATGGTGCCCTCTCAATCACCACTGCTCCTTGATGCTATTTCTCTCCCTGCTTCTTTTATTCCTTTTCTTCTCTCTCCCTGCCTGAGCACTTTAGATGTTTTCTCTCCTTCAGACCGCTCGTCCCCCCCGGTGAAGGAAGTTGCCTTCGGTCCTTTTCTGTTAAACCGTAAGCCTGGTAAGGCAAAAGCATTGACATGGCAGAGGGCAGGTGTTTGCTACAGTGCCCATGAAGAGGCTGGATTCATGCACTGTAACTGTCTGCAGTGCTACTTGACCAAACATAGTGTCCATTCTTTCTATATTTATTAGATTTAGTCCTGTTGTCTCTTTTTTCTCAGAAGGATTTAGCTACGACTGGACGTACTGCAGAAACTCAATTGAAGAAAACTATATTGTAGCTTGAATTGCTATTGTGTTCCATAAAGAGGGATGCAAATTTATTCATGAGAAAGTGCGGTGGATTATTATTTTAGCTGGGAGGCATGATTCTTCAACACTGTTAGTCTCCAGCATATTCTTTCTGTCATTAAATTGAAATGCTTCTTGCTTCTTTTGCAGGAAATAAGCAGAGAATTGTAATTCAATTCCTCGACCCTCTCATGGTTAAAAAATTGGCAATAAATGCCTTTTAGTGGCAGAAATTCCAGATCCAGCTCACCACCAAAAGCTTAACAATGTATTCATCATTCATTGGCTCATTGTCAGTCTGTCCTTCAGACATTCATAGAAGTCTGTCAAGACAACTCTGAAGATATGCTGCTGTCAGACAAACCTTCAGTGAACTAGCTATACATGGTCAAATGTATTACCTCTGCCATGGAGGCCATGTTTTCAGTTTGTGTGTCAGCAGGTGAATTTTTTATAGGACTCACCTGCTACGCACAATTAACACGTTTATTTCTGCTGTGAAGTTGGACATTTTAACATGGGCACGTTGAAATGTTCTGTAGCCAGCCTCATGTCGCTGCTCGCGGTACTACAGTTTCATTTCCCAGACATGGAGGTTGCCGCTTGGTCAAGATCCGCTATAGTACATAATATGAGAGATGCAGACTTGCTTAATTCTGAACCGATTTTTATGAAATTTGTTTTGATAAACGTGAGAAACTGAACATGTTTCTATTCTAATCATCTCTATGCTAAAATGTAACCTTCTGAACAGCCACAACTTCCACTGCGACCTGCTGGCTCCAACCTATGATCTATGAGTTTCTCCAACCGTGTACATTTCTATATCTATTTATATATGGTATGCTATAAAGCCATCTGTTTGCTTGGTATTAGCTGTAACATATGGCAATATTCTATGAGGTATCTATGTATCTATAGATATCATATATATCTATCTATTCAATCAGCCTACATCAGCTACACCCACGCTCCACCTCTTTGTCCATTTTTGGATTAGTGGGGAGGCGGCACAGGCAGGACTGTCAAGATGGAGACAGTCTGCGCTCTCTGAATTGGTGCCTGGTTGTTGTTGGTGGTGCATTTGATAGCATAAATATTGATCTTCTTCTTCTTTTTATGCATTTGTAGTTGACTTATATTGACTCTAGACACTTGTATGAAATATTACAGTATATAAGTTATGACCACATTTTAACTGCAGTATCTTCTGACAAACTGTCCAATATGATGCTTATTAAAATCACCATTAAATATTTTATCCAGACATTGAGATGCTGAAAGCTATCTGCATAAACAGTGTGTGTGTGTGTGTGTGTGTGTGTGTGTGTGTGTGTGTGCATATCGCATTTTGTGGGGAAAAGTTTTTATTTTTTGCCCAACAGCATGTGACACGGCTTATTGCTAGATCCGTTACTAAGCCTCTTTGGCCAATCAGGTGGCAGACATTTCAAACTGCAGTTGGATTAAGTCAGAGTTGTGATCACTTGGCTGCGATCCTCAGTCTCTGTGGTGTGTACGTGCATGCGCATGCATCTGACCTGGATTCTTTCTTTCTCTGAGAATATCAGCCGCGAACAGGACGGCTTCTGTTGTGCTGCAGCAGCTACAACCAGAGGAGCTCTCGCAGCTTTGGGGTCATATTTTGCTGTCACAGACTTTCAGTCCTTGAAAAAAAAAAATTGACAGCATTAATACCACAATTAGCACAGTTGCAGTTTCAGCTGTTTGTCAGTGAATGTTGGAGGATTTCTGCCGGAGCTTCTGTCCGTCAGAGAGCAGGAGCTGTCCGCTGTGCTGAAAACACTCTGCTCTGTTTGTCTGTCATCTGTCTCTGCTCACATTCGCACCAGTGCTGTTGCTGCTGCGCATTTCCTTGCCGTCCTGTTTGTGACGTCTGACCTCGCTCTCTTGATCTCTTCCTCTTCACTCTGCTCTCTTCTTCCTCTCTGCTCTTTTTAAAGCGCATCTCACAGAAAACCTATATGCTAATGAAACGGCGCCTCATTATGACAGATTATTTTTAAGTCTCCCTCCATCTTCACTCTTTTCCTTTGCTTTTTTCCACACTTCCATTCATGTGAATCTGTTGCAGCTGTTGTCGGCATGTATGGAGTGTGTTCGTGACAGGCTGAGTGAGAGTGTCTGTGAGAATGACTAAGACCTAGGAGACTTTTTGCTATGAATTGTTTAAAAGACTGTTGCCCTTTGAGTGTGTGCGAGTGCTGGTGCACATTTGTCTGTGCGTTTGAGTGTGTGTACAGTATGTTTTAAGCTTGAAAAGCATTGAGTCAGATGTCGGAGGCGCACTGAACTCTGCAGTGAGCTATAGACTTTCAGAGGTTTTCATAAAGACCAATCTCTTTATGCAGCTCTCCTTCTTTAGTTTCTGGCAGTGTTAATAGAAGCTGACAAGCCAATACATGGGACCGCTCAATAGCTTTGCTTTTCTTTGATGTATGTACAGAGGCACAGTCATAGTTATTTTTGTGAGTACAGCTCTTGGCACTGGGAACACAAATGTTTGTGTTTTAATCTAATTGAACTGTAAAGCGTGCACTTATTTACTAAATCACAGGTATCGGATGCTTAATTGGCTCATCATCTTTAACAGGATCAAGCTGATCAAACAAGCCGTCTTTGGCCCTCCGACTGAAATCTTTATGCATACATGACTTTAACCATATGCCAGATTAAGACATGAAATGCTGCAGGCCCACATTTTTTATTTAGTGCATTATGGCTCATACATATAAAACACATCATCTGGCTCTATTCTACATCAACTGTTCAATTTAGAATCCCACTGATACCCTGAAATCTGCAGTGTGGTTACTTATTTTATTTATTAATGGCACCAATATCTTATTCTATAGCTTTGGGTTTGCTTTGCCCAAGCCCAAACTTTGGTCTATATCTACGAAAGGACCAGTGTGGGATTTAGTGGCATCTAGAGGTGTAGTTGATGATTCATCCCCTCGCCTCACCCTGTCCTTCCTAGTGTGACGGTGAAACTACGCTAGATGCAAATGCACAAAAAAAGGCAAAAAGCTCTGTCTAGATCTGGTGTTTAGTTTGTCCATTTTGGGCTACCGTAGAAACATGGCAGTTCATCATGGTGGAGTCAAGCGGCAACCTCCAACCTCCTGAGATGAAGCCAATACAGAAGTGCCAAAAACTGTAATACCTCGAGTGGCCACTTGAGGCTGGCTACAGAATATTTTAACCTCCATAAGCGCCTGTATCAAAATGTAACAGCAGAAATAAACATGTTTACAGCCTGGTACAAAAAACAGTTTTGGTCTCTATAGCAAATTTCCCCGCTCATGACAACTGTACTGAGGGTGAATATTTTTTTTAACTCATGGCTTGTTTGAGCACCCAGGAGTCATTCAGCCCATCTCAGGTCAGCCAATGATCCACATCTTTGCTGATTTTTAGAGTGGCCGTTAGATGGAAAAACATGACAGCCAACATGACGGCCAACATGACGGCGGCCAGCTGCCAGCGCCCAGCGCTTCAGAAACCTGTGATGTCACTCATATGCTGTCCATTCTTTATACTGTCATTGGGTGGAGTCCATGGAAGAGGACCTGCTGTGTCTTTAAATGTAAAAAGTTCATTCTAAGGTAACAAAATCATAACAAGCCTGTCCAGCAAAGGATACAGGATCACCCTGTGTTCTAAACAGTGACATAAACATACTCTACATATTTAGTTCACCCAAAAATGAACTATGTCATGTCCTCGCATCCTAGGAAAACAGAGATTTAGAAGTGGACACCCAATGCAGACTGAAAAACAGGTATACTCTCTTCATATCCCCCTCATTATACTGCTGGTTACGTATTCCATTTCTGCTGTATTCTGTGAATAGAGCCCTCTAAACCTTCACCAGAACTTTAAGGGAACAAAACAAACAAAAATGCAAATCCTGAACCAAGATAACAATGGATAAGCACTCTAAACCAAATCCACAAACCCAGCTTATTTTCTGTGTATTGGCTCTGTGATTGGACGGCTTATGTGTGAGTGAAGTGAGAGGGATGCGAACATTGTTAATCTGTGTGGTTGCTGCATAGAGATACTGTATGTGGTTATGTGTGTATCAGACTGCTATCTGCACTCTAGTGGTGGGAAAATGCAGCGTGTGTCTAAAAGGTGCAGTGTGAATATAGTGTGTGGTTTGTTCTGGTTTGTACTGGCTGTTTGAGTCTCTCAAAGTGCAGCTCTGATGGTGGTGATGAAAGTCCAGTATGCACACCAGCGATGTGTAGGAGGAGAAGATGAAAGGAGGTGCTATACAGACTCATCCAGTCTCAGTCCAATCACTGAGAGTGGTCTATCAGTTTACCAGCATCCATTAGCCTATGGCTGGGTGGATACACATGATGACCTGAAAGATTTCCCATTTTTCATCAGATAATAAAACAAAACATAATTATGATATATACATAATTACAATATACGTCGTTTCATTTTAAAATAAGACCCAAAGTCAGTGAGAGGGAGACATGCTAGCAGCTGATGCTGAGTGTTTTGAGCTAAATGCTAAGGTCAACATGCTAACATGCTTGCAATGACAATGCTGTTTAGCAGGTATGTTTTTACCATGTTCATCACCATCTTAGTTTAACATGTTAGCATGCTAAGACACCCGAACTAGCGTCATAGACAGTAACAGCACCCTGTCAATCAACTTCTGCATAACTTTAAGCCTTAATATAATTTGAACAGGTGAGTTGTATAAAAATTCACCCTCAGTACAGTTGTCATGAATGTTGAAATTAGCTATAGAGACCAAAACTGTTTTTTGTACCAGGCTGTAAACATGTTTATTTCTGCTGTGAAGTTGGACATTTCAACATGGGGACTTACGGAGACTGACTTGCTCTGTAGCCAGCTTCAAGTGGCCGTTCGAGGAACTGCAGTTTTTGGCACTTCCATTTCCACTTCCCTTGGCTAGCAGCTGAGGTTGAGGCTGTACTTATTCACAGCAGTGTTTTGAGCTAAATGCTAAGGTCAATATGCTAACATGCTAACATAATGACAGTCAGAACATACTGGTGTTTAGCAGTTATGTTTTTTTACCATCTTAGTTTAGCACGTTTAGCATGTTAACATACCTGAAATAGCATCGTAGCCTGTATAAAACATGGACTTAGTATGTACATGTTAATGTAGCATGTTAGCATGCTAACATACGTGAATGAGTGTTGTGTTGTGCATGCTGACTCACTGCCTGTTGTGACTGAATAGCTGGCTAGCTCACAGAATGGACTGAGATACAGTGTAATTATTGTGATATTGACAAGGTAATGTGATTATACATTCAGCCACGTTCTGACATAAATGATTCCAGATTCATAAAACATTCGAGCATTGTTCAGACAAACTCATCCATAATGTAGCTGCAGTATGGATCCGCCCATGATGCCTCATACACTGGAAGTGCTACTCTCTGTCCTTTTGCAGTTTTTATGCTGGTGAGAAGCATTTGCAGTCCACATCAAAGATTTCTTATGAAGTTCTGATATATATATACTATATCGGCCCTCACCATACACACACACATACACACACACACAAACCTGCATTGCTTGTGTTGGCCTAAACCACCCTTCCATCCCCAGTGTGGATTTACGTAATCGTTGGTGTATTTCTGCAGTGTACGTTGAAACCTTGTTTTTTTCTCTGCGTACTTCCTGAAGCTGCTCTGCTGTGATTTCTGCAGCATACTCCGCTTCTCTCCTCTCCTCACGTCAAGTCCTACACTTCATATTCTACATATTATATACTCTCACGGCTAATGAGGTTTATTTCGCTGTCTCGTGTGGACATGTGTGTGTGTGTGTGTGTGTGTATTGATTGTGTCATTGTGATGCTGATGCTCTGAATGAGGGTTTCATGAGTGGGGGGCTGTGTCTCGTCCCATCTGCCATATGTGCACATGCTGGTATAAGGGCCCATGGGAAATGCAGTCCAGGGGGTCCCCCCCGTCTGTGCTCTGTGTCTGGAGGCTACAGTCAGTCAACATGTCACTGCTGATCACAGTCACACACAGAGAGAGACACGCTACCCTTTTCCACCTCAACTCCTCGTCATCGGCAACTTTGTCTTTCCTCTTCCTCTTCCTGTCTAATCTTCCAGTTACTAACCTACAGCTACAACTAATCCTTTTTGTTATTATCCATTTATCTAATCATTCTTTTTGGGGATTATTCCGTTAATCATTTTGTTTTTAAAATGTTAATACAAGTGAAAACCATCTCAAAATGATGTCTTCAGATTGATTTATTTGAGCCAAGAAAACCCCCAAAATCAATTAACCACAATACCAAACAAAGGAAGCAGAAATTTAAGATAATAACGTGTAAATCCAAAGATGATGTGTTCAAAATGTTTGTCTGAACCGTCCAAACGCCAGAGAAATGATCTTTATCATGTGAGACAATGAAAAGCAGTAAATCTTCCTGTTTGGGCTGTTTTGCATAACAAATGACCTAAAGCATTATTTGATTTCTATCTTCTGCGGATGGACTAATTAATTACTCGTTTCAGTGGCTTAATGACTCCCAGTGTAACGGATATTGCCAACATTTTAAATATTCTTGTCACTGTTGTTGTTAAAGCCAGCGATCCCACACAGATCCTTAAAAAAAAAACTAAGATTATGAGAAGTTTATCCCCGATCTGAATCTGAGCTCTCGCTCTGTTGCTCTGTTTTTAGTGCTGTTTACAAAAAAAAAAAAAAACGAGGTCACGCAGAAAACAGAATGTGGATTATTGAGTGTTTAGTCGCCAGTTTAGCCGCGGTGTAATCCATATCTTTTTAGAGATTTGCTATGGTCATCATGGAGGCACTAAACCCTCCGCTGCACATTGTAAGGCTGCGGGCAATAAAATCGTTCTGCCGTCCTGATAAGAAAGCACAATAGCATTCAGCCGCCCTCATTTTCCTTCTCGCTCCATCTCTCCCTCAAAACACACACACACACACACACACACTGTCCTCATCCCCTGTCCAATCTGCTTCCTCCTAGCCCCCTCTGCAGTTCACACCATTCATTCTCTTGTTTGCTTTTTTTTTCTCCTCGCTCTCCTTCAATTTTTTGCTCTCCTGCGCTCCGTCGAGCCCTCTTGGTGAAGCGTTAAGTGTATAATCTGTGATCTCATGTCTAGATGGGCCTCTCATCTCCTCGCTCGCTCAGTGCACAAAGGGACTGAATGGCCGCAGCTCGCTCAGGGGACACAAATGAATAATGAGCCACAAACACACACACCAAACAAACACATCCACATGCGCACACCTCTCCAGTGCGCTCCCAAAGGGGGCTTTGAAGCTGCATATTGATGATGCCAGCTCCAAAGGCTCAATTGAACGCGCAGAGGCAGAGGAGGTGGCTATTGACTGTCCGCTGGCCCTCTCTGACCTGTCATCTTTGACAGCCGTAATGAGCAACAGGTGCCTCTTTTTTGGAGAGTCATCCAATATTCAACAGTCAGTCATAGTAATCAGCCGGCGTAATGGCTCGTTTGATGTGCCATCACAGCGCCACATAATGGGCCGAGGTGGCTCTGAGAGATCGTTTTCACTCAAATAATCCTAATTTGAATCAATGAAGCGCCTTTCAGAACGCCATTGAGAAAGTGGAGTATGAAGGCTAAAGCTAACGAGCTTCAGATCAGCTGTATTTACAAACATAATTATCTGTCACAGAGATCATCTTTGTGCCACTGCGAAGACATTTGAACAAGTCACAGTTGTAAATAATGACATTAATGATGGTTGAGTTCCATTTAGCTGCTTCAGTTTGATGCTGGTTCACTGCCACACTGCTTTCCCTCTCCTTCAAGCTTTAAAAAGTAATGTGACAAGGTATTTGGTAAACACCCCCTCTCTGCTACAAAACAAACATGAGAATTTGTAAAAAAATATCAAGTCTGCATGCTAATATTTTTAGCAAGAAAAACCTGAGGGAGCCGAATGCTAATTTCTAGCAGTCTGACAGTGAGTTGCTCTTATTTTTCAGCCCTGCAGGATAGCAGAGACTGTCCTCGCCAGAAAAATGTCAGCAATGGTTGGATGTTCCAATGCTGAGAATGATCAGTGGTTACATTTTTGTTGACAAAGCAGGGACCTGCAGGGAATTAGCACCTGAATCTGCATCTGTGGGCGGCACGGTGACGCCTCACAGCAAGAAAGGTTCCTGGTTTGAACCTTGGCTGTGGCCTCTCTGTGTGGAGTTTGCATGTTCTCCCTGTGTCTGCGTGGGTTCATGCACTTAACAGGTTAATTGGTGACTCTAAATTCTCTGTTGGTGTGAATGTCTATGTGATGAACTTG
Organism: Sciaenops ocellatus; assembly: GCA_033000465.1. NCBI lineage: Eukaryota > Metazoa > Chordata > Actinopteri > Sciaenidae > Sciaenops > Sciaenops ocellatus. The sequence goes on from CP136870.1 coordinate 3,599,958, forward strand.
TCCACCTCTCACCCTAAGTCAGCTGGAATAGCCACTGAGGATAAGTGATTACAGAAAGTGGATGGATGGATCTGCATCTGTCTTTATAGTGAGTTTCAGGTCATTGTTTAGCTGTCCGACCATCTTACAGCAGTGTTTCTGGATGCAGCAGGCAGCTTTTTTTATTGAAAAGCTCTCTAAAACCCAACGTATACTATCTGCTGAGAAAGTTAGCAGCTAGCTTGTGAACATAGTTGAGCTTTCAGCAGCTAAAGAGCCAGATGTTTCCCCACAGGAGGTGGTAGAGAACGAAAACAGAGCTAGAAGAGAGTCAACACTGGACTCATCACAGATAATAATGTTACTGTGAAACTGCTGGTTTGGTGTATCACTTTTAAAGGTGATGATATGTCAGTGCTGTGTTCATAAGTTCTTTTTACTGCCCCCAAGTGGCCAAAAAAACAGTTATTGCATCATTAACTACAGTTTACATGGCAGATAATAAAAGGATCATATTAATCATTTTTATAACGTCTATATAGGTCATTTCTGACAGCAATAACAAATGACCTGTTTTGTTGCTGATAAAGACTGAACGTAGAACAGACCCGTTTTCACGGCAGACACTTTGACTCGACTCAGGTGTCACTAATAACATTAACAACAGTTCTGTTCTATTTAAGTTTGCCAATAAGCCGTGGCAATGAGCCAGTGAACGTGCATAATACAAGGACCCTGAAACTGAAGCAACTAAATCTAATTCAGCACGAGTTTTATTATTTCCACCTGTGATTCTCAGACTGTATCACATCAAATGCGTTCAGTTAAAAAGGCCAGTGGAACAACTCAGGACTGTTTCCAAGCAATGTGGCTGCTGAGGATACAGAGGGACTGTTTGTTTTACCAACCTCTCATGAGAGCTGGTTTTGGCTGGTCGAGATGCCTCCCCATATAAGCTCACCTCCCCCCTCCCCTTTCCACCTCCTCCTAACACAGCCAGAGTGCCAGCTTCCTTCAGGGCCTGAATGAGCAGCGCTGAAAAAGCTGGTCAGGGGCAGAATTAGAAATGTGGGAACACGGAAGAAAGGTAACACATAAGTATGCAAGAACTGAACTAAACCATGAAATAAGGTATTTTTAAAAGTGAACCACGGCTTTTAGAATTAGAGTGAGGAAAAAAAAAGTGTCTGGCAAACAGACATGAAAGGCATGAATACTCCACACCATGAAGAGATTAGTTATCAGTGATGAGTCCGTTAGGATATATTCTGTGTGTTTCAAGGATATACATACTTAAAGGTGCAGTGTGTCAGACATGGAATATAATATTCATAACTATGATTTCATGCATTTATAATCACCTGAAAATGAGAATCTTTTTGTTTTTGTTTCTTAAAAATGTTTTATCTACAGTGGGAACGGGTCCTCTTTCATGGAGGCCGCCATGTTGAAACACCGTGTTTCTACAGAAGCCCAGAACAGACAAACTAAATACTGACTCTGGACAGGGCCTCTCAAGTGATGTTTCTCCTTTACGCTAGGAAGGTGAGGGTGATGCGAGGAGATTGCAATGCAGCGATTACACCACTAGATGCAACTAAATTTTACACACTGTACCTTTAATGCTCTGAAGAATTTAAAAAATCTCTCAAAGAGAATGTTATATTTGAACATTATGCTGTCTTCAATGTGTTTTGTCTATTTTGTGTGGGAGCACATTCTATGCAGACACACATTCATATGCATCAGCATAAAACACAATCCAGCCTCCAGTGTCTACCTGTCAAATGTTCAGAAAACCGCTTGGAAAAAGAGCTTGTCACTTCCTTAGCAACTGCTTGACAACAGGTTGTTGGACTCACCCGCTGGTTTCCCTCAATTCTTTTTTTTTGTTTTTGTGAATGGAACACGAGTCATACACCGGGGAGCAATCATTGTCATGCCGCTGCCAGAACAAACGTCCTCCACCGCTTGCCAAGAGGACAGTGAGGTCAGCGCTCACATGGCCTCAGAGGATAGAGACGGTGGCACCGCCAAGCCCCTTTTTGTGCTGCGGCGTGTGGCATAATGAGGGTCCCTGTCTGTGTGCGCACGTCCTTTAACCACCGCGGCACTTATCGGGGTAGTAAAGGCCTTTTGTGCGTGCTCGTTGATGCGATCGCTCGTCCCTTTTGTGGGAACCTCCCCAGCAGGGGTGTGATCTGACACGGCGGTGTGAAAGAAGAGATCGAAGGTGACGAGTGTTTATGCAAAGGAAGCATGCACCCTCATAAAGCTAATTAGTAATCTTTTATCTGTGCGCACGGTGGCGACGATGATGGCGCTCGAGTGCACTCAAGTGTGCTCGAGCTGCTGGTGATCAACCTTAATGTCAACCAGGAAGCATGTTTATTTATACATCAATTAAAAGCCCTACTCGAGCAAATAACAGGCGTGGAAATGCTCGAGCATCTATCATTTTTATGGAAACCACATTAGATGGAGAACATATATTTGATGTGAGCGTTCTCATGTTGAACACACCTTTTCTTTTTTTCCATCTCTCTCTCTCTCTCTCTCTCTCTCTCTCTCTCTGACGGGCCTCCCCTCTTCATGTCCTGGCCTCTTCGAGGCAGCTCTTGGCAGTGTCCCTCATGTTTCCAGATGTTTCTTCTGCTGGAGGATAGATAGTACTTATCTGTGCACTTCCTTGTTTTCCTCCCCCTGCTTCTCCTGCTCTCGCCCTCCTTTTCTCTCTCTGTATTATTGGTCACAAGAACCAATTTGTTGCCGTCGTTTGCATCATCCGTCTCATCTTGCTTGTGATGTTCTGTACACGTTTTCTAAGTGCGAGCACGGAGATGCTGTGATCGTGCTGTACATGTGTACAGCAAGATACGGAGGCGGCTGTGTTTCCATGCCCAAGTTGCTGCTTTTGTGTGGTATATCGAGCATCTTTAGAATGTCAGGTAATATAGATGTTGTAGGACGGAGTGGTCCCCTGCGAGCTCTATAATTGGGAATCTCAGAGGACGGGGGAAAATTCGATGGGAAATGAATTAATTCTTGCTCTTTTTATTCCATGCCTTGTACAGGGGTCCTCTCTAATCTGTGCTAGTGCATTTGCAGAGTGCACTGGATCAATTCACTTTACTAAGAGAGAAAGAGAGGTGGAAGAATGGGAGTGAAAAATGAGAGGCAGTTAGTCTGTCCAGAGAGAAGGAAGGGATGAGGAGCATGTTGAAATACGTAGATATTGTTGAATAGAAGTTTAAAGCTAATCAATCACAAGGTGACCTCAGTGAAACCTAGTCAAAAAGGAGTCACGCATTACAGGACCCTTCATCTTAAAGGTCTCAGTGGGGCTGAGACCGAGTCTGTCAATGGGCCAACATGTAATGAATGCTGCTGCTGCTGCTAATGATTGCTGCAGCTAATGTTCCATTGGAAGAGATCAACCCACAGGTCAGAGCAGACCACTTCATTTTTCAAGTTTCATAGTGTCACTTTGAGTTTCTAAAAGGTCTGAAATTAATATAATGATATTAGTTATATAGACTTATATAAGCTCCAGCCCCCCGTGACCCTGATGAGGATAAGAGATTACAGAAAATGGATGAATATTAGTTATATATCTATATCATGATGTCACAAATGAGAGCCATATCATCTGTAAAACTGATCCAACTGCTGAATTTTAAGTTATTAAATCAGACAGAACAGATTCATCATAATATTGTCAACTTTGTTTTTTTTTCGGAGCTTTCAACCACATCTCAGTTTGCTCAGTTGTCATAGTAATGGCTCAGTTACATTTAATGTCTCAATAAATTTGAAAAAAACTTTTCACACATTCCAGGCGGGAAGTTCATCACAGGGCAAATAGAGACAAACAACCATTCACACTCACATTCACACCTACGGACAATTTAGAGTCACCTGTTAACCTCCACGTCTTTGGACTGTGGGAGGAGGCTGGAGTACCCGGAGAGAACCCACGCAGACACGGGGAGAACATGCAAACTCCACACAGAACGGCCCCAGCTGAGGTTCAAACCTTCTTGCTGTGAGGCGACAGTGCTAACCACTGCACCGACCTGTAAAATTGATTTGTCATAATATTCTCGACTGAAGGTAATTACTGTGTTTTTTCCGGAGCTTTCAACCACATCTCAGTTTGCTCTGTTGTCATAGTAATGGCTGCCATTTAGTTACTGTGAGTTTCATAGTAACCGTTTTACGGTGCGAGTTACATTTAATGTCTCAATAAAAAAAAAGAAACATGTAAAACAAAAGACCTAAATTACATTACATTCTCATCTCATTAGGAGTTATCGACTGCTGTCTTTATTGAAAGTGATGTGCAGTCACTTTGCATTTTGACTGGATGCACATTGACCCTGAGTCATTCTCAGCTAGCAGTGGACTTAAACAGACTGACTGTACTTGAGTTTTGTATTATTTTTATCGTCTGCCTGTGCACAGAGCACAGATCAGTCATGCTGACCCCATTCTGTTTTTCTTTGCGTCTCCTTTGTCTCATACCTGCTCAGAACTTCTTACACGTTTCTCTTCCATCTGATTTAATAACTTCAATGGTGCTGTCTTAGCTTGTTGGTTGCCATGGCTACCTATTTCCTGGATAGTGTAGTGTGCTGAGGATGAACTGCGTGGGTACGATTGTGTTCATGTGGTGCATGAGTGAGTGTGCTAGTGTGTGTGTGTGTGTCTGATACGAAGGCTGTACTATCACAAGTGATTATATGCACCAGCCATTAAGAGACCGAATTTGCACTCGATTTTGAAAGTATGGTGTCCTCTGACTAATGCTATCTGAGAGGACAGGGACTGAAATGTGTATTAATCAGTGTGTCTGTGTGTGTGTGTGTGCTCACATCTGTGTGTGGTTCAGTGTGTATTTGAGGCAGCAGAGAGGGACATTTTTATGTCTATTTTGAGAGTGATTGCAGTTCACAGAGGAGAGCGCTGCGCTCCTCACATTAGAGAGAGCAGAGGAGGAGATGGCATTGTGTGTGTGTGTGTGTGTGTGTGTGTGTGTGTGTGTGTGTGTGTGTGTGTGTGTGTGTGTGTGTGCGCAGATGAAGGACATTTATTTGTTGCAGTATGTGCGGCCCCCGGCAGAAGAAATGCTTTCCTAACCACAATCAGCATCCATCAGAAGCCAGGCTTACCTCTCCTACAGACAAAAGGTTAAATGCCTCACTAAATCATTCTCTCCTTTTGTTCTCTCTCTCCTCCCACCTTCCTTCTTCATCTCCCCACCCACCCTTTTTCCTTCCTGCCATCCTAACACTTTCACTTTCCTCACCATCGGTTCCTTTTCCATTTCTGCCTCCCAAACCATGTCCCTCCTCCTCCTTCTCCTCCTCCTCCAGCTCGTGGGCGGCGAGTTTGACCTGGAGATGAACTTCATCATCCAGGAGGCAGAGAGCATCGGCTGCATGGTGGAGCTGCTGTCCCACTGCGAGGTGACGTGCCAGGCTGAGATCTGGAGCATGTTCACCGCCATCCTCCGCAAGAGCGTGCGCAACCTGCAGACCAGCACCGAGGTCGGCCTCATCCAGCAGGTGCTGCTCAAGATGAGCACTGTGGACGACATGATCGCAGGTAACTGCGCATTAATGAGCATCCAGTGATACACAGAGATATTATCGCTGTCTGGTGAAAACCACGTATGTCCAAAAATCTTTTTTTTTCAGGAGGATGGAGCTTACAGAACAAAAATAAACAAAATAAACCTGAAACCCTGTGATGAGACACATTTAGATAGAGAGACACACAGATGCACAGCAGCACAACTGTAACTATAAACTTAAGTAATAATGATAATCATAATAATAGTATATGCAGTGGAAGTGAAGCAGGACCACAGCAGCAGGCTCGACCAATCACTGCTCTCGGTGTAGACACGATCCATGAGAACCTGAGAGACGAGAAAGCAGGAAAAACTCCAGGGAAGAAGCTAAGTTAGTAACATGCATTGATGGAGAGAGGGCGAGAAGAGCTCAGTGCATCATGGGAAGTCCCCCTGCAGTCTAGTCCTATAGCAGCATAACTAAGAGATGACCTGAGCCAGCCCTAACTATAAGCTCTATCAAAAAGGAAAGTCTTAAGTCTACTCTTAAAAGTGTTGACCGTGTCTGCCTCCAGAACCCAAAATGGTAGTTTGTTCCACAGAAGAGGAGCTTGGTAGCTGAAAGCTCTGGCTCCCAGTCTACTTTTGGAAACTATAGGAACCACAAGGAACCCAGCATTCTGAGAGCGCAGTGTTCTAGAGGGGTAGTAAGGTACTACTCTTTAAGATAGATAATCTGGCTTTTACAGGAGGCCAATGCCAAGAAGCAAACATGGACAGATATGTCCACCTCATTTGGTAAACTATCAGTATCAAGGCTGTCCTCTATGTTTCCACAGAGCACATTAACCTCATCAAAGCTATTTTACTATTTTAGACTGAAATCAGCAGAATCCAGGTTAATGTCCATCTGATTAAATGTTTTTTATCTAAAGCTCCTCCTTCTATCTATCCTACATACATGATGGAGCAACACATCTTCTCATTGGTCAGTAAGATTTTAAATGCTGACCTTCGTCAGACAGAGAAGATATGCAAGACACAGTGAAGACACAATAATAGAAAAATGAATGGAGGAGGTGGAAGTCATATGTTATCACAAGAATTTTACAGTGTTACAAAACTGTGTATTGAGATACGGCGACACACAACCACATGTAACGTTATTACATTTCCACTTTCCACATGTGTAAAACAAAGATGTGTTTTTTTTAATACAATCAGCACGGAATCATTAATGTTGACTTTTGGTAAAAACAGTTTGAGCATAACATCACAACACAATTCTCCAGAACCCCAAGACAGGCACAAAAACAACAATATTTTTATTGAACTTTTCATATATTTCACATACACAAAGAGACAATAACAACAATGATAATAATGATAATGATGAACAATGATACTAAATTATTATTTTTTTTTTATTGTAGTCGAGGTTTTCACAAAACATTTCACATACTTGACACATTTTAATAATAAAGAAAAATGAAACACAAACACTCGACATACATCAACACAGAGCAGTTTTAAACTCTGCAGCCTTCCTCTGGTTAAGTCAGCATCTCCAACACAATACAAGATGCCCTGTCCTTTATCCATATGTGTATCGAGGGTACATCCATTTTCCTCCAAGACAGAGCGACCGTTCTCTAAAGTCAATTAAATCTGACTGTTTTGGACTAACAATAAAGTTTTTTGGATATATACCGATCGACATATTTCTGCTTCACTCCAACAGTTTCAGATACAGTCAGAACAACTTCTTTCCAGTATTTTTTTTAATTTTGAACAGTCCCATACAAGGAACATCAGGGGACCAACGGTGATAATATATGTTCTCATTAACCATTTGTATTGTAACAGCTATATTCTCATGTTAGTAGATCGTTTTTGGGCCCTTTCCCTTTCAGCCTCTTGTGTCTCCACGCCTCTAGTCTGTCACTGGTGGACTCTTTATCATGTGACATTAAAGCTGTATAGAATAAAGAGTCAGTGTGAGGTTTTCAAGATGTGATAGTGATGGTTCAGATATTATATGTTTATGTTTTGACAATAGAGTCAAGTGTTTCAACTGCAGATATTTAAAAGAAGTAAGAAGACTGCCGTTCATATAAAGGTCCTCTATTTTCTGCACTCCCCATTTTGAATACACCATCTGCTGTTCCTGTCCTGAAATATGTATTGCCCCATAACAGGGAGAAGCTAAAGATTGGAGGAGTATCTTTAATATGCAGATGTGCTTTGTACCAGACGTCGCTAGTGTTTTTGAGGAACGGCTTCTCTGTTGCTCTTTTCAGTTTTTTGGGTGTGCAGTTTAACTGGAAGTAGAGGTACAGTTAGAGATGTTTTAACCTCCAGATATCTTTACTTTCAGTAAAATATTAATTACTCTAATAATATTAATATATAATTGAATCGAAAATAGGACATGGATCACAGTTTTAATGTGTTGAAATCATCTCTAGTGGGGCAGATGTTCAAAGAAAATTGCATGAATAGAAACGCAGACAGACTCACATAAGCGCTGTGACATCCTCACCCTGTCTTTGTCTTTCTCTCATGCACAGTGCGTGCACAGGCGAAGGGAAAAAGCTTTCCCCACTTATTCTCAACATGCGCGGCCTAGGTAGTGATTTGAGCTCCTGCATTCAGGAGTGGGCTGCATGTGTAGGTGGGAAAACAGTTGAAGAGTTGGAGTGAAACACATGCCTTGTTGAGAACATAGCATGGTTTGAGACTGCATTCCACGTATTGATACTGCCTCTCTGTGTGTGTGTGGTTAATATTTTAGATCACACACACGTTTCTGACATTGAACTCTCTTGCTGCTGACAGTATTGTATATTTTGGGTTGTTTATCCTTCCTTTTTTCACAACAGATCTATTTTACGTGCATACGTATGTTTGCCACCGGTGCAGCACAGCAGCAGTAATGACCTCAGTATGTTTGTGCGCATGCTGTGATTTGTACGGAGGGCTTGATTGCAAAACAACACACACACACACAGTCGTCTCTTTACATGATCAGACTGACCTTGGCTTCCCCTTAATGATGCCTTGGAGTGTGAGTCCTGTCCTTCCCTCCCTCCCTCCAGTGTCCTCTCTGTCCTAGCACTGCAGGATAATGCGCTTTATAACTTCCATGACTTATTACAGCTCACAACAACAGAGTACATGCTGCTTAAATCAACTGAATGCCAATTCAAACAGAGTTCCTTTCTGAAGCAACCCTTCTTTGCAAACTATTTAAAATGACCTACATGGATTGATTGTACCAAAAACAGAGCTTTGGGCTTTTGAATCTGGGACATTGTGTGTTGCGTTTTCCTCACACACCGAGCACAAGTGAGCTAGCCTCCTGCTTTATTCCCTATCGCTGGGCTCTGGCTAATGAAATATTGTGGGAAGACTCTATTCATATCTAGCAGGCCTAATGGGAAAGAAGAGCCTTTGTAAGCAGATTGCCTCACTCTGAGAGGGCTCTGCTGTACCTCTGCCATATCCTCACTGATCTGTGGTGGCTGTGTGAAGTGAAAGTCAATGAGGCAGGAAGGTCATTTGGACTAAACAAACGTCTCCTAACACAATGTGCTTTTTAATGATCTGCTTAAATATTCAGAGGGAAATCTGTTTGAAGCCTTCTCACATTTCTGACATGTAGTCATTAAACAAGAGTTCTATTGCAGCCGTAGTGAGTTTGTTGACATGCTGTGATGGCCTGTTAAATTGTTAATAACTAACAGCTCCACATTTTTAGAAATCACTTATACTAACTGTTTCTGAGAGATTGGTACCACTCCGTGTGCTAAATATGAGGCTAGAGCCAACAAACGTTTAGCTTAGCTTAGCATACAGACTAGAGGCAGGGTGACACAGTTGCTGGCCCAGCCAAAAGATATTTTTCTGAAGTTACATTGGTGTTTTGGTGCTGGTGCTAGGTAGATTATTTTTTTATTATTTGTAGACAGGGTGGTTCTTATTCTAAGCTAATCTCCTGCTTATGTAGATTCATATTGAATGTGAAAAAAATAGCATGGTTGTAATCTTTTCGTCTAACTCTCAGCAAATGATCATAATTTCCAAAATATCCAAAGATCTCCTTAAAGTTCATGTAAAAACAATTCTGAGATTTCTTTCAAAATACATTAAATATGTTGGAAAATAGTTGCTGAAAACGTGAAAAGACTTTGAATGATATATTACTGACATGTGGAGTTAGAGGTTCAAACAGTTTTTCAGTCCAGGATTTTGTAGGCGGTCCTTAAAGGGTGGCTCGATGACACGCTGAGGCCACCCTGAGCATACCCCTGCACCCCTAGCAGAGAGATAGAGATGAATTCATCTCGCTCAGAGTGTTTCAAAGTTAGTCATGTCATTTTCTGAACTCATCTGACACGTTTCAGTCGCTTCAAAATGGCTGCTTGACTGCTCCCGTGAGTGGGCGTGGCTTCAGCGCATTCAGAAAACACGCCCCCCCACAGTCCTGGAGCTGAGAATTCATTTTTACCTGATTTTGACACCTAATTTCATAAACTTGTCGATATTTTTAATCATTCAAATTTGGCTGGGTGTTCAGTAACACTTTCTTCTTTGGTCTGACAAACTCAGAACACATATTTATTATAATTATTTATTCTTACTTTACACGAACTTTAAAGAAATCTACAAAGAAAAGATAAAAATGCAGTCATGTTCTCAGTCATCCAGGTCATCTTTCTTCAAGAAGAGTTGAATCTGGTAACTGGACTTTCGTAGACGAGGACGTAGCTTCCACTTGGTTCGTTAGTGCTCATTGTTGTTGTGAAGACTGTCGTCAGAGGTGTTAAAGTCACATGAGGTAGGTCTGGCGTGAACGACAGTTGTTCAGGTCACCTGAGCTCCGTGAGGCCAAGTGTGACCTCAGGTGACTTTACCTACTCTGACGACAGTTGTCACAACAACAATGAGCACTAATGAACCGAGTGGAAACTGTAATTTACGATCCTGCCTAGGCTAAATACTCAGAACTGAAGAAGCTTCTTGGAGGAGAGGTGAAACGTCTTCACGGATCTACAACATAATTGCCCCAGATTTAACCCTTCTTGAACACAATGTGTGATTTTCCATAAGACTGATATTTTATTCACACAGTGTATAATAAGAAATCAGCCTTCATTAACAGGCCTCATGTTCACACTATGAGAGAATGTCACTGGTGTCAGTATCAGTAAAAACATCCCATGGCTCTTTGTTAATTTAGCTGAGAGTACTTAACCCTCTCTGTGTGTGTTTGGTCTCATATTACCTGATGTATTAAACTCAATACACACTAACCTGACAATAAATGACATTGTGATATAGGCCGACACATTCTGTGTTTCAAGTAATGCTGTGCGCAGCAACTCTGCTCAGGACTCAAGGTTGTGTGTATTTTGTGTGCAGCTCTCAGGCATGCAACACACTTGAATTTCTCTCCAATGACCTCACCATAACTTATCACAGGAGTGTCAGCAGAAGACCTTTCAAATTCTGACTCACACACACTCACACACACACACACACACACACACACTCACACTCACACTCACTCGTTCTTGCGCTCACTTTCTTCCTCTGTCTATGTTTTGTCAGATCTCCTGGTGGACATGCTGGGAGTCATGGCCAGTTACAGCATCACAGTCAAGGAGCTGAAGCTGCTCTTCAGTATGCTGAGGGGAGACAACGGCATCTGGGTAAGTAAAAAAAAAAAAAAAAAAAAACCTGACACAGTCATATTTTTGCTTAAAGGTCCAGTGTGTAAGATTTAGAAGAATCTATTGGTCAAATGTGGAATGTACTACGCATAAGTGTGTTTTCATTTGTTATGAGCACCTGAAAAAAAGAGTGGTGATGATTTTGTGATCTTAGACGAAGCCTTTTATATCTACAGAGGGAGCGGGTCCTCTTCCACAGAGTCCGCCATGTTTTATCACCATGTTTCTACAGTAGCCCAGAACAGACAAACCAAACACCGGCTCTAGACAGGGCCCGTTTTCACAAGTTTCACACCCACCTTAGCGGCAAGTCGTAGCAGGGTTGTTATTACTCTATGTCTCTCGAACAAACGACCAATGCTCTCTCTCTCTCCCTCTTTCTCAAACCATAGGACAGAAATCAAATTAAACTTCTTCGTGTCACTATTTTGCGGCGTAAATTGCGAGTCAGACTCCGATTTAGAAGCTGGTACATGAAATAAACAAAGTCAGAACACACACACAGGTAGAGTATCAGAGTTTAGTCTGTGAATCCACCTGGATAGTCTGATCTGAGTGTCTGATTGGCTTGCGGAGCGTGACGTAGGGCTCTGTTTTTTCCAAAAGTTGGATCTGGAACAACCTCTCCCCTGCACGCTGGCATGTTTTTTTGCTGACACCCTCAGTTTTCGCCGGAGCGCTGGATCCTGTCTGAATCCAGCCTTTGGTTCTCCTGCTAGCTTGGAAGGGGAGGGTGGTGTTCAGTTGGTTGCAATCTGCAAGTTCACCGCTAGATGCTATGAAATCCTGCAGACATCTATCAGTGATCTGCAGGCAAACATTAAGACTACTAAAGAGCAAAGAGTAATCACATTAGAGTACTTATGCATCGTTTAATGTCATAAATTCTTCTTTGATTTCATATTGACTGACTGGATATTAATACAGAGCTGATGATGATTGGATTAACAATTCAGATCTCCTATTGCTATTTTTAACAGTTGAATCTGAGTCTAGATGAATTCTAGTAATTGCTTAAATTTCACATGACTGTGTCATCATAACAGCTTGAAGTTCAAATCAGAAACAGACAGTCACGTTGACTTTTTGCTGTGAAAAATGAGACGTTTCATATTTACTGATATGTTTGTGTTCTGCAATTAATGAATAGCACTGGATTAATTATACAGCATGAGTTTGTTTGTGTGTCATTAGTCTGGATGTCACTTAATGGGATGGTTGTGCTAATAGACCAGAATAATAGGGGATGTGTGTGTCTGTGTGTGTGTGCGTGTTTGGATTGATTTGCGAGTGTATGTCAAGACGAGGGCAATTTAGCTTACGTTTAACGTGTGTGTGTGTGTGTGTGTGTGTGTGTGTGTGTGTGTGTGTGTGTTTGACTCAGAGAGTGCAGAGGTTTGACTCTGTTATTACTATTAATAAAGAAAAACACAAACAGAAGCAGCCCAACCAGCTGTGAAGGTGAAACACGTGAAACAGGCTGTGAGTTCAGGACTGTTGTCCTCCAGGTGCTGCCATACATTCACACTCTATATACATAGAACCATCCAACCATCCATCTGTAACCACTTATCCTCATCAGGAGCCTATCCCACCTGACTTTGGGCATGGTGGGGTAAACCCTGGACAAGTCACCAGCTCATCACAGGGCACATAGAGACAAACAACCATTCACACTCATATTCACACCGTCATGTCTCTGGACTGTGGGAGGAAGCCGGAGTACCCGGAGAGAAACCATGTAACTCCACACAGAAAGACCTCAGCTGAGGTTCAAACCGAGAACCTTCACTGCGCCACCGTGCCACCATATGTACATATAACCATCATCTTTTATATGACACACCATGCAGCTGCACTGAGGTCAATGTCTACCCTTGCACAGCTGCACCAGAAACTTTTCTCATTGTGTGCTGCCACATAGACATTTTCTTCAGCTGTAGGCAGTTGATTGGAAACCAGTTTGATTAATATGTTTTCTCCTTTTCTTAAACATCAGCATGAACCACTCTTCTGTGTGACTGCTTTAGGTTTTCAGACTGAAAACACAAAAAGTTACGCAGCCGTTTGTGAACCTAAATTATCTGATGAAATTGGTTTCTGAAAAAAAAAACACACACAAGGCTTCTGCTGATTCATATTTGCTTTTAGAGCTACAATGCCAAGTTTGCTGTAAGTACCTGTTAATATGATTAATTCAGAGAGTTCAGAGAGTCTGGAGTGCTTCATACAAATTCCACTTGGACTGTTTTTCTCAGACTGGATGTTTTAGAACTGAAGTGTGAACACTTAGGGCGCTCCTGTGAGGCTGAACCTTTTCCTCTGCAGGCCCTGCACACCGTACGGTTAGCTGGGTGTACAGGCTGTGTGTGGCCACTAGCTGAGTCAATACACCCTCGTCTCTTCTCGTCAATCTCCCCTCTACTCAGGCTCCATGACAACCGCCATCAACAACCTCTGGTCACTGATCAGCGGTCCACAGCGAGGCCATCATCCATCCCTTCAGCCCTCTCTCTGTCCCTCCTCTGTCTAATAACTATCACCGCCTCATCCACCTCACTCCCATTTCCCTGTCTTTTCCAATTTCTCCTCCCCCAGCAGCCCTTTCCAGAGACAGATCGATTCAGGGTTGCCATGGTATTGATGAGGTGTTGTCGGGGGAGGGCGGAGGTGACTGAAGAGTTATTGATCCAGTGGGGTTGTGGTAGAGATGTGATGTCACACCATGTTTTTTTTAATAGAGTCTCACCCCTGTGCCTTTGAAAGTCAGCATCTGTCACATAATAATGATCAAATCTCTTTCTTCTCTCCTTCCTTCCTTCCTTTCTTCTCCTCTCGTCTCGTCTCCTCTCCACAAGCCGAGACATGCCATCAAGCTCCTGTCGGTGTTGAACCAGATGCCTCAGAGACACGGTCCTGATACCTTCTTCAACTTTCCAGGACGCAGTGCAGCGGTGAGACTGAACAATATACAAACACACACAGGGTCCTATCTTACACCCGGCGTATACCCGCACAGCGTGTCATTACTAGTTTCCAACCAACGCTGTTGTCATTTTCACGCTGAGCGCCCACGTCGTGTAAGTAGCAAATGTCCACGGGTGGGTTGGTCTTAAAATAAGGTGCAGTGTGGCACACTGATATCTCCAGGCAGCAGAAAGTGATTGTGCCATTGACAATAAAAATCTGGTCTGAGGTCTGCTGCAGTATTTTCTTGTTATTTAAAGGGTGTGTTATTAAGATAGTAAGCTATGCCTACATAGGCATGTTTACAACACGTGTACACACACACAGGGACGCAGCAGCGCTCCTTATCCTCTCCTAACTGTTGCCATTTAAAAAAATAAACGTAATAATAAATGTAAGAATTTGAATATTAACTGCATGTATTAATTATCTGAAACTAGGAGGCTTTGTTTAGTCAGGTGACTGAAGGAGTGTATCAGTCTAGAGGTGTTGACGGATGGAGTCTGATGTTTTATGCCAGTATTGAATGCTGTACCTGTGTTTGTTTCGTTGGCAACCTTTCAATGTGAAATAAAACATTCAAATTTCAGGTTTTGGAAAACAGCACAGACCTTGGTTCTATGTCACATTCTTTCCCTTGAAAATAATAAATAATAACTGCAGCATCACACACAGTGCGTCTTAAAATTACACATTTGGCACAACAGCAGCAGCGGTACCTTTGTTAACGCGCTGTAAAATACAGACTTTGCTTATTCGGTCTGGATGCGTCGGATAAAATACAGACGTGTTTCTTAATCACACAAGGTCTCCTGGTAATATCAGTACCGTGCGTAATCACTGCTGTGTTGCATTTCTTTGCAAGTGACCACCCTGAGTCAGCCTGTGTCAGGCACAGGCGCACATACAGCAGTGTGATGGGTCAAATTCATGTTACACCCAAAACTCATCTATGTTTAATTAAGAGAATAAACACGACAACTTTGCACCCAGTTTAAGCACCGCTTAACAAGCAAAAGTGGACATGCCCTAAATATATCTACATCATGCACTTTAGCTCGTGCACACACACACACACACACACACACACACACACACACACACACACACACACACACACACACACACACACACACACACACACCTGAGCGTCATTATCAAAAAAATTGTCAAATGTATTCTTTGTGCAGCCAAATCGTTAAAGAGTCCCTCATGGCACTCAGCTCATCCTAATTGGCACTTTGCTGCACCAGTACGAGTAGTTGAATGATGAAAAGGAAGTAATGGCTGACTGAGTGACATTTGGTTGTTATAAACATCAGCAAGACAAGATTTAATGTTTGTGTCCTCCCCCAGGCCATAGCATTGCCACCGATTGCCAAATGGCCTTACCAGAACGGATTCACCATCAACACTTGGTTCAGACAGGATCCACTCAACAACATCAACGTGGATAAAGACAAACCGTACCTTTATTGGTAAGTCCGACACCTTTCATCTGCTCTGTTATAGAATAGAATATATTCCCTTTAATGGGATAGTGGAGCTGAAAGCATCATTTTAATCTACTCTTTGGTACTATCAGAATGTATCTGTTGGCTATAAATCTTTGATTTCTTTGGCCGTTTTGTTGACTCTATGACATAACATCGATATTTTTCCCAGCACAGTTACAGACGAGTTTGACAGAATGAAAGGAGTCAGTGGTAAATATTCTGTTTTTGTGTCAGGCCTTCAGGATCACAGAGAGACGTTTTCTTTGTAGGCTCCCCGTCTTTAACAGCTTCTCTATCGTCCTTAACGCAGCACGGATTTAAGAAACGTTACTTTTTCTGCTAAGAAGTGAGATTTACTCCTTGTTGCCTGTACAAACTGTCTCTTCTCTTGCTCCTGCTTTAAGTATCGATCCAAACGCAGAAAAGCACACGGCTGAATAAAGCAGCTTCAGACCTGCTCCTTCTGGGTGTCAAAAGGCATTCTGTTTAAAGTGAGAAGAAACTAAGTGAAGCCAACACGAATGAAACAGGTTAGAGGAGAGTGCACTGTACTTCTCACAGTGTGACAAAGCACTCAGTAAGCAGCAGGCGTTTTGCTCAGGCCTAAAAATCTCCTACATGAGGAGGTCATGTGACCAAGGTTTTGTCTGCTGATGGATTCTAGTCCTGGAGATGTTTTTTAGGAGCATGCATGTGCACAACAGATTTGAAATGTTGGTTTTCATCATATGTCAAAAATTGAAAGCTCAGCTGGACAGCGGAGGTCAGAGGATCATCAACATTTACATCTACAGTATTCTTTTAGCCAGCAGTTATTTTTTCTTGTTGAACAGTTAATAGTTTAGCCTATCAAATGCACCAAAGATGATGTCGTCAAGTTGTCAAAACAGTCTAAAACCAATGACAGCATATGTGTGACGTCACCCATAGGTTTCTGAAGCGCCACTTTCAAGCTTCCACCTAAGGCGGGCCAAATGACGCCTGCTTGCTCAAACAAGCCATCTGTAACGCGACACACCTGTCAATCAAAGCAGCCACACTGTAAATTCTGCATAACTTTAAGCCTTAATATAATTTGAACAGGTGAGTTGTATATAAATTCACCCTCAGTACAGTTGTCATGAACGGGGAAATTAGCTATAGAGACCAAAACTGTTTTTTGTACCAGGCTGTAAACATGTTTATTTCTGCTGTGAAGTTGGACATTTTAACATGGGGACTTATGGAGGTTGAAATGTTCTGTAGCCAGCCTCAAGTGGCCGCTCGAGGAATTACAGCGTTTGGCACTTCCGCATAGGCTTCACTTCCCTGACACAGAGGTTGCTGCTTAAAACCCAAAGACATTCTATTCACAGTGATATAAAACAAAGAAGGGCAACAATTTGTCTCATTTGAGAAGCTCTGACCAGATAACTGGTGACATTTTTGTTTAATAATTTGACCAAATCAATTCATTTTAGCTAACTGAAATGCATTCAGCTAGTTTTAATCAAGCAGTGATCTGTTGGCCATGTGGACACAGAGGTGATCGTTGGATGAACCTTTTTAAAAAAGATGATTCAACTGAAAAGATGAATAATTTCTAGACTCATTTTCTTTTTTCTGTATCTTCATTCCAAACAAAATAATTCATTTCATTCAGAGCTGAGGCCCAGCAGGTGATAACATTTCACTAACCAGACTGAGTGACACAGACAGGAAGTTAATAGATAAACAGATAATTACAACATAACTTTAAATGTCAAGGCACTCTATTATGAGAGTGCTGCTGTTCGGGTTCTCTCTGCAGCTCTGGCCCTCGCTGGCCTCGACGTTAGTGTTGTAAGTGCAAGCCGTTAGCCACTATGAAGCTTCATTAGCTTTGACCTTTTATTTAATTGAACTCCTTTGCACTGCTGCCTGCCTTCTTCCCTCCACCTCTTCACTCTGCGTCGCTAACCAGCTGGAGTCCTCCCTCCACAGCTCACAGAGTCAAACTCTGATTCAATGAGCAGAAAGAATCAGGGAGCTAGACGTCTACAGGAAGTATGACATGCATCTGTATATTCTGCAGATACCATCGCAGAGATAAGTGTCAAGATGTAATCCTGTTTCCCTAGTAACCGTTGGTCAGGTTGTCATGGTAAGTTAGAGAGGGGGGGGGGGGGGGGCTCCTCTTCTGTGGCCCAGGTCTTATCATCCACCCCTACACTCAGATGCAGCTGCTACTCCAGCCTTCACAGCTGCAGGAAGGCCACGATAGCACACTACTAAGGTGTACCAGGGTTTCACTTGAGAGGGATTTCTATCTGCTCTCTGGCTCTGCTATTCGTGTGATCCTTCTGGGCCTGTTTTAGAAGTGAATTGTGTCTTGTTGTTTCGTGAAGAAGCTTAGCTACGAGGTACGCAGAGGTTACGAGCGAGGAAAGAGAAACGCGGAGGGAGAGGGATTAGTAGTGTTTCCACAAACCTGTGATCTTTTGCGCCTGCAAAGAAAATACTTCCTCTTTTCCTGAAAAGCTTGCTTTTTGTGACTGCTGCTGGCTTAAATCATGTTATATACGAGTATGAAAGATGGACTGTTTGTGTTTTGATTTCTTTTTGCACAATTTTATCTGTGAAAAATGGCCAACTGTCTTTGATGTAGTTGACCTTTTACAGTTACAGAAAAATCAAAGCGGACTACAAGGTTGAAATGTGATTTATTTGACAAATATTTGCTTTATTTGTTTGTTTTTTTATCAGTTCAAAAATGTCAATTCAGTTTTACTAAATTCTGGTGAAATGATGAATATACAGTGCTTAAAAAAATTATTAAACCACCACACAATGTAAAGTTTATGTCACAGCTGCCCTAAATTAACAGCATTGATAAATTATTAATTTTTATATGTACATACAGTAGTTTTTATGTTTATGTTTATGTCTACCTTTATCTGTCAAATTCCCTGTTTTGTTATTTTAACTGTACATATGTCTATATCTGTTTGTACTGTGAGGGCAAAGTGTAACAGGAGTCAAATTCCTCGTGTGTGTTCACATACATGACGAATTAGTGAAGTGATCATTTTTTATGTTTCTCTAATGGTTAATACAGCAGTATGTAGAAGCTCTTTAACCAAGATGATATTTTGAATGCTAAAATATATTTATTATTGTTATCCATGAATTTTCAAATTTACCGTTTTACAAAAAAACCCCAGAAAAAATAGTAAAGCGCATTATTATTTATTGATTTAAGATGTCAAATTGTAGTTATTTACTTGCATTCCTGAACAGAAGAATTAGTTTTAGTGGTTGAATGTTATGCTTGATTAATTTCTCAGAGAAGCTCTGTGAGCCGGCTCAAATTTGGGTATAAAAAAGTGAATTCAATTTGACATTCCTCATTCCTGTTCAAAATGGTAAAATGTCGAGAGCTCACTGAACATTAAAGCACTTCATGATGCCGGATGGTCTCTGACAGGTGGTCTAATAAATTTGTTAAGCACTGTACATAAATAGGAATAAGAAGAGAAATGAGTTCCATTCTTTCTGATTCTCCTGCAGTTTTCGCACAAGTAAAGGCATCGGCTACTCCGCTCACTTTGTGGGAAACTGTCTCATCGTGACGTCGTTGAAGTCAAAAGGAAAAGGCTTTCAGCACTGTGTGAAATACGATTTCCAACCCCGCAAGGTAAGAAATAACCACACACACACACACACACACACACACACACACACAAATCCAAAGCACTCAAATAACCCAACCAAATAATTTGGAGTCGGAGCAGTCAGTGTGGTAATCCTTTGCCACTTGTTAGATGAGACACCATCAGGAGTGTGTCTGCTCTCTTCTTCTATCCATCCTTGCACTCACTCCGAGTGTTGATGAGTGTAGATAAGGTCTGTCAATTAAGACCTGCACATCGGCCCTCTACCGCACTGTCAGCATTCTGCTACTGTCCTGAACACAAACACACACACACACACACACACAAACACACGCCCGCGCATCTATACACACACAAACACACATTCACTTGATGAGATGGCCTCCCGCAGTTTTTGCTGACCCGGTAGAATCTCTGAGCTGCCTAACAAAGTTCCCAGTGGTTCCATTTGATCAATTTAAAAGTCACCATGTCTCGCAGCATTTTGTCCATGGTGTGCATGTGTTAATATGTGTATATGTGTGTGTGTGTGTGTGTGTGTGTCGGGGGAGGTGATTGCATACACGTGTGGTATTGTCCACTCCACAGCTATGCACACGGCAGCAAAAATTCTAGCGTTTCCTCACCCCCTCCCCCATTTCAGGCTTCCCTCCAGGGAACCTGTGTGCATTGTCACCGGGGAAGACGCTTTCTAATCAACACACACATGCACACTGTTAATGGTGCAGTATATTAAGGTGCAGCAAGAGAGCTCTGGAGAATGAATGAGGCCAACACGTTGTAATCTTCCATAACCCTCTTACACAGAGCCGATGCTGTTAGGGCAGACATGAATTTTTGACCAAGCCAGAAAAAAACATCCTGATTCAAACACACAGTGAAATCTGAAATGAATCGTTGCACTGCAGGAGGCTCGTATCAATAATCTGCAAAAGTGTTAAGGTTCAAACAACACATTTCACCGGGTGCAGTGTGCAGTATAATATGCAAAAACATCAATAACAGTATAGATACCGCAGGGCAGGCAAGGTCAGACACAGAGGCTATTCAGAGTGCAGCACAAAAGGCGAAGAAACGCACGGTAAAAATAAAATCAGCAGAGCACTTCATAAAAACATCAGAATGGATCGGCCACTTTGTGAGTCTGCAGCAAAACAAAGAACTTACTTTCATTCTTTAATTTGGTGAATTCTGAATTTCTCTCTTCATGATTGTGTTTTCTTTTCCAGTGGTACATGATCAGCATCGTCCACATCTACAACCGCTGGAGGAACTCCGAGATCCGTTGCTATGTCAATGGTCAGCTGGTCTCCTACGGCGATATGGCCTGGCACGTCAACACTAATGATGTAAGGGCGCCGATACAGGGACGGAGGCACTGTGTTGTGATATGCAATGATCTTTATGAAGAGCAGTCATGTAAAAGATTTCAGAAAAACACCCTTGAGTTGATAGAAGTAGCAGATGGTGGTGCAAAGTGAACGGGTATTTAGTTTATTAGCTGCTTCTCATTAGGAAAAGCTTTAATCTATCTATCTCTATCCCAGCCTCAGAAATCCAGTCTTGGTCTGGCGCTGCTTCCACTCCCCTCCTCTTGTGATATTGGCAAACATTTAAAGTTTGCCCTCTGCATTCGTCAGCTGGGGCAGAGCTGCCCTTGGGCCAGGTTCCAGCACAGCTCGCCCCCAAACTCCTTCTTCCAACTTTTCCATTTAGCAGGGGACAGGTAGCCTGACCTCTCAGCGGCAGCAGAGCCTTCATTACATTTCCTTCCTGGTTGGCTCTTGACATTGCCGCAATTTACTGGGGGCTGGTGTTATTCTCCGTAAGGAATACCTTGGCCTTTGGGTAAAATGTCCTTAAGTTCACGCAGAAACAGAGAGAAAAAAAAGGAAACAGAAAACGAGTAACAGGTCTCAAAATGTGCCGATGCTATCGCGGTTTGTTTTGTTCCGATGGCTGAAGATAAAAGTTATTTTATCAGTAAAGAAGCACAAGAGTCTCTTTGTGATAAAGGCTATCAGAGGGATGGAGTAGATGAAAGAATGTAATAGCAGGTGATAGCAAAGTTGTAACAGAGCGATTGGAAACGAGAAGTTGTCCAAAGTTCATCTGGTTTTTCATTATCAACTGTGTTCATCGCGTCTGAGTGCCATGAACTCATGACCAGAGGAAAACTAACAAACTTTAAACCAGATTTCCTTCTAAAAAGTGTTGATATGAGAAACAGTGGCTGTAGTTTACAAGTTCAGCACTGCTAGAGCTGCTAAGACTATATCACAATAAGTGACCCAGACCAGCTCACAGTGAATCATGTTTGCTCCGTGAGTAACCTCGTCTGTCTTTGCAAGAGAAGCTCTGAAAGTTTGACATCTTTTTGTGTTCTGCCTGTTTTCAGAGCTATGACAAGTGTTTCCTGGGTTCATCAGAGACAGCGGATGCTAACAGGGTGTTTTGTGGTCAGCTGGGAGCCATATACGTGTTCAGTGAAGCTCTCAACCCAGCTCAGATCTTTGCCATCCACCAACTTGGTCCAGGATACAAGGTTAGAGCGGCCACGTACTACCGTATCACTCAATGTACTGCATTCTTTGCTCTAGGGCATCAATGCACTGTTTATATATATATATATATATATATATATATATATATATATATATATATACACACACACACACACATATATATAAAGGTTAGAAAAAAGGCTGAAAAAGTTTGAACATCTCTGATTTAAACCATTTATTTATTACTTTACATAAATATCTCTGCTATTAAATGTTTCATTTCGCTATCTGTTTTAGCCCAATGGCTATTTACAATGTTTATCCTTTAGTTCTATTTTAATCATGTATCCTTCCATCCAAGCTGATATAAAACACATTTTGCTTTGTTTACACTTATTTACCACTCGATTCCCTGTGTGTTGTTTTATAGTTTTGACTTCTTCGGGGTTAATCTGGAATATTAAATCAGAATTTCTATTTAAACTATACAGTCTATTCATCCTTTAATCCTTCTGACAGCTGCAGAAATATATTGTATGAAGCAAATGTCTCTATTGTGAAGTAGCTAAAAAGCAGATGTATAGTCACACATGACCTCAATGCAACACTTTGTCCAAAGCCAGGCTTTTGACAGGAGACTGTCTTCATCGAGGTTATCTAATAGTCGCCGGAGCGTTTTTCATTTTGATTCATTCTGCTCGTGTCAGCCGGAACATCACGGCGATCAGTGTGCATTTCTATTCTTTGTCAGAAGAGTCAGATATTCCAAAATAGATCGTCATGTCATGCAGCTGTAACACATTAGAGTGAGGGGCGAGGCTGCAATTAGAGCCAGATTTTCTGAGAACTTACTGGCTACCTGCCTTTAAATGGCTACATTCAAACTTTGTTGAGTGGAGGTTCTAGAAATGCAGCCCTGCAAATGAACAAAGTCTCTATTAGAGGTTAAAACAGTGAAGCAGATTGAGATTAAAGCGGGACAACAAAAAGTAAATCACTGAATACTCCCCAGGACATCACAAACTCATGTTTGGAAATGTTTGGAAGTATGCACGGGTGGATTTCGCCTTCAGCTCCAGAGTCTCGACACAGAATTTTTGCGTTCCTGTGGCAATAAAAATTATTCAAATGAGGCTTCACAATGTTGGGTGTTGAGCACTGATAGCTTTAGAAATCACCATCTCTGCCTTTTGGCCTGGCTATCGGTGACAGCTGAGATGTCGCAACACCTTGCCAGCTGTCTGCTTCTCGTTTTGGCAGACTTGTGCGCCTCAGGCCACTTACAGCTTGTTTATGAAGGTGTCCAAAGCTGTCAAGATTTCCACACCGTGAGGTTGCACGGATATCTGAGGTTGCGTGCGAACAGCTGCTGGTATCCCAACAGCTCCTTTAGAAATGGGTATATAGTTAACATGCAGAATACACATAGATGGGCATGTCTGACACAGGAGCACTGAATCATAAATGTGAATCTCTCACATCACATAGAGAGTAGAGTTCCTAATGATCACATACTCTGGCTTTGCTGTTTCTCGGCCTTGAATACTGACTCCTCTCTCTGTCACAGCTCACAGTTTCCTTGGGCTGATCAGTCAGATGATTGCCTCTCTGCATGGCGTAGAATGGACTTCTTATATGCCCAGAAGAGACCATTAAATGGCTCAGTTGTTTCAAAGCCGCGGGACTCGGTGCTCGTATTGTAATGATGATTGTGCGGGTTTTACGGTCGGCTAAAGGAGAACGCCACTGGGACTCAGCTTGTGTCACACAGCTCCCTGCCTTAATGTGAATATAGGCCGCTCCTTGTTCTCATGACTTCTCACAGTTTGCTGATGTAGATGGCAAGCTGCTCCTGGGGTATTGCCTAATCTGTGTTAAAGACAACTACATCTACGCGTACTGTACACCACACTGTACATATCTGTGTGCGTGGCTGTATGTAGCCTCTTGGTCTCAGCTACTGTCAGCGCTACTGTTCAGTAATGAGGAGCAAGAAGCAGACAGACACTCGGCTCGCTCTGCTAAACAAGCCTTCAGCACAGTGAGGCTTTTCAAGGTCTTCTCACTCAACGTGCCTCATGATGGCCGACACGCTGCGTGTACTGTGTGTGTGTGTGTGTGTGTGTGTGTGTGTGTGTGTGTGTGTGTGTGTGTGTGTATGTGTGTGTGCAGTGCAACACTTCCGTGCTCTCCTAATGACAGGAAGAAGATCTAACATCTTGTTTTTCTGTCTGTGTGGGCTACTGTGGAAAGAGAGCTCTGGTGGTTTTCTTTTTGTGTGAGCGTGTGTGTGTGTGTGTGTGTTCTGTGTATGTCCTGTCACTCACGTGTTGTTGAGTGTGTCTCGCCGGTTGCACTACTCATCAGGAGTCCAGATGTCCTCATTCGCAGAGCACCGCCAACAATCTGGCCACAATGTAATTAATGGAGCGTGTGGGTCTATCCAGACACCTGTATTGTCACGTCACGGTGTGTGTTTTCGTGTGCGCATGTTTCTGGTGTGTGTTTGTCAGGTTTCATAATTACGTTGTTTGATCAGTTTTAGCATTTTTGCATTCATTTTTAGAATAACTGAACTGATTTACCAAAATAAGTTGTAGACATATGTTGGAGAACTCATTCTGGAGGACTGCATGGAGATGGAGGGAAGGAAGGAGGCCCAGCCTCTGCTGAATGAATGTGTGTGTGTGTGTTTGTGTGTGCTGTTATCACTGCAGCCCAGCGTCATATCTGCAGCTGTCAGGTGAGAGTTGTCACTTTAATTCCTCTGCGTGTGTTTGTGTAACCAGGTGAGGGACACACGTGTGTGTACACATGTAAAAACGTGTGCGCTCTGCCTCTTCACTCTCCCATGTTTCTCCGGCAGCCTGCCGAACGCCTCCGAGCATCTCTCCGTGCTTTAAAGAAGTCAGCAGAGCTCTTTTACTCATTCGTTTAGCACGGCAACATGAATACAAGCTAAATAAACGGGCTTACGCCGCAAAAAATGTGCATCTTAATAAGTGTATTAATTTCACATTCAGGCTATTCTGTGTGGGGTTTTTTTCGTGCCGAGGGCCCACTAACCTTCAAAATGAACCGAAGAGCTATTTATTTGTGTTTGTGATTGATTATCCCTGCACATGGCTGCAGTATTCTGGGTTACCTGTAATGGATAGGCTTTTCAGCACAGCTGTGTAACAGATTATTTAACACCGGGTTATCAGCGCTACTTATATGTTCAGAAAATGTAAACATAGGTCTGCTGTGCCACCGTGTAATTACCATTATTGACTCCTGGAAATAAGGTTTTGCTAGCAAGTGTGTGTGGAAGGATTTGCAGTGATTCTGATGATAGTAATGAAGGATAAAATGAAGACTAAGACACTGATTTGGAATCAGCCCCTGCACAAAGATAAGGCTGTTACATCGTTCTCTTCAGATGCCTCCATTGTGCAACTTCAATGTGAAATTTGTGCTGCATGGTTTAAAAACTGCTGCGGGCACATTTTCTACATCAGACATCAGATGAAAGGTTCAGAACAAGACGGGCCTGCAGGTCTGTGAGCAGCCCGCGGCTTTCCTGTGCGTTCAGGCTGAGCGAGGCACCTGGGGACCCAGCCGCTAGAAGGCGAGAGCACCCTTTGACTGGAGCTGCTGCGAAAGGGTGGCAGAGCAATCCGTTAGCTTTTTACCTGCTGGGCTTCGTGTGTGTATCAGGGCAGCTTCAGGATATATGGACACACAGACCTGTGCTGACAGACACACAAACAAAGTGCAGCTTCCTCCAAAATCTGCATTGACAAAGCTTTCATTTGTAACTGTTTAAGCATGACTACAAGTCTTTACAGTCCCCAAAATGTGTGAGCTAGGAACTAAAATCCTCCACAAGGATGAAAATTACAAGGAGACTAACCTGATAAAGGCTTAGCAGTGCGTGGGGAAGGTAAGGTTTGTGTTACATGCGTGAGAAATGTAACATAATATAAGAATTTAATAGACGAATGTGTGTGTTTTCTTGGTGGAAGATCCATTTGGTCTGTGTGCCTCTCTCCCACACATCTGCTCCCCCCCTCTCCATCTCTTATTCTGGGCTAATTGAATTAGTGCCCGGGTTATGTTCATTAAGCTAATGCTGTGTTGTTTACGCACAATTCATGCTGCAATTAAGCCGGCTCCATTTTGGGTGTTGAGCTTGCACACGCTAATCTTGTCTCCAGACAGCCTGCCTCTCAGATTCAAAGCTTTTTCCCCACACGACCTTTGACACCTTCTTCTTCTTCTTCCTCTTCTCCCTCCTCCGCCGCAGAGCACTTTCAAGTTCAAGTCAGAGAGTGACATCCACCTGGCCGAGCACCACAAGCAGGTGTTGTACGATGGCAAGCTGGCCAGCTCCATCTCCTTCACCTACAACGCCAAGGCGACGGATGCACAGCTCTGCCTGGAGTCGTCGCCCAGGGAAAACCCGTCCATCTTCGTCCACTCTCCACACGCACTCATGCTACAGGTCAGTCTGGTTGGACCTCTGAAACACTGCATCATATTTTATTATAGTACAAATTGTTTTGTTGTTATGCAGTTTTCTTTGTTGGTTAGTAGTGTTATTTTGAGTTCTGCGTACAGTTCTTATGGCAGTGAGTGAGTGTGTGATTTTTATCTGTGCCTCTGTGTGTACAGTACATTATGTGTCTCTGTCAACACTAATAGTCCATTTCCTTCCCACAGGATGTGAAGGCCATCGTTACCCACTCCATCCACAGTGCCATCCACTCTATAGGAGGCATCCAGGTCTTGTTTCCTCTCTTTGCTCAGCTGGACTACAAACAGCTCAATGACAGCAGCGTGGACACCACGGTCTGGTGAGCGGTCTACTAAGTGAAACTCACAGACTGCCTGTAATGCAGCGATGTACAGTTAAAGAGCTAAAACATACAAAAATACATGTTTTGCTGTAATGTGCAAAATCTACTGCTGGGATGGACCCAGGAGCAAATGATAGAACAAATCTTCGATGTGTGAGAATTATCTTCCATCTGAAAGACCAACCTTAAACAATTATGCCACAGGCTAGAAATAACTGATGTGTAAGTGTGAAAGGAGAGGACTTATGTGGTTTTCGCTCGGAGCAGCGAACGGCTTTTAGAAAGTCAGAGTGTCTGCGTTCCTCTCACTCCAAGATTGTCCTGATACCACCTCCATCACACGAGCCTTAATGCAGTTACATATCAGGCAGCATCTTCACGTCATGTTAGCCGCAGTCGGGCTATTTGTCAAATTTTGTCCGCTTATTAATAATAAATGCGGGTGAAGCAAACACGGCGCAGCTTTTCTTACCTCTTTTACTCACATTCAAAGATTTCCACGCAGCATTACTGAAATATGTGTGTCGAATGTGTGTGTGTGTGTGTTTCAGTGCCACTCTGCTGGCCTTCCTGGTGGAGCTGTTGAAGAGCTCAGTGGCCATGCAGGAGCAAATGCTGGGAGGGAAGGGCTTCCTGGTGATTGGCTACCTGCTCGAGAAGGTCAGTAAAAGACCTCCACGTTTACATGTTCACCAACATGTAGTTGGATGAATAATGAGAGCAGCCTTGATTTTATACCATGACCTCCACTAATGTTCTCAAGGCTTATTAGGCCTCCAGTTTTGAATATACTTTTTATATCAGGAATTATGTGTTAAGTGCTTCTGTACTCATGTTTGCCTGCTGTACATTCAGCTGCTAGTTTATCAGGTGCAATTAATGTAGTCTAACACAACAGTGCAATAAATCCTACATTCATGACAGTTCAAATGAAACTGGTGTTGATTCAGTGTCATGGTCACTCTGGAGATTGCAGTTTGCGGTGCTATTGCTGCTATAGCAGGTGTTTCTATTATTTTGTCCACCCTGTAATAGAAGAGAGGAGAAACATCTGTCTGTATCACACAATGCAGTTTAACAGCAGCCTCCAAAATCATCATAGACCTGAATCACCACTCTAAAGTATTAACTTTAGTGGGATGTAATGGTGAAAAAAAAAATGATGTGAAGAAAGCAGAGATAGAACTCATGAATCACGTCACAGACCTGGCTGTCGGTGTAAATGAATAACTTTCACCTTCACCTAACATGCACCTGAGATTACGCAATGCAAAAGATTATGCAGCAGGTTATTTGTAGATCTTTACGAAACTGAACTCATTCCACCCGTGTGTCCTCTCTGTCACTAAAGTGTCAAACAGTAACCATGGCAACTATGCATCCACTGCGCTGTATGGATGCAGCTGTCTTTTGTATGTTTTGTAATTCAAGAGTTCAAAGGAGCTCTGTTGTTGAGATGTTTCCCTCTTCTGACACATTTGAGCGAGATAGACATTAATATGTTTTGGTCAAGCTGCAAAATAAAATGGTTTTACTCTGGTTAAACCGCCACATACATGTCCTGTCTTTTCTGCAGTCATCAAGAGTTCACATCACCAGGGCGGTACTCGAACAGTTCTTGTCCTTCGCCAAGTATCTGGATGGTTTACCTCACGGAGCGCCACTGCTCAAACAGCTCTGTGACCATGTCCTCTTCAATGCTGCCATCTGGATACACACCCCTGCCAAGGTCTGTTTATTTGTGTGTATCTATTGAGAGAGAGAAAGAGTGTGTGTGTGTGTGTGTGTGTGTGTTGTTTTCATGACCTTGCTGCAGAAAACAGACGGTGATGGTCTGAAGGAATGAATTAATATGGTGATAGGCTACGAACAGGTATGCAAGAGGAACTATATTTTCTGCTCATCGTGTTCAGGATGTTTTCTTTTACTCTGACTGAAAGGAAACCGAGTAACATAAAATGAAGATGAAGGAGGGATGGAGTCTTAGTGACTGCTGCCCTTTACAGTAATACAACAAAAGAGGTTACAGGACACAGAGGGAGGAGCTGACACATCACGCAGGGAAAGGACAGAACACGCAAGCCAAGGAAACAAAGAGGAAAAGTGACATTTGAAAAGACCCCAGGACAGGAGAGGGATGTGTAGTTCCTGTTTTCCCTCTAACGCTGAACTAGATGTGAGTGTTCCTGGATTTTCTGCAGGGCCAGTCAGCTCATGGCTGCATTATTCCCTGAACTTTCTGACTCCTTGTCCTCTCGCCTCTGACCCTGAGATGTGATTGGCTCCTGCATATAGCAGCACAGCTCTCCAGGGCATGCTGGAGTTAAGACTGAAGATATGTCACGAAATAAATTCTCCTACTACTAGACTATGTACTAGTCTACTGTAGTTGCATATCAGCATAACTAAGGGATGGTTCAGGACCAGACCTGAGCCAGCCCTAAATATAAGCTCTATCAAAAAGGAAAGTCTTAAGTCTACTCTTAAAAGTGTTGACCGTGTCTGCCTCCAGAACCCAAAATGGTAGTTTGTTACACAGAAGAGGAGCTTGGTAGCTGAAAGCTCTGGCTCCCAGTCTACTTTTGGAAACTATAGGAACCACAAGGAACCCAGCATTCTGAGAGCGCAGTGTTCTAGAGGGGTAGTAAGGTACTATGAACTTTGTAAGTAAGGAGAAGGATTTTAGAGGTAACCAATGCAAAGAAGCCAAAATGGTGGAAATATGATCTCTGGTCTTGGTTCTTGTCAGTATACATGGAGCAGCATTCTGAATCAACTGAGAGAGTCCTGAGGGACTTATTACATACATGGAGTCACAATAGTTCAATCTAGAAGTAACAAATGCATGGACTAGTTTTTCTGCATCCGCTTAAAACAGCCTGATTTTTGTGATATTACTTTGGTGAAAAAAGGCAGTCCTTAAAATTTGTCCATGGCCAGAGTGATCCCATCTAGAGTTGCTTTATTTTTAGAAAGAGAGTTTCTGAGTTGTTTGGGTCCAATTATAAGAACTTCAGTTTTGAGTTTAACATCAGAAAAATGCATGTCATCCATTTTTTTATGTCCTCAAGGCATGTCTGAAGTTTAGCAAACTGATTTGTTTCTTGATGGATAAATATAATTGTGTATCATCGGCATAACAATGAATGTTGCCTAAAGGAAGCATATATAAGCTAAATAGAAGTGGTCCAAGCACAGAACCTTGTGGAACTCCATGACTAACATTGGTGCGCATGGAAGATTCATCATTAACATAAACAAACTAAAATAATGGGTGTGAAAGACAGAATCCTACAAAAACATAAACATGAACCTGAACTGACACTGAGCTTTATTTTCTACTTCTAGTATTATTAATGCTTTCATTACTGGTAAGAATAACTTTGGTCATATTCAGGTTTTAATGAAACACTTCAAGAAATTACATCATAATCTCGTCTCCCTCATTATATCTCCCTCACTTAGAAAATAAAGAGCCTGCTTTCTTTACCGAGCCTGTCTGGTAAACACAATCCTTTCAGAGACGGAGGGATGTTTGTTACAGACTATTGTTGTGCCATTGCAGCCCAAACTATTGAGCCATGCTCAAGGAATTTTCAGGCTCCTCTGCACACGTAAACCTGTTGTAACTCGCAGCAGATAAACACACCAGCTAAACATGTGAAATGTAATATAACGGAGGCCATTTAAGTCTGTAGAGTGCACTCTCCATTCTAGATGAGCCGCGATGTGGTATGGTCAGGCTGCGGCACTCCGCTAATTTTATCCACTTAAACAGAGCTACCTCGTTAAGGCCGCTCCTTAGTGTCGTGGTCACTGTAATGAGCTCAGAGATTTGTGAGCGTGCAGCAGACTCAAATCTGTGTACGGGCGATGGAGAGGAGCGGTTAGAGGAATATTAAGTAAGGGAAAACGGGGGAACAGCAGGAGGAAGGAAAGAAGAGAAGAAGGAAATGAGCAATCGGAGAACGCCCTCCTTAAATGTCAGCGCAGCGTAAGGAGCTCCTCAGATGGTTGACGGCTTCAGGCGCAGAAACATCAAAAAAACAACACAAAGCAGAAACCATCGGTGCTTGTGCTGTGGGGAAGTTTCCTCTCATTCCCCTGTGGCTGCCTTTTCACAATAAAACTGCCTTTTGTTTGAGCACCAGTAACATACAAAGATGATTTGTTTCACCCCAGCACACAGTTTTTTATTTCTCTGTCGACCTCTGTGTGTGTGTGTACGTGCCATTATCTACTGTATGTGTGTGTGTGTATACAGGTCCAGCTGTCCCTCTACACATACCTATCATCGGAGTTCATTGGCACCGCCACCATCTACACCACCATCCGCCGTGTCGGCACAGTCCTGCAGCTGATGCACACTCTCAAGTACTACTACTGGGCCATCAACCCGCTGGAGTGCAGTGGAATCACCCCCAAAGGTCTTGGTATGTACGCACATGCACATAAATGACACACAAAGGCATGCTCAACATCAGACGAAATAAAAAGAGTGAACAAATAACAGTTACTGTCCCTTTACACTCCTAATGAACACCACACCAGATTTAAAGACACTGTTCCTGACCTTATTGTATGTTACATATATAGCACTACAGTGTCTCTGTACAGTACATCTTTTAATATCTGCACACTCCATCCCTTCTTCTTCCTCACTGTCTCTGTCTTTATACGTCATACTAAACATCTCTCTGTGAAAGCATCCTCTCATTCTCACAATAAAACTATTTATTATAAATATTTTATAATAATATAAATAAGGAATGCAATATGCATTATCTATTATGCACTATCCATCCTTCCTTCAGTTTGTAATCCATCTCCATCTCCGTCCATCTTCTTTGACTGCATCTGGTCACAGTCACATTACAGGCCTACCACACAAAGACACATTTACACTGATGTGCAGTTTACGGTCTCATTGGTCTTGTTCCGTTTTTGGCATATCCAGGTTGAGTTTAAAAAGTCTGGACAGCAAAACAAACACATGAACACATGAAATACAATTTTTTTTTGCAAATTGAATCCATTCCATATTTGGAGGTGGTTTGAAATTCCAATCAGATTTCTACAGGTGCGCCTCAGTCTGGATGCTCTGGCCCCTCGTGTTGATTTCAAAGTTTTTTTTTGAGCCACTTGGACCATGACACACAACAATAAACCAGAGAGGCTGAGCAGAATCACATTACTAACAGCAGAGTGCTGTGGGGGACACGCTTACGTTGTTACACTTACATATTTGCCACAGCTACCCACGCATATATGTTTGTAATGTCTGTACACAAAATTAGATCTTGCAAATAAAGTGCAAAAAGTCAGGCAGAGTTCTTTCTCAAGTTAGTTCTTTTTCCGTTAGTTACACAACCTTTTCTGGTACTTTTTGTACTTACAACTGCGTGAGTGCTGACCGAAGGCTGTCCCTGAGCCATTGTTGGATGTGTCATTATTCCCAGTGTGATCATTTGGCAGAGCTCTAAAACTCCATTCTAACTGGAACAAGAAAACCTCCATTAAGACTCTTGCAGTGAAGGCACATTGATAACAACTGTCATACTGATATGAAATATATAGTAAGTATTTATATTTACTACTACCAAAGGTTTATTCTAGTAGTTGCACTCCTGTCACAGTATTAAAGAGGTCAAAGAGGATCTTAACTTTAAATCTACATTATTATGAGTCGACATAATAATCATCACTCTGACACACTTGTTCTTTCTTTCCTTGATTGCCGTTAACGCGGTCTCTGTCTCCTGTGGAGCTGTGTCAGCTAACAAGTACATTTCACACTTGTCATGAAAATGTGGAGTTCATAGCTACCTGAGGAATATTATCAGTTCTAATACTGTCAGTCCACTTTAGTAGGAAATGTACGTCATGACAGAGTAGATAAACTTATGTAATATATGTATAATGTGATTAAATGTGTCTTTTAGTGGTCAGTTTTTTTCTTTTTGTACATCCAATGATCAGTGATTGTTTCATGAAAGCTTTTTAAGATGAGTTTAGAGTTTTTCAAATGGTCTTATGTGCTGGAAGTTCAGCTGAAAACAACCCCATGAAGACCTAAAGTCAATAATCAATGAGACATGAGACTTTTAATCGTTGTGCAAACACATCGGTAACTTTTTCTTCACTGAACGTTAGAAAATGTCTTTTGTGAAGTCTTTTTTATTTAACACTGAAATGCGTGGACATCCTTCCTGTGAAATACAAATGGAATTTCAGTTGTAACGCAGCGATGAATCACATCTGATATTCTGACTGCCTTTGTAATTCAGCAGAGAGCAGCGTTAACGCAGCCACTGTTTCCAGGGCGTCAGAGAGGTCGCAGCAGGCCTTTCACTTTAATCAGCCTCTCCTTTTTTTTACCCGGGAGCCTCTGCTGACAATGAGCACGCGTTCCGCGTTGCCACGGCAACAGACCGATTTGATTGACAGATCCAAGGGGAGCTTTTGGAATTTCTAATCAAGTGGCTGTCTGGCTTCCTTTCTGTTTGGCGATATTGCCGTTTGACTGCCGGGATTTGGCCCCATAAAGAAGAGCTGATAACGGCAGCAATTAGCCTCAGACACGTACTAATGGCTGTTCAAAGCTACAAGATGTGCTAGCTGCGGTTTAGAAGTCTGCATGCGTGTGCACTGGACTGTACTGTAAGAAGTTATACGCATTGACAGAATTCATTTGCATAGTAATGGGCAGATATCTTACATACATACAGTGGTCCTTGTGAACAGAAATGTATTTAACTGAAGTAATGAGGTTGAATACGAGCTGCAGATATATTTTCTGTATTAGTTTATTTTTACCCTGCACCTGCTTTGAATTAGAAATACAGATTTCCTCTCCAGGTTTTCTTGTATTTTACAAATATCTCCATTTGGTGATTAAAAATTGCTTTCAGGGCCACAAAAAAAGGGGTGGACGTTTACTGGAGCTAATAAAACACCTCAGGCCTTTAGCAGCAGTCAGGTACATTGCTTTTGAACTTTGCAGATAAATTAGAATACGACAGAAACAGCGATTAAATTGCCTCTATTGAGCCAAACATGAAAAAGGGCTGAAACGAATTAATGACATAAAAGTTCTGACAAAGTACTCACGCGCCTGACTTTTATTTATTTATCACCTTTTCTGAAAAAAGAAAAAGAACATGTGCCTACTCTGTAATGTGCTGTAACAGGATGACATGACACCACACAGACTGAATATAGATCAGCAAAACAAATGAGAAGACTTCAGAAATTCACAGATCAAATCAACACGTGTTACAAGCTTGTTGTTTACAGCGCAAACTCACACACACTTGACGCAAACACCTGCTCGCAGGTTGTCATTATCTGGCACTTTTTCACAATGACTGGATGAAACCGTCGAGTCAGATCAGCAGAAAAGGAGCACAAAAATGAAGAAAATTAATTTCATAAAGACGGTAATTAAAACTGCCCCTGAGAAGCAGTTTAGACGAAGATAAACTTTCATTGAAATCCTCTTAAAAGACCCTTAAAACAGAAGCTGCACCTGCTGCGTCCGTGCACTCGTGTGACACCGCTGCGTAACCATGATGGATGATGAGTGTCACCGCTCCGCCAACATGTACCAGCTTGACGCATAAGGATGATGGATCACGAGGGACCGCTTCAGTGTCATGTTTTGGCTTTGTGAAGAGCAGGTGAACCGATGGAAATGCAGACACGCTCGCATGATTCAAGGCCAGCAGACCGTGACAAAGATACCGAGGGAGACGCCTCATATCTTCTTCCTTTCACACCCCAGAGTCTTTTTTTTTTTTATGTTTCTTTTGGCTTACTTCCGCTGGCTAAGCAGCTCGGGGTCAGATATCGGCTTAAATTCTCTGAGAAGTGCATTTCATTGAGCTCACAATAAACACTTTGCACTTGCAGTGCTCTCCCTTT
Source organism: Sciaenops ocellatus (assembly GCA_033000465.1). NCBI lineage: Eukaryota > Metazoa > Chordata > Actinopteri > Sciaenidae > Sciaenops > Sciaenops ocellatus. The sequence continues at coordinate 3,634,610 of CP136870.1, forward strand.
TGTAGCTGGCATAAAATAAGGCAGATTCCAAACGTACTGACGCAGCAAAGTGTGCAGCGGAAAAATGCACAAGCCGGACATCATAAATGTTTATTGTTGCGTTTTAAAATGAACAGACCTCTGTGGGGAATGTAGGGTAGCTTGCAAGGTTTGTTATGTACGACTGTTTGCTAATGACAAGATAAAGATTGGAGGAAAGCGGGTTGAGAGGCTGCAGTGACCACTGGGAGCGTTAAAGGAAAAATGCTCTGATTTCTTAAGGCTGGGTCATATATCATTCTCACTTTGATCTGAGTCTATTCATCCTTTAGACTCTTTGGCACCATATTCCATTAGTCAGTTATCTGGCAGCCGTTTTGAGCCGATTCATCACAGCCCTTAGCTCCTAGTGTATCTGGCATGCACATTAAACACCTCAAAAATGAATGAAATACAATTACAAGAATGAAAATGCAATGCCAACATCTGACTTGTCAACTTTCTTCTCAAACGAGTGCCGCTGTGCCACAGTTTCAGATATAAAGGGGACTTTTGAAGCCTCTGCTGAAGCCATATTTCAGACTGAGCCAACAAAATGGAGATAAATGCTTCGAGACGTCACACCCTCTGGGAAGAGGCGATGACCTCAGACCCGGATGAGCGATCTCTCATGTTATGCGTCGGATGCTTTCGTTGTTTTTAGCTTGATTATTTCTTCGTAGCCCGGCACGGCAAACTAACTGACCCAGTGCCAGAGCTTTAAAGTAGACACACACACACACACACGCAGCCCCTGTTTGGTTTGGATCATTTGGACCATCAATCACATTTTTGTAAATTGCCATGTCTTTGCTGTAATCAGTTAGATTAGTACAACTATAAAATATCCAGATTGCCAAATTGCCTCTGGAGTTAATGACAGTGATTTACAGTTCACACTTGTATCATAGTGTAAGTGTGTGTAAGTGTGTGTGTGTGTGTGTGTGTGTTAACATGTTTTTCTCTGCTCTCCAGGAAGCCTAATAAAACGTAATCATAAACAGTAGGGCTCGCTCAGACTGAGCCGCAGATGTACTCAGCTGGTCATTAACATGCATGAAAATGGATTTTTAACAAGAAATTCTTCTTTTGTTTTTTTTGCGTGTGCCTTTGTTCAGACGGACCACGGCCATCCCAAAAGGAGATCATCTCGCTCAGAGCCTTCATGCTTCTCTTCCTCAAACAACTCATCCTGAAGGTACATGGAGAAAAAAAACGGATTATCTTCATCACTTTAGTTTAAGTTGCAGGAAATCACTTCTTTCCATTATGTCCTGTGTTGTTTTTTCTCTCGTTCCTGGAGGCTGCTGGCTTAATCTGAAACGTGCGTGTCTGTGTGTGGAGAATCACATTATGGATCAGCAGCCTGAATGGAGCACTGTATCTGTATTGATTCCCATTTATATGTGTGTGTGTGTGTGTGTGTGTGTGTGTGTGTGCGTGTGTGAGGTTTCTGCTGCTTCATGGTTAACATGCATGAACCAAGAACAGGATTAATGAAAGTCATCTGAGGTTAATAAGATGGAAAATCAACGTCGATTCTGAGCGTTTTGGTGAAAGATGCCGTATTTTCTTCTTCACAGGATCGGGGTGTGAAGGAGGACGAGCTGCAGAGCATCCTGAACTACCTACTGACCATGCACGAGGTAATGCAAAACTCCTGCATCGGAGCAGACGCCTGATAGAGAGTGCGGACCACAAAAAGAGACAGTGAGAGTGGTTGAGTGGAGCTGGTGGCAAAATGTGCATTACAATTTGTGAGCTGGAGTTATGGTCCACTTAAACAAGTGAGAGTGTGAGTCAGCTTCGGCGCTGTGACAGCATGAAAAATGGCGCAACAATGGACTGAACAGAATGTACTCTTTTGTAACAATTATATCTATTCTTGTTCTGAAATACCACCTGCTCCTCCACATCCCCCCCCCCACCACCACCACCTCCTTGTCCACCCTTACAACTCTGTCTTTGTCCTCTTAACCTTCTATTCTTCTGTCCCACGGGGCTTTTCTTTCCCTCCTCCGTTCACCTGTTCAACTTGAGCTCTCTTTTCTCTGCAGGATGAGAATATCCACGATGTGCTCCAGCTGTTGGTGGCTCTTATGTCTGAACACCCAGCGTCCATGATCCCTGCATTCGATCAGAGAAATGGAATAAGGTGAATGCAGCCCGCATGTATACACACACACACACACACACACACACACACACACACAGAGATTTGATGCAACACCTGAACAAGATTTTTCTTTATTAAAGGTACAGTGTGTAGAATTTAGTTGCATTTAGTAGTCCAATCACTGCATTGTAATCTCCTCACATCACCCTCACCTTCCTAGTGTAAAGGAGAAACAACACTTTAAGGACCCTGTTTAGAGTCAGTATTTAGTTTGTCTGTTCTGGACTACTGTATAAATAAGGTGTTTCAACATGGCGGCCTCCATGAAAGGGGACCCTCTCCAACTGTAGATATAAAAGGATATTTTTTAAGTAAGAAACATAAAAAGATTCTTATTTTCTGGTGATTATACATGCATCAAAACATAGTTATGAATATTGTATTCCATGTTTGCCTTATTCTGAAAATAAAGCCCCCAAATCTTACACACTGGACCTTTAAATCTGATTCTAATCAATGTTTGTTTGAATATGTTTTATTTACACTCTCGGTCTGACCTTTGCTTCGTTTATGTATTTCTGCTACAACAAGTAACCAGTGTCATATAACAGAACAAATATACATGCAGTTCAATATTTATTAAAATATATAGAGACATTAATTGCTTTGTATTAATAGACCGAATAAGCTGAGCTACAAAAAACATATTTTTAAAATATTTTTAAAGGTCATACTTGCACATTTCCTTATATGAATGTATTTAGAGATAATGTTAAAAATCAGGGAGCGATTCAGATTGATGGATTTACCAAACACTAATTGTATCCTTTGGTTTTTATCATATTATACAAAACAACATTCCCTAACTCAAAGAACTGATTTCTTTGAATGCTTTTAAATCTATATTGAAAGACCTGGAGGCAGAATTGTAGGTGTGTCGTTGTTTTAACTGATATTATTGAATTCATGGCTTGTACCGCATATTTTTTAAAATTATTTTTCTAGATTGCTATGTGTTGTAACGTTGTGTGTGTCTATTATCTGATTTAATTGACTTGTTCTCAGTTTTTAATCTCAGTGGGACCTTTCCTGGTTAAATAGATAAAAAAATGATATAATTTGCCTGATGATAAAATAAAATCCTCAGTTTTATGCAGCAACCATAACATTGATGCTTCTTGTATATTTTAGCCATTGTTTATACATTCAGTTACAAAGGTTAGCTTCATGGGTGTCTTTTTTCTGTCCTCTGAGGTCCCTCATGAAACGATGAAACTGCTCCAGTCAGCACATAAGTTTCTAACTTCAAGGATGTGTATCAGGCAGCAGGCGTTGACTGCACACGCAGCTTCTTATAGCCCACATGTGAGGTGTTATAATCCTTTCAATGTCGTCTAATCAGTGTGGGTGTGTGTTTGACATCTTACAGGGTCATCTGCAAGCTCCTGGCCTCTAAGAGTGAGAGTATCCGGGTCCAGGCCCTCAAAGTCCTGGGCTACTTCCTCAAACACCTTGGTCACAAGTCAGTACCTCTTTGTCTCTGTGCTTTATGTCTGCTATATTCCTTAATGTGGCGTTAGTGCTCAGTGACCGCTGAATTGCTGAAATAAGGGAGCACTTAAAGCATCTTTTTTTCTGTCACAACTGAAACACAAATACTGCATCAGGACGAGACTGAAAGGCCTCACATTGAGGTCTGAGTGTGAGGAAACACTCTGCAGTAAAAACTGCAGCAGTGCAGCCTCCAGTGAGCCTCACAACAACTGTTTGTTTGTGTGTGTGCGCGCAACGATAATGTCCTCATCATCAAGTCCAGGCGGAATAATCATTTCGACAGTGTGAACTGGCAGGGAGGTGGAACCTTGATGAGCAGCAATGAATGCTGGGGGATTTCATCGTCCCGTGTGACACACACACACATCTCGCTGCTCGACATGGGAGCAAGCTGCCAAGCTGCACCTGAGCCCTGCACCTTCAGTCCCCCACCTACTTAACGTCTGCCTGCATGGCTGCCTCTTTAAGTTTACACACTTAATACTTTTTATATGAATTTTGTATAAATAATACATTTGATATTGATCCAGATGGTCATTTACACACAATACAGCCAAACATTTCAACCTGTGAAAGATATTTCAAGACATTTTTAGCATTTTTCATGTGATTTACTGATAATCTGATGATTTATTGTCTTAAAAAGCAGGATAAAAAACTCTTATGTCATTTTGGATCTCATAGATTAGAATAAAACCGGTCAGAGATGATGTCACGTCTAATAAACAGCTGTTTTAGGAGGAGATGCTGCTTGCCGTTCCCACTCGGTGAGGGTTAATAGCTACCCTCGACAAATCAAATTTTCTGCAGCGTTTCTGCAACATCAACAGGGCGTCACTTAGCCACAAATGAGCTGTTGTGGATGAGATTTACAGTGCTGTGTTTCTCAGTGATTCACCAGTGAGTTCACCAGCTGATGGGGATCTGAGACTTCATTTGAGATTTAATTTAAGATTTCAGGGTAAGAGCGTGTGTTTTTAATCGCAGTCATGGTGGTGTCTTATTACGACCGAGCTTCACAGACACAGTGCGATCATTTCAGTCCAAAGTCTGACATCGGTTTTATATTTCCTGTTGTCGAGGCGGTTGGACCTGGACGTCAAAAACAATTTTCACTCCGTGTAAAATGTAATTATTCAGTTAGAGTAGAGAGTAAAATTAGAAACTCGTTAAAGTGACTGTAAAAACTAATTAAAGCATGATAATGGGAGCTAAATGATTTGTTAGGAATCTATATGTGTGATTGGATATTGTGCAAACTTGACTTCATTTCAGGTTTCTAATGACCTGGTTACAGTCAGGAATGTCCAGAAGCTTTGAGCGTTATTCATTTAATTCAATTTCAAAAAATACTCAAAGTTAGTCAGCCCTGATTTCTGAGCCTCTCCAGTTAAAAGCCTCTTAGAAACACAATTTTCACCCACTGGCAAGGTTAATAGCCAAACTTAATCATTTGCAGCCATATGAGCGTGGCCTCAGCGGCTCCCGCGGCGTTCTGTTAATGCCTTTTGTTAATTCCTCTTGTTGGTATTCATTTATCGTCCTCTTTGCTCCCATCATAGCTGACAGGGCCACACGGTGCCACCTGCCAATATCACATCATCATCAGGCCTGTGGCGATCAATGTCAAGTTCAACTGTCATAAATTCTGTTATGAATGGCATGGTGTTTCATTGCAGGAGGAAGGTAGAGATCATGCACACACACAGTCTGTTCACACTGCTGGGGGAGAGACTGATGATGCACACCAACACCGTCTCTATCACCACCTACAACACTCTGTATGAGGTAAGTGATTGTTTGGCACTTCCACTGACACGCCGCGTCACTATAGCAACGTACCTGAAGCGATGCCCCCCTTTTTTTTCTCCAGTCTATTTTGAGATGTCAGATTTTGCCTGATTGTCGTGGCATTTAATTGACGGCTGTTCATCTTTTCCATCTGTGCAGATTCTGACAGAGCAGGTCTGCACTCAGGTGGTGCACAAACCACACCCTGAACCCGATTCCACCGTCAAGATCCAAAATCCCAGTGAGTACTAAAAAAACACTGTGGCTTTCATCTGTCTGTCTCTGTGTGTTCTCTGCTCAGCCAATAATGCGGCGTTGTTTTAATGCGAGTAAACAAACAACAAAGCCAGAATCAGAATTTGACAGTGCTGTCATCTCGTGCTTATTGATCGGCCTCGCTCTCTCATGTCTCTCACATTTTCTTTCCCTCATTCAAAATGCTTTTGATACATTTGTTTCGTCTCCTTCCTCTCCTCATTGCCTGTTTCGTTGCCTCCCATCCAGTGATTTTAAAAGTAGTGGCCACCCTGCTGAAGAACTCCTCTCCCAGCGCCGAGCTGATGGAAGTCAGGAGACTCTTTCTCTCCGACATGATAAAACTCTTCAGCAACAGCCGCGAAAACCGACGGTAAGAGCATGCAAATGACTACGCCTCCATTTACTTGAGTACATGTCATTTGCCTCTTACAGTCATTATAATATTTTGATATTACGCTCATGCAGCAGCCCGGCTCACATACAGTGTTTGTTGTTATGTTCCAGCTGCCTGCTGCAGTGCTCCGTGTGGCAGGACTGGATGTTCTCCCTCGGTTACATCAACCCCAAGAACCCAGAGGAGCAGAAAATCACTGAGATGGTGTACAACATCTTCAGGATCCTGCTCTACCACGCTATCAAATACGAATGGGGAGGGTGGAGGGTCTGGGTGGATACCCTGTCCATCGCACACTCCAAGGTGAGTGCGGGATACACACTGATCGGGACAACTGTCTTTATCACATTGTTAATAAACAGCTGCTGTACAGTGCTTTGTGTGTTTGGTGGTATATTTCTGTCAGACTTCTGGATGAATGGACAAACAAAGATGGAAATTAATTCACAGTAAACGTCAGATTTTGGCCACACTCACCAATCATACATGAAGAAATCCATTAATCAGGAGACAGAAATACCAATTTACCCATCAAGAGACTAGAATGCCATGCAGCCACATTATATTTTTCACGTTTAAGGCCTGATTGTCTTACTGTCACTGTGAGCGATGTCAAAACTCCAAATTACAGCCTGTTTTTTTGGAAGTTATCAGTAAATTATGGAGAAGTGGACAAAGACGAGGAAGGTTGACACAGTAACGAGGTTGACGACTGCTTAATTCCACTGATGATCACAGATAAATGAATCAATATACTGTAGGGTTAAGGTGCTGGTTAGGTCAGCTGGGCGAGCGCGCGTCCCATGTACGAAGCTGCAGCGGCCCAGGGTTCGAGTCCAACCTGTGGGCCTTTGCTGCGTGTCGTCCCGCTCTCTCAATCCCCACTTTCCTGTCACCCTTCAGCTGAATCTGTCAAGTTATATCTGTTAAAATATCTGCTGTTATTAATTCATGCACGTTCTCCGTTTGTCAGGTGTTACTCATGTTTAAAATATTGACTGAAGTTTGGAGAGATGGCTTCATTTCAAATTGATTGAACCAAAAATAAACACATAGTATTGATGATATTGATTTAAAGGTATTGATATTTTGAGTGAAGCTTAAAGATGACAAAGTATTGAAAGTATGGATTTGTACATGCTGCCTGTCGTCGATGGTAATTCTTTGTTCAGTGACCTGCAGTGCCCAGAAAGAGAACCATGCCGACTTGAGTCATACGATTCAATAGATCCTTTTCAGTATTGATTGACTCTGGTCACTGGTGGAAACTTAACTCACCCATTTTCTCACAGCAGTGCAAAGAGAGAGAGCATTATGGATGACGGTCTAATAGCCCTGTTAGGCTAGTGTCCCAGTTTTATCCATCCGGCTTTTGGTACAGATGATCTAGGAGCCCCATAAGGACTACCTGCTGGAGAGGTTATTAATGTGAAAGTACATTTTTTTTTTTTGTTCTGATCACATAACCAATTATATCGCCACCCTGTGTCACAGGTGACCTACGAAGCCCATAAAGAGTACTTGGCTAAGATGTACGAAGAGTACCAGCGTCAGGAGGAGGAGAACATGAAGAAGGGGAAGAAAGGCTCCGTGTCCACCATCTCTGGGCTTTCCGCCACGCCCGCCCCCGTTGTCAACGGCAACCTGGAGATTGACGACAACTCCCAGACGCAGACGCCTGAGAGCGAGGCGGAGTACAGCGAGGGTGCTGGTGGAGACTCACGCAACCTCCTCGCTGAAGGCGCCGTGAAGAGACCCAACGGAGAGGCCCTGACGCCCGGGGAGCAAAGCTCTGGTCCCGGGGTGAGGGTGGAGGTCCACGACCTGTTGGTAGACATTAAAGCAGAGAAGGTAGAGGCCACAGAGGTGAAGTTGGACGACTTGGACTTGTCTCCAGAAGGCCTTAGTGGGAGTGTAGGTGGAGGAGGTGGGGGAGGAATAGAGAACGGACCTCTGGTAGAGGTGGACTCTCTCCTGGACAGTGCTTACTGCGCTGTAGTTCAAAAACTGAACGGGAACCTGGCACCGAAAGATGACACGCCAGGCTCAGGGGTGGGGATCGGGTCAAGCCTGGGGCTTTCAGGAGTCAGCCTGGAGGATGATGGGAACATGGGTCCGCTCATCACGCTGGCGGACGAGAAGGACAGTGTCCCAAGCAACAACGGATTTCTCTTCAGCAAGGTACGATGCTAAATAAAGATTACTGTCACTGATTACTTCAATCAGTCCACTAATGACCACTAATGCTGCACCTCTACCACTTTTTTGTCTTTACACTAAAAACCATTGTTTGTTGTCTTCATGTTTATCTCTTCCAGGTTGACGAGAAACTGCTTCCAGCTCTGGCAGCCACAGACCCCCTCGTACTCCCGAGTCCAGACCAGCCCGCTCCATCTGGCCCAGTCCCAGCTCATTCCACCACCAGCGCCAGCGATGACCTCAGCCTGCTAGCCCACATGACTAGCTGCGGTTCCGACTTAACGCACACCCAGAGCCACACTTCTGGGGAACTTCCAGAGGACGGCCCCTTCAAAATCCAGAGCCCTCTTGCTGACATCAGCTCCATCGCTGAGGCTGAGAGCCAATCTCAGATCCAGGGAGCCTCTAGACCAGATTTCCCAGAGGGAGAAGGCACATCCGGGGCGGAGGGAGAGGCTGCTGGGCTTAAGACCGGAGGAGACACAGCCAGCACCACCTCTGATACAGAGAGGTCAGATGACGGGAAAGACAAGGACACAAAGAAGATCCAGACGACTGCGACCACTCAGGTGTGTTACCATGTACATGTGTGTGCAAATCTGCAAGATGCTGGGTCCCTCAAATTAATTGCTGCACAAGGCTCAAGAGTGACTGCCCACACATGAACTAAGTTCCTCTGATAGCTCAGTGAATACAGAGAATCTTCTGTGGTTTCTCTTAAAAAATTGAATTTCATAATGGTACGTGTGCCGACTTTTTAATGACTCTTTGCTTCCGCAGGCCCTGCACGGTCGCACCGCGGCCCAGCTGGAGCGGGACCTGCGTGTTGATTTGGGTTTCAGGGGCATGCCCATGACGGAGGAGCAGCGCCGGCAGTTCAGCCCCGGCCCGCGCACGACCATGTTCCGCATCCCAGAGTTCAAGTGGTCCCCAATGCATCAGAGGTTGCTCACTGATCTGCTGTTCGCCCTGGAGACGGACGTGCATGTGTGGAGAAGGTGAGTCTCTTTGGTTTCTGTCGTTTGTTTACCATTGATCATAAGATACTATAGCTAATACTATTAGCTCAGGTATTACAAGATAAGATGCTCAAGATATTAAAAAAGTGAAGTGGTACCTCTGATGTCTCACTTTTAAAGCTGCGTGTTGTGTTTATTTTTCATTTCAGCCACTCCACCAAGTCAGTGATGGATTTTGTCAACAGCAACGAGAACATCATCTTCGTCCACAACACCATCCACCTCATTTCTCAGATGGTGGACAACATCATCATTGCCTGTGGAGGCATCCTGCCTCTCCTGTCTGCCGCCACCTCCCCTTCTGTAAGTGGCTCTACTCCGCCCCCCTGTGGTGGGAGGGGAAACTGCAGGTCAACAGCTGCCTCATAGGCTTTGTAACGCAGGCGTTAACTCCAAAACAGACTTTGAGGAACAAGGTTCTCCCCCACGCTCAGGGCAGCGTTGATCTTACATGATTGAATAAGTTAAAGAATTTGTTTTGTCTTTTATATTTTGTAGCTTTTTTAATCAAAAAAGAACAAAAATGACATCAGAAGTCTTAAAGGGTGAATTTAATACTTGCCAAAAGATTTAGTTGATTAGCTAGTTTAGTTTGGCCTTGAATTAAAAGATGAATTAAACTCTCTGGAGTCCTCTCCTCTGTATCTCCATGTCTAACAGTCAATCTAACACTTCTCGTGCAGTATTTTGAACCTTTATTTGATCTTTGTTCTAACCCTTTTTATTAACAGCCTTTATTTTATTTGATAGTTTGATAATCTATTATTTTAATCATCTTTCTTTTGTTCTTTTCCTCTCTGTGTTACGTGTTTCTTGTGTATTTTTCTTGTCTTTGTTGTCTCTGTTTTTGTCTGTGTTTGCATGTGCAGAGTTCTAAGAGTAGTGCCAACACTGTAAGTCGCAGTTTCTTCCTCTCTTTCTATTCTACTAATACTTTGCTCTGGTTTATTTACCATTGTGACTGACACTAAACCTTGCTTGTCTGACATCCATAGTGTTTCTATTTGTTGTGCTCCTTTGCTGCTAATCAATACCCCCTTATACTGTTTGTATCATCTGTAGGTATGCATTGATCTCTCTGCGTAGGTGTATCTAGTTCTTAAAGTTACAAGGACTAGATATATTGAACTGGATACACGTTGTATAAGATTCTAACACTGTTAGAATGTTATACAAATAAGGATTAAAGGATAAAGGATTAAACTGGACTAAAAGGCCAGGAGGTGGATTGAATAATAGAAATTTTATTTAGAGATGAAAATAGTATATTTTATGAGAGTTTTCCAAAAAATCCTTGGGGGTTGCATCTGCTAAGCCTGTCCCATTTGTATCAACACTAAAGAGGGCAGGAGGAGCCGGACCCCAGAGGGGGTCAAAGGGAGAGGAGGTGACCCCTGTTCCTGGGGGAGGAGGCGCAGGGGGAGAGGTGCGTAAAAAAGGAGCCTGAGACTCCCACCATCACCAGAAGAGCTAAGAGCACCAACCCCAAGCCCTTCTGTCCTCACCTTGTGTGTCTGTTATTCCCCAAATGTCCGTGCTCACTCGCTCCGACGAGTCTCCAGACGCTTTGCACTTTGTCCGACTCTCCACAGCCGTGCACGTCCTGCTTACTGAAGCAGAGACACAGCAAACCACACACTTGGTTTGATTGCAAGTTTACAGCCCTGCTATGCTGCCTGCAGTTTGATTTTCAATACAGATACACTGACAAATTTGGTCATTAGGTTTTTGTAAACAGAAGAGGACTTGTATGAAACATATTCTAGGTTAGCTTCACCTGTCCCTACACTGCTACTGTTACTGCTAATAGGCCACACTGCTACCGTCACGATCCCACTGTTACCATTACCTGTGTGTCATCAGGCTGTACTTCCTCTGTGTTGTGTAGAACACCTCATGTTGCCAGATTTCATCATATAAGAATGTATTCCACTCAACCAGCATGATACTCAAAGGTTGCTTTTCCTGTTTGTTGGCACAATCAGCCGTGACTGTTGGGGTCAGACCCAGCTGCATACATTTTCTAAAGGTTACTTCTATTGTTTAAAAAAAGAGGGCACTACAGTGTTTCACCACCTTTCTGAAAACCAATGAGACAGCATCCACTTCATTGTGTTCACGTGCTAGCATTTCACCGAATAACTTGCGAGCGTGTGTGTGTGTATCTCTCTTCCCTCTTTCCCGCAGACGGAGTTGGAGAACATCGAGGCGACGCAAGGCATGTCTTCAGAGACGGCGGTCACCTTCCTGTCTCGTCTCATGGCCATGGTGGACGTCCTGGTGTTCGCCAGCTCTCTCAACTTCAGCGAGATCGAAGCAGAGAAGAACATGTCGTCAGGAGGGCTGATGAGGCAGTGCCTCCGCCTGGGTGGGTGCTGGTTTGACGATTCATTTGTTTATTCTTTTTATTCATAGGTTATTCTATAAGATGCCCGTCATATTTTCTCAGAACCTTTTTTGTCTAAAATTTGTGAGTTTTGCTAAATAAATGACATAGTTTTATCTCATTTGGCTAATTGATTAATAAACTACTTTATACAGCACTACTGTTGACAAGGTTAACAACAAATCTCCAAGGGCCACCGGTAATTATATAATTACAAGTTTTTTTCCATTAAAAGAAACGCTGTTTTGTCATTAAATATTACAGTGTAGCTGCAGTGGCCCAGGGTTTAATTCCAACCCATGGACACACACCCTTGCTTGTTATGTCATCCCCCTCCTCTCTCTCCCCGCTTTCCTGTCACTCTTCAGCTGTATCTGTCAAATAAAGCTTGAAAAAGCCCAAAAGACATCTTTAAAAAAAAAAGATTCACCCAATTGGAGTGCATACAGTCACTGAAAATGTGTCATATTTCTCATTCTTGAACTATTAAATTCCATATTTTTATTTTGTGCACCTGCTTATCCTGTCTAGAGTTGCCAGTCTATAACAGGTTTCATGTTTATATTGTGGCTTTTGGTCTTGAATCAAATGTACGTATGCTTAAAATAAATTTGTAGTGCATCAGAGGAGCCAAAAAACAGTAGCCAATAAACAATCTGCAGGATTTATACGCGCTTTAACCTTCTGGTTTCTAAAGAGAAATGCTGTGACTCGTATAAATCTCCCTCCAGTGTGTAATACTTACAGCGTTCACCTCTGTGTCCATCAGTATGCTGCGTGGCAGTGAGGAACTGTCTGGAATGTCGGCAGAGACAGAGAGATCGGAGCTGCAAGTCCTCCTTAACCAGCAGCAAGTCACAGGACAGCCTCCACAGTGCCTCCACCACCAGCAAGGTACCCCACACACACCCACCCACCCACACATACACAGGAATCAAACACAAATCTGACACAGAAACATGCATATGTATGATACACCACGTTTGACATCCCGTCTTCCATATTTAGCAGGATCCAGACAGACTGCTGCAGGATGTAGACATCAATCGTCTTCGAGCCGTGGTTTTTAGAGATGTGGTAAGACGTAGTGTTTGTGTGTATTTTTAGTGTGTACAGTATGTGTGTGTTGTTTGTACTGAATAAATCACGTGTCTTATTGTTCTGTAGGATGACAGTAAGCAGGCTCAGTTCCTGGCGCTGGCGGTTGTCTACTTCATCTCGGTTCTCATGGTATCTAAGTACCGGGATATTTTGGAACCCCAGCGGGAGATTGGCAGGTCGACCAGCCTATCAGGGAGAAGCATCCGCCATGAGATCAACTCCCCGACCAGCACAGGTGATTTTTCTGTTCTCCTGCTGCAAAATTCTCAATATTAGGTTGTAATCTCAGATCAGACACTGGTGACTCATCATTGTAGCGCTGGCATAGTGAATACAGGCCTCAGGAAATCAACAATTCTTAGACAAGAATATGAGATTAGAGGGAGAGAAAGAGAAAATAGCTGAGAATTAAATATTAAAAATAGACAATATGTTGTGGAATCTCTTGACACTGCATTTGACAAAAAGATTGTTTGTGTGTATATCACTTTATCCTCATAAAATCACATTTCATCTTTTATTTCTTCCCCCCGTTCCTTCAGAGCACCCATCCACAGCCTTCTCCGACCGTGACAAGCAGACCCCCACCCCTGTGGATGACTCTCCCCGGGCCGGCCTCCCCCACACAGACTCAGGCATCGGAGAGGAGGGCCACGTGGCCGGATCCCTGAACGGCTCGGAGATGGGTCTGGGGCTCGGCCTCGGCCTGGTGGGGAGAGAGACGGACAGAGACAGAGACAGAGACATGGGAGGAGGAATAGGAGGTGGTGGTGGGGGGGGGGGCACAGATCTGTTGTGCAGCCTGTCTGATGTTAGGAGGTCACAGGAGAGCCTTCTGGATTCTCCCCACAATCCCGGTTCCACCCCCAACTCCAGCCAAGCGCCGCCTTCGTCCATCTCCAGCATAAGCCAAACTAACAAAGGCATCAATGTCAAGGTGTGTGTGTGTGTGTGTGTGTGTGTGAGCCCTGTTCAGACCTGCTTACATTCAGACATGCTCCTTTCAGTGAGGTTATACAAGGTTATGTGTTATTAAAATATGCACCATGTTATGACACATTTACATTCATAGTTTACTGCTGGAAAATGTGTTTTGCTAAGCCTACATTGAAAACCAAATTTACAACGTCACGGTGCCCTTTTAAGAACAGCCACAATTAGTCAAGCCGGTAAACTCCTCACAGCCTCTGCAGCTCCAGTCCTGTAGTCACCGTCTCTCTGTCTCTCTCTCTGAAATGCAGGAGATCCTGAAGAGTTTGGTGGCGGCTCCGGTCGACGGAGGGGATTTGGGACAGGAGTCCGGTCCCACACCCTATCACCCGGACCCTGCCCTGAAGACGCACCCCATGCTGCCCATGCAGTTCCACTCCTTCGACAGGTCAGTTCCGTTTGACCTGCAGCAGGAGGCGGGAAAAACAGACAGAGACAGTGAAGCCTGACACATCCGTTGATGAATTGATTTTTTTTCCAGCCATTACTGATCTTTTTCGTAGACGTGCGTTAGCGCGCTTCTATTTGTCAAATTGCTGAGGCGCAGAATCGATGATTTGATTTGTATTTAGAAAATGAAGCTCTCTTTGAACAAAGCTCTTTGGGTGGTAACGTTTACAAGATTTACAAGCATAAATAATGTGCTTGACTTGCCGGCAGTCACATTGATTTTTTTTTTTGTTGTTGTAATAAAACTCCAATAAGAAAAGCATAAAAATGTGAATTCAGCACAATGGCTTGTTAGCAGTTTCTAACACTTACTGTGCAGTCTGTGTTAGAAAGCAGACACATTTAGTTTGAGAATTCAATCTGAAGAGACAGTAAGAATGATTTGTTTTTAGCAGCAGTGATATCATGAAAATGAAACATGACTGAGACTCGCTTAATTCAATTCCTTGGTCCCATTCTTGACATTGATTCTAGACAAAAATCTCACAGGCACGGAGATATCGGTGCTGAATAATAAAATCGTTGGACGTGACAGGACATAAACAAAGTCTGAAGAGAGGCTCAAATCGTCCCGTCTTTTCCAAACCCTTAACATGTAGACTCTCCACTGAGTGATGACCTGCTTCTATGTGCCGTGCATCACTTAGTCTCCTTGATCCTGCCCTGTGGCAGTCCTTGAGAGCTTGGTTATTGATTGAAGACGATATGCATAATAGATCATGGACAACTCTATCTCCATCTCCAGAGATGTCAGCCCGATGTATCAGTCTGTCTGCAGGAGTCAGACAGACTGATACATTCAATCCATCAGCCCATATAAATGAACGGCAAAGACGCGGTTAACAAACAGTGTTAGTTCTTCTAAACAATCACAGCTGAATTACCCATGTACACATTACCCATGACATAAATTTGACTTACATGCTTGTAATGTTGACTTTTTAGAAAAAAACATTTCATTGATTTTATTGTGCTACATATTGATAAATACAATATTAGTGGCACCTTATATGTTTAAATAAAGTTTGTAACAGAAACTTGAGGGGATGACACACTGTTGAAACCGTTCAACAGCTCACCCTCTGTGGAATGTTTGTTAGTTTGAGGTCTAGGCTTCAGCTTCATCCCTCCGCACAGATATGTATACACAGAGATACTGAGGAGTGATAAGCAAATATCTTAAAGCCCTCATAGCCCAGGGCGCCTCAGTAGCTCACCTGGTAGAGCATGTGCCCCGTGTATTAAGGCTAACCATAGTGACCTGGGTTTGATTCCAGCCTGGGCCCTTAGCTGCATGTCGTCCCCTCTCTACCCATTTTCCTGTCTCTCTACAGATGTCCATCCACTAAAAGCATAAAAGCCCAAAACATAATTATTAAAAAGCTTTGTGAAATTACTGTTTGATGTGTTCGAGGTAAAAACATTTTTTATTTGGCAGTCAAAGGCCAAATGAATTTTATCGTGGTACGATTGAAATCCCAGAACTGACTCCAGAAGGTTAAACAGCTGCGCAGCACATTTAGCTGTACTCAGTATTGTCATGGTGACATAAAGCATCAGTAAACATGCCCACACATCCAATGCTTCCATTTCAGTGGCAACTAAAGTCTAAAGTCCTCTCAGATGTTCTCACACACAGAGCCGTGATATCACTCAGGAGCTCTTGACAAAGAACCTCTGTGTGTGTGTGTATGTGTGTGTGTGTGTGTGTGTGTGTGTGCAGGTTTGTCTCATGACTTTTTGCGTCTCATCTTCTCTGACAGGAGCGTTGTGGTCCCGGTCAAAAAGCCACCACCCGGCAGCCTGTCAGTCAACACGGTGGGCACGCCCACCACTAGCGGAGCAGCCACCGCTAGCAGCACACCAAACATTTTTGCAGCTGCAACGGCAACACCCAAGAGCATGATCAACACTACAGGTGAGAGATAACACACACATATGTTGCACTTTTAACCACCTGTTCATTAGTGATGCTATTCGTTCAATACATGTTTGTGTTTTTACCTGCACTGCATCGGTTTAGTGTGAAATAAGGAGAGGCACCTGCAGCATGACGAAGGTGTTTGTGTAAAAGGCCTCCAGCAGTTTGAAGGCAGCTCGATGAAGCAGAATTTCTTCTCACTTTACAAAACTCTTTGATGCTTCGCTGCGCTGTGCTTTGACAGCAAACTAGAATAGAAACAAACTGAACCAACAACAGCACCAGCGAATCCTTTCATGATTAGTCTATTTCAAGGGCGGGATCCAGATCAAGGTGCTTACAGGAAACACAGCAAGTGTAAGATTTTACTGTTTACAAGGTAATACAGACAGAGAAGAGAGGAGACAGAGGGAATGATGTAACCTGATTCTGTTGATTTAGATGATTACATCATGAACAAACTATTCGTTACAGTCCGACAAGAACGTTCATTCAGTGAACTCTCCTGTGCCGGACCATGAACCTTTTACACAGCTCTCATCTGATGCAGACAAAGAACAGATGAAGAGAAAATTTGACCCAGATATGGTCTTAAAGTCCATGTAAAGGCAATTCTGAGATTTCTTTCAAAATACATGAAATTTGTTGGAAAATAATAAATAATAAAACAATAGTTGCTGAAAACATGAGAAAAGACTTTGAAGGATATATTACTGAAATGTGGAGTTAGAGGTTCAAACTGTTTTTCACCAGTTTTCAGTCCAGGATTTTGTGGGCGGTCCTTAAAGGGTGGCTCGATGACACGCTGAGGCCACCCTGAGCATACTCCTGCACCCCTAGCAGAGAGATAAAGATGAATTCATCTCGCTCAGTGTTTCAAAGTTAGTCATGTCATTTTCTGAACTCATCTGACACGTTTTAGTCGCTTCAAAATTTGTGCTTGACTGCTCCCATGAGTGGGCGTGGCTTGGCTAGGTGGTAAATAACACTTTCTTCTTCAGTCTGACAAACTCAGAACTCATATTTATCCTGACTTTACACAGACTTTAAATAAGAATACATTCAGAATAATAATAGAAGAATCAAACACACAGCTTACTCAGCAGATCCACTGTAGCAGAGTGGATTTCTATTCGAGGCTCAGACTTATTGCTCTGTATCATACATGCATAGTGGACAGAGAAGGGATTAGTTCCCTGGAATGGATTCTGTATATTGATTGCAAAGCTATTTTCACAAACGTGGGGTCATTACCAGAAGACAAGCAGCAGCCTGTCCGGTGAAATACTATCCAAATTGAATTTGGCCGCAGCTGATCGGAACATTAATACATTTCCTTTGTTATTATCCCGCACGCTAATCTCGGTCACGCTTGATTCACGTTACCATAATACAACGTCTTATTATTCATCGCTCTCCCTCCCGTCTAGGTGCTGCAGACTCTGCCTCCTCGTCCTCCTCCTCGTCTTCGTCGTTCGTAAACGGCGCAACCAGTAAGAATCTGCCGGCGGTGCAGACGGTGGCGCCCATGCCAGAAGACACGATGGAGAACATGAGGTCAGAGCCGCGGACGTCACAGAGCTCTTTATCGCTTCATTCACTCTCCTCCCGCTCTTTGTTTTTTTTTTTTCTCCTTTTTTTGGCTTTTATGTTGATTTGTCTGTTTTTCTTGGGTGCCTGTCGTTTTGCCACTTCATTCCTGTCCCTCTTTCACTTCACACTTAGGTCTTCATCCTTCCTAAAGAAGTCAGCTCACTCTCTCAGTCACCATACTGATTCTACATTAGGGTTAGATACGTTTTGGAAAAAACAATTGGGGTGCACCTACATGCTTTTTGAGGCCTAGATGTTCGTACCTGATATTAAACATGATCATTTATTTGTCAGGATCAATGCAGCTGCAAAATATGTTCTGACATTTTAGACTGACTAACCACAAAGAACAAAACTTTACTTACTAATTTGATCGTAAATTTTTAGAAATCAAAAGTTCCACATTGAGTTATGAGCCGTAAGAAGAATATTGGACTGATATTCATCATAAAACAGTCAAGCTACTTCATCTGTGGTAGCTCGCACACACACATATGTTCTGCTCACATGCACACGCATACCACCCACACATCTCACTCTCACAGTTTACACTTTGGTGCTCTTCATCCCTGACATGGCAACTGTGTTTTAATGTCACAGCTACAATATAATGTAGATTTTGACAATATCAGCGCTCCTCGTAGATTTCAGTCATTTGAAAAACATGTAAATAAAATTGTTCTAAACATAAATCTGTGTTTTAGTTGTGTTTCCATACTCTGTGTAGGCTTCTCGCTGATAAAACCTAAGATGATCTGCGATATGACACTGTTATTATGACATAGCAATGACATAACTAGGAAAACAATAAGAGCTAATATATACTGTAACATTTCTGTCTCTCTCCTTAGACCTGTTAGACAGTTTGCTGTGATCTGTGCACACCCATGTGAGCGGGAGCGTGCGTGCGTGTGCTCGCGTGCATGTGCTCTTTAATCAGTGTGTGTGTGTGTGTGTTTGTGTGGTTTGTATTGCAGTGCCTATTGTGAGGTGGCGCAGTGTGCGCTACGCAGCGGTCAGACGCCCCCTGAGCTCAAGTCTTTTAGCTCTCTGGCAGGCTTCCAGGCAGCTCCCCGAGATGCAGGACAGTGTTTTAGGCAAGGAGATACTCGTCCTGTCCCCCACCCCACCCCAACCCCAACCCCCCCCCCCCCACCTTTCCTCCTCTTGCCCCACCTCCACCACACACCCTCTGCTATGCCCAGCCACTACTAAATGTTCCCAGAATGCCATGGGGGGGAAACAAAAAAAGGGCAGACATCTTTGCTTTCGTCTTCTCACACTAACCCCGAACTCAAAGATCAGACCTGAGTCAAGCTGTCTTTGCAAATGGCTTTTGAGTAACAGTTTGTTTCAACTTTTTCAAGCTCTAATGTCGATCTAGTCGCTCATCTGGTACTCTGAGCGGGCGACAGACAAATTCAGATTTGTAAACACCAGTGACCCAGGTCTGTGTCAGAAATCATACGCTTATGAGGCCAATAATCTGCACATCACTGCCATCATGGCTCCATAGTCTAGTCTGCTTTGCTCTCCTGCCTTACTTAACTTTCTTAACTGAACATAGAGTAGAAAAATATTTCACTGTGCATGTGATCTACACCTGTACACACACACACACACAAAGGCACATCAACATGTGTAGCATTTACGAGATACTTAGCGTATTTTCCAGTGCAGTTGAAATCGGGGCATTGCGTGGCAGGTTTAGCTTCTGCTGCACTTCCAGCTTCACTCATCCCACAATGCTTAGCTCATTAGCTCAACGATTAGCTTTAAAAAACTGAGGTGCCATCAAGCTTTCCTTACTAATACTAACCCAGGCATAGTGCTTCCATACCAGAACCACCACACACTCTTTGATTCTGGACATTTTTGTGTGTTCTGTGTCCATTTCAGACATTTTTCTATTTCTTTCTCTTGAACGCCTCTCAGCTCGCCTCCTCCTTCCCCCGTGTGATTTGTCCCGTGCTTCCCTCACCTCCCCCTTTTTTCTCACCTATCTCTGCTGATTTCTTGCATGTTCTCCACGCTCCCCCCTACTCCACCTACTGTATACCGTCCCCCCCTTCTCCCCTCCCCCTCCTCCTCAAAGGTTTTGCCCCACACGCTCTACTACCCTCATCTGTGTGTTTGTGTGTAGCTTATTTTCTCTTCACTCTCCCATCGTCTTCATCTTTTCTCTCACTTGTCCCCCCCCTCCCCAACCGCAGCATCACCACCAAGCTGGAGCGCGCTCTGGAGAAGGTGGCCCCCCTGCTGAGGGAGATTTTTGTGGACTTTGCCCCCTTCCTGTCCAGGACGCTGCTGGGTAGCCATGGGCAGGAACTGCTCATAGAAGGTACAGGTGCTGTACACGGCTCCTTTTTCTCTAACTGGCGTCTTCTCTGTGGAGTCTCCCCATTCACTGTCCCTCACGGCGATGTTTGCGTGCGAGAGCGACTGAGAGGAAAAGAAACGAGCGGGTGGATGAATGATGGACGGGGCGGATGGGCGGATGCGTGATTAGCTGAGAGCGAGTGTGTGAGTGTGTGAGCGTGTGTCTTTGAGCTGGCTGCTTCACTCATTCGTCAAACAGGTATGAAGTCACTTTTAAACAGCTAGCTAGACAATTTGTAATCAGATTACTTTTAGCATTAACACTGGTACATGTGTTGTTATTCCTCCCTCTGCCCACCTGCTTCCTGGTGTCCTGTTTTCGTGATCCACTGTCTCAATGTTGATCCCTCCCTCTCCTCACTTCCTGCTCTCTCTCTTCCTCCCTCCCTCTCTCTCTCTCCCTCCCCCCTCTCCTCTCTCCTCCCTAACCTCTCTCGCTGTTTGTTCCTGTCTTCTCCGTGGCATGCTTTTTTTTATAAACCTGACTACCACGACTGTGTACAATAGCAGAGACGACTGATGCTACAGCGTCTTCTTTGATGATATTTCCGTGTCCCGCAGCAATTTGTGTGTGTGTGTG
Source organism: Sciaenops ocellatus (assembly GCA_033000465.1). Taxonomy (NCBI): domain Eukaryota; kingdom Metazoa; phylum Chordata; class Actinopteri; family Sciaenidae; genus Sciaenops; species Sciaenops ocellatus. Next base: position 3,655,359 of record CP136870.1, read on the forward strand.
TGTGTCAGAAGAGAGGCTGACTGTGCCGTGTGTGTCTCTGTGCCGCAGGTCTGGTGTGTATGAAGTCGAGCACGTCAGTGGTGGAGCTCGTAATGCTGCTCTGTTCTCAGGTTGGTAACTCCTCACCTCGCCTCTCTGTTCACTGACCTCATGCCCGGACAAAGTTCTCATTCTGAAAGTGCTTTTGTTTTTGTTTTTTTAGCCCTGTGATAATCGAGGTAAATGTCAGTTGCACACTGGAAAGAAGCCGTCGTGTTATCGATCTGTCCTGCGAGGCAGGGTTGACTTTTTAATGAGCGCACTGCAGATGTAATACAATATCAACACACCATAGTTTCCCCTCATCAATACCAAGGCCATGAAACTGAATTTTCAGTGTCAATCACATGCACGTAAACATTCCCTGTGCTGGGTTTAGCTTCTGAGAGTGAAATAAAGTGACAGAGGCATCACAGCCTGTTATCTGAGTCATTTCTCTAACTTGCATTCAAAGCACTATCTCCATTTTCCTGAATAACACTCAAAAGACAGAATGACAACAGAGAGGCACTTACCACTACAGAGTGCTCCCCTGATGGTGACCGCATTCTTTCTCTTTTACATCATGAAGTTTGTCTCACAGTTCCACATCTCTGTTTGGAGGATTCTGACTGTCTGAAACAGCTTTTGTCCTCGGAGCAGCTCTTCTTTTTCATCAGCTCTCCTCCCGTGTTCTTCTTCTTCCCTTTTTCTCCATCTTCATCTTCAACAATACCTCCAGCCATCTCTGCTCCTCTGGTCCATTTTAACTCCAGCGCTCCGATGGCAACTGCTTTCATCTCCTGCCGCTCTCCTCACTGCCCTTTCCTCTCACCACTCCCTCTCCTTTTCACTCCGGCTGCCTGCTCGTCAGCATGTATAGTATTACCCCTGGCTCCGGCCTTGTCTGCCATTAGAGGCCCGGGAGAGCGAACCCTAGCCCAGATATCGATCCTCTGTATGGGGAGGAGGGGGTGTAACAGGAGATGCTCCCACGTGTCCTTAACGGCCTTAAGAGCTAATGGAGCTCTGATAGTTTGAGGCTTTCAGCAACACTCTCATCCTGCTCAGAAGTCTCCACTCTCGTATGCACAAACACATAAAACACTCTGCGAGGGTGCACTTTCATTGGAAAGCTCTTAAAATGTTTCCTCGTGCTCATTTTGAGCGGTTTCGTGATAGTGTACCTTCACACCAGCTGTGATAAATGATGAAACTGTGTTTTTCTTTGTGTGTGTTTTCTTCTTGAATGAAGCTATTGTTCTAGCTTTTTCACGGTTGGATGATGTGTTTTTTTTAGGTATTTAATAAGATGAGTCATAGACATGCATTGGAATCTGGTTATTTTATCTATAAACATAATCCATATCAAACCCCACTTTAATCATTTTGATGTCTCCTCTACACTCAGGAGTGGCAAAACTCCATCCAGAAGAACGCTGGACTGGCCTTCATCGAGCTCATCAACGAGGGAAGGTAATCCATCACACAGACTGATTATCACCCTACAGAATATCCTGTGATTCACACATTAACACCAACACTGTTATCAGTGTTTAACACCTAATGGCTATGATAGAACCCTAATGAGAACCTTGCCAGGATAAGTGCACAGTGCCATGTGTGTTCAGCAGGAAGTCGGATCATTAAAGCGCAATTAAGTTTACAGTTAATTGGGGCTGCTCTATTTTCAGCGCCTTTAATCTTGTTGTTCTTTTTCCTCTGAACTGTTTATTGGATTGTGTCGGTACCAAACTTAATTAAAGTACAAAACAAAAAAAAGGATGCAATGCTACTGTTTAAATGTGAAGATGCAAATCACGGAGCAGTCTTAGTGACTTAATGATTTTTAAGTAAAGATTGTCACATTGAGGAAAACTTGCTTACATTCCCCGTCACTGAGATTTTGTCTAAGTCGCTAATAACGGTAATGTTTGTCCTTCCCCACGTTCCTCACTCCTTCACCAGACTTCTGTGCCACGCCATGAAGGATCACATCGTGCGTGTTGCCAACGAAGCAGAGTTCATCCTGAACAGGCAGAGGGCAGAGGACGTACACAAGCACGCTGAATTTGAGGTAAACACACAGAGCACAGCTGCTCTGTCAGTGCTGATATGTGACACCAAATCATAACAAAGATTATCTCATGACACTTTCCATACACAGCAGGTCTAGACCGTACTCTTTATAATATTATCTACAGAGACTCAGCAATTCCACTATGAGTGAGCACTTGGTGACGGTGGCGAGGAAAGACATTGGTGGACGGTCATCTGCTGTGACCGGTAGAGTTAAAGAGAGGGAGGGACAGAGAGGGAGGGGGGGTTGGGAAGCGTCAAGCAGATGTCAAGCAGGACCAACAGCAGCAGGCTCGACCAATCACTGCTCTCGGTGTAGCCACGATCCATGAGAACCTGAGAGAGGAGAAAGCAGAAAAACTCCAGAGAAGAAGCTAAGTTAGTTACGTGCATTGATGCAGAGAGGCAGAGAAAAGCTCAGTGCATCATGGGAAGTGTAGTCCTATAGCATTCATAGCTACAGATGCTGCCAGAATGGACAAACTTAGCACTGTAGTTTCTCTGTCATGCAAGGAGAGAGGCGTTCAATCCACAACTGCAATGCTAGATGCCCCTAATTTCTACACACTGCTCCTTTAATAATTATAATAATAATCAGATAATATAAGAAACATGATTCTGAAATGTTCATATTGAAATGTTATTCTGCATAATAAATAAGTACTACTTTATTCTGATAGAAACACTTGTAACAGAGTATTTTTACACTGTCATGTTGCTCTTCTTACTTGAGTAAATATATTAGTACCTCCTCCACCACTGGCTAATGTTAATATATCTCTATGTTCAGCTCACATTAATGTGTGACTGCACAAATAGATAACACTCCTCTGTACCACGTTGCTATATTTGAACATCCTCTTCAGAACAAACAGCTCCTGTCTCCTCGTCACCTCTTTGGTTTCCTCTTATTTCTTGCTTTAACTCTTTACCTCCCCGCCGCCCTGCAGTCGAACTGCGCCCAGTACGCCGCCGACCGGAGAGAGGAGGAGAAAATGTGCGATCACCTCATCAGTGCCGCTAAGCACAGAGATCATGTGACCGCCAACCAGCTGAAACAGAAGATCCTCAACATCCTGACCAATAAGCACGGAGCGTGGGGCACAATGTCACAGAGGTGAGCGCAGGGTCGGGTGATGCTCCGGGACGCTTTTAGATCGAACAGGATGTCACTCGACACCGGCACTGGATGAGTGCTAACATGAAACGCTTCTTGCATACAATAAGTGATGGTGTCAGAAAGTGTGGTGGTTATTCAGTCAGCACCATCCATCAGGTTTAGTATATATCACATTACATTAATGTAACACATTAGGACTGTATAATTTATGTACTTTTATTGGTGTAAATACAGTAAAAGAGCTTCACATCAGAGACTCACTTCAAGTTTTCAGAGTGTGACTTCACTCAGTGCTGAAATATAGAACAACAAACACATGTACAGAAGATAATATGAAGTTAACATGATTGTACATCAACTGCAGCTAACATCATCTCCATATTTAGCACACTGACACACACACACACACACACACACATTAAATCAATAATTGCTTGTTATCCAGACCTGCCTCCAGGCTGGCAGCTACTCTGAGGACATGTGACACAGAGCATCTGCAGCCTGTCGTCTTCATGTCACCGTTGATGAAGTCAATTGTATATCGCAGCGTTCGTGCTGTTGACAAACACCTTCTTGCACTAACTGATTAAAGTTAAACTGCATCTTAAGTGATGATATTTTTAACATTAGCTCACATTAGCATCATTCACACTCACATAGCTAACAGTTACTTGTTATCCCCGTAATGTTCTGATCTGCTATAAAGCATCACGCCTTTCCTGACAACCAGTTCCTTCACTCACTTTTCTAATTTTCTCTTCTCTCTTCTTCCTCCAGTCTCTTTTCCTCTTCTTCTAGTCTTCTCCTCTCCTCGCACTCTTCTTTTTCTCTCTTTGCCCTTTCCTCTTCCCCTCATCTTCTCTCTTATTACTCTTGTCTCGTTTTTTCTTCATCTAATCTCTCACATTCTTCCTTTTCCCTCCTAGCCTTCTCCTCCGCCTCTTCCTTAGTCATTTCCTCTTCCTCCCTTTGCCTCCTTTCTTATTCCTCTAGCCTCCTCTTTTCCTCACGCTCTTCTTCTTGTCTTCTCACCATTTCCTCTTTCTCTTGTTTCTTCTTTTCTTCCCCTGCAATTCTCTTTTCTTCTTCCTCTTCCTCTTCCTTTTCATTTTCACTTCCTTTCTGATTCTCTCCTCTTCTTCAATTCTTCTGCATCTCTTGTTAGCATCTCTTGTTACTTTTTTAAGCTTCCTGGCCTCCTCTTCAGCTTCCCTCCTAATCCTCTGCTCTTCCTCCTTTCTATTTATATTATAATCTGTGCTGGAGTATCATTTGTTTGTGTCGTACCTATACTACATGTGGGCTTTAGGGAATAGGTTCTTGGGGCATATAGGTGTTTTTCTAATGCTCTGTGTACAGTGAACTAATTTATCTGAAAAATATTTGACTCACAAACCACACACAAAAGTTGTTAGGCCTGGACCCGGCCGGCACCCCAAGCACTCCAGTCTACCATGACAGTGTCAGCTGTGACCCACCTTTGCCCCTCCCCTTTTATGTCTCCAGCCAATTACACGACTTCTGGCGTTTAGACTACTGGGAGGACGACCTGAGGAGGAGACGGAGATTTGTGCGAAATGCCTTTGGATCCACTCACGCCGACGTGTCGCTCAAAGCTCTGGAGGACTACGGTCAGTGACGTATACCGATGTAAACACGTACTGCCAGCGCCTGCTTCTTGTATATGCACAGCGCTCACGTGCACACTTCACAAACAGGTACCGAGGAGGAGGAGGACGGGGTCAAGTCCAAGAAGAATTTCCGCAGCCAATCGGTGGTCACTCAGAACCCAGAGGCGGAGTTGATGCTGGAGGGAGATGATGACGCTGTCAGCCTGCTGCAGGAGAAGGAGATTGATAACCTGGCAGGTAAGATACACACGCACACACGTAAAGACACACACATACACGCAGACACTGTGGTACAGTTCAACTGAACAGTAAACTGTCTGTGACTCTTGTTTTTAGTACGTTTCCGTCCAAGACTTTTTACCTCCAAAGGCAAGTTCAAAGTTTGAACGTTTCGCAGCTACACTAACTGTCCGGCTGATTCCTGCGTCTCAAGAAGATTAACTCATAATCTACTAAAAACTGACGCTGATGCAGCTCTGATCTGATTTAATCAACACCTCACCAACATGTTGTTTAAAGTAGAAGAAATGATCAATCTGAACTAACATGAAATGACTCTATTACAGTATTATCTGTGCCATGAATACCTAAAGCCGTAACACCTGAGTAAATTTGTAAGTCATTTGCCGGCTCTCCCTGCCACAGGCCCCGTGGTGCTGAGTACTCCCGCTCAGTTGGTAGCTCCAGTGGTGGTGGCTCGAGGCACTCTGTCCATCACGACTACTGAGATCTACTTTGAGGTGGATGAAGAGGATCCTACATTCAAGAACACTGACGCTAAAGTAAGAGCACGCTGTCTTTCTTTGTCATTGTTCAGTGCAGGGGGAAAAGATTTAGATCACTTGGCTTCACAGTTTTTTTTACATTTTTATTGCTTGCTTTCAGATAGTTTGGGATTCAATTATACATGCAAATCTTTATATTCAAACAGGTACTGGCCTACTCAGAAGGTCTGCACGGAAAATGGATGTTCAGTGAGATCCGAGCTGTGTTCTCCAGACGCTACCTGCTGCAGAATACCGGACTGGAGGTCTTCATGGCCAACAGAAGTAAGTCATTAACACTCATTAACATACTCACATTGCATGACCAGCCACTGATTATATTTATTTATTATCATTAGTTAGTTAGTTACCCACTTAAATGAGCCATTATTATCTACAGGCCCCACGTGTCCTCCTCCACGTTGTCCATCATGTTTCTATCCCGAACAGACAAACCAAACACTGGTTATACATCGGGAGTTTCATGTTTTCATACCTTTCGTGGACGCCGTAGTTTCTCCTTCACTCTTGGAACTTGAGGGCGACTGGAGGGGATTGCAATTTACAACTATACCACAAGATGTCACTAAATGCTACACATTGATCCTTTAAAGTTCAACACTTTTTCTCCATCATTAATGAGTTAGGTTGGTATGTTATCACAAAAAAGGACAGTGTGACACACTGATACCGGAATCTGACTGAATACAATGAGTTCAGAAAGCACATCTGATGTCAGTTTGGTACTTTGCTTTGTGAAAAATTTAAAATAGATACCTAAGTTCTCTAAGTTTTTTCACCACCATACAGCATCTACAGATGTATTTGCTGGTTGGTTGTCATGGTGATTGATCCACTTTATGTTCACCGCATCTTCTCTCTACCTCTCCGCAGCGTCTGTGATGTTTAACTTCCCTGACCAGGCCACAGTCAAAAGGGTGGTCTACAGTCTCCCACGGGTGGGGGTGGGAACGAGTTACGGCCTGCCACAGGCCAGGTAGGTGCAGGTTACAGTCAGGTCCAACACTGTTCTGCGTGTGTTTTTTTTCCTGGTGTGATAGAAAGAGAATCAACTTCAGTGTGTGTGTTTTCGTGTGTGTGTGTGTCAGGCGGATTTCCTTGGCCACCCCTCGTCAGCTCTTCAAGTCGTCCAACATGACTCAGCGCTGGCAGAGGAGAGAGATCTCCAACTTTGAGTACCTCATGTTCCTCAACACCATCGCAGGTAAAGGTTTCTTTTATTTTCTCTATTTCTGGGGGATATCAACATTTTCTGTCTCATTTGCTTCGAAGATGTGAAGAATTTACTAATGTGACCTTATTCTGTTGAATTGACAGTTCCCATTGTGCTACAGAATTTCAGAAGTTTCAGACCATATTTTTTATTTCTGGCTTTGTGCATGAATAAAGAAGCAAAAGACTCAGCTGCAGTTTGCAGAATGACCTGAAAATACATAAACATACAGAACTATACAATAAATGCAGCATGTAATGACAGTGGCTGATGTATAAAGTAATATGAATTGCTATTTTATTGTGTTTATAAGTCATGTACTAGAAATAAATGTACATTTATTCGTAGCTTTTCTAACATATCTATATGTCATGTTAGAATATCTCTGAATGTATGAGTAGAAATGCTGAATGCAGACAAATGGCAGCCAGTCATAATTGGTTTAATGTCTTTACATATGCTGCTGAGGCAGTTTATCAACAGCTCGTGCTTTTATGCCTCTCTGTTGGAATGTCTTTTATCACGCTAACATACAACCTCACTCTGTGTAATTGTAATCCCAGGCTGGCACTTCACATCGAGAAGTTAGTCTCGTTAATTAAACGTTTAAGCGCCAGCCTGATTTATTAGGCGTGGGGGGTTTGAAGCCTGAAAATCTGTAGCAACAGTGCTGTAAATCACTTTGTAACTCACATTTTTTACACAGTGTGGTAAACATTATTATAGCATGTCGTCGCTGTCTGATTTGGATTTTCTTCCATATATGAATGTGAATGTTCTCTTCAACTACGGTCAGCATTTAGAATGTTACTGACCAATGAAAAGACGTTTTGTTCCATCGTGTGTTTTGATTCAAGGACAGACATCGAGCTCCTTAATCAGCATTGCTATTGATAGTTTGCCAGCTGAGGTGGACGTAAACAGGAGAGCAGAGGCTCAGAACCACCCGCATGTTGTTACAAACATTTCTACGTTTTTGCTCGCAATCCACGTAAATCCAAATTAAAATATTAAAAGGTTCACTGATGACTGTGTAAACATAGAGAGTGTCCTTGGGCAAGATACTGAACCCCAGATTGCTCCAGAAGGTTACGTTATCAGTGTATGAATGGCTGAATGAGATATGTAGTAGAAAGGTGTTATATAAGTACAGTCTATTTACCATTTAATGTCATATCTAAACATCCTCTGACACTCTGATGTCTTCTCCCATCCCATTTGTTGTCCCTGCAGGGAGGACATATAATGATTTGAACCAGTATCCCATCTTCCCCTGGGTCTTGACCAACTATGACTCAGAGGAGCTCGATCTCACTCTACCTGGAAACTTCAGAGACCTCTCCAAGGTTAGACACAACAACAATTAATGCACTTTTTCCAATGACTCTCAGATGCTATATATGAATCAAGCAGTATCACACAAGAGGCCACATGATGGCTGTGGTGGATGTGATTCCCTCCTCAAACAGAGGATCAGAAAGGACATGAGTTTATTAGTTTTATTAACGTATCATACACGTTTGGTTTCTCTTGTGATCGTCGACTTCCTCTCTGTTGTCCTTCAGCCAATCGGTGCACTGAATCCCAAGCGAGCTGCGTTTTACGCGGAGCGTTACGAGACGTGGGACGACGACGGCACGCCTCCTCACCACTACACAACCCTGTACTCCACCGCTCATTCCACACTGATGTGGATGCTCAGAATAGTAAGTGCCCGCCTCACACGCTTCCAAACTGTAACCATCAGCTGCCGTCTGAACGCACGGCAGAGATCAGATTTTGAAATGGATTGGTCTGTTCTTCCTGTAGGAGCCCTTCACCACGTTTTTCCTCAACGCTAACGACAGCAAGTTTGACCATCCGGAGAGAGCCTTCTCTGGCATCGGCTGCTCGTGGAGGAACTGCCAGAGGGACACGGCTGATGTGAAGGTAACTTGAAGACATCCGCACAGTGTCTAAAGCTCTGGAAGTATTAAGCATGATAAGATATTAAGAAAAACAATCACAGCTGTCTGTTATATGGTCACATATTTTGTCCTGTCGTGTCCGACAGGAGCTGATCCCAGAGTTCTACTACCTGCCTGAGATGTTCGTCAACAGTAACGAGTACGAGCTCGGGGTGCGTGATGACGGAGTTCCTGTGTGTGACGTGGAGCTTCCTGCCTGGGCCAAAAAACCCGAAGACTTTGTCCGCATCAACCGGATGGTGAGAGACACAGACAGTCTTTTTATAAACTCTAATAAAGAACATGAAACATATCTTTGACTCTCTCTTTCTTCTTCTTCTCTCTGCACCTGCTTTCTTCGACAGGCACTGGAGAGCGAGTTCGTGTCGTGCCAGCTTCACCAGTGGATTGATCTAATATTCGGCTACAAGCAGCGAGGGCCAGAAGCAGTCCGAGCTCTCAACGTGTTCGACTTCTTGTCCTACGAGGGAGCGGTCAACTTGGATAATCTAGATGCCGCGCAACGTGAGGTCGGTTTCTATGACGACGCGTTTCTCTTGTTTGACTCACAAATTGATTGTTGCAGTGCAGAAATCTCTCACCCTCGCAAGTTTGTCATGCCGCAATGAGCACTGTATCCAAGATCATACGGTGGCATCAGATTGATGTGATGATTAATGCTCTGAGATAAAGAGCCACTAGATAATTATTTATGAATTCACAGTTCATGTGTTTCAGGAATCATACACAAAAGATGCATATTAAGAGAAAGGTGTAGGAGGGCGTGTGTGGCTCCCTCTTTCTCTTCTATGTTAACCCCACCTTTGTCTGACTGTAGGTGATTGAGATCCAGATCCAGGCGTGCGGTCAGGTCCCCTCCCAGCTGCTGATCGAGCCACACCCACCTCGCTCCTCCGCCATGCACCTGGTGAGAATACCTCGACAGCCTCAGCAAATCTAACTTTACTTTCAAGCCTCGCAGCAGTATTCTCTGTATACGCACGCGAAACGCGAGTCAGCTGCTCTCACACATTAGACCTCAGTTGTAGAAAATCAGTTACAAACAGGACAGACATATGCGTGCATATTTTTTGCCTGTTGAAGTGTTGAAATGTTCACTTTGGGAGCAGGAAGCGAGTTTTTCTTCAGGTTGAAGGGCACGAAACTTATTTTGAAGGCATTCGTGTCACACATTGATTATAATCTACACTGTGTGCATCCATTTTTCACATTTGAACACATTTCAGCCGCACGGATTTGTGAGATTTTATCACCTACAAATGTTTGTAATAATGTTTTTTCAAAGCCAGTTCCTTCCTGGTTTTAGCCTCTCTGTGCTCCCCGCCAGCCTCGGCAGCACGAGGCCTCGGTGTCTCCGCATCAGAGCCATCCATTTTACCCCAAACCTGTCAGTCCTGAACCCCGACCAGCCAGCGCCTCCACCTCCTCTCCTTGGCCTACAGCCACCCTCAGTGTGTGTACCTGCTCTGACCCTGTGCTCCCACTAATATACCTTTTCCCTTCCCTCCCTCTGTCCCATCTGTTCTGTCTCTCCCTCTACCTCCATCTCCATTTTCCCCCCGACCTTCCTTCCTTCCTGCCTTCCTTCCTTTGCCCTTCTCTCTCTTCCTCTTCCTCTCTGTTCCCCCCCCTCTCTTTCTCTGTCTGTCTCACCAGTGTTTCCTTCCCCAGAGCCCTCTGATGTTTAAGGATCAGATGCAGCAGGATGTCATCATGGTGCTCAAGTTCCCCTCAAACTCCCCCGTCACTCACGTCGCAGCCAACACACTCCCACACCTCAGCATACCAGCAGCCGTAACCGTCACGTGTAGCCGGCTGTTTGCCGTCAACCGCTGGCACAACACAGTTGGTGAGTGTGTTAAGGGGAATCTGTGTGTACGATCTGTGTGAATGACATTTAGTTCCATCCATCCATTTTTTTCCGCTTATCCGGGGTTGGGTCATCGTTGCAGCAGGTTTAGCAGAGGATTCTGGATGTCCTCTCCCCAGCTCCCTCTGGAAGATCCCGAGGCATTCCCAGGCTAGATGGGCTATATTGTGCCGTGCTGAAATAGGGTAAGAAGCTCGGACATCCGAGCTCCCCTCGGATGTCCGAGCTTCTTACCCTATCTCTAAGGCTGGGGCTTTCAGTCACTAGCCAAAGATCATGACCACAGGTGAGGGTTGGAACGTAGATGGACTGAAAAATTGAGAGCTTTGCCTTCCAGCTAAGACATTAGTGACATTTAGTTATGATACCGAAATTCATTTAAACATGGTAATAAATACAGATGTTACACTGATGTTACACTGACAGAAAGTTCTGTGAGGATATGTTGATTTTCTCTGTTCATAAATGGAATAACTGGTTGTATTTGGCATTTTTCACAATTTTCTGACATTTCAGAGACTAAATAATTAAATGATTCATTAAAAAATATTCATATAAATCACATCATGAAATCTTATTAGTGCCTCTGTAATTAAGACTAAATTAAGAAGCCTGTAATGCTTATAAAGTCAGTGACATGTTTCAGTGGTAGACATTGAGCCCAGTGTTAAATGGTGTTCTTTTGGATTGCATTATATGAGTGTTGACATAGAAATATTTGTTAATTAGAGCTTCAATTAACCTCATTAATGACCTCATTAGCGCAGCAGGCTAGGTGTAATTAATCACAGTGATGTGATTATGAGGGGTCATGAGGCAGCTCGAGTGACTTTTGTTATTGATTGCCAAACCAGGCGTTTATTTTGTGGGCGGGTCAGGGCGTAGAGCGGGGCGTCCGCTGATGAGAAGATCGCCGGTTCGATCCCCGGCTCCTCCAGGTCTGTGTGTGAAGTGTTCTTGGGGACAAATGCTGAACCTCAAGAGCTCCTGAACACTGCGCCACCGATGTATGAATGTTTGTGAATGGTCGGCAAGCAGTCGCATCTTGCATGGCAGCTAATGCCATTAGTGTGTGAATGTGTGTCATGTAAAAGCACCATGAGTGGTCGGAAGACTAGAAAGACTATATTTCTTTAACATAAGCCTGCTGAGAGCACTTAGCTTTGATTATATGAGAGGCTGTAATTTTGCATCACCGTTCCATGATGTGTGTGTGTACATGTGTGTGTGTGACTCTCTGTAATGTAATGTTTGACCCTTACACCCTGCAGGCCTCCGTGGAGCTCCAGGATACTCCCTAGAACAGGCTCATCATCTCCCCATCGAGATGGACCCTCTCATAGGTCAGTGCACGAACATCACTTAAGACACCAGCGCACATGCGAACATGAATGTGTGACATAATGAAGGCGGCCAGGTCACGACTCAATATATCCCATGATCCACTGGGGATTATGTACATCTATTGCTGAGACTGCAGGCTGTAAAATGTGCCGTGTCATAACGCTGACCTCTGATGAACGGGCAGGAGAGGTCAGAGGTCGTCAGACGGCTTGTTAACCACAGCGCACTCGTACGCCCTCATTAACCTGCTAACATCTCTGCGCTCCCATGTAGCAAACAACTCGGGCGTAAACAAGCGTCAGATCACTGACCTGGTGGACCAGAGCATCCAGATCAACACACACTGTTTTGTGGTCACTGCTGACAACCGCTACATCCTGGTCTGCGGGTTCTGGGACAAGAGCTTCCGTGTTTACTCCACTGAAACTGGTAAGTGTTGTATTATTTCTAAGATACACTGAGCACCGAGTACAGCAGAAATAAACTATTTTTTTAGAGCTGCTATTTGTGATTCTGTCCTACTTTGAGTATGGATCATCACTAACCTGCTGTTTCTATCCTGAAAGTGAAGCACACTGACTCCGTCTTTCATTTTCTCCACAGGAAAGCTGACCCAGATAGTTTTTGGCCACTGGGATGTCGTAACATGTCTGGCCAGGTCAGAGTCCTACATCGGAGGAGACTGCTACATCGTGTCAGGCTCCAGAGACGCCACTCTTCTTCTGTGGTACTGGAGCGGAAGACACCACATTATCGGGGACAACCCGAACAACAGTGAGTGGTGACAACGTGAACGTGAATGTTTCCAAGCAAGAGAGTTTTATGGTGACGCTATGACTTCTCTAACTTTGTTTTCTCTTCCAGGTGACTATCCTGCTCCGAGGGCAGTACTGACAGGACACGACCACGAGGTGGTGTGTGTGTCTGTGTGTGCAGAGCTGGGATTGGTCATCAGCGGAGCTAAAGGTTCATACGTCTTCATGTGTTCGTGCAGGCAGATTTTACATTTGTTAGAACATTTGCTCGGTGAATATTTAATGCCAGAAAAAATCGAAATGGTGAAATATTGAAATGTTAAAAAGCCTCAGATGAAGTCGGGCTTCCAGCACATCACAACATTCAGAACTTCACCAGCGTCAGAGCTGTATGTTTTTTATTAAGCAAACTTGCTCTGCGTTCTCGCTCCGCAGAGGGCCCGTGCCTGGTCCACACTATCACAGGGGACCTTCTTAGGGCCCTGGAGGGGCCCGAGCTGTGTCAGCGGCCCCGCCTCATCTCCGTGTCCAGCGAAGGCCACTGCATCATCTACTACGAGAGAGGGCGCTTCTGCAACTTCAGCATAAACGGAAAACTGCTGGCACAAATGGAGGTTAACGATTCAACACGGGTGAGGCTCTCAACATACTGTAATATTATTTCCGGTGTATATTTGTGCACGATTACCATCCTTATTATAAACACTGCAGTACTGCAGCAGCGCTCCTCTTTTAACCCCTCTTTCTCCCTCCAGGCCATCCTGTTGAGTAGCGACGGGCAGAACTTGGTGACAGGAGGTGATAACGGGGTCGTGGAGGTGTGGCAGGCGTGCGACTTCAAACAGCTTTACATCTACCCGGGCTGTGACGCAGGCATCCGTGCCATGGACCTCTCACATGACCAGAGGTAAAAAAAACCAGACCACACGTTGACCACGTGAGCCAAAATCAGGGCTGTGTTTTATTTAAGGACTGCTGTTGTTTGGGAAACTGGGTCACCTGGAAGGGAACAGCACTGAATGATCAGTAGCGGGGAAGTTATTTCTCCCAAACCTCCAATGTCCGGTGCCCGCGGAAACATGCAGTGATTGATGCACCGTAAGTATTTCATGTGGATGTGTTTAGTTTGATTCACAGATATAACTTTCCGTGTGCTCTGCCCCTCAGGACTCTGATCACCGGTATGGCGTCCGGCAGCATTGTTGCATTCAACATAGACTTCAACCGCTGGCATTACGAACACCAGAACAGGTACTGAGGCGGACAGCGGGAGGAAGAGGAGGATGGAGAGAGGAGAGAAGAACAAGAGGGAGAGGAGGCGATGCATTCTGCTGTGTATCTGCAACCCACAGGGGAAACCACAGGTACTGAGGGGGAAGGAAAAACAAGTACCGGACCCTTAGGCTCTATTCCCCTGTGAAGTTTACTTGATTTGAGGATGCGGCAGCGCTGGTGGAAATAACTTCCTCTGTGCACACGTGTATGTACACACACACGTGTGTGACCACAGACACATAATACCCTGAAGATACACACCAAAACCTGCTAATAAAATAGACAGACTGCAGAACGGAGAAAAAGAGCAAGTCAAGCAGACCTTGTAGAGGTCGATCATACCCGTACCACTCACAGGACTGGTTGCAGTTGCCGTTCCTGGTACGCTTAATGCTTCACAGACAAAGAACCTAAATTTTGTTTTCCCTTATATTTCTATTCTTTGTCGTTTTTTCTTCTCTACTGTTCATTTGAGGCAAGTTCAGTCTGGGAATTATTTAGGGTGGACTACAAATTAAGACTCCTTCAAAGTGTCAAAGCTGATTAGAAATGGTCAGAAAAGAACCAGCCCCACCCGCTCTTCAAAAACCGGTGCTATTGGCTTGATCTTAAAATTCACCCTTGAAAAATTGCCTGGGGTTCTGATTTGATTTGATTTGATTTTATCTGCTTTTATTTTATTTTCTAATGTTCATTTTATTTTGTTTTTTTGTTGTTGTTCTCCTGCAGCAGGGTTAAGTCTAATTTTTATGTAAATAAGGCTCTGCTTCCGTCAGAGTCTACACGTGTTCTTTCACTACACAAACTGCGCTTATCACCTTTAATTTATTAATGACTTGCTGTATGTAAAATATTGTGTAATAATTATTATAATGTTGACGAGACTGATGGTAATAACGGCAGTGTCAAGGATGGTGATAATTTTGCCGGAGATGGTAACGATAGAGATCTTGCCAGTGCCACCAAGGATGACAACCACAAGACTGACATGATTTCCTTTGTATATTTGGTGATTGTTTTGTCAAATATGTACATATAGTCTTGGTTCAGGCTTGGTGGGAGAATTAATCAGCTGAATAAGACTGAAAGCGCAAAGGAAACCTTCACTTACCCACATTTGTTGATTATTTAAAAAAAGAGAATCAAATCAATGTAAAAGTTTGTTTTGTATTTGCACTTTGCACCAATCACATATCATTATTTATTAGCTTGGTTCTTTCTGGTCGGCTGCCATTTTGTTTAGGTCCATTTTCCCTACGGGATTATTTGTGCATTGATGTTTGTATTTAAAACGTTGAGCTCATGTGTGATTATTAGGTTTTACAACCTCACAGTTGTAAGCAATATCATGATTCTGTAGCTGATAGAGGTGGGAAGGAGGGAGGAGGAGGAGTAGGAGGGAGGTGGAGGAGGCGAGGGGATGAAATGTGAGATGTTACTGTATGTGTGAAGCCATCTTGATCAAATGCGCACATGCACATACTCTATCGACAGGTTCAACTTACGTATCCAAAAAAAGGTTAAATATTTTTGGATCTATGAAACCCTAAAAACTATTGTATTCATGTTTTATTGCAAAGATGTAAAATATGACATGTGTGAGTTGAAAAAAAAAAATCATGATAAGAAAAATAAAATATGCAAAGAATTTGATGACTTGACTTTTCATTGGTCGCAGCTTCTGTTTCATTGAAGGTTTCTTCTTTGCTTCATGACGGAGAGTGAGACATCAAGGCCAACTTGTAGTCACCAGCTGAAAAAGACATTTTCCTGGCTCAGGATTTCAGAAAACTTGAGCTAAAACTCTAAACTCTGCACTCTAAACATATTTGGCTTTGGTTATTGGAAAAACACGCTTTGCTGTGTTTTTCTCATGCAGAGAAACTTCACGTAACTCGAAGCCTCTCCCGTGGAAAACGGTGTAACATCGAGTCTAAACGGAGCCTATTCAGGTGTAAATTCTGTTAATTGCATGTCACAAGTTGCTTCTACAGCTAAAAATAGCAATACATTCCTTATAAGCATAAACAAGAGAATACAGCGTTTTCAATGTGTAAGAAATTCATTAATATCCTTCATTTATCACAGGGTATATTTGTGAGTATAAAGACAGAGGTCATCCAAGTTGGAAAAGAAAAGAATTTTAATCTATCTTGTACCTTGTAAATGTTGCGTCTGTGTTTGCAGGACTGAAAATGACAGCTCTAATTCAACGGGCTAAACAACATAATCTTCACTGTATTATTTCAACACCACCAGACTAAAAGAAAAACATGTTTTTCTATGCTACATTAAACCAAGAGGCTCTGGACGTAATAGCTTCTTGATTGGTGTGCGTACAGATTCATCATGAAACACTGAACTCATTTTTTTAAATGGTAACACATTTTGTCGTCTAAATTTGGGTATGGCTCTGGAAAGAAATGATTACGTTCGTTGCTTACATCTGGAATTAAAACCGTTTTTCTTTATTTGTGTCCATCCCACACAGGAACATTTACAGTTCAGCGCTTGACTTCATGGATTATGCTACATGTGTTTGTCTAAATTGACATGAAAAAAAAAACACAGCCATTAAAGAATGCAGTCTTTACTGTGTGTAAACAGTGAGTGAACATGGACCAGAGCAGAGGGAGTGTTTTCAGTTAAAATGGTCCATGTAGCACCTGTCACCTGAAACGCACAGATTGATGTGTGAACAGAGATTTGTCAAGAAGAACGCAGACAGACGTGATGTGTTGTATTGTTTGTGTCCGCCGAGCCGTCGTCACTGCCGTCTGAGCCTTTGGCTGTTATTGAATTTTGCGTGTGATGAAGAAGATTCAAACTTTTTCAAATCATTTGTTCTGAATGTGTGAAGTCAAAGAACCTACATATCACAGTATCGAAATAAAAATGATGTGTTTGGAGCAGAGCCAGACATCGCTGTGGCTCTATCCTGGACGAGGCTGACAGCTGCACAGAGCTCTCATGCTTCAGTCACTATGGAGACTGCGATCACTGAGACGCTGTACGAGCTGACAGGCAGGACAGGGTAATCCGTCACGCTGGTAGACCTGTCTTTCAGGACCACAATTTCATCTTGTTGTTTATGACACTTTTGACCCGGCCTTTCTGTAGCCGCAGATGGCTGTCGATAGGTCTTAACACACAACCCTCAGTTCTCTCTCACCTTTACATCCATGGCAAGGTCTGCATTACCAAGAATTTCCCAAGGAATCAGTTTAGTTGTGCAGTTTTTAAGGTGTTTTACCCGTTACTGCATCCCAAAGTCTCACTGACTGACAGCTGAGGCAGAAGCATGCATTTCTGTACAAAGTAATGGTCTTTAATATTACTGTAATTCAGATTTTTTTATGTAGCCTACAGACATTATGAGACATGCTGTACAAAGCATCACATGAAAGCAATCTTACTCATTCTACTTGACATGTACAGTGCATGAAATGAACTGGAAGAGAACTGTTCCACATGATGCTTTTTCCTGCAGAGGGAAACCGTTCCTCAGGTTTGTTTGTCTTAACTGTTCAGAATGGTTCAGTCACTCCCACCCCTGAAGATCTTTTTATCACATTTCGAGCTATATTTCCACTTGTGTCTGGGCATGAAAACACCAGACTCACTGGATAGTCTGGATTAGAATATACATGCATGTAATGCCATGCTGTCTTTGTGTGTCTATGTGCTTTGTGTGTTTGCATGCTCGCCCGTTGTTGCGTGCATGCATGCATGAGGAAATGTACTTGGACATCTCTGTCCATTTGTCTGTACGTTCTCCCCCCTCCCATCTCCCTCAGGTGGACAGTGAGGAGATGGTGGACCTCTGAGACGAGATGCTGCAGATCTCCATGTTGGTGAAGGAGCTGCCTCCCTCGCTGCTGCAGTCGGGCACAGAGGAGGAGGAGGAGATGATGTTCTTCAGCCTGTGGAGGGAGATGATGAGCAGCGTCAGCAGGAACACCAGCAGGCCGAGGAAGAGCCACATGTAAACGTAAACGTTGCCCGTGCGTCCCGGTGATGATGCGGCCGCTGACGTGGAAGCAGAGGTTGGGGAGAAACGGAGGAAGGTCCCATTGTCTATCGGGGAGATTCCCGTCTCATTGTGGTCTACCAATGGGACGTCCATCCCTGACATCGTGGCTGATGTTCAGCAGAGATTTACATAAGAGAAAAGTAAAGATCAGTGAGATTTAGAGACAACATAAAAACACTTCAGCATTCATCATTTAAATTCACTGTGAGAGAAATTCTCTTTTGTCTGATGAAGCTGGCAGAGATTTAATTTCTCCCTCCAGGACACTTCAGCATGTCAGATGCTTGCTGACACAAGAGCTTTCAGCCACATCCTCAGCTTTGGCTGAGATTAAGGAGGAGGCAGAGAGCACTTCTGCAGTTCTGATTCAAGGCCAACAATTTACTTCAAGGGCCCCAGATGCAGAGCAGATAATAGCTGCAAATAATAAGAATTTATTTTGGCCCTCTTGGAGTACCAGATGGAGAGTTTCTGAAAATTAAGAAGCACAAATTGACTCAACTATTATTGAAAAAAGAAAATATTTAGTTGCATTTCCCTCCATGGTTAACCTCACATCTTAGAATTAAAATTAAAAAAGTGTAACAGCAAAGAAAACAAAAAGAAAAGAATGCATGACTGTATGAAATACCCATATTCATGTAATGTTCTAGTATAACAGATATCTTAACACAATATGATTCTGTTACATGATCATTACATGTATATATCTTCAAGGATTCACAATCCTGCTGTGTTGTGGTAATCAAATATGACTGGCATGGCTGTTAATTATTCACATGGTAACATCAGGGAGCTTGACGGGTTGAAAGAGCTCTACCAACTAAACTGTGGAGGGGAGTAACAGCAGGGGGAGTGCTTGTCTCATTGAATACCTGTCAGGCTCGGTGCCTGGAGCTGCTACGCTCATAAATGAAGGCATCGTTATCTGATGAAATTAAAGTCTTCATAATCAGCTTTCGCAAAGACAGCTGAGAGTCAGCCCTCCTCCACTGCATATTAAAACTGCTAATAATGTTCCACCGCAAATTACTGCATGGGCATAAAACTGACTTGAAGATGTGACTGAGCATTGTCAAGTAGAAACACTCACAGTCTTGGTGAGGGACAGAGGGGGGCTGTTTTGTATCTGGGTTAGGCCAGCCTTGTGTCTTGACTTGATCTATGACGGTGGAGAAAGACACTTCAAAGGGTCGAATAATAGACCATGACCAGAATAAAAGCAAGAGGTCAGCACACAGTCTTCGCCTCACAGAGTGTGTGCTCATTTCTTTCTTATCTGCCGGCTCTCCCGTACTTCCTTTCCATTTTATGGTTATGAATTTCACCATGGATGCTATGTGTGCCTGCCAACATTATAGTCAGGGGAGTGAAGTAATCTATATTCATAGTACATTCTCCATGAGTTGCTATAATAACTGCACATGTGGCAAACACTAAATTCATATTAAAAGCCCCCAATTAGGTTGTTTTTACGGCCATTCCGCTCCACCAGAGACCGTTCAAAAAATAAAATACAGTATAAACTTCTGTAAACGTTATAAAGGTTTATCTGGGTTGGAAATAATATCTACTGTGAATTGGATTTACATGGCAGGGCTGGGATATGTCTATGTGCTGGAACCATTAGCAATTTGCAGACTAATGTAACTGTTATCAATCAGCATTAGCAATTAGCATAAGCAATTTACAAAAAGTAAAAATATCATAAAGCCCAATGAAGTGTGAATTTCATGTAGCATGGCCCTAGCAGTGTGTATTATTTTATAGTTTACTTCATTATTTTCCTCATTATTAACACTTTCTTTTGTATTTCATGTGTTAAAGGATCAGTGTGTATTTAGTGAATACCACTTGCCTCATCCTCCTTTTTCAAGCATGTAAGAGAAACTACAGTGGCTGCAATGAATGCAGAATCTATCTGTTTAGAGGCTTTGGTTTGTCTGCTCTGGGCTTCTGTAGAAACATGGTGGTCCAACATGGCGGAGTACTTGGAAGAGGACCCGCTCTCTGGAGAAAGTCTCATTCTAACAAAAACATCTAAACACTGAGAAGTATTATCTCCAGGTGCATTACCATTAACTGTAAACACTAATGACAACATACGTATGAATATTATGTGCCGTTTCTGCCACCTAAATGTTGCACACTGGACCTTTAAGAACATTGCTAGAAAAAAGGCTAACTAGCAGAGCTAACAGTCAGGCTGAAGCCAAATTTAGTCTGTTACCCAGCTAGCTTAAGCTAGCTAGCTAGGTCTGAGTAGCCAGTATTGAAGGAGGAGTAAGGTCACCATTAACTTGACTCCTTGAGAAGTATTTAGTCATAAACTGTACTGGACTGGTAATGTTTGAGTCCGTAGTACTGGGCTGTTCCTGTCCTGAGTTTACTTCATTTTGCTAATGCAGGGTGCATTTGGTGTGCTGTCAAGTTTTTGCAGGCTAATTTGAGCTGCAAAAAGGCATGTACTTAATTTTTATATGAATTTATGCCATTCAAATATGAGTGCATTTAAATGTTTTAAGTCACTTTGTCATCTCATTTATCATATTTATGGTGGTGCAATTTAACTGAGTACATTTAGAGATTTAGAGAGACAAATCTTTTTCACGCCACTACATTCATCTACAGCTATGTACAGCTTTAGTTATTGGTTAGTTTCAAGATTACAATATTTATGTATCTTTCCTGAATGTGATATTTCCTGTTTCCTGTGGGGCCTAAAATAAAATTCCATATGAATTAATGTGTGATTGAAGTGCAGCCATAACATGAGCATGCCCTGCAGTCTTGAGGGGTGCACCCCAAAGTGTCACAAGTTTGTCCAGGTTGTACCCCACCTCTCGCCCTAAGTCAGCTGGGATAGGCTCCAGGCCCCCTGTGACCCTGATGAGGATAAGCAGTTACAGCTAATGGATGGATGTTTGTTTGTATTAGTTATTAATTGTATTTTTTTTGTATGTTGTATGAGAAAGATGACTTCCAATTTCCATAGAAAATGCTTTTTGTGGTTGTGAGTAATCTGTTGAGCTCACCATATAATCAGTGACTCATCAACATCATAAGAAGTCCCTGTGGTGTCACTTAACTAACCAACAACATTTAGCTAAATGATTTCTTTCTTTGTTTTAGTATTATCTGGATTTTGGTAGCATGAAACTGTGAGATTCTGTTGTTAAAAACGAAAAATGAATAAATGATGAATGTTTCATGTGTATTTGCTGCTTTTGTAGAGAAAATATATTTAAGTGTGAGTATTATGAAAATTTAATAGTAACAGTGTGAGGTTATTACAGCTACGGCCAGTAGAGCTAATGCACACTGAGATGTTGGACTCTTGTCATCAAGAGTTTTGCAAATTAATTCAATAAAAAAATCAAATGTATGTCACGTGGGATTGGTCCTGTGGTTTCATTCTGAGCCCATAACAAATGTCAGTGTTTCTTCATGTTCCTTTCTTCATGTCGCTTTTGAAGTTTAAGCAAACCCGCTCTGTCCCCGAACTCTTTTCTTCTCAGCTTATTAACTCCTTTTCATTCTCTCAGTTTGCCTCGCTCTCGATGGTACAGTTGACAAGAACTCTGCTCTCTTTAATTTATGGCCCACTGTACCTTCAGGGAGATACACAGCATAATGAGGAGGGGCGAGTTTCGCTTCTCTTTTTCTATGATTGCTTGCTCTCTTGCCCCAACCCTGTTTTCTTTCTAAAAGACTCCCAGTGGTCTTCCCAGCCCAATGAAAAACTGTCTCACCGCTTTTGTTGACTTATATTGTCTCTTTTCCCTGCAGAGACTTGTTGGCTTGAAGTATTGATATTCACTGCACACAGCTTGCCCTTCCCTCCTTCTGCTGTCCTCTCCTCTGTTTTTTAGGTTGTTGTTTTTTTTGCACCTTCAGTCCCTGAAATAATTTGTCCATCTGGATTTCAGAATATATTCAAATCATTTTACTTTTAATTGCTCCTCCTGTAATCTTCTAACTCCAAATACCACCTCAGTTTTACTCTGTGTCAACGATCAGTCATGTGCCTGTCAGAAACACTCCTGAACATGACAGTGAGCTCCTGCCTGCTCTCATTTCTTCTCCTCTGCCACCTTTTTCTTCATCCCATCCACTGTCCTCCTCCCGTCACTCCCTCCTACTCTTTCCCGCTCTGTATAGGTTGCTGTCGTTAATGATACGTTGTTTTGAAATCTGTGATGAAGCTTGTTCATTGTGAGCTGAAGTGGCTGATAATTGAGCTTAATGATGCTTTTTGTATCCAGGCAACAAGGTACGTTCAGTTCTTTTTCAAGCTAATCTACTTTAAGAGAGCAGGCCATGCAGTCCCGCTGAGGCTGAAGAGGTCAGACACACACATACACACATACAGACACCCGCCTACATATAATAAATACCCGTAGTTATTTTGCTTTGAAATGGCTACAAGCGTAATATGGAGAACACCATGGGTTAATTGGGAAAATGGTGTGAAAATTATATACATGTTGAAAATGTCTTGGTGTCTTTTAGGTAGTACGACATGTTGAATATGATTCTATTCTTGTCTCCATGAAAGCAATCTTCTTATTATGTTTCTCCTGCTGAGGAACACAGCCACATGTCTGCTCTCTCTTGTTAGCATCCATCTTAAAGTCTAACCTAACACCAGTGTCAGGGACTCCAAATGGTTTAAAGGGCCACCAAACTGCAACAAAAGCATAAATACACAATGTTGTCTATGGTCTACTTACCTAACTACTACTAATCTGAAGAACAGAAGGTGTGTGTGTACTATTCTCAGTGTGAAACACGTTACATCGTGTTTACATGTAAACTTTTGTGCAGCATAACGGTGGTAAGGAGTTAGTTAGCTTGCGTGCAATGACCCTGTGTCTGTATGAAGCAAACTTATCTGACATCCTCTCAGGTGTGTATCGCAGAACCAGAGTTACATAGTAACCTGAAGTTACCACACAAACAATCACAACAACTATAAACCTTGGATGAACACATCGGAAACTAAACACACACATTAACACAAGTTAAGTAGTCCCGTACTTAGTCGTGTTAAACTGTGTAAAGCCGTATTACCATCCATAGAGGAAGATATGTGTTGGTTTGCTGTGATCCTGTGAGCCAGGCCATGCGACGTCTGCTGGTGCAGGTTGTCAGCCCACTGTGGGTCAGCAGAAAGAAGATTTTCAGGGTGGGCTCGATTGTTCTTGAAATGATCTTCATCTCTTCTCTGTTTTAAATCTGCATGTGATTGAGTTTTATTCTCAAGTATTTAGTCTCCAGGACAAAGCTGCAGTCACCATCTGATCCCCAGTCATCCCAAAGACCAGTCTGACTCTGGTCAGTTCTTCAGCTTCAGCTGAGCCCGAGCCTCTGAGACTTTTGGAGATGATTGTTTTGTGCACTTTGTGTCTCCTTTTCTCTCTCCCACTGAGCTGTAATCACATTTGTTCTTGAGCCTGGCTCAACTTCAGCTGTTGCTTGAACCCCAATGTTTTGTTTTGGATCTTGGAAATTTTGGCTCCAAAAAAACATACTCCTCATTGTTTTAACAGCTTGATGCTTCATGAAGTTCAGATCACATGCTTTGGTGGCTCTAAAGCTTTGGGGTGGTTGTTCTTTTAGACATCAGCTGATGTTATTGGTGCGCTCAAACTCTCTCAGGTGGGATCTCAGCTGCTTCTACACTTTCCTCTGGACAGATATGGCTTCTCAGAGGCATGAATGGCCTCTCTGTTGGGTGATAATAATGTAAGCTGATGGTAGCTGCTCCTCTGAGAGGCAAAGTGACCTCAGGACTCAGTGCCATTCCTCGAGACTGGACGTCACCAGAGCCTGAGGTTCTTTGACATGCTTTTACTTGACTTACATCTCTGTCCTTCTTTAACTACTTAACATAGAAGAAGCCTCTTCCTCTCACTCCCAGTCGAGGCCATGTGGAGTTTAGGCATTTTCAGACTGTTCTGCCTTTCAGCCTTCTTATTCTCCTGTTTCCTCCGGGGCCTCTGAGCCTGGAGCTCATCAGTGGGTTCTTGCAGGAGTGCTCCACGCTTTTCACTCAGCTATGACTTTTCTCTGATTATGTATTTCAGCTTCTTCAACATAAGCCTTGCCCTCTCGGTTATGTCAACAGCTTTTACTACATTCTGTATATCCTTGGCTATCTCTGCTGCACACTCTTCAAACCGAGCTGCCTTGAGCAAATTTCTCTTCATGATCCATCACTTTCTCTCTCTCTCTCTCTCTCTCTCTCTCTCTCCTCCACCTTTGCTTGTTTGCTCTTGACTTGAATATATGTTTGGTCCACCACCAGTCTGTATCTCTAGACAGCGAGCCTTGACTCCCAAAGCTCCCGTTTGTCTCAATCGAACTCCTTCCAGAGTTGCACAATCTCTGCGAGTCACTCAAACAATCTCACCCTCTGCTGGTGGAGTACGCTCGGCAAAACTCCTCCCAGGACATTGTGCCGTGAAGCTTCCTCTGCTCCACTTTCCCAATCTGTTCCTCACCCTCCACCCTCCTTTGTTTTCTCATCATCTCCTTCTAATCTTCCTTGCTGTCAGTGCTGTCAATGTACATTGGGCACAATTTGTCCTCTCTAATGTGCTCTGTCCACATAAATATCTTCTGCTCTTGTTGCCTACAGTAGATTTTGAACATTGTATCGCCTAATATTAATTTATTCTCTTGTACAGTGTATCTTTATATGTCCATACTGGGTTTTAACATTGCCTGTTTTATTGAAATGATAACCTTTGCTGTACAGACCTTAGCAGGTTTGTTTCCAGCATTTGAATTTGAATAATTTAGTATTTGGTAGAGCTGATTCGTATTAATCTATGCGTATGTTTACTTATTTAGTTCATTCTGAAAATATAAAATACATTATTTTTGCACATAGCTTCATTAAATTCACACCAACCATTCAGGGCCGAACACACACAGCCTTTGACTGTCTAATGTTTCTAATCAAAGCCTTGCGATCTCTTTCTGTGACAGAAAATAGCCCGGGCCATGACTGGAATATTTACAGTCCGTGCACGCAGCGTATGCAAATATTTACTAAAACCTTAACTTCAGTCTCCAGAGAGACACATTCTGTTGTCTGTTCAGTTCTGGTATTAGCTCTTCTCTTCATGAATAATGGACAAGGTCCACATGTGGCAAAATGTCATGGCATTTGAGCCACATTCTTTGTGTACGTGTGGTGTGTGTGTGGGTGTGTGTACATACTTTCTCACATTGTATTCATACCACATGCCCCAACAGACAAAGACAAGCCGAGCTAGTTGCAGAAATACCAGCAGAAATAACATTCACATGGAGACACAAACATTTTCACATATACAGTATGCACACACACACACACACACACACACACACACACACACACACACACACACACACACACACACACACACACACACACACACAGCTCAAACAACAGACTGCCAGGAGTTAAACGTAGCCTGATTTTTAAACATGTTAAATATCTCATATTCTGAGGTGGATCAGCTGGAAACAGACCTGAGGCTCATCCACATGAATTCCAAATAGCCTCTGCAGCCCCAAATACCACAGATAACCCGTGTAGGGGTCAGACACAGGGAGGAATAATGAAGGTGTGGAGAGAGAGAAGTTTCAGTATGCATCAGAAGCCCTCAACCAATTATTTTTCTTTAGCAAGACACAAAACAATCTGTCCAGTTTGGACTGTTCACTTTAAATTCTGTCAAATATAATTATGATGCATGGCTCAAAAAATGACAAGCAAGAAGGAGGTTGAATTTGAATGAGTTGGAAAACAATAATGTCTCGATGTTTTAATGTTATTCATTGCCCCTTAAATTTGAATGACAAAATCTGCACCTGAGTGCACTCCAAGCTACACCAGGGGCCAAGTACCACCGTTCACCTGTTTTCTGATTCTCTCTGATATTCAGTGAATGAAAGTAAAGATGTAAAAATGGCAATGAGTTCTGAAAGGTGTTGCAAAGAGCGTATTCTAACTGTGACATGAGTGAAAACCTGAGAAATTGTTATAATTATGAACAGAAGATAGATTGTTTTGGTCTGTGGCCAGTGTAGATAATTTACTTTGACGTCTGTGTGTGTGTCTACACCTCATTCTCATAGCTGTTAATTACTCCTGATATGGTTACCATAAAATTTGATCCGGTTTGTCTGCGTGCAGGTTCACTCCTTGCTGATCATATGAACAGGGTGAGTCATACATCCATAAAACACAAACACAGCCCTGCTCTTGTTCCTGTTGCCCTGAAAGGACACTTTTATGCTCGCATCCTTTTTCTCTCAATCTCGGGGTACAATTGCTTCTCTCATCACCGACTCCTTCCCTCTTTTTTCTCAACTGCCACATAGGAAGCCCACTTTTCATTTCCCAAGTTGGTGAATGCCATGAATCCCCCCTACACACACTCCTCTACCTTCATCCTCACTTGGCAAGTCTCAGTTCTCTTTATTCATTTTACTATTTTCATGTCTGTGTGTGACAGCGTTTCCTCTCTCAGTACTGCTCTGCAGGCAGTGATATCACACAGAATAAAGTTACTAAAAAGAGACAGATATATTTGAGGTGAATGATGGCTCTTTGTATTCAGCAGGAACCCCCCTCTTACAGATCAGATTAACACCGTCCCCGCTCTGTCTCCGTCTTAAAAAACAATTTGGGAGCATTTCATAAAAAGAGCAGCCTGAATCATTAGCAGTGTACAGGAAAAAAAAAGAAGAGTTACAGACCTTTTTGTGTGTGTGTGCAGCAGCTGTTCCTCGCTCTCGTTCACGTTGTGCAAAAATCCATCCTGTTGTGTTTGGTCTTACAGCTGAGCAAACCAGATCTGTTGCCCCTGAGATCTTCTCTGTGAGCCTGTCCGCTCTCTCTCTCTCACTCTCTCTCCCTCTTCCTCTGTATGTCATTCAGTGTGACACACACACACACTCAGACACACACACACACACACAACACAGGCACTACAGCTGGAGTAGTCAGATGTGGATCCTCTGTATGAATGGACTCACATGCACAAGGTCTGCTGCTGAGAGGCTGCAGCTGATGAATGATGCTGATGTTTTGGGTTGTTTTTGCTTACTTGAGAAGAGATGAAGAGGAAAGATGAGAGGCTCACTCTAATCCCATCCCCTCCCCCCCGTGTCTGCCCTCCCACTTTTCTCTCTGCTGCTCATCACTTTTCAATAGTGATCCCATCAACAGTCGTCTTCTGTCCTCACATTTTCATTCATCATGTATCCTCACAGGTAACAAGATGCTCAATAGTTAGGGGCAGACAAATAGCCGGATCAATACAGTCAGATAAATAGTTTGATAACTGATCAACAAATCACTATTTGTCACTACATGCTCACACTCCCACACAATGAATCCTTTGTTTTGGTGCTCATCTCTCTCTGGTGTTTGTGTGGAGGACACACGGCCCTGCTTCTCTCTGCTCTCAGCAAACTGCGTCAGTAGACAGTATCCAGTGGTGAGCAATCACTTGCTGTTGTGCTGGCAGACTGAACGAGACCCCAAACTGGCAGATGAATGAGAGAGCGCCGGCCGAGAAGAAAGAAGCAGTCTTTAATACCTCTCAGTCTCTCAGCACAGCACAGCTCTCCTCGCCTCTCTTCATCTTGAAGCTTGTGTTGTCAGCTCCTTCTCTTTTCTCACCCTTTTAATCCCGGCTCCAAACAGTACGTGTCTAAACATCAGCTGAGCACATCTGTGCTGTAAAAGTGCATTAATCAATGAACACATGAACCAAAATGACTTTTGTGAGGAAAAAGCAGGATGATTCGACAATATGGATTCTTGATTTAAGGGTCAGTTCACTGAAATAATGACTTCTGTATTTATCGAGCAATGCAGATAGTTTGGCATTTGTTTGGACAGTTTTTGACATTTGCATAGAATGTCTGCTACTACCCCAATACAATGGAGGTGGACTTTGTGATGCTGATAGCAGTGATTATATTTATTGACAACAATCGGCTCTGTGAGGCTGTACTTATGTACAGTGGCACTTTGTGCTGAATGCTAACGAGCTCACTGTAATGATACAGGTGTCATCATGTTTACCGGCTGTAAACACTAAGTACAGCTGAGACTCATGGGAATGTGGTTTGTTTTGCAAGTATTTATTCATTTACCAAAGTTCATTCATTCATTTTTCTGTAACCACTTATCCTCATCAGGGTCACGATGGGGCTGGATCCCAGCTGACATTGGATGAGAGGCAGGGTACACCCTTGACAAGTCACCAGTTCATCACAGGACACATAGAGACAAACAACCATTCACGCTCACATTCACACCAACGGGCAATTTAAAGTCACCAATTAACCTGTTAAGGTTCATGTCTTTGGACTGTAGGAGGAAGCCGGAGTACCCGGAGAGAACGCAGAACCTGTTGTGAGGCAACAATGCTAACCATATTCATATTCATATTTGATCAAAATGAAAATTTGAGCTGATGATGGTGCAAAATGAACTCATCACCAATGATGTTATGATACATCATGTGGGAATCATGAATGTCTGTATAAAAAATCCATCAAGTAGGTTGTAGAGGTCAAAACATGTATATAGATTGAGCTGTTTATTTGTTTAGATATATCCCTATAAATTTCCAATAACTGGCACACGAGGTGTGGTTGTGTGGTTTCACTCCGTTCACTTGGTGGCAGGATTTAAACAAAGAGGGTGAGTTAGGTTCAAATATTTTCTGTTACTGTCTCATCTTGCATATTTTCATCTCATCTAGTTTTGTCACGTTATGCCAATTTAAGTTGTTTTTCATTCTTTCATTAAAAACACCATAAAATGCATCAGACATACTGATTTTTCTTTGGATTTGAATGAGTCACAGTAAAGAGCCTGCTTAGCCTCTTAGTGACCTTTTTAATTGATAGGGGTCATTACATAAGTGTTGGTGGTGCTGGAAGGAAAAGTCAGTAGATCACCAAAGTTAGCAGAATTTATCCTCTGGGGATCGTGAATATCTGTCAGAAATTTTGTGGCGATCTATTCGATTATTCTCAAGATGTTTAAGTCTAAGCAACAAATGCCAACTTGCTGGTGACACTAGAGGACAGTCAGACGATCACCAAAGTCACTGAATTCATGCTCTGATGGCCACGAATGTCTGTGCAGACTTTATATGCAAACAATCCTATATTAGTTGAGTGGGAAGGGGGTTGAGTGTGTATTTCAGTGGCCAAACATCTCTAGAGCCATGCCGATAGCATGATGTCGTTGCCATTTGGGTGAAGCGGACCTTTAAAGTTTTGACTTTGATTGTAGAAATGATTGCAGGAGTCCATAGCTCATCTTTGGAGATGGAACAAATATAAAAAAAAACACATTTTGTGCATGACCCTGGATCTCATCTTCAAGCTTGTTAGCACCTTAATAATATTCATGAAGATGTTAATTGTGAGGCAGATGACACCTGTCCCTGCTCTGTGAAGGGGAAAAAAGCGTCCTCTTTCACAGATGCTTCTGTCTGCCGCCATCTGCCCACTGACACAGGCATCGGAGGGGAATAGCAGCAGAGGAGAGCAGAGAGAAAGAAGATGACTTTATTTCACGTCCAAATCCAGCTTTAGCTGACATCACATGTGGACTTCAGACCAAATTGTGACAGTTGTGTGAAGAGGGAGTCTTCTGATGAACATATATCTGTTTGTGAATATTTTCTTATTCTGAACTAGCCAAAAAAAACAAAAAAAACAATTACTAATAAATCATTTTAATGAGATGCTACAGGCTGTTTCACTGCTGTTGACAGTGTTGAGGGAGAAACCAAGGGCAGAAGAAAGGAACATCATTTAATTAGTCCAATAATTATTTCCCCTGACCTCCACTCTGCTAATCACACTCTGCAAGACCATATCTAAACCCATCACAGGGAATCGTCACACTCACACAACTCCTTATTTTCCAAAGGAGGAAATATGTTTGGCAAAGCTAATTATGTCTTTGTGACTACATGTGCTTGTTTTTGTGCAAACTCGAGTATTCTTGTGTTGCTTGTGAGTGTGTGTATGTGAGAGAGAGAGCGAGAGAGGACTGTAGCACGGAGATAAGAGCTTTGGCCTCAGCTGGCTTTTGTCACTAATCCCAGAAGGCGTGGCCGCCAATTCCGTGTCATTCCCTGATATCCCATCCTGTTCTGAGTCCATGCCATCCCAGTGCTGCCCTTGTGAGGACACCCGTCTCTGCACTGCATGATAATGAGAAGAAGACATACAGCAACTGTATTTGGAGACTATTTTGGGCTTGTGTGTGTGTGTGTGTGTGTGTGTGTTTGGGGATTTGACGAGCTCATTCTGCTCAACTTGTGGGAACAACTTTAAACTCTTAGATAAGAGACGGGAAAGTGTCAAGATATTAGTTGCAAATTTGTTAGAGGTTCAGTGTATTTTTGCCGCACTACCAGATATGCTTTACATCTCTCTGGTAATCTGAACCAATTTGTAAAGCTCCCTACTGAGATAGAGAGGCTCCACAGAAGCAAAAATCAAGACTTGTGTGCAGGAGAGCTTCACTTGTTTCCTCCTAATTGCAGGAAAAAGTATCTTTGCAACCCTAATCTTGGAGAAATGGTTAATATGGAATATATTTTGTCAACATCTCCAAGATGTGATGTTTGGTTTTCAAAGATTTTGATCATCAGACGTCAGCCGATAAATATGCACTGCACTCACAGCTTTTTCGGTTTCATGGCAGTGTCATGCCAATCAAAATGAGCTGCACAGATCGGAGGAACATGGAGCAGACAAAGCATACTGAGGCGACACACACACACACACACACACATACACACACACACACATACACACACACAGGACAGCAGCCTGACAGGCGAGTACTTGTCCAGAATAACAATGAGAGGAGATGGAAAGATGATATTGGCACAAAAGGGATTCAGGGAACAACACCCATGTACGAGAGCACATGTCTGAGCAAGAAGCCCAAAGAAGCCTTTGCTAAAAAACCTTTTGAAATCGCCGTCCTGCTCAAACCTTTACCGCTAATAGTCTTGACAATTTTGCCCCAAACCCTCTAAAGGTTGCACTCTAAATTCATGAAAGAAGAGAAGAAAGGGGGAAAAAAATGCCCTCAAAGTCAGATTCATTTGAATACATGAATAATTTAGGGCACCAAAAGATTTTTGGGCCCCTTAAATTGCAAATAAAAAAAATGCCCCTTCTTCACACATTCATAATTCATACGTTCCACAGCTCAGGCATGTAGACGCGGGGAGATAGTTGATGCACATGTTAGCTGTAAGAAAGTACTGAGGGTACAAGGACAAAAGCTACAGCACAACACTTTGTCTGTCAGCATAATTACCGAGTCAGTTTATGAGTCTTTCTACATTTCTGTCAGTCACTGAGTATTACTTTCTCCCCCCTCCTCCTCTCTCTCTCTCTCTCTTTCTCTCTCTCGCTGTCTTCTTCTCTGATTCACTCAATAGTTAATGAATCAGAAAAAAACCAACAGCACCAGACCACAAAAAGTAAACAATTAAACTTTCATCAAAGGTTTTGTCGCATCATTATGGTTACTGCCACATGCTGTGATATTCTGTGTGTGTGTTGCCTGCTGGTTATAGATTGGTTAAACAGTCTGTTTATGTGTGTGTGTGTGTGTGTGTGTGTGTGTGTGCGTCCATGTGCGTGTGTATCCTGGTTTAAGCAGCATAATTATTCCAACCATCATAAGAAACCAACAATAAGAGCCCTCAGTCCTGACATAACACCCCCTCCCTCTCTCAGAGCTCATTTTCTTTTCATGCCCCTGGCTCATTACAGTGATGGGCCTTTTAATGGACGAGATTGGCATCAAATTTCCACATCGTAGTCTTCAACAAAAGGTCCTTTGATCAACACGGGAATCATTACATAAAGCATTATTACAACACAAAGACAAACTTGACCTTTAGACAATGAGAGATATAGATCCATTCGCCCGATCGCTACTCCATATATGTGAGGCAGTTTGTTCTTTGCTTCTCCTCCACATATTGAATTATTTTTGCAGTTTTATTCACTAAATCCCCTGCAGTGTTTGGCACAGATGATTTGGCCTCTTTAACCCCTGGTAGTTGTTTCCTGTTTGAAAACTTGGATATCAGACTGCTGGCTTCCACAACATCTTTTAGAGCCAATAAATGCCGCTAATTGGCCCTCGACCTAACGTGACACATCTCTGCAGCAGTTTTTTTTAAAGAATTGTAACAAAATAAATAAGAGATCTTTTCCATGGGGCTTTTGACTTTGTCTAGAGATGTCAACCAGTCAACATGCAATACACTCCTTGTAGGAACACAGTAGTTAAAGTTTAATAGATCAAAGTTGCTGAAAACTAAAGTGAGCAAATATCTCAAATTTAAGAGAAATACTTAAGACACTCACTAGCTGCTATTCTTAAATTTAGACTGACTCAGGATCAGTTAATGAGCTTCTTTTGTTGCAGAAGGTTATGGGAAAATCCCAGTTTGACGTGGATAAACCTCTGCAGATTACATTACCTTTTCATCTCTTTAGCCAAGTCAGAAGCCTGTTTTTGAACTCACACTGAGAACATTTTAGGTGCTCAGGCTGAGAGACAATCTCAGCGTGATCCCGCCCCAGCAAAAGGTGACACCACCGGATCAGGGTGCAGCTGAGGGATGAGACGCGTCCATCCTCTGCTGGAAGGATTCTCCCGGATGGTGCAGTATTTTAGAGGTGATGCTGTAACCCCCAGCCCATCTGGCTCAAGCCTGTCACCGGCAATACATCACGCTAATGAAATGGCAGCAGCTCAGTGCTATCTGTCATAAGCAATCTGCATCTGCTTAGGGACTGAACGGAAATGAGGAAGGGGGGGGATAAAAAAGACAGAGGAAGGAAGACAGAGAGACTTTGTGTCCCCTGAGCAGGTGGCATGTTTGTGTTTGTGTGTAAGTATGTGTGTGTGTTTGCTCAGTCCTCCCTCTCAGCACAGTGTGAACAGATATCGATTTTATTTCGAGGGGAGAAAATAGCCACAGCAGGCCTTCACCCATCTCTACTACACCAAATAGGTGAGGATATTTCATTGCTTCTGCAGCAGAACAAAGTTCCAATGCATCTTATCTGTCAGAGAGACCATTACTCACTGTACCAGGCCTTTTTTCTGTACTCCCCCCCCCCCCCTATTTTTTGAAACTGGTGTTGGTATCTATTTCATCAATATTAAATTTTAATAAATAGCTCCACATGGTTGTAAAAATATGCCCTAAAAACCCAAATAAAAAGATTTGGTATTGAGAAAAATTCCATCATTATCTTTTTTTCATTATTTTATGGTCTGAACAGCAGGAGATTTCCTCAATGATGAGTTGAAACTGAACATATTCGTGCAAAAAAAAAAAAAAGAGGGGAATGAAAGAAAGGACATTTTAACATTCAGAGAACATACAGTTCTGGTCACGGGAGGAGAGCAGAACATTATACACCAGTAAAAAACATCCACAAGACATTTGTCTGTATTTAATGAGTCTTACACGAACTACAGTGTTAGGAAAGTGGAGGAGTGATGGCTGGCTGAAGGTTCAAGATGCAGTCTTGTGACCAAAAGGTTGCAAATTGGAATTCTTTAATCCCCTGTTGCTCCACTGGAGCTGCTCGGCAGCAGCAGCAGCAGAAGCAGCAGCACTGTGACAGTCCTGTGGTTAATACCCCCGGGTCCTCCTAAATTCCCACCTGACTCTTTACCACCTGTAGTTGTTGCTATGACTAAGATGAGATCATAATGATAATGATCTCATCTCCAATCTCCATCCCTGAGAGGTTTTAATGAGCAAAGCGTCTGTGGTAATTTGTAAAATGAGATATAACAGGGTCACAGTGTCATCAGGTCAGTAGCTTATTCTGCTATTTGACTTCTCATAATTTGCTTTTGCCGCTTATTTGACATAAATGTCATAAAAATGTGTGTGATTTACTGCAGATGAAAATATTATTATATATATATAAAATATATATATATAAAATTATTACTGAAGAGGAAGTCTGCCATCTGATGGACAGTGTAGAACTTGCAGGCACTCAGCAAGTCAATCAGACAAAATATGAAGATTTATACAAACTTTTTCTTTTCTCTTAGTGTCAAGTAAGTATTTTTAAGTCCAACATACAGTTAAATTAATAATGGATTAGTTGTGACTATTTCTATGTAAAAGGAGATTATAGTGTCACTCTGCACCATCCTGTATTTTCTCTATCTAAGAAACCAACTTGTAAACAGAAAAACACTCCAGTGACACCTACGCTTTGGTCAGTAGTCATATGACCTCCACAGGATGATATATTACTGTGTTATTTGTTGTGGATGTCAGTGTGTTATACACCATTCATCTTAGTTTTGTCATCATCTCTGGAATAAAAAAAAAAACATGGCCACTCCTCTGATGTGGGATGAAACCACACAGTCTCTGTAACAGCAACAACAAAGTCAGTTTACAGTTTAACCTCAGCTGAGGACAAAAGTGTTGAGAAGGCTTCAGGACTTCATTTATCCAGAAGCAGCATTGCTTTAATCCCAACTCACCCTCAACCATTTTTTATGTTTTCTTAGCATATGTAAAAAAAGAAAAACAGGAGGAACTGCAGTCAAGTCCAAGCTATCAAGCTATCATCTCAAAGAGAAAGTCCCTGTGGAATCTCTGATAAACTGCCTTGATAGTGACATCAAGAGCAAATCTCAGATACAAATCTCAGAGCAGCTCCTGGTGATGGAGAGAGGGAGACCAGCAGTGGTCACGCTCTAGATTTGTGAAACTGATATATAGTCACAAATATAAATCTGTAGCTACAACAAGCAGCGGTTTTGCTGTTTGGTTTCATAAGGTTCTGCAGTCCTGGAGATATGTGGCATTTTGAAGCATCTTGATGAAAACCAGAGGAAGTGCGAGGTGAGTATTATCAAATGGCATCTTTCTCACCATATCTCCATACATACATTTCCAGTCTTTTACACTGCTTCATTTATACACCACAGAAACCCAAATATGCATTTATCCTATTTTGTGTACCATACATATGATGTGATATGAATTTTATTTTCTCAACCATTTAGGCATCTATCCATTTTCCGTAGCCGCTTATCTTTATCAGGGTCCTGTGGGGATTTAGCCAATTCCAGCTGGCCCTGGGCGAGAGATTGCCAGTTCATCACAGGGCTCACACACAGAGACAACCAGTCATTCACGCTCATGTTCACACCTCACAATTTAGTCCTGCATGTCTTGAGTAGAGAGACATAGTGAGAAGATGCTAACTAACACAGAAAATCCCCAGTCGGTAATCACCGTAACACTGTGTTGCCCTCATTTAGTCATAATTTCATCAAATATTGGTGCTTTATTTCTCTACCACCTGTCTCATACACATTTACAGTATAAGCAACAGGATAAAGGCAGCGGACCCTGACTGTACTGTCACCGTGTCTTTACCAACACTGGACCAGCCCATGGCTTTATACTTAACTCTGTATTCTCTAAACTTAATTCCATCCTGTCAGCACTTACTTGACGTATGACACTACAAAGCCTGCAAAACAACTTACCAACAGTGCATACATCAATACATGACATGACATTCTAAAGATCAGTGTCTCTATAGGGACTCACCATCCCCAACCACACCCACAAATCTCTGTGCTGTTTGTGAAACAATCCAAACACTGATATAGGTGCAGCAGAGTGAGTGCTCTCTGCAGGAATCATATTCAAAACTAAAAGGAAGTCCAACACAACACTGTAAAGAATTGCACGTGAAAGATAAATGTTGCAGTGCTGTAGTCAAGACCACTGTTGTCAAGCCCAAGACCAGGACTAGTTAAGGCTGAGTCCAAATGAGAGAGACAGAGTCAGGACCAAGAAAAGAAAAAAATTTCTTCAAGATTACGTACTTGTCTGTTTGTGCAGTGTAGGTGCAGTATAACAACACTGCAGGTTAAATTTTAGCCATGTAATTTACTTAATATCATGTATCCAAAGACAAAACAACATGTAACCCTGAGAGAGGTGTTACTGAGTACTGCTACTGTACTGAGTTTGGACTTCAGGCTGCCCGGACTGTGAGCTCAGAGCACAGAGGGAGTGCTAGTGTTTGTACTACAGGTGTTTTGGCCCACCGAGAAGAAGAGGAGCTTTGCTGATGATAGGGAGTGTAGCTGGTGTCGTGCCAGAACCGGAGCTGCAAGCGGCCAATGTAACCGGGCACAGCAGCCTCTATGATGGCAGAGGAGATGAGCAAGCAAGAAGCCACCAGACAACAGCATATCTGGCACTGACTTTTAGTTGTTGACCAGAGCTTTGTGAAGGCTGACAGACAGACCCTGAGCTGGGCTTCTTGCTGTTGGACTATTACATAGTATTAGCTGTTATTTGGGGAAGGATTTATTGCAGCAGGTAGCATCTGTGCTTAGTGAAATACCTTTTTTAATTTGTTGGTGAGTAATATGAAGGGAGGAAAAGCACAGGCAAAACAGAGAACGCATTCATTTAAATTTTATTCAGGTGAGTCCAGTGAGGGATTCCTGACGCACACGACGTCGCCGGCTGTCAGCATTCGGGCACGTGATTGGACAGAAAGCCGTTCGGAGGAAACAGCTGTTTAGTTTACAAGGCAACCTGAAGAAACAAATAACTAACATCGGATATCAAGGAAACTCTTTAAATGCAACGAAAAGTCGTTTGTCTTCAGTTAAGCAACAAACCAGAAAGTTACCGGTAATTTCTCCGTTTAGATTGTTAGTGGAGATCATCCACCCTCCTAACCTGACGTCAAACTGTCAACTACGTTCATCCTGATGATGGTGAGTTTGCAGTTTGGGAACAGATGATTTTAGATTTGAAATGACTTAAACCTTTGCTCTGTAATACACTCACTAATGCACTTTGCAGACCTGTTTTTCTATCTCGTTTGTCTTACGTTAGTTTAGTCTAGAAATTAGTCAATTCTTGTAACCATGGTAATGACTTTTCTGACACATTCAGTGCACCTGAGTGCAGGAGAATTCAGAAGACTTTACATTTCATTGAAATGTATTAATGTTCACTGCTTGACTTAGCAAATGCATAGTTGGTTTGTTTCTCTATTTCTTTGCATGTTTTAGACCTTTATATTAATGAATTTAATTAAAATGGATCACTAACATTTCATAATCAATTTCTCATTTCAGTCATTTTTCATTGCCAAAATTGCCAAAATTCACTGGTCACAGCATCTCAAATATGATGATTTCATGTTTAGATAAGATAAGATAAGATAGACTTGATCCTTTATGAGGAAATTCACTTGCGTCAAAAGTCAAGCTGAAGAAAGTCATTGATCATCCATCCATCCATCCATCCATCCATCCATTTCATTCCTCTTATCCATGGTCAGGTTGCAGTGGCAGCAGGTTTAGCAGGGCGTTCTAGACATCCTTTTCCCCAACAATGCATTCTATATCCTCCTGGGGGATCCTGAGGGGTTCCCAGGCTAGGTGGGCTATATAGTCCCTCCAGTGGGTCCTGGGTCTGCCCACTCCAAAGGAAGGCACTCAGGGGACTCCCTAATCAGATGCCCAAACTAGCGAAGCTAGCTACTTGTGACGCAAAGGAGCAGCAGCTCTACTCCGAGCTCCCTTGGGATGTCCAAACTCCTAACCCTATCTCTAAGGCTGAGCCTGGCCACCTGGTGGAGGAAGCTCATTTCAACCACTTCTATACATTTGTATTGCTTTGGGAACTTCAGGATTGCATCTCTGCTTTTTGCAGATGATGTGTTTATGTTGGCTTCATTGAACTGTGACCTTCGGCAAACACTGGGGCGATTTGCCTCAGAGTGTGAAACGGCCGGGATGAGAGTCAGCACCTCCAAGTCCGAGGCCATGGTTCTCTGTCAGAAAACTGTGGAATGCTCCATTCAGGTTGGGAGTGAGTTGCTGCACCAAGTGAAGGAGTTCAAGCGGTCATGAAGTCATACTGGTGTTTGTGAGTTTGACAGTTATTGGAATCAAGGACCTGTGCTATTGCTCCTTCTTACATGGTGGGAGTAGCAGTCTGTTGCTAAAGGAACTGTTTAAGACCTCCACAGTCTCATGCAGGAGGTGAGAGAACATCTTTCTCTCCCCCACTTCCTCTATGGAGTCTAGGGGGCAGTCCAGGACAGAGCTGGCCTTCTTGACCATTTAGTTGAGTCTTTTCCTGTCCCTCTCTGTGTTATATCTGTGTTGTATCATATGTGAAGCAGCCCCTTTTGAGGGTTGCAAGACGAATGTTGGGAACCACAGGCCTATACAGGGAACTGACAAATGCAACGTATCATTTTCAGGGGTATATATAATTATTTACATAGTTGTTCATCATTTAGTGTTTCTATTTTTGCCAGTCCTTTATAACTACCTTTTTTTTTTTACTTCATCTATCACCATCTCCTTATTTACAGATGAACTTCAGCACAAATGCTCATTGCGGCAGTCACACTAGCAAAGAAAATATTCCACCTTCCAACAAAACAGATGCACTGCAGCTCCAGCGGGCCAAGCAGCGGACGGTGCTCGGTGTGCTGTCAGAGAATGAGCAGCGTGGTCGATCATTCAACCAGGTGAATGAATGAGTGAAAGTGATTCCCAGTGGGGAAAATCACATTTTTTGATTTTCAGTTGTTCACAGAACATTCACATTTCAACTTAATGTGGCAAATATTTTGCCTCGTTTCTCTCCACAGGAAAGCTACATTTCCAAACACAGCTCGTTCTCAGACAGCTCCCAGCTTGCCTTCCATGGCTGTGCCTCAAGTCCTGGCTATGATGTGTACGTCGAAGAGGCGTGTGAAGTTGTTCTTGCTGCTTCTGGTCAAGAAGTGGTCTCAGGCACAAGTTATCTAGATGGTGAAACTGATGGCCTGCAAAATGCAGATTTGAAACTGCTGCTGGAACTGAGTTCAAGTCAGTTTGACAAACACCATGTGAGACGTTTTTTCTTGTTACACCATTGTGTCTTTTACCCAGCTGCTGTTTACTCTTGTAGATTCAGGACAGGATACTTCTATGAGGTCTGAACCTGATTTTGCTCTGATGCCAGAGGAGGTGCTGTTTCTTTCAGAGTATGCCGAGGACATTCACCGGAACTTGAGGGAGAGTGAAGTGCGAAATTATCTGAACTAATCTCTCCCAATCATTCCTTTCATATTGCTATGTATGGGAAGCTAGTTATGAGTTTTTGCTTCTCAATTCACATTACGATAACTATCTTTTTTATCTAATGACAGATGAGGTTCAGGCCAAGTCCAGGCTACTTAAAGAAACATCCAGAGATCACCAATGGCATGCGGGTTATCCTCGTGGACTGGCTGGTTGAAGTCGTCCACGAGTACAGCCTTCGTTCTGAAACTCTGCATCTTGCCGTCAACTATTTGGACCGTTTTCTCTCCTTCATGGCAAATGTGAAACGGGGCAAGTTGCAGCTGGTTGGAATAGCTGCATTACTGATTGCTGCGTAAGCACTTTGCGTTGCTGTTTCTAAAGATTTGATGCTTTTCTTCTCCTGTCCAGTCATGAAAACAAACTGTCTCCTGATCTTGTAGAAAATACGAGGAGATCTTGCCTCCCACGCTGAATGAGTTTGTATACAGCACAGACAGCACTTACACTAAGAAGCAGCTGATCTCCATGGAGCATGTTTTTCTAAAAGTGCTGGCTTTCAAGATGGCAGCCCCCACCCCAAACCAGTTCCTTCACCTTTTCATGTCCATCCACTCTGTCTGTGCCAACACAGAGAACCTTGCCCGGGTTAGCACAATCAATAACTCACAATTAATAACTCAAATGACGTTAGACTTAAGGTTTATGCCCACAACCTTTGATTTTTTCCATGTCCCTTGATTATTCATCTGCTTCTAGTATGTAGCAGAGTTAAGCCTGCTGGAAATTGATCCATTCCTACAGTACACCCCGTCTGTAGTGGCAGCTGGAGCCTACTGCCTAGCCACCTACACTGTAAACAAATCTCTCTGGGTAAGTTTTCTAAATTGTTGTCTTGAGCTCTAAAAGTTTGTTTAATGGTAATTTCTTAAGGAATTAGCCAAAGTTTGACTGTTTACTTACATTTTTCTCATATTTTAGCCTGACTCCTTACACACCTTTACCGGTTATACCATAGCTGATATTGGTCCCTGCGTGACCGACCTCCACAAACTATACATCAGTGCACATAGCCGCCCACAACAGGCCATCAGGGAAAAGTATAAGAGCTTAAAGTAAGTTGTAGTTTATAGTTTTTAAAATGTGTTCATATATGTATGTACATTGAGACAGCTTATGTAAACTACAGGTCACTGGGATCTTTCATGTGTAGTTTGCAGTTTGTCTGAGCTGTTAATGCCTCCAGGACACTTTTAATAGATGTTTTGTGTCTGTCTATTTTTAGGTACTGTCATGTTTCATTCATTACTCCACCTGCTGTTCTGCCTTTCCTGTGACTCATCACTCCGCCCTTCTCCACGCTTCTGACAACAATACAAACACAAAACAAACACAGCTGATCCTGTCATCATACTCCTCTGAATCCTTTGTTACCTTCAGATTAAAGTTTATGCAAAGGCAATAAATCATATTTGAAAACACACTACATGACTGAAAATTTGAATATGTGCAGGTGTTCATGCAGAAGATTTTTAAAGCTGGTAAGTTATGATAATTATTGTAAATAAATTATGATTTCTTTGCTTTTGAGACGTCCCATGTGGCAATGTCTCTAAACTATATTTAATAGGCAATGAAGTTACTACACCTAAAGGAAATGTCTCTCATGTGAATTCTAAATAAAGTTTTTATTTCAATTATCGCTATTATAACTTGTAGCCGGTGGATTTTATTTTGAAAGTGTTGGCCGGAAGCAAGCGTTCTCACTCTACTTCTTGACGCACTTGTTTAGCCGCTGGGGGTGCGTCAGATTAAAGTGATTGAAGTGAACACTTATTGATATGAGGAGACATATTTCATCTAGGAAAGGACAGAGGAAGTGTCGCAGACTGAAATAAGGACTCACTGAAAACACGTATTTTTCTTTCCCGGGTTTTTTAAGTCAAGGTGAGACATTTAAATGAGAACTATCATTTGTTATTGGTGGTCAGGCACGGCAAGAATACATGTGTAAACTTTTCACACGTCGCTCTGTCTAAAGAGGACTTCTTCAGGAAGCTCACAGGCTTGTTGTTCAGGTAAAACCTGATGTGTCTGCTAGTTCAGGCCATTAACAAGATTTGGACGCCAACAACAATTACAGAGATTTTTTCTCACACTAACTTGTCTGCTCTGTCCGTACAGTGTCCAACTTTTCTCCTTGTGTCCTTCTCTCACCTGGTTTAGCTCTTGAACAGGTAGGTTTGTCTCCTTGTTCCCTTCATCCTTTAATGTCTTTTAATCCTATAATCTCTGATGGCTTCCATCTAACTAACTTCAGTGTTATTAAAAAAAAAACAATCTGTAGTCCACTAATAACTAAATATTTGTGTGCTGTACAAAAAAACAACAACCAACCAATGACTATTGTCAGTTATCTACACTTTAAAAATGTCTGTAGAGTTTATGGTGAAAAGCTGCCCATGACAGTAAAAGACCGTAAAATATGCCATGAAGTATGACTGTGTTTTCCTGTGTACAGTAAAATACAGTCATATCTAAACCAACCATGGCGTATTTTAAACCTTTAATTATATGCCATTTTTGGGGAATTTATACAAAATAAAATGGTATTTTATATTAGAAACTGTTAATTGTACAGTAAAACACCGTAATATTTAATGGCATATTTTACCGTCATGGAAACAGCAGTTTCTAGTTCTTTTTTTTTTTTTTTTACAGTGTACAGAGTCTTTAGGAAAACACTGTAAAAACCTTTTGTCTCACTCTGGAGATATCACTCTTAAATCCTCTGTGCCTCCATTCTTTCCTTTCTAGTCCCTGTCTCCATCTACTCCTCAGTATGGCTGAGCCTGCTGAGCTCCTGCTCATCAAGGACCAGTATGAGTTGGCGTTTCATTCTCTGAGCCGTGGGCTGGCTGCTGAAGAGGCCGGGAAAAGAGAGGAGGCCCTGCAGTATTACAGGAAAGGTCAACAGCACCTTACCCACGGAACGGAAATCCCCACTGGGGGGGAGAGACAGCAGGGAGCGATCTGGGACACGGCCAGGCAGCTTCAGCAGAGGATGAGGGACACTCTGAAGACTGTCAGCACCCACCTCTCTGACCTGGAGGCCTCTCAGCTGATGACAGAATGCCAGAGAAGCCGCCTATTGAAGGATCTTCCTCCCAGTTTTTATCCAGACCTGGCACTAAACAGTCAGCCTTCCCAAAGCTCCCTCCATCATCTGTACCCAACCATACCTGCTACCACCCAGAACAAAACCCCTTCCCCAAAAACACCCCCTGCCAGGCCTCACTCCCCTGCTGCTCTGCACACACACGAGCTCCCTGCAACAGGAACTATAGCCATGGCTAACCCAGGGGATCAGCCTCCAGCATACACACCACAGCCAACAGTTGGCCACCGCAGCCTGACTCATGGCCCTGCCGGAGCCAGCCTTTGGTCAAGGAATCAGACTGGAGCAGCAGCAGCAGGTGGAGATGGAAACGAACTGCTTTTCATCCCCTCTGGGGTACAGATGTTTTTCGTGGCACCGAATGGACAGGTGAGCTCCCTGTCTTCTCCGGGATACCTTCGCATCATGACATTTGGCAGTCAGACCAAGGATCCCACTGCTGGAAGACCCTCTGCATTTCTACATGTAAGTATACAGCATGTTATAATACGTATCTGTACGTGTTTGGGTGTGTTAGCAAAGCGTTTTCCTTGGGTGTGTGCCCTATAGGGGAGTAGGTGTGAACAGCAAACTACGTCAGGTGAATCTACTAGACTAGTTTTCTAACTAAGTATGAGTCATTATGTTGGTTTATAGATGAGTACTAGTCACAAAGTAATGTTATGCTTACAAATGATGGTGTTGCCTTGGTGATGAATACTGACAACATATGCCTCGAAACTTGACTTGGATGTATCTTTTTTTTCTGCTTTACCTTTACTTGTTGGTTTGAATTGAAAACAACTTGATTGTTTTTATTTATGATCAGTCTGATGATAATTTTCTTCATTTGTTGATGAGGTGCTTGGCCTATAAAACCTCAGAGAATAGTGGAAAACACAAGTCATAATTTCCTAGATCCCAAACTGATGTCCAAGTCAGTGAACATTTCAAAACACAGAGATTTTTAGTTTATATTTTATTGGAGGAAACTGATTTTTTTGGCATTTTTGTTTGAAAAAGATATTTTTTTCAAAATAGTTGCTGTTGATTATTTGAAATTGACTTCTTATTTCATTACTAGCTACAATGTCTTCAGTGTTTTTATACTCTAAGTGTAATGAGATTATTGGCCAGAACAGAATGGAGCTTTATTAGAATGATATATGAGTACATTTGTGGTTTGAACTTATAATTCTATATTGAGCTGTCTTGTTGCTAACTGTATTCACGTTTGAACACTATTACTCTCCACTATGCCAATATTCTACAAAATGGTTGCTTAATCTCCTTCTGTTTTAGCATGCACATAAAATAGAACTAAAGGAGTTCTGGCACAAGCCATGGCACAAGTATGACTTCATCTGCTCTGAGCCTGTGTGTATTCAGACAACCTGCTGCTTCTGTGTGATGATTTTTGTACTGAATCAATATAAAATAAGAATAATGTGTTCTGGCACTTCTACAAAGCATGTATTGTGCGGTGTACTGCAGTGTAACTCATGACTCTCCTGTATTCTGGCCCTGCTTTGTTCCCCAAGACAATGGTCCCATTAACAGATGACTCTGCGCTTCTGTTGTGCTGCTGGTCAGTGTCCTGCGCCCTCGCAGGGGTCGTCCAGTCAGGCGGCATACCAGTGTCACGATGCAGCAGCAAGTCTGTGTTATGTCTGTGGGGATGACTGACATAAATTCTGATGAGGCTAAAACCAAATGCGTCTTTGAGAGGCGAAAACATTAAGGAATAGGGGACACTGTGCCTGCTGGGAAATGACAATGTGTCTTTGTGCCTTAAAAGATAAACAGACTGATTTAACCCTCACAAGACACTGCCTCATACATATGAAGTTCATTGGACTTGGACATGCGATTATTTTCAATTCCCATCCTATGAACTGCCCCTTGGAGAAACAACAGAAGACACCATGTTTCTCCTTCTGTGTCTCATTCCAAGCATCTGATGTTACTGATAAGAATAGCAAAGATGAAATGTATGTCACTAGTTTTAATTTAAATAGACTACAACTGATGATCAGCTCGAATGAATGAAACTTCTCTGGTAATGATGGTACATGGATAATGATTCTCAGCCTCCTTATTTTTGTGTGTCTTTGTGTTTTTAAGGTGTGCGACTGGCTGTACCCGCTGACAGCAGAAACTCCAGTACTACTGGCTAACTCCGGGATCTACATGTTCCCTAACTCCCTGGCAGAGACACCAGGGTCCTTCGTGGGCATAGTGTTGTCCTCAGAACTGCCTGCTGCTGACAGAGAGATCTTTAAGGACCTCCTGGCACAGCTTTCTGAACTGAGGATCCAGGTTGGTCTTTACTATCTGTATGGAGAAAA
Source organism: Sciaenops ocellatus (assembly GCA_033000465.1). Lineage (NCBI taxonomy): Eukaryota > Metazoa > Chordata > Actinopteri > Sciaenidae > Sciaenops > Sciaenops ocellatus. The sequence goes on from CP136870.1 coordinate 3,700,135, forward strand.
CCTAGGTTTTGGGTTTGCATGTGGGTGGAGTCATGCACTGGTACTTTGGCACAATGGGTGTCACTTTTCTCTCTTGGCACTTCTGGAAGAACAAAATAGTTGTTATGTTGTGGGTAAAAACATTCTTAGCCAGCTTAGTCATGACTTACAGGAATGTGCACTGCCTGTTCATGCGTACACGCATTTCAAAAACATCTGAATGTGTTTTCATGATTACTCTTGTATATATGAATGGATTCCCTGACAGGCTCCAGAGGGGACGGGGTCAGAGGTCATCAACCTGAGTGAGAAAATCCCCCTCAGTCCGACGACAGAGCAAACGGGACTGACAGTGCCGACAGGGGAGAAGGAAACACCCCCTCTTCCTAAGTGGAGTGAGAAGATGGCACATGGAATCCTATCAGGTATGTTTGTAAGCGTCAGTCCTGATGAAGGAACACAAAATGATCACTACACAGGTTATATAGTGGATGTAGCAGAAGTTCCTTTGCTGACAAAAAATACCACTAGATGGTGCTGTTTACCATTAAAAATGTATCAAGCCACCTCTTCATATTTTGACCAATGTATGTTTATCACACAACATATTTCTATCCACAAAGGAGCCACAAAGTTGAGTGTAGAGTTTGTAAAAGGAGCGGAGGCCACTGGTAGGGCCATTCATAAAGGAGCAGCCAAGATCCGGGACCACATGACGCCGGAGGAGACTCCTTCAGAGGTCAGCCCTCGTGTCACTAAAGGTCTGCAGGCGACTAAACAGGCCACTGGGGGTGCTGTGCGAGTCAGCCAATTTTTGGGTAAGGTAAAAATAAAATACAAACTGCTCTTGGGTTTGGATTTTCTCTCCTGTACTGTAAATGAATATATCTATGTGCTACCATGTACCTGTATGTATAATCTACTGTATTTTTACAGTTAATGGAGTGAGTACAGTGGCAGGACACGTGGCAGAGAAGGTGGCACCCCATGTGAAGAAACATGGTGCTAAGCTGATCCCAGAGTCTCTAAAGAAGAGCAAAGATGGCCAGGCTTCCAACTTAGACGGAGCCAAATTTGTGGCAGCCAGCAGTGTGCAAGGTATCAAATTACAGTATCCTGCATAAAATTATATTATTACATATAGCCTTGTACAGTGTCTCATATTATCATCATATCATTAGCTCTATGTGACAAAATGTCACAATTATTTAGCAGTGTTGTAGTACTTGAGATCCGTTTTGGTCTCAAGACTGGTCTCAAGATCATGTCATTGTCATGTCTCGGTCTTGATATACTTTGGTCTTGCTCATGACTTGGTCTCAGTTTAGTTGGCCTTGACTTCAACACTGACATTCATGTTTGGTATTTGGATGATCAAAGTATTTTTGAGTACTCAAACATTTTTTTATTGACATCCAAACCAGGGTTCTCTACGGTTTGGACTAGTCTGGAGACCGGAGCAAAACTTGTTGGCAAAAGTGTTGCAGCAGAGACTGTCAATACTGTGACGTACAAGTAAGTCAAATCTGCTTGATGTGAATTTTATGATCTTTAATAGACTGTTGTGGATCTTGTTTCCAGCCTGTCTGAATCTTTTCGGTCACTTTAAACACTGACTCAGAATCCAGTGTTTGCTTTCTTCTTGGTGCGTTGGGAAACTGATCTGCTTTCACAACGGTTTCTTTTCAGATTTAAGGGCTTAGAAAAGCTGTTAAACATGTCCAGCAAGAAATGACTGCACGGGGGAGTGAAGGCAAAGACTTGCGAACTAACAACTGACCCTGCTCAATCCTTCCGTGTATGCTCTTTCATTAACCCAGATCAAGTCAAAAAATAACCCTCAATAAGACAGATTATCTAACACAACAGCTAACACAGGAGTGTCTTTGATTTATTTTTATCTGGACATATACAGCATGTGTTTGGGGTTCTTTTTTGACTTGGTGTGTTGAAGCTTCTGTTATGTGTCTTTCGGGCTTGTCTACAGGTTTGTTAAATGTCTGCTTGTGTTGGGTGGTGCTGCTGCTCTTGCTGTTCATACTATCTGTAGTGTTTTTCTGGTTTATTACTAATAAAACTGCTACAAAGTGAAATATGACATGAGATATGTTTTTCTTGACCTTCTGTGAGTTGATGTGAATGACAGCACTACCAATATCACACATCACATTGCTCCGGCATTTCAATTCTGTCCATAAATGACAGTATTTATGTTCTTCCGTCAAATCACTCTTCCCTAACTCCACCATATTATTCGTGGTGAAGGTATGGTGGTGATGCAGGCCAAGCCACAGACACTGCTCTCAAATCAGTGATCAATGTTGGTGTGACTGCGTACAACATTGACAATCTGGGCATCAAAGCCATGCTGAAGACTACGGGCAAACAGACAGCCAAGGCCATGGTGAAAGGCTCGGGTGGAAAGCAGCCAGCAGGAAGTGAGAGGAAGGAGGCACAGAAACAAGAACAACAAGCAGAGACAAACAGGAAGGAAGCACAGAAGAAAGAGGAGGAAGAGAAGAAAAAATAGGATGTTAATGTTTTGCTTGAAGGTTTCTGTCAGACTGATGGATTAGGCAAAAACGCTGGAATTAGTCAAAGGCAAACAAGTTTTTACTAAGTTATCTATATCTCTCTAGGTCTACTTATTTTTATGTGGTAGCATTTTAGACTTGGATTATATCTTTTATATATTGTATATATTTATATGTGTATATATATACTTTGTGTATGTGTTGTACATGACAAAATATTCTGTATCTGTATCAAGTAAATTTATAATCTATAACCACCTGTATGTTGAGACCTGTATAAAGTTGACATAATATTGTAAAGGAACAAAAAATCCACAAATTTCTGCATATTTTTAGTATTGTTATTTTATATTTTGCTCTTTTTCTTATAGAGGGGTAAGCAAAACATATTGCAATTACACCCACACAGCTGTTTTTCTGTTGTAATTAGATACTTTGCGGGATAAATGTACTGGCCTTTATAGACCATATTAATATAGACCAGATTAAGAAGTCATTGAATAAAGGGACTTTATTTTAAGGCATAATGAAACGGTTGGTTCTATAAAATTGCTGCTTTCACGTTGTGACGAATAATTCGGGTTGTCGTCAAAGCACGTAGGACGTTTTATTTTCAAACCTCCCGCTGACTGAGTCATGACGTCCGAAACCGCCGGAAAAAACCGGAAGCGGTGGTCTCCGTGGAAACTCAGAGGAACAAACTTTTTCCTGAGTCGATGTCACTTATTGAGAAACATGAGCGGAGACAGTGACTACAGTAAATACGATCTGAGCCGTCTGCAGGCAGAACTGGGACAAGAGAGAGAAATGAAGTAAGTTTGTTTGAATGAAATGTTTTATTTAAGTTGTCAAAATGTTATTTTTACGTTATTTGTTGTGGCTATTTGTTCTAGAGAAATGCTTGAAGAGTCAGTCTCTGACCTGCAGAGCACCATGTGTGAACTGCAAGAGAGACTGCACAGTGTTGATGGGGAAGGTGAGGTTCAATTCAAGTGACATTAATATATATGAGTATATTTCATAATATCTGTCACCTTGACCCTCTGACAAGATGTCAGCGTTACCCACACACAACGTCCTCAGATGTGACTGTAGTGTGAGTTTCCTCTGTTCTTCTGTACCAGGAAATGAGTGGAAGACGAGGTATGAGACACAGATAGAGCTAAATGGACAGCTGGAAAGACAAATGTCACTCATTCATGAGAGACTGGAGGACCTGCGAGGAAACCCCATGGGTAAGTTCACAGGAAGTAGTTATATTTGTTATGTTTATTGAATCCGTAAACGTATATCGAGTCAACAAATTAGTCTTAGTGTATGGTACTGCATCAGGTTTTGTCCACTAGAAGGGCACCCTGGAGGGCACTTCATGTTTTCTTGATCATTGGACCGCCGTAGAGGACACTTTTATCTACCATAGGGATGTCCTTTTGCTGCGTTATTTTCTTAAACAACTATTTGGTCTGTGAGCCAAATAAAATGTCATGTGTTGGTGACGTGTCTCTGAAAGCTGTTGCAAGCATATCAAAACATTATATGCACGGTAAAGTGAAGCATTGCACATTAAGCAATTTAATATCCACATTTGACAGATGTAGTAAAAATTCTGTGATACTGCTTTGGAACGTAACTCAAGTATTGCAAGTTGAGCTGGTCAACACCCCTGAAGACTCAACTGTGTTGGTGTTTAACATCAAATTAAATGTAAAAGAAGACAAAATATTCACTGTGATATATTCACTCATCTAAAGCATGTTTGTATGTACACGATGCTCACACACTGTCTCTTGTTTTTCACAGATCGACTGGCCTCCATACGATCTTATGATGACATGCCAGTAGTGAGTGCAAACATGAATTTTTGATCTGTTTTGTTGTGCTGGTGTTATTTAGTGAGGTGTTCTTTTTTTTTTTTTTACCAGCAGAGAGAGCCAGAGACACAGAATGATGAGAAAAGGCAGACAGGCAGGACAGAGTCAGGATTGTAATGCCAGCTGCTCTCCATCCTCCAGTTGAGACAGGCTGAACAAACCAGAGTTTAATCACAGCACTATAATCACAGGATTACAAACCATGGGAGAGCAATGCACACTAATTACAATGCTTTAACACACACAGACACGCACACACGAAAGCACAGCGTACACTGAAAGGTTGCACAATGCAGCCTAAATGTGTTTGTATCTGTGTGCCTTAAGGCAGAACTAACAGATGCTCATTAGTGTATTGAAGTGACAGCACGATTGTGGACTGAAGATGTGCAGACACACTGTGAGCGTGACAGTAAGCTAGGCTGTTATAAGATGGACTATTTTTAATTAGTGCAGTGGGTAAATATTTGGACTACGGTGTTCTGAGCATGTCAGAGTGTGTGCAGCTTCAAAGAAAGAAGTTTGACCTCTTCTCTGATGCATTTCATAGCATCGGTACTAGCACAGCTCCAGATATATTCTCTGCTGTGAAGAAAACTGTGCTATGAAGATGCTTCACAGTCGATATACATTATACAGAATGCAATAGAATAAAAGTGTGCATGTTCTCGTCACTGATTCTTAAATATGATATGATGCATGTGTCATGCTGCCTCTTTAAAACACTGCTTTGCTTATTTTGGGGCACACAAAGAAGAAAGAAACTGTTATATATTTAACAAGTCTCATGTCGTCTTACCATGTAGGCTCAGCTCTAATGTATTTATTTGGTTATTGAGTAATTCATGAGCCAAATCCATTGTTGTACTCATGTTTTCTGCATTAAGTCTTCTGCTATTGTTTGATCTCTGTAGATAGAACAGTCTAGTACAAATTGATTTGTAATTAGGCATCAGTAGCACAACACCTTCATACTGTGTCCTCTTTGGTTACGAATGTTACTATGGAAACGCTTTGTGGCAGGAAACACTGAGACAGCGCCTGAAGCTCCTGACCGAGGAGAGGACTGACCTCCAGAGTCAGCTGATGGACTGTCATCTCAGAATCGAGCAGGAGGGAAAGGTGAGGATCTCAGCGTGTCAGAGCACAGTGAGCTTGTGTAGAGGGGTATAGTGTTACCTGGTCTGGTTCTAGTGTTTCCAGACAAGCAGCTTTAAGTCTTTCCAAGTGAAAAATATTTTTGTTTTACATTCTTTATTTATTTTTAGTAACCACTGATGCGAATTTGAACCCTAACCTTCACCCTGGACTGCTGCGACTAGGCCAATATGCTCGTAGTTTAGCAGCTTGGCTCTTTGTTTATTGTTCTGCTCAACAAACAGTGAGATATTAGTTGAAAAAAGGTTTTAACACACAGCATGTGCAGCCACTAATCCACATTCTAATCTGCTGCTCATTAACACTGGAGATCTCATGAAATACTCTCTATTACACATCGCAAACACAGAACAAGCGCTGCACCCACGAGCAGACGGATTATTACTGACAGTTAAAGATGTGACAATATGGCCCTCTGTTTCTTTCAAATATCAGGCTTTTCATAAAACCAACGATGAGAGGCGGGCGTACCTTTCAGAAATCGCTAAGGTAAGCATTCCCTTTCGTCCATGTCGACAGTGGTGCTCAGAACTACTGACAAGTCGAGTGAGAAGCTCTCAAACCAAACCTACTGACTCCTAATCATTGAATATTAAATATACGACACAGTGAAGAGAAGCAGTCGTGGTTAAGTGTTACAAAAGTACAATACAGTGGAGAGAGCAGATGTACTCTAGCTCTTCTCTTTATGATTTCTCATTCATTCTCTAGTGCTGTTCTCTTTTGTTGTATAATAGGTGAGTCTCTGTTCAACCAAAAAAGTGAGTCAAGGACTTTCTGCCTTATGCTGCCATAAAAATGGTTTCTGCAGGGCTGAAACAAAAGCAGCTGCAATGAAACTCAACTACATCTCTCTCTCAGCATTTTAGAAACACAGCTTCAGAGGTGAATAAGTGCATAAGTATTATCAGAGTAACAAAAGTAAAAGTAATCGTTCTATCAGTGAATTATAATATGCTTATGATTAATACTGATGCATTAATGTGAGCATTTATATACTGTTGGGTGGTGTTGCTGTCCTGTGAGAGCCTCGCATCTCTAATGAGCTCAGAGAACAGACCTATTTTCAGCCTTGCGTTTTCAGTGCATTTCACAGCCAATCCAAGAGAATACTTTAATACATGACATACAACAAAACACAGTGTTCTTGTGTCTGAAGTGCACTTTCTGTAATTACTCATGAACTGTGCTCACTGCCACAGCTGTCCTCCACCCTTGAAGGCCAAAGAAGGCTGTACTCCACTCAGCCACAGAGAGCACCAGAGGGCAAACAGAGGAGGTAAGTGAGGCACAGCGCTTACAGGTGATGGACACAATAATAATAATAAATAACAAACTGTGACTGTGAGATGAATTAATAAATCATAAGCTATATATTGGTAAAATTTGTTTGAGGGTGTCTGGATGCCTTTATTTAATACCAGCTAGTTTTTGTCTTTACTATTTAATGAATTTATTTATAAGGGTCCATGTAGAATATTATACATGAAATAAATGTTGCCATTTGGTGTATTTTGCCTAAATCTGCTTCCATTGAGAGTGACATAGGACTAAAGATATAGGACACGTAATAATAAAAGATATGGAACTGAAATTTCGAAATCAAAAACAGCATTAACATATAGAGCACTGGTTCTCAAACTGTGGTATGGGTACCACTGGTCGTACACAATCCTTGTTGTGGTACTTGGAGGAAATTATTTGTGAAATAATATTTGAAAATGAAACAAATGAATTCCAAAACATATTCTCTGAGTTGGTACGTGGCCTAAAAAGTTTGAGAAACACTGATATAGAGCAAGAAATGGAGTAAAATACATTATGTAATACAGTTATTGCTTTTAATCAAATGTTTAATTTGTTGTTTGTTAATGTTAGAACTCAAACACTTAAAAGATGGCTGGTAGAGCGATCGCTGCATTAAGCAGTCATTTCTGTGTTAATCAGTTGGTTTTGGGATCAGACTTAATTTTGCAGTTATGGTTCTGATTTGTAGTTAATAAAGTGATCATGCTGGGCTCAGAATTGAGAAATGAATATGTTCTATGATGTATCTTCTTAGTATATTATTGTTGCAGGATTTGAATTGATGATGAATCTGGTGTTATTTCAGCTCTCTGTAGAAAACATTGTGTCTCTGTTCCATGTCTCTGCTAAACTAACTACATTTTCTGATTGCATTAGGGGAAAGCAGGGCAGCAGGAAGGCAGAGGCTGACTCTAAGAAAGGCAAAGAGAGAGAAGAAGATGGAGGAGGAGGAGTGCGTGTGAATGGAGGAGGTGGTGGTGGTGGTGGTGGTGGTGTTGGAACAGCAGAGAGAAGAGACGAGAAGAAATCTCAAAGGGGAAGCAGGTTACCCACCCTGAAGTACTACCTGAAACACAACCCCTGACCCAAACCAGCTGTTATAGAGTGTATATGTGTCAAAGTGTGGAAAAAGCAGTATGATAATCCAGTGTTTATTTTACATTTCATGACAAATACAGTGTCACACTGATCTCCTGGTATAAAATCTTACATTTCTAATGAGGTCTACAGTAATTGTTTCTTTACAGGTTTGTTGATTTAAACGAGAAGAGTAGCTAATGCTTTAGTGGGAGGAATATCACAGCCTTTAAGTGTTGTGAGGTCACCTCCTAATGTGCCAGAAGGCTGCTGAGTCTGACATTTCTGGTGTCACTGCAGTTTTTTTCTTTTCAAAGCACCTCCTACGACTTTTATTACGTGAGCAGCACCACTCGCTCCGTATGTGGTTCATCCACAGAGCAACCAGTCACCCCCATCCCACCCACTGACCGCTTTTATGAACGTAGGTGTAAAGAAGACTGCATCCATATTAGAAGAAATATTGACAGAAAGTGTTTCATGAAAAAGTGTGGAGGATTGTTCAGCCTCAAAACACTGAATCTAAATCATATCTCATAACACAGGACATGGTCCTGCATTAGAGCATGACTTTAGCTTTATCTTCCTCGTTCACACATTGGTTTGTAAGTATAATCACATTGTATTAATTAGCTCATGGATTGTGATTTAAAATTGGGGTTTTGAGCCACAGGCACCGAACAGTTCATAATGGAGAATTGTGGATTATTCTACAACTCTTATTCTACAACTTTATGTGTAAGACTGGCGTTGGCATTGTGCAGTAGTGACAGGAGAACTGGCCCTTTAACTAGACATCAGGGCTTGAAAGATCAAGCCCTGATGTCAACAAGCATTAGACCGACTGCACCGTCTTTCACTGTGACACTGAATGCTAAACCACCTTCAGCTTGCTGGGAGGAACATTTCCTCACACAAATTCAAATATATGTGTAGTGACACATGGCTTTGAAAGTACCTGATAGCAGTAGTCCACCCCAAAATTAAATGCAGCTGTGATGTTGTACCACTTAATTCAATGTGATGATTAAAACAAGGCAGTGAATGATGGACATGAGCCCATTTTATGATTCATTCCATCTGGCAGAGTCAGTCGCTAATTTATCAGTCCATTCATTCAACAAACCTGATGACATCATCAATCTAATCCTAATGCTGTAATTGCCAGCTCCAGGACACATTTGTTTGTGTTTGCTGCTATTGACTTTACTGTCTGAAATCATTGCTACAGCACAGTGTGAAGTCTGTTTTAGGGTGTATTTTCCCTCTCCAGGTACGCTCATATTTCTGCTATGGCTGACTTGGTGTACAGTCCTAAATGTGCTGCAGTGACAGGTTGTTTGTCTTAGATTAATGACTTAATTTAAAGATAGCCAGTCTGTTCTCTCATGAAAGAGTGAGCACATTTACAGTACAGTGCGCCACTCTCTCCTCTCTTTTCCCTCTCTGTTTCATGCAAACGCCCATTCTAGTACACCTCACCGAGTCCTGCCCATGAATCACACAGCACGCAGAGTAACCACCTAGATGTCTTCTGCTGACAGGTGGAACACGGTGACAGATCACTACAGTGTCTGTCAAAGCACCGTGGTTAAAACTACAACTGACTGTCCGTGCTAACTCAGCTAGCTCTTCTCTGTGCTCACCACATGTATGCTGCACACAATGTAGTGTGTGTGCATAGGGGATTCATTCATGCATGAGCCAGCAGAGTGATGGACTTTCACTCACGTCCCTGTGTTCACTCACCATACTGTGTTGCGTGAATCTGCGATGATGTTATTGTAGCATGAAGATGCAGTGATTAATAACAGAGTAAAGAGTATGTTTGTACAGTAGCATCTGTCAACAGTCTGGGTGGGTGGGGTTTTAAATGGGCTGTGAAATTATGACGGATTTAATTTTATGAGTTACATCAGATGGGATTCGCCACAATATGAATCATCATCCATCTATCCACATCTTAATGAGCTTCATCTTTATTTATTATCATTTTTCTCGCAGAAATGTGTTAGCAGAGATGTCCTAAATTCTGCCTTTACTTGTGTGTTTTTTTAGTCTTTTTGAAACAACTATTACAGTCAGAAAGTGGCACTGAGAGAGTGTCTTGGCACAAAAGAACTGATCGATATTCTGTGTCCTTTTTTTATGAGGGATAGTGGATCATAAAACTGTCCCAGACACATTAAATGTGCTCTGTATAGTTTACAAATAAAATAAAATGTGCCCGCAAAGACACTTTGATAGCCTTAGTCACAAATGCCAAAATTCTCCATCTCTTTACAAGTCAATTGAATCTCTGGAAATTGCTTAGTCATACTTCAGAGGCAAAAATGAGCTCTATGAAGAATTTTGCTACTTGTATGGATGCAATATCCCCAAGCCTGTATCATTCTAATGTTTTTTGGAAGTGATTAGTCAGATGCAATCCTCTACAAATGTAGATGCAAATAAGAGCTTTGTATAGTCTTTCCTTGATTACTTTGAAAGTTGCATTAACTTCAAATTTCGCCCAGTTCCATACAGATGTGCACACACATATAAACGCACATCAGATGCAGTCTCGGAAATCATCGGCTATCGTCTGACAACAGATATCTGTTTATAGAGATCACACCAGATGTGACTTGCAGATTCTTCGGCATTAAGAATGGAAATGAGACCACGGTCCTGCTTTTATGTCCTTCACCGTGTCCTCCATCAGTCTTGTGCTGGTCTGAAGACACATCCCTCCACATGTGGCCTGTTTTTAGATTAATTTAGACGAGAACACCTTGTCAGGACCTCAGTTTGTGACGCACACTGGGTCCGTGTGTGTGTGTGTGTGTGTGTCTCCCCAAAATAGAAAGGTCTGCGTTGGGGATATGTTTTTTTCTTCTTTCTGTTATTGTCATGTGGTCAAACGAGCAGATCTGCGTACAGAAGCAGTCATAAAAGATGCAATCACATATTCAGTCATTTGTTCATGTAAGTTCTGGATTACATGATCTGGATCTGAACTTTTGGAACAAGCACTGAACAAATGATTATACATAATAAAGGTGTGACATGTTCAACAGGTAAAACAATGTTTGCAACCTTAAATGACTATAAATATGATAGAAGGACAGTACTTTTAAGAGACTGGTGCTACAACTTTCACCATCACTGGCACAGATAAATGCTGGATAACGCACACACACACATAGTTCATCTGGGAGTGGTGATGGAGCAGAATCGGGTGGTCTCTGGAGGCCATAGAAGTAGGTCAGTGGTCTTTATCTCGTCCATTGCTCGGAGAGACTATTTCCTTCCGTCCAATGCAAACAAACTTCAGAGCTTGTAGGAGGAAACAAGCGTATGATAATGAGACAGCAGCATCCTCTGCAGCTCTCAGCTCTCTGCCTTCATACTGCTGCTGCTGCTGTATGTTTTAAAATCATCGCAGAGTGCATTTAGATCACTGTGAAAGCTGCTCTGCATAGTTTGAATCTTATTGGGTTTTAGCTGCCTTGGGACCCGGGGTATAAACACTGGAGTAAGCGTGTTACTTAACATCTCACGTGCAAGTATTATGTGGGTTAAACATAAGGCTGCTCTGTGCTCAGAGTCTCGTGGTATGGGTATGGGATGATTTGTAACCCAAAATGAATATTTGGTGAAAAATTATTCACAAATATGCATGGAAGTGAAATGAAAATGTATGCACAGATCAGTTATGGTCTGAAGGATGCTTCTGGTAACTACAATGACAATGACAGTTTCCAGAAATGTGTTTTTTTTCTCATGAAAAGATCCAAAAATGACAGAAAAATGGTCTTTTAATTGTCGTGAGTTTAAATTTCTTAAATTTCCATTAAACATGGAACATAGACACATGTATTCGGGGCTGGGGGGTGGATTGGTCGATCTGGAGGACCAGCAGCATCCCCCCAGCACGGGTGGGAAGCGTGTGTTTGCATCCTAATGAGGGGTGGGGGCGCTGAATGAAAATCACGACAGAGTGACGTGGAGGAGGAGAGAGAGAGAAGAGAGAGAGAGAGAGAGAGAGAGAGAGAGAGAGAGAGAGAGAGAGGAGGTGGTGGATGAAAAGAGAATGGGAGGGGAAGCAGCTGCTGCCTAGTTCATTTCCAGTCCAACCTCTCTGCTTCTTTTCTTGCTCAACACACACACACACACACACACACACACTGGTTGTAGTTGGTGGTGGTGGAGCACATCAACCGGACAACAAAGGGACGCACAGTTGGGGGGCGGGAGGTGGGCTCACTGCAGCCAGGACAGAATCACAACAGCATCCACAGTGTCAGCGACGAGAGCTCACTGAACTCTTTTTTTTCTTCTCCACATCTGGGAAATCAAACATCTGTCAGGCTGGAGGTGACCGTCACAGAGGCGCTGAGCGCTCGCCTAGGTAAGCCTGTCAATAACCAATAATCAACCGATGTAACATTGATTCATTGTTTAGTTTTAGCTGCTCCATTGTCTCAAACACACTTGTCATTGTCTCCCTCAGAAAGTAACAAGACATCTTTCATATTTTCATCACGGTTGTTATTAGATTTATTTTGGGTCGCAGTTTATTTTTTGTTGCGTAACAGCGCACGGATGCTGCGCGTGCTGCTTCTGTATCTTTACAAAGAGGAAATTTATAGACTATTATCGATTCGTGACTGGCGCTCTCTCTCCAGCCATCTGCGCGTCACACAACTCTGACAGACAGCGTTGAATCGTCATGAAGCATGCTGTCCACCGCTCGGCTTAACAGCACTTAATCTGTCATTAGTGGGTTATTCTGAGACAGTACACCAGCGACAGACACCGACTGGCGACTTTATCAGCCGTCCAGACCTCTCTCTCCCCCGGTTGGTTTTTCATCCATCCTCCGCGCCTCTTTTTGTTTTTGTTTACTTATCCGGTGGTGAAAACTTTTCACCGCATCCCTCCTCTCTTGTCTCCCCCCCGTCTTGTCTCCCCCCCCGTCTTGTCTGCCCCCCACTCAGACAGTACAGCCGTACTCGTGAGCCTCCGCAGCGAGATGGAGATGGAGCATTTCGACGAGCGGGACAAAGGTCAGAGACACAGCCGCTCAAGTGCTAAGATGAACGGGGTGCCAAGTCCTACTCACAGCGCCCACTGCAGCCTGTACCGGACCCGGACCCTGAAGACTCTAACCGCGGAGAAGAGAGCCAAGAAGGTCCGCTTCTACCGCAACGGAGACCGGTACTTCAATGGAATAGTGTACGCCATCTCCACGGACAGGTTCCGGACCTTTGACGCCCTGCTGGCGGATCTGACCCGCTCCCTGTCCGACAACGTGAACCTTCCCCAGGGCGTCCGGACCATCTACACCCTGGATGGCTCTAAGAAGATCACCACCATTGAGCAGCTGGTAGAAGGTACAGCACACTTTAATTACGCTTATATTTGCAAGTTTGTGTGCTCATGGTGCTTTACAGGACTGGTCCTCTCATCCACCTGGACTCATGGTCCAATCATCATCCATCAAAATCTAGTTGGACTCCTCTGTCTGTCTACCTCTTCCTCTCTTCAACCTGTTGTAGAGTAAAAGTGATAAACTTAAAACTATAAAACAAGTACATGCATATTTGCAGGCTGATTTGGAATCAGGCTCTACAACACATTTTTATGGGCACTCCTCTATAAAACAGACTAATCCTATTAAGCCTAGATTATTGTTATGGAGATTATGTCTCATTTGATGCCATATGGTGATACAAACATGTTTCAGCTTTATTAGCTCTTCCTGTTTTAAAAAGTGGCATTGAAAGAACTGTTTTTCTGACTAATTCCTTCCCCCTCTTCCCACCTCTGAACACCAACAGGTGACAGCTACGTGTGCAGCTCCATTGAAGCTTACAAAAAGTTGGATTACACAAAAAACGTCAACCCCAACTGGTCAGTGAACGTCAAGGCCCCAGCTGCGTCCTCCCGCGGTCCTCCTTCCCTGGGCAGCGCCAAGGCTGGGGCCCCAGAGAGCCGCGAGGTCAAGGACTTCATACGTCCGAAGCTTGTGACGGTGGTGAGGAGTGGAGTGAAGCCCCGCAAAGCCGTGAGGATCCTACTCAACAAGAAAACGGCCCATTCCTACGAACAGGTCCTGACCGACATCACTGATGCCATCAAGCTCGACTCCGGAGTGGTGAAGAAGATCTACACGCTGGAGGGCAAACTGGTGAGGAATTCATAAAAAGATATTGTCTCACAGCAAAAGCATGGGATTGAATGGTTTTTATTGGTGTCAAGGAGAAGAAGAAGCTCATTTTAAAAGCATTGCTAGTCCTGTGAAGGACAGCACTAAGCCTTTGTGGTGTTAGGGAACACCAGACATATCTTTGGTTTGGTTTTATCATAGCCTGCATTCAAGGTAATAATATTTTTTAAAGCTTTTCTAAAGCTGCCATCTCTAGTAGGCCTAATGCAATCAGTGGAGTTGATGTTTTCTTGCAGGTGTCACACATGATGACTGGTTCCATTCAGAGAAATACAAATAAATTGCTGGTTTGGACATGGTTTCATGTGCAACAGAGAAATTCAGCCACCCTGCTTCGTCAAAGGTGTGCTGTTTGGCAGTGGTGTGTGTCTGAAGAGCGGAGATCAACAGGATGATAGAAGGATCAAGATGGCTAAATATTTCATGACCACACTCTCATTTTTCTTTCATGAGCCTTTTATGAATGAAGTGTCCCCGTTCACAGCTAGAGCTGTGACGAGATAGAGCGACACAGAGCCCAGAAGAGTTCGAGAGAAGGTAAAAGATGAAAGAAGCCCATGAATGGAGTCTGGGTTCTCACCCACGCTGTAGTGTTGTGTGTGCCAGAGCATTGCCTCCGAACACGGAAATAAATCAGAGTCACGGCCCCCTTGACAGTCCGCCCACCCATTCAGCTCCCTCTCTCAGCTGTGGAGGGAGATACTATAAAAAGAGGCAGTATTGTACACACACATACGGCACATATTCTCCACTACAGCACTAAAATGAGGTGGTCCACCACTGCCTGTCAGGAAATGGGACAGAACATTCTCCTTCTCTGTGCTGACACATGTTCATGTTTGAGTGTATTTGTCCAGAAAAGAGACAGACGGCGTCTCTGACAGCATGTCAGGGTTTAAGGTTATATTTGTGACATGGTTTAGCTCTCTGGTCTCATCATTGTGTCTGTCTGTCTGTCTGCTCCTGTTTCTCTCGGCCATGTCACAGCTCCAAGTTATTGAATGTAGCACCACAGAACCACTTTTCCGCTGGCAGCATAGCGTCAGAATGACACCATTATTTTGAAACAGATTGTGTTTGATGTCAAGGACGTCCTCCAGTTTGTGTCGTACAGCGGTAATCATCTCCTAAATGGCCTATTTGTAACTCATTCTCATGAATACGCTCTTTGCCCTATGGACTTTTCATTTCTAATTGCCATTTTGGTACCCTGTGTTACCATTTATCCTGGTTCTAAGGATTAATCTTCATGCGTTGGCACTGGCATTTTGTCCTGTCTCTGCGGTCAATTTAATGATCCACTATTAACCTAGTAGGAAGTAATTCCAGGTTTCCTGATCTGACCTGCTGTTAGATCACACACCAGCCAATAAAATCCAAGGAGCGGGTTTTCCCTGAGAAACCTCCTGCTGGGGATTAAACTCACGCTTTTGCATAATGCCCACGAACTCTGCGGTCGCCATTGGTTACAGATATCTTGGGGATTACACAATAAATGCTCCTCTCTCCCCCCCATTCACCCTCTCTGAGATTGGAAGTAAGACTAGTATGGTTATGCTATTTTTAGACGCTGTATTGATTGGGCCTGTAGGCGTGATAACACGCTTACTGCCAAATTGGCTGGGCTGGGCTGATAGCGCCAACCAACTCCTTCTCATTTTTATGTGCCATTATGTATGCGTGTGTGGGTTAATGCATGTGGGAGAGTTTGTGATTATCTTTACTAAGAGAACAGAAAAATGGGAGGATGAGAGATTCTAAAGCAAGATGGGAATTAACGATGGAGACGCAGATTTCGATTTTGGATATGAGCATGTTTGAATATATTGGAGGCTGAGAATCTCCATGTTTGTTTCATGCATGAGAGGAAATCCTGGACAAGACCTCAACGGCCTCCTGTTTCTGAACAGGTGAAAGGTTTCAGAACACACCAGCTAAGCTTGTAGCAAATTTAAACCCTCAATGAAATGTGGTTAATCCATGTTAACTTGACTGTAACAGGGAGGAAGGGAGAGAGAGCTCAGACTTATATAAGAGGAAACAAACCTCAGTAAAGCTCATTTAAGGAAATACAACAAAATCAAAAAAATTATAATGAATTACGTAAGCTACTGTACGCCTCAATATACAGCACGTCTGAATGAAAAAATCATACCAATAACTCATGGATGAGCGGCAGGAGGGATGGGATGACTCGTGAACAAGCGTTGCGTTAATGACACTTGAACATACATTATTGAATATCAGCGTTCTGAAGGTAATTACCTGAGTGTTCACCGGCATAAGGTTACTTTAAGGGTTAAGTAGAGTATGTGTGTGCCTGTATGCATACGGGCGCATGCATGCGTACATACGTGCTCTTGTGTGTGTGGGGACTGCTGTCGTCAGCTGAGATGTGTCAGTCACTGAGCCTACAGCAGAAGTAGGTTTCTGGGCCTGGCTGCCAGTAACGTTGAGTCCCAGCAGAGCCATAGAGCCTAGAGAGAGAGAGAGAGAGAGAGAGAGAGAGCATCTGACAATCGGAGGCTGGCTCCTTGCCTTTATTAACCCCTGTAATGAGTTCAGAGACAGTGGGGCCGGACGTATACTGTATGTAGATCCTAACAGCCCTTATATTCGTCTTTGTCTGCAATGGTTCTCAAGGCTTGTGCTGCCTGTTTACATGGATATTTTATAACATAATTCATATGAATTCATGTCATTATTAAGTTCAGTTGAGTTGAAAATGCTGCAGCTAACGTGCTGAGCTGAACAGTGGATTATTGTGTACTGTCAGTCCTCTTATTGTGCCTCTGTTGATGTTTATATTTCTGACATTTCTTTTTTAATTTTTACTCAAACTTCTGAAAATAAAATGTTGTCTAACACAAGCAGCCTTACAGGAACTTTGCCTAGATAAGATACAGAATATAACTGAGGTTCAGTACCCATCTGCAGCTGTGCGTCTGCTTTAAACACTTTAGATGTTTGTTCTTTGAATGTTACAGCAGCATTCTGGGAGAACAGTTAATAATGAGATGGGGATAGCAAGGAGTCGACATATGACAGGCTGCGAACAAGTCCCTGAGAGCATCTGGTATGTGCCATATACTCATTTGCCCACAGGGAGCTTACTCTGCTGTGATCGTTTTGTATATCGTATTTCTGTGTGTAATATGAGCAACTGAATGAGAAAGAATATATCAGGTTCCACCCCCACTGCCATATTGATTCTCTCTCTCTGTCTCAGGTCTCTCTGTATCTGAGAGGTGGTATTTTTACCTCCATCCACCCTCCTTTGGAGTTACCACAACCTCATATTTCTCGGCAAGCTCTTCACCTTGGCCAGTTTCTATGATGATTTGATCTAGTTGCCTAGGAACCGGCAGACCTGCCGTGATGTCATACAGTAGCATGGTGGGTTGGTGTAGCTAGACTGGTCTGATCGAGCCGTAAGTGGCTTAGGACACGGACATGGGTGGCCTATTAATACATCTAAGCTCTGTTTACACACACAGACACAAGGCACGCACACACACACACACACACAGACACTAGGTCGGACCCCAGCTGCCAGCCATGAGCCTCGCAAGACTCACACACACGAAGGCACAGATAGTGACACACACTTTTTAATAGACTCTTCTAGATTTATGCACATGCATCACTAGTCATTAACTGCAGGCAATTATCAACCAGTGCATGAAGTGATGCCACTTAGTCATCTGTAAGGTTGGTTGCATTCTGTTTTTGAGTATCTTGTTAAGGAGCTCTCTTAGTATCTCAGTGAGTTCAGCACGGGCAGGAGGTATGAGTCCCACAGTGACCGCCCATGCTAAAAATGCAGAGCTTACACAAAACAATGTAAACACTTTAAGTTCATCCAAAAGTTCTCCTACTCCTCCACACGCAGATAACTTTTTACTTTCTGTCCTGTTTTTGTTTAGAAACTACATTTGAAAGGGAGCGGCAGCCATTGATTACATTTCTGTACAGCTAGAGGACTTGAAGCAGCAGAGACACACTTTTGTGTCTAGCGTCCTTCAAGCTTCAAAAACCCTAATACTACAATTTCCATAATCAGACTTGATTTATATAGCACTTTTCATAAAAACAGTAAGCAAACACTGGATACAATAAGATTAAATGAAATGAAATGAAATGAAATGAAATGAATAAATAGTAGTAATACTAAGAGACTAAAAATTAATAAATAATTAATTAAAACCTATTAAATGTATAAATAGAAAGGCTAAATAAAAGTAAAAAGCATAATAAAATGTATAGATAGCCAAAAATAAAGGTTAAGATATACAGTATAAATAGACAACTAACTAAATAAATAAAAGTGAAAATTATGTAACAGATTAAAACATATAAACAGACAATTATAGTTCAAGTGAAAGCCAGATTAAAAAGATCAGTCTTGAGTTTCCTCTTAAAGATATGAACATCTTTACAAGCCCCAACCTAATAAATACTTGTTCTTCCACATTTTATCTGGAATATCCAGGATTGTTTTTTGGAAAGATGTCATTTGAATGAACTCTTAACTTTAAAGTAACTAAAGCACCATTTTAATCAATGCTACAAAGGTGTACTGTATGCATCAAATCCTGTTGTGACTGTTTTTAGCCATGCTTGCAGCGTAGCTCTAAGGATGGCAGCGTTGGTCAGTCTGTCGGTCAGTCTGTCGGTTGGTCCATGATTGAATGAATGTTCATGATCCCCAGAGGATAAATCACACCTGACCTTTTGGCTTTGAAGTGAAATATCTCAACAACTATTGGATGACCTTTAAAACTGCCTCAGCTGCTCTCGCAAATGTTAACACGCTAACACATTAAACTGATGCTGATCATGGTAAACATACCTTCTAAACATCAGCATGTTAGCATTGTCTTAAATGTTATATTTGTTAGCATTGTCTATGCCATATGTGGCATGTTAAACAGAAGTTGTACTGTATGTATGAGAAGAGTGTAGATGTGCCACTTGTTCACTATCTGCAGTGCAGCTCTGACTTCTTGAGCCGCATTGTTGGCCTGTTCTTCTCCTTGTTGGCAAGGCTTAAGAGCTTTTAATGTCCTTTTATCTCCCTCTTCTGTTTTTCTCTGCAGCCTCCTTCTTCTTTCTGTGCCTCCCATTTTCTTTTCATTTTCTCTCCGCCCATTACTGCTTCTGCTTCTCTCTCCATCTGCATTATTCTCTCTCCTCTTACATAATGTTTAGTTTTCTTTCCGTCAATAAATTTACTTGTCACATCCATCAACTGTCTATACTTACTCTTATTTCTCATCTGTCTCTCTCTCTCTCTAAACATTGCCATTGTCTTTACGGCTATTTAGCCCTCATTTAATTAGCACACTCGACATGCACCCCCAAATCCAAGAGCTGGAACATATGGCATCGCTCTCTCTCCCCCACACTCTCCTCCCTCTTGCCCTCTCTGAGTCTGTGTGTGTCTCTCTTTGCCACAGCACACCACCTCCATTCCGCATTTGTTTTTCTCACTTTGTCTCTCACTGTTTCTTAGTTTTGTTCCCTCCTTGTCTCCTGTCTCCTCATTGGCCCATATCCAGCTCTGCAGGGACTATAGAGAGGATGCTACAGTGGCATCACTTCAAAAATATTGCATTTCTATGAAGTGCAGGGATTAGCAGGATAGCATTTAGCTGTTTTAATCTTTATTTGATGGACTGTATGTTGATAATGTCCCTTTTTGTTTTGCATTGGAGGATTGTGAAAAGCAAAGTCCATCTGCTCCTGCTGATCTGCTGAGTCACAGTTACTCAGCATAGCATCTTGTATGTGTGTGTGTGGGGGAGATTGTGTGAATGTGTGTCATGCACCTAGTATACAGTGTATTTGCAGTAAATGACACTGATAATAAATGGCTTGTAGAGCAGTCGTCAGCAGAATAAACCTCTGTTTTTATATGTAAACAGATTATTTAGGACATGTTGTTCTGTCTGTCTGTCTGTCTGTCTGTGTCTGTTTCAGTCGGTTAGCTTTTGTGTCTGTTTACCAGCAGTCAGAGTGATTGTGGCAGATTGGAGGGCTGTCTGTTGTCAGAGGATCCGCTGCCAAATTAGGATCACTGGCAGACGTTTCCAGCAGTGGCAGACTGTTGAGAACCTAGTCACACCACTACTTCATCACACACACACACACACACACACACACAGACATGCACTTTCTAATCTCTTTCAACTGAATCTGCATTTGAAAGACTGTGTCCCGGCTACATACTCTTAGTTACTTAAAGAGTGGGACAGACAGGTTTCGTCTAATCGTGGCTTGTGGTGGGAGCCACTGAGACACCAGGTTGTAAACATTAGAAGGAACAACGTGTCTCAAAGCCAGTTGGAAGACAAAAGTGTTGTGCTTTGCTACCAAATCCTTTAGATGTTGTACCATGTCCCACTTTGATACAGTAAATAGCAGTATTTTTGTATTATTATTTGATTGATGTATTTATTCCCAGTCATAACTAGCTCCTCTGTATGTCTGTCAGTATCAGTCTCAAAGGTCAAGTTGTTAAGTCTCCATGTTGATATTTGTAACTTATGATGTATTTTACTAGCTATGTAATACATCAGTGTTTCTCAAACTTTTGTATGCCACGTACCGCCTCAGTATTCAATATTCAATATTCGGCTCTCCAAGTACCGCCATGATGAAGTTGTCGCTGTTCAGCTACAGACAGT
The DNA here is from genome assembly GCA_033000465.1 of Sciaenops ocellatus. Taxonomy (NCBI): domain Eukaryota; kingdom Metazoa; phylum Chordata; class Actinopteri; family Sciaenidae; genus Sciaenops; species Sciaenops ocellatus. The sequence continues at coordinate 3,720,965 of CP136870.1, forward strand.
TCATGCTGGATGTTGATGTTGTTGAATCCTGAACAGAACCGGTTCAAGAACCAGAGATAATCTGGTGTTAAAGGGTTCTCCTCATCCACACTTGTCTTCCTCATATTTCCTGTTCGGAGCAGAGATTACAGTGTTTTTGAACCGCTCATTTTACCTCCACTGAACTAATCCATGGATGCGTGTGCATGCTACATTTATGATCGTGGCTACGTAGCAGGCTGATATCGACACAAAATATTACAAGAAATGCAAAGCGATCTACATCTACATTAGAAATGTTGTAGTATTTTAATAGAATATTTTTTAAAAATAATTTATTTTAGTTTTTAAAAAATAGATTGACAACAAGAGATTCCACTGTGTACCACTAGAGGGAGTTCACGTACCACCAGTGGTACTCGTACCACAGTCTGAGTACCAGTGAGTTAGGTCATGTTTACCTCTCCTCTGTTACTGCAGTTAAACTGAGCTGGGAGTCATGTTTTCTTTGCAGATATTGTCCATTCTTTCCATTGTAAAGGAAAGGTTTCTTTGTCTTCTATACTAAATCACTCACCCTCTTCCTGATGTCTCATTCAGTTACATACATCTTCTTCTGTTAATGCTCGCTCAGTAACCCGTGTACTTGCACGTTCAGCGCACTCCTAATATATTTGTATTCACACACGCTCGCACATGCAGGCTCATCCTTTGAAATGGATTAAAGCCGACAGACTGAAGAAGGGGGACAGATCAATAAAGGGGAGATGAAAGAAACCAGTGATGGAATGAGCTGTTTGGGTTCGAGGAGAGAGAAAGACAGAGACAGAGACAGAGACTGCTGGATAAAAGCATGACTGTATGAGATAACTTGACAAATCAGATGTCGAGTGTGACAAGACAGATGAGGTTAAGATGAGGAGAACCTAAAGAGGCTCAAGAAGAGGGAATGGTTGCCATGTTGCATCCCATTTATGTCCTTTATTTTTTGTCTGGTGATGGCTTCCTTGAGACGCCTGATTGACAGGAAAATGCGCTAACATTTTTTGAACTTTTGAAGAGAAACACATCTTCAAAAGAAAGTTTGCTATGCCCCCTGTGGAGAGCAGAGTCTGTTACATAAGTTGTTATGCAACTGAGCAGCCAGCCAGCCAGTCTGCTGCGCTGGTTTGAGGTGAACGCAGTAACACCAGTGCCAACTCAGCTCACTGAACAGTTAATTGGCCTCACATCACCGCTGCTGTCTTTTTTCCTCTGTTTGTTTTTTAGTTCTTTCTCACTTCCCGGGCCTCTTTCAGTCATTCCCCCTCCCCGTCAGGTGTCTCATGAAACCGGGCTGTGTGCTGTGTGCTGATTGTGGCAGGGGGAGGTCATGTATTGTGTGTGAATTCTCCCTCGGGCTGCAGGGGGTTTTATCCTCCCATCTTGCCTCTTTCAAATCGATATCTGTCTACCTTTTGTCTTGTCTGCCTGCCGTGGCTCTTTGCCTGTCTGTGTTTCCCTTTGGCCTGAGTAGAGATTTTTTTTTAATTCCCCCAGAGAGCAAGGAAATGCATTTTGGTTGTTTCATTTTGATAGTGAGGATGAAATGTATTTTCCACACATATTTTAATATGCTGACTATTCCTGACAGTGGAAATGGATTTGACCCTACAGAGCCTCCAGTACCAGCCTTACCGGTATATTTTAAGTACTGCTCTGGGGTCAAATGGTGTATGGCCATTACGGATGTCAGAGAATATTTTTTGTCAAAAGTGGGCATTTACCGTTTTACTTATGTAATCATCATGATGATACATGACAATACAGTACTTAAAATGCTAATAAATGTAGACATATGTCTATTTGACATATATTGACAGAAATGGAATATAACATGCATAACTATTTTTTTTAATCTTTTATTATCTTATAATGAGCCTTTTATATCTGCATATAGAGCGGGTCCTCTTACATGGAGTCCGGCATCTTACGCAGCTGTTTGTTACAGTAGTCTAGAACGGTCAAAGGGCTCCACAGAACGTGTAGCAGAAAAAGAAGATGTAGAGGAAGAAGAAGTGTTTGCTGGTTCTGGCTAACTGTAATGTGTTTTGTTAGAAGTTTAAAAGTTAAATCTAGACAAATGGATGATTTTATTTAGCATAAGAAAAGGAGCAATCTTTGAAAACATAAAGAAGTAACAAGGAACAATGACATTTGCTATGACCTGTAGTTTTACAGAATATTTAGCTAAATACAATTTCTAAATTTCGGTATCTAAAGGAACCTCAACAGCCTCAGCAGGCATGGGGTTGTGACATAGCCGTTTGGCACATGAAGGCCACCGTAGAGGGGGGCAGTTGAGTTAATTGCAATCTGCAATCTCACCACTAGATGCCACTAAATCTTACACACTCCATCCATCCATCCATTATCTAACCGCTTATCCTCATCAGGGTCACGGTGGGGCTGGAGCCTATCACAGCTGACTTTGGGCAAGAGGCCGGGAAAATCTTACACACTATACCTTTAAATTAGACATTTAAGAGTAGTAAAGAACGGCTTTAAGGTGCTCTGCTCTTTGCAAATAAATATCAAACATAGGCAGTTATTGATCATGGTTCACCTTTAAGTCACATATTGCATGGTATTCTGAAACAGTGATGGTGTCTGCTGCAGCCCCAACACATCTCTGTGTAAATGTTCAGGCTTTATTAGTCAGTTATCAGTTTTGCTCTTTCACTTAGAGGCTCAGCATTTTTGCAACAAATGTTTTGTCCTTTCAGTTTCTGTCTCCCTGCATCATGTATCAATACATCCATCTGTTACTCCGTCAGCCCGCCTGTCTTTCAGCTGTTCGTCTGTCGGTCTGTCTGTTTCTCCACCTGCCTGTCCGTCTGTGCTCTCAGTCCCTCCGTGGTAAGAGTTTGAGAAACAGCACGGCATGCCCTGTTGGCCAGCTGCAGTTGATTCAGCACCGTGGACAGCTCCACCGGGCTAAGCTCCCCTGGCGGGTCTCAGAGACAGCTCGTCCATCCAGAGAGTGCTCTTTTTGTGGGCAGGAAAATATTGACCTCATCATGTCCTCTGTGTAACCACTCTGAGTCTGCTGTGGCGCAACAGATTAGTGGTTGAGTCTCCAATCTCTTTTTGTTTTTCCCCCTTGCTATGTAGCTTTAGTCTCAGAGAGATGCTTCTGTTTCTTATCAAACAACAGGTAACATTAAATTACTGTATTGTATTGTAACTAGTGAAAATGTCCATCACAAGCCAGTTCACATGCTTGTTCTGAGTCCAAAACCCAAATATATTCAATCTAACATGATAGAAATCATAAAAGAGCAGCAAGTACTCACATTTGAGAAGCTGGAACCAAGATATATTCAGATTTTTCCTCAATACATGACTATTAAAAGTGTTAACAATCAAATTGATTCATTTTTACAGTTTAATTATAACTGACTAACCTTATTTTCTACATGTAAATACACTTGAATGTGTCTTCGCACTTCATCTGCCTCTGAGTGGCTGTCGGGAACTCTCACTAAAAAGCGAGGAGCTGACAGATGAGTCCTCAAGTAGACCTGAAGTCTGACAGGGAGACAGAAATAGCAGATCTAAATGAGCGGAGTGAGCCGTGTTGTCACTGATCATTTGTTCCCCGCAGATGATTCACAGGAGCTGCTGTGAGAACCAGACAGACAGATTTTAGACCACCGGGGTGCTCAGAAGGTGGTGTGTGTGTGTGTGTGTAGCTGTAGCTGTCCTTACAAACTAATATTAAGATTTTGTGTGGACATATGCCCGTGTGTTTCTCATAAAACTGAGATGACACAGTGTCACAGACAGTATGTTCACTGTGTCCCTGTAGGCTTATGTTTTTTTTACAGGTGATTGTCTCTTTCCACATACTTCTGCTCGTGGCACCAAAATTAAAAACCTGTCATCCTTTGTGACATACCCCAAACACAAATGTCAAATGTCAAATGTTGTAATGTCAAATGTTGTAATATTCACTACGTGAGAATCACACAGGGGCTCACCACAGCAGGTGAGCCCCTGTGTGATTCTCACGTTGATATTTGAGCTTTTATGTTCTAGAAAAGTTCCTTGATTTAAAATCCAGGTGGTTCGTGTGCCTACCTTTATTTTGGCTCTATCTGACATAGAGGAGATTGATATCTACGTTGTCCATCATCCTGCTCCTCATGTGGTAGTGTTGTGTGAGGTGCCTTGTAAATGTCTCTTGTCATTTGGCTATTAAACAGTGCCACCGTGTGGTGGCAGTGGCTGCCCGCCTCAGTTTGTGATCCAACTTTGCAGCAATATCTAGGAACAATACAGGAACACATATCATCAAAACCAGCTGAGTACTTAAATGTGACTTTTATTTAATCACAAGGGAACAAGAAGAAAGCGAAGAGGGACAAACGAGGGGAAAGAGAATCTGATGCATTAGTTGGTGTTTGGTGATTCTACACTAGGTGGCGTAGTGAGAACATAAATGGGAAATATTCATAGTGAGCCATCATTTGTTGTATAAGACATTTTAGGGAGGAGATGACAGTCACGTGTATTTAAACTTCTCTGTCTTGTTGTAATGAGGGCTAGAGTTTATCAGGCATCAGGCAGTGAGTCTACTCTGCTCTTGCAGTCTTGATTTGCTTTTGCTAGACCAAAGTAATACATGAATAAATTGTCGATTGTGGAAATTTAGAGATCCCTTTTATTGTGGGTGTGCTTTGATCATCTCAGAGCCACGTGTTACTTTATAAAGCTGTGTGAGAGACGATGGCACGGTTATGAAATTGCCGATTTCCACACCCCTCTGCTCTTTTCTCATCATCCTCTTCTTTTAGTCCCTCTTTCCCCTCTGTTTGTTTCTTCCTGTCCTTGTTTTAGCAGCGCTGGATGTTGCGTAACACGCGCCGGTTCTCTGTGAGAACTGAGCAGCAGAGATATCAAAGCAGCCTGTCTTGTCATTGGGCTCAGAGAAGGGCTCAGAGCAGCAGTCAGGAATAGATCTCCTCCTCTATTGCTTGTTTCCCTCTGTCTGTTTGCCTCCTCTCAAACTCTGGGGATTTGGCGAATTGGTTTCATCTTTGACTGTTTTATTTTTCTTCACCTTTTCCAGCTCCCTTCCCATCATTCTGTGGTCCAAGAGAGCTCTTTTTCTTCTTCTAAACACCAACTTTCTTCAACAGTATTTCAGCATTAACTAGGCCATGTGCCACTTGTATGTGTTTGTGTGTGGATTTACGTGAATGACACAGTTCTGTAGAGTATCGTGCCCGTAATGGATAAAATATGAATGATGGAGCTCTCTATCACACTGAGTACATCGTGCAGTCAGTGGCACGCACCAGCCATGCACCAATACCTACAGGGCATTATCACCATGGCAACCATACTTTTTCACACCCCTCTCAGTAGGCTGTACAGTATGTGTTTGTGTGTTGCTCCATATTACTTTACCCTCAGCTTAAAGGTGCCCTCAGTGGCTGCCCTACATGAAGACTGTCCCTGTTTCCTCTCATTTCTCCTTTCCCGATACCCCGTGCTGTCCTCGTCACTCTCATTACATTCTGCGCGTGTTCTTTCCTCCCTGTTTACTTAACATTTCTGGTATGATACAGTTTTTATATCTCAGAATGAGCAGCTTCAAAGGGCTTCATTCCAGCAAGCTCCTCTTGGAGTCCAGCAGCAGTTCTGGCCTGAGGACGTGCTCAGATTGACTCAGAGCAGCAAAAGCACATCCAGCTGCTCCCGTCCAGCAAAAATCCTCTTTGCCAGGAAAAAAGCTTTCTAAAGAACACAACATAAAAAATAATAGAATTAAATATACCCTGAAATGTAAAAATAACTAACAATAATTAATTTGCCAGATACAAATTCTCAAATGTGGTCATTGTCTTCTTTCACTGTCTTCTTTTTCTTCTTGTTCTTCTTTATATCATTCATCCATCCATTTTCTGTAGCCACTTATCCTCATCTGGGTCATGGTGGGGCTGGGGCCAATCGCAGCTGACTTTGGGTGAGAGGCGGGGTACATCCTGGACAAGTCGCCTGTTCATCACATGCACATAGAGACAAACAACCATTCACACCGATGGACAATTTAGAGTCACCAATTAACCTGTTAAGGTTCATGTCTTTGGACTGTGGGAGGAAGCCACGCAGACATGGGGAGAACATGCAAGCTGACGCCTTTCTTTATATCATTGCAAATGGAATCCTTTTGTTCTCCGTCCAGTGCTCTGCGAAGGTGTGATGGTCATTTTCATCAAATTAACAGTTCATCAATGAATTTAAAAAATCATAATTATTATTTATCGACGCAGAGAAGTGTTGAACAGCTTGATTTTTCTAGTCTCATTGTGATCCAAATGTCTTCATAAAGAGTCATTACTGTATTTAGATATGAAGAGAGAGCAAAGATCGTTTGACAGTTTGTTCTAGTAGAGTATTAATATATAATATATAGAATATATAGAAGAGTTAAAGTGGAGGGAGGAATCCACATGAGGTGGTTGACATTATACTGTTCCTGTTATTTTGTCCACTCTCTGTAGCTTATGCTTCAGAGAGTTACAATGTTGAGTTATAAATATTTCCTGTCCCCACCTGAAACTGCTGTGTCTTCATCGTCCCCAGAGCCAGAGGTCAGAGACAAAATAAAGCACCTCTGTACTGTATTTCCTGTCCTCAAACTGGCCTCTGTAAGTCTGTGTTTGGTCCCAGTCTGGTCATGTTTACTGGGAGGCTGCTGAGCCCAATTCTGCTCATGCTGCTTCAGTTCTGGTGCCCATTTAGCCCCCGTGCCTGAAAACCTCTTCCTCCCGGGGGTCCAGAGCTCTTGTGTTTCAAGTGTACACACAAAGACTTCCCTGGTGCTCCGAGCTTCCAGTCCAGTGTTGGAGATTAGAAGTCTGTGTCAAGGCCAGGAAAACTTATCCAACACGTACCAACAGCAAAAGAGAATAGCTACTGAAGTTCCAAATGATCTGAAATGACATCCCATAGCTACAGAAATGACGAGCAGGAACAGACTTTAGGCAATAGAGTTTATTCTTTCACAAGAAATAAACCCAAGTTGGGTCCGGAACAGAACTGAAGACAAATTGGTGCACCCTTCTTTATACACCAGCTCGCCCCTATGCCCACTCCCTGCAAACAATGGTGTCAGCATTTTCTGATGTCCACATTCACACATCCCAACGCCATATTAGCTCATTCTGGCGCCATAACTTACAGTCTCAGCGTTGACCCTCTGAGAGGGATACCAGCGCCACGGAGCCTGATTCAGGATATTCTTATAATACTGCAACATTCTCAGGCCCAAGTTCAAGGTTTTCACACAAATTCTCAGCGCTATGTTTCAAAGCCAGCTGCTGCCATTTTGGCTCAGCAGATGTTATTTCTGTGGAGGGTTTTCAGACTACATTTATTGTTCCCCAGATACACGCTGTATTGTTGGTTCTCCTTGATTAAATATGATTTTACAAACTAAGACTAAACATTAAGTTTGGTTATGAAATACAATGTACTATATAAAGTTTGATATTTCAAAGCACACTATATGGTTTGTAACACACTTATATATGTATACACATCCTGAACTACTTATAGCACACTCTGTAGTACAATATTGTGTCACCCTTGATGTACAGTAATTTGTAAAACAGAGTACATTTTGCTTCTGGGGTATTTTCTACAACACCAGGCAGAGTCAGCAGGGCTGCTAGCAGCACGGCTAACTGAGCTAACAGCAGCTACAGTTAGCAGGTGATATCCTGCCCCTTATTTGTTTGCAGTATGATCTCAGCAGGCGGCCAGTTCTTTCACATTGCACCATTAAATGTATGAAAATAATCAGTCAGAGACATCTTCACTACTTGAGCTGCTGCAGGAAGAGTGAGCTTGTCTATGTGACAGCAAATACAAGCTGAGCCAAGAACAGCTAAGAACAGTATTAATCATAATCTTTCAATACTTTCAAAGTAAAACAAATGCACTCAGTGGACTCAAAAGATACTGTATGCATCACTAAGCAATAAAAAATGAATCTAAAGATGAAAGAAATGTGAAAATACTGTGAAATAACAGTACAATTAGAGAGCGAGAAGTGGCCATGGCTACCTATCAGCGTTCACACACTGGGGAAATGTTAACAGCATCTGTATCACAGCCATCTTGTTAGGAAGTCGAGCTGCTCCTGAAATAATCACCAACACGCTATCAGGGGATATCAGGGAACAAAGCAATATGCACTCTGTTATGAAACTACAATATCACTCCCTCCCTCTCTCTCTCTCTCACACACACAAATGACTACACATACATGATATACAGGCACATCTGAACGCATTGTATGTGTTCAGATGTGCCTGTATAGAATCGTGTGTTGGAATCAGGGCTGTGAGGCTTAATATAAGCACAAACACACGCACACACACACACACACACAGATGCCAAGCCTTGATTTGAAAAGTTAAATGAAAACGATCCATACTCCACAGAGAGTCTCTGTCTGAGATTAAACTTGTTTTTCTGTCTCCCCATTGGCTCATTTCGAGTCTGTGGGGTGTAAAGCAGGAGGACTCCCATCTCTGCTCACACACACACACACACACACACACACGCACACACACACACACACACACACACACACACACACACACACAGAGAGAGAGAGAGTGGCCTCTTCGCTGTTTATTGGGTATTTTGTTGATAATACTGTTATATCAGCTGTGACTTTCTTTTGGGCTGTTGATTGGTGGCTAATAGGAATCTAAATGGATTCTTGGATGTTAATTGCCATGAAAAGGTAACAACGGTAGCTTTGTAATTTATGTGTTAACTCCAGGCGCTGCTCGACACGCATGCAGCCTGGTTTGTAATAGCCCTTAATAGGTTTTGCTGGGAGATTTGTCATAGAGGATGAATGAACTATTGTCTCCCCGTAAATCCCTTTCTGACTGTACTGCTGCCTATCGAGAAATATCATTTTTAATATTGATTGCTCGGGATTGAAATGTGATGGTTGGCCTGTGGAGCGTAATTAAAGTTATTTGAGTGTATCATGCAGGGTTCAGATCAGATATGAAATTAGCTGCTGACTGAATCAAATTGAAATTAATGAACAGCAGTGTGTTTCTTAGACTGTTCGTCATAATGAACACCTTATTGCTGAGGTTTCTTCATCGCAGAGTTTACAGATTAAAAACACATCTGTGTTGTGCACACAGAATAAACATGTTAAGAGCTTAGGTTGAAGATTTGTGAACAATGTGTTAATTAGGTACCATTAGACAAAATAATTATGATTCTGCAGACCCTCTTGACAAAAGCCCGATTTTTCTTTAATGATCCACTTCCTGTTGTGTTGTATTTTAGTGACCCAAGGTCTTTAAATAGGTGCCTGTCAGGATGTCACTGTAGGTTTGGTATTAGCCTCACAGTATGGAGTCTGTCGCTGAATGACAATGACTCATCACAATAGCGCTTTTTCTTCCCCTGTGAGTAAAATTTAATGTCAGCGCTGTACTTATTCAACACTAATCTCTATTTTCATCTTCCCTCTCACACCCTCTATCTCTCTCTCCCAGCACTCTGCAGCCTCATATATGCACCTTCTCCCCCGTCTTGAGTTAGTTCCTCATTACCATTCATAAGATGCTAGTCTTCGGGGAACAAACCCCCCCAGCTTGCTGATCTGGATGTCCGGTGCTACGAATTAGTGAGTCAGCAAGGTCTCTTTATAGTCACTGATGGACTGATTAACTGCAGTAACAACACAGCGCTACAGCTCAGGGACATGTCAGGCATGCGCGCAGGTATTCACAGACACCAATGAACACACACTCAAAAACACAGACAGCCTCGGTGTTCCTTGTCTGTCTCCAGGGGCTCGGTGCATGTGCTTTTTCAACAAAGCACAGGAAGAGAAAGTTTGTGAGCACAGTTAGTGTGTGAGTGTGTGAGTGTGTATGTGTCTGGATGTCTGACAACAGAGTTGTCATTTAAAAATCTGCAGACCAGCTCAGATTGTCGTTTTTAGAATCTCTCCTTGAACCTTTGAGCTCACGAACAAGACGGCTGTCTGTAAATACACTCCTGATCAAAATCTTAAGACCGGGTGAAAAATTACTAATATCCGCATTTCACGCTATTGGAACTTAACCATATTGTAAGTAGAGCTTCAGAATGCAAGAAGAAGAAACAGGAGCGAGAGACAGCAAAATAGAATCAGCAGTTTATTGAAAACTGCATTTAAACTAAAACAGACTGTTTATCAGCTGATCAAAAGTTTAAGACCACAGCCCAAAATAGCCCATAGATCAAGAATCGGCCTGTGTCTTCACGGACAGCCCGTCAGATCCTCCAGCTCAGTGCAGGTGAAATTTTTTTTGGGTCTACCACTTGACTTTTTTTGTCCCATAACCCTCAGGATCTTTTAAGAAATTTTAAATGACTGCCTTACTGCGTCCAAGCTCGGCAGGGATGGCGCGTTGCAAGAAGCCTTGCTTGTGCAGCTCAACAATCCTTCCACGTTCAAAGACAGAAAATCGTTTTGCCTTTGCCATCAGGGGGTCATGACAGCGTGAATGCCCAATAGAAAATGACATGAAAGCCAGATTTTTGCACAGATTTTGACATTTTAAGGCTGTGGTCTTAAACTTTTGATCAGCTGATAAACAGTCTGTTTAAGTTTAAATGCAGTTTTCAATAAACTGCTGATTCTATTTTGCTGTCTCTCGCTCCTGTTTCTTCTTTTTGCATTCTGAAGCTCTACTTACAATATGGTTAAGTTCCACCAGCGCGAAATGCGAATATTAGTAATTTTTCACCCGGTCTTAAGATTTTGATCAGGAGTGTATTAAGCAGAGCTGAACAAGAGCATGTGTGCTCAATTCACTTGGATAATAAAGGATATGTAATAATAATAACTGATCTCATCTGCGTGTCTTTCCCTCAGGTGTCCTGTCTGCAAGACTTCTTTGGCGATGAGGACATTTTTGTGGCGTGTGGACCGGAGAAGTTTCGCTACCAAGACGACTTGATGCTGGATGAGAGCGGTGAGACGATTTGTGTGTGACATTTCCATGCTGACATTTCACATCTGGCTGTTCAGCATGCCCCCTCCTTATGTTCTTCCTTTGCTTCCTTCCTTTCCTTCCTGCCCCCGACTGTTTTCTGATTGCTTACAAGTTGTTGTTTATTTTTGTGTTCTATTTTCTAGGGTTGAGCAAATTATCATTTGGTGCAATCACATTGTGATAGAAGAGAGAACGACTACCTAACTGAAGTGTTTGCTTATTCAAAGGTCGTCCAACAGGAACAAAAATAGAGAAACACACTGCTACTTCTCCAAAGTTGAATCTAATCTACAACAATTCTTATTACTGGCATATTTCCATCAAATAAATGAAATAAAATCACTAATTTCTTGTATTTTATACTCTCATTGGTGGAGAAACTTTAGGTTATATAATGCCAAATCAAAACAAAAGTTATCTCATGACACTTTCCTCTGCGACCGGTTGAGTTAAAGGAATGTGAACATGCTACTGGCATATAAATCCATAAATCATGTAAAGCTGACAATGTTCAGTATACTTTTAAATGTGAGCAGAACACAAAATAGAACTCCTGAATTTATCTCACACTGGTGGATAAGTAGGAAAATGCCATCCATCCAACCACCCATCCATCCATCCATTTTCTGTAACTACTTATCCTCATCAGGGTCACGGTGGCGCTGGAGCCTATCGCAGCTGACTTAGGATGAGGCAGGGTACAACCTGGACAAGTCACCAGTTCGTCACAGGGCACATAGAGACACACAACCATTCACGCTCACATTCACACCTATGGGCAGTTTAGAATCACCAATTAACCTATTAAAGGTGCAGTCTGTAGGATTTATTGACATCTAGTGGTGAAGTTGCAGATTGCAACCAACTGAATACTACTCGCTTAACCCTCTAAACCAGTGTTTTTCAATCCTGGTCCTCGGGGACCCCTGCCCTGCATGTTTTAGATGTTTCCTCCTCCACCACACCTGATTCAAATGATCAGCTCGTCATCAAGCTCTGCAGTGGCCTGATAACGAGCCACTCATTTGAATCAGGTGTGTTTAAGCAGGAAACATCTAAAACATGCAGGGCAGGGGTCCCCGAGGACCAGGATTGAAAAACAATGCTCTAAATTACAGTGGCCATCTAAAGCCAATGTTTGGTTTGTCCACTCTGGGTTTGAAGAAACATGGTGATTCAACATGGCAGACTCTGCAGAAGAGGACCCGCTCCCTCTGTAGATATATAAGGCTCATTGTGAGGTAATAAAAACACGATGATTATTATTTTCAGGTTAATATACACACATTAAAACATAGTTATACTTATATTCCATTCCATTTCTGCCATTACATCTCCTTCCAAATGTTACACACTGGACCTTTAAGTGTCTTTGGAATGTGAGTACCCGGAGAGAAGCCAAACCAGAAACCCGAGGAGACACCATGCCATTTTCTTTAAATCCTAAATGTGGTCATGTGTACATTATGCTAGCAAATCCTGTAACTATATATCAAGGCCAGATGTCCCACCTTCTGGTTTTCCTTATGGAGAGTTGTAAATGCCTAATATAGAACTAATCAAGCATTAAAGTATTAAAGTGAAGTATTTGAAGTATTTCTATTTTATGTTTGCATTTACTGTGTTAGAATTCAATGAAAAACATTAAAGTGACAATTATTTTTCTTTCTGTCACTTTATTTCTTTGATTTGACTCTAGGTTGTCTTGTTAAAATCAGTCCTTCCTTGTTTCGGATTTTCTCTGTGTTTTCACAGTACCCCATGTCTCCCTGCTTAAGGTTGCCAGAAGAGTGTGTAGGCTGTCCAGTTCATTACAGTTCACTCTCTCATCACTCCTCCTCTCTTCTCCTTTCTCCTCTTGAAAGAACAAGTCCACTGCACTTAAGCCATCGTCTAACCTATTGTACCGTTGTTCCTCTTCTTTTCTGCCCGTCTCTCCTTCGCGGTCCGCTGAGGATAAGCTCTGTCCTCACTTCACCCATCTGTGTTTTTGCTGCCTGTCTCCCTGTTTTGCATGGCTGTCTGAAGACTCCTCCTATTTAGTGCTCATCTGTATTCTCACCCTCTCATCTCTCTTCCCGTGTCCTACATGAATGAGTGTGCACTGGCTTTTGTTCAAAGGTTTATTCAATTCATTTGTTGCCCCCGTATCCCTTCATCCATTAAATAATATCCATCCCACCTGGGTCGCCAACCTCCACCCCCTTCCCCCTTCTGTCTCTAGTTGTCTTTCTTCTCCCTCTATTCCCCACTACTCTCCTTTCATTTGCCAAATGTAATGGCTAACTGCTTTCATTATACAGTTTCTTTTTGGACACCCACTCTTCTCTTGAGAAAGACCACAAGACAATCTCATGCGTGCAACAAGGCGTTAAAAGGCTCTGTTTCCAGGGTGTCTTCATTTTACCTTTAATTGGGGTTTTTTTCTTGCAGCATTTTAAGTCTTTAATTAAATGGCAGAATACATTATGATGGTCAACGAGGTCTATCCATCTCAAAGGCTTCCTCCAAATATAGTTTCTGAATTCAGAAGTGTATTTTTTATGGCCCTCAGTTTACCATAATTCATTGAAATCCATCACATGCTGGTCAGTTGGTAAAACTGTGCTCCTCTGCAACTAATCAATTAAGAAAAATATCACATGATCTCATCTTATTTATGTTTCTTATCTGTGTTTGGCTTCAGGTGACAAATTTCAATTCAAACTTACAATTCAAACTTACAATGAAATCATTTTCAAGGCTCAAAATAGGCCGTGCAGTTGCTAAATAAATAAGTAATACCTACTTACTTACTAAACAAAATAGAAACTTTTTTATAGAAAAAATACAATTATACAATTAAATAATAAAATATACAACAGATTTTTGGCCCCACACAAGGTGACTAATAAAACACACAAAACACACACACACGTACGCACACATATATGTTTGTATTATATATTCTTTTTTCCCTTCCAGAAGACAGATAGCACAAACTGACACCTCCTCGTGCCTTTATGACAGAGAGCAGGAGTTTAAAGGGCAGGAGGCAAGAGGTAGGATTAGACAGACGGGAAAGCAGAGCGACAAACAACACAGATGCGACCGAGAGACGGTCGGAGTCAGAGCTGCAGACAACTTCGCCTTCTCTCAGCATCACTATAATTATCGCCTCTGCCTCAGCTCTGGCACACTGTCATCATGTTAACACTCTGCATTGTACATTAATCACCAGGCCACAACGACTGCCACACAAGCAAAAAAAAAAAAAAAAAAACACACACACACACAGATAGACACACAAACATACACTCATACACACACATGCAGCCGACACATGCACACTGCAGACTGTGTATAACATCCCCTTCACCCTGGTCTGAAATGGTAATGAGCTATAATGGGCTTGGGTTAATGAACAGGAGAGGGGCAAAGTTTTGGGGCTGAAGGCAGCAGAGAGTGTTTGTGAGTATGTGTGTGTGTTTACCATCACATAGCTCATTTACCAAGACGGTGTGTCTGTCAAACATCAGACCTCCGTGAGTCATAGCTGTCACTCCTGAAACACCACGATAATTGCGTTTGGAAAGCGAGCCCAGTGAAGGTCAGAACTCATTTTTGCAGGGGACCTGAAGGTAAAACCAATTACAGCCGTGTTGGTACATTAGCGCTTTGGTGTTTTCTTGCACGACTGAAGGTCAAAATAAATCAAAACATTAACAAAAGTTGGTTAGAAATGCTGAAATTTGAACGTCAGTCTAACAGAAGTGAGCATTAATCACAAAACACAATGTTAAGTCACGGTGTCACGCTTAATATTGCTTCAGTGCATCATTTTGTGTAAAAGTGCACCATTTTTCTTGTTGAGGACTATTTGGGTCAATGAATACATACATGTGAAGGAGTTTGTGGTTTCACTTGTGTCTGTCTTGTCTTTGTGCTTGCAGAGTGTCGTGTGGTGAAGTCTGTAAACTACGGGAAGATTTCTGGCTCTCTGACCCGAAACTCCCCCAAGACCGTCGTCCAGTCACGACGCAGCAAGTCCCCTGCATCCGGTAAGACAGTAAAATAAGTTTCATCTTCTTCTTCCTCTTCCTTGTTAATGCACTTTAGCGGGGTGTCATAACCATTCAAGATGTCTGAGTGTGTGCCTGTGTTTGCTTGCATCTGTGTGATTGTGCACGAAGAGTGTCTGTGTACACTGTCCCAGACCTGATGGACACAGCTGGGAGTTGTTTGTACCCTAATACTTCCTCGTGTGATTGCTTTATATTTTCTAGCTCATTACTTAATCAGCGTCGCAGCAAATGAAAACAGTTTGAATAAACACTGCAATGAAATCAGAGCTCTGCTGAGTGTCTGGCAGTGTTTACTGTGTGTGTGTGTGTGTGTGTGTGTATGCTGTGTCTTGTTGCATGCAGAATATGAATTCAAATGAGAATGATTTCACAAGGCAGTGGAGAAAAAGCAAACAGGGATGAGAAAGGTAAAAGGAATAAGAGGTGGAGCCGGAGTGAAGATGAGCGGGAAAGAAGAGGTTTGGTGACTCAATCCTGCAGATCCCCACAAGGCGTTCTTCACCTGACATACTAATGAAATGTAATAAAATGGTGAGAGCTTGCACCGGTACCTGCTGCATTGTTTGTGCCTGATAATGATGCTTTTGTGAATGTCTGAAAACAAAATCCCATTTTTAGTCGACAGCCCAGCAGCACAAAAATGTTCTCAAATTAAACAGGATATTTATTCCTACAGCTGGAAGCAGCTTCCATTACATACACACCCGCATGTGTGTGCGCATGTTTGTGTGTGTGTGTGTGTGTGTGTGTGTTAGTTAGGAGCTTTAACAAATCTCCAGTCATCTTGACTGCACAGTTTGAGCTTTGTCTGTGTGTAAAACACCTAGTTATGCAACAACACAACTTTATTTTATTTGTGCGCAGAGACCTATTTGGGTTGAGGGATGATTCGATGGGTGATGCAACTTACAGAAACTCCCCAGAAAGAAGTCATTCCACCTGCTGTTGGAGCAGTCAAGCATGCGCAGACTGCTTCATGGTGAAACCTTAAAGCAGCCATGCAGCATTATAGAATGAAAACCAAAAGTTGTTTTGTGTTGAGCTGTGGAGGAAAAGGTGAAGCAGGAAAAACAAGGGAGGGAGGGAAGAGAGGAGGGAGGGAGGGAGGGAAGAGAGGAGGGAGGGAGGGAGGATGGGAGAAACTGCTGGGGTGAACGGAGAAAGTTCTGGATGCTGATGGCTTGAAAACTTTGGGGAAAAGGTTATGAGAGTGAGTCATACCCTATCTGATCTCGCTGGCTGAAGCGAGTTTGGAATGAATGTGTACACCTGTGTGTGTGTGTGTGTGTGTGTGTGTGTGTGTGTGTCTGTGTGTGTGTGTGTGTGTGTGTGTCTGTGTGTGTGTCTGTGTGTCTGTGTGTCTGTGTGTGTGTGTGTGTGTGTGTGTGTGTGTGTCTGTGAGAGAGAGGAAAGGACACACAACGTGAGAGAGAGACTGAGACTGAGACAGAGCGGGGAGAGGGAGAAAAAAAAAAGACTGACTCGCCTTGGTTGTCATGGAAACATAGCACAGTAGGAGCATGTAGCTACAGACACAATAGGCTGTGACAGCCATATATGGCAGCGGCTTCCTGTGAAATGGCCTGCAGTGGAGAAAGGGAGCTGACTGACGCTCGGTCCTTGATGGAACCCTGAGTCAGAGCGTCCCCGACGTTTTTCTTTTTTTTCATTTCTGAGAAATGTTCCCCTTCTGGCACTGCTTCCGCCTCTTAACATCGTCAAAATGTTTCCCAATTCACTGTTGACTGTTTTGCACCGCACTGTGTTCATCCCTTAGAACATCACCAGTTTGTTCCAGAAGAGTTTAGGGTGGAGTGAAGGGAGGAAATGAAACTTAATTGACTGATCTGCTGTTTGACCTCGACTGACACACACACTGCTTCCTTACTCTGACGTTCACAGTCAATATTAACGTGTCCTCATATTAACTTGTTTTTTTTTTGTTTTGTTTTTTTTTGTTCACACCACGCCACCTTCCCCCGAGGACATTTTGTCCAAGAATTATGCTAATAGTCAACAACAGCTGATACCACACGGCTTATAGAGGTGCCCGTTCTGTTGTTATTCCATGTGTTCACAAGAACGAGCCTTATGTGCTCTCTCAACACTGATAATGAATGCAATTTGTTATCACATAGAAGTTTAATCATTTGGATTTGGAGAAACAATGTAACAATTGTCTTTTGCCATAACTCATTAGAACTATTGCTGAAATGATTAGTCAGTGAATCAATTAGCTGAGTCACAGCTAAGTGATTGATGATTTATCAAGTAAAAATGGCAAACATTGATGGTTTTATCTCTAGATTTGCTGCTGTTCTGTTTTTTTCAGATCGTTGTGGATTGAACGTGTTCAGGTCGGTCATGTGGATGTGAAAATGTGATACATTTGTAGTAGTTGAGAGGTTCTGTCTCACGTCAGCGTCACATTTCCTTGAAATGTGGAAATGTCCGTCACCTGCTGTCGAGTTTGCAGCTTCGTCTGGAGCCGATGATTAATAACACTCCAATCAAATCTGCAGCTAAAACAGTTGTCTGCTTTACGCCTCTCTAATAGCTGTATTAAAATAATAATAATGTACAACTTTAAGCACATTAACTCTGCAGAATAATGCATCTACGTGAAAGTTAAAGACCGTTTGTCAGTTATTTCATTGCAGCTACGCTCAAAACATTTTAATCTGAGTCCTTGGCAGTGAAATTAAAAGTATGAACACCAGACAGTATATTTATTGATATTCAGAAACCAGCACGAGTTGGATTTTATTATTTCTCATCCAGGCAGAGAGAGCACAATAAAGAATGGCATTCATTTTAAATCTTGCTGCAGGTGTTCAGGTGTTCTGAAAGCAGCCTGAAGGGCTTTTATTCATTTTTCCATTCAGCCAACACAGGCATTAATAATATTGCTTATCACATCTAATAATCTGGACCCAGAGAGCCGCACAGAGAAGATGTGAAGCGTGAAGACGGGGTGCACAGCACATGTGCTTTCAAACACCACCTGGTGTCCCTCTGTGTGTGTGTGTGTGTGTGTGTGTGTGTCTGCTCGCTTGTCGTGTGTGTTCGCAGCTTAGACAACACAGAGGAGCAGAAGTGTGTGTGTGTGTGTGTGTGGGATGGACAGACAGATCGCATAAAAACACACAAAGACAAACAGAATATGCTATACTGTAAGTTTAAATGTCAAATACAGCAAGAACAAGGCATGTCTATGTAAAAACAGATCTGATCCAAATTATTTACAAATATATTATATATAATACGTGTTTGTCCAGTGTAAGTCCAGCTTCCTCCCACATAACCTTAACACATTCATTGGTGACTCTAATCTGCCCGTAGATGTGATTGTGAGTGTGAATGGTTGTTTGTCTCTATGTGTCCTGTGATGAACTGGGGACTTGTCCAGGGTGTACCCCGCCTCTCACCCAAAGTCAGCTGGGATAGGCTCCAGCCCCACCGTGACCCTGATGAGGATAAGTGTCACATGGCATAATGGATGGATGGATGTTTGTATAAATATTCAACACATTTGAATAATTAAAAGCCATGTGATTTGGTTATTATGTGGTGGGGTAAGGTGAGACAGAGAACTTAATTAGTTTAGTTTAAGGACCACCATGTGTTCAGTATACAGATATTTTAACTACTTCCAACAGTTTACACATTTCTTTACGTGTCTAAACTCTTAAATTGTTGAAATATTTAACCTTCCTAAAAAAGAAATAACTAGTCATATCTGACATCTGTTGTCTTGTGTTGTTGTACTGTGATTACTTCTTCCCATTTACTGTATAATACACATGTATAAAAATCAAATGTCAGTGTAAAACATAACATATAACTCCAAAACTGAGAGGTAAAGGTGTAAAATCAAAATCTGTATATTGTGGATGCATCTCAAACCAGTCAGAACAAAGACTGTGAAACCTTTAAGTCTGTTTTTTATGTTCAGCATTCCTTCATCAGACTAGACGAACACAGTGTCTTGTCTTGTCTGTTTCTAGAACATTTGAAAAAATATGATGAATCAATTCAGAAGCAAACAACCCATCAGGCTGCTTCCTGTCACAGATAGAGTTTAACTCTTCTCCCTTGTTCCCGTTGAAAACTATCAAAGCGTACACACTTGTGTGTTATTGGTATGTTTGGTCGGTGAATCATACTGTAAATCTCAGTCTAATGTAGATGAATCATAGGTCTTTATCTAATGCTTGGTTCTCATCATTATGCAGTAATCCAATAATAATTATCATGTAAACCAGGAGCTTCCTTTATTATTAAAGCAACATGATGTAACTTTTCTACTATAAAATAACAGATTTTAAATCATTTTGATACACTGACTTGTGATCAGTTGAATGGTGTCACTGTCATTCGTACGTCTGTTCTTGTACCACGTATGTAACACACCACCAACTATTTGACTGATTTTGGTGGAAGTGGGTCATATTTTATGGAGAAAATAAAATATTTTCTGCTTTCCCCTCTGATGTCCTCCAGCTGCGCTACCTCAACTCTTTGTGATTTACAGAGTTTTCTGATGGACAGCGAAGTAAACTGCTGATAACTGTAGCTGCTGTTAGCTAATGTTAGCTCAGTTTGTTAGCTGGGCTACCCGGACTGTGAGTTCAGAGCATTGGCGACGTTTGTGGACCCCAGGCGTTTTGGACCACTGGGAAGTGGTAGTTTTCAGTCCTGGTATGCGGGTGATGCTGACGGGGAGCGGAGCCTGTGTCATGCCAGAACTGGAGCTGGGTGAGCGGGCAATGCAACCAAGCGAGCAACCAGAGTGAGCAAGCAAGAAGCCAGCAGACAAGAGTAAATCTGGGACTGACTGCTTTTAGTCGTTGGCGAGAGCTTGGTGAAATAAAAGTAGCTGGCTGCTATGTAGCAAAGTTGTCGACTTGCTAGTTTTTGATCATGAGTAATAAAATCAGAACAAATACACGTGTACAGCTGTCTATATTTTCCACAGTGGGATTACACTCTGAAACTGGAGGCACAATTTCAAAGTAATCCTTGTTGAGAGAAATGCCAGGTATCCATGCTCATATTGTGGAGGATCTGATATGACGTCTCCCAGTTTGTGTGTTTGTGTGTGTGTCTCTGTGTGTGGGCTGGTTGTTGCATGTCAGCCTGACATTGTCATCACTCGAGCTTCGTTCTATGATGATCTCACAACCCCAGCTGAGTGCCTATACACACACACACACACAGACCCAAAATAATGTGAGAAAACAATTTGCACTCAGACATAGTTTCTCTCCCTGTCTTGCCATCTGTCTCGCTGCTCTCCTGCCTCATGTCAGCTAAAATTAACAGAGAACTGCAGATGGTGTCAGCAAGCCTCACTTGTGATACTTCAGGGTCTCACGTTTGTCTTGCTGCCATGAGCACCTCCGCATGACGAGAGAGATTTCGTGGCGAAGTTTGCGGGGCGGCCGACTCATGGATAAATCCAGTGTATCTCCAGAGGATCAGCTGCCGGCTGCGACACTCTGAACTGTGATCGCACAATGTCTGCAGCCTTTCACCACATTTCTTGCCTTATAAAACCTACACCTCATGAAGGGTACAAATGTATTTTCTGTGAACAGAGAAGCAAAGGGGGTGTAACAAATAACCAAGGCTGCAGGAAAAATAAATTCATAGCCAAGGCAGAAAGATATGCACCAATGGCAGCTTTGTGTTTATGAAACACGGTGAAAAGGTGATATAGAACACGTGATAAATCACTAGGACCGATTAACCCATGCTCTGTTAAAAACCTTCTGTGACACTGTGGTGGCATCTGCATCATTCTTTGCAGTCGTCGGCTGGGGAGGGGGATGCACGGAGAGGGACAGGAAAAGACAAACTGGTCAAGAGGTCCAGCTCTGTCCTGGACTGCCCCCTAGACTCCACAGAGGAAGTGGGGGAGAGGAGGATGTTAGCAAAGCTGACATCCATCATGAACAACTCCTCTCACCTCCTGCATGAGACTGTGGAGGCCTTAAGCCAGTGTTTTAGTACTCGAGATTCATCGTGGTCTAGAGACCAGTCTTTATTAGACAATTTTTACTCGGTCTCATCTCAGTCTCAGACATAGAGGACTTTTGATTTTAGTTCAAGATCGGTCCAAGCCACAACTTTGAGGATATCACTTAATCGTCTGTGAAATGTCTGATTTATTTATTGACTGTCTGGGAGGAGACATCAGCCAAATCTTCTGAAATTTGGTTTCCTAAACCACTTCAAGGTGATGTTTAATGAGGTGACTCAATGGAAAAACCACTGAAGAGTTTTTGTCAATATTAGCCCCCCAAGTAGGTTATACACTGTCTGGTCTTGGTCTTGACCTGGTCTCAACCCTGTAGGTCTTGTCTCAGTCTCGAAACGCTCTGGTCTTAGTCAAGACTTTAGCTGGTCTTGACTACAACACCGCTACTCCCACCATGTAAGAAGGAGAGCTACCGCAGGTCCTTCATTCCTTCATTTTGCATTTGTCATTCTGACAGTAGTGTTTTTGTACAGACATTCAACTTTGATGATCCGTAGCACCGACTAGCGCCATCATCAGGACAAAATGTGTACAACTCTTTGATTTGTTACCAAATCCTTGCAAAATGAATGACATTCTTCTCTAATTTAATTCTGTTTATGTTCTTGTTCTCTATTTTGGCGATGGAAATGCTTGAACTGACTGAAAGGTGTTACCCGTAAACCAATCTTACAGACTCCTCGGTTGCTAGTCGTTTACTTTGAGCTGTGCATCTCCTCAGTGTATTTCAATCCAGTGTGAGGCTGTGTTCTTGTACTGTTTGTTTTTCATATCATAATAGATAACCCATGCATCATCCAGCGCATCACCCAGCTGGAGACAGTCAGACACATGAGGTGCTTTTCCATATTCATCACTATAGCACAGCCCCCTTGTGGAGTTCTGTGCAAGCATAACACAGTAGGTGTGAAAGAAGCTGGAACACACCATCTTTTGCGGCTGCAGTGCATTCTGGTATCTTGCCTTTTCAACAGATTTCTCCATGTCAACACAAGATGAAGCTTCAGGTTCTTGTTAATTGACCTTTTTTTGTGTTTCTGATTATTGAACATCTGTCAGTTTACTGCAGAAACAAAAGAAACCGTGAATGCAGAGCACTGTGTGGCTTTGGGTGAAATTTCAGTTCAAAAATAGCAGCTTGACTTGAGGATGTTTGGACAAGGAAC
Organism: Sciaenops ocellatus; assembly: GCA_033000465.1. Classification (NCBI taxonomy): domain Eukaryota; kingdom Metazoa; phylum Chordata; class Actinopteri; family Sciaenidae; genus Sciaenops; species Sciaenops ocellatus. The sequence goes on from CP136870.1 coordinate 3,743,295, forward strand.
AATAGTGGATTCAGAATCCAAGTAGGACGGTCTGAATCCCCCCCTGACCACCACAGTCCCCTTGAATGACTCTCTATATACACACTGTATATCCCTCACACTCTATCTCCCCGTTCATATTTTAAATCAGTAATCTTAGCAGACATTTTCACACATCGTATTCCTCATCTCTGCCTCTCCTTCCCTGTCTGTCCCCGGTGCGCGTCAGAATTGCGCAAGCAGCCTCTCCGCCTCTCGGTGTAGTACAGCGCGCCTCCGTCTCTCCCATTCACCACACTTTACTATCACACTCAGACGGAGCGCGGACAGTGCTGCTGTTCTCCTTCTTTCTCTGTGGATCTTCTTTGGATTATCACTGTGTTTTTCATCATGCTGGAAGTGGAAGGTAGGAACATAAAGCCGCGTTTTATCCAAACGGCATTTCTCCTTTTTACGCGACAGCGTGAACTTTATCCGCTGCTGCTCGGATCAGATGTGGACATATGCGGGTTTTATTATCATTTTTTTACGACGTGACTTTGTATATGTTTGACTTTACGTGTGTAAAGTGTGATTTTATAGCATGAAGTCAGTGTGTGATGTCTTTAAATGCTCATCGTTGTGCAACCGGGAGGAGTGTCTGTCCGTGTGCGTAACGCTGATGCCGAATTTCATCAATGAACCTGTCCAGGATTTAAACAAAAGATCTTCATCTTTTCATGGCGCCTTTAGACAATTGAAAATATACTATAATACTGTAATGCAGTGGCTGCTGCTGCTATTTTAGTCCGCTGTTGGCTTTATCTCCTTTGTCTTGAATAATTCACAAAGTTCTTTGATCTCGGCAGGAGAATAAACATTATCCAGGGAGGGTCGGACCACTTCGATCCAACAGGTTTTTAATTCTCTGCTGCATTAAGAAGGATTGTCCTAGAAAATGTTATTAAATGGAGATTGCACATTCAATTTTGTTTAGAAGGAGGAATACTTACCCCCTAAATAGGCTTGGAAATGGCAGAAAATCATCAATATGGCGATGCTTTATTCTCTAAAAACTTCAGAAGAGTCATATCTCATATCTCTCATATATTTATACCTTTCACCACCCTGGAAATCAAGTTCAAGCACCCCTCCAACCCCTTAGAGACAACAGTAGCTTCTACCCCCACCCACTGTGGTTCAGGAACAAATGGTTTCTTCTTTTTTGTTACTATATTTTTGTGTTCTCCAATGAATTCAGTTTCATAGTCAGTTCGAGCAAGTTGACTTGAGATGAATCAGTGTTTTGTTGCCAAGAGACAATAAGCCATGTTTTCAGCCAAATTATAAAGGCAGGCTCCTGTTTGTGTTTCATGTGCAGGTTAATGATGCCGTCAGGCTGTTTTAGAATCTGCCTTTTGCTTGACCACACACAGGATCCGGGGTGCAGCTTTGATTAATCCAGTGTTCTTGTTTAATGAGCTGATGCCGCTGGGTTTCTGTGCTGTGCTGCAGCTGGAAAAGTAGACCGAACGGAGGTCACAAGTGCATTGAATAGGATGTGCTGGAAAATGAGGACAGCCTGGTGTTGTATGTTGACTTCTAGCCATGCACTCGGAGCCTGAAACATGCTGTAATTATTTGGTGCATGTTGTGTTTAAAGGCTCAGGTATGTCTGGCTTGTTTCAGGGAGATTTGTATTTTGGCTGATGTTAAAAAAAGAGCAGTGTGGACTTCAGTGCTCTTCTCCATCCTCTCTTACTCCCCCTCTTGTCCTCCTCCTCCTCTGCCTCATTCATGTGAATGGATGGATGGTGGTGTGAGGGTGGAAGTGTGGGCTGCTGCTAGACACTCAGAAATATAACCGTTCTAGAAAATATGCATTCACGTTTATAGGATCATCTATTTCAATATTTCTCCCTGTCTCGGTCTCACCCCTCTCTTCCACTCTGCTCCATTTTCTCTCCCCCTTCCTCCCTCTAGTGAACGGGACACCGGCCAGTCAGCTTTCCACTCCTCATTCGGGGAAATCTCCCAGCCCCTCCCCGACCAGCCCAGGCAGCCTCAACCGACGCCAGGTAAGACAAGAATCCACAGGCAAACACACACACACACACACACACACACACACACACAGTAAGCCGTGGCATTTAGTGACACTAAATCTATAACACATCCCTTCTATGTTCTCAGGAAAAGGAAGCCGCACCCGAGCTTAGGCCGACTACATCTTAGAGTCGCTAGAATACGAAGAAACCGCAACATCCCGACATCTTTAGCGTCTCAGAACGGGGTGGGGTGTTGACCTATGACCTCACACAATGCTGCTCTGTGATTCCAAGAATGGCAGGCTCATGTTAGGATCCTCTAATGTTACAACTCTTTATCCAGTGTTAATAGTTTTCTAGGGCATTTCCTCCTCTCGTGCTGATTTTCTGTCATGCGCTCACACATGCTGACAGACCAATCGGTCTTTGTTCCTCATGAAGAACTCTGTCTGTCTATGGTAGCTTAAACAACGATTGATGCTATCATCGACTTTAAGAGATCTGTGAGTCAGCAGTTTGTGCAATATCTGATCTAAAGATGAGGCCGATGATTGGCTTTGAGCGCTCCAACATTTAAGTCTGCAAAAAGCCGGTTTGCATCCTGTTAGCCGCCGAACAGTCAAAGCGTAAGAAAAAAAAAGACCCAATCAGTAACAACGGCTGGTCTAGGATCTTTTTTTTTTTCTATCATGTCATGTCCTTTTGTGAAAAGAGTTTAGGAACACATTTCCATGTTTAAATTTAAATAATCTGTTTTCTGTAGCTAACAGGAGAGAAGGAGGATGCAAACACACTATATTCACTGTAAAGCTGGTAGTTATTATAGAGAAAACATTACTGTGCAGAGAGGGAGCATGCAACTCAAATGGAAAAACCTTGAATTCCACGAGAGAGTTCCTCCACGGGGTGTTTGCAGTGTGCGTGCATGTATGTGTGTGTGTGTTCAAGATCAAAGTATTTGTTAATCCAACCCTTGACAGTGATGATGGCGAGCTTTTAATATCAGCCTCAGTACTAATCAGACCCCGTTTTCTCACAGCGGCTCTTTAATTCGCAGGAGCTCTAAGCCTTGCTGCTGATTTAGCTCCTTCTCCCTCGTAAACAAACACAGTCGCACACGCTCACTTCACCCTCACCCTGTCACATCCAGACGCAGCAGCGTATACAAACCTATCATGCATTTATATCAGCTTTCCACCTGCGTGTGTTGTCTTTTCTTTAACCTACTGTCTGAAACCCGCTGCATGTGTGCACAACTTTTCCACCTGACAGCAGAGGTGTAGCTATGATTTATTTTGTAATTATTTAGCTATTTATTGATACAGGCGCAAAGCTTTTTATAGAGGAGAAAAGACAAGGCTGCTGGTTGGAGTCAAAACCTTTTAAATAGGACACAAAGAAAATGGTTTGTGCATAATTTCTGTACATAGACGAGTGTGTGTGCTTGTGTATGAGTGACTCTATAAGCTAAAATTAGCAGAGCATAAAGAATTCATTTCTTGGGCTCAGTAGCTTCAATCTACATTTGTTGTGCCAGGATGAATTAATGGATAGTGGAGAGTCTGGCCCTTAGGCTTCTGAATCCATCAGTGATGAGGTTATATTGATGCGATATGAAGGTCAGCGAGAGCAACAGAAAGAGATCAGATTTGGGTTGTAGCTACTGAGAACGGAGCAAGGTGCAGCGGAGCTTCCACAATCATCTGTATAATGGAAGTGGGTCACCACAGTTTTCACTGTTGAAAGGGAAAGAGGTTGGCGAGTGCACACATTTATAAACTCTCTCCTTCCTACCTGCCTACTTCTCTCTGAATGAATATGCGGGGCGGTTAATGCCGACAATTACAGTGCTCACTTTCTGCTGCTCTGTTCTTTCCTCCCAGATAATTTCCGCGGTGTCAGAAAGAGATCCTGAAAAAGTCGGGGGGTTAGAGAGGTAAAGGAAGCTAACCAGATGTAATGAGGAAAAGGGAGGGGGGGAAAAATCCACTCCGCAGTCAGCCGCACTGCCTGTCTATTTTCCTGCGTCCACTTTTCTCATCAAACATTAGCCTCCACAAATTAGCTTTGTAGTGCATTTGTGACCTCGGTGATACTGTGGTTAAATTCTAGTCATACAGAGTTTCTCAAGTTGAGTGCGTAATTCTCAACAAGAGCTCATTCCAGTCTTTGTACTGGCCGACACTATACTAAGCCTGCAATGGTTTGGCTGGAAGGAAGGGAGGAAGCCTCGCAGCCCATTATCTCTCCTCTCCACCCGGCAGCTTCACACTCCTCGGCTATATGACAATGTAATTCTCCCCTCCACTACTTAGTTCTTCCTCTACCCGCCCTGTTAGTGATTCTCTCACTGTCCCTTCCCTCCCTGACAGTTTCTAATTTCTCCGTCGCTCCGTTTTCCTCCCATTCTCGCCTACCCCCACTCAGCCAGCCCCCCCCCCTCCCCATATGAAAGGGTATTAACTTTGCAGCGAGTAAATTATATTCCATCATTTCCCTTGTAGATGAATCCTAAGCTTCTTTGAGAAGTAAGCGCCAAGTTTCTGACACTATTTTTGAATATTTTCTCTAATTCCATGTCACCTCTGTGTATACATGCGTGAATAATCGTAAAACTAAAGTAAACACCACATAATTCCTTTAATTGCTATTTTTACGATGGCAAGTGAGTACCATTCTCACCCATATGCCTCAAATGCATCACTGAATTTATCATTAAATCACCCTTTCCTTAAAATGCAACCTGAATTGTAACATCGTCTTTTAATCATCTTATAAAAAGTGGCTATCCTGTGGCTAAAAAAATTATATATATATTTAATTTCAGCCAGTGAAACATTGAAAGCAGCCATAAATCCTCACTGACAGAGCCTCACTGACCTACTACGACTACTGCATTTAAATAGTTCACCTCACTGAACCCTGCGTTTAAACACTTAGAGGCACTTTGCTGCCTGATGTAGGTTGCTCGCATAGCTCAGACCATCACAACCTATTTCCCCCCGAGCGTAACATACAGACGTGGCGTTGCACTGTGGCTCTCCCTTTCACACATGCAGAGCTGCAAGCACACGTCTTCATAGAACTGAGTCGCTTACAGGGTCATGTATGCTTCAGAAAAAGAAAAAAACAAACACTTTTAGACATGAAAATGCAATTTGTGCACCAGCAGTAGATGGTTAGCTTAATGCACACTTGCACGTGTTATGTGTTTTATACATTGGGTGCACACTAGTATGACCCATTTTTATGAATCAGCAACAGAAGCATAAAAGGATGGTCTGCATTCATGAAGTACTCCATCCCCCTCTCCTCCTCTGTGCTTCTAATAGTGCTTTCAGTAAGAGCACCCTATCTTTCCATATTCATATAGCTTTAATATTTTATATTGAACCTACAGAGACACAGTCACACACCTTGAATATTGTGTCTCCTGTCAATATTCACTCCAGAGCACACACGGATGAATTGAACAAGCTGCCGAGGTCACAGCTTTTGTCTCCGTCTGTTTTTGAAAAACAGACAGGAAAATCATTTTTTTTTGACTGACAGATTGACGACGAGGCAAACAAAAGGCAGATGTGACACAGACAGGTAGCTGTGCATGCGTGCGTGTGTGTGTGTGAGAGAGAGTGTACCCGATAAAGTAAAGGGTAATTGTCATCTGTAGTATGTCACCTACATCCTCCTCTCACCACTGAGTCATTCATGCTTGTTATCCATTCAATTGCATGCTCCATCTCTTATTTTTGCTGTCCATATTTTGTGTTGGGTGAATCATAAGTAAGTTCTGTGTGCGTGTGTGTGTGTGAGAGAGAGAGCAGACTGAAGGAGAAAGTGTGTATTATGAACTTGTCTCATCTCATCCATGTGAGTATGTCATCACTAAAGATTGTATTTGTTATTTGGCTGTATTATATTTCTTATTTCATGTTGTGTTGATGTTATTAGACGGCTCGTCCAATCGTTTTTGTTTCTGTACCTGCCAAAAAGACTGGCTGCATCACATGAGGAAACTGCAGAAGGTGCTACCTCCGCAGTTTTAAAGCTTAAATATTGTTTCTTGAACATTTTATCTCTTCAGATTGTTCACAAATTCCTCAAATCGGGCTCATATTTATGTCTATCTTCATCTAAAAATTGTTTTTGCACTGCCATTTACAAACATGTAAGACATGTAAATATGAACAAAATGTCTGCTCACAGGCAAATTATATTTGATAACCTGGTCCATCATCTTCTTAATGTGATTTTTTTGTCATGTAAGACTGCCAGCTCTTCTTGGCTCATTTGTTTCTGTTTGTATTTTCTCTGCTTAATGTATTCATTTCCATTTGTTGATGTCATAATTAAATTCATCGTCATTTCATTTTCATTTTGTGTTTTCTTTTTTCTTCTCCTTGTTTGTGTTGATTAACATCACGTTCATCACATACAAAAACACATTTTTCCAGTGGATGGAGGACGATCATGATGACGAGTGTCTTCATTTACACGTTAAGCAGTGCTTCTCTGTTAGACTTATGGGCAGAGCAGACGCAGTGTGCGTCCATCTCCTCTGCTCTACTGCAAAAATCTCCATCCTATTTTTTTTTAATTCTTCCTAAAGCATTTCATCACGTTGGTGTGAGGATCGTGATTAGAAAACTTCCAACTGGCAGAGCAGAAAGCCAGAAACAGTGCTGATCTCTTCAGATGACAGTCTAATAGATTATGTTTCCTGTCTGTCTAGACACCAAAATAAGAGCCAAGAAATATTATCTCCTGTACCTTGTGTTCTTATGAGAGGCAGAGTAGGAACTTGGGACAAAACAAAGTACCCTGTTTTTGTCAGATCTTATTAGATCTTCCCAGCGAAGCAAACATCAATAAATCCTGCCTTTGCTGGATATTGCGTGACAGTGAAAGTGACAAGAAATGCTGCGTGTAGGAGAGGTTTGGCTCTCTCAGCCGGAGGATGTGTGGTGTAATCAGATTCAAAGAGTTGCACTGAGGACAAGGCTTGCATCACACTTAAGTGGTGGCACTTTTAATGCTGAATTTTAGAGTTAACTTCCTCTTACGCCAAAGTATAAACCACCATCATCCACCATCATCGGCTCCAGAGATGATGCTCCACGTTTAAGGTCAATCATGGACATCCTGTTTAATTCATATTTATGCGCTGATCAGTATTCAGCCGCTGAGTGTTGCCCTCGCGGCTTTGAAGAGCAGCGGCTGTAGCCATGATGTAAAAGGTTTCTTCGTGTGTTTTTTAGTGGTGTGAGTCACAGCCAGAGCGAAAGAGTAGAGGTGTAGAGCCAGGAATAGTGTATGTTGTGTTGTGCAACAGGGACAGAACTGGACGGTCTATAACAAGACAGTTCCTGCCAGATCTAATGGTCAATATGAACCAGAGCAGACTCCATACATCTTTCTTTCTGTCATTCCCCTTCATTGTCCCTCGCTCTCCCTCTCACTCTGTCTGTCACTCCATCTGTCTCGTAGTTTCTCACACAGGAAAGAGAGACACAATGTTCATAGAAGGTTTGAACCCACCTCCCAGTCCGCAGACAGGAAATGGCCATATATAGGCTTCTGTCTCCACACTGGAAGTCTCATAAGCTGCCTCTCTCCTCTCTGTGAGCAGTTTCCATAGCAACAGTATTTTGTTTCCCTCGGTGGCAGGAAGAGAGAGATAGGGGTTCAAAATGAGAAAGCGAGTAGAGGACAGGGCTGGATGTGAGATAAGGGCAGAGGAGAGGTAAATATACGGGAAAATAAAAGAACGGAAGACGGATATTTTGTAAATAAAGCACGAGGGGTGGGGAGGGGGGGAGGGTCATCAGCTTTATGGGCATTAAGTAGGTTTTCTTGTTCCGGGATGATTGCCCGACCAAAAACAACATTACATAAACCAAATTCAGCCTGACTCACAGCTACATTCACCTGGGTGGCTTTCAGGTCACAGCAGATGAGTCAAAGAGCTGACAGCTACTTTAGCAGAGATATAGGGCAGAGCCACTCTGTAAATAGTTTTCAGATCTAAGTCATTGTGATGGGTTGGCTTTTCTTCTCTCTGCCATGGTGGCGATCTCTCCAGGCGGCATCTCAGTCTGACTGGACAGCAAAGAAATAAGAGGTTCACACAAGGCCAGGGTGAAAGAGCTGAAAGCAAAGCAGAAAAAAACTTTTATTTTGTAGGATGTGGTCTGTATACTGATGCTGGATCACCTGCAGCCACGTTTTTCTTCATACTATGGCCAGGATCAGCTTCCAGCGAAGCATTTTTACATTGTTGTTGAAAACCTACTTTGTAAAATTAGAAACATGATGACACAGTTTTGAAAGTTTTAAGACATCGCCCTCTCACAAATGCTTTCTGGGCTGTTACTGTAACAATGGCCAGCATCCATGAATTCAGCGACACGTCTCAGAACTCATCTCCTCCGAGGAGTCAGCACTGATTGATGTGTGAATTATACGACAGAGATACTACACCTGCATTGAAATGAGAGATGAAAGAGAAATTATCATTGGCTAGACAACATTAGTCAGAGGTGGCCGCCGACAGACTGTTGATGCACTGCTCTGTTTGGAGTCTACATTTCAGGCGAGTCGCACATGGAGATTGTCTCATGCATCACACACATATCGCAGACCATTTACAGCTCAAAGTGCACTTGTTAATAATTCATATCAGCTCACTTAGAATTTTTAAAAGAAATTGTGATTTTTTTTTTTCCCACTTCCATCGTTGCTGTGCCCTCAGGACTACTGCCTGTGATGGAGGAGAGAGGAGACTAAGGAGAGCGAGAAAAGATAACGAACGCTTACAAATCATCTCACAAATGAAAATGTCCAAATGTAGCAAAAGAAATTGTTTCAGAGGAGAGGAGGACAGAAAGATGGACAGAAATACGAGATGGGGAGATTCTCATTTACAGTCCTGACTAGATCCTCGCTCCCCACCCGTGTTGCTTCCATGACAACCAGACAGAAGGTTAGGAGGTGGAGGGCGTAATGAGTTTTTGTCTTTAGATAGATGCAGACGCCGCATCTCAGCCACTCTCTTTTGCCTTAATGACCTCCTACATACCAACCAGATGAAAGACCGTATTCATCCGCCGTTATTAGTGTCACCAAAACCTGTGTTTTTATGCTTTATTAAAGGTAGTAGTGAGGAGTGAAAGGAATGTCCAATTACAGAGGAATTCTGTGCAGTTCTGTGAATACATAGAGGGGCTTATTGGGATGCAGGCATCTGTCCCAATGTGGATACACACAGGTGGGTGCTTTGCTGAATAAGTAACCGGTTTATATTCAGCTCAGTAGCTTAAGTAAATCTGTTCTGGCTCTTTTTGTGAGCACAGTATACACATAACACAGGGCAGCATAATACAACAGACAGACATGCAAACACAAAGACAGACTTGAAGATGTTCTGAAGACCAGAAGAGTTGCACAATGTCCCTTTGTCTATTTTTGGACATGCGTATATGTTCCGGCTGGGGTTGTTGCAGAAGAGGTGATTTCATGGTGTTGTGCTGAGTGTGGAGAGTGATACAAATATTATTAAATATTATTTTCCTCTCAACATCCTGCCCTCTGTCCACCCCTCTCCCTCTCTGCAGGGCTCCCAGGGTTCTTCCACCTCTCTGTCTTCCACTAAAGTTTCCAGCTCAGTGGACGACGGGGATGGACTTGTTACTGAAGGTGAGGAACAATGAATGTTACAAGAGTGTCCCATCAGTGGGCAAAGGCGATGCACTTGCAAATATCATGCATGTCTGAATCACGTTCATGACCTTTGATGCATCTCTCTCTCTCTCTCTCTCTCCCATTACTCCTGTCTCTGGTTTGTACATCCTGTTCTCATCACCTCGTTTCCTCACACCTCTCCACCTCCTAGGGTGTCTTTCTTCACCTCTCTCAGTCTGTAAAGTCTGTATTATTCATTTATAATGAGTTGTTATTAACCATTGCCACTTTTACGACAGAATGACAACTTTAACAAGGCTCTGTACTCAAATGTCTGTGTACAAAGAATCCTTATCAGCCTGAAAAAGGTGTATAAAACCCTGAAGTGAACGAGTGTAAACTAGTTTACATTCTCGGTTCCCTCAGCTGCTCTAAACCTCGTGCTTCCTCCCCGCAGCTGAGGTTCTGGTCGATGAGGTTCCTGCTGTGCCGTCCTATATATCAGACCGCTACAAGGTGGGACGCATGTTGGGCGACGGAAACTTCGCAGTCGTCCGGGAATGTGTGGAGCACACCACAGGACGGGAGTACGCTCTGAAGATCATCAACAAGGGCAAATGCAGAGGCAAGGTAAACTGCAAATCTACGTCATTTTAGTATCAAGAGCACCTGTTTCCACCTCTGTCTGAAAATACCCTGCAGGTGGCCGGCACACTAACATCTATCTTGACACAGCTCATCAGTGCAGAGAATTCCTGTGCAGGATTAGTCGAACAGGAGATACGATAAATCCCTTCAGCTACATACTGTGTCACTTAAAGAGCAACTTAACACCTGAAAAGTGTGTTTTTGCTGACCCTCAGTGCTTTAACTTCTCACTTTGCTGCAGTGATGTAGAAGTGTACGCCAAGCTGTGCCAATACACTCTGACATAACTGTTGGGTGTGGTTAAAGGTCCACACTTCTGACCACACCCATCACATCAATGGTGGTGGGAGGTGGGACAAATTTGAAACTAGCAACCAGAGCCTGGTGTTAAGTCCATTTTCACGTCTCATTCCAGGAGCACATGATCCAGAACGAGGTAGCCATCCTCCGCAGGGTCAAACATCCAAACATCGTCCTGCTCATAGAGGAGGTGGACACTTACAACGAACTCTACCTGGTCATGGAGCTGGTCAAGGTGTGTGTCCATGTTTTCATACTGTACCTGTTTATTTCGATGTGTTAGTGCGTCATCATCTGCTCTGGTTATGGGCAGACTGGGATATTTGTCCAAAGTGGGATAATGAATAGATGTGTCCTCTGTGTGTTGGCGATCATTATCTCCAATTTGAGATCGACAGAGAATGAGCGGGGAGGCAGGAACAGTGACAGAGACAGAGCAGCAACAGTCAGCCGGTGAAGCAAATGATGAATCCCAACCAGTCACAGTGTGGGATCAAGAGAATCGTTCTGTGGCCCCGAGCGCTCGTGTGTTCACATTCTTTATTCTCTCCCGCTCTCTGAGTCAAGAAATGTTTGTGCATAATTCAGGAGCCAGGAATGTGATCCATCTGTTCGTGTTGTGGTGTGGAGTACTACAGAATATAGATGAGAGGCAATCTGTGGAAGCAATGTGTGTACGTGTGAGCGTTTCCAAAGGAGGAGGATCGAGTGGAGGCAGTGGATGAATGAGGTGGAAAGAGTCACTTTCGAGAGTGACGGACTGAGAGAGGGAGAGAGACAGATGGATGCAGTGAAAGTAGAGCCAAAGGGTAAGAGTGGAGCGAGAGAGAGGGAGAGAGATGGTGCAAAACATAGCCAAAAGTATGATACATACTGTTTTTGTCCTTTTTGCTCGGTGCTGCTGTGAGCTAGGTCTCTTAGTTTCATTTAGAGGAAAACTGGTCAGCAGTTTTGGGAACACCCTTTCCTTTCAACGTGACAAAGTGAGACCTATAAATAAATCACCCACCCAAACTAATGCTATTGTAGCCGAATGGGAGAGAACTTCCTGCAGCCAGGCTCCAAAAATCTTGTAGAAAGTCTCCAAAGAAGAATGGAGGATGTTGTACCGGCATATTAATGTCCATGTTTTTTGGAAAGAGCTGTTGTAATAGAGTATCCACATACGTTTGGTCACACAGCGGAGGCACGAGAAGTGCAACTGCATTGGTTTGGAGGCTGAGCTGTGGCATTTGACAGCTCTCATATTTAAATAACTGTCGCTGTGCAGGTTGGATGCTGACAGTGTGTCTGAGTCTGTACCGGGAGAGAGAGAGAGAGAGAGATTCAGCACTATTTTAAGCCACTGTTCCACTTAGTTGACTCGGAGAGAGAGAGAAAGAGAGGTGAGAGGAGGGTGAGAATCATATAGAATGAAAAATATGAGACAAACAGAGAGAAAAAGCCTGAGAGGAAATGTGAATTAAAGGAAACAAATGAAATAAAAAGGGAAATATAAAAATTAAGAAACTGCTAAACAATAAAACCCGAGCTGCTACCTCAACTTTCTTGCAGAGAAGTCTTCTCAGCAGAAAAGATGAGCAACTGTGAAAGATTGGACGTGAATCTGTCAAACTCCCGTGACATTGTTCTGAACACTGACAACTCGCATGTCCATCGTGATTTGTCCACAGGGGGGAGATCTGTTCGATGCCATCACCTCTGCCAACAGATACACAGAGAGAGACGCCAGCGGCATGCTCTACAACCTGGCCAACGCCATCAAATACCTCCACAGCCTCAACATTGTGCACAGGGACATCAAACCAGAAAATCTGCTGGTGAGTGGCTCCGCTTGTGTCTAAGCACTGTACACATGGTCATATAACTTGCCGCAGTATTGCCTCCCTCCTTTCTCAATGAACAGTGAAGTAATATCACTCACTCTGGACTCTCACCGAGGAGAGAGATGACTCATCCCTGCTGCCCTCACACCTCCCGCACGCTCCTTCTCCAGCCTCCCTCAAATTTGTGCCTTCCCTCCCTCCTCCTTCTCCTTTCTGTCAGACTCCTCGTCGTCTCCTCCTCCTCTTCCCTCAGCTGCTGCTCTTCTCTCCTATGCCACTTTCTACCACCCTGAGTAGCTCATTACAAGTGATGGTCAGGACAGACTTTAGAAATGTTCCACTCCAAAGCTAGCTGAGTGGCCCGTTACCACATCCACACCAACTGACCTAAAACATGCCCATAGCTTCTTCTCCTGTGTCTTCCCTGCTCTGTCTGCCATCCATTGCTCTCCAGCTATTTAAATTAAATAAGAACTGTTGAGGTTGAGTGGGTCGATAAATGTCCTTTTAGACCTTGGATATGGAGATTAATCATAAATACATGCAGAAGGTGGACAATATAACTATGAAAGCCTCACAATAAGTATCACTTCTGGAGATCTTTATGATTTTGGTCCATTTTTAAACCAGCCGACTGATTTTTTGGCCACATGAGGGCACTGCAACAAGGACAAGGACATGCTAAACCAACATATTATTTACACAATGCAGTTTATTTAACCATGCTGCAACACTATCCTTTATTTGGCGTCATCCTTCTGGCCACCTGGTGGGTGAAAGTTCAACATTCGTTCTCCTTTCAGCGCTGTTTTGAGTCCCCACCAATGAGGGAAATATCGGGCTCCTGCTAACTTTGTCTGTCGTACCTATCGGGGCAGGGAGCATATTATTATAGTATTTGAGTGCAGTGAAAGTAAAAGTTGTGGCTCATGAAACCAAAACTATGAGCTGAAAGATGCTGGAATGCTTTGTACACCTGAGGGGACCAGCAGAGTGATCGTTTTCTGCTTTTTCTGTGGGTTCATCATGTAGTGAAGTGACCAACCAATATTATAAGGTGCTACTCCAATTTTTTCCATACCTACGTGTATTGCATACACAAACATTGAACTCCTTCACCTGTGCAGTTGCTGATTTCAAGTCACTGGAAGTGTGTATTCATTCAAAGCCACCATGTGCAGGATTTTCAGACTTTTCAGATGCAGATTCACCCAGAGGAGTCATTCTGCCTCACAGTCCGGATCATACTCATCTCATTGCAGTCATTTAAGATCTAACTTTTAACAGCATTTGTTTCTGTGTGTTTAGGTGTACGAGCATGCAGACGGCAGCAAAAGCCTGAAACTGGGAGACTTTGGTTTGGCGACTGTGGTGGACGGACCTCTCTACACTGTCTGCGGCACCCCGACATATGTAGCACCTGAAATCATCACAGAAACAGGGTAAGAGCATCAGAAGGATGACACACCGGCTGTGGATAATATATGAGTCATGTCATAATGCAGTTAGGCTGCATAGCACACATAACACAAATCATTTGTATTCCTCTTGAAATTTAGTCTCAAGAGCAACAGTGCTACTCTGTTTTGCCATGAACTCATCATATCTCTTTGTATTTGTGCAGGTATGGCCTTAAGGTGGACATCTGGGCAGCTGGAGTCATCACCTACATCCTGCTGTGTGGTTTCCCACCTTTTAGAGGGTAAGCTAGTCCACCAAGTGAAATATCCAACTGCTTTTAAAGTTGTCTTGACATAATAAGAGTTGAAAACCATAATGCATCATCACTCCTGCGAACACTGTTAATCAGAGCGGTGTTTTATGTTGTTTGCAGGAGCAGTGACGATCAAGAAGTGCTTTTTGATCAGATACTAATGGGACAGCTAGAATTTCCTCTACCGTACTGGGACAACGTGTCAGAGACAGCCAAGGTAACTATCTGTGCCTGATTGTGTGTGAATGGATTCACACGTTGAAGGAAAATTAATTTATATCGAGCGAACAACAACTCACCAATGTTTGTTTGCTGCTGAAGGAGCTGATTCGATCCATGTTGGAGGTGGAGGTGGATCAGAGATACACTGCCCTCCAGGTGCTGGAGCACCCATGGGTCACTGTAAGTACGGCGTTAATCGAGCCCTAACGTCCATTAAGTCTGTAATGTTTTCCCATAAACGCTGATTTCTTTTCCTCTCCTCCGTTACCGGATACAGGATGAGGGTCTGTGTGAGAACGATCATCAGTTGTCAGTAGCAGGGAAGATAAAGAAGCACTTCAACACCAGTCCGAAGGTCAACGACACCACTGCAGGAGTGTCAGTCATTTCTGTAAGTAGCTCACTCGAAACTATGATACCCATGAACCACCTGGACTGATGGATTATTGTTGTTGTTATCACACTACGTTAAATTGGTTTATGTGGATTTGTTCTGCCTCTTAAGACAGATACGACCTTCTGTGTGAAGTTTGAACTGGTGTTTAGATTGATTGTGCTGGTTTCTCTTTGTGTTCAGCTGGATGACAGCTTTTCTATGCAGAGATCTGGGTCGTTGGATTTCTACCAGCACCCGGCCATGTACTGGATAAGGTACGCCAGGTTTCCATAGAGACACAATTGGGTAGATGGTCAAAAACCAGCGAGAAATCATAATAAACCAAAATTGTGTCTCTCAAATTGATGTCCCCCTCCTCCCTGCGTGCAGCCCCACTGATTGGCCGCTGCCGTGCTGCTTTGACAGCTTCATGTCGTCCCCGCTTTGCAGTCTTTGTGCTTGCTCGTTTCCTTTCATCCCTCGCTCGCTGTGAACATGTATTCCACACAGTATATGCATTGTTGTCGTCTGTCCTTTGCCAAAGCCTCGTCCCCTATGTTGTCCAAATCTATATCAGTGTCTCAGTGGACCTCTGAGTGTGTGAATAAGGAAATGTGAGTTACCCTTGTGAATGTTTCTCCTAAATGTATCCATCAAACATGCTGCAAAACCAATCCTCTCTTACCAAAGTAAACAAAGTGATGTTGCTGAGGTTTCCACTGAGTAACAGTCACTTTTTGTTTGCACAGTCTCCTTGTGAATGCTGCCTTCCAAAGAAATAACCCCGCTCCCTCGCTTGTCACAGTCAATTTCAGTGATTTTTTTTTTTATTGATGTCATGCTCCCTACCCGGCTGCCTCCTACTAACACTAAGACTATCCAGCGCCCACCGCCCGGCTCCTGTTGTGTGACTTTATCCGCCATTGATTTATGGAGGACCTAGAGGTGCCTGCTTCTAAAGGTTTAGAGTTAGAAAATTGACTGGTTGATATTTACAGCAATTGAACACTGACAAGAGGAATTCATAACAGATATTAAAAACAAATGGATGCATTAATAAACACAGGAATTGCATGTATTAATCTAGCATTAAAAATAGACCATAAATAACCATTAAAACAATTAAGAATGTATGAATTAATGCTTAAAATAAAAATGTAAAATGCATAACTTATAAAGAAATATAACAAAAATATGAATATTAGAATGGACTACAGTGGATGTTTTCCATTTGGTTTTCTATTGCCGTTTTTTTGCCAAAACTTGGCTTGCACATGCCACGTTATGTAACTAACTGGCTATGGAGAGCTACAGGTTTGGTATCATTTTAAGCCTCCTCTGATATGTTTAGTGTAGGTACAGTAAATAAGGAAGAAAGAACCCATATTTTCACTTTTACTGTTGCAACAAGAAGCAACTAGGTTTGCCAAGGTTGTCTTGAGTTAAGATCCAAGTAGAATAAGACCAGAGGTAGGAGATAAAGTGAACTGACTGTCAGTAATACTAGGACTAAAACCGCTCTAAAGTTTGCTAACATTATAAAGAACTGCTCATACCAGACCAAGTAAAGCTGTAGCAGCAAAACCTCTGAGTTCACATGTAAGAAAAGAATGTTATTTCTTCTTTTGAAAGTAGGTTAATGGGGAAATGAATGCAGAAATAATAGAGTAATAAATGCTAATTACATTAATTAAAGAACTGTGCTGTTGAATTGATTGATTCCACTTAGGTGTTAATTTACTAATTCTGCTTTTGTTAATCCATCTTCTGGATGCCCAATTAGCATAATTTAATAACATAATAAGCATGTGCAAGGCTCTCCTGGTCCTCCATACATGGATGATGCACTGTGTTACCAGCTCCCAGCATCTAATCATCCTGTTCTTCTGTGCCTCCCTCATTCAGGCCACCGCTCTTGATAAGGAGGGGCAGGTTCTCAGACGAGGATGCCACCCGAATGTGAAGCCACTGTCTTTGCAGATGCCGACGGTAACAACAGAAACAACATCAACAACAAAAACACTACGGGCGGAGCCTCCCCGTTGCCTCCCTGGCCTGCCCGTGGCCCCTCCCTCTCTGACCCCTGACACTTGCTCTGACACTTCCCCGAACCCCAGCCTCCCATCTGACTCTGATGACATCTCCATCAGCTCAGCCAGTATCGCCTGCTCTCCCAGCTCGCCTTTCTAGACAGGAGGCGGGGGAGGGGGCGAAGAAGGAGGAGGAAGAGAGGAAGGAAAATCCTCATCCAGCTCCTCCCTCTACATGGAGGAGGAGGAGGAGGAAGAGGAGATATCAGCTTCCCCACAACCTCTCATCTAAGGCTGGGGGTGTAAAGGGAAAAACTGTGGAGGGAAAAATAAAACAAAAAATCAGAGAGAACTTTTAGCGTTCCTGAATCCATCTTTCCAAACCCCGAAGGAGAGATCGATGTAAGGGTGAATGGAGGGAAAAGAGGGTTGAGAGCTTGGGAGAAAGACTAAAGAGGCAACAAGAAACAGAGATCACGGTGAAGAAGGAAAAGGCCGAATGAGGTGTAAGACTTTTCATTTATTTCTTTTGAAAGTTCTCTCTCATCTGAGCACATGTTGCAGAGCTCAAGGAGCGAGAAAGGGCGACAGCGTTGGTTACCCTCCAGTGATGATCTGGGCTCAACATGGAAACTTCCTTATGGTGGAGCAGCTCTACAAGGCAATATGAGAATATGGACCAATGTTCATGTTTTATTGAACCTTATTTATTCATTCTTTATTCACTGCATTTTTTAAAATATGTATTTCCCTTTTTCATAAAAGAAGACTTTTTGTTGACTTATCCAGAAAGCTCGGTGGAATGGAATAGAATAATGAAACAGTGTGTAGAAGTAGAGCTCGGAAAGTTTGAAGTAGGTTACCGTAGACTCGACGAACAGCGTAGTTGTGGGAAAAAGAGTGCTACAGTATATAGAAAAAGAAGTGTTTCTTACAGATGTGCTCATTGAAAAAGATTCATGACAAGGACAGCACTTGTGCTATAATTCTGTGCTCCACACAGTATTGGCGTTGCCTTCCTGTAATGTTGGATTGCAGTATTACAGTTTACATTTTACACTGCTATTAAGACAATAATGGTGCATTCGATTCCTCCTCGTAATTTCATTCAATGTTGATACACAAAATTCAGCAGCATTCAGGTGCTTGTGTAGCAAACTCAACATTTGAACATGTTTTTTCCCTACATACACACATTTCCACAGTCATTCTCTATCGACATCATGTTATTCTTGATATTTTGTGATGGTCACGTACACATGGGAAGCCTTGTTTACAGTTTTTCCAACACTTAAAGGCATATTTCATCCACATATTCCAGCAGTAAAGAAAGGTTTAATTGTTGCAGCCCAGGTGTACCACTTATATGGGTTGTATGTGAAAATGTATATGAATGTGTACTATTAACAGTTTATGAGGGCTGCCTATTTGCACAAAGTACTGCAGTCTAGGTGCAGTCAGACAGGTCGGATGCCGGAGAACCAGCAGCACAGTTCAAGTGTGGAGGAGGATTTATTTCAGCTCTGTACAACCTCATTCATGGCTTCATTTATTCAGATGAAAGCATGACAGACATACAGTAGCCTATTCTTATAATAAAAACTGTTTCGTGATGAATATTGTTTATATGTTATGTAAATAACATAATTTTATTTATTTTGATAGTTCACAATACAGTATATTTCTTTACTAGTAGTAAGTCTATGAGAAGTGTAAAAAACAAAACAATCAGTCATACATGTGTATCAGTCAGTCAGCAGAGAAAAAACCTAGAGGAGATCATTGGACCTGATGTACCACCTGGATGAATCCAGACAAATCTAGAGAAGGAGAAGAGATTGCCATCTTTGCTTCTTGTCAGACACTGGGAATGATGTCACTTCCTTTGCAAAAGCAGCCAGTAAAGGGATTTCCAGTGACTGGTGTGAGATAGAAAAGAGAAGGAGAAGCCAGAGGAGTGAGAGAAATGCAGAGCGACTTCAGTTCTTTTACAGATGATCTCCCTGCAGTCGTCACACTTGTCTGTAACTTTCTGTATTTATTCTCATCGTCACACATAGACAGTAACGTGCCACCATATTGACCCGATCAGTATGAATTCGTTGTGCTGTTGAAATCCACACTCCCCGGCACATGGGCACACGTGGTTTACCAAAGTGCTCTCACAGCTGCACCACAGTATTACAGTCTGTTGCAATACCAATACCTGTACCTCTGTTCAACAATGGTCTATCAGTAATAATGGTAATAATTAAAATATGTTTCAAAAAATGTCTGTCTCTTTTGTAGAGCTTTAACGTGTTTAGTTATTGATTAGTCTGCAGTCCTCTTGCTGCATGACTGGATTACTGACCAGACATGCAGGATGCAATTCCTCTTCCGGCATGGACAACCACAGATCCCAGAATCTCTGATTTTATTTAATTTAATAAATTTGTGTGCAACAAACTCAAATACATGCACGTCATCCACCATCCACTGAGGCTTTTTTTGGTTGTTGCTCTTAGCTGTTATCTGCCGGGGTGGCACTTGACTGGAGCGGTGCTTGATATGTTGGTATGAATCCTACAACAATCGTGGCCAAAGACGTGGGATCCAACATTTTCTGTACTCGACTGGGCAAGTGCTCGGCGTACTGGTGGTATAAAAATGTTGAGAGAACTTTCTCAGGCGCATTTATCCATGGAAATTTATTTTGGCTTCACCGTGGTTACGTAAAAACGTCTTATTAGATATACAGTAAGGAAGGACTTCATGTATGCATTAAAAAAAGATATTAATAAAAATGTTTCTGTCCCCATATGTCCTGGATTCACATCCTGTAGAGAGTTTGCAAGTTTAATGAAAAAGGAATATATGGAACCATGTGCTTCACAGTTTTCTGACTGTTTCAGAGAAAATACTGTCTCTCAGACAGCTGTCTCTGTGCTTTCCCTATGATCTTGCCCGCCGTATTCCCAGACCTTGACAGTTTATTTCTATTCTTACCTGCAGGAACACTATAGGCCTACCAAGCGGAGAACACCGTATGTCTGAATACTTTCAGTGACACTTTGTGGTAACTGTTAAAGTATCTCTGCCTCCAGAAAAGCTGTCCACCATTCTCAGCTTTCAGCTTCCTCACACTGTCATTCTAGTGTCCTTTCAGAGGTGGCTGCTGCCAGCGTGATGAGTCTATAGAACATGCTGCCCCTGTGACCACAGCCTGAAACAATCAGTACTGAGTATTTGGGTTATATTATGAATAATTAAAAGTCATCAATATAATATAACATGATTTTATCTATCTAAAATATATTATATGATAAAAAATCGAATCTTGTCAGAAGAGCATACTTCAAGAAGGATGCGGTTTTTATGTTGGCCACTAGGAGTCGCTCTAACACATGGAACCAATGCAGCGAAGAAGAAAATCCTTGCTATGGAAATGTAACGGCAGGCTAACCCGTCAAAGTGTAACGGTAGCCGGTTAGATACCACAAGATTCACCCCCCAAATCATGGCGTCTTAATGATATACCAATAGTAAACTGTCTCGTCAAATATCAGCTATTAGCTGCATTAGCTAACGAAGATAGCTAACGTGAGCTGACTGTAAAGGGATGGTGGTTAGCTAGCTAGCTAGGTCGCCGCTACACTGACTTTGTTTACCGCCATCATGAGCGAAGAAGACAGTGCAGCCTCCGCAAACAAAGACAAAGACTCGACCCTGCTGCTCACTAAAGACGGACAAAGGTACTACGTGAGTAAGAGCGGAGTGGTAGACAGCAGAAATGTGATAACGCCGCACGAACCGGAGAACAACGTCTCCTCCTCCAACGACATGGACGACCAGGACGAGGAGAGCGACGTCCTGGACACGTCGGATCCCAGAGACAGCGCCGCCAGCCCGGAGGAGCTCAACGACGAGGAGACGTCGGAGGGCGACAACGCCCCCAAACAGTGCACCTACGAGGGATGCACGGAGACCACGACGCAGGTGGCCAAGCAGAGGAAACCATGGATGTGCAAAAAACACCGCAACAAGATGTACAAAGACAAATACAAGAAGAAGAAGAGCGACCAGGCCATGTCCAGTGGCAAACTTGATGTAAGCATGATGAAGGTGGACAAACCCTCTATGATAACACATGTATGCATGCAGATGAATGGGGAATTTAAGAGGTCCATTAGGGGCTGAACTTGTGTGGCTCTCTGCTTCTGTTTCTCCAGATTTAACTGACCATAAACACAAACAAAAGTCTGTCAGTTCATTTCTTGTTTTTGTTTCTTTTGTGCCATTCAGGAAAACTCCGAGGAGCGGCCTGTGTCTGTGAACAAACAGCGTCTGGGTGCCATGGGAGACCGGCCAGCCAGACCCTCCCTGATAGAGCAGGTCCTCAACCAGAAAAGACTGGTAAGTCATGGCGCCACGATGCAACTAGAGTCAGATCTGTGTGAGAGCAGAGCAGTTTGTGCGTGTGCATGTGGTCTGCATCACTTTCATACTAGTCAAACTATTCCCGGACACGGAGCGCGGTGCCAGGAAAATGCCCCCTACTTTTCACAAAGCATCTGGATTTAATACTTTTCCTCTCTGATTCATACAGGTTTATTTGCAGTCATGTGTCTGTATTTGACCATCTTTTTCTCATTATATCTTTAATGTTGAAGGCCATTGTGTTTATTGTCTTCTTCCACCCTAAATAGGAGGTAGTTTTTATTATACAGAGAATTTTTCCCTACATAGACTGTAAAAACAAGCGGGCCTATTGTGCTCTGAAATTTGAATATGTGTGTGTGCAGTGACCCGGTTGTGCCGCTTCACACTTCACAACATAAGAAAATCAGGCCTTACCTGACTCAACATGCTATCCAACTCCTGGTACAGGCCATGGTCATTTCACGACTACATTACTGTAACGGGCCTCCCAGCCTGCACAGTGAAACCTTTAAAGATGTGCCTGGTTTTCAAGCAACCCAAAAGGACGCATGTTACGCCGGCTGGCTCTATCACCCAATCCAAAAGAAGAAAAATCCAAGAGCAATCCAAACTTTTCTCTGTTTCCTGTTGGTGGAATGTCCTACCAGTTCCTACCACATCAGGGGCGTCCCTCTCTACCTTCAAAAACCTCCTGAAGACCTCCAGCTCTTCAGAGAGGACCTCCTCTCCAACACGACCAACAACTGGACATGATAATTCTATCCCCCTCTACACCTTTCACAGTATTTATTGCTGCACTAACGTCCTTTTCTACCTTCTTTGTTTCCCTTTTTTGTAAGCTAAATGACTAAATGTAATGTACATGTTTGTGTGTCCTTCAGTCACTGCTCAGAAGTCCAGAGGTGATCAGCTTCCTGCAGCAGCAGCAGCAGCTCCTGGCCACACAGGGCCGTAGCCAATCACAGCAGCAGTTCCAGGGCTGCTGACGCCGGCCAGTCAGTGCATTTGTGATGAAACAGAGAACACTGAAGAAACACTTGGCATTTCATGCATAAAATGGATAGCAGCCGTACACTGTAAACATGAATTTTTTCCTCATGCCGCAGAGAGAGAACGACATTGTAATCAAAGCGCGGTGAGACTGGTGGACTAAACAAGGCTCCCACAAAAGGTGCGAAATTGTGAAGTAGCAGACTGACCATGAAATCAAAGCATGTCTGGTGCTGTTTATGAAATGTAATTTCCTAAATGCAAACCAACATTTCTTTTGTGAATTTACCTCCGAGTTGCTCTGCCAAATCCCTTTCTGTCTGTCTGTTAGTTTTCTCCTGCCATGTGGCAGCAATAATGAAGGAATTGGATCATAATTGTCCTGTCAGAGTTGCTCAGATGTTTGAGCCTCAGTTCTCGCCAACATATTCATGTGATCCTCTTGTTTTCCATTGTGTGTCTGAGTATCGCTCATGTGATGCATTGCAGGCTTCTTCTCCGTGCTTTTAATGTCTTGGACATTGTGACAATCAGGTGTGTGATGCATGTCAAGAGGGGCCCTCGGGACTTAACATATTTTTATCCCTGTTCATCTGAATCTGTTGCACACAGTAAGTTTTAAATGTAAACAAAGGGTTAAGTTTGGTAGGATGGATATCGATCATGCACTCTACGTTGCTCCTGTGTTTTTAAGTTAAAGTGTGTTTCCCCTGCTGTGAACATGAGAGTAAAATTGTAACACTTTGTCAGACTGTCTGTGTGTTTGTTGATTTTTAACATGAGAAATTAAAACTTAAAGAAAAAAAAACAACTTTAATGGAACAAGTAAAAAGCATCCAGTACACAAAGTCAAACATTAGTCAGTACATAGAAATACAGTACATACTACCATAATAACATTTACAACACATAAGTCTTTGAGTACCTATAAATATATCCCATTTTTCTTGGAGTGCAGCTAATGTCCCAATGATAACAGAAAGAGGATAAATGTATCATAATTAAATTAAGGAACACTTGAGCGTTTAACTACATGGGCTGTAAATTATCCACATTAAACTAAATAGTTCATGTGTTTCAGTTACATGATGTAACAACTGTGCTAACAGATATTTTTTTTGTCATACTGTGGGAGACATCAAGACGGGGACCATAGGACAGAAAACCTGGATGTAAGCACAACATACAGAATCTACGACTACCTGTGTGAAGGAACCGGAGCGCGCACACACACACTAAACAGTATGCATGTTTGTGTTACGACACTGAAGAAATGGGGTTGTGTGGGGAGCCCATCTGTGTGAGGACCTTGTCCAACCACTGCAGGGGCCCATGCAGATGTACCTCGATCCAGCAGGGGGTGCTAGTCACATCTTGACGGTGGTATTCAGCGCCCCAACCCTGAGGGGAGGACGCAAACATACATCTCGTCAATTCAGTTATAAAAAAGTATAATACAAATGTATGTGTAGCAGGATCTGAGATGATCAACAGCACATCAAGGTCAAAATATCAGAACTTTATGTGGCATATCTACAAGGAAGATGCTCAGTACCTTAACAAAGCTCATGCGGATGGTACACATCTTAGTGAGCTCATAGACGACCTCGAAGCCGTGGTTAACCGACTGGGCGAGCAGCTGGGCAAACAGCTGGTTGTTAAAGATCTTGAGGCTGCAGCCGCTGGGGATCTTGCACACGGTGGTGGCGTGGAAGCCGTGCTGGAAGTTACAGTTACGGCTCTGGACGAAGATGCTGCTGTCGCTCAGGCACTCCGCGTACACCTCACCGCCTACATAGTACAGGTGTAACCCTGAGAGGAGTGGAGGAGAAAGACAAATGAAGCGAATGAACAATGTGAATGTTTAGAAAAGAAAAAAGAACAACCACCGTCCTATACTGTCCCCCAAGTGCATAAAATGTCACAGCATGTATAAAAAAACCTAAAAGCAGCTCTTTCATACATATTCAGATATGCATATTCAGTCACTTCATTGTAAATGCACTGCTCTTCTCATATTCTGCCAGAGGAAAACCACAAAGGCGCTTGTAAATACGGAATGTCTGAGTAATGTCAGTAATGTCTGCGAGCTGGGGACCTAACTACCCTCAACCCTTCTTGTCACCACTATCACACAAAACCACACAGAACCTCACAGCGCACAGTGCACAGTAACCCAGAAGCGCTTGATGTTTGTCCAACAAAGGCAGGCTTTCTAAAGTCATATACCATGAGAAAATAAAGAACAATATTTGGCCTGAGGGAATCCGGGCAAGCTGAGTGTAAACCTGTGTAAAGAAAAGAAACCTGCACACACCAAAGTGTGTATTTTGCAATCAACCTTCAGTTCTTCTTCAGTCACCTCAGCCCATATAAAAATCCCTGAAGAAATAACACGATGAGTGTCTTTACCTTTGCCTATGTGCCTGCGCGTGTGTTCGATGGTGGAGTTGCGGTTGACGTTGGACAGCAGGCCGAGGCAGAAGCGGTTCTTGTTGTTGGACGGGTCTGTGAAGCCGTCCACCAAGACGCTGCGGGATGACGCGTGGAAAGTCTCCCCGACCCGGTTGTTGAGCTCGTAGTAGGCTACTGAACACCAGTACTCCGGCTCCTCGTAACATACGGGCCGTAAATCTAAAACAGGTAGACATCATGGATAAAATATTTTATCCTATTGTATACTTCATTTAGATCCTTTAGATACTTTAATTTATATTAAAGTGCATATAAAGTCAGAATATATGTGTTCAGAGTTTCTCAGACTAAAGAGGAAAGTGTTAGTTTATGAAGTTAGGTGTCAAAATCAGGTAAAAATGAGCAGTATCCTTAGCTCCAGGACTGTGGGGGCGTGTCCGCTGAAAGTGAAAAGGCCACGCCCACTTATGGGAGGAGTCAAGCCGCAATTTTGAAGCAACTGAAACGTGTCAGATGAGTTCAGAAAATGAACATGGCTAACTTTGAAACACTCAAAGCGAGATGAATTCATCGCTATCTCTCTGCTAGGGGTGCAGGGGTATGCTCAGGGTGGCCTCAGCGTGTCATCAAGCCACCCTTTAAGGACCGCCCACAAAATCCTGGACTGAAAACTGCTGAAAAACTGTTTGAAACTCTAACTCCACATTTCAGTGATATATCATTCAAAGTCTTTTCACGTGTTTTCAGCAACTATTTTACAACATATTTAATGTATTTTGAAAGAAATCTCAGTATAAACATTATACCAATATGTCTCATCTCATCTCATCTCATCTCGTGGTATATAGTGCTTTTTACTTACTATGCTTGAATTCCATTTATGTTCTATAGTTTTTACAGTCTGTTTAATAGTTGTGCGAACGTACCTCTGTGCGGAGCTGAAAATGTGAGTTTGATGGTTTCTGTTGAGTTGCTGGGCTTCACATCCTCTGGAGGGCTACTCTCCATCATGCTGTACGGAGGTGGGGGAGTCTCAGCTGGAAAAGCATGTCACACGTGACAGGAAGAAGATAAACAGAGAAAAGTAATTAATGTGCAACTCTTTGAGTTTGAGTCTGAAGTCATAGTGAAACTGCACCCTGCATGCAGGGGACAGGTGTACCACTTATCAGTATCAGCTTGCTTGTTGTGATCCCTACCTGTGATGTGATATGGACTGCCGGGCTCTGCAGAGCTGTTGGGGGAGTTGGGGTAACTCTGTGAGGTGGGAGACTGGGCGAGAGAGGAGGAAGGGGAGGATGAGAAGGAGGCGCAGGGCAGCGGAGGGAAGGAGTCTGGGTAGGTGGCGTTCTGGGGCATTAGGGGCTCGTTGTGCAGGGAGGCGTTCCTGAACTTTGCCAGTAAGCTGTGCTGAGGGTTGAACTCGCTGTGGCGTGGGACCAGGACTGGTGGCAGCACTGAGAGTAGAGAAAAGGAAAGAAAGGAGTCGAGAGTGAGCGAACAGAACAGACACAATGAGCCAGATGCTCTTATAAAAGATCATATTACTGCAAATCCCTTTGGCTTGGGAACACTGTATCAGATCACTGCCATAGAACACACAAAAGCTCCACTGTTATGATATTAAAATTCAATAGCTGATTCTGTTATGGAAAATGTACAAGATTTTATCTGATAATGTGTGTACCTGGAGTCTCCACGCGCCTGTAGTGGTAAGGGTTGACACAGATGTCTTTCTGCTTGGAGCCGAAGGGGAACTCGCAACACTCCAGGGCTTTGAGCTCGTGGTGGGACTGCAGGTCGGGCCAGCGCCACACTCTGCAGTAAATGACATGGGGCAGGCCCTTCCTGTGGGACACCTGCAACCTGCCGTCCAGGGACCGAGGAATCGTCACACACTTACCTGAAGAATTCAAGTGAAACACGAGGACGTCAGTACAGCGTGATGAAATGGGCGGATCGTGTTGTTTGTGCAAACTTCTGTTGTTAACACTCAGCACTCTCAAGACTATGAAAAGTATTTCAGCCCCTTGTTCACTTTGATCATTTGAAGCTTCTAAATCCAACAGAACAGCTGTACTTTTTATATCTTCTATTGTGTATGAACAGAGTAGTAAAGTAGTGCAGTGTAAGCAAAAGTAAAAGATTTCTGCGTCTTGTGCAAGAACACATGGACAAATGGTGTCTGTTACAAACCTGTGACCTAAAGGTAAAAACATCCTCTTTACTGACTAAACCAGTTGTTCCTGGTACAATTTTACTGCATGACATCCATTATAAACCAGTACTTGTCATTGTCATGGGTCATGTCATGTTGTGCGTCCACCAAAAACTCTCATTTGCATCATTTTAGAGGCTCAGAGAGGTACAAGTATTTTCATAAGAAACAAGCCAAACATTAGACAGTAAAGAAGGAAAGCAGAAGCATGTTTTGTCTCTTGTAAATCATCTCAAGGCCCCTGAGGTTTATCTTGTGACACCCTGGATGGGATCCAACCTTCAGCATGGGTACCTCTGGCTTAGTTAGTTTAGGCTACCACTGAACGTCTGATACTCACTGGGCTGACCGGGGCAGCTGAGGGCTCTCTCCAGCTCCTCCATTGCCCCTTTCTTCTTCTTTAGTTTCTTCACTAGAGAGTCCACAGCCTTTTCTGCCCACTTCTCCTCCTCATCTCCTTGCTTCCAGCCAAGCAGTCGCTTAACCGCCGGGCTGGTGAAGGAGAATAGGGATGTAATGGAGGCAGAGGAGTTCATTATGAGATGGGTAAATGGGCAGCGAGATGAGCTGATGGGTGCTGTAAAAGGGATTTAAAGTTCCCTTGAGGAGAGCAGCGAGGAGGCAAATAATGAGAAACCGGACAGAGGTAAAAGGATAAAAGAGGTAGCACGATGAGTCTGTGTAAACAGAGGCTGTTTTTTGGGGGGGGGGGGTTTGTATTCCGCTGTTGCTTCTGAGCAGTGCTGGTGGAGGAGTCGAACTCCCGGCAGGGCAGCGCAAACACCTAAATCCCCTCTCTGTGTTGGCACAAAAAGGATCCGGCAACTCTGAATCCAAAGCCTCCTGCAGGGAAGGTTATTCCTCACAGTCAGAAATCCAGGTCAAGTTTCAATCATCTGGCAAGAGAAGTGAGAGATAGTATTAAGTGCTAATTTAGCTGAAACAGATGCATGTTTGGAGAAACAGAAAAAAAGAACCCTAACCCTAAACCTCACCCTATGAGCTCAGGATTATTGTGAGGGGAATGTAGCCACAGTCACTATGGTGCTATGGTGACAAGCTGGTCTGGAATGAAATCAAAGAGAGAACACCACATAACCAAAATCCACTCATATTAAACAACCTGCGCATTAGAGGTGGATTTCCATGATAATGAGGCTGTATCAGCAGGACACTGATACAGAGGCCATGTCTGCGTCAAACTGATCTCCCACAAGCTGAACAACAAGGTTATTATTCTCTCCGGAGAAAATGAAACACGTACCAAGAACTGTTTTCAGAAACAGAGCGAGGCCGAGATGGCCAAGCTCTCAAAGTCTAGATTCACCAACAATGAGGAATGTCCTTTCTGGCCTCTGTTTCTATGATCATGCCACTGACGCCCAGGAGCCATACTGTCTGGCCAGAACACATCACAGGACAGGAGGGGGAGAGGGGGGAGAGGGAAGGAGGGAGGCAGACAGAGAAAGAGACACACAGAAAGAGAAAGAGAGCGCTCCCTGTTTTTGTGTTTGTCTTTTTCTGTCCATCTAAAAACTAGGTACTATAGAAGTATTTAGTCTATCCCTCTATATTTAGGTAGCATACTTATGTCCTAAATCATAATCATGGTGTCCTTTAGTGCATCACTCCACTCCAGAAGCATCTTACTGATAAATCACTCCAATATTTATGTCTGAGTCTCAAAAGTTCTGATTTTATCTCCTGGCACAGAACCTATCATGTTTGATCCATGTGGTATGGAGATATGTCCAAACTTTTGGCTCATCCTGACTTCAAAATACACAACAGAACCACATATGAGAGTTTCTTCTCTGAATAAGATGCATCTAAAAAAAAAAAATACACACAGGTAATAAGTAGTCTGAAGCAGCACACTAAGTCCCATGCCGACACTGGTTTCCCGCAGACAAACAGACAGACAGCTGGGGTTTACAATGACAGCAAAAGCGCACAGGCTCAATGCGGCATCAGTCTGCCGCTGCTGCTGCCGCTGCTTCTGCTTTATGGAGCCTGGCGTCACTCAGTCTGCAGGCTCAGATAGACTAATTACCTAATGCTTTATCACCAGGACACCCCTTCCCAAAAAGTAAACACAGCTTCCTTTTACTACTACTACAACGAGTCGTGTTGCCGCTGCACAATCCAGGTTCTGTCCTGACCTCCAAACGCACACCTTGATGTGTAAAACTGTGATCACACGCATTATTGTCAGAGTTTGATAACATGTCACCATAAACTTCACTTCAAGCAGTCAATCAAGTGCGAGCATCAGTAAAATCTGAGATTTTTATTTAACCATTCTAACATTTTCGCTCAAAATTGTAAGCCTAAAGCTCTATCGATTACTGATCCATCCACAGACATAACATTATACGACATATACACGTATATATATGATAACTACATATGATGATAATCCACAGAAAGTTGCCCCAAAGCGCCGGAGAGCGTTGTTTATAATTTAACAGCAGCTATCTGAAATATTGCACGCGGCTAACAAATCCACAACAGCATGAAACATGAGTAAAAAGCTTATTATAATATTTATATAACAAATACAATATATATACAATTTATATTGTTGATTTTCTCACCTTTGTTGTGATAGCAAGTGCACAGCATTCTTGCGCGCGTGGAGGCTTCCCTGTCTGTGTGTCTGTGGAAGTTCAGGCCAGCTCACTGTGGCAGCGAAGGTGTGTGTCTGTTTGTATGTGCGTGCGTGCGTGTGCGAGTGTGTGTGTGTACGTGTGTGTTTGGATTGTGTCTGTGAGCGTGTGTTGACATCCAAGTGTCAAGTCGGCCTCAGTAAGAATGACATCCAGATGCACGTTTCAAAATAAAAGCATCGCTGACTAAACGTATAAGGCATATAAGTGCTAGCCGAAACGAATGACTTTAAATAAATAAAAAAATAAATAAAAACAACAACGACAATAATAATAATTCATTGTTTATTAATTTATTATTATTATTATTATTAATAATAAATACACTTCGGTATAAGACCATATAAACAAAAATTAAAAGGTTATATGGACTATGTATTCAGCTAATATCATTGTTGTTGTTGCACATAGATAATTAATTTCGGTGGCTGGTAAGTGCAGTTTTTAAGTTTGTTTCAAAATTCAAAACGCGTTTTGAATTTTGTAAATTTGTTTTTTAAAATGTAAATTTGTTTGAGCATTTGTAAAAGTGTTTCAGTTTTTGTAATTTTGTTTTGCGCTTACCAGCCACCGTAATTAATAGTACCAACAATAATTTTGCATCAAAACTTTGTTTTAAATTATTTAATTTTAAAGTGCTTACACCAACATAATATAAATGTTACACTAGGAAACATAATTGATTAATTATCTCAGTTTATAATAGGTGAATATAATCAATAAAAGCACATTTGAGAATCTTTGAAACAAACGATTGAATTTCCGCTTTTATTGTGAAGGTAGAGCCACGCTCTCGTCCGGTCTCGTCGCGGCAGTCTGCGGCCGCTTTGACGCAGGTCTGAAGCGCCCCGGAGCCTCCGCTCCTCCAGCAGCCCCAGCCGAGCACCACACAGCCTCGACGGCGTCAGCCTGGCTGGAACCGCAGCGCCTGCCTGTAAGATCCCTCCGCCTTCCCCCCACCCCACCCCACCCCGCCCGCCTGGAACTTTCCCAGAATTTCATGGATTTCAGAGTCAGGCCCCGCAGCAGCAGCGTGTACGTGTGCGCGTGCGCGTGCCCCACCTGAGCCATGCCCAGTCTCTCAGTCTGGCATAGTTGGCTCCAGCTAATGGAGAGCGGGAAAAAAAACAAAAAAACAATCACACCTGTTCCCCCTTTTTCCAGAGTGTTCTAATGAATGGAACGACACCTTTAATGCTGAAGTGTTCTAATAATGTTCTTATAGCGTTTTACAATGTTTGTGTTAGGTATGTATCATTCTGTGTGGTAGGCAGGTATATTTATTATGCAATATATATGTATATATTGCATAATAAAAGAGATTGAGTTATGTTTTGCCCTTGTCAGTGTACCTGACAAACGTTTAAATGATCGTAGAATCAATAATTGTCCATATTTTATATTATCATGTGATGTTATAAAACAATTCCAACTGGGACCTCGTAAAATGTGTCATTCAATAACTTCTTCAGTTCACGCGCACACACGCACGCACGCCGCACCTGTAACCTAAAACAGTTCGCCTGGAGGCGGAGGGACTATCTGCCGACTTTAACCAGCTCTTGAGCCTCGTTGTGAAACTCGTGTTTTTTAGTCCATCTCTCAGAGTCGGAGTTGTTGCATTATCTATTGTTGGAGTCAGTGCCACACAGTCAGATCTTTCTCATTGCGGATGGACACGATCCTTCATTGGGAGTGCCGTGACTGGTCCAGTTAATGACGCAAGCCCGGCTGGCGACAGTGAGTCTACAAGTTTGACATTTTCAGTTTACAGCAACTGCTGCGGAACGTAACAATACTCCCCAACAGCAAGTGAAAGCACTCGGGGGGATTCCTGTCAAAAAACCTCCTGACTTTTTTTTCCATCCACCAGGTGGATCATCAACATGCAGCAGCACCGGGATAAGCTGCCGGTGTGCCACAAATAGGTGGTGGTCTAATCAAAGCCAGTGATTTCCAAAGTGTGGTCCGGGGACCCGCAGGGAGGACGCGAGGATTTCAGTTTAACTGAACTGTTTGTTCAAGCTTTAGAAGTCAGCATAACAATCAAACAGCCAAATAATGACTAATAATAATGAATTATTCATGCGGTTTACTGTCACATCCACCTGAAAACATGTCATGTCATGTCACATTTCACATGTCACTGCAAGGGAACAGGAAGAGCAGAGCAGCCACATTCTGATTCACTGACTCTGTGTCTTGTCTGGTTTCAGACAGACAGACAGACAGGCAGGGCACAAACAGGATGCGCTCCCCGGAGCTCTGGGAGGCCCTAGAGACATTCACATCAGCGCGAGCCCTAGACCTCAGGCTTGCATAAGAAGACAGCACTATGAAGAACTTCATTTACCCAGACCGCAAAAAACACGCCTGCTGGCCTCTTTTCAAGATGATGTGTCCACACGAGGACGCACAAAAAAAAAGGATGACTGATGCAGAGTTCAACACTTGTCTCATGGCGAGGAAAGGCCAAGTTCACGATAATACAGCCCCCTACCCATTACCCCTATCATACAAGTTCATACAGCTAACTTCATCTGAGGACTTCAGCTGTTAAATTGAATTTTATACCAAATGAAATAAACTAAGTGGAGTCAGATCCTGCAGATTTCTAGTAATAATAATATTTGACAGACATATTTGGATCCACAGAGGCCCTGGTCCTCAGATTAGCAACTGGTAACCTTAGACGGAAGCAGGCATACATAGTCACACTGTGTTGAGATACTGTGAACGTTTGCAGAGAATTATCGAGCACAAAGATGACATGAGCAGGGCGAGGCTTTGTGTGTGAAGAGACAGGAAGCTGACTGATGGAAGACAAATGTTTCAAAACGTATCAGAATATTAACACAGTGTTCCACGAGCTCCTCGGTCAGCCCTGCTTTCTTTAATAAACAGATGTCAGATCTTCTCCAGCTCATCTTCAGAGCTCTGCAGCGAACACAAAATGCAGATCACACAATAAACCAGCTTAAGTTAATCTATATTTGGCTTCCTGTTACATTATGATTGATTTCAAAATGATCACACACGGCATTACATGCTGATCATATGTACTCATGAGATGTTGAGCCCTCTGACCAATGGTAGGAGCCTCAGGTCTACGTACAGGGATTACACTGAAAATAGGAATCCTCATATTTTGTTGTCTTAGAATGAGACTTTTATCTCTATAGATGCCGTTGGTCTTCCACCACAGCATCCACCATGTTTACCTGCCATGTTTCTACAGTAGCCCAGAATGGACAAACTAAACACTGGCTCCAGAAAGAGGCTTTCACGTGATTATCGTACTCATACGACATAATGCATAATGCGTACTTTGGGAAGGAGAGGGTAAGGTGAGGGGGTTGCAGTCAGCAACTACACCACTAGATGCCACTAAATCCTACACTGTGATCCTTTCAGCACTCTGTAGCTTGTGTTTTGAAAAGTGCTAAGTAAAGTTTGTTGTTTTTATACTATTAATAGTAAAGGGCGGCACGGTGGTGCAGTGGTGTGAATGTGGATGGTTGTTTGTCTCCGTGTGTCAGCCCAGGGTCAGTTGTGTCCAGGGTGTACCCTGCCTTTCGCCCTGGGCTCCTTTCCCCGTGACCCTGATGAGGACAAGCGGATACAGAAAATGGATGGGTGGATATTATAAATAGTAGGACTGTAACTTATGATTATTTTATAAATAATTTCACAATAATACATAAAAAATGTGATTATTCAACTATAAGACATCATAAAACTGTAGTCCAAAAGAAAAATATTCACTTAAAAGCAACATAAAACCAGAAAAAGCAGCAAATAACATTTGAGACCATGAATCATCAAATTTTTGATATACAGTTTATCAAATTGAATTTTGATTGCTTAGTCGTTGCAGCTGAAGTTCATAGGTTAATAATGATGATCAAATCAAATTATTGACATTTCTTTTTATTATTTTGGATCAAGTCATCCAGCCCTTTAACCCACAGCCATGTTCCCTCAAAAATACACCCCTCCCTCTCTAAATCTCTAATAACATTTATTCTACCTGTCAGAATCATAACCCAGATTTTCACCTCCTTCACATTTCAAGTCTTTCACACTTCAAAACTGATTGGCCACAAAATAAACATGAAGTAACTCAGTACACGGATCGGTCATACGGACGTTCTGTAACGCCGTGGCAACAGAAATGTGCGTGTAACGGCGGCCATCACAAGCCAAAATCCAAATTTAAAAAGACTCTGCGTCATCACTTCACATCCAGTGACGTCTGAGAGGAGAGGATGTGATGGACTCTACTTTTTCTTCTTCGTTGGTGATTACAGTGAATGATGGACACAGTTGTTCAGCCCACCTCATCCAATGAGGTTTGACGGCCCTGTCGTGGGCTGTCTCTATGATACTAGGGCTTCTTGATTGGCTAGTCAGTCTTAAGTGTTGACTGCAGCTTCCAGGCTCCGGTGATGTAACGCAGGCGAATGAAAATCAGGTCTATTCCCATCTGCAGCCAGCTCCAAAATGGGATCAGCTTGGACCCTGGCAGAGCAAACACATACGTGCTTAATTCTCATGTGATACTTTTATAGGACAAATCAGGGAAATTTGCCCGTTTACTGACATTTACTGATGATGGATGCAATAACTCCCTCAGAGAAGAATTAATCACAGCAGTGCTAAGTAGGCTGAGGTAAGTTCATTTCATCACAGTCAAAAACACCTACAACATGCAATTATTAACAAAATAATACAATGACAATAAGTAATAATCAGCCGATCAGAGACCTGCCGGCACATGCAACAGATATTTATAGAACAACAGATGAGTGTCACAGCGAGAGGACACATGTCCACATATTCCATGAAAAACATACCTTCTATTTCAGTCCAGTTGACCGCCACCTCTGCTATGGGGATTTTAAAACACTGGGCAATATACAGGAGCTCCACATCAAAGGCCCTGAGAGACGAGAGAGGAGAGAGGCAGGCACGACAGATGTTTGATGGCTGCATTAAAATTCATGTGAAAAATACAAACACGCAGACAGAGGTCTCGTCACTCGGGCTGGGTATGGCAACATCTGGATTGTTTTTGGTACTGACCTAAATGTGTCCAAAGAACTGAATATTTCAAATGTCAAGTACTGAAAATTTGCTGCAAATGTCTGGTCAGATTAGTATTATTTATTCATTGTTTCATAAGCTTATTGTTTCATAAGCAAATAACCACTAATAAGTCCCTTACCTAAATAAAAATGTTCCCAAATATTTTACACATATAGTTTATTACTTAATTTACATAATATTAAGAGAAAGTTTAAACACTTGAAGCTAATGAAAATGCAGGTTTGCAGATAAATTTATATTTCCCTAACTACAGTGTGCATATATACAAATGGACCACATTCCTGTTTGAGTTTTTAATCTAAGGTCTCTCCTCAAAGTGACCTTTATTAGACAATATTAAAGTACGTATATGACTAAAGTCCACCCACACGCATGTTTTTATTTATGTTGCTTAATTAAACCTCTTATCGAGCTGTGACAGCAACCTCTGTGACTGGGAAATGAAGTCAATGCATTAGTGCTAAAAACATGTAATACCTTGAGTGGCCACTTGAGGCTGGCTACAGAATATTTTAACCTCCATAAGTCCCCATGTTGAAATGTCCAACTTCACAGCAGAAATAAACATGTTTACAGCCTGGTACAAAAAACAGTTTTGGTCTCTATAGCTAATTTCCCCGTTCATGACAACTGTACTGAGGGTGAATTTATATACAACTCACCTGTTCAAATTATATTAAGGCTTAAGGTTATGCAGAATTAACAGTGTGGCTGCTTTGACTGACAAGTAGATGTTGTCACAGATGGCTTGTTTGATCATTCAGAATGCCTCAGGTCAGCGATGATCCACGTCTTTGCCAATATTTAGATTAGCTGAAAGGTGGAAGAGGCAGTACAGCCAACATGGGGGCGGCCAGCGCCACATATTTTGAGCTTCAGAACTGAGCTTTGGAAACCTGTGGGTGACGTCACTCATACTCTGTCCATTCTTTACACTGTCTTTGGTGAAGGCGGGACAACTTACCCTGGTGTCATTATTATTGGTTCATAGAGTTTGGTGACATCATGGCATTTCAAGCATAGCTCTGCATAGCTTTGAGCTGATTTGCAGTTTAATTAGACGTATTAGTTAAAAACACCTGTGTGAGGTGGCTGGTTACACTTTTAGAAGGGAAGGAAGGGTCTGTGGTGGAGTGTGAGTCCTTACCATCGCTCTACGTGGAGAGAAGAGAAGGTCCTGAGCGCAGCCTCACGCGTGAAGAGCTTGAAGCCGCACTGCGTGTCCTTGATGCCTCTCACACAGAAGAACCACACCAGGAAGTGGAAGCCATACATGAGGAACGTACGAAACACAGATCGCTGTGGCAAAGAGACACAACAGAGTGGTTATTTAAAGGTTGGACAGGCAGCGTCTACAAAAATCTGGTCTCCAAGCACACAAAGAAGACATACCTGAGCTACCGACTCCTTCTCCAGGTGAGCTCTGGAACCACAGGAAATGGCCATGTTCTCCTGAATGTATAGACAGACTTATTTAGAACTGGCCACACATTTACTGCTTTCTACAAACACACACATGTGAGACTTAACAACAGAAAGTGAACATCAACACACTGGTTTAGGGCTGAGTTCATTAAGTCCAGCCTCCACTTTGTCGATGTCAGAAAACTTTGTGGCTCCGTCAGCATCTGCCATCAGGATGACTTTCCCTCTGGAACTCATCGTTCCCTTTAAGAGTGACAGAAAAAAACAAACAAACACACACACATTTAAAACCACTAAATCAAATCCATGCTGTGCTGCATTCAGACATAATGCAGTCTGACTTGACGCCCTCACCATCCGCACAGCTCCTCCTTTCCCCCTGTTCTTCACCAGCGTCAGGACCCGCACTTTATCTGCACCGTACTTCCTACTGTATCGCATGGCAACCTAGCGGGACATCACAACAAATTCTGCATTGGTATGAAATGTTTGGCTGAGCAGAGGATCTGAGGAAAACTAGAAATCAAAAAAAAAAAAAAAGGTTTCAGATGATCACCTCTGTGGTTTTGTCTTTGCTGCCATCGTCGACCACAATGACTTCATAGGTAAAAGAGGGGTTCTGTTTCTGCAGGAAGGAGAGAATAAGCACATTTTAAGTTGAATGCTGCCACCTACTGGCCCCTTTGAAGAATAACAGTTCAAGAGATATTAATTGAGTCCATTTTTGTTACAATAAAGATATAATTTAACACTGCACATATGAGGCCGAGCACTTACCTGTCTGTTTTCTAAGTAGTCCATAGCTTCATCCAACATCACAGGCACTGTAATGACACACACATATTAGCACATATAACTGCAGGTGCATAGTAATGAGTTTACAGAGTAAAACTTGCATTTATTGGAGGAATTTTGAAGCAGCAAACAAATATTTGGTCCTTAAAACACACACTCAATGCACCCCTTCCTATACATTTCATATGCATCCTGTAAATGCACAGTGTAATGAAATTAAATAGCTGTGCCCCTCTGTGTTAACGTTACATTTTACAGTCTGCTGCGTCTGTATTCAAGCAAGGCTGAACACTGACGGGACATCAACAGACAAAGTCGCCCCATGCACAAGTTACTATGCAGACGTTGCTGACGGAAACCCGGGTGTATCTCCCCTCTCACTCACTCCGGAGCTCCTCGTTGTAGGCCGGGATCACCACGGAGAGCTCCCTGGAATGGGGATCGTGCAAGCTGGGGAAGAGCTCCTTCTCTCCCGCGGCTGTGACGAAGTATTTCTCCTTCTCGTGACGTGTCAGGTCCACCATCTTGGCGGTGACGTGTGCGATTATGAGCAGCTGAAAAGGGAGAAATACGAGAACGCCTCTCTTGTTACTCTCGCTGCCAGGTAACCTTCAGAGTTAGATGATGTACTGTTTCTACATTGTGTTATAGCTAGAACTACCCTTTATGCCCAGCAGATGGCTCAGGGGAAATCCACCTGTCACAGCAGCTTGTATACACAAGGTTAATAAGAAATGACTCATAAATAATGAATATATCGCAGAAAGTTATGAAGTCATGCTGGTGTTAAAGAGTCTGACAGCTGTTGGAATGAAGGACCTGTGGTAGATCTCCATCTTACATGGTGGGAGTGGCAGTCTGTTGCTGAAGGAGCTGTTTAAGGCCTCCACAGTCTCATGCAGGAGGTGAGAGGAGTTTTTCATGATGGATGTCAGCTTTGCTAACATCCTCCTCTCTCCCACTTCCTCTGTGGAGTCTAGAGGGGCAGTCCAGGACAGAGCTGGACCTCGACCAGTTTGTTGAATCTTTTATGATATGCTGTTATATTCTTTATGCCTTACACCTCCTTTGAAGTTATTTAAACCTGATTTCCACTTTTTATTTTTATTTATTTGCTGTCTTTGCATGTGTATGACATGTGTTATGTGTTGTTATAGTATAGATATATGATAGTATAGATAAGTTATGGTATATATGGGTGGCTGCGGCCCAGGAGGCTCTCTTCAGAAGCTGTCTGTTTACATGACAAACTGTGTTCACCACTGTCCTGAGCCTGACACACTGCTCAGTGATTCAATACAGAGTCCACTCTGTCATTCACACAGTCAGCGGCTGTAGAGGGCCTCAACATTATAACTACTCACCACGATCAGACCCAGAGCTGCCAACGCGACCAGAGCTTGAACCACATCACAGAGGAACTCCATCTTCCAGAAGACCACGAGATACAGTGGCTAGCTGAAGAGCTAGCTCGCTGTCTCCCCGCCGTGCTTCGTGCGTTGTTTCCGGTGGACAGGATGAACGAGAGAGAAACGAGCCGGTCAGAGTTGCTTGTGACACAGAAGAGTGAAATAACGTAAATAAAAACCTCTGCATTGACTTCCAATCACAACTCAACACACCGCCGACGCGGAAGTGTCAGGTTTTTCTCGACACATCATCATTTAGAGACAAGAGAGCACAGAGCGGCTCCCGTGACAGCCTGCAGCGCTCACACTGACACCTGGTGGACAGGAGTGGCAATGACAGCAACGACTCCAAAATCAATTGATAAAAACACCATGAGAGATGTTTAAAATCAGTTCTGCTCACATATTCATGACTGTGGAAGCCCTGAGCGGTCTTGCATTAATACATTTTATTTAATTTAATAAAGTTATTTATGTCATCATATCAAAATAACAAATGTTGTTACTCTGAGATAACAGGATAATTTTCTCAAAACTCTGTTTTCTTGAGGTAACAACATAATTCCTCTATTCCTACTGTACATGCTTCATCCATATTCATTTGGAATACCTCAGAGCATATTCAGTTATTGGAGTTATTGGTCCTAATGGTAAGTAAACAACTACTAGTAGACACTTACTATTTTATTTTTGACTCACGTCACAGTTGTTTAAGATAAGTGAAACACGCTTGGGAAACTGACACATATTTTTAATTTAAATTTCATGATGAATATTTAATATTAATTCATATGTATTTGTTCTAATGTTATTTAAACATTTCCCTTAACTCCACTAACGTCATACTTTATACTTAAATTCAAAATTAAAATGACAATTTTAATCAAATTAAATTAAATTAAAATGCACTAAGGCCTCTAAACCACATCTTTCACGGGATGTGTATTATTCATTATCATTATATATCATTATGATGTCATCATTATAATATCATTAAGTCTTTTTATGCTGTATATTTTATTTTTTCATTTAAATTAGAATAAAAACATTCTGTCAATATAAATGTATTTTTTTATTATTAAAAAAAGAATAATATAGAAATATATTTTTTATTGAATCTCAGTTACAGATTTGCTGCAGATTATTTCAAACGTCCACAACGACTCCACAAGGTTCACAGTATGTATGAAATAAATGTATATATATTTCTATATTCTATATTTCTAATTTCAGTAACCTGCTGGGAAATCGCATTTGTCCCCTGCGCGCTTCCCTACCGGGCGGCTACCGTAGTACGTAGACCGAACCCACGTGGTTAATCAAAACATCATGGCGGCTGGTTTCAAGTAAGACTGATCAGACTGTTTCTATTATAACATTAAACATTTCATTTGTTTTGTTCTCAGCTGTTATGTGAGTTCATCAGTAGCAGCAGACTACAGCGGACTGCAGGAGAGTGATGATCCGCTTGGCGGAGCTCTGACAGCGGCTGCGGTCACACCTGATGAACGGTTCATAGATTCACTGCTAACGTGCGTGTGACTGCAGGAGAGTCAGCTGACGCTCGACACGAGCACTGTAGCAGTTTGTCACTGTCCTGTTGTCTGAGCTGATGAGTGTATTAAAGGCAGCTCACCTCTTCTTTCTCTGTACACCTTCAGGACCGCTGAGCCTCTGGAGTACCACAGGAGCTTTCTGGTCAGTGGTGAGAGCGAAACAAACGTGCACGCTCAGCACATAGTTCTGCTGAGTCATCTAATATTCATTATGAAGTCGTCTTTCCTCTTTTCAGAAGGAAAACTGTCGACCTGATGGACGCGAGCTGACAGAGTTCAGAACCACGACGCTGAACATAGGTGAGACTCACACACTCTTCTCTACTGTACACATGGTGCATTACTGTGCTCTACATGCGCTGCTCTCCTCTGTTCAGGCTCCATATCCACAGCAGATGGCTCAGCCCTGGTGAAGGTTGGAAATACCACGGTCATCTGTGGCATCAAAGCGGTAAATGATCATCAACGCAGCAGTTTGAAACCTTCATTCAGTGAATCCTGTCCGCTGATTTCCTGTTTCTTCATCTGCAGGAGCTCACTAACCCGACAGTGGAGGCACCTGGGAAAGGCTACATCGGTAAGCACAGTCTGTATAAGTGGAGCTGTTGTCAAGTGTATTCTATATACGGTGCTGCAGCAGCTGACAGAGATCCAAACACTGACTGCAGTCCGCTCTCCGTCCTTGCTTTTAGTGCCCAACGTGGACCTGCCGCCTCTGTGTTCGTCTCGGTTTAGGCCGGGCCCACCGGGAGAACAGGCACAGGCTGCCAGCCAGTTCATCGCTGACGTCATTGAAAGGTGACAGACCTTAATCCACATATTCACTCATGATTTAACTCTTAATGCTCACCACTAAGTGTTTCTCTGTGTGGGTGTTGCAGCTCTGAACTGATCCAAACAGAGGACTTGTGCATTGACAGAGGAAAGGTAAGTCGTGCACGTACACCGGCGGTGTTGGATTGGGGTTGTTGTGGGTCTCTGGTTCTGATTCTGCTGATTCTGCCTGTAGCTCTGCTGGGTGCTTTACTGTGACTTGATGTGTCTCGACTACGACGGGAACGTGCTGGACGCGTGTGTCATCGCCCTGCTGGCTGCCTTGAAGAACAGTATGTGCTTCGATTGTTCACTGTTAGTGTTTGTTACAGCTCCTCCTGCTCCCGCTATTAACTTCCCTGCTCTCTGTTAACCACAGCACAGCTGCCAGAGGTCACCATCAACACGGAGACGTGTTCACCACAGGTGAATCTAGAAAAGAGACGTGGGCTGCACATTCACAAACATCCGGTCGGTGCCTCTCTTTGCGTCTTTGACGAGTAAGTGGATGATTTTCTGTTTGTCGTCAGGATCAAACACTGAACTTTGTGTTGTGAAGTGTGACGTGGATCTTTCGTGCTCTCCGCGCAGCTCCATACTGATCGTAGACCCCACAGCTGAGGAGGAGAGCCTGACGACCTCTCAGCTCACCGTGGTGACGGATGAGGAAGGTCGACTCTGCGCTGTGCACAAACCAGGTCAGGAATAATGATTCTCCTCCTGTGTGTAGCTCATACTGTGAATCCAATTTATCATTGATTACTCAAAGGAAACTCATATCCACATATCAGAAATCCAGGGCTGAAGGAGCTTCTAGTTTTTCTTTGTTAAAGAATACAAAGATTCTATTTCAATTTCTACAATTAGCTCATTTTATCCTGGGATTATCATTTATAGTAAGATACTTTTTAACCTCCAAAATATTTACCGTCTGATTTAGTCTTTTTTTTTCATATTGTATGTCTAAAAA
Organism: Sciaenops ocellatus; assembly: GCA_033000465.1. NCBI lineage: Eukaryota > Metazoa > Chordata > Actinopteri > Sciaenidae > Sciaenops > Sciaenops ocellatus. The sequence goes on from CP136870.1 coordinate 3,784,888, forward strand.
AAGGCTTTTTTATATTATTTAAATGGAATTTATTCTCCACTTTCAATAATAGATATCAAATCAAAAGTATTAAACCTTTATACACTATATTCCCAATAATGTCTCTTTCCATTGCAGCTTTTTTCACTTTCACCTTTTAAAAGTGTGACGTTTTCAGAATGAAATGTAGTTTTGTGAGTTTTATGTATGTCCATGATTAGTTAAAATGTGACGTTGGAAAGTATACAGAGGTAAAATTAACAGTGCAAAAACTATAATTGTGGCTCCAAACAGGAAATATCAGAAGAGAAATGTGGATCAGGAGTAGCCCTTTAACACCAAATGAGCAGTGGGTGTTGAACCGGTTCTATCAACAATAAATCATCTTTTAAATAGGAAATAAACGGCCTGTGTGAACTGTCTGTAGCTGATCACAGTCCACGCGGCTGGATTTTAATGTCTGTGACAATAGTGGTACTTGGAGAGATGAATATTTTCTGAGGTGGTACGTGGTGTAAAAACTTTGAGAAACACTGCACTAGAAAAATGACGACTGTCCGTTTACAACTGTTAAACCGACAAACAGGTCATGAATGGAGCTCCTGCAGTATGTTGATATAAAAACAATTCATATAAACTCTTATGACGTTGGATGGAAAGAGAAAAAATGAATATTATTGCTTAATCTCTCCCTCTGACTCAGGCGGGACGTCGATGTCTGGAGAGAAGCTGCAGGAGTGTATCAGCAGAGCAACGGCGCGACAGCGAGAGATTCAGAAACTCATCGACAAAGTCATACACAGCGTGAAGGCAGCACAATAAAGAGCCCGAGACAACGCTTTTTTATCTAAAAGCTGTATTTTCCACTGTCAATATATATTCTTTTTTTTAATAACAATAAAACTGCTGACAAAGACTGCTTAAAAAATTATTTCTCAGTGTCCAGAAATGTCTCACACACACGTGTCTCGTAAGAATATGCTCATGGCTCCTGAACTCATTAAAAGGAAACACCTTTTCAAAATGTGCTGTACAAAAGCAGGTATACCGTCTTGCATGTTGATGTTGAGTCCCCCCCTCCCCCCCAGGTTGAGCCCTGTGCCGAGATGGCTAACAGAAGAAAGACTTCCGACAGACTGAGAGGTAGAGAGCTGCCCCAGGCACTGCTCCGAGATCAGATTTTGCATTTTCACATGTTACGTGGAGGATTTGGTGTCGATGAGCTCAGCTGGGGATCCGTGCTTAAAGGGCAGTTTCTACCGGGGTTCAACCAAGCAGAGGCAGGCTCATGAGGAATCCTCTGAGAACGTGCGTTCACAATCCTCTCGGTCCACAGGGGTCCCCCATAGAGAAAAGTCTTCCTGAAGGGGCAAAGTGTTACTGTGAAAGCCCGCTACCTACAAGAACCGCCTTTGTCATGATTCATCTCAAAAAATATCACTAAGGTTCTTTAAGTGTAGGGATCCCTGTTCTAAAAACCTCCTTCCTCTATGGCGGACACAGTTTTGGTTTTCCAAAACTTCTGACAATTACATACAAAGTTGTCAGCTAGAAAAAGACACACAGAAAGGACAAAAAGAGTCTTTTTTTGTCTGCAGTCTCCACAGTGAGGCAGACAAAGAGCACAGTATGGATCATTCACGTCCTTGTGTAGCTGGGTGGGGAAGGGTTCTGAGTGTGATTCTTAGTCTGTCATGACTTTGGGAGGGGCTGTGGCATGCTCCTCTTCCTCTTACTTCTTGGTTGGCTGGCGGTATGTTGCCGTGGAGCTCCCCCCTGAGGAGCTGCTGCTCCCATAGCCATTTGCTGCTGCTGCATTTGGTGCTGCAAGAATTGTAACTGCACGGTGCGGGAGAAAGATGAGAAAATAAATATCAGAGCGGGTTTTGGTGCGTTACAACAAGCAACATGATGCATAGTTTTATCAGTGGATCTAAGGTATGTGTAAGCATCTGCAATGTTGAGCACTCAAACTGGAGTTCTATCTGAGTTTAGCAGCAGAATGCTTCGTGTCATAGAACATCTACAAGTGGCATGGGTTAGTGAAGCTGAGCTAAACGCCCCGTACGACATACAAGAGGAGTGTGCAGAGAAACAGAGGAGTGGTTAATGAGTTGCAGAGGAGGGAGAAGAAGAAGAGATACAGATTTGGGGCGGGTTGGGGTGTGTTGGGGAGTGAGGCAGGATACAGTCAAGCAGCACCAGTGGCGTTCTGGGAAAACACAAAATTACTGGCTGCGATCCTGGCAAAAGACACACATGCAGCTCGGCAACCGTGCTTTCTGCTCGGAGTAAGTCAGCAACTTCAACTGGGCGACAGAAATACGTGTGAACGCCTCGCGATTCATGCGTACAGTGGAACAGCCTGTCATCTCTAATCGCTCAGAATGCAGCGACAGTATCTCACATCCTGTCTCGAGTGCTTGGTAAGAACATGCCTCCCAAGTTTGACACGCTGTTAGTTGTTGCCATTGGAAGTGACACAAGCTCTGGTGTGTGTGTGTGTGTGTGTGTGTGTGGGGTTGCTGGGAGTACTTGGGACTGCTATGATCTTTGTCAAACAACATATTAACCAAACATACAACACAAGATGAAGTGAATGGTGTGGATCTACAACAGAGAGAATCAGACCTGGGGTGACACAGTTTGACTACAACTATTCATTACAAGTAAAAATAAATAAAATAAAACATATACTCATTTATTGTTTAAGGCAAAACTATGTTTTCATTTCTCTTGCATGGTTGGTTACTCCATATGTTTTGAATTGTTCAAAGCCGCTGACATACAGTACAATATGTTTTAAAAATCATTTCAATTTGACCCAGGTCTGATGAAAATATCAAACATATGTGTAAAGAAAGATGAAGAAACTCTTGTCTGTTTATACAGAGCATAATGGGTTAACTGACTTCCTTCCCTGACAGTTTATAGTGTAGCACAACGTTTACCTGCCTGCTAAATGAAGGCACGGAGAGCTGGCTGATCAATCTAGTCTCAAGTGTCCTACAAACATGTATGTGTGTATATATAGATGTTAAAGTTGCTGTATTACTTGGATCTGTGGCTGGTGCTGCTGCTGAAGCCTTGGAGAAGGCAGCGGGGGCCCAGACCCGTCCAGCCCACAGCCCAACTGGGACAGCACTAAGGGGGGGGGGGGGGGGGGGGGGGTAGGAGGGAGACAGGGAGCCCCAGACGGAAGGATGTGATGGCGAGAGAGGGAGAAAGAAGCAAGAAGAAGGAATGGAGTAAAGTATGAAGTGAGAGAACGCACGTAGAAAAGGAAAGAGGGAGTTTGAAGGCAGAACCGCACAGAAGAAAAGAAAAGAGACGAAAAGAAAGAAAGAGGAGACAAAAAAGTCGGAGTATTGCAGAGAGGCCGAGAGCACAGGTAAATGACCGTGTGCGGGGACATTTATGTGGATTATGCACAAATAGCATGAATGGGGTGGAAAGAAGAGAGTGAGCAAGGCAGAGAGAAGGAAGACAGTCCAGGAGGGAAAGGAAAAAAGGTGGGGACAAAAAAATAAAGGAAAAATAAAAAAAGAGAATGTAGCAGAGAAGAAGGGGAAGTTGAGTCTCTCCTGTCAGTAGTTACATGCTCCACTGAGAGGAACAAAGACTAACAACAGTAAAATGATCATGTTTAGTTACAGACTATGAGTCCTAACATACAGTAACTACAATCATAAATACATTAGTAAATCTCATCTTATTAGTACTAGTTAGTGGCATGGTGTCAATTTGTTTTGAAACAGGTTAATGGACTGAACAAAGAAAAATGTTTCAGAGAAATCTGCGTGTGTGTGTGTGTGTGTCATACCTGCTGCCTGTGGAGACATGAAGCCTCCGACTCCCAGGTTGATGACCGCTGTTTGCTGGTTTCCTAAACTTTGATCTGACCCCTGGTCACCCTGCAGAGAGAGTGCAAATGTAACACAAGACAGTGAGATCACAGCTTGCACACACATCTGTTCACTACCAGCAAACTAATGTGGTGAGCAGTAAAGGTTTGTAGTAAAGTTACAAAATGAAAATGCAAATTTAAGGCACTTAAAAGTTATAAAAGAGATTTAAACTATAACTTCCATACTGCTCTGCACATTAAGTTTCCTCATTAGCATTAATTTATCTGTCCTTTGAGCACGCCACCATCTTTTTGGACTCAAAATTAAAAAGTAAAAATACAGAGTTGAAGACGAGCTGAGCACAAAAACACATGATTCTGATTTTGCTGCCATCATCAGGTGCCTATGAGGTGTTTTGGCACTGCTCTCCTGCAGCATTTCCTTAATGTCAGTATCACCTCGGCACTGTTGCATTCTGGGCTTTCCTCCAGTTATTCCTTGTAGGTTTGTACTCGACAGCTGTCATCAAGTCATTCCACAGATTTTCCATCGTGACTAAAGTCCTGTTGGACCATGAATCTTTGCATCGCCATTTTTTTAGAAGCTTTCTTTTGGATCAGTCTGGCACATAGCTCAGTTTTGTGAAGTCTGTAATGAACGCTGTCTGACTTCTGTTGACAAACGGGTCACGGAGTCCTGGGAATGACATCTTTGTCAGTTTCTATGTGAAATAAATTGCTTTTGTGAACTCGCAGCACTTTAGTAACGAGTTTAACAGATGTATTCCTCTGGACAGCTCATGGTGAAGTTTTGATGTGTGAAACATGGATATTATAAATCTCTCTGGCATTAAACTCTAATTCCAGATTTAATCTCACACGACGTACAATATCCAATTGTTGCTATCGTGCTATTATCTACTGCATACAGGAACGATCAAATAATATTAATATGGTTATCTGGACTGTGTACATGTGCGTGTCTCACCGTCTCTCCCTGCTGTTGAGGGCTGGAGGTGGCTGACTGACTCTGCTGTGGGGAGAACTGAGACAGCTGCTGCTGCTGCAGAGAGTTAAAGATGAGAGGACCAGTGGGGATCTGGAGACGTAAAACAGACACACACACACAAACACACAAACAGACACACAAACACAAACAAACAGCGAGGAAGTAACAGACAGGTAAGTGAGGATGAAGGAAGAGTTGGAGATGGAGAGAGGACAGGCAGAGGGATGGGAATGATGTAGAAAAGGGACAAGAGCAGAGGGAAACAGGAGAATTAACAAAGCAGTCAAACAACACAGGTTAACTAGACCGTCAACAACAACTTGACATGCAGTGAACTGCAGGAAAAGAAAATGTGAGGAAACTGAGCTGTGTGACTGATTCACACACAGCTCGCTGCTATTCTAGGTGTGCTAACACAGGTGCAGGATCAGGACAGTCCATATGTCAAACAAATACCCGGTGCATGCAACTATTAGGGTTACAGACTAAGGTAGCATTCAGACAGGATCAGGCAGGCTGCTGTTTGTGCTGAACATAACCGCTGTGAAACAATCAGGAGATAACTTTTTATTCGAGTATCAGAGTTTTTGGATAGTCTCAGTTTCAGAGATGTTTCAGGCTTCTCTGCTTCAGGTCGCTGCGTTTTTTGGCGGACACCCCTGCAGCCCGCACCGCCACAAGCCAAAACAGACACTCGAATGAATGGAAAGTTCTGTGTTTTCACTGCAGCGCTGGATCCTGTCTGAATGTGGCCTAACTGCCACAGAGTCATACCTGCAGTAGGTTCAGTGGTCTCAACCCAGCACTGCTGTTCAGGCCAAAAGGACTCCCTGGAACACAGATCAGTTACATTCAGCAGACGGGAAAGTACAGACAGACTGTATATAAATGCATCTCTGGAGCCCTTTGGACTATTAGCACAAATGTTTGCCAAGGGGTTTGTTAAAATCACACTGTACATCGTAAAGCTCTTTTGTTTCCATTTACTTCAACTACAACTCTGTTCATTTTCAGTAAATGTAGTTTTTATGTGACTGCTGTTGCACAGCCAGACAGTGAAGGAAGATGGATCTCTCTCTGAATTGCGTCTTCCAGGGTTTCTTCCAATTTTCCTCTGTATAGAACACAATTCTTTGGAAGAGTTCTTCCTCAGAGAGGCTGGGCGGGGTTGGAAAGTTTTGTTCTGATTGTGCTGTAGGATCCTGTTTGGTAAAATAAGATCCTACTGTTTCCTCCCTTCCTTCCTACAGCGAGGTCAGGACATGTCAGTTTCTGAGAAGAGCAGTGCAGTCTCCACCCTACTTCACATGGATCATAACCAATTACAGTAATACACAAGGGGACATGGCATTGAAATATCTTACCAGTCTGTGCTGCAGACTGCATCAACCCTCCAGGTGGCAGGATTCCGCTCAGGTTAAGGCCTGGACCCAGCATGGGGTTGGAGGCACTCATCAAGGTCTGAGGACTACTACACAGACAGTACAGGATCGTCATGAAAGTGGACAGCGACTAGCGAGTGACAGTGCGGCCTCGGAGACTATTTCCTTACCAGACGGAGCTGACCACGTTGATGAAATTGAGCCCTGCCGGGTTGGCCATGACTTGCGACGAGGTGGTTCCCGTGGTGATGGACGTACCCATGGTGGGCAGGGGGATGGTCATGACGGGCAGGGGCTGGCTCAGGGCCAGTTGCTGCTGAGCGAAGGGTGTGAGGATTGCGGGCTGTGACTGACTCTGGACCATGGGAGGGTCCGAAGGGGTAGGGGTCACAGAGAGAGGAGCGGAAAGGGAGTCGGCCGGGTGCGGGGTGGAGCACGGCGTGTTGGTGGGTGTGGATGGCTTGGGGGTCCCCGATCCTTGAGGGGGGGAAAGAAACGAAACAATTGAACGGACAGAAGGGGGAACTGTTCAGCAAGGCAGAGCTTAAAATGCTTCATTTGAAACTTACAATAATAGCTACTTGGCTAAATGAAGCTAATCTTTCTGATTTACAGCTTTAAACTTGAATCTAAATCACAAGGCTCTTATTACAAAAATTTTCTGGCAATTTGCATAACAGCTGGTTTTAGTCAGAACACATAACACACAGGGAAAGGAGCTTGCATTGACGCAATATTCCATGATATTCCGTAAGTTTCGTCCCTGTAGTTTTATGCTTTTTTGTGCTATTCCCTATTTCTGACCTGAACCGAGTCAAGTTCATTTGTCATAATTTGTCAGAAATAAATAATAAACTGCAGATCTGGAAAAGTTGAGGCTTGAGAAGAGATGATGTAAGACGTTCCAGTATTACTCGTTCTCACAACTGTGACTGATGAAAGCAAGCAGCCCAACGCTGAGTCACACTCGGCTATACTCACTCTGCGTGGAGCCCATAGGGGAGAGGGAAGCAGGCGACAGCAGGCCCACCTGGCCCAGCTCCACGGAGTGCTTCCTGTTCAGAGACTGGCTTTTGGCTGGAGGGGGCGTAGGACACTTGTGTAGACCACTGGTGGTCTGTGAGCTATATGGATTACCTGATGAAAGAAGAGGAGTTGAAAAAACTGGAAGTATTGAAGAGATCTGGATCCAACCTGGTTAGGAAGCAGTTATACACTGAGCCAGTCGCATGGAATATCATTTAATAACTGTATAACTTAATATTTCAGAACTTTAACGTCTTGTTTAAGTTGGTATTTGTGTATTTTCTACTTCACACCCAGCGAAACAACAAAAATAAAACAATATCCGGTTTGGGCTTAACCTTTGACCAGGTGTGCTGCAGGGTTAAATCTTTTCCTCTGCGTGACCTCAGTATCACCCTGCACCCTGGAAAAAATACACCGCACCACAGCGCAACAGCATCAACCTGACACTTTTGTGCTGCTAAAGCTAATCAGACTATAATGTCTGATGCAGTCCAGAGTTTTCTTTCTGTTGCCATTAACGGTTTGTTTTCACCCTTTTCCATCGGCCTGCCTTGTCTACTTTGGTTTGTGATTTCCTACAGCTTCCAGAATTCCTTTCAACTAACACCACAGGAACGAGTGTGAACTTGGTTCTTTCAGTTTCAAAAACCTGAGTAGTACCATAGAGAGCGACACAGGGAGATTTTTTACACAAATAAGGCTATACAGCCCTTCTTATAATCACACTCCTCTCGGGAATTATAAGATAGAGATTTTGTCAAATGTACCTGAGGAGCTGCTGCCTGATCCTGAAGGCAGTTTGATGGGAGGCGGTCGGTGCTTCACCCCTTTTCCCAAAACAGACGTCTGGACCAGTGGAGAAATACCATCGCCCTGCAGATGACGTTTAAAGCAGTTTGTTAGCCACAATCCTAACACAGATTTCACATTAGGCTCAATACACTTCAACAATACAATGTTTTTTAATAAAGTAATTTTTTTTTCAGATAAGGTCAAATGGAGCCACGTCAGCTCAAACGGTTGTTATTTAAGGCCGCACAACATTATTAAGGTGGTACTTACCTCATCTTTGCTGGGGGACGGAGGCCCCTGACCCACGATGCCTGAGTTATGGGACATCTTGACCTGACACTTCACGTCTCTCTCATACACTCCTTTGTACTGATAAAGAAACCTGTGAGACGGGCACAACAAAAATTTAAACAACACTCTCCAACCTCACGTCCCTAAAAATGGGTTGATCAGCTTCTCGACAATAGCAATCATGGCCACTCACCTGTCTGCATCGATCTTTGAGCCTATGAGGAAGCTGTGAATGAGAAAAAAGAGAATGAAGCGATGAGCGAATTGGAATTTCAAACTCAGTCGCGTGTTCTGAATCTGTCTCGCAGATTGTCTTACGGGGGGTGTATGAGCTTTAGGTCTGTGTTGTCCTCTTCGGCTTTTGGTTCTTTAGCACAGTAGATCTTCCCATACACCAGCGGGTCTCCCATCGACTGGTAGATGGACACCTTGGTCCTCTGGGCTTGGCCCCCCACTTCACACTCAAACGTGTAGTCATCGACAACTTCCTGTGTAAACAAAGTGGACACAGAAAACTGAACCAAAGAGTTTTGTAAGACTGCTGAACAATGGTCAGTAGTGTCATGTTTTTGAAAGAAACATCATCTGACTGTGGCAGTAAAGTCCACACACACACACACACACACACACACACACACACAAACAGACTGTAGTCATTGAGCATATTGATACTGGAAAAAAGTATTGCTGACTCGGTTTCCATTAATATTTTAGATACAAACACTTTAAGACAAAAGGCAGAGAGGAGCACATAGAAAGGTGAACTATGCTTTAATGTGTAGTCACAAAAATGTGATGTAATGTTCGGTTTCGCAACCGGCCCAGCATCCAGAAAACATTAGCTTTCGTCTCACAGGCTTTCATTAGGGATGAAGTATGTTGGAAATATGCGAAAAGGAGTCCAGCACCATTTATGGACAGAGAAATGTTCTTGACACGGTCTACGTGCGCTCCAGTATGATCTTTTTTCCCCAGAACAGCATAAGCATGTGTGAAATTTAAATATGTTCCGCATTTGCTGCTCATCAAAAAGCAATCTCCCTACAATTGTTCACCCATGTGGGAGATCTTTTGTGAGCTCCAAAAGCAACAGGCCGGCTGGTGATTTTACACACTTGTTTTCCATGAAGTATTTTACAATTACAACTCCTGCCTGCTTATTACTAACAGCAAACAGCCATCACTGATCTGTACCCTCGGAGAGTGTTAATGCTGCCGTCACACTTACCTCAGCAGGCCAGATCACAGTCGTGGGCTGAGAGTCTTCCAACTGCAGAGATTTCTCAACCACAGCATACTTTTCCACCTAGAGCAACGCACAAACAAATCCATTTGGTGTGTTATGCCCTCCATCGAAGCTGCCAGGCTATAAGTTGAGTGGGTTTTTAAGTTGCGTTGGCTAAAGTGTTTAAGTGACAGGGTTATAGAGGAGTGCTGAGCTGCTTACATCAATTTCCTTCGGCACAGTTAGTTGGCAGTTGCTCTGCTTCCACATGTCGACACACTGCAAGCGATGACAGCCGAGAAACCAGGAGGACAGCAGCACAGGAAGACAAAGTATGTATGTTCAATAACATGAGAGATAGCACTGACTGAAGTATATAAAGAGATTTATCTCAACAGTAGTAAACGGGAAACAAACTGAAACATGTGCTATCAAATTGTGGATGTGTGATTTACGTTTCCAATCTTTGAGATCTTCAGGTCTATAACAGGGGCGGGTTTCCTCTCCTTCCTCCTCTGTAGGTAGTCGTAGAGTCGTAGCTGCGGCGGCATTGGCAGATGTGACAGCTCCTGCTGCCTGTTCAGCGCAGCTCGAGAGTGCCTTTTGAAACAGCTATGGCGCAAACAAACAAGCAGTATGCGTCAAGGCTTTGCTTCATTCACTGAATTTTTCTTTTTTTACAATCGCAGAGCAAGAAAAACATTCATAAGTTAGCTTTTTTCTTCTCTGCCGTGACTGAATTCAGTGAGCTGACTCTGACCCTGAAGAGAGCGTGAGTGGATAAAGTACCGTTTCATGGAGCGAGTGTTCATTTTCTGCTTGTTGTAGAGCAGGCGGTTGGCTGTGCAGGTGACAGAAATGGAGGGGTCCAGGCACAGAGGTTCAGCTGTGGCCAAAATCAACTGACTCTCCAGCTGTAATTTGTCATCCTAAAGCAAAGAAACAGAGACGCTACAGAAAACACCTGTGCAGTGTGCTGATGCCAAAACGACTGAAGACACGCAAGGGAGGAACGTCTGCTACTACGGTCAAGCATGTTTTTTATTAGCTAAAGCAATGCAGATGTGCAAATCCAGACAATGAGGTGTCACATGATGCATCCTCACTGTGATAGTGAGCAGGGCATTTTACCTGTGTCCACTTGTGGTGGTCACTGGTCATGGCATGGACATCACAGATCAGAGTCTGCAGGGCAAAAAGACAGTTATGAACGACTCAGCTTTTTTTTATATTTTAGTTTATACTTTTTCAGTCATTCCCAGTCAAAATCATGTTTGTTCAAATAGTATTAAAGCATTTGTTATACAGTCAATCTTCATGTATTCTGTTGGTTTACCTGCATGGTTGGCCGCAGCAGGATGTGTCTGCTTTGATAGGTGGGCATCTTGGTATTACCAGACTGCCTGTAGTCTCTCACCTCTACTATTACACAGCCACAGTGGAAGATGTTCACCTGAGACACATTGCACATGGTGGATGTCAACCAACAGATGATAAATAAAAGGAGAATTACAGAACAGGAAGCAGTAAGAAAATATTTAAGATATTTACATCTTTATTACAGATATAAAGAATAAAAAAACTGCACAGGCCTCTTTACACATTGAACATTTAAATATGAAACATGGCAGAAGCCTTTGAAGAAGCTTCACAACAGCTGTATTACTGTAACCTCACAGTTTAACACTAATTTACTGTTGAGACTGTCTTAACATATGTGCATGTATGTATACCTGTGATTTCTCCAACAGATCCACCAGAATAGGAGGCAACTCCTCAGCATCTAGGTACTCGAGTAGTTCTCCTTCTTCATATGGCAGACGGATGGTTTCAGAATCTAGAGAGCAACACATACACGTATGTTACAGGTCAGACAGTCTCGACTGGATGGCCTGAGTGGACTGAGGACATAATAATTGTTTTCTCTCACCAGATCCATTTTTGCCCCTGAGCATTAAAGAGTAGCCTTCATTCCCAGGGTACAGGTTAACGACCAGACATGACACAGACTCCTGAGACACCAACTTCTCCAGTAGATTCACATTTCTCCTCAAATTCTTTAGAAAGACACAAAAGAGACACATAAGAGACAAATCTTTCATATTTGATATTAGGTATATCATCTCTCTGTGAGAAAATGATATCATCGTTCCTTTTCCACTCACATTTACTTTGGATTAAAGTGGTTAATAGTTTAATATATTTTTCTAAAAGAAAACAGACATGGACTGCCAATGTTTTGTCTTAAATTATATGTCATATAACTATGACATATAATGTATTTGCTGACATGTCCAGGGTGTACCCCGCCTCTCAGCTCCTGGACCCTAATGAGGATAAGGTTACAGAAAATTGATTTATGGATGGATTTGCTTCTGTAACAAACTATTCAATAGCAGGAAACTTTGAGATTTGACTGGGTCAAAGTCTGTGCGGGTTGATTTAATCACCCTGACAACAAATACATCTAGAGGATTTCGTTGCCTAATAAACAACAGCAACAACAACACAACAGAAGCAAACTTCGACACACAGGCCCATGACTAATAAAAAAATAATAATAATGCACCCGACACTTATATGTAACTATGTGCTTCTGGTGCTTTCATACATTTTTCATGCAAGTGACAGATAACCAGTATGTCTAGAAATCACTGTCAACACAGCTTCATGTGAGACAGGAATGAAAAAGGTTTGCATGCCCACAATTATCGAGCTATAACCGAGTTGCACGATACAAACCTTTAACTCTGGCTCTTTCTCACATTCCTCCATGTACAGCTCATAAAGCTTCTGATATAAACTCTTCCTCCCGCCGGATGATATTCTTCTTTTGGCTGGTCGTTGTCGAGCACTTTCAACAATGTACTGAATAACAGATGACACACTGTATTAATGAATGATGTCTGCCGATCATGGACGGTGCATAGTGCATGTAATGGGTGCACAGGGATACATGGGAGCACAAGCTATTCATTTCTCTTTGTATGAACACACAGGACTGAAATAACAGCTTTTTACCTCGGCTCGATCCAATGCATATTCCAAAACTTGTTGCTTTGGGGGAATACAAATGAAACAGATAAGTCATGAAGAACATGTTCACTGTGGATGTCCACTCAATATGCACAGATAGATGAGCTAAAGCAGATGAGTCTTACCATTGTGGTCCACCGCCAGCTGCAAGGCGAGTGACGGTAGACGACGCTGTCCTTTCTGCCCCACACTGTCACCTTCCTAGAGTGACCATTCACACCCTGCACAGCAACACAGCACACGTAGAGCACGCAGCACGGCCAAAACAAACGCCAGTAGCAGATAACTTAACAAAGATATACACACACACAGATAACACACACTCGGTGTGGCTGGCAGGTTACACACACACCGTTGTCAAACAGCCTGTCTGACACAAACAGCTAAGAAGACTGGCGAGTCAAACTGTTTCATTGAAGTTCTTTCATCGTTTGCTTACATTGTACGCGCTCCAGCACAGTAAATAAAGGCACAGCACGTCTGAGAATCGATAAAACTCGTACAGCTCGGGATAATGAACTCTCCCGGTCAACAGAGCGGCTCAGCAGCAACAAGCTCGTTGATGCCTGACCGTTGGGGCTAACGTGGCTAACGTTAGCATGCTAGCCCGTTCCTCTTGGCCAAGCTGTAAGTTCCGAGCTACGCTAACGACGTTACGTCGTCTGAGACACAAACCGACAGAGCGACGTCAACCTCAACCAACAGGATGGACTTGCCTTCTAGGTTGCATAGCGGCCGACTGTAGCTCCAGCGCGAGAAAACGAAATGAAATAGAAACATCAGTGTCTTCATTGAAAAAAAGTCGGAGCAGCAGCCATTTTCTTCCAGTGTGACAACAACAGCTAAACTTCCGGTTCGGTCAGCGGTGGGCGGAGCCACGCCGAGTGCCTACTTTACAACCGACGCTGGACACACACACACACACACACACACACCATATTAATGGAGATAATGTTCGACTCATTACTGTGTGAAATACGTGTTGGTGTCTTTATCGAGAATTTGCACTTTTCTACAATGTGCGCAGAGATTTTACGCAGCGACTGCTTCTGAATTTAAACAACTGGCAACTGCGATTAAAAAAACAAAGTCATTTAATCATTTACTGTGAGCTAACATTATAATAGTAGGTCTATTTAATGTTAAGTTTGCTAAAAAAACAAAGAAAAAAAACAATAATAATAATGTAAACAATACAAAACACATGTTTTTTTTTTTTTTTTCTACCTCAGTATTTTATTCTATTGTATTTTTATTGTATTCAAATATACCAGGCTGCTATGACGACCTAATTTCCCTTCAGGGATTAACAAAGTCATCTATCTATCTATCTATCTATCTATCTATCTATCTATCTATCTATCTATGTATATCTAGTGCTTAGTAATTGAGAACTGGTTGCACATCTGGGCCAAGTGAGCCATTTTAAGCTTCAAGTTTATGGTGTCAAAATGTAATCCTGCGTCAAAGGACCAGTGTGTAGGACTTTGTTGCATCTAGTGGGGCAATTGTTGAATTGCAGTCTCCTCTCCTCACCCTCACCTTCCTAGAGTGAAGGAGAAACGACAGTGGCAAAACACATGAAAAGCCCCATCTGGAGCTGGTGTTTAATTTGTCCGTTCTGGGCTACTGTAGAAACATATTCTTATTTTCAGGTCATTATACAGTAATGAAAACATAGTTATGCATTCCATGTCTGCTTTATTTTGAAAATAGAGCCCCTCAACACACATGGACCTTTAATAGTTTGATAAGAAATGTGCACTACGAAAGCACACTATCAGCTGATAAGAGATGTGTGAGTCCTGCTTTATCTTGAAGCTCTGCATCTGTGTGTTAAAGTAGTTTTATGGCCTTTAGCTTTGCCTTTATATGCTGCATAGTCCTAAAATAATGTCTTAAAACATATGAACACACAGCAGATCTGAGGACAGGCAGTATTTCAGCATAGAAAAAAACAGTAGACGTTGCACAGAGCAGGGGCAAACAGAGGTTAATAGCAGCCCAGCAGCTACATTTTTTCCCATGGCTATAGCAGAGTAATCATGCTTGCCCTTAACAATAAAAGAAACTGTAAGTAGTCTCAAAGTAGATATTCTGACAAGTATACCTTTGTTAGAATCACGTAGAACATTGAGGAGCATACCTGAGTAGGACAAATTCACATGAACCCACCTCTATGAATGTGTCTTTGTGATGTAACCTCATGTATATTTTATTACAACCACTCTGGTGTTCTGTATGCTCTGTCCTGTGACTGTGGGTCGTTGACTGTGGCCCATAAACAGACTGCCAAAGATATTTATTTGACAGCCTGCATATGAATTGTGATTAATATGCAAATAATTAGAAGCTAATTGAACTGCTGACACTGAGTTAAAGTAACCAGGATGAATATTATAGCCTAATCCAGCCCCGCCAGATGGACTGCTGCATAAACAGTCCAGATATTACACCTTACCAACAAGCATAGGATACATAACTGAATAGAAATTGTGTTCATATTCAGCATCTTACTGTTAATCATACTGTTAATCGTGTTAATAATAAAGCAGGGCAATAGAAATTATGTGAGAACAAAGTGTTACAAGGAAGGTGGTCAGAATGGAGGAGGGTAGGGAGAGCGCAGTGATTGCTGTTGTTATGATGTGTTCAGTATTTAGACTAAGAATATTTTGTTATTGAGAAAAAAGGATGAAAATGACAACACATAATCAATGTATACATACTGGGGATGTTGTAGGTTGAAATTCCATAATTGTACAGCAGGGGGAAGAGCAGGATAGCAGATTCATTAGGCTGAATGCCACAGTGAAGCAATCCAGCAGCAGCAACATAAAGGAAAGCTGGATTCAGTAGACTTGAAAGAATTTTAAAGTTTCTATTGCAAATACAGAAGTGAGAACAATTTCTGCCAGAAATAAATACAACAGACATTGACAGCAGTTTTTTCAGGACATTCTAAAATTATATATTTTTCCATAAAGGTGTGTATTGAATATAGAATATACACGTTTAGGTGGAATAAAACTCAGGATGCAATTTTGACTTGTGATTTTGGTGTTTGGTTGTGCTGCCGTCACTCAAAAACATTGACTGCTCTATTAAAACACTTCAGAACTTTACTTTAGACCAGGCACTCTCTTTTTATCTGTCCTAAGGCACCAAACATAAAGATTAATGACCATCATGTTAAACAGATTTTTTTTAAAGCAAACCACAAAGGTTAATTGTTAAAACTAATGAAGTTGTCAATGACAAGTCATAAAGTCAGCAGAAGAGGACTAAGATACTATTAAAGCTACTATTATGTAGTTTATGGTAAAGTTACATAATATATTGTAGCCATTATTAGTTTAAGCAGATGTCTGTGTTGAAAAGTGTCCTTTCCACAGTATCATTAGTTCATTTGTGGGTGCAAAAAGGCTCTGGGTGGTGCTTACTTCTCACCTGCTGCGCACACACACACACACACACACACACACACACACACACCCTTTCTTTTAAGAGCTTAACATCCACATACATGACTGGGCTTGTTTGAGGTCATGTGGCTTGTAAGAGTTGTTCTTATGAACACAAAGGAACAGCATTTAGTATGAAGCCACATGTTGCTAATTAAAATAATTCAGTTTACCTCAATATTGTTTCTGTGTTGACTCAGATCCCAAAAACTTTGTTTATTAAGTGTCTAATTGACCAGAAATGAGGCATTGCTGGTTTCAATCAGGGTTGATCACAGCAGCGGTGTCGTTCAGCTTATGTGTGCACATGAAGAGTTAAAGAAACACAGTGAAGAGAACAGTCTGTTTCACATTGCCCAATGAGCACCATCCCTGCAGCTTTTTACTCTGGACTCCATCAGGACATTGCCAACGACTCTGTGGTGGTGTTGAACTGACATACATCATCACAATAATTCATTATTTATTTCCCCATTTATGACAACTGGAACTCACAATGAATAAGTATATAATACTGAACAGCTGAAGAGTTGGATATTGAAGTAAAACCCTAAAGGAGAAAATACATATTATAGTGAGGCTAAAGTACATGGCAGTACTCCTGAAGTCTTCCATACTGGATCTAGACCAAGATCCAAGGAGCCAAGTCAAATAAATCTGCCAAAGTCACTGCGGGTATGTTTATTATGAAGGCAGTGTTACAAGGGAGGTATAGGGTCCATTCTGATAATGATGATGACAATTGGGATTATGAGTCCAGGCCACACTGTGTAAGCCGATCTCCTGTGTAGGGAAATGTTTGGCAGGCTAGGTGTCCAACACGGATGTGTGATGCATCTAATCACAGAGTTTGTGGTTAGATCCCCAGCTCCTTCTGCCCACATGTTAAAGCGTCCTTGGACAAGACATCGAATTCCATATCTAATAGTCAGAGCACCATCTTGTACATTTGAGGTAAATTGTAAAATATTTTGGACAAAAGTGCTATATAAATACAGCCATTTATATACAGATTTTCTCCTATATTTAACTAAACAGCATTCCTTGACTGAAATTAACATCATCTTCAACAACAAAAAAGGATACTACTTAAGATTACACTTTAAAGGCAAAGGGAAAATCAAGCTGCTGCTGTCCTGACAAATTAAAAGTGACAGTCAAATAGTCAGGAATCATACCCCAATTCCTGCATTGCATTCATGTGGACAAAAGATACAGGATTTGAGGATCTTTAAAGTAAGCTTTCCTCCAATTTAAGGCCTGGAATCAATTATATAGCTCATCCAAGGTGCATTTCAGTAAGTCAGAGGTGGAAAGTGGCCAGTGTTTGAGACATCTATGTAAACAGCATTTTGATTGCAATGTAAATGATTTTCATAAGCGCATCCAGAGTGAAGACCCCCGGGGAACAGGGATTGTCTACTTTAATTTAAATATTTTAAATGTATGGGCATGTGTAGATAGAGAGTACAATAAGTGTGTGCCGTGCTTATTCAAACGAAGTTTTCCATGTTTTTTAATGCATACCAAATACTGCCTGGGGCCATTGTTTCAAACTCTCTTGTGTTTTTAACATTTTTTGAATATACTGTATATGCCTATATTAGGTATATACAGTAGTGAGGAGGTAGATATTGAATAAAAACTGAGTAACAGCAGAGATAAAAGGTGCAAAGTGTGCATGGATATAGGTGCAATGTGCACATTGTTTCATGTTTGCAGTCATATAATATAATAACAACATTTGCATGCTATTTTTTTTAGTTTTTCATTTTGCTGTTGTTTTACAGTCTGTGGGAATCCTCTCTTTGGATTTGTAATATAGCTCTATTATTCATCACCCGTTTAATTGTTGCTCCTCTGGTCACTTTACTGCACTACTAACAGGAGACGTTGAGAGGTGGTCCCTTAGACTTCTTCACCTGCCAACATTTGCTTCTGATGAGTCATAACACCTGTGAATAAAAATTTTACGAGGGAAAAAAAAACAACTAAACTGTTAATATCATAGATTAGTAATGAGAAAAACCTGACGGGAAGAGTCAGATTACTTTAAAATTCAGTCATGTGGCAGGCTTTTTAGGCTAAGCTGTTGGAGGTTTTCAAATCCAAAAATTGTTGAAGCATGATAGATCACTCACCATTAAAAAAAAGCCTGTAACAATGAGAGCCATGTTGTTTTGTTTATAGAAAGGACACAGGGACTTTATCCAAATACAGTCATTCACTTTCTGTGCCATGAGCTCTGGTCACGTTTTTCCAGTCCAGGATGGGCTGTGTGTGAAACCAACGCACACACACACACACACACACACACACACACACACACACACACACACACACTAAGGAGAAAGAAAGATGAGAGATGACACTTTGAGGGTATGTGTTTGTGTCAGTGCTGCACATAAACTTACTTAACCATGTCCAATGGGAATGGCGAAAACACTCTCTTAGCACAGCGTTGACAAGCAGTTGGCATAATCATGAATATATACATCCCCTCTTGTTCTCCCTCCCTCCACTCTTCAGTCTCTCCTTCAGGCTGCTCTCACCTTGATGGACGTGGGACCTGGAAACTGTGGGAGAGATGACTTTTCCATCTCAGTCTGGTTTTTCTCTCGAGCGAAGAGATGAGGACTGCAGCTGTGTGGGAGTTTACAACATCAACCTTGGCCACGAGTGAAGAGATGTCGCGATTTTCCAAATCCAAAACGCTCAAAAGCCGAGTGTGAGATGAAATTTGTCTCCGGAGGATGTCACATTTAAATGTATATGGTGCAAAAATACTGGAACTAAAAATTTACGATGTGTTACACCGCAATACTGACTGTTTTATAACAGAGTAGCAAACATCCCATGACTGTCACAACTAAATATTTAGAGATAAGGAGATGGAAAGACAAAAATAAATATCAATATTAACACTGAGCAGCTGATTTCTATTAATTTGGTGGATTAAATCTATTTAAACACATTCCATACACACACATGCTGAACACATGAAGTGCACACATGCATAGTTCAATGACATCTAATATTGTTGAGCAAAAATTCAGTCTTTCATGCATTTCCTCCCAACTGTTAAACTCACTTCTCATCATCTCACATCCTGATTAAGACTTCATAGACAAATATTTAGCTTTGTGTGTGATATAATGAGAGATTTATTTCACTTCATGAATATGGGAAAAGCCAACTATTTAATGGCGTTGAGGGCTACTACTCACTAGTTTAGAGTGTCCAAATGTGGTCCTGAGAGGATTTTAGCTGCCTATCTGGCCTCTGCACACCATGAGCTTGTGACTCAGCTATTGTTCCAAACAATGAGCTATTCTGTCGTGTTGTATAGGATTACAGTGCTGAAGAAAAATCTCATGATTTCACATGAGAGAGGAGCAAAAGACCCACAGAGAGTTGGCTAGTTGCAGTGAGACAAATGGATTTCTCCTTATGCATCTGGTTGAAACTTATATCTTTTATTCGTGGTTATAAAAACAGAACAGCAGCACTTTTGTTTTAGTTCACTGTCTTAACTTGATTTGGAATGCATTATTTTCTTTTAGGCACTTTTTACCCATATATTGGAATATGTTTTAAATTGTGTTGCGTGTTGATAAATTATAATAATGCGCCATATGATGGAACAGAGGGGAGGAAGGAAAGGTTCACTAAAGGCTGTCTTCAATTATACAGCTAATCTTTAGTTTAAAGGCCCCCGTCCCTTTGCCATTCTCTAAACATGCGCAGAAATCAATCCAGATTTTCTTGTTTTTCTTCAGCAGCAGCGGCAGCCTTTCCGTCTGTGAGGTCTTAGCTGACCTCATCCATCACAGGCAGGAGGCAGTGCTGAGAGGGAGACAGAACGATGCGAGGTCGCAGCGAAGAATTCTCTTGTTATTTGCTCAACTTCAGCGTTACACTTCCCCCCGAAGCCTCGCAAGAATTCCAACCCTCTGGTCATTATGTCTTTTGCACAGTGTAAAAATTGGGGAGACGTCACAGTAAGGTTTTTCATCCCGCTGAGATCACAGCTGGATTGGACAGCTAACTTGTGAACTGCGTGTACTCAATCTTCCATGTTTTTGACAGAGCCAGAGAGTAATGAAATACCTTGAACGTGAACATGTGTTACTTTCTGGAGCACTTGGTAAAACGACTGATGCTGGTGCCTTTTTTTTAGCCTTTTGGCCATTATTCCTAACCGACAATAAGATTGCATTCACTAATTGTAGCACTGCACCACTGAGGCAAGCTAAATTTATTTGGAAATTCTTGTGTTATCCAGTGCAATGAGGGATTATAACTGACATTTCGGATGAGCTAACTTTCTTTGTACCCATTGATGGCCTATTTGTGTTTCTGAGAAATTTGTTTAGTGAGTACTATGATACCAATAAAGTTGGAAAGGATGGCCAAAGAAATGAAAATAGCACCCAAGTTGGAATAAACAGGAATTATTATGAATCCGTTTTTTTAAATTCATATTTTTATGATGTTATTTGAAGCAAGAAGAGGCTTTGGGTCCTGTACCGGTGCTGGAGGATGAGAAGGAGCTGGACTTTCCCTTTGGATTTGTGGGAATGATAAGAACAACCATATGCAGTTTCACAGGGCAACACTTAAAATCATGAAGAGAGGGAAACTTGAATTTAAGACCTGAAGCTCTGGCAGCAGCTCCTCTTCACTTGTAATAGCTTGGTAGCAGACTGTGTGTCTACATTTCAATAATATGACCTTTTGTGACTCTTTGGCACTCCCTGCGTGTGGTTAATGGCAGCTTCATATACTGGAGTCCAGTGGTTTCTGTGCCAACAACGGGGTGATTCACTCGCAGAGGAGCAGCACAAGAGCTGCTGGATGAGTGAGAGGGAACGTCAGTGTTGGGCATCATCCCGCGAGCGAGCGGCAGGGGGAACTGCGGGATGTGTGGGGAACGGGGATGGGGATGTGAGGGGTTGAAGGAAGAACAGAGCGAGCAATGAATAGTGCTGTCCAAACCAACAAACACAGTTTAGTTTTAGTGGGTTAGCATGGTGTGGTTATTTGTCTTGGACGCTTTTCTGCTGTGGAGCCTTAACAAACAACCAGCTTTGATCGATTTACTGTATAATGAGGTCCTGACTGGAGGCGTTTGATCCTCCATGTTTTTTTTTTGCAATCAAAAGAAATAAACAATTGTCATCCTGCACCATTTATAATCTTGATGCTTTTCATTTCTTAAGAACTCCCTAATCTGTGATGAGAGAGAAATAACAGGGATTTAAGAACACCCAGGCACATAAAACATCCTATAAATATTCAAACATAAAGAAAAAGAGAGAGGGAAATATATGGCTTAAAACTTCTAACCTGGCACAACAGACCAAACTCCTAATAACTTCTTCCTCTTGTGCCAATTATCAAATCAACAAGTTGAAATTGGAGCGCGTTAAGTGGGCAGCCTCTCACCTCGTGTGAAAATGAGCCCACTGGAAGTGAGTAAACTTCCAGAGAAAATGAACTTCTCACAAAGACACAGTCAGGAAATGAGCTGATGTGTTTTTCCTCATTACAGTTGCCAACACAAGGCTGAGGTGTTAACTGTCTTCGTCAGGAGTGGACACATGAGTTCGTTGCCACCTACATTTTACCGCTCTTATGATCACAAGATCGGTCCGGCTCGGTTTTAACTGATGGACTAACTGACATGTTGTCTGCAGGCATACAATTTATGGATGTGTGAATGCGTGCAGAGACAAGAGCAACTGTCTTTCTCTGTAACTGGAAACTTTTTTTGCATACGAAAACTCGAAAAAGGACACAAAGGTCACACACACACACACACACAGCTCCTGTTTTTTCTCTCAGATAAACAGCTGGATGGGTGTTTCTGTTGGAAGAGGGATTAACTGGCCTTAGACCTCACTGGAAACCCACTGGGCTAAGGGTCACATGCATGCATAAACATGGAACCATGGTGGTAATAAAAACACACACACAAACATAAAAACAAGAATTGATAATAAAAAAAAAAGATGGATGTTGCTGTGAAGTCACAGATATAGTACTGACAGACCACTTTGGCCGCTGACATGTTGAGAAATGTCACACAGAAACCACATGTCAAGGAAATAGCGAGGGGTGAAGCTGGTGATAGCAGCCTAGATAGGACAATAAATTAACATCTGAGCATTTATCTTTTCAGCTTGCTAACATGGGATGCAACGATGTGACACTGAAATTTATGTCCAGAAAAATAGTGGAGATGAGCA
The DNA here is from genome assembly GCA_033000465.1 of Sciaenops ocellatus. NCBI lineage: Eukaryota > Metazoa > Chordata > Actinopteri > Sciaenidae > Sciaenops > Sciaenops ocellatus. The sequence goes on from CP136870.1 coordinate 3,807,193, forward strand.
ATTACATAGATAAAGATTTATAGGGCTCAGGCAGCTGTGACACAGGACGTAGAGCGGGTCGTCCACTGATCAGATTATTATGGTTCGATCCCCGGCTCCTCCAGTCTGCATGTCCAAGTGTCCTTGGGCAAGATACTGAACCCCAAATTGCTCCCAAAGGCCGGTGTGTGAATGTGCATGAATGGTTAGCTCTTAAATACTGATGAGCAGTTGGCAGCTAATGCCATCAGTGTATGAATGTGTGTGTGAAGGAGATATGTAGAGTTATAGCGCCTTGAATGGTCGGAAGACTAGAAAGGATATATAATAACAGTCAATTTACCATATTTACAAAATATGGCAGAAATGGAATTTAATATTCATAACTATGTTTTCATTAGTGTATTATCACCTGTTGTTTTACCTCAGAACCGCAGGTCCTCTTGTATGGAGTCTGCCATGTTGAACCATCATGTTTCCATAGTAACCAAACAGTAGCTCCAGATAGGACCTTTTCAGTGAGTTTTGCAGCCACCATAGTTTTTCCTTCAGACTTCAGTGCCCGTTTTCATTCCCAGGTTTGTCAAATACTGACGCAAGAGGGGTTCAGTCGGTTGCAATCTGTAACCTTGCCACTAGATCCTACACACTGCTCCTTAAAGTGCTATAACTGATGTACTTATGTATTTAAACATGTTATTTTGTTAGAGTGTAATGCGGAAAACATTTTTGATTTGGGTTCATCTAAATCTAAAATGTATGATCCTTCTACTCATTACAAAGTAAACACATACAAACAAAAACTTCAGACAGCAACAGCTGCTGTGAAGCATCGCTCCCTCCTGGTGACCATAATGTTTGAAAGAAGTTGTGAGAAAATGTTTGCTTCTAATAACTTCCATGTCCACAACCATCTCTATTTGTTTCAGTGTCATGGACACAAAAGTAACACCACAGATGAAATGAATGGAAGAGGTGAGTCTGTAAGGGAAGAGCAAAAATAATCGCACATCACCACCCATTTTATGACATAAAACATGTTTTCCGATTTCCATAACCTCATTGTAATAATTGTCGAAATGGGAAGTTCCCCCTAATATCCGTCTGATTAGTCATTTACAGTGCATGCTGTGAACGGCTGAGAGGAAATAAGGAGTGACCAAAGCCAGAGATCAGTAGAGTCAAGTGGGGAATTCGTCTGGGTTGGTTTGGTATCAACGTTTACTCTTATCAAAATGTTAGGGAGGAGGCCAAAATGCCTTGGAATAAATTATCACATAAAGAAATGATAAGACACGATCAAAGACAGCAGTGTGCAGAGACACAAAGCATTTGGAAGTCGTGATAAAATTCCCCTGTAATAAATGTATCCTGAAGTGATTTATGAAACGAATGACAAAGAAATGTGCTATAAACGCTGGAAATACAAGTCCAGACAAACTAGTCATTCACCTTAAGGGAGGAAAATTAATCTAGTAGTCTTTGGAATATGTTTTAAAGGTTTCAGGCTCCGATAACTTAAATTATGACTAACTGCAACGAAACAGGTGTGCAGGCCTTTGTCCTTGATGGTACACATCTGAGAGCCAGACTCAGCAAGTTATGAGTGAGTCACTGTGAAGTGCTGACTCTCATTATGAATGCTTTTTCTGGAGATGACTCAGGTTTGCTCTTTGTTTCCCTCAGATCAACGCTTGGCAGATCTCCCTGCATGTCCCCTGTTCTCCCAAAGACTTTATGTTTTTACATCAGATCCCATTTATATTTGAATCTATTCATGTAAACACTTATAGGTTGATGGTTTTAATTAGAAAGTCCACATAACTGATTGTATCTCTGTGTGGGCAAACCTTAGACTTTGTGTCAACACATTGCAGCATTTCACACTCACGAAGCTGGAAACAGAGGCATGTTGTGTGTAATAGTGCAGATGTGTGTGTGTGTGTGTGTGTGTGTGTGTGTGAAAGACGAAGAGAGAAAGCCAGGAATCATTTCAGACAGGAATGGCCTGATGGGACAACACAGCATGGGGTCTTGGCCAAGGGAAACACACAGCGAGCCAGGGAGTGAGCACATGTCCTCAATTTTCCAAAGCAGTGACAAGTTTACTCCATTACCACTGTGCCCACTTTCCTACTACAATTGTCTGAGTGGATTAACTGGACATTCAGGGTACACTCTTGTTGAACAACCGTCTCAAATTCAACAAATGGAAAGTGCTGTCATGTAACTAAAATGGCAACGAACTCTGGACTATTAGCCTCAGGGAAAGCCCTGTAACAAGGTCCAGAAAACTCAGCTCATCATTTGTGCCTTTTAGAAGTGGGTGGAAATCTTCAGGTTTGGAGCTGTATATGAAGGCTACGCATCCACATGCAATGAATAATTATAAAGCCATTTAGCTAAACAGCAGCTTGGCAGGCAGTACAGATCCCTGTGCAGAACATGGGCCTTACATTTCTGCATGACTATATTGTGGCACAAGCTGCCGGGTTGTGTTTTTGTACACGTCTCTCACAATTCAATTCCTGTTGGCAAAAATGTCGCGAGGTTGGCCAAAACACACACAGACGAAATGGCTCCACGTAGTTAAAGCAACTGACATTGGTTCGGCGTGCTGGCTTCAGGCGTTATTTTAGTTTATGTTTCAACGTTTGGCAGGAGAGAATTATTTAGACTCTTTTGATTTCGTCACTACAGGTTGAAGAGTTGAGGAGTTTATTGAAATACCCGCTGAACTCAGTGGATGAAGTTGCTTCTGATGGTTCGACAATAAACGCTGATTTTAGAGGAATACCAAAACATCTAGAAAAAAAGCTAAAAGGAAGTGTTTGATCGAATTCTAACCTTTAAACTTCTAAAAAATCCATATCCATCTTCACTGTTTGTGTACTTTGTATTTGGTCCTTTGTGATCTGCCCTCTTCATACCCTATCTGAACTGCACCGGTTTCCATTATTTGTGTAAAAGAAGTTGACACAGTAAGTGGCTCACGACTTTTAATGTCCTGTTCCAGCATGTTGAATACCAAAATCACAACTCACTTTGTACATTTGTCTCCATCTTTTCTGTACTCAAAGTCACGCATGGTGCAGGGAAAGTGTGATCAGGCAGCTGCTGACGTCTGTCAATGTGCAGACTATGTACCATTACATTCTTTTATTATTAACAGATTTTCAGAATCCAAATAAGGTGACCAAAGAAGGAAGTGATGGTGTTTTTCACAGGACTTTCTTCTGTATGAGGTGCCATGTTTCTACAGTAGCCCAGAATGGACAAACCAAACACTGGCTCTAGATAGGGCCTTTTACATTTGTTTTGCAGCTGTCGTAGTTTTTCCTTCAAACTAGGAAGGGGTTACTGAAACAAGGTACTTGCACTCTTCAACTACACCGCTAGATGCCACTAAATCCACCAACAATGACAAAAAAATCCGCATATTAATCAAAATGTGCATGCAAAAATCATGTAGATGTTTCAATTCAACAAGCAGCCTAAAATGTTACCATCACTCGGGTACAGAGGGGATGTTTGAGAAACTGACTTATGAATCTTCTGATGCAGTGGAACTCATTGTTTTAGTGTGAGAATATAAGGTGTGACGGTCATATGAGGACAATTCTGCTACGATAAAGCTAGTAGGAATGTCAGTGCCTGTCAAACATTCCAGCAGCTAGAGGGTTCATGTTTATTGCTTCTGTCTGTCTGCCTGTCTGAGACATGTACTGTAGGTCATATCTTGTTTTGAGATCTACAGCTGCTTGTGGCTTCCAGCCTTTCCGCCCACCCAAAGCCATGAGCTCTCTGCAGTGTGAACTGGCTTTGACCCACTTGACATGAGATTGTTGCTTTCATGTCCTGTCCAAGAAAACTGCTGACCTGCTGATTTACTGCTCTGCGATGGGGCTCAGATTGAGAATGTAAGGGGACTTTACACAGGCTGTATTGACTTACAGTCACTGTGGTATATGGATATATTATAAAAGTATCTGGTGACCAAATATTACAAATTTATTTAGAGGAAAAAAAATGCTTTAAACCAAATTAGAAGCAGATCGAATGTTATTCAAGTCTGTTTTTGAGGCTAGATGTTGTTATTAAAAGGAATACTTCCATATGCCTTTGGCACTTTTGGCTTAAAAAGTCTATAGCGCAGTATTACGGCCTTCATAGTGAATTACAGTGCATTCATAATGCTTTATAACTGCACTCATAAACACACATACTGCTTTCTAGTGCACCATAAAAACAATAATAAAACACTGTAGATGTGACTTATAATGAATTATAACTTCAGGTCTCTGATAAAAGCTCTCTTGACTACTTATAAATTAGAGGTTGACTGATGGGGCTTATAATACATTATGACTACCTATAGACACATGTCTACAATCAGCTGTAGTAAGAACTCATAGTATACTATAGCAGTCCATGCAGTGTCATAAGTTATCATTGTATGTGTAAAGTGCATTTTGATGCATTTATAATTATTCATGCTTCATTATCAGGTTTCATTGTTGGTGTGACGTAAAGTGTAATGTATTTTGATGCATGCAGATATAGGCCTAATGATTAGCAATGCAATTATTGGGCTAATATTGGACATTGTAGCGTTATCAACCTATTTGCAAGCAAAATATCAAATTATTTAAAATACTAGCCTTCTGTATCACCCAATATATAGCGATTCATAGACTTTGCAAGTTATACAAATATTGATAACAAAACTCAAGCTTGATCTGTGTAGGATATACAGTAAAATGATTTTTTTTTGTAGCCTCTGAGCAGCAGATGAGCCTGTCCCCCACTGAAATAGCCCAAAATTAGCCATGAGGAGGCCATGACTACAGGGACAGGTAGGGAGGCTAACAGATTAAACAATATAAATTAAAGTTATTTAATGTAAGACAGAGCAGATGTGACAGCAGTACATGATAAATCTATATGCCTTGTTTGCTCAGAAGTGGGTGTAGTAAAGGATCACCAAACAACAATATGATACCCATGCAGAAAAATGACCATGACAATGACAATGACGGACCCCAACAAACCCAGCCTTCTTTTTTATGAGCTTCTCAGTTCAAGTGAATTATTAATTAAATTTGTTGACCTATGGTAAAAACTACACAATAGTAAGAGCCGAACCGTTGCTTCATTAAATCCAGTTTACACCACCATGGAATGGTGGCTGGTCTTGGGCCTGAATCTCCCAGGCTGAAAAGTGGCTCCACTCCGGCCCAATATGCAGAGAATGGAAGCTTCAGGAATAAAACCTTGAAGTATAAAATGATACATTCAAAGTAAGAAAAAAAGAAGCTTTATTTTCACTGTTACAGCCAATACAACCCCCTGAGAATTATCCTCTACAAGACGTGTAAGTACTCTTGCTCAGTGACGTTAGCTGCCGGCTAGTTCAACACAAAGCTACGTTCACACAGTTGACGTTAATAACTTTAGTTCACGGAGAGTTAGTTAGACCACCTGGTTGGAGACTTATTGCAGTCTACAGAAGGTAAATAGGTGTGCATGTGGTTTTAATACTGTGCCAGTTTGATGCAGTTTTGATTAAAAAATTAAAACTTGTGAAGCAAATTGTGATTAGCATGCTAACGCGCTACTTGTGATTAGCGCGTTAGCAGAAGAAGCAAGTAGGACTGTAATGAGCAACAACTGTACAGTGTAGTCTGCAATTTATGGAAAATGAAGGCTACGGCATCTCAAGACAAAACATAAAAAGTGTGTGAAAAAGAGTTTCCATTAAAAATATGAAAGGTGAACAGAAGATTCCATTCATATGGAAGGTGGATAAGGTGAACTTGCACCTCTCCAGCTACCAGTCCACCCTCCATACTTTGGTCCATGCTGGACTTGAACCTGCCACCCTCCGGACTGAGCTTCTGCTGTCCCAAGTAAAATATCTTCAAAATGAACGAAGCTAACGCTGTAAAATGTCTTCTAATGTGCTGTGTTCTGCTAATATTTATCTGATTTTACTTTTAACAATCAGTCACATCATAACTAATACCCCATGTGCTTAAAAAGGTCAGTATTGCTATTGATGTGGCAGAGAGTATTAGATCAGTGCGTCATTAGTGAAAGCAGATAATAAAGAAAGAATAAAAGCAGTGAACATGTGAATGGACTGAGGCAACGCGAACAAGATGACAGAGGAATGACTTTTGGTTCCCTCCCCTCTGTTTCATCTTACAAAGCCTGTGAGTAATCGCACCAAGAAGACTCGGCAGACTCTCAGCTGGCCCTCTCTGCCCTGGCCTGGATCTCGGGGGCTGACATATTTATATCGCTCCCCTGTCTTGCATAAGCTTGTACAGCAAGATCCAGTTGAACAAGTGCCATGGAGAGAGACAGCAGAGATGGAAAAGCCCAGTGTACCCTCTGGGGACAAGAGTAAAAAAAATTCTGCAATGCTTTTTCTAATTGAAATTGAAGAGCAGGATGCTTTGGCAGGGTTTATCGCAAAAGCTTAGTTTTTGTGGTGTTCCACTAATCCCCCCGAAGGAGACATTTGTCTCTTTTGGTCGCTCCCTCCGCAGAGCTCAGGATCAGATACAGAACAGAAGAGTGCTGGAGAGAGCCGCTATCTTGTGTAAGGACAGCTTGGCAGCATGGATGTAGGTTTCACAAAGCTGCACTGCTGGTTTGGATAAAATCATTAATGTAAAAACTTAAACACTTTATTCACGCCGAACCAAACGCTCACTCACTGATTTGGCTCTAAATTTCAATTGGGAGCAAAATTCACAGCTGAGATATGAATTATTATTATGTGAAGCACAAGAAAGCTATTATCATTTCTCAAGAAACCCACTATTGGCTCATGTGCAGTCTGTGCTGCATGTATTCTGTTTAATTTTCTCCAGAACTGAGTGCTGCAGCTTCACAGCATTACAATGAGCTGAAGTCAGGGCTTTTCACCTCACCCTGATTCTTTCCAGTTTGACTCTTAATTGTTTCTCATCTGGTTTATATTGGTTTATGATTTGCACACAATTTGGCATCCTGTAAAGAGCAGTCACTAAGACACACTGTGTGCTTTCTTAATGTTGCTCTTGTGGGATATAAAAATGAAGCTTCAAGCTGAATGTTTATAATATTATTAGATTCTTACCTAGAGTCTAGACCTCCATTGCTACAAGGCGTGACATTTGATGAGAACAAGTGCAAAGGAAAACATCTTCGTGTTTGTTTAACACCTCAGGAGAAATATCAATACCTAATTCAGCATGTCAGTGAATAAGTTCAATTTTCTGCTTTATTGCTGTGTAACCACCATGAGTGGTCCAATATTGCATCTTTATAGTAGTTACTAAAATATTTAATCACATTTAAGGGTCTGCAATTGTAATATTTAACAGGTTTAGAAAGATGTTTGTGCATCTGTTACATATCATTTATATAAAATACTAATTTCTTGTACTAGAACATACTTTGGCAATATTAAAGTTGGTATTTGGACCTTATTAGTCAGGCAAAAACTGCGTCCATGCCCTCCAAGAACCACCATTGGGCACACGTTAAAATACAGCAGCATAGGCCAACCCTTTTCAGCTACAGACAGTCTACACAACAGGCAGGTTTATTCCTAATAAAAAGATTATTTACTGTTGAATCTTCATTTGAACAATTAAACGAAGCATAGCTAATTTGGTGGGAAAAAGGGAACTCCTGATCCCACTTTTGGCCTGAGTAGTACAAGTAAATTAGAAAATTATTGTTTGAACTCGAGGGTATGTAATAAATGCTCAAACGGCTTTCATCAGGCATGGGTTAGGAACATTTCCCGTTAAAAGGAACATTTTATTTCACATTCACTTTCATGTAACGGTCACATTAAAGGGATTGTCTCAAAGATTTTAATAGAAGGAAAAAAGTAGAGCATCAAGAGCAATCAAGAATACGCCTTGAAAGTGTTTCTTGGTAATATTTTTGACTTTTAACTCTGTTATGATCTGTTGTCTTCATGTCGTAACCTTATCTTCTCTTTGCTCTCCTTCCACATAGACATGCTTCAGATTTACCAAGGGACCACCCTGGGACACTTTCACAAAGCGGAGTCCTTCCTTGGTGAAGGCAGCTGCCACAACCTGCAGACCAACAAGGAAGAGGCAGTCAAATTAACAAGAACAGTGCGGAAATTGTTCGCTGTGATGTCTCGACCATGTCTCGAACCTGTTACATAGTCAGGTGGAACGGGTTCTTTTTTGACAGAGACAGGATTTGTCTTAATTTTGACCTGCTGGACCAAAGTCTTTATGCGTGTTTGACAGACAGAAATAACGAGGGCTTTAACACGACAGAGCTGAGGCCAGTTATTGAGCAGCTGGCCACAGCCCTGTCCCACTTGAGGTTCATAGACCTTGTGCATGTGGACCTCAAACCTGATAATGTAATGATTGTTGACCACAATCAACAACTGCTTAAGATCAGGCTAATTGACTTTGGCCTGGTTGCAGCTAAGCCTGGTGCCTGCGTACAGACCATTTGGTACAGGGCACCGGAGGTGATGCTGCACCTCCCCTTTAACGAGGCCATAGATATGTGGTCTATGGGCATCACAGCGCAGAGCTGTCCACAGGATGCTCCCTGTAACCCGGCAACATAGACTACGACATGTTGGTTTCATTTTTGAAACACAAGGGCAGCCAGCACACAACGTACTGGACCGTGGGTTGGGACTGGTTATCATTTCGATAGAGATAATTGGCCAACAGCGTTGGACATTTAAATCCCCCGAGGCCTTCGCTCATGAAACGGGGTCCTATGCTCAGGAGACAAGGCAATTCAAACTTGACAACCTGGATGCCCTTATACATGTGATGACGGAGGAAAGAGAGCAGACTCACTACTGCTGGTGGATCTCATAAATCACATCTACATATAAAACCTCTGGAGATGCTGCAACACCTGTTCTTCCACTACCTCACAAGTTCCTCTGCAGACCCCTCTGTCAATACAACAACAGACAATAGACCAGCTGAGGTGGAGGAAAACACAGATAACAATGACAAGACTGAAAACACAGAAGACGTTGGGAACACGTTGGAGGGCCAGCCTGTGGAAAACAGTGTCTATGGACAGACAGTATGGAGCTTTTTCAGGAGGATGAAGAACACCCTGCAAGGCTGCTTCAGATGGAAGAGAAGACCAGCCGTCAACATTCACCCTCTTCCTCTCTAACCCCCCTTCTATCTCCTTTCTCTCTCTCTCTCTCTCTCTCTCTACTGTCTAAATAAATGTTATTTAGAATGTAATATATCTGTGTGTCTTCAGGTGTTCTCACTCCATACGTAAAGTGTCCTGACATGACTGAATTATGATTTATATATAAAAAATTAAGGTTTCCTCCGTGTTGCTTGTCTACTCGTCTACTATCTAAATAAATATTATTTAGAATTAAATATATCTGTGTGTGCTTATTCATACCCTCCCATATGGGATCAAACATATTTTTATTTAGTATGTCTTTATTTTTTTAATATAAAAAAATCATCTCTGACATCCTGATGATTGGTTGAAGTTCTCCACTCATTTTATTCTCAATATGTAAAGAAAAAATAGAAATTTAATAGTAATTTCTCAAGTATATTCATTGCACTATATTTCTGTAGCTGTATTTCTTCAGCTGCTAAATGCTTCACGTTGCTAACTTGCAGGTAGCTGCTAGTCTACAGTTGGTTTATTGTTTTACTGTACCTGGAAGCTGCTTTGAGTTGGAATTGATGCTAATGTAAAAGAAAAACCAAAACAGTAAAGCTGGGATCCGTAAAACCAAAACAATCAGCTGAAAGATGCTAAAACGTCCCATGATAATTATTACCTGTGGGTTCATCAGTACAAGCAACCTCTCTCTCTCTCTCTCGCTCTCTCTCACACACACACACACACACAGACACACACACACACACACACACACACACACACACACACACACAGACACGCACACACTCACGCGCATAGAAGACACACACTTGGATGGGGATAAGTAAGATAAATAAGATATGATAGACGATATAAACCCTCAGGTTCCCATCACTGTCTTTCACTTTTTGCATTTATTTGAACTCATCAACACTCCATTAGTATTCCAACGCTGTCTTTAACTTACTTAAAATAAATCCTCACAGGTTTGTGTTTGCGAGGGGGCTGGCTCAGACATGAACATTACCTACAGCCATCTGTGTGTGTGTGTGTGTATTTAGGTTCATGACAGCAAGCCTATCCCTCTATTTCAGAGTCACACTTGGATAGGTTTGGTTGGCCCGTGTAAAGACCTGAGCTAACTTCACACAGGATGCTTGCTGATTAGTTTCACAACACGTTTCATAACAGCGATGGCATTTTGATTAGGGAAGGAAAGACACATTTGTGAGCAATAAATAAGTCATAAACAACCAAATAAAGAATTCAAGTAAGCAATAAAAACAATATGCTGATCAATTAAGCCAAAACAGAAGACTTACTGTGTTATATGTGTGTGTCTCACATCTGTTTACATTGTGTGTGGCGCCCCACTCTTTACATCAAACAGTGAAAACATGCTGCAGTAATGAGAACGCTCTGTTAGCACAGTAAATAAACCTTGAGCCGCTCTTATACACTTCACTTCTGCTGTCACATAACGTCACTGGGCAAAAATGTCACGACTGTAGCCACACTACCTGCAACAAAAACTGCTATGACTTAGATGGAGTATGATTTCTGGCAAGTTTATATTTGCTTGTAAAGGGCTGTCATTTTCAGTGTTTGGTCAGAGGCGATATGATGTCAGAGCTCAAACAGGGATGAAATAACTTTTTATTGTGAAAGTTATAACATGTGAAAGAGGATGAAGACACCAGGTGAACTCTTGTTCAATGATATGTCATTATGTAATGTGACATTGGGTTTCAACGTGGACTTATAAGAAAAAAAAATAGTTTAAAGTAAGTAATATTTTCTTACCTCTAATGGTGGTTATCCAAATTAAAACTGAAAAACTCAAAAGCAAAATTTGTCTTTGTCACTTTGGATAATCCCCAGACATCAGCGGTAGGAACGAATGGTAAATAGACTGTACTTATATAGTTCCTTTCAAGTCTCAAGGTGCTTTTAAACTACATATCTCATTCACCCATCCACATACACATTCATACACTGATGGCCATTCATATACATTCACACTGCGATGTTAGGGGAGCAATTTGGGGTTCAGTATCTTGCTCAAGGACACTTCGACATGCAGACTGAAGGAGGCAGTAACCTCTGTGGCTGGGTGATGTGGAATTTCAAAAAACTGTAATTCCTCAAATGGCCACTTGAGGCTGGCTACAGAACATTTCAACCTCCGTAAGTCCCCATGTTAAAATGTCCAACTTCACAGCAGAAATAAACATGTTTACAGCCTGGTACAAAAAACAGTTTTGGTCTCTATAGCTAATTTCCCCATTCATGACAACTGTACTGAGGGTGAATTTTTATGGAACTCACCTGTTCAAATGATATTAAGGCTTAAAGTTATGCAGAATTTACAACATGGCTGCTTTGATTGACAGGTAGGTGCTGTCACAGATGGCTTGTTTCAGCATCCAGGCGTCATTCGGCCCGCCTCAGGTCTGCCGATGATGCACGTCTTTGCCGATATTTAGGTTAGCCAGAAAGCAGAAGAGGCTGTACAGCCAACATGGCAGCAGCAAGCGCCGCATGTTTTGAGCTTCAGAACAGCTCGTCAGAATCCTGTGGGTGATGTCACCCATACGCCGTCCATTCTTTATACTGTCAGTGCTAGAAGGTAGCTCCAATGAAAATGCTCTGTGAGGTCCAGACCTTTGTTTCTGTAACACTCTGGTGGTTTCAGAATACATTTTTCAACACTGTGATCACAACAAACTAAATTCCATTGTACTCTGCCTTATTAGGTTTGGTAGCAAAAATCTCATAACCTTTGCATGTTGTGAGAAAATATTCCATGCTTTTCTTTGTAGGAAATTACTCTTTAAATCAACATTTAATGCCCAAGCTTAGTTTTACACATTTGGAAAAAAGTTTATGTTTTACTTAATCACCTGCAGTCTGTAAACTTGTACTTTATGGCTCATTTAAAAGTAATTTGTCAGCACAGTTAAATCAGAGCTGGTGTTTTTGGTGCGTATTATACTTCACCTAGATTTAAGTGTTTACACTGAGAAACATTACCTTTCACTAAATCACCCAAACTGCATAAAGCTTAAGATGTGAATCATCAGTGGTTTCCCCACAGAGGCAGTCGTTACATGGATCTTCTTACCACTGCGAGTGCTTTGCTTTCAAACTGAGTACTTGAGGGTGAACGCTGGGTATGTAACATTAGACCTGGTCACATTCTTTGGTCGTGTCGACTTCGACTTCCTGCTTCTGCTTCATCATTCAGATTGACTGAGTAATGATGCTAGCAGTTGAAGTCTGGTCTAGACCAGTCTGTTCTGGCCTTGTGTACTATGGCCCCCTTGGCTTACATAACCATCCACAACTGCGTTCAATAGAAGTCGATCTTCAAACGAACAACAGACTACAGACTCATAGACAACAAGTAAAGACATGTGGAAGGCAGACTGCCAAACAGAGAAGAAAGTCAGAAAGGTCAAGAGAGTGTATTCTGGGATATTGGGAGGGGGGGGGGGGGCATAATGGAGGTTTTTAAAAATCACATTTAGAGTAGAGACCAGTGGTCCGCTCACTGGCCACAACTGAAACCACAAGTTTTGTGAAATGTGTTGTGCTTATCATTACTTCACTTGGATGTTTGATGGCTGGAGAGGTGCCAGTTCATCTCCTCGGCACTTGAGCGGAGCACTGAACCTCTAACTGCTTGGGTCGCTTCACTTTTTGTCTAATGACGTCTAAAATAAACGAAATTAGTGCAGAAGAAGTAGATGCAATTTGAATGAGTTTTAACAAGATAATTGAATTGTTTTATGGCATACAACAAATAAAGGATCTTTAATTCTGTATTTACCACAGATGATCTAATCAAACCATATCTGAATACAAAATGTTGTAACACGTATCGACAACTCTTTATTGGATATTAATACTGTGTACTTGGCCTTTGAGTAATATGTTGATGGACATCGCTGGTAGCCAAACAAATCCAAAGAATAAGAACAGTAATGATATTTGGTTAAATACAATGTGGTCACTACTGACAGGAATTTATCTAACTGAAAAAGGTCCATTCTTTTTGTTATGAAGTGTGAAATATAACAACCACAGCTCATTGTGCTGCATCTCCAGTCACAAAAAAATCAAGGTTTAGTGTTTTACATGTGATATGTTTTGTAAAAAAAAAATATTGGAAAGCATACGTTGTACAACAGATGTTTTTAATGTGCACTCAGCTGTAAAAATCACTATCACATTATCTTTCCATCTGGCTTTTACAGTCTTTGGTCCCTGTTTGTCACGCTGGGAACTTGCTCCACTGCACAGTATCCCACACCGACATAAAAAAAAAAAAAAAACGGTCTGCTGGAAGCTATGACTCAACCCCAAACATCACATGTTGTGCTCCTGATGTGTTATGGAGACATCATCTGTCAATCCATGTGTCAACACAAACTCTACAAGTCCTCATTACCACAAGATACACAATTACTATTAACACTCATGATCATGTGTTAAGTGAATTCAAGTATAATATGTTTACAAAGAAAGATTCTGATGATTGATGCCTTCATTTCCTCGTGTAGTATTAGATATGATTATGGGGTATATCAGGAGTAATTGATAGGTTGATAACATGTGACACACTAAGCAGCCTTTTCTTTGATAAGTCTTTCATTCACACTACATAAACTGATGTGAGTTTATCCAAATCATATTCCAAGTTAAGGCACAGTGATATACTACTACTACTACTACTGCTACTAGTGCTACTAAACTTTATTTGTATAGCACCTTTCAAAACACAGTTACAAAGTGCTTTACAATCAAATGAAACACAATTAAAACAAACAGTGATGTCTCTCTATGGTTTTCAAATCATATCATATCATATCATATCATATTTAATATTGATTTAATTATGTTTTAAACTTGTTACTTTTAGTTGTTTGCAAATGAATTCCTCAGGTGAAAATTATTCAAATTTATTGATAAATTAAAACAAAATTTATGAAAGATGTACTGCAGCTGTCCAAAATGTCAAGTTTTCATGAGGTAAAAAAAAAATTAACTGGAGAAAAAAACAACAATTAATTAACCCATTTCAGTAACAATACTACAACAATAATATAGATATTTACACTGATGTTCACATTTTTTAATTACATTTTTATGAACATGCAGTTTTCAAGTTCTTTATCAAAAACAGTCAAAGATTTATAAGATAAAAATCTGTGCATCTGTAATTTAAAAATATATTTCTGATGTATTTTAGAAGAGTTATTCAACTTTTGAAGAACATCGCTGTATTACACAGACTCCATGTGGGATTTGTCAGCCTGCACAGACTCATAAAAAACACATTTGTAGCTCACATGCATTACAACATGATCATCTGACCTTACACTATCGGTGCAGTGAGGTCAGGGACAGAACATGTGGATTACCTCAGGGTTAAGTGTTGTTATGTACCTTGGAGAATTAAACAGTTAAATCCACACTCTCTGGTCAGTGATCCTGACTAGTAGGAAAGTATGAATGATAAAAAAAAATTATAACACAATGGCCATCTGTTATGTTCTCCATTTCTGTAACAATTGCTTTGATTCATGCTGCATCACAGTCATCCACCCTTGACAGGAAAAATAAGCTCGCACATTCTGTCCGTGCTTCTCTAAACACAGTCCTGGAAATCTGAATGTGTCTGTCATCACAGCAGAGGTGGGGCATGCAGTGGATTGGCCAGCAGCCATTTGGCCCCTCACCAGAGTTAGAGTGACAGTTACACGGCACAGTGATTAAAAAGGTGAAGGTGATGTGTTAAAGAGCACCAGTGTGTACATTATGTTACTCAGCATGGGAAAAATGGTACCTCTGAATTTTGATTAGGACAAACTCTGGTTAAGGCTAAATTCTAATAAACTGGATAGTGGTTAGTTAGTCGTTTGGTTTGGATGCCCCTGTGGTAGATAAAACATGACAAAGTGCCCTCTGTGGTGGCCCGTCCAGTGGAAATTCTAATGCATGAGATAAGGCTGGAAAAGGCTCTTGTTGCTTACTGTATTTTCACAGGGGATGGCTCTAAGTGTTGGTGTGGATGTAAGATTTTGCAGAGTGTCATGTTTGGATGTTCAGCTTGTATCAGACATTTCAAACCAGCCCCCTGGAGAAAAACCTCAAGAGCTGTCAGTCCATTCGCAAACCCCAGCACACGATGAGAGGGATTAATTGTGAATTCCTTTCCTTTAAACCACTCAACAAAACTGTCAAGTGGATGTGATGCTGGAAAAACTGAGAGAGAGGATAAGTCACAAAAGAGAGAACAAGGGGAGGGTTATTGTGCATGCGCATCTGTTCAATGACATCACTGGCGAAGCCTGTTTGAATGGAGCGTCGATGTCTGTCTGCAGACAGAATTATATTCCAGGAACAGAAGATCACAGGGATTTCATGCTTTTTTTTCTGTCTGTCGGCTACAAATACTGCTTGACCACATAAACTGACTTTGGTCATTTGACAGACCAGAAACATCAATAACCTCAGGGACTGATGGAGGACTGTGTTAGACTGATACGTCTCTATCTGTAGAGAGCAGGAAAATATATTGGTGTTCTTAAAGGGAAATGAAAAATAGCGACTAATTGGCAATGAGAGAGAAAGTCACTGATTAACACAACCTCTGTGTCTGTGTGAAAAATCGAGACTGGTGATTTATTTGAAGCAAAAGGACATTAATGAAAAACGAAAAGAGAATAGTGCTATGAGGAAAGGAAAAACTCCCTTGCTGCAAGTTATTTTAGATTGAGAAAGGGCGGTTGAACTTTCTGTGGATAAGATAAAGTGGAAGTTCCTCAGTCTGGTCTCTGTCAGGGAAAAGGTCAAACATTTCATGCAGCACACTCCTTTGTCTTGAGTTGAGGTGAATCTTTAATCAAACAATTATTATATGTGATGTATACAGTGTTGGCAGTAACTGGTTACATGTAATTAGTATTACATTACAGTTACAGTTACATTGTCATTGGAATGTAAAAATTCTGAAACCTTTTTCATAATTGAGTTTGTTCATGTTAAAGACCAAAGTTATTCATGGAGTTCCTCAAAGTTCTGTGCTTTGACCACTTCTATTCACTTTATATATGCTTCCTTTAGGCAACATTATTATTTTTAATGTAACATTATTATTAACTTTATGCCGATGATACCCAATTATATTTATTGATCAAGTCAGATGAGACCAGTCAGTTTTTTTTAAACTTCAAGCATGCCTTAAGGATATAAAAAGTTGGATGACCTGCAATTTTCCGATGTTAAACTCAGACAAAACTGAAGTTCTTGTAATTGGACACAAACACCTCAGAAACTCTCTTTCTACTCTTTCTCTCTCTTTTGTACTTTAGATGGGATCACCCTGGCCTCCAGCTCCACCTTGAAGAATCTTGGAGTTATTTTTGATATTGATATGTCCTTTAATGCCCACATAAAACAAATTTCAAGGTCTGCCTTTTTTCACCTATGTAACATTGCAACAATCAGGTGCATCCTGTCTCAAGCAGATGCAGAAAAACTAGTCCATCCATTTGTTAGTTTTAGATTGGATTATTGTAAATCCATGTTATCAGGCTGCTCCAATAAGTCCTTAGGTCTCTGCAGTATATATGCATATGTATTGAAATTGTTTAAATATTTTGACATTATTATAGTAGTAACAATATCAGCCAATAGTTATAACAACAAAAAACTTTTCTTATTATAACATGAAAAGTTTTAACAAATATTTTTAGTAAAGTTATAATGTTTACAACATGACAAAAATAACAAGATAAGTAGTTTGTTGTTATAACATGAATACAATATAATTTGACGTTTTATGTAACAATAAGTTATCATGTTAACATGGAATATTTCGTGTTATAACAAGAAAAATAGTGTATTGTTATGACAAGAAACATTTCTTGTTATAACATGATATGTTTATATGTTGTAATAATGTGAAAATATAATATAATAATATGTTAGAATGTGAAAAACAAATGAACTTTTCACATTATAACGTCATACTGATTTTTATTTTTCTAGCATTACAGCAATACGCCTCTGTACTATTAACCCTTTGAGAGGGCAATGGATAAAAATGTTGTTCCATTCTGTAAAGCATTTGAGATCAGAGGTGCCACACACATGCACATATAGCCTCCAACCAGAGGCATCATGGGATTTCCAGTGGATGGCTGACAACCATGATAACAAAAACAATGTTTTCAACATTTGACCAACTGTAAATGAACAGGATATGCAAAATGAATTTGGTTTGTATTGAAAATTTTTTGGGATGTTTAAAGAGAACAAAACGAATATTTGTGGAACACTGTGTGTATGGCATATCCTGCACATGGGTGTTTGAACATTTACCATTGGCCAAACAGAATATTTCCATCATTTGTGGGTCACTTATTTCAGCAGCGATTATTCTCCTGCCTTAACTGCACTGTGGGCTTCTAAAAACAAACTCTGTGCCAAAAAAGAAGACAAAGGAGGCTGTACGAGATGGATGGATTTCATTGACTATGAGTGAATGGAAGTAGACATGATTGTGGAATTGATCTCTCTTTGCTTTTCCCCAGCACATCTCTAGACTGCTGACTCACAGCAAAATAATGGTCACACACTGGACCATGTGTGGTTCAGATAAACACTGGAACGAATGAATGCACCAGTGCTTGTACACACACACAGAGGAAGGCAGGGAGGTGTTTAGTGATTTTTACAAGCTCTTTTAACTGTTCTTTTCCATTAAAACATTGTATCATAACTGAAACTAGCTGTGGAACTGAAGAAGAAGGTGTTTTCCCACTTTTTTCTCAGTGTAAAAGTGGAGGATTGTGTATTTGAGAGGTAGACAGCATCAATTGATGCCTTGATATTGCAAATTGTTGCTTTACTTGAAGTCTGAGCTGGAAAGGAAATCCTGCTCAAGAGTCCGGCATTTTTGTATCATCATCGTGAAATTTCTTGACAGTCTTGCTGTTTTATAACCAGATTACACTTGTGCTGTTAAGATCAGGATAACAAGAACCTTAAATTCATTAGAAATGATTTAGACTGCGTGTTTGAGTCTAGACTAGAAACTGAATGCTCTAAAAGAAAGAAAGAAAGAAAGAAAGAAACAAACAAACAAACAAACAAAAAAAATCCCAAAACCAAAAAAAAAAAAAAAAAACAAGGTAAGGAACAGAAAACTGCACCAGTTTATGTTTTGTGTGTGTGTTGTGTGTGTGTGTGTGTGTGTGTGTGTGTGTGTGTGTGTGTGTGTGTGTGTGTGTGTGTGTGCAGTGTGGAAAGTTGTGTGGACTGTCTGGAAAATAATTTGTTGATATCTTTTTGCACATTCCATGTGACATATTGGGTTTGTGATTAAAGGGTTGTTACAATACTTTGAGGAAGGAGTTGAGACTCCTTCTGAGTGGGAGACAGATATTTGGCTCTAGCTTGGGGCTGGAAAGTTAAAAGGCATGGGGGTGGGAAGAACAGGTTTGAGTCCGGGGCCTGGGGACGTAATTAAAGCCTAAAATGATCCTGAGTGGGATTTTAAAGTGGGCAGGTACAGAGCCTATAGTGGAGTTTAGGTTTCTCAGACTGGTTCTGTATTAAATTATTCAACAGTTCTGTATTTGGAGAGAGAGTTCTTTCTGAAGGAGGTTGCACACAAAATGCATTTAGAACAATCACAAAGTGCCTAGGTTCTTTATATACAATAAGGCATGTTTTAGATTCAGAGGATACAAATGTGCATATAAATAAAAAACACATCTGGATGTGGAACCTTACTGAAAAAAGACTAAGAGTCAAGCTATGTTATCAGCACTATGAGCTAAATGCTAACATCAGCATGCAAATATAACAATGCTAAAACGCTGATGTTATTTATACCATTTTAACCAAGCGGCAACCTTTGTGGCTGCAGTGTGTGTGTGTGGTGGCTTCATGAGTTGATTCTTCCACTGCTTACATCACGCTTTGACCTTAACCTTTATTCTGTTTATGGATATTTACAAAAGAGTGTAAACGCTCTGCAACTTCCTGAGCCGTAGGAAGTTGCAGAGCGCTTTGAGCGAGGTGTGATTAAACTATTCTGTGGTCTGTACGAGGTCCTTGTGCCTAAACACAGGTCCATTTCATGCAAAACACTTCTGACTATAACTTTGGATATTGTAAACGGACCAGACCCTCTGGTGCCTAAACAAACACTCATACACAACATACATGATTTTAGCCTGTGTTCGGTTAATGTATTGTACAGATTCCCATGTCACAAAGTTTTACAGGGAGACAGTATTGTTTGGTTTGCGTCCTATATAGTTGTTTATGGGGCTATAAATCACTGTGTGTGTATCTTTTATCAAGTAAATAAAACACAATCAATCTCTCTGCAGGCTGTAAGCACAGGAAGTGGATATCAGGTATCTGTTTTTGACATGAGTGCATGCCCTCTCACATACTCTGGGTTGAACTCTGACCTGTCCAAAGTCTATCATGTCATAAAAAACACTTTCAGATGGCTTATGTAACACAAGCCCATCAATAGAACATTGGCATATTAGAGATGTGAGGACAACTTCATCCTCAAACAGTGGAAAAGAAAAAAAAAACAGCTGAATGCACAGCAATCAGTGGAGGTATAGCAATCCACACAGCTTATTGCTGTGTGCAATGTATAATGCAAAGCTCATGCTTTTATCAGGTTTGACAGCTAGAGCGCTGCAGAGTTTCAAGTGTATTTCAAAAGGATGCAGTTAAGTGATTACAGTGTTTCAACAAAGTGGAATTTTAGCAGTCAGAGAAATAGTTATTCCCGTGTGGAATGACGCACGGCAGACATGCCCTTTCCTTTTCCTGTGTACGCTCTTTGTTAGCCAGGATGTGTTGGCCACAGAATTCAATGTTGTCTGTGAAGATTATGGTACAACTTAACAACCTGCGTTGGTTGCTTTCTTTGAATGAGAACTGTTTGTCTGATCAACTTTCAAGTTACCTTACAAAAAGCTTGTTGTATTCTTAAAATGAATGTTTGACTCCCACCATACCCAGAAACATTTGTTTTGTATAGTCATATGAGTAAACAGCTCTTTAACAAATGTGTTACAGGTTTACTAAGCTCCATTCAAATAAATCAAGCAATATGATACTATTTTGTGCCATTATCCTGCAATCAACACTAGAATCTTTTTTGTTTTGTGAATTTCTGTCTGCAAATTAAAGCTAATTGAGAATCTGTGAAGAATATTTATTGATTACAAGCTGTTAAATCCATCCATCCATCCATCCATCCATCCATTTTATTCTGCTTATCCAGGGTCTAGATGGCAGCAGGTTTAGCAGGGTGCTCCAGACACCCTTCTCCACAGCAACACATTCCTGCTCCTCCTGAGGGATCCTGAGGCATTCCCGGGCCAGATGGTCTATGTAGTCCCTCCAGAGTTCTGGGTCTGCTCTGGGGTCTCCTACCAGTTGGATGGGCCCAGAACCCAGAAAACGCCCAGGAGGCATCCTAATCAGATGTCCGAACCAGCTCAGCTGACTCCTTTTGACACGAAGGAGCAGCAGCTTTACTCTGAGCTCCCTCCAAATGTCCAAGCTCCCCAACCTATCTTCAAGGATAAGCCCAACTACCATACAAAGGAAGCTCATGTTGGCCACAATCACATTCTTTCAGTTACTACCCAAAGCTCGTAGCTCGAGAGGTAGATAGAATAGAAAATTAAGAGCTTTGCCTTCGGACTCAGCTCCCTCTTCCCCACAACAGTCCAGTAAAACATCTGCAATACTGTTGTCACCGCACTAATCCATCATTCCATGTAATGCTACTTTTACTAATCACTCGTGAGCAAGACCCCAAGATACTTGAACTCGTAACTTACTTCCAACTCAGAGGGAGTATTCTACCATTTTTCAGCAGAGAATCATCCATCCATTTTCAGCCAATTATCCGGGTCTGGATTGCGCTGGCAGGAGGTTAAACAAAAAAAGCCGGCACATCCTTCTCCCTCTCCCTAGCCCTATCCTCCAGTTCCTCCCAGGGGATCATGAAGTGGTCCTTGGCCAGATGGGATATGTAATCCCTCCAATGAGTTCTGGATGTTGGAGAATCAGCTCGTCGTGCCAACATGAAGTTTAAACACAAATTATGGCCTTGTAGCCTGTGGTAACTCTATTCTTTCATTTTTGTCTAACACTCTCACTTCCCGTCAGTAAGAGATCAGGCTCTTAAAAAAAACAAAGGAACTGATTACAAGAGTCACATATCAGAAATAAGAATGCATTAGAAATCACTCATTAATCATCCCAATTATCAAATCAATCATCAGTACTTTGTGTGCGTGAGTTTGTGTGTGTGTGTGTGTGTGTGCGCGTGTGTGTGCGCGTGTGTGTGTGTGTGTGCGCGCACATGTACATTTGAATGCCCTCTCCAGAGAGCTGTCAGGGCTGCAGTGACATTCTCCATGTCCGGAATGGAGGACAGATTGAGCTTTACGGATGGAAAAATAATCAGTGTTCACGCGTGTGTGCAACTTTACATTTATGCGCGCGCACGTGCAGAGGTCAGTAAGCGGCCTGTGCTGAATCATGTGATGAAGATGGTGAAATAGAATGAAATCATAAACCTTGAGGAGGGTTTGATGTCTCCCAGATGATCACTGCTCAGCGGAGTAAAACAGTGATTAACGTCGGTGAAGACATTGTTGAATGGTTGTTATATATTTGTAGTTTTTTTTTTTTGCCATTGAAATATATTTGGACTGATTGAATCAAATATGCTGTACGCCTGAGTCAGCGAACCACACACACACAAATACGCCTTTGTAACTTGCTCTGTAACTTCCACATTTTCTGTAAATGATGCAATTGGCTGCATTACTGTGTGGGGTCTTTATATAAACAGTCCATAAGGTCATACTGTTTACAGTTGTTTATGTGAAGTATATTACACCATAGGTTGTTGACTAAGTGAAACAGGTTTGTTCTTTAAACACGGTTCAGTTGATGAGATGCTGGTAACAATTTGCATTTGTGTAGGTAAATAGAAGGACTTATGGAAGTTATTTGACCACATCTGTTGGTTACATGAAAGTGAAGACATCATGCTATCTCACGCCCTCCCCTTGTTCACTTTAATGTGTCCATATTTTCGCATCAGGTCATCTGTTCGGGATAATAAATAATGAATAATGAATGAAGCATCATGAGAAGATTCACTGGCAAAGTCATGCTGGAAATAAAGACGATCATTGAAGATTCTGAAAGTTAATTTTGTGGTGAACTGCAGAGAAAAACACTAATGGGTTTAGAGTACAACGAATCACACAGACTGTGATTGTTTTACAAATTGTATAAAGATTTTTAACATTTACTTGTGAGGAGTCCATCAGAAATGTAGTACAGCTGTAATACATTCCAGAGATGAAGTTTGTAAAACTTGCCGGCATGTCTGCTTGCGAGAGTTGATCAAAGTGGCTCGATCATTTTCGTGGTGTGCTTGCCTTTTGTTTGTCTGCTGGGTTTGATTTGACACAAATAAACAGATGCTGATTAAAGTGCACTTGCGTCTCTCGAGCCTTCAAATCTTCGCATGTTTGTTTTCAGACTATTCAGGTGTAAAATTGAACAGATGATCAGTCACATTTGGAAAATGCTATTTGGCAGCCTACGGTCTTTTAATACAGATTTCATTTATGAATGCATCTGTCATTAAAGTATTGAAATCTTCATCAAGAAGCAAACGCTCGTTCATCTCATTCTCCTCATTGTGCAACGAATTTATGACTTTTTCAAAATTGCCTGTTTATGTGTTTATTGACAGTTGTCATTATAATCTAGCTCGGATGTTCTCATGTGATTCCATAATAAAACAGACTCTTCAGTCATACCTGTGAAGTTTGCCTCCATGGTGTAACTGAAATAAGCATCTAAAACAAAGAGAGCATAAAATCAAAGACGTTTGGTTAAGACAAACCCTGTAATCAGCTTTATATTTTGTCTCTGAGCACGTACCCAGCCTTTAATTCAGGCTGTGTATAGGAAACTAGAAAAATTAAAGGTCCATTTGCTTTTGTGTATTCGTTTGAGCTCATATGACTAACAAACTTGATCCTTCTCTGTAAGTCCACCGAGGCTCACAAAGTTTTTGTTCGCAAAAGCCAAAGAATTTTACGTTTTTCCAGTGAAACCATCCATCACTGAAACACTCAGAGTGCATGTGCAGCATGTTTCTTCCTCAAACAGGTTGGCACAGGAGAGAAGGACTTCATCGGGGCGTATCTCACGGTTGTGTGTTTGTTTTTTAAGGTTTTCATCTGTCAGCTGCAGGATCCTGCTGTAACACACTGAGATCATCATGATCTCCACCCCAAGGAAACTTGAACGGCTCTATTCCAAACACACACACACACACACACACACACGCACATACACACAGAATGTCACTATAATGGGAGAGTCATTTGGCAAGTGCATACCTGCGTTCTCCCCATCTGAAAATGGAAAAAAGAGTAAACCGAGGAATGTGTGAGAGATTGTTTAACACAGGTGACACTGACTGAGGCTCCACTTGTCGGACCTGATTGATGTGTCCATATTGAGCACTTAAAAGGATTTTCCAACAGAGGATTTTCCCCCAAGGTTTTTTCCCTCACTCATAAAAACAACGGTCAACAGTCCACCCGCTGATGATTGATTTAGTGAGACGTTTTTGTCCATGATCTTTCCAACAGAAAATGTATAATTTGGGTCTTGATGCAAAGACTTTTGTCCATCCTCAGAGCCCTCCATCTCAAAGAGGCCAAACAATCATATTCAACTTAATTTTCTTCTGTTGCTCATCAAGTCTTTTGGTCAAATGGCTACCACACTTTGTGATCCTTCCAAGTATACTCAACAGCTATTACCCCGTATTTGACCTTTAAAAGAGATGGTTCATAAAATTATTTTTTAGACATTTTTTTTTTTTTAATTCAATGTTTAAAAACATATTTTTCTTACGGGGCTTACCAAATCAGATATATATATATATATTGTTTTCCAAGTTGCTACAAGTAACAGTAATACTCATAGATTATGCTGACATTTTTGGCATGTCTTGAATACTCCATGTGTTGATATTAGCGTTGCCTTTAGCTATGGGGTTTGACAAATGTACAGTGTTAATTGATTAGAAAAAGCTTAACGTTTGTTGAAGTTGCACATCTTTTCCACTTGTTGTTGCCAGTGATTTTTTTCCCCTCTCAAGCTTTTGAATCAGGAAAGCTTCTGTGCGATTTTGTTCTTTTCAGTTGGGGTGTTTGAGTTTGTTGTTACCATTCTTTAAATTTACCATTCTCTGCCTGACATTTTAGAGAATCATCACCATTTTTTTCTAACTTTCTACCCACCATTCATACTTCCCTAACTCCACGCTTTGCACTGTATTTCTGATAAATAATTCAAATATTTCATGCAAAAAGAAAAAAAAAAAAAAAAATATATATATACTTTTCCGCAACCCTTTAAAAATAAAGTTTGAGTCTGAGTTAGAGCCTAAAGTGGTTCTTCATGGTGATGCCAGGTTTTTTCAGTTCTGCAAGGAAACTTTTATCTATTGGTTCTTAAAAGAACCAGTTGCTGCAAAGGGTCAACATAAAGAAACAGTAATCAGTTTTCCAAAGAACATTTATCAAAAATGCTGCAATGATGACTTAAAGAACTTTTTTTTGCATTCAGTTCTCCAAAGAACCTTAAAGGGTGCAGAGCACTTATCAAGAACCAGTTTTTCTGAGAGTGCACTGTAAGATGATGTAAAGACCCTGCCTCGCTGTCATATTTGTTACTATATCAGTGTGCAGTGATTGTTGTTATTTCTGTGACTTTTTGCAGTTCTTTTGAACAGCCTCGCCTCACTCTGTCCTGTCTAGGATGAGGGAGAAGTTATGGTGGTGAGACAATAGCAAAAGGCCCTAGAGCCAGTGTTTAGTTTGTCTGTTCTGTAGAAATAAAAGGCTCATTCTAATGTAACAAAAACATTAATACAACATTCTGATTTTCAAATGATTATACACAAATGAAAACATAGTTATGCATATTACATTCAATTTCTGCCAAATTCTGTAAATAGAGTCTCTTAATCTTTAATAACCAATTACAACTGTACAGTGTACATTTGAAATGCAGGTGGCTGTGACTTATGAATATTGATTTATTTACTGAATTATTCACACTGATGTGCAGTAAATGATTTTAATAAATTAATTAAAAGATGGCTGTTAATTAATCATCATCCATCATTAATCAATTAATAAAATAATTCCACACAACTTGTTTCATAAACAAAACAGTGCCGTCTCAAGTTGAACTAAAACAGGAGCTCTGAAGTGAAACTCCGATACGGAGTGAGTGAATGGAAGTGATCGAGTCGCTGAATAAACAAACCGCAGGTGAGAAACTTTGCCTCGTTCGTTTGTACATCTGCTTTTACAACAGGAGCTCTCTCTGTAGTTTGAGGCCGTTCCTCATTCGTCATGTGTGGGGCTGCAGAGACCTCTCACAGATGCATGAGTCAGACATCCCTGGGTTTCCACATGGTCATTATCCTGTCCAGAGCCCTGCTGACAAATGAAAATGACTTGTGCAGACGGTAAAAAAAAAAAATAAAATAACCCCCCCTGATACTGTAATGGCAATTTTTATTTATTCAGACTTAGGCTATTACATAAGATATATGACATGGCATACATCTGTAGGCATGGCTGAGTGGGTTTGTGCTTTAATGCTGTTTCGATTGTTTACATTTCAGTGTTAATCATTTTGAAATGGTTATTTCACGTGAATTATTTGACAGCTAATGATGAACAATGTCTGTCAAACTCCTGTGTAACAAGATTATGGTCTAGTGCAGGGTGTGTTTGCCTTCCTTGATATAAGAATCAACTATCAAAATAAAGGAAACACCTGGAAAAATAAGGCACACAAACTATAAAAGCTGATGGGGAGCAGTTTCCTCTAATGTCTGCTCAATGCCCCAGGACAGAGGTTCTCCAAGTTTTAATGACTGCGTGCCAGAGTACCTAACTGTTATGATGAATGTATGATGGAGTGCCACACAGGAAAAGCCTTGTCATAGGATTGACATTGGTCTGATGGAGAGTTTTTTTTTTGCCTGAAACCTCCTTTTCTCCTCAGCCATACAGCATTCTTTCCTTGCTTGCTTTTCCATTTCTCTTCCACATGAAACTACTAAAATCGCTAACTTTAGCTAGCAGCACTCACGTTGATGATGTCATTCCAGAGACATTTGTTTCATTTTTATGTAGTACACTGTGTACAATATATTGCCTGGGCTAGTGCACTAATTTCATGATGCCTAATTTACACAGGGGACGTAATGGCCGCGTAACGGCTGCGCGGTCACCGGAGCTGATCGCTGCCACTCTAGTCAATGAGACCATTCCCACCGGGCGCGCCACGTAACGTCTCAGTGGAACAACACACAATAATTTATGACACAACAGATCCTTTTTATAATCTCTTCCACGTCAGAGAAGCAAAGTAAGCTGTTTGTTGTTGTTGTTTCCACAGTTTATCACGGGATCTTGCGGTTTCGCGTACGTTCAGGATTATCGCGTGATCTCGTGATCTCGCGTGAATACGGTTGGCTCGCAAGGCAGCGCTACGCTGCTGTTACGCGCCCGGTGTGAGTTGACGCCGGGCAGAGGATGGAGCCGTTCCGCGGCGCAGCCGTTCCGCGGCGCTTACGTCCCCTGTGTAAATTAGGCGTTAAACTGCAAAATTTGACTGCTTTTTCTTCTTCTTCGGAATTGCAACCAGATGGAGCAACATTTGACGGTTAAACAATTGTAACAAAAAACACCAAACACACAAACATATGCATAACTTCCATTTGTACATTGCAGTATTCACCACACCCGCTTCAACTCCGGCAGCTTCCTTTGCCACCATTTTCACAACATCGGTGGTCCTTCCCCTTCCTCTTCGTAGCCAAAATGGCATCCACTGAGAGAAAGTGTCCAACAGTCCACACTCACACTTTTTGACCGTTATGAGTGCACTATCTGGGGACGCACAGTACACTGCGTCTTTTGCCATAAGTGACAGTATGAGCAAACTTGTAATTATAATGTAATCAAAATAGCAAATACATATTTAATACATTAAAGATCAAAGTATGCAAATTGAAACACAATGTGTGGCCCTTCTATAGAGCTTTTAAATGTTCCTTCCTTGAAACCACCTTCCTGCCACGATACCTGAAACATATATCAGAACAACGTATCAGAAACTGCAGGAACCGGAGTACAGAACAGTGTTTGAAAATCTATTCAAAGGTTTTTGAGAAATTGTTTACAGTTGATTTACTCTTGTTCATGAAATGAATAGAATTACTGTTGCTTGAATGCACCACAAATGGCCATCGGTGTCAGGCTCTAAAATGCCCACTCCAAAACACTGCGACAGCAACAGACATGAACGGGCGAATGCTGCAAGGTCAAAGTGTTTCTGGGAAGTATTCCAGAGAGCTGGTTTAGAGAAAATTCTGAGATCAGGGACTCTGACTCTGTGAACTTGAGTTTCTCTCTGTCTCTCCCTCTCACAGAGCTAGGCTGCTGTTTTATTTCCTCATTTGTTCAGTCTGTATCAAAGAAGCTGACAGAAACAAAATTCTGATTGGACATTATTCTGTTACTCAGGTCCAAGCAACAACCTCTGTGGCTGTGGAATGAAGCCAATGTAAAAGTGCCAAAAACTGTAATTACTCGAACGACCACTTGAGGCTGGCTACAGAACATTTTAACCTCCATAAGCCTCCATGTTAAAATGTGCAACTTTGCGAAGTTAAAGTTGTGCAAGATTACCAGCATGGCTGCTTTAAATGACAGGTAAAGCATATGACATCCATGTTTTATACTGTCTTTGAACAACAGTTTTTGTTACACAGCAAGTCCCCCTCATGTCCCTTATGAAGTTTTGGACATGTGGAATAAATGAAAACTTATTAGTCATGATGTGATTGGTTGCACTGATGGAACATCATTTCTATAACAGAGTGGAGCAGGATGGTGATGCAACTCTACAGTTTGAAAGTGAGTTTTAAAAAGTGCGTTGTCTGACTGGGTTTTAAAGCATATCTCTTTATCTTTCATATGTCGGGCCCCTTCTCTACTAGTGGAACTTATCTTATCTTATCTTATCTTATCTTATCTTGTCTTGTCTAAATTTACTATATTTGTTGAAGTAGCTGAAATAAGGCCACTGAATATGGAGTCGTATGGGTGCCAACAATAAACATAAATCTGTAAAATAAAATAAAATAAATGTCAGAATATCATGAGAAATAATTAAAAGAATGAATAAATAACTAAATATAAAAGAACAATGATGATGTCAAAAGAAAAGGGCACACAATAGGACCCAGCAGAGATTCCAGTGTGTATTGTTTGTTTATTTATCCTGAACAGGTAATTGGATGATTGCTTTTCTCTTGAGTATTTTTGAGTGAAAGAAGCATTGAAGCAAGAGCGAATTCAAGAAGAGGGAGAACAGGTTTTATGAAGAATAAAAAGTGTGCGGTCTATCGCTAAAGCGTATCAGCACGGTGTGGAGACACACGATCACCTGAACAGAAGCCCAGTCTCTGTAACTGTGGTGTAATAGTGCTTTCTTGCTTTTTCTTGCCACTTTCTTGACACAAGGAAAGTACATGGCTTTTGCTCTTATAGGACCAGCAGCTGAATTTCTCCTATCAGTGAAATTGTGAACATTTCATTGAATTACTCCCAAATCTCTAGAGATATACAGATTTCCCAAGAGGAAGCCCTGGACAGTCAGGTAAGAAACTAACATGTTCCATAATAATCTGCGTAGTATCCTTCTGGTTGAAATTGAAAAAGTTGAGGTACTTGTACTTGCACCCATTTCTCCTGAAAAAACATTTAATGGTTCCTGCTTCTCAACTGGTCTCAGTAGTTGAAAGGAAACAATTCATAGATTAATGACAGAAACAATATGGAACAATATTTCCATAATAATAATTCAGTAATCAGTATTTATGATGTAATGATATAACACTTACATTTTTACATTGTACTTTTGATACTTTAAGTAAATTTCCTGGTTATACGTACAACCTTTAACTTACAGTAAGTAACATTTTAAATGCAGGAATTTTACTTGTAATGAAGTATTTTTAAAGTGAGGTATTGAAACTTGTATTATGGTAAATTATCCAAATACTTCCTCCACCACTGATATGAGAGTCCATGCCTCCAGTCAACTGAGTTTATTTGTCAGACCTGCAACCTACATTCAGCTTTCAGTTACATTTGCACAGATTGTAGTAAACAAAACTTCAGGCTAAACATCTGGAGAAAATAACCTGCTGAAAGCATGACACCTACTGTATATGAAACCCATTTTCTCCAGGTGTTTATTTGCACTTTTAACATGATATGAATGAAAGTTATAAATGATCCACACTAATGGTCTAACAATTCAATTCAGTTCAATTTTATTTATATAGTGCAATATCATAACAAAAGTTATCTGATGACACTTTCCATACAGAGCAGGTCTAGACCGTACTCTTTATAATATTATTTACAGAGACCCAACAGTTCCACCACGAGCAAGCACTTGCCGACGGTGGCGAGGAAAAACTTCCTTTTAACAGGCAGAAACCTCGGGCAGACCCCAGCTCAGTGGTAGATGGTCATCCACCGCAACTGGTGTATAAATAGAGAGACATAGAGAGACAGAGAGACACAGGTGCACAGCAGCAGCAAATCATTAACTAACTATAAACTGTAATGGAGATATGGTAGCAATAATGACAGTAATAATATATGTAACAAGAGAGGTCACACATTCTTCTAATGCAAGCTTTGTTGTATAGTAATGCTTCCTCCTCCCAGTTTTTGTTGTGAAGCTAATCCTCTCTGAAGCCGCCTGAAAAGACAAAGAGAGAAGAAGACTAGTGCAGAAGAACAAGGTGCCAAACATTTAAAACCATGGTGCTATTTAAATGGTACCACAGCATTAACTGACTGAGATTCTGCAATTTTATAAAGCTTTCAGTAAACATATTCAGCATCTTGCTTAAAGGCCCCATATGTATCAAAGAATAAACCAACATAAGGGTTAAAACTTTTGCCTTCACAGTGACAATAAGACACATGTACCCCAAGGAATAGGCTTGTATGGCTTAGTCAAGCAGGTAGATACATATTTCAGTGGACTGAAGAAAAGTAGTTTATGAAATGTTTGTAGGGCTTCTATGAAACAGGACAGTGATTATTGTCTGTGAAACTGTGAAACTAAAGAATTAAATAAAAACTGTATCTTGTAGATGATATGTTGAACCTTGTCATTTCTTTCTTTTATGTTTTAGGAAGCATGCCTCCATGCTACATGATACATGGTGTTTGTAGAATATTTGTAGTCCTCACTGTTGGTCTGATTTCCTTCACACCAAGTTGTGATGGAGGAAACATTCTGGTATTTCCAGTAGATGGCAGCCACTGGATCAATATGAAGATCCTGCTGGAAGAACTTCATGCCAAAGGACACAACCTCACTGTGATAAGGGCCTCCAACAGTTGGTACATCGCAGAAAAGTCTCCTCTGTACACATCCATTACCCTCAAAATGGATTTAAGTTTTGAGGAATTTTTTGATGTGTTCCTGCAGGAGCATATGAGGGTATGTCATTTTGGATTATATATTGGGCTCCATGTGGGTCTTTTAGTCATTCATGTCTCAAGATCAATCAATTTTTGACTTTTTTTCCTAATATTTTTTTTCAGGCACAGATCGAGGGGGCTTCAGCACTTACTTTCTTCAAACTCACCAAGGATTTCCTTTCTATGATTTCTATAGCCCATTCATTGTTGTGTGATACCCTGATCGAAATGCTTGATGATGAAAAGATGATCAAAAGCTTATTGGATTCCAAATATGATCTTGTTCTCACTGACCCAGCTGTAGCACCAGGGGCTGTGCTGGCCAAGTATCTCAAACTGCCCATGGTCCTCAACGTTCGCTGGATCACCAGTGGAGAAGGCCACTTTGCGATAGCCCCCTCACCACTCTCTTACATCCCAGTGCCAGGATCAGGCTTAACGGACAAAATGAACTTCATCCAGAGGGTCAAGAACATACTTTTCTACAGCATTATAGTTTTCCAGCAGAAATTCTTGGTGGGGCCAGGGTATGATGCTATCTGTGAGAAATATATTGAGGGTGGATGTGACGTTTTCTCGATTCTTCAGGAAGCAGACATTTGGCTGTTCAGGTCAGATTTTGTGTTTGAATTCCCTCGGCCCACAATGCCAAATGTCGTCTATATAGGAGGGTTCCAGTGTAAGCCAGCCCAACCTTTGCCAGCAGACCTGGAAGATTTTGTTCAGAGTGCTGGGGAACATGGAGTGATCATCATGACTCTAGGAACTTTGGTTAATGCTTTGCCCAAAGATGTTGCAGATGGAATCGCCAGCGTCTTTGCCAAGATGCCTCAGAAGGTAACACATCCTCAGTTTTTTACTTTTGCACTCACATGAAATGTTAAAAGACTGAATGGTACAGTTTAAAGCATGTTACAGATTCATGCAGCAATGAATCCATCACTAAATACATCAAATTAAAAGCTTTATTAAAGTTTAAACAGACAGGGAAATTGATCAAAGTGTATAATGAAGAAATCAGTCCTCCAAAGCTCACATCAAATTAAAAAGAGGATTTCTAGCCCTGTGATAGACTTAGTCCATAATGAATGGGTATTAAAAAGGAGGGAAAAAAACATTAAGTAAATTCACGATTCTTTTCATTTCCTTGTAAGGTAATATGGAGGCACAAAGGGGAGCGTCCATCTACTTTGGGCAACAACACCCTGTTAGTGGACTGGATGCCACAGAAGGACCTTCTGGGCCACCCACAGACCAAAGTCTTTGTAGCTCATGGAGGAACCAATGGAGTCCAGGAAGCAATTTACCATGGAGTCCCTGTGCTTGGCATACCCTTGTTCTTTGACCAGTATGATAACCTTCTTCGTCTGCAGGAGAGAGGAGCTGGGAAGATCATTGAGCTAGGTGATATCAACAGCCACAGTTTTGAGCAAGGTGTTAACGAAGTGCTCCATCAAGACAGCTACAGACAGAACATGCAAAGACTGTCACGTTTGCACAGAGACCAGCCAATGGCACCCATGGATCAGGCCATCTTCTGGGTGGAATATGTGATGCGCCATAAAGGGGCTCCTCACCTGCGTACAGAGGCCTATAAGATGCCCTGGTACTCATACTACTGTTTAGACGTCCTGCTACTATTGCTGACTGCAGCAACTGTACTGCTGTTCTCTACTTTGGCCATTTTCAGGTTCCTATGCTGCAGAAATAGAAGAAAGACCAAAACCAAACAACACTGATTCACATCAGTTCATTTTATTTAGATATATGCTACAGTGAGATTAGAACGAGCGCTGTATTCAGACAAAAACATACATCTGAAGGTATCTCATTTGTATATCTTTATCATCTATGAAGTAACATGACGGTCAATGCAGTCAGTTGATTTAGACACATTAAACACTTGTATGGTTAAAGTAATTTATAGGTTTTGCTTAAATTGTTAAATGTATTTTGATTTCTTCTTTTTTAATACCCACAAATCATTAGTGAAAATCTAAACAACATGTTTCCGTAGTTTAATCAATCAATCAATCTTATTTGTCACATGTGATCATATAAAGTACAATCACTGTGAAATGTAGTCCAACCAATTTCTGCAAGTAACATGACAGTCAATGCAGTCAGTTGATTTAGACAAATTATACACGTGATAGTCAAAGTAATGTATACTTTTTTGCTTTCTGCAATTTAATCAATCAATCAAGTTTATTTGTCACATGTAATCATATACAAGTAGAGTACAATTACATTGAAACGTAGTCCAACCAATCTGTACATTAGAAATAGTTTGAATTAAATATATGTATGTGATTCTTTAAGCCTCATTCTTGCAGTGTCTGGGCTAAATGTCTTTCACGGTAGGGCCCAGTATCAGGCCCTCCGTGATGTGGACACCAAAGTACTTTAAACTATCCACCCTCTCCACTATGGACCAATTGATATTAAGCGGGGTGTAGATCTTCCTTGCTTCTTCTCAAAGTACACTATCAGCTCCTCAGTCTTGCTGATAAATGTTGGCAATGCCAAAAAGCTTTTCTTTGCCGTTGACTCTTGTTTGGTGGATTGGATAATTAAATAAGTCTGAAGAAACAAACAGGAGCCTCAGTTGCATGTGGAAGAATCATACCAAGCCACAACAGCCTTGCACCTCCTCCACATGCTGGCCACCAGCCTGGTCACACACTGCTGTGGATGGCATGCTATTCTTCATCCAGCATTTGTCACAACTCAGCCAATGTGGATGTGTTGGTCACTCTGGCATGAATAGCACACCCAAGGTGATTCCCCAAGTGTTCAATGAGATTGAGGTCAGGACCGCTGGCAGGCCATTCCATCCTCTCTACTCCCAAATTCTGGAGGTAATCTCTGATAAACCCCGCTCTGTGGGTGAGCGTGTCATCTTGGAGGATAGAGTTTGGTCCCATTTTGTTAAATGAATAATTTGGTAAACTGTCAATATGTCTTCTTCAGACTTCAATCATACAACCCATCAAATAACACCAAACAAGAGTCAACAGCAAAGAAAAGCTGTTTGACATTGGCAGAGACGATTTGATAAATTTTTCGTGGGTGCAACTCACATACTTAGCTTTGCTGCTCACCCCACAAATGCATGTTCCTTACAAATGTGGCAACATTGAAAAGGGTAATAATAACAGGCTTTCCAATGATATAAGATCATAAAAGAATTATAAGAGAAGCATACATTTCCTTACTTTTTATGCATAGTTTAGTTACTGAAATGACTGGCAACTTCTAAGCTTAGCCTAAAGCATGTTCACTGACACCCTGGAAATCTCAGTGACTGCAATAAACCATCCTTTTTATCTTGTCTGAACTTGTACCTTTTATCACAGTGACACTGATAACGTTACAGTTACACACTATCAGGTCACCCAGTGCATCACAATATGAAAAGCTTTTTAATCTATTAAAATGAAATAGTCACTTATGAAGTTAGAGCTGAAATGATTAGTTGTGTCCGTGATCATCAGACAATTTAACCACAACTCTTTTGATAACCGATTAATCGCTTTAATTGCGCTTATTTTCCCTGAAAAAACAATTAATGGTTCCTGCTTCTCAAATAATTTCACTCATGTCCAGTGTGAAGTTTTAAATGAAAACGTATCAGTCCTGATGTGATTGGTTGCACTGATGGAACATCATTTCTATAACGGAGTGGAGCAGGATGGTGATGCAGCTCTACAGTTTGAAAGTGAGTTTTAAAAAGTGCGTCGTCTGAACAGGTTTTAAAGCATATGTCTAAATATAAAAGAACAATGAACACCAGAAAAGGGCATGCAATAGGACCCAGCAGAGATTACAGTGTTTATTGTTTGTTTCTTTATCCTGAAAAGGTAATTGGACGAAAGAAAGCATAGAAGGAAGTGTGAATTCAAGAAGAGGGAGAACAGGTTCTATGAACAGGTTTTACAATCACCTGAACAGAAGCCCAGTCTCTGTAACTGTGGTGTAATAGTGCTTTCTTGCTTTTTCTTGCCACTTCCTTGACACAAGGAAAGTACACGGCTTTTGCTCTTATAGGACCAGCAGCTGAATTTCTCCTATCAGTGAAATTGTGAACATTTCATTGAATTACCCCCAAATCTCTAGAGATATACAGATTTCCCAAGAGGAAGCCCTGGACAGTCAGGTAAGAAACTAACATATTCCATAATAATCAAAGCTTTATTAATCACAATCACTTTCACTCAAACTAAAGAGATTATTTCTTAAGTTTCATTTGGTCATTTGGTAATTAATTCAGACAAAGCTTTCTGCTGCTTTCAATGAACAGTCATGCAGTGGCGGACTGGCCATCGGGAGCACCGGGACATTTCCCGGTGGCCTGGCCGCCGAACTGGCCCGCTTGGTGATTGCTGACGGTCGGGACCAAAGGCTCGGTGAATAAACGATCCGTTGTGCGGCTCATTAGAGTATCTGCCTCGCTGAAGCTCACACAGACTGAGCAGCAACATTGGGCACAAACACACCCCTCCTCTCTTTTTTGTGAGGCTCTCTGTCACAGCACTGCAGACACACACACCTGCATAATGCAGGTGAACATAATTTCAGTTTATGTGATTTGAGTACAGGTTATTGCAGCACGACAGAAACATTTATTTTGTAGGGATAAGAAACAGAAAAAACTGTGTGTGGGCGCATGTGGAGCCTTTGCTTTATTATTTTACACTCTTACATCAGTAGGCGCCCAACCTAACTCACTCTTGGTGTTTTGCGTTAATCGGGTGGTGGTGGCCTGGGATGGTATCAAATTCCCGGCCTGAATTATTGTCCCAGTCCGCCCCTGAAGTCATGTACAGGTGTAACTATTTTACCTAAAAAAATTAATCTGGTCACATGTCAGCACTGTCTGTCATGGCATCGCCTCGAGTCGCACTAAATGAAACATGAGGAAAGTTTCAGTGCTGAGTTTCGTCCCAGCTGCAGAGTTTGATCCCATACATGTTGTGTCACAGTCAAATATATACAATGGTTAAGACTGTAATTATTAAAAAAAGTCATTATCTTAAGTAATATCCTCCCGGTTGAAATTGAAAAAGTTTAGGTACTTGAACTTGCACCCAGTTCCTGCTTCTCAACTGGTCTCGAAAGGAAGCAATTCATAGATTAATGACAGAAACAATTGGCAGATTAATTCCACAATAATAATTCAGTAATCAGTATTTATGATGTAATGATATAACACTTACATTTTTACATTGTACTTTTGATACTTTAAGTAAATTTCCTGGTTATACGTACAACCTTTAACTTACAGTAAGTAACATTTTAAATGCAGGAATTTTACTTGTAATGAAGTATTTTTAAAGTGAGGTATTGATACTTGTATTATGGTAAATTATCCAAATACTTCCTCCACCACTGATATGAGAGTCCATGCCTCCAGTCAACTGAGTTTATTTGTCAGACCTGCAACCTACATTCAGCTTTCATTTACATTTGCACAGATTGTAGTAAACAAACCTTCAGGTTAAACATCTGGAGAAAATAACCTGCTGAAAGCATGACACCTACTGTATATGAAACCCATTTTCTCCAGGTGTTTATTTGCACTTTTAACATGATATGAATGAAAGTTATACACAACCCACCCTAATGATGAGAGAGGTCACAGGTTCTTCTGATGGAAACATTGTTTGCACATTCAAAAAACTACACAAACAACATTATTAAATGAAGTAATGAACTGAAATAATTTCAAAGTTCAAATCGTGACATGACAAAGAAGAAATAATAATTTTGTTTATTTGCTTATGAGTATATTTACTATGGCTTCATGTGACACGTGTGGCAGGTAAATCATTTACCTGAAAGGAACGATCATCTTTGACACTGAAGTTTGAACTCACACATGTAAAAAATCCTTTAAGGGCTTGCATGGACACAAAGAAAGGAAAGTAGTGTTCAGCTCGTGGTTTAACCACAAGACCACAAGAACTCATCAGACTCTTTTATATCTGTATTTGTGAAGGAGATCATTAAAAAAATCAAGAAAAGAATCTGAAAGAATTCTTTTGAGAACTGTGTTTAAAAAAGCAAGGTAAGTGCATTGAAGTCATTTATGAGTAAACAGTAAACTGAAGACTCAAAATGGTGAAATAAGAATTAGTCCACTAGAAATAGAAATACACTGCAGTGTCATTCATATGATGTTAAAGGTACAAATAAATACCTGGACAAAATGAGTTTCATATACATGTCATGCTTTCAGCTGAATGTAGGTTGCAGGTCTCACAGATAAACTCAGTTGACCGGAGACATGGACTCTCATATCAGTGGTGGAGGAAGTATTCACATCCTTTATGTTAGAATGTCCACATTAGTAGTTAAAATATTGTTTGTTTACTAATGCTTCATGTCATGTATACAATCAATTATCAAAATAAAAACAATGTCAGGTGATCATAACAATAGGTTATTTTATTAGGTTTATTTAGGTTCAGTGTGTAACCTTTTGGGTGATCTACTGGCAGAAATGGAATATAACATCCATAACTATGTTTTCAGTCAAATATAATCACCTTAATAAAACAAATTGTTCATTTTTATTACCTTAGAATTAGCTTTTCATATCTAGATAAGGAATTGGTCCTCTTACACGGAGTCCTCCATCTTGCACCGCTATGTTTGTTTCAGTACCCCAAAATGGTCAAAGGGCTCTACAGTACGTGTAGCAGAAAAATAAGATATAGAAGAAGTGTTTGCTGGTTCTGGCTAACTGTAATATGTTTTGTTATACGTTTGAGAAGTTAAATCTAGACAAATGGACGAGCAATCTTCATCTGCATCAAAGAAACGAAAACATGAGGAAGCAATAGATTAGCTTCTTAGCTGTATGCTGCTAATATAAGCTTTTATTAGCATGCATGTCATGTATGTTTACGTAAACCCACGTAGGGCTCCTCAACAGTGATTATTGGCTGTGAAACAATCAAAGAATTAAAAACCGTCAGATGTGTGTTTGTTTCACCAGTAGAAACTTACTTTGTTTTCACCTGATACAAAAACAGTTCATGTCGATAATATGTTGAACCTGAAGCGATGTCTCATGTTGTCATTTCTCTCTTTTATGTTTTAGGAACCATGCCTTTACATGGTCTTTGTGGAATATTTATAGTCCTCAGTGTTGGTCTGATTTCCTTCACACCAAGTTGTGATGGAGGAAACATTCTGGTATTTCCAGTAGATGGCAGCCACTGGATCAATATGAAGATCCTGCTGGAAGAACTTCATGCCAAGGGACACAACCTCACTGTGATAAGGGCCTCCAACAGTTGGTACATCGCAGAAAAGTCTCCTCTGTACACATCCATTACCATCGAAATGGATTTAGGTTCTGAGGAATTTTTTGATGTGTTCCTGCAGGATAATATGAGGGTATGTCATTTTGGATTATATATTGGGCTCCATGTGGGTCTTTTAGTCATTCATGTCTCAAGATCAATCAATTTTTAAACATTTTTTTTCCTAATGTTTTTTTCAGGCACAGATCGAGGGGGCTTCTGCACTTACTTTCTTCAAACTCACCAAGGACTTCCTTTCTATGATTTCTACAGCCCATTCAGTGTGGTGTGAAGTCCTCATTAAAATGCTTGATGATGAAAAGATGATCAAAAGCTTATTGGATTCCAAATATGATCTTGTTCTCACTGACCCTGCTATAGCACCAGGGGCTGTGCTGGCCAAGTATCTCAAACTGCCCATGGTCCTCAACGTTCGCTGGATCACCAGTGGAGAAGGCCACTTTGCGATAGCCCCCTCACCACTCTCTTACATCCCAGTGCCAGGATCAGGCTTAACAGACAAAATGAACTTCATCCAGAGGGTCAAGAACATACTTTTCTACAGCATTATAGTTTCCCAGCAGAAATTCTTGGTGGGGCCAGGGTATGATGCTATCTGTGAGAAATATATTGAGGGTGGATGTGACATTATCTCGATTCTTCAGGAAGCAGACATTTGGCTGTTCAGGTCAGATTTTGTGTTTGAATTCCCTCGGCCCACAATGCCAAATGTCGTCTATATAGGAGGGTTCCAGTGTAAGCCAGCCCAACCTTTGCCAGCAGACCTGGAAGATTTTGTTCAGAGTGCTGGGGAACATGGAGTGATCATCATGACTCTAGGAACTTTGGTTAATGCTTTGCCCAAAGATGTTGCAGATGGAATCGCCAGCGTCTTTGCCAAGATGCCTCAGAAGGTAACACATCCTCAGTTTTTTACTTTTGCACTCACATGAAATGTTAAAAGACTGAATGGTACAGTTTAAAGCATGTTACAGATTCATGCAGCAATGAATCCATCACTAAATACATCAAATTAAAAGCTTTATTAAAGTTTAAACAGACAGGGAAATTGATCAAAGTGTATAATGAAGAAATCAGTCCTCCAAAGCTCACATCAAATTAAAAAGAGGATTCCTAGCCCTGTGATAGACTTAGTCCATAATGAGTGGGTATTAAAAAGGAGGGAAAAAAACATTAAGTAAATTCACGATTCTTTTCATTTCCTTGTAAGGTAATATGGAGGCACAAAGGGGAGCGTCCATCTACTTTGGGCAACAACACCCTGTTAGTGGACTGGATGCCACAGAAGGACCTTCTGGGCCACCCACAGACCAAAGTCTTTGTAGCGCATGGAGGAACCAATGGAGTCCAGGAAGCAATTTACCATGGAGTCCCTGTGCTTGGCATACCCTTGTTCTTTGACCAGTATGATAACCTTCTTCGTCTGCAGGAGAGAGGAGCTGGGAAGATCATTGAGCTAGGTGATATCAACAGTCACAGTTTTGAGCAAGGTGTTAACGAAGTGCTCCATCAAGACAGCTACAGACAGAACATGCAAAGACTGTCACGTTTGCACAGAGACCAGCCAATGGCACCCATGGATCAGGCCATCTTCTGGGTGGAATATGTGATGCGCCATAAAGGGGCTCCTCACCTGCGTACAGAGGCCTATAAGATGCCCTGGTACTCATACTACTGTTTAGACGTCCTGCTACTATTGCTGACTGCAGCAACTGTACTGCTGTTCTCTACTTTGGCCATTTTCAGGTTCCTATGCTGCAGAAATAGAAGAAAGACCAAAACCAAACAACACTGATTCACATCAGTTCATTTTATTTAGATATATGCTACAGTGAGATTAGAACGAGCGCTGTATTCAGACAAAAACATACATCTGAAGGTATCTCATTTGTATATCTTTATCATCTATGAAGTAACATGACGGTCAATGCAGTCATATGATTTAGACACATTAAACACTTGTATAAAGTAATGTATACTTTTTTGCTTTCTGCAATTTAATCAATCAATCAAGTTTATTTTTCACATGTAATCATATACAAGTAGAGTATAATTACATTGAAACGCAGTCCAACCAATCTGTACATTAGAAATAGTTTGAATTAAATATATGTATGTGATTCTTTAAGCCTCATTCTTGCAGTGTCTTGGCTAAATGTCTTTCACGGTATAACACTGCTCATGGTATGTAGCGGAACTAACCACTTGTTGCAAGCTTTGCTTTCTGTTGTTTTCTGTTTCTGTACCATACAATGATATTCTTGATGGTGCACGAGTATATATTCTTCAGTATTAGAGAAGATAGTGGAATTTTCTCAAACGTGTGAGGTGAAGGAGTGTCCGACTTGCCTTTCTCGCCATAGAGTCAGTATGGAGGGCCCAGTATCAGGCCCTCCATGATGTGGACACCAAAGTACTTGAAACTATCCACCCTCTACACTATGGACCAATTGATATTAAGCGGGGTGTAGATCTTCCTTGCTTCTTCTCAAAGTACATTATCAGCTCCTCAGTCTTGCTGATAAATGTTGGCATTGCCAAACAGCTTTTCTCTGCTGTTGACTCTTGTTTGGTGTTGTTTGGTGGATTGGATGATTAAAGTCTGAGTAGCATGTAGAAGAACCATCACCTCATTCTCATGCTGGTCACCAGCCTGGTCACACACTGCTGTAGGATGGCATCCCATTCTTCAACCAATATTTGTCACAAGTCAGCCAACGTGGTTGTATTGGTCACTCTGGGATGAATAGCACACCGAAGCTAATTCCCCAAGTGTTCAATGGAGTTGAAGTCAGAACTGCTGGCAGGACATTCCAGCCTCTCCACTCCCAAATTCTGGAGGTAGTCTGATAAACCCCGCTCTGTGGGGGGCGAGCGTTGTCATCTTGGTTCCAGACTGTGGAGATATGGGATTGCCACTGGTTGCAGAATTTCATCTCAATGTCTCTCTGCATTGAGATTGCCTCTAATGATGACAAGCCTAATTTTTCCAGTTCCCACACCATCACACTGCCTCCACCAAAAGATGTTACTCTATCGGTGCAGCAATCAGCAAAGCGTTCTCTGCATCTTCTCAACACATTGACCCTACGATCCAAGTGCTGTAGGCAGAATCTGGACTAATCGCTGAACGTTTCTCCACACGTGTATGGTGTTGTGTATGGTTCTTCCACACGTTACTGAGGCTCCTGTTTGTTAAATGAATAAATTGATAAATTGCCAATATGTCTTGTTTCTTCAGACTTCAATCATACAATCCACCAAATAACACCAAACAAGAGTCAACAGCAAAGAAAAGCTGTTTGACATTGGCAGAGAAGATTCAATAAATTTTTCTTGGGCGCAAACCCACATACTCATCTCTGCTACTCACCCCACAAATGCATGTTCCTTACAAATGTGGCATCATTAAAAAGGGAAGTAAACAGGCTTTCCAATGGTATAAGATTTATTGCCAAGAAGCATTGTTATAACAAAGAATAATCGACCAAACATAAATTTCTTTACTTTTTCTGTGTAATTTAGTTACTGAAATTACTTCTGATAGCTTCTAAGCTTAGCCTAAAGCATGTTCACTGATACCCTGGAAATCTCAGTGACTGCAATAAACCATCCTTTTTATCTTATCTGAACTCTTACCTCTTATCACAGTGACACTGATAACGTAACAGTCAAACACTACCAGGTCACCCAGTGCATCACAATATGAAAAGCTTTTTAATCTATTAAATTGAATTCATCACTTATCATGAAGTTAGAGCTGAAATGATTAGTCGATTAATTGACTAGTTGTGTCTGTGATCATCAGACAATTTAACCACAACTCTTTTGATAACTTATTAATTGCTTTAATTGCACTCATTTTCCCTGAAAAAACATTTAATGGTTCCTGCTTCTCAAATGGTCTCACTAATTAAACAATTCATAGATTAATAACAGAAACAATCAGCAGATGACTTCCATAATAAAAATTCGGTAATCAGTATTTATGATGTAATGATATAACACCCATATGGGCTTTTCTTTTCTGCATTTTACTTTTTTACTTACAGGAATTTTACTTGTAATGGAGTATTTTTACAGTCAGGTATTGTTACTATTACTATGAAATGATCTCAATACCACCACTGATATGAGAGTCCATGCCTCCGGTCAACTGAGTTTATTTGTCAGACCTGCAACCTACATTCAGCTTTCAGTTACATTTGCACAGATTGTAGTAAACAAGCCTTCAGGTTAAACATCTGGAGAAAATAACCTGCTGAAAGCATGACACCTACTGTATATGAAACCCATTTTCTCCAGGTGTGTTATTTGCACTTTTAACATGATATGAATGAAAGTTATACACAACCCACCCTAATGATGAGAGAGGTCACAGGTTCTTCTGATGGAAACATTGTTTGCACATTCAAAAAACTACACAAACAACATTATTAAATGAAGTAATGAACTGAAATAATTTCAAAGTTCAAATCGTGACATGACAAAGAAGAAATAATAATTTTGTTTATTTGTTTATGAATATATTTACTATGGCTTCATGTGACATGTGTGGCAGGTAAATCATTTACCTGAAAGGAACGATCATCTTTGACACTGAAGTTTGAACTCACACATGTAAAGAATCCTTTATGGTCTGTCTGCAGAAAAGTAGGATTACTGTTGACACTCTGAGCGTAGGTAAGTGAATTTTATGTCGTGGTTGGCAGTGTTTGTGTCAGTGGCGGTGTGGCAATGTCTTTGATCTCAGTCTCAGGTCTCAGTCTCATCTAGTCTTGGAATTGACCACATTTTAACTCGTTCTGGTCTCGACCAAGTTCACAACAGTGGGGATATTGCCTACGTGTCCCTTTAATTACTTGTAGCATGTACACTTCAGACAGAGCTGAGAAACGTTATAGAGAGAGAGCAAACTGCATGGACACAGATAAACAAAGAAGGGGAAGTAGTGTTCAGCTCGTGGTTTAACCACAAGACCACAACAACTCATCAAACTCATTTATATTTGTATTTGTGAAGGAGATCATTAAAAAATCAAGAAAAGAAAGTGAATTCTTTTTGGGACTGAGAACTGTGTTTAAAAAAGCAAGGTAAGTGCATTGAAGTCATTTATGAGTAAACAGTAAACTAATTAGACTCAAAATGGTGAAATAAGAATTAGTCCACTAGAAATAGAAATACACTGTCATTCAGATGATGTTAAAGGTACAAATCAATGCCTGGAGAAAATAGGTTTCATATACATGTCATGCTTTCAGCAGGTCATTTTTTCCAGGTTTTTAACCTGGAGGTTCGTTCACTATAATCTGTGCCAAATGCTGAAAGCTGAATGTAGGTTGCAGGTCTCACAGATAAACTCAGTTGACCGGAGACATGGACTCTCATATCAGTGGTGGAGGAAGTATTCACATCCTTTATGTTAGAATGTCCACATTAGTAGTTAAAATATTGCTTGTTTACTAATGCTTCATGTCATGTATACAATCAATTATCAAAATAAAAACAATGTCGGGTGATCATAACAATAGGTTATTTTATTAAAGGTTCAGTGTGTAACCTTTTGGGTGATCTACTGGCAGAAATGGAATATAACATCCATAACTATATTTTCAGTCAAATATAATCACCTTAATAAAACAAATTGTTCATTTTTATTACCTTAGAATTAGCTTTTCATATCTAGATAAGGAGTGGGTCTTATGTGTCATTTCTCTCTTTTATGTTTTAGGAACCATGCCTTTACATGGTGTTTGTGGAATATTTGTAGTCCTCAGTGTTGGTCTGATTTCCTTCACACCAAGTTGTGATGGAGGAAACATTCTGGTATTTCCAGTAGATGGCAGCCACTGGATCAATATGAAGATCCTGCTGGAAGAACTTCATGCCAAGGGACACAACCTCACCGTGATAAGGGCCTCCAACAGTTGGTACATCGCAGAAAAGTCTCCTCTGTACACATCCATTACCATCGAAATGGATTTAGGTTTTGAGGAATTTTTTGATGTGTTCCTGCAGGATAATATGAGGGTATGTCATTTTGGATTATATATTGGGCTCCATGTGGGTCTTTTAGTCATTCATGTCTCAAGATCAATCAATTTTTAAACACTTTTTTCCTAATATTTTTTTTCAGGCACAGATCGAGGGGGCTTCAGCACTTACTTTCTTTAAACTCACCAAGGATTTCCTTTCTATGATTTCTACAGCCCATTCAGTGTGGTGTGAAGTCCTCATTAAAATGCTTGATGATGAAAAGATGATCAAAAGCTTATTGGATTCCAAATATGATCTTGTTCTCACTGACCCTGCTATAGCACCAGGGGCTGTGCTGGCCAAGTATCTCAAACTGCCCATGGTCCTCAACGTTCGCTGGATCACCAGTGGAGAAGGCCACTTGGCGCTAGCCCCCTCACCACTCTCTTACATCCCAGTGCCAGGATCAGGCTTAACAGACAAAATGAACTTCATCCAGAGGGTCAAGAACATACTTTTCTACAGCATTATAGTTTTCCAGCAGAAATTCTTGGTGGGGC
Organism: Sciaenops ocellatus; assembly: GCA_033000465.1. Taxonomy (NCBI): domain Eukaryota; kingdom Metazoa; phylum Chordata; class Actinopteri; family Sciaenidae; genus Sciaenops; species Sciaenops ocellatus. The sequence continues at coordinate 3,851,902 of CP136870.1, forward strand.
CAGGGTATGATGCTATCTGTGAGAAATATATTGAGGGTGGATGTGACGTTTTCTCGATTCTTCAGGAAGCAGACATTTGGCTGTTCAGGTCAGATTTTGTGTTTGAATTCCCTCGGCCCACAATGCCAAATGTCGTCTATATAGGAGGGTTCCAGTGTAAGCCAGCCCAACCTTTGCCAGCAGACCTGGAAGATTTTGTTCAGAGTGCTGGGGAACATGGAGTGATCATCATGACTCTAGGAACTTTGGTTAATGCTTTGCCCAAAGATGTTGCAGATGGAATCGCCAGCGTCTTTGCCAAGATGCCTCAGAAGGTAACACATCCTCAGTTTTTTACTTTTGCACTCACATGAAATGTTAAAAGACTGAATGGTACAGTTTAAAACATGTTACAGATTCATGCAGCAATGAATCCATCACTAAATACATCAAATTAAAAGCTTTATTAAAGTTTAAACAGACAGGGAAATTGATCAAAGAGTGTAAATGAAGAAGTCAGTCCTCCAAAGCTCACATCAAATTAAAAAGAGGATTCCTAGCCCTGTGATAGACTTAGTCCATAATGAGTGGGTATTAAAATGGAGGGAAAAAAACATTAAGTAAATTCACGATTCTTTTCATTTCCTTGTAAGGTAATATGGAGGCACAAAGGAGAGCGTCCATCTACTTTGGGCAACAACACCCTGTTAGTGGACTGGATGCCACAGAAGGACCTTCTGGGCCACCCACAGACCAAAGTCTTTGTAGCTCATGGAGGAACCAATGGAGTCCAGGAAGCAATTTACCATGGAGTCCCTGTGCTTGGCATACCCTTGTTCTTTGACCAGTATGATAACCTTCTTCGTCTGCAGGAGAGAGGAGCTGGGAAGATCATTGAGCTAGGTGATATCAACAGCCACAGTTTTGAGCAAGGTGTTAACGAAGTGCTCCATCAAGACAGCTACAGACAGAACATGCAAAGACTGTCACGTTTGCACAGAGACCAGCCAATGGCACCCATGGATCAGGCCATCTTCTGGGTGGAATATGTGATGCGCCATAAAGGGGCTCCTCACCTGCGTACAGAGGCCTATAAGATGCCCTGGTACTCATACTACTGTTTAGACGTCCTGCTACTATTGCTGACTGCAGCAACTGTACTGCTGTTCTCTACTTTGGCCATTTTCAGGTTCCTATGCTGCAGAAATAGAAGAAAGACCAAAACCAAACAACACTGATTCACATCAGTTCATTTTATTTAGATATATGCTACAGTGAGATTAGAACGAGCGCTGTATTCAGACAAAAACATACATCTGAAGGTATCTCATTTGTATATCTTTATCATCTATGAAGTAACATGACGGTCAATGCAGTCAGTTGATTTAGACACATTAAACACTCGTATGGTTAAAGTAATTTATAGGTTTTGCTTAAATGTATTTTGATTTCTTCTTTTTTAATACCCACAAATCATAAGTGAAAATCTAAACAACATGTTTCCGTAGTTTAATCAATCAATCAATCTTATTTGTCACATGTGATCTTATAAAGTACAATCACTGTGAAACGTAGTCCAACCAATTTGTGTATTAAAAATAGTTTGAATTGAGCAAAAATATCAATAAAATATGAACAAAATATATGTATGTGATTCTTTAAGCCCCATTCTTGCAGTGTCTGAGCTAAATGTTTTTCAGGGTACTAACCGTTGGTTGCATGGACTTGCGTCCTGTTGGGTTCTGTTTCTGTGCCATGCAATGATATTCTCAAGACAAAGTAGAGAGTAGAAAGTAGAACTCCCTCAGAATGTGAGGGGATACTAGAATTTCCTCAAATGAGTGAGATGAAAGAGTGTCTGCCTTTCTCACCACAGAAAAAGTATGCACCCAGGGAAGATTGATGTGGACACGAAGGTACTCGAAGCTATCCGCCCTCTCCACTAGAAACCGGTTGACATTAAGAGGGGTGTAGATCCTTCCTTGCTATCCGCTCCTTAGTCTTGCTGATCTTCAGGAGTAGGTTGTTGTCAGGTCCTCTACTTCCTTTAAGCCATTTCATCATTGTTATTCTGATCAGGCCCAACACAACTGTGTCGTCAGTAAACTTGATGATGGTGAGAGTTTAAAGTGGCTACACAGGCTCAAAATGCTGCCCTGGGGTGTTCATAACCTGGGGTTTGCCCATTAGTAAATTGAGGATCCACATGCACATGCACAGTGTGGCTCACTGCCCAGACACCGGTCATGATCAGAATCATTAAATTTGTTGCAGTCCATTTCCACAAACAAAACACTAAGCACTTTTTATCTTGAAAGATTTTTGGCAAAAATCATTCAGATGTAACAAAACCAAGTCAATTTAATCAGTATATATTCTGCAACATTATTGTCTCTATTTATAGGATTTTTTGTTATGCCTCCTGCAATAGTAGGTATTCTGTCTGAAAATCAGACTACTAACTCACTCGAAGGAACACAATACTGTAATGAAGTTGTGACATCAACATCTTCTCGTCTGTGACCCACAAACTTGGGTCTTGTCTCTAAATCTACCTTCATTTCACACATGTCAAATGCCCACACTATTGGCCAACAGACATTTTCGTGTAACCGCTTATCATCAGGGTCACAGTGAGGCTGGAGCCTATCCCATCTGACATAGGGCGAGAGACGGGGCACACCCTGGACAAGTCACCAGTTCATCACAGGTCACATAGAGACAAACAACCATTTATACTCACATTCACACCTACAGGCAATTTAGAGTCACCAGTTTCACCTCTTAAGTGCATGTCTTTGGACTGTTAGAGAAAGTAAGAGTACCCAGAGAGAACCCATGCAGACCCAGGAAGATGATGCAAACTTCACTGTACCACTATGAAGCCAAATTTCTACTGCACCAGAGGGAAAACCATACTATAGTTCATTATCTACTCAGGAAGATTTGAATGAATTGTATTAAGCTGACCACAAGCTTTTAAAAATGCATGTTGGTGAAGCTCCAGCACTTTTTATAAATTATAATACAAGCAGGAGTGACAGTTCTTGAAGAGGATCACTTGTGAGTTAAACATGGACATTGTGTTTCAAGTTAAAGAGTTGAATATGTTTTATCTGTACATTCAAGGGCTGCTTCCACACAGTGCTATAAGTAGTGCCTGTGTGTATGCAGACAAATTCAGTGGATGCTTCAGGCTGCTTCACTAAATATTGATCAAGTTATCAGGTGAGAAAAACTGGTTTGCCTTGCCAGTCAAATTAGTGGGGGAGAGAATCTACACTATGTTATGTCCTTGCCATAGTGTGTGTGTGTGTGTGTGTGTGAGAGAGGAGTGACATCGTTGGAAATGATGATCTTGTTCTAACTGACCCAGCTATAGTACCAGGGGCTGTACTGGCCAAGTATCTCAAACTGCCCATGGTCCTCAACGTTCGGTGGTGCAGGTCTGCGTGTGGGTTAAGCAAGCAGCAACCTACATAGCTGCAAAATGAAGCCAAAGCGGCAGTGCCAAACACTGCAGTTCCTCAAATAGCCACTTGATGCTGGCTACAAAATAAATCAGTTTCCACAAGACTCGATGTTAAAATGTCCAACTTCAAAACAGAAATAAACATGTTCACAACCTGGTATAAAAATGCTTTTGGTCTCTACAGCTAATTTCCCCGTTCATGATAAATGTACTGAGGTTTAATTTTTATACAACACTTTATAGAACTCCCCTCACCATGCATATCACCGCTCTCTCTGCAGGAAAACAGTAACACAACCAGCACAGAGCAGTTTTACAGCTGATCATGCATGGGGGCCTTTAGCGTCTTTGTTGGTTATTCCTGCCAACTTGTGACACTTCTCCATTCACCAGGTCCCTGATGGACTTGATACTCAAGTAATAATGAAACCAATCTTCTGTTTTATGTTTGCAAAGATGTTGTAAAGAAGTTTTTTTTTTTTCTAGTTGAAGGACACATGGACATGTCCAAGTCATTGGGTTTAAAGTGTAATCTGCAAAAGTCTTAAAATTCAAAGTTGAGATAAGAGTCAAGGTCTTACACAATTACTGCACTTAACATCACAACTGTGGTGAGTATAAGCATTTTAAGATGTTTCAAGAGAAGGTAGACTAATGGATGTGTTAGTTGCTTTAAGAATCATAGATGTTTCCTTCAGTGTGCTTCTGAAGTAATAGATTGAGCCTATTACTAAAGAAAGAAGGACAGGAAATAAATTTGTGGACTTCAAAGTGAATCTCTGTCTTCTTTTTCACAAGAGCTATATGGGTTAATGTCAGTATGGTTTAGACACTTACTTATTAGAGATACTAAATGTTATGTTATGATACAATATTTAATTTGGTAAACGATACTCGTTGCATAACAAGTGTATATAGAAGGTTGGTCACACCACCTCATCTGTGTATTTAAACCCCAGGTTATTGCACGAGTACCATCTTATGCTACTCGTTAACTAGTCCAGGATATTGAAGAACCAAGTTGAGTTGGGGTTAGGGGCTAGGGCCTTTTTGCATTCTCAGCTGTCCAGAGTAGATTAGATACATCTGCAACTCTCTAATGGAAAAAAAACAAAAACAAAAACAAAAACAAAAATTTAGGTGAATTATGCCCTGCTTTTAATGTGTTTATATCAATCCATATACGGTACATCATCTTCTAAACTAAAATCAAGGGCAGTGAGAGGCCCAACCTCAACGATGACGATCATATTAAAACCATTCCCTTTTCTAAACAGTCCAGAAACAGATGGGTTGAAACAATCAGAGGCTTGAAAGCAAATCTTTCTTTGATAAAGCATAAACACATATGGTTTGGATTTATGAGATAGGAGTGATAGGAGTGGGCTTGCCTTAGTTAATCTAACTACAATCCAAATGACATTTGATGATGCACTGCTTGAGAATCCTCAGTTTACCGATTTACTGGAAATCTGTGGAAAAAATATTTTAAGGTAGAGCGTAGGCAGTGAGGTGATTTATGATGTCTGGGACCACATGAAGTGCAGTATAACATCTGAAAGAAAAACACAAATGAAGAAATAAAGATAGAGGATAGACGAGTTATGTCTGTGTGGGTTTGTATGTGCGTGTAGGTGTTGGCATGTGTGTACTGCGTACTCACACTTGTGCTTTGAAAATGGTAAATACTAAGCTTGTTGCTTGATACTTGTATAGTCCTTGCTTTAGTGGGGTACCACTTTATTTCGTAACTATGTTATGTAGGGATGTGATTAGGGAACCTACTGGAAGTGTAGTCCCACTTTCATATTAAGCTATATTTTGACAAATCTTTGAAACATACTGAACATATACAGCAGATGGAAAGGCAGATTAGGATGCAGAAGTAGTTTTAAGAGCGTCTTTGGACATTGTGATTCTTTTTTTTCCACAGGAACTTATCACCATTGTGATCCGTTGTACCCAGCATGAGTTCAACCTGACCACAGCTGCTATTCTATGCCAGTCAGGAAATTACAAAGTTTTAACAGGCACCTTTCAACCCTAAAGAGATACTCAGTGGATTTTCCATGCCATATTGGTGTAATGATACATTTAAAATGACATAACACAGTGCGTTGAAAAAAAGGTTGAATCAGCTACAAATACAACAGAATGGAGGAATAAAATGGAAGAATTGATGCAATTGTTTCTTGTGTGTAAATCACATTTTAATGATGCGGTGAAACAATCCAAACAAATAAATGTAAATCAGTCTGTTAAACAAATACAACTCCAATTTGAATTGGTCCAACAACATACTCAAGTAGACATAAACAGGCTTATTTGTGTAACCCGGTTAAAAGCATTAAGTAATAGGTGATAGTTACAATGTCATTTATTATTGAAAACATATAAAAAGGTGATTAAAAAGGTTGAAATTCATTTAAAAGGTTCTGATAAGAATGTTAAAAGCGATTAAAAAATCATTATATGTTTGTTTTATTTAAAAGGCAATGTGTTTTTGTGAACCGTCTGAACCAGCAGTTATGGGGTTAATAACAAGCGGCCGGATCGTCGGGTCAGGTCGGGAGTTTTCAGCACGGGAGGGGGGATAGTGACGCCGGTGTAGGGAGCCGCAAGAGCAAAGCTAAAGCGTGAGCGTGAAAAAGAGTCTTTCTGAGTTTTTGTGAGAGCACAAACCTGTGTGTAACTTGGGTCTTAGGATTGTTTACACGACAACCAGTAAAGAGACTGACAAGCTGCATATTGTTAAACGGGAGGAATTTCTGCACGAAATTCAAAGACTGTTTACATTTTGTGCTAATGCTACTGCTAACGTTTAGTCATCCTGAAGTGTAAGCCGAGTCAGTTCATTACCAGTGGACCAACAGTTTCTGGTTAAAGTTTGACTACCTCAGTTGAACTGTTTGAGGGGTTTAGCTGCTGCTTTCGACCTGGAAGACGGAGGAGAGACCCAGACAGAGTGTGGAGCAACCAGGACTTTGCTTGTTAGTTTCTGCACTGTGGAGGAGGAGAGAGGAACCGATGGAGCCTGTGCTGAACTGCTGATCGGATGCTGAGCCTGCACCTGTGACTGGGGAAGGACGGGACCGAAATATAATCTCTGGTACTGTGTTGTTGTTTTGCTCGCTGAGGAGCGAAGCGGCCGAGTTTGGGCCACAACGAACACGTGCAACGCAACAGGCCTGCAACGGTACAATTTAGTTTATGATAATTTTAGTTGCCGGCTTAGACTGCATTAAGGTGTGTGGGCCCACATATTGTGAAAGTGATTTTGCAGTTGGCAATTTGAGGGTTTTTGAAGTGAGATATTCGTGGTTTAAAGTGTTTATATTGTGGTGTACATAGGGTACAGTATTTACAGTTTTTCCTAAGAAAAGAGGGGAGCGCTACGTAAAATGGAGGCACCGCTGGGATAGTCTTGGATTTCTCAGTTTAAAAAAGAGTTAAAAGTAAAGTGATTAACTAAAGTTATTAAGCTAATGTATAAACAGTATTAAAATGGATAAAACTGAACTAGTGTCATAGCTAAAACGCTGGTGCCGTGGTGAGGGTTTGGATGAGACTCATGCACTTATGATCATCGTCCCAGAAGATGTAGAGATCAGTGGAGTGGAAGAAACACTGGAAACTATAAAGTCTTTAGGACGGGTGCGTGTCCGTGGGAGAAACTTCAGTGCAAGACTAAACTGACGGATGGTTTTGTGTGAGACTAAAGAAACTGTGAAAGGGGAGAGTGTTCCTCCTGAAGTTGTGCCCAGTGATGGTGGAGAGGCGTGGCCTATTATCATCATAGGTGAGGCACAGGCCGCTGCTGAAGAGTTTAATAATAAACTAAAAGGGTTGCTGCAGGCTGAAGGGAAAACTATGGAGGACCTCAAATCATTGTTCCCCAGTGAATCCCCGCCCACTCAGCTCCACTGGGTCTATCCTTCGCGCGGAGATCTTGTCGGAGATCTGTTGGACAAGACAACTAAACCGGCTGATGGTGGGAGTTATGGTCGACTACGCATGTTCTCAGGAGCCTTACCAACGCCGCCAGGTGAGGAACCATTTGACCATTGGCTAGAGCAGGCATGGCTTATGGTGGAGGAGACTGAGTGCTCCAACAGAGAAAAAAGACGCAGACAATCGGAAGTTTAAAGGGACCTGCACTTGAAATTGTGAAAGCAGTGTGACACGCCAATACTGACGCCAGCCCATAAGAGTGCTTGGAAGCCCTTAAGAGTGCTTTTGGAAGTGCTGAGTCCGGTGATGATCTCTACTTTGCCTTCCGATTGATGCAACAGCAAAAAGGAGAGAAATTATCAGATTTTCTTTCTTTCTTCTTCTTTCTTTTCTTTCTTTCTTCAGCGAGGTGGCCTCCCTGCTAGCTGCATGGATCGAGCCAGACTGGAGCAAGTGCTAAGGGGTGCTATCGCTTCAGACCTGATGCTGATTCAGCTACACTTGAGAGAAAGGAAGGCTGCACCCCCAAACTTTCTACAGCTTTTGACTGAGATTCGTGCTGAGGAAGAATACGAAACCTCTAGAAAGAAGCTCAGTGCCTCAGTACATCAAGTGCATGTTAATCCAGAAGTGGATACAAGGCAAGCTGAGATCCAGAGCTTAAAGGCGGAAATAAAAGAACTGAAGTCAATGGTTGCATCAGTAGTGACCATATCAGCTAATGTTAAAGATGATAGCATGGAGGCTACACCCCTCAGTGCACCGCCTAGCCCCGAGAGTCGGCAAGACGCCGAGCTGGCTGCCTTGAAAAAACAACTGAAACGACTAAAACAGAAAACTAGCAACAAGATGTCTGAACAAGGTGCTGCAGTTGCTGTTTCAACCATGGAGGCTGCTAAACAGGTCTCCAACTCCCCCAAGGGAGCACTGAAAAGGTCAGAAGAGAATTTCTGGTATAGGTGTGGTGAGAGCGGACATTTTGCTACAAAGTGCCACAACCCTGAGAATCAAGCCAAGGTTATCAGAAAGCTAATTCATGCTTTAAAGGTGACAAAAGACAACCAGCAGTCTGGTGACGCCAACACCAGTGACGTTAACTGTGGGGTCAAGAAAAGTGCTGTTACCTCAACAGAGCGAGCTGGCATCCCTGAAGGCTTGATTGGTCCACCCAGCATAGTACCTGTGAAAGTAAATGGACATTGCTGTGATGCCTTGTTTGATAGTGGCTCTCAGGTCACTATTATCTTTGACTCTTGGTATCAAACTTACCTGCCTGATGTCCAAATACACCCCGTGTCTGGTCTAGCCCTGTGGGGGCTAAGTGAATCTGATATCAGTTATCCCTACCGTGGGTATGTGGTGGTCGACATTGAATATCCAGCAAAAGTTGCAGGAGCCAACCAGACGGTGACAATCCTCGCTCTTATCTGCCCCCAGCCCCGAACTGCAGACCAGACTCCTGTCATTGTGGGGACCAATGCCAGTCACATCTGACGTCTTGTGCAGAAATGTAAGGACAATGGCATTGATGTCACCCAGACACTGGGGATACAAGCCTGTTACAGAGATAACAATCTAACATCGCCTAACACAGCCACAGCCCTGGAAGAGGAGGATGACATTGGCTCTGTGGTATGGCAAGGCCCTGGCCCACTGACTCTGGCCTCTGGTAGTGACTGTAGTGCAGTCTGCAAAGTCGAGTACAAGCACAAGGTTGACAACGAAATCCTGATGGTTGACTCGTCGCCCGTAGCTCCACTCCCAGCTGGTGTGCTACTTCAGCCCATGGTGGTGCCCAGCGAAGAAGTGAACGTCAGCCATTTCAGAATCTTGGTCCAAAACGAGTCTTTGACAGAAACTGAATACCAGTGGGAACTGTTGTCGGGCATATGTATCTGACAGATGCAGTCACACCTCTCTCTCCATCCAAGGCAGCTGCCACTGAGTTCGATGCGAACCTGATCAACTTCGGAGACTCACCTGTGTCGGAGGAGTGGAAACAGCAGCTCCGTCAGAAGCTATCCACAAGGTCCTCGGTGTTCTCGCTTCACGAATGGGATGTCGGATTGGCCAAGGGAGTAGAGCACACGATCCGGATGTCAGATCCACGGCCATTCAGGGAGCGTTCTCGTCGCCTGGCTCCAGCTGATCTGGAAGACGTCAGGAAGCACCTCCAGGAATTGTTGCATGCAGGGATCATCAAGGAGTCTCGTAGCCCCTACGCATCCCCGATCATGATTCTTCGCAAAAAGAATGGGGCAGTGAAAATGTGTATTGACTACCGATGGTTGAACAGCCGAACAATCCCAGATCAATACACAACACCTTGTATTGATGATGTGTTGGATTCAATGACTGGAAGCCAGTGGTTCTCCGTTCTTGATCTGCGGAGCGGAACACGTGCAACGCAACAGGCCTGCAACGGTGCAATTTAGTTTATGATAATTTTAGTTGCCGGCTTAGACTGCATTAAGGTGTGTGGGCCCACATATTGTGTTTAAGTGATTTTCCAATTGGCAATTTGAGGGTTTTTGAAGTGAGATATTCGTGGTTTAAAGTGTTTATATTGTGGTGTACATAGGGTACAGTATTTACAGTTTTTCCTAAGAAAAGAGGGGAGCACTACATTTGTCTTTTTGTGTTAATACATCCTGGCAGATGAACTGTATTGTCTTTATCATCTCAGAATAAATGTACTCTTAATGTCAAGGACAAAGCTGAAAGTCAAGATTTATTGCAATCCTACTTCCTGCTGAATAGGGTCAGACACCTTAACATCTGCTGTAAGAGCAGACAACATACATACATAAAGCAGGTGCTGTGCATGTCTCTGTCTCCTCACTGGTATCAGCAACTTGAGCAAGGCCTTCCTCCCTTTGTGTCCTCTTATCCTTCCCTGGATCTGTTTTCAGCTCTGGAGCTTTTCCTGTCCTTCTCCCACCCTGCCTCCCTCTCTGGTTTTGCAACCCCTGTTTCCTTGGAAAATCCTTCCTCTGATCATTGTTGATATAGGATGATGTCACTGTGCATGTTCTGTGTTAGAGACTAGCCAAGGCTGGGCTGTAACCACATGGGAAAGCAGATCCCTTCATATGACTGAGTGCAAAACTTTGAGCATGGGTATACCTTCACTAATGAGTAGATTGTGCACAATGAAAAACAAAGAAATAATAAAAGTCAGCACCAACTAACCTTCTCTGATCACGCTGCCATTACCTGGTCGTGCCGCTTCATAGTTCAGAACATATGAAAAATCATGCCTTACCTAACTCAACATGCTACCTAACTCCTGATACAGGCTGTGGTCATCTTGCAACTAGATTACTGACAGGCCTCCCAGCCTGCACAGTAAAGCCTTTTCAGATGATCCAGAACACGGCAGCATGCCTGGTTTCAATCAACCCAAAATGTTACCCCGCTGCTAATCGAGCTACACTGGCTACCTGTAGCAGCCCACATTAAAGTCAATGCTGACTACAAAGTAGTAGGTTCTGCACCAACCTACTTGAATGCTCTTATACAGGCATATGCTACCTGCCGTCCATGGCGCACTGCCAATGAATGACGCGTGGATCTGTTGTTCCCTGTTGGTGGAGCATCCTACCAGTTCCTACAGCCAAATGACAAAAGAAGGACAAAGACAATGCAGTGAAAGGTAAAGAAATGTCTGTTTATATTTCATTGATTTGGAGAATGAAATTTACTGTCTGTCATACTGCACATGTGTATATTCTATAACTAGAAACACAGAGGAATTGCAGGGGATATTTGACCTAGCTAGCCTTCAGTTGCCTGGATTCAAACCTGATTTTTCAGCATGGCCTAAAGTGACACATTCATTTATTGACCTCACTCTAATGAGCTCTATTGAAAATATTTTTTGACTGGGATGTCAAGGGGCTCCATTATTTGGCTTGGCAGCCCGCGTTACAACAAATTTAGGGATCAATTAAACGCAAAAGAGAAAAACTAAAATGCTCATAAATTAGCTGATACTACACAAACATTAGACGTTTGTGCTGAAATCTATCAAAAATCTGCTCAGTGTTTTTCTCTCAAGGCTTAAATTTGTGTGTATACACACAGTAAATGTTATTTCTACAAAGTCATACCGCTCCAGACCTCTTCTCTTCAGGCAACAAGCATGCACTTGCAGTTTCATGTACCCCTTTCTCATCACTCAACACACCACCCACACACAAATTTAGCCGCTTTAGCTTGTGTTCCTAAAGGGCATCTGCAAGGCATGACATCATTCTCTCCACAGACACACAGATCACATTAATCGCTCTCTCTAAGGAGGAACTACGGGGCAGAAGCACAAATGAACCTTCAACTGAATCCACACAGCAAATCAACTTCTGCTTCCACTGGGCATTTGCACATGTTGCTGTCTGTTGGCTCTTGAAATCGTTCTTTAGTGATGTGAAATTCTTTCAGACAGACAGAGAAACAGAGAAACAGACACACAGACACACAGACAGACAAACAGACAGACCGCACTATTTGTTCTCTGGAATCTGTTGGCTTGTCTTACACAGTAGTACCTGCAGTGTTGACTGACTCACGCCTTCATATTTCTTCTTATGTAATTGTGAAAAATAATATTGAAAAACCAAATATTAAGACAATGGTTGCAGAACATAGACTGTGTTGACTGACATGAAACTTTATATGGACATGAAATGTCTGTGGATGGAGGACATGCAATAATAATAATAATTTTTATTCACTGTAGCCCCCCCCCCCCCCCCCCCCCAGACAAAACAATAAACAATACACCACAGTTTGAGCCTATGTTTGTTTACATTTTGGCAAATTAAAATGTTCTCTCAAGGTCAAGGACAAATAGCCCCACTTCCTGTTTGAAAATCCATGTTATTCTGAGTTGCTGCACAGGTTTTATGTACAGTTCCTCATATTATTGTTGACTTAGTGCTTTATTCTACATTTATTTATAATGGGTCACCATCACAAATGCTACATAATTTGACTTGAATGTAAATGTTAATATTTAAGTTGTCTGACTGACATTATCATGAAGTAGTGAAGGATTACTTAAACGTCACTGTCAATATGATGTATCACTTTACCTGAGGGACATATTATAAGTTACTATTATACTTAAATCCTTCTCATATTATTGTATCTCTGTATCCTCCGTTGTCTTGTCACTCTCACATCTCCCTCTTGCATTTTGATTTAACTATCATGTAATTCTAATTGATAAAAAAAAAAAAAACTTGACAAAGAAAGCGTTTAGAAAACACTATACTTTATAACTACTCATCTTTATAACTAATCCTCTATACACACAGAATCCAAACACCGTGTCTGAGATCAGTGGAAGTGGCACATTTGGAGTGCTTTGGAAATGCTTCTCTATTGCAGTTCATCGATCATGAAGTGAATCCTGGATGGCACTTAGCTCGTCTCTGCAGAGAGGAAATTTTAGATTCATAGCTCTGGTCAGCTGTTTTTTTTTTTTTTTTAAAGATTATTTTTTTGGCCTTTTCAATCTTTATTCTGACAGAGACAGCTGAAGAGTGACAGGAAATGTGGGGAGAGAGAGATGGGGAATGACATGCGGGAAAGAGCCACAGGCCGGACTCGCACCCTGGGCTCCTGCAGCAAGGACTGAACCTTTGTACATGGGGCGGCTGCTCTACCAACTGAGCTAAACACCGCCCCGGTCAGCTGGTTTTAATTCACAGTTGGAGGACAGACAGCAGAGAGTCTGGCACTGAGCTTGGTGCGGAAGAGTGTACTAAGCCTTTGGGTCAAATCCTGGAATGAGATACAATGCAGTTTCAGTATGGTCCAAAATTTGGGGGAAGAAGTAGTAATGCAGGAACTACTTGTCCCTAAATATATCTCACAGTAGGTCAGTAAGAACAGTAATAATATTTGTTTTATTGTTTTATTTATTTTCATTAAACGAAACTATTCAAAAATACATTTAGACACATTTACTTTGAATGATCACATACACCAAAACACAGAAACAATTAATCAAACAGCAACCTTAGTGAAAGAAGCATTGATAAAGGATCAGTTGCTGCCATATTATTATTCAGATTTAGAATTTCTGTCAAAAAAATTATATTTTAGAAAATAGCATATGTGACATACTGTAAATGTGAACAACGTATGCATGGAAAGCAGTCGAACTGTACCTGACTCAGAATTGTCAGGCGAATCAGATTCGTTGAAGAACAACCCCATTTCCAAAAAAAGTTGTCAATCTGCCTAAAATTTCAATAAAAACAAGATGTGACCCATTCAAACCCCATATTAATTGAAAACAGCACAACACTTTTGGAAAATGATATGATCATTTTGATTTTGATGGCAGAACGACATTTCAGAAAAGTTGGACATGGTCATATTCATCACTTTGTGCATCACATCATCTTATAACAACACTCATGTGGGAACTGAGCAAACTTTGCTGTGATCTTGAAAGTGAAATATTTTTCCCATTTTTGGATTGGTGATGTAGGATTTCAGCTGCTCAACAGTTCAAGAGCGCCAAACATTTTCAACGGGTGATAAGTCCGGACAAGCCAGTTCAGTACCCAGACTCTTTTCCCACTGAGCCATGCTGTTGGAATACATGCAGAAAGTAGTTTGACATTGTCTTGCTGAAATAAGCAAGGTCATCCCTGAAAAAGACATCCTCAAAACCTGTATGATTCAGTATTAATTAATGGAGCAGGTTACCCATCATACCATGTGCACTTATGTACCCCCCACACCACCACGGATGCTGGCTTTTGAACTGTGTGCTTATAACAAGTCGGATGGTCCCTCTCCTCTTCAGCCCGGAGGAATCGGTGTCCATGATTACCAAACAGAATTTCAGATTTTGGCTTGTCAGACCACTGGACAGTTTTCAGCTTCACCTCAGTCCATCTTAAATATGCTCAGGCCCACAGAAGTCGGCAGCCTTTCTGGATCTGGTTTTTATACAATTTCTTCTTTCAACTGTCAGCATCAGCTGTCAGCGATGAACTGTGTTCACAGATGACAGACAGGCGCGTATTTCTTCTGATTCTCTGAATCTGTTCATGATATTATGAACTGTGGACAATGAAACGTTTCACATCAACATCATTCTTAAATTGTTGCAATATTTGCCAGAGCAGCTTTTCACAGAGTGGTGAACCCCTCATCATCTTTACTTCACAAAGCTTCAGCCTCTCTAAGATGCTCTTTTTATGTTACCAACCTGTCGCCAATTCACCTTATTCACTGTGAGATGTTTCATCGAGTGTTTTCTTTCAGCATTTCACAGCTTTTCTGATCTTTTATTGCCCAGTCCCAACTTGAAGTTATGGTTCTTAGAGGTTGATGCAAGGGGTTGGCATCAGTGGCCCAGAGACTGCGGGATAGAGTGAGGTGGTGGTGCAGTTCTCTGAGGTGGCAGGGTTATGGAAGGCTTTGTGAGTTAGGAGGACTTTGAATTGATATTGCAGTAGTCTATTCTGGATGTGGGGGTTGAAACAGAATGGAGTTATTGATGATATAAGGCAGAAGTTGTGAGTGGTTTTGGTGATTTTGGGCCAATGATGATCATGTCTGATTTTAGTTTGAGGAAGTTGACTTACATCCATGATTTGTTTTCGGTGAGGCAGTTGTTCAAGGTTGAATAAGTTGCAGCTGTGATGGATTTAGTTGAGTGTAGAGCTGGACATCATCGGCATAGCAGTGGAAGTGGAGACCATGACGGCATCTGATTTTACTCCTTATTAACATTTAGAGGAACATTTAAAGGATGAGCGGAAGAGGACCAAGTACCAAATCCTGGGGGACACCTTGGAACAGAGAGTGGAGGAAGTTAATGTTTAGGGAGTATTAAAGGTAGGGGAGATGGGTGGTGTGACTGTGAAGATAGCTGGTGACTTTAAAGAGGGCTGTTTCTGTCTTTCTCTTTCTTCTGCTGTGCTGTGCTGTGCTATGCTGTGAATGGAAACCATTGAAATGGTTCAAACAGGCCATTAGAAATGAGGTGGTCTTTGAGTTGGGAGGCAACATGATCCAGTATTTTTGACAGAAATGGAAGATTGGTGATCAGATTTGTAATGGTATCCAAATGGAGACCGAGCTTTTTTAGGATAGGGGTGACAGAAAGGGGGTGATACCAGCCAGTTTGTCTTTGAGTGTTTTAAGGACTGAGCTGGAACTGGTGAGTGAGTTAATGATTTCTGTGATGAGTGAGGAGGTAGGTGGCAGATAGTCCTATATAAGATGTGAGGTGCTACAGATGGTATCAATTTTAGTTTGAAAAAAATAAAGAAAAGAGTGGCACTCAATTGTGAAGGAGCCGGAGGTGTTGTTGCTTGGTTTGAGAAGTTTGCTTATTGTGGAAAAGAGAGCCTTTGGGTTGGTGGAGCCAGAGTGTATGAGATGTGTGTATTAAGTAGGCAGTGGTGAGAGCTTTGCATAGCTCAGGGAGCTGAGTGTGTGAATGAGACAGTTTTGATTTTGATGGGAGCCATCCGGTCAAGACGGGAGGAAAGTTAGGAGAGATTATCAGACAGCGGGGGAGGGGAGGCAGACATTTTGCTAGCATGAGTAGAAAAGAGCAAGAAAGAGCTGAGGGGAAAGTGGATTTGAGGTTTCTGAACAAAATTTGTGTTTATCTTATCAATGTGCAATAGTGTGATGGACAAAGATGTTGAGGTTATGGCTGGAGAGTTGATATAATGTGACAGCGGGGGGAGCAGACCAGATCCAGTATATGACCACAGCTGTGGGTGGGAAAGTTGATATGTTGTATGATGTGGAATTATGGTAGCACTTCCAAGAATCCTCTGGCAAATTTACAGTCTGTATCATCAATGTGGAAATTGAAATTAGCCAGTTCAGAAAAGTCAGACAGAATAGAAGGATTTGGCTTGGGGAGGGCGGTGGATAATGGCAGTAACCAGTAGGACCAGACAGTAAGTAGGGTCAGAGACGGAGGGGCAGCCAAGATGTGTCAGCACCAGCCATCTTCCTTATTTGATTTCTTCTTTCCAAAGAAATAAAATAAGAACTGAAATCATTGTCTTAAATTTTGCACATGTGCTAAACATGATGTAATATTTCAAATTAAAAGTTTGGGTTTTTGTTGGGGGTGGTAGACGGTTAAAATTAAACTACAAAAACATTACAGAGGAAAACAGTCTTTGCATATGGAACAGCAAATATTCAATATTCACTTTCCAACAAATATGGGCTTAATTATACTGCAAAATGAATGTTTAATTATGAGGACATATTTCTATGGGCTGGGCCTGGCAAAGTGAGCGTGGCATCATTCCTGCCTGTATTACGATGGCATAAATCTGTAGAGGACTTTGAGTTCATACTTGGCCAACCGTAGTTTCTGGAACATGTGAAAATCCAAATCATATCCATGATCCTGGAATGAATGTTTTTGTGACGTTCATCCAATTCAATTACTAATGGCAGAGAGAAACAATGGGGCTATTCTGTCAACCTCACAGTATATTCATCGAGGGGGCCTGCATTTCAACACTTAGGCTCCTGATTAGTATTAGGACACTGCTCATGTGATGTTGTATTATTCAAAACATGTTGGGTTGCTTCTGGAGTATCAGACAAAGACTAACCCAATGTTTAGTTAATATTTATTTCTGATATGGTTGTCAGCCCTTGGCTTTAAGTGGGCTGTCAACCAGGTGTTTTTCGGACTCATAATTATGATGAATAGCTCCTTGGCTCTGAACAGTTGCCAGGCAACCAGCATAGAATCCTGGAAGTTGCTGGCAATTGCTGGAGTTTCTGGAATGAGGGCTGACTGATTGTAATACTACTGCCTGGTTCTGGATCAAATTATCAACCCAGCATTGTAGATGAGTTGTGTCTTAAAGCGGATTATGCATTTTCATAACAACAACAATAATAGTAACTTATTTAAGTTATATAAACAAGGTTACAAGTTCTTGACAAAATACACAAGAATAAAACACCACATAACACTGTTTGACTGTGTAACATGTGTCTCATTTGAGACAGAGAAATTGTGAATATCATGTTTAATTTATTGTCACATTATTCTTTTCTGTTGGAGAACGCACATAATGTGTTTCAGGTTTGTCCCCATTCTACATGATTATGAGAGATCTATTTCATTTCAATTTATTTCAGCTGTACCAATTTATCACTTGCATGCAGTTTAACAGTCTGTCTCTCTCTATTTATCTATCTGTCTCTGTAAATAATATTATAAAGCATGCGGTTTAGACCTGCTCTGTATGGAAAGTGTCATGAGATAACTTTTGTTATAATATGCCGCTATATTTATACAATTGTTATGTTGTTAATTTTCTTGTTATGAAGAAGAGAAACAATTCCAAACATTCATTTAGAGTCTCTGTGGTGAGTTTGATTAATAGTTCAACCGTAAAGAAATGAGGCACAGTCGTATCCCTTCACTTCCAAATTGTTGGACGTGTGCTTCTGGTGTACAACATACAGTTGTGTCATTATCAAAACTAATTAGCCATATAAATTTAAGCCTGTGGTCCAGGGCTACAACTTCATCAGGTGAGCTTCTATGCCCCTGTGCTGCATGAACACACCTCAGCTAACATACTATCATGACCTCCACCTCCTCCCACACTCTGTGGTGCCATGCCTGCAGTCCTTCTGCAAACTTCAACTCCCCTCTACTCCCCTGAACAAGCTGCTACAGATCATTTAAATGATGTTGCAACAGAGCTACATTGCACATCGAGAACTATTTGATCATTTTAGCTCACAGTCATGTTTGTTTTCTTCTCAGGCCACCACAAAAAACACAATATGATGCAAATTTTAGATTAACTGATTTTCCACTGTTGTATGATATTTGTCTTGTATTACAGATCGATTAATTTGGACGTGTTGAAGAAAGCTTATGTCATATTTATGTACTGATATTCTGCAGTTGTATTGTGTGTTGGCAGAAGATGGCAGAAGGCATGGAAAGCAAATAAAGGTATATCATTTTTCTGAAGTCACTATACACATTTTATTCATGCATTTGCCACTGCTTTTGAAGTCAAAACAACATTATGAACGTGAAGCCTGATTGTACAAGGACATACACAAGATAACATTCAACAGGATGAAACATTTTGTTTTATGAGTAAAAAAAGAAGCTGTATAAACTTAAAGGAATGACTGGAAACTGTATAAAAATTCATTGTATTTTTTAATTACCATGTGATAATTTACAGAGGTACAGTACAGCATCTAATGATAGCAAAACACTATTTGACACTGTATTTGTTGAAATGCATTCATCATACTGAATGCGAGCACCATAAAAAGCATACAAAAATCTTCCCAAGCCATCTGTTCACAAAACGACATGATTAATTAAAAAAAAAAGCATACGTTTTAAAAAAACTCTCTCAGTGGTAGAATATATCTCTCCTTACACACCATCTACCCTGCGGCAAAAGTTCATGTTTCCCTTTCACACCGAAGGGTATTTAAATTTCATTGCATTGCTATTACACATCATGCCTATCAAATACAGTATGGTCCAGATGGTGTAGTAAACAATTATTCTTATTGGGGGTTTGTACAAAGAAAAATTTAGATTAATTCAATCTTTCCTTATTGGCCCACAGTTTGTCAATCCTCCAGCGCTCAACCAGGAGCACCGGAGAGGCATTCAGTCTCTGCGGTGAGCCCGAAGGTGTTGCCTCCCTCATTGATTCACTCCCTTGGCTTGTGGTGACGCCTGGCCAGCCTTGATCTCCTCCTCATTCCAGCTGTAAAAGAAAAGGAGTTAACAGAGGGACTAAAGGTGTAACTGAATACAAAGACAAAGAAAACATGTCAACGGGTAAAGATATGACACGTGAAGAATAGGTGGAGTAGATAATGGAAAGAAAAAATATTGAAAGAGCGAAGGGAAAGATTTGATAGCTGACTTCTTCAATGTGCATTTTCCAGCAATCATTATGTAGTTTTGGCAAGTTTAATCTAACATTGGTGTTGATGAATGCAGTGTTGTAGTCAAGACCAACTAAACCGAAACCAAGTCAAGACCAAGACCAAGATATTGTAAGACTGAGTCAAGACCAAGACCAGACAGTATGTAGCATACTTAGGTAGCTAATATTCACAAAAACTCTTTGGGTGAAGTGTGGTTGCTACACTGAGTCATCTCATTAAGCTTCTTGATGACTCATGAAGTCTTGAAGTATTTATGAACTGCTGTGTGTTCTTTTGGATGCTGTTTTGCAGATTAATTCTTTGCGGTTTAGGAAATTTACTCATATTCCAGAAGATCTGGCTGAGGTATGCACAGCAATTAAGTGACACACCCACAGTTGTTGTCTTGATTGCTCTTGAACTAAAAGCCAGAGTCCTCTTTGTCTGAGACCGAGACGTTTTTTAAAAAGTGGACCGGTCTCAAGATCAAGACCGATTACAAGTACCACAACACTAGATGACCGCTTCATCAACTAACTAAGCTCTTACCTGGAGCTTTCCTGGCTGCAGCAAATCTACCTCCCTCTGCAAAATGAAGAGACAACACACAGTTATCACTGCATTTGGGCACGTGAATCAAGGTACTACGCAGATCTGCAGTTATGAGCATTCACCTTTAATGATTTTGGTAATTCTCTCTGATTCCTCATCGATCAGGTTTGGGTTGCTGTGGATGGTGGTGATCTTAGAGAAGTCTGGGCCTGAACGTTCAAAACAAAACCATTAGATCCAAAATGCAGAACAATTTGTGCCTCACATAATAAAATCATCTATGAGGTTACATCAGTTTTAAATGCAACACATTCTCGTTTCCACCGTGAAGTAACCATTTATCTTGCTTATAAGTAAAGACAGATTGTAAGAATGATTATTTCAAGGTGGAAAGGACACAAACATATGAAAGAAACCTGTTTGATATGAAGAGTTTGTGTATGGAAACCCTACCCTCAATGACAAACGGTTCGTTCGCCGTGTTGTATCTGGATCCACCTTCAGACGGGCAGCGGAGAAGGGTGTTGAAAGTCATTTAACGACTTAGCAACTGTACTGACTGACAGACAGACAGACTGACAGGCACATACACCCAGTAAAACACCTCCTCCGCCACCGCCGACACAAAATCAAGCACAGATGTGCAGTATTTATGAACACATAACACACACTTGCACACAAATAAACATGGTGTGAAGTAGAGGTGTGCAGGGGGCTCCAAAAAAGAGAGCAAATTATTTTTCTTAGCCAACAAACTAAGCTGCAAGGCACCAGGGAAACAGTTGTACCACCCAAAAATGCTCACACAGACACATCACAGCTGTATTAGGCAGAGAGTGAGTAATAATGGGATTCCTGTCTGAGAGACAAAAACACTGACAGAGAGAGGAGATCAGATGGACAAGTGGTGAGATGGGCACACATTTAAATCATGGCGCACCATAGGAAGTAGAAGCACATGTACACTCTATCTTCATGTAGCTATGTGTGCCTGGCCGGTGGATGTTCTGAAAAAAATCAACCTCCTTCCTTCATAGCATCATTACTGAGCCCACACAACATCGTAAACCAGAATGAGCTTGAGAAAATCTGGATGGTGGCTGGCCAAAATATAATAGAACAGAACATTCAACAATGTTTTCTCTGTGTAAAACATATCTGGCTGTCCATTACAGCAGCACATGAACATTACAGCAGCGAGGAAGCAACAATATGTTATAAATTTTAAAGGTCATCTGACAACTATGAAAATATAGATATATAGGATTGTTCAGAATAAGAAAACAGAGCATTAAGTGTAACCATATCTTTGTGTCCACAATGAGTTCAAATGTTAGCAGTTACATGCTTGCGCAATTGGTTGTACTCTCACTTGAAACATACCTGGAATACAGTAATCCTGAATTTGCAGCTTTACATATGTGTCAGTTTGGTGTAGTGGATTTCTTGTGTGGTTGTAATCATGTCAGATGTAGATGCTTAATTTTACAAGCCAATACTGAACAATGATCAAGATGTCAAGGAACAGAAAAGACAGATCAAGCAGCAACAGAAACCCTGGCTGACACCAAACACAGTAGCACAGGATGTAAACCATCTTTTAGTTCATCTTTGAACCACCAGTGATAAGCCAAGCTGCTAGCCTTAAAGATATAGTTGGAAACCAACAGCAGTAGCCAAAACAACCAAGTCACTATGCGAGTCACTATCATGATGATCGTTTAACAAGGGTAGGTATGAAAAATTGGTTTGATTTCTAAATACAACAATCTACAAAATCATCAATAAATGACACGTAAAATTTGCCTTTAAGGCTAAAATGGTGCACACCATGACTTAACTGACATTCATCAAGGAAACGTGTTAATGTAATGTGAAAGGAAATTCACATTAGATGATGATGGACTGTGGATGCGTTTGTTAGAAGAGCTGTCAGAAAATGCATGGAAGTTCTTAGATCTAGACTATCACGCTTCCCAAAGGTTAAGAGAAACTGACCTGTCTGTGCATCTGCGCCGAGATCGCCACCTGCAATAATTAAAATGTGTTGCATCAAGTTGCATTCAGATCTATGTCAATATGTTGTCTTATTCCAGACTTTATCTCATAACTATCATTTGCAATCCAAATTTGTATTTGAAATGTTCAGGAGCTTACCTTCAATAACTCTTGTAACCTTGGTGGAAGGATCCCCCGCAATGACCCTGGTCACTTTTGTGGTGGAAGGATCCCCCGCAATGACCCTGGTCACTTTTGTGGTGGAAGGATCCCCCGCAATGACCCTGGTTACTTTTGTGGTGGAAGAATCCCCCCCAATGACCCTGGTTACTTTTGTGGTGGAAGAATCCCCCCCAATGACCCTGGTTACTTTTGTGGAGGAAGGCTCTACGTCGATGACCCTGGTCACCTTGGTGATCACTGGCTCCCCCTGGATGACCACCTCAGTTACTCTTGGCTCTGTCTCAATGACTCTTGTTACCTTGGTGATGGTTGGCTCGTGGATGACCCTTGTAACCTTTGATACATCAGGGACTGTAAAGAGTGAGGTGTAACATGAGTATCCATTAAGAACACTCCCACATTCTCTCTATTATGAGTGAAGAAGGAGGCAGGAGGCACATTATGTGAAGTTATCAAAGAATGCAGAACAAACAGAGGCTGATAGATGAAGCGTATTAGATTACATCAATGAAAAAACAAAGGCTTTAATAAGTGCTGCTCCATGATCCAGTGAGCCACTCACTATGGACACATTCATTTTCTCTGCTATTTGTTGAGTTTGAATAATTGACATATTCATAAACATTACAAGTTTTGGTATTGAAATAATATTCTCTACTGATTTGAAAATGACACAAAGGAGAAAATGTGACATGTTCCATAAATCTTTAACGCATTTTCTCTCAAGTCAATGATTTTCCATCTGGAACCAGATAGCTCTAAAAAGCCAACAACATTTCTTTTGAATCAGCTTCAGCGGATACTTCAGCCAGGGACATTCTCTCACTTCTTTTATGTATTCTGCTTCTGAGCACTGATTCTATTTTAATGTGACAGTATTTATATGAGCTAAAAAGAGATGAAAGCTGGCAGACGTATATTTGTATCAGATCTTTGGCCTGAGGTCTCTTGATACGAAGCCTAGCCTGGTAATCAGAGCCAGACTTATGTCAAAGAAAGTCATTAAGAGATTTTGGTAATTTATGCTTAAAACTGTGGCTGCTCTGCTTTGTGAGAATTTACTACTTCAAGGATATGCTGTACAAGACCTGGATGATAGATTATGGTGAGGATAATATAGTAATGTGATGTGTATGTGCCTGTGTGTGCAAGAAGTGAGAGTGTATATTCTAACCCATAGTTTTACAAGAACAGTTTATCATTCATATGTGTCAGTGCCAGTGTCATTTGAATTTAGAAAACCTGCAGCTACCTTCTGTATCATTATTGTCTCTCCCTTTCTGTCCCTTTTGTCCTTTAAACTTCAAGACAGAGGGCCTTGAGCATGTAAATAGACATCTCAAAAGCTTTATCCAGTATAACATTTGAATTTCCACACATTTATAGCATAAAATTGTAACCCCTAAAAATTAAATCCTCTGGAGGTCCAGACCTTTAGCTCTATAGTCCATGTAATATACCTAATTACCTTTGAAGAGCCTGGCTTCATCTCCCCTATGTTACCCAATATATCAAGGCATGCTCCCATCTGTGTGGAGTACACTGGACTCAGCCCAACTGAGTGAACAACATCCAAGAGTCCTCTGTGGTCTCTGACCCTGTTATGCTTTGACAGCCTAATTACCTCATCCCCAAAGAAGCTGATTAAATATGCCAAAAGGTTCAAGTGGACTTTAGCAATAGAGGGGATACAGCAAAGAGTAACAGTGGATAATCAGAGGAACAAAGAAGAGAACCATGCATGGAAGAATGACATGCATGAAATATGCACATGGCTGCAGGTTGGATTTCACTTGGAGAGCAGATGATTATATTTGAACATAGAACATGAATTACTTTCAAAGGCAGTCATGCCTTTTATAATCACCACTAATGTTACATATATTTGACCAAGACAGATTCAAAACTTGTCTTACCTGTTTCGATGTAATGTGTGGTCGTGATGATCCTCTCTTTGAAGTAAACGGGAAATGGTGAATGTAAAAACGTACTTTTCTGGGCTACAGACCACTCAAAGTACTTCTGTACACCTGGCACATTCACCCATTCACACACACACACATTCATACACTCATATCCAAAGCACACACACACACACACACACACACACACACACACACACACACACACACACTGACAGCACAGCCATACTAGATAACTATACTATCTGAGCAGAACAGAAATACAGAAATAAGAAGTAGTTTTAAGTTGACACAGATGCATTAATATCAGTGGCACTAATGATACTCACTGAGGAAAGTCAGTGGGATCTCAGCATAAGAATATCCAGAAACAAACTATGAACAGAAAGCATAACAGAATGGAAGGTATAAGATTGACAAAATTATTTTAAATGTCTTTTTAATGTATGCATACTCTTAGTCTTTCTTTACCTTTATCTGGATGTACTTAATCAGTTTCTTCAGGAGGACCAGGAGGTCCTGGCGGCCCACAGGAAGGTCTGTAAGTAATATGCGTCATCAGAAGAACATAATGCATCCCAGCACACACTGCACATAGCATGAATGTATAATAATTTAGGGTATTCTCACCTGCGGGATAGAGGACATTCTTCACCACATGGATCACACCATTTGTTGCCATCAGGTCACTGTCTGGCACATCCACAGAGTTAACATTGATAGAGTTGTTTACCTGAGGAAAACAAACAAAACAGCATGCATGCATATTTATTTTTATATATTAATATACATGTTCTTATTTTGCGAGTCAGCTACTGCTTAAAAAAAACCTTACAGAGACATTTATCGTGTAAGACACTGACACTTTAACACCTTTAAAAAATATCAGTGGTTTTGAGGTAAGGTGATACTTATGGGGATCACAGGCGGTGTGCCTCTGCATTGGAAGTGCGATCTGGGAATTCCATTCATGATAAATTTCCTGCAATTTAATTGTCTCCGTGGAGGTGACTGAAGGTGGACATGCTAAGTTAAGTAAGTGATAGATTTCTCTACTCCTCTGTTTCCTTTCTTACCCACTCACCATCTAAACTGAGCCACAGAATTCATCTCCAGTATTTAAAAACCTAACCACACGTTTCCATGAATCACTGTCCCCTGTATCGCTCACTCGCCTGTTGGTGAGTTATGTCAAACAAGCTCTCATGTGTCCATTAAGGAAGCCCTGCAGGCCTTGGCTGATAACCTGATATCACACTAGGACACAGAGGCAGGGCAAATTTGAGGTAATGGGTGAAATGATGATAAAGCCGACATGAAGACTGACGAGCCAGAGCAAAGCGAGGCAGGTAGATGGCCTCAGAATGGAGGACTGGGGAGTGGTGGGTGAATTCCAAGAGTGGGCGTTGATGGAAATGACAGGAAGCCAGGTTTTATTACTTCTGGCCTTTCTCCAGAGATATCATGCTTTGAAGTAATAGATTAACGCTGGCTCTTTGACGCTATTGTTTTTAATGAGAATGTGGTGAAAGGTTGGTCTTAAGACTCACAATGGAGGCTCTGAGAAAAGGAAAAAAAAAAAAAAAACGTGTTAATGTGTGGTTATTTAAAATTTGGTTACATAATGCAAATTTCTCTTTAAAGTACAAAAGCCCTTGAATATCGTCTTCTCTGCTTCTTTTTCTTTTGTGATTGGTCATTTCCTACATTTGTCAGAAAGTCTTTTTTCAGTCAAAACAAATCTAGCTGCCAGGCAAATTAGTTCATGCGATGTAATCATTGTTGCCCAAGCACAACATTCTTCACTTCTTTTTTTATGTGCTGATGCATCTGTTGGTGCACAAATAGTAATTCTTTCTTTGATTCTGAGAACACAAACACACACTCAAATGATGGCTGATTGTACATACAGACATGACTTGCAGATTGTTGCCCTGAAGGGTTTTGAGCAGATTGGTAACGCCTCCCTCTAATCCTCCATTGATGAAGATGCCATTACTGAAGTGGTACAGCAGAATCATCCTCAAAGCATTTAGATCACCTGTCCGTGACAACAAAAAACATGATTTCACACTGTATGCAACACCTATCTTTTCTCTCCTTCTCCCTTCATTATATAACTTTAAAAGTTGCATGAAAAGATTCAGTGGAGTATTCACCTTTAAGCAGTTCAAAGTCCTCTTTACTGAGGCCATCAAAGGCTTCATCAGTTGGTGCAAAGATGGTGTAGGAGCCTTCCTGCTTCAGCAGATCAGTCAGACCTGCAATCTCCATCAGCGACAGGAAAATCCTACATTTATTCAAGTAAAATGAAAGAAAGGAAATTAGAAAGTGCACACAATCAACTATATATTGAAATGGAGCCTACTTAAAGCAATGTGCAGGTTGAATTTTTACACATTAGGTTTGTGGAAATGATGACATAATGTTGAGTGGCATGACGTAAAGTGCTCCCTGGCTCTGTCGGAGATAGCAGTCTTTTTAAACTTTTTGATGTAAATTGCAGTTTTTCATCAGGGTGAAGTATTTTGATATATATATCTCACTGTTTATACTGTTAATTCTGTGTACAATGCTGAATCTCCTATATTTGCCATATTTATATTTATACTGCTCATTCCGTTAATACTGCTGCTATATTTACCATATTTATACTGTCCATTCTGTTATATTCTGTATATTGATATATCGCCATATCATACTGTTTATATCTTAGATTGCCGTATTTTTCTTAGATCTTTTAACTTGTATATATATTTTTATATTTTATAATTCATGTTTATTGCTGTTTGCACCAGGGATTGGGAGAAACGCTATTTCAGTTCTGTGTATGTCCTGTACATATAGCAGCAAATGACAATAAAGTTGACTTGACTTGACTTGACTATCATTTCAGACAGCACAAACCATGAAACGAGAATAGAACAGCTCAGGCCCTAATGACACGGTGACTCCTGTGCTGTGAGGAGACCAGATTACATGTCACATTTGGACCAAAAAGCAGTCATGTGCTGCTCATTTCAGACAGGAGGATTATACTTTTGACATTGTGATATGATGGAATTCAGGCTGGGATTTATATGAGACTTGTGTGGTCCCATTCAGTCACACATCTGCTTTCCCAGTTATTCATCATCGGCCTCTACTGACGCCAATATCTGTTTTAGACTCAGAAAGTGTGAAATGTGCAAGGTCTGTGACAGAGAGGCTGTTTGCCTCCTTCCTTCCAAGTGTTTCCTGTTGTCTCCCTTCACCATGTGTTTCTGTCTGCCTCTATCTGTTGTGTGTATGTGTGTGTGTGTGTGTGTGTGTGTGTGTTGCTGGGCGTGGCCTCCAGTCTCTCTCTCACCTGCCTGATCACCTTGCCAGCTGTGTCTCATCATCAAATCAACCTCTGTATAAAAAGAGCGGCTCAACCTCTGGGACTCTGCCAGATGTTCAGTCTCCCTCGTGTTAACAATACTACAGCCAACTTTGCGAATCTGTGTTGTGAATCCTGTGTAACCTTGATCTCCTTGTGCTAGGAAAATCCTCCAACTCGTCTCTGCACCTGCACCTTCTGGAAACCACACTATCTCCTTTGTGTCTAAAATAAACTGTTTGAATTTCATTCTGATCGCTGGTTTGTGGCCAGGCATAGCATTTTATTTTAGTGTGAAGACAGTAATGTTATTCCTTTCCTCATGTTACCCTTTTATTGTACTTAAATCTTGCTTAAAACTTATGTGATGTAATGAATCTCTGTTGTGAGGTAGGTATAGCAAAGTATAGAGCAAAATGAATGAATAAATAAATAAAACATAAAATAAGAAGTCATTCTTACTTGAACCGTCCATCAGCATTCAGCGACTCATACATTGTTTTCTCTGCAGGTTTGATGAGGGACCTCATAACATGGAGCGCGCCATTGCTTCCCTCTTTACTGCCACGCAGCATGCATGCATTTTCTATGCACACAGCCTAACAAAGAAGAACATTGAGCGAGCAGGGTTACAGGTCTAAAAGTCACTGTACAAATCTGGAAACTATTGAGCTCTGGGGAGGGATACTGTCACTCTCTCCCTTTTGATTGCAATCAATCAAAAGGAAGAATTTCTGTGTGGAAATTAAAGCAGCTGTTTCTAATATCTCAAGCACTAGAGCAGAAACACACTTCATCTGCCAAGCGCTGGGCTAATTAGCTGTTTTATTGGATTTGTTTACAGTTGAAAGACTACAAAACCATGTTAACAATTGGTTGGGGGCCCTGCTAATGGCTTTCAGATTTCCACCATCCAGCTGATGCTCTTCATTGTCTTTCCATTACTTCGCGTTTATCTCTTTTTCCTTCCTGACTCTGTTTGACTCTCTGATGCAACAAAAATACACACACAAACAAACACATTATTCTCACAGTGCGGTAAATGAAGACTCTGAGCAGTTTGCCAGCCAGTGTTTCCAGCATCTGACCATTGTAGAGCTCACTCAGTGTAACCTTCAGCTTCAGGATGTGGTTTTCCAAAATGAACCTCAGTAGGCTCTGGTCTGTTGACATCACTTCGTCTGACAAACACAGTACACAGAAAAGTCACAGGTTTAAAAATGACTTCTTTTACATATGCTCAAACAAAATTTTCCCACAAGACCCACAAGAACTTGTTTGGAGATCAACTCACTAGTGAAGGCAGCGTTGACAGGAGCGAGGAGTGTGTACTCTGTCTTTGGACCCAGGGCAGCAGCTAAGCCCAGTTCGGACACCATGTCGTTGAAAGTGCTTTGGGACTCTCCCAACAGATCCTTTGTTTCCTTAGCTGATATGAACCACATAAATGTGTGAATGTGATATGTGTGAATAAATGTTCGTATTTGCTGAGGGAGAAGTTACAAAGATTATAATGCAAGATGTGTTTTACCTGAATCAGGAATGAGCACCTGGTTGATGAGGTGGATGACACCATTGGTGGTGACAAGGTCCTTCTTCAGCACCATCTTGATGCCATTGACTGTCAGACTGTCGCCATCACAGCCGATCTCTATGGTGCTGCCCTCTGCAGTCTCATACACTGTGCCTGCCATGATTGCCTCTGAACACTGGACACTGTTCAACAGGTGGTAGTTCATCAGAGCTGAGGAGGTGGGTCAAAGTGTTCGAGAGATAAAGGGAGGGGGAAAAAAAGTTGATTAGATTGGACACTTTCATCGACTTTGTGGGTTCCCTGTAATTTGGTTATACAATCCAATATTTACTTTTGCAATCATTACTCAATATACAGGCACATGTACACATGACTATTCTTTCACTTCTTTTATAAATATTTACACATTTCTGTCCGCATTAACATATGGGATTACACCTCCAACTGAGTTCAACTGTCAAACTAAGCAAGCTAAACTGGCCCACAAAAGTATTATAATGACAGCATGAAAAACCATTCCAAAAATTTAAATGTAATCAGTGTCACACTGTGGGCCAGTTTACTCTGTGGCCCAGACCTTCCCTTGTAGAAACAAAGCACAGGGCTCCATATCTTTACTTTGGAGGTTGATCTAACATGGTTGGTCAGCAAAGCCTGTTTGCCAAATGCCAGAGAATTTATCTAACATTGTGTTCTCAGAGGAAGCCACTCAGCGAATTGGATTCGTGCTAATAGAGATTCCTGGCAGGCCAGTGACTCAGCAAATAAGCAGATAAAAAGCCACTGTGGAGACATGATCCTACATTCATTATGTGATTTGTGGACATGCTTCTGCGTTTGAGTGTGTATCTACTCCTCACCAACTAGAGTCTACAGCTATGTTAGTGGATGTGTGATGCTGTTGTTTGGACACAGTGGTTCTTTGAGCGAAAAAATGATGTTAGCACTGCTAACATGCTCACAGTGACAATGTTAATATATTGATGCTAAGCAAGTATAACATTTACTATGAGCAAGGTAACATTTGCTAGTTAGTAGTAAACACAAAGTACAACTGAGGCTGATGGGAATAAAAGCCGTGACTTTTCAACTTCACAAGGAAGAGAATCATGCACGTCTGCAGAAAATTTTGTTTAGATATTTCACTGGCTAAGTGAAACCTTTGTGTGGCTAGGGCAGCTAGGGAAGTCAATGGGATTCATTCTCATTAAAGTCTCTACTAAATATAATACACTGTATTCAGCAGTTATTGAGATATTTCAGTCTGGAACAAAGTGGTGACCAGCTGACATTGCCATCCTAGACCACTCCTATTTTAAGCCGGCGTGGCTAAATCTGCACACTAAAATCAATCAAAGGATGGTATGCTTGTAGTATACAATGTACCTTTAACAACATCCTTGTTTTCCATGATACCCTCCAAGTAGCCTGGGCTCAGCTTATCAAAGGCTTCATTAGTAGGAGCAAACACAGTGTAGTGGCCAGGCTGGTCCAGCTTGTCCATCATACCAGAAGCCAGTGCCACAGTCTGGGGGAAAGACAGGGTGTCTCATATGTAACATTTCTCATAGTGATTCATACTAAACTGGATCAGACATCTTGCTACAAACATTGAGTTTCCAACTGGTACAATTGGAATTACATACATTTGACATACATTTGAATTACAATCAGTTTAAATCATTCCACATCAAGCACATTAGTCAAATGTAATGATACCTTCATAACCCAGAGATCAGCTTAGAGTGCATTATACATACACTGAATGAGGAGAGCTCCTCATTGACATCCAGGACTTCTTTGATGGTGTTGCCAACAGCACTGATGACCCGATCAATGACATGCACCACACCGTTTGTGGCCACCTGGTTACCATGGATGATCCTGGCACAGTTCACAGTCACGATCTTCACAGAAAGGAACATTTATATTAAGCAAAGACCATCACTGGGGTCAGAAGACCTTTATAGACAGAATTCAACCATTCATGCAATCACATGTGTAAACTGACCCCATTTGAGTAGTGGTTGATGTAGAGCCCCAGGTCATTGTACATTGAAGTAAGAGACATGTCGTTCTTCAGGTCTTTGGTCAGAAGACGGCGGTTCACCATGTGGAAGTGAAGAGCGTTGAATAGCTCGATGTTTACGTTGCTCACCAGTGCAGACCGCACACTCTGGAGAAATCAAACATAAGTTAAAGGGCAGCATGTGTGTGAGTAATTATTCTTTTCATTTATAGAAAGGAAAAGTTCTAAACCTTCAGTCTACTTACAGGCTCCAGCTGATCCCAGGCTTCATTGCTTGGTGCAAACATGGTGAAAGAGCCTTTGCCTTCAATTTCCTCTCTCAGCTTTGACATGTCAGCGTATTGCTGTGTGGTCGTAGCCTTTACGAGCCCCAGTGTACCATACACATGGTCAATGGGAGCCACTAAAGGGGAAAACAGAGAAATTCTTGAAGAAACAGACTGGTGTTGTAGTACCAATTAACTGACATTTTGAATTTACTCTGAATCCACCCCTACTGTACGAGGGACAATACTGTAATATTAGAGCAGATAGGGGCTGTGGTGAGAGTCACCTACCTGCAGGACATCCTTTATTGCCGTCCAGCTTCATGTACCCAGGACAGCACTCATAAAGGACCGTGCTTCACACACACACAAAAATACAGCAGATTAGCTGATCATGAAAAACATAAATTATTGATTTATGACAGAATGTACACATACAATACAATTCATATAGTGTCAGAGACTTGTACATTATAATAATTTGGTGTTTTTACAACAGCAAAAAACAGAAAAATAAAACATAGATGATGCGAATGTGAATGTAATGCAAGTTGAGAAAACAAAAGAAGCTTGCCAGATCGGATCTGGATGATGACCATCTCATTAACGGTGGAGACGTTTGAGACAGGAGAGCGAGGCTCCACAAAAATGTGATCTTACTCACCAAATAACAAATCCATAATTGGGCAAAGCACATTTGAAAGTCAGAGCAAAAGAAGTGAGAGTGTAAGTAAATATATATTTTAAAAAACGCAAGCAAGTCAAGGAGAATAAAAAGAGACCCTGCAGGCCAATCACAAAGCTGGACTGGACTCAAAGAAAGACTAGCACATACGAGATACTTTCTTCAAGGGAGGCAGCCAACATCATTTCCAATATGTCATGGATAAACCCAGTACATTAAAAACAAATCAGTAAGCAAGCCCCTGGCTTAACATCCTCAAACTATTCTATCTCCCATCAAAATGATTGCTGAATAAAATATGAAAAGCAGTATTTCTCCAGGCTGTCACATGAGTCAGATCCAACAGCAGAGTGTCAGAAAAATTATGTAGACTCACGGCTACAGTCATTCCTAAGGAAACCAGAGCTTTACAGTTTATGCTTTATATTCATCTAGATACTGTATGCATGTTAACATGAAAACCAGACAGGGGTGTCTACTGCCCCCGGCAGCTTTCTCTTGGCCATTAATCTAATGTCTCCAAGAAAAAGAAAAAAATCTTGATATACAGTCGACTTCTTGTGCCCATGTAATAGATTTAGTAGTTGGGATGAAAGAAACAGCTTATGGACGTTTGTGAAAACAGCTCAAAGAAGTAGAAACATCCTGGCAGGAAGCTGAGAGGACCTGCGCAGCTGCATGTTCCTCAGTCAGTTATACAGTATGTTCAAGTTGGACTTTATTGCAATGTTTTGAATGAGGTGTGAGACGACTGACAGAGTGAGCCACAAGTCAATATTCTGTAAAATTTTGGTTTAATGGAGGGAAAAATGCAAGTAAAGGTTTATTAAACCAGACAGTAATCAAAGCAAAAATTTGATTTGGGACACGTCCTAAGCTAACTTAGGTCTTCCAAGATGCAAACAAATTAGCAGTGAGTTAACATTGGAAGCAAAACAATGATCCACCAGAGAAACAGCCACAAAGTTCCTGAACGCTGGAATAAGTTGAATTGGGGTTTAACCCCGGCAAACTTCATAGGTTCCAGTTGGAGCTTTCACTGTGTTTGCTAAAGAGGTTTGCCTAGAGAGGTTTGAAGGTCTTCCTGCTTTCTGTTTCCCCGTGGAAATACTGCCTCTATATGAACTCTGTGCTTTCCCTACACGACTCACGTCCAAAACAAATAACAGTTTGCCTTCCTTTCAGAACAGTAGTGATATATTATGCAAGAAGAAATGACTCCCATAGCCCACTTCAAACACACACATACACACACACACACATCTCCCTTCAACTCCCTAAAATGACTCACATGTTTTTGCAAATGCTCTGTAATCTTCTATTTGTGTACTGGAAATGTGTGCGTTGTGAATTTGCTATTTTTATATGTCGCTTACAGTGTGAATCGTTTTCTGCTTTGACACTAATTGTTATAATGTACATCATTATATTTATAATTCTTAAATATCCACGCACAGCTGGCTGTCAGGAAGGTATGAAGTCATTGCTCTCTGGCTGCTCACTGTCAGGATAATGGATGTAGTATAGAACAGAGACAGAACTAGCCAGCACGCTGCAACTAAGCCTCTGGCAGTGTCACTGCATGAACCAGCTCAATGTGGCTTCCAGATGAGCAGATGTGAAAACACATGGCATGAACGCACACACACACACACACACACACACACACACAGTCGCATTGAAACACTTGGTGGGGTTGTCTGGGATCAGATGAAAATATTACAGTTCTTTTCTGTTACGTAATCAACGAAGTGTTCTGTAGATTCAGTGCCAGTGGCTTCCTGAATACTTTATTTTAATACACAGGAATGGTCTTAATGGACTGTAAATTAAGATTTTACGATTTCTCTGGCATTATTATGAAATAAACAGGATTTTAAGCACTTGTCCTCGGCTCCCTGCGTTTTGTGTCTATCACCTACAGCGCACCACTTTGAAGGAAATCGCTTCCACCTGAACCTTCTGGCAAACATCACCTCAGGAGATCATTGTGGAAATGAACGCATTAAGAAATCTCCATGGTATCATTTAGAGCAGATAATTAAAAGAACACAGTGCAGCACAGAACGGCACTGTCTTATAGATCCAGGTATTACCTCCACCGCTGCACCCTCAAAGCTTGTTTAAACATTCGCCTGTTTGTACACCAGCTGGCAGTGAAACTGCCACACCGTAGACTCAAACACCCTTTCCCTAATCTCTCATCAACACCAAATCCAGCTCAGACATAACCACAGCTGGGTGGATTTGCTTCACTGCTGCTGTACAATGTCTTCACTGTGACCACAGGCAGAGGCAAAACGTTCTTCTTCCTTAGTTCAATCACATCTTTAACTTAATAAACTTATTTAAAACCTGTTTTAGGAACAGAGGGACTGAAAAGATGAACAATTTAATGGGATTGGTAAAAGGAGACGTGTCTTCATCGTACTTCAACAGTCCAGAAGTCAAAAACAATGAAAACTGCTACTTTGGAAACCCTCATTACCTTCCTGCTATGTACCCTCATGTTAGATTATATTGTCTCCATGTAATGTAATCTCAGTATGAGCCACTGCTGTAACAGGTTGGGAGAAAATGACTCACTTCTGGACTATATCAGTCTTTTGTCTATCCTCTTTATCTCTTCATTTCCGGGCTCATCACAGCAGCAGGTGTTACATCTGCAGGAGAAAATGTGTGTGTGTGTGTGTATGCATGTGTGTGAATGTGTTTTCGTGTATGTGCATGTGTGTATGTTAGAAACTAGGTGAGGGAGAGTGTGTGTTTTTCCCAATCTCTCACTATGCTTTTGTCGCCTGCATTCAGCTCCAGTCGAGCCTTACACTCCATCAACACATCAGCAGTTATATTTCATATTTCTACTTCAATATCTACTCATTTATGTCCTGCAGTCCAAAAATTAATTCTACTCTTTTGCTGGAACCCCAACATATTGGCTTATTGATATCTTAAGGCGTTTTTCACCCAGAGCGAAACAGTTTTTTATAGTTTATCACTGAGTTCTGAAACAGCTATCACCCCCACCATGGGGCAGAAAAATCTTCACTTAAACTAGCAACATTAAAGTCTTCTTAGAAGAACAAGTGAAGAACCCATCACCCAAACTAGAGCCGCAATATATCTATCTATCTCTTCCAGCTGCACACAAACATTAAAAGCATATATACAGGATTGTTCCTGAGCATCTTAAAGGTATCAGATGGAAAGTGGGGCATCAATCACTCACTGTTGACAGCATCAACAGGCCTACAGCAGAGAGAAGCCCCGGGCCCCCAGGATACAAAGCATGCCTAGACTTGAGAGGAGGGGGTTAGACAAAGAGGACAAAGACAGATTCTGTATATAGTATACAAACTCCATATGTGGGAAATTGGGAACGTGAAATCCAGTTGGAAAGGAAACACACATTGTGTGTTGTGCTAAAGCTCTATGAAAAACAGGAATGATATACCGCAGCATGGGCATTGCTTTATTTCCAAATCCTTAAAAAGATGTCTTTAAAATGTCTGTATCTTTGTGAAGGTTCAGAGAAGTGAAGTGAGACAGCTACATGTTCAGGTGACTGGAGGTGGAATGACCCTGAGGGTCCAAACAGAGCTGATCTTGGCTGTTTGAACCATAAAGAGGGGACCAGGTGAGTAGGTCAGTGCAGAAACAGACACTAGAAATAGTTGATGTCAGTCTGGTGTGTAAGCTGGGAGTGGTTTACACTTGGGCCAAAGCAGTTTGGACTCTCTGAAGTCAAAAAAAAAAAAAAAAAAAAAAAAAAAAAAAAACATGTAGTAATTTGA
Source organism: Sciaenops ocellatus (assembly GCA_033000465.1). Classification (NCBI taxonomy): domain Eukaryota; kingdom Metazoa; phylum Chordata; class Actinopteri; family Sciaenidae; genus Sciaenops; species Sciaenops ocellatus. The sequence continues at coordinate 3,887,568 of CP136870.1, forward strand.
TCCATTCAATCTTTTGCTAAAGACTTACGCCTTCTTGCCGCAGATGGAGCCTTTGTACCAGTTCCTGCATGTGCTGAAGTACTTCTTGTTAGTCCCCAGGACCTGCTGCAGAGCGCACACATTGGGTCTGAAAGAGGAGGGAGGAGGTAAGGAGGGGGTGACAACAGCAAAAAAAAAAGGAAGAGGAAGAGTAGGTGAGGCAAGATGTGGGAGTGAATGAGGGTGGAAGAAGAGGGAGGGGAGACGGACAGGTAAGGTGAGGAAAGAAGAAAGGTGAGATGAGTAGAGATGAGAGGGGGGAGGTATGACATAGGGAGGGGTGCAAAAAACAAAAAACAACAAAAAAACATCATATATTCATGTTGCTGCTTCTTAACAATGAATACTTTCACTGTGTTTGAAGCTTTTGGTTTAAAGCTTTATTTTGTCTAATTATGCTTTCTTATAAAAGTTAATTTCAGAAACTTCCTTAAATAAAGAAAAAGAATCAATTTCAAACACACACTTGGTCACATTATTTACAGTAGAGGAATGACTAAATGTGAGAGACACTATTGAATTTTCCATTATGGTTTAAATCAATTTTTTTTTTTTTATTAATGTTCCTGACCTGCTTCTCAAATCATGTTCAAGTTCCCTGTGTGATTTAAAACCACCTTCAAACAAATCTAAAATCTGACACATCAGTCTGCTTGTTACTAATCATGCAATTTATGTTCTGCAGACAAATGCACACAGGTTGATCATGATTCATAAAATCACTAACAGACAAAGAACGATCACAGCATTCTTTAAATTTTGCACCTCACCTCTGTCTCTCCTCACACATCTTCTCCCCCCTCCAACATATCCCCTGTATCCCATCTCCTTACCCTTCCTTCCTGGCCCGTATGCGACTGTGGCTGACTATCTTGTCATAAGCTGAAGAATCCACGCTCCCGAAAGAGCAGAGTGCCACCAGCACTAAGGTCACCACTAGCAGCTGATGCATCCTGGGCAGTTATCAGTCCTCTGTACTGCAAGGGTACCAACACACACTCCTCTTGTCTTTAAAACACACACACAAACACACACCCTCACCCCCCAAAAAATACACAGGAGATATGGGAGTGTGAGTGAGAGATGGAGCTTTTATACCAACAAGTCTCTCTCTCTCTCCCTATACCCACCCACTCTTCTTTTACTCCCCCACTGTCTATACCATTATGTCCTGCTCTCACCCACACACACCCTTCTCTCCAGTCAAAATCCTCCCTCCAGCTCTGACTCGAGCATGAGCTTATTCTTTCTCCCTCCCTCGTGTTGTTTCACATTTCTCATGACTTTCTTTACCACCATCACATCCCAGAGCACCGAGGACACCCCATGACTCCAACTTTGCATTGCTCTGCTCTTTAAAACGGGGGTCTTCCTCCACATGTGGATTGTCTTTCAAAAACATTACACTACTATGCATTTAACACACTGGGAGTTTCCCTCACAATTAAAAGAAGCACAAAAAGAAGAAAATTCATGTAAATTAATAAGTTAAAGTTATATAGTTATAAAAACTATTTAAAAGACATTTTATTTCACATTGACACCTAAGCAGACACACAGAGGCAGTAACACACCTCTAATATGAGTCCTTGGGGCACTTGGCATTCAAATATGGGAGTTGAATTGACAGAATTGTTTTAAATAGGCTTGGAATGAGGTTGTAAATCAAACTCAAAGAGCCACGGTAATGAATCTGTGTGTATGACAGGTTCACGCTTTGCTTGACAGAAGCCTGACTGTATTTTTATCGTCCATCCCCTGGAACACCACTCTCCTCCTCATTACATTTACGACGTGGATTCATCATTTCCACCAGCCTTTTCCTCCCCCTGGAACTCCTGTACGTGCTCGTCTTTTCTCTTTTATTCTCCCTGCTGTCACTTTCATCGCTCATCAGCTCAACCCTCCCCTGGTCCCAACTTCTCCCTGCAGCTGTCTCCGTCTCCCGTGTTAAAGCCAGATCTGATATTGAGCTTCAGAGGATCTATCGTGAAACCTCTTGTCATGTACAGTCTTGACTTGTGAACAGGTATGCTTCTACAGCTGTAGACATGCAGGTCAGCACCCTGATGAACTCAATCTTCACTCCACAAATGTGACAGAGTTGATTAAGTAAAGTTAAATGTAGAATAAATAGATATAATGCAGCAAAGCAGAGATCAGGGAGCAAAACACGTGCAAAACAATGAAAGCAGATTGAACTGAAACCACGTTTATTAACAGCAGATCACAGACTTACTCACTGTTTCTGAACTCACATGAACTCTCTTATCCCCGGAAGGACTGCAGCGTGCAGGAGGCTGAGCCATTTCCAGCAGGGCCTCCTCCCTTCAGAGAAAACTTCCTGTCTATGATGCTATCTGAACATTTAAGAAAAGAGGACACACTTATTCAGCCTGCAATTTAGTGTAATTTAAACTTTACCAGCCTTTTTATTCCCCTCCCCACCTGCACACACACACACACACACACACACAGACTCATGAACAGATGCACATGATGGATTATTACTTTGATTACAGTTAACAGTCCAACGCCCCACTTCTCTGGGATATAAGTCATGTTCCTGGCCAAAGGACTGTAAAACAGTCCTCTCCAGGCTGAAGGTGGTTATTGTGCATCTCCAATCATGCAGAGATATTGGCAGAGATTAATCGGTACTCAGGAACTCCAATTCTCCTGACCTAATCCTATATGACATCTCCCTCTAGTGGGAAGGACTTGTCAGTACAGTCACGTGTGAGGTCTCTGCAACCTAGATCACACACAGTTTTTAAAATGACTTTAATGCACACAATAAAAAAAAGCAAAAGTTTTATTTGATCTAAGGGCGAGTCCAGTGGCCCAGGTTTGATTCCAGCCCTTGCTGCCCTTTGCTGCATGTCTTCTGTCCTATCTTCTAAAGGTATAAATGCCCCAAAAATAATCAAAAAACACAAAGTCACACATCAATATTAACTTAGATGTAGCATTACATAATACCGATAATAGGAATAAGATTGGAGCATTTAAAATGTGTCAGTGTGTGCATGTTTGAGCACTTTCTATTCATGTGCCTCTGCATGTGTGACAGCCTGGTTTAGTGAAAGATCCATCACAAACCCAGGAGCATTTCAGCACGGCCTTTTGATCACGCATGGAGCTCGGTTTCATCATCTGTTGAACGTTTCATCTCTTTTTCACTTGCTCGGTCACTCTTTTGCTGATAGAAATTAAAAGCCACTGAGAGGTATAAATAGAAAAGTGTCAGAAAGCAGTTCAGACAAAAAAAAAAAGTCCACTTGGATGGAGAACATACAGGGCAGGTGATGCAATTTTGAAGCAAAAAGTCTTTTTCCAGATACACAAAGTAACTAAATTGTTTGGCCTACTTGGATTGATCAGCACGCTGACGTGCTCAAGGGAGCAAACCAAAGTAAATGAGTCACAGAGTGAGAAAGGAAATGACTGTAATGTAAATACTCTAGTTGCCTCAGACAAAAATCTATTAATCGGCTCCAGATTGTACTGAAGTCAGTAGCAAGGCATTTATCGGGATCTAAGAGAAGAAACCACATCATGCCTCTCCTTATGTCTTTTGAGGTTTTTCTGTTGACTTCCAATGCTTTTCACGGCTCTCTCCATGTTATATGTTATATATCTGATCTTTTAGTTGTATGTGAGCCTAGCCTGAGCTCCTCGGGCAAGGGTCTTCTGTATTTTTCTAAGGTGTGGCTGAAGACTAGAGATGACAGAGCATTTGCAGTCAGGGCCCCCTAAGCTTTGGAACAATCAGCCTGAGGAAATCAGGTCTGCATGTTGCTGGTTTTATCTTTGTTATTTGCATACATATTATTTTTATAATAACAATATTTATAAAGATCATCATCATTATTATTACTTAGTAATTCGACAAGCACTCAGACCAGCCTCTGAAGCAAAGTGCTGGCAGATGAATGACACATCTACAATTTCCTCTCGTTGTGGGTTTTTTTCTTGACTGACTGTTAGAAATAATGAAAGGATCGGTTGTTAATGGACAGATTGTTTTTGGCGTGAGGAGGAAAAAACTTCCTGAAAGGATTCGTGAAGGATTCTAACTCCATTAATGCTCTCTGTAAATGGCACTCTCTTCCAGGTTTCAAACTTTTTAACAGACTTTCATTCAAAACAACAAGACGGACTTTAAAACTCAATACAGCAGTTACTCATCTGTCTTTTAAAGTTTGTGTTAACATACTGTATGTTAATGTGACTGAAGAGAGGGCAGAATCAATAACTCAATTATCCTGGTCTGACAGAGCGTTCACTAAGCTGATGTTGTGCCCATGGGGGATTAAAAACAAGCAGTTCCGATAACCTCAGGCCTCATTCTTCTTCTTCTAAATTACAGACTTATCTAGCAGCAGTGCGCCACCGCTCAATTTAAATGTATGTGTTTTTAAATTGGAGCCTCGGGAGCCGAGTGAACCTTATTGACATGAATTTATTAAATGAGTTAAGTGGAAACATGGCACCATGTTGTTATGCTTTAATTTCTTGAAACTAATTCTTAGAGAACATAAACATGTCCTCAATAATCAAATCCACCAAAATGACAAAGAAAATAAAAACCTTTTAACAAAATCTTGTTTTTTGAGATTTCTTTTGAACGCCTCGAAGCTTTTCTTCACAATCGCTAAGCTTTTATGAACGACTACAAAGGACTCAGAAAACATCATCATTGTCAAACAAACTATCAAAAGTAAAAAGAAAAGTCTTGGCAGCAAAAAAAACTTCAAACTGTGTTGATCCGTCCTGACAGCTTCACAGAGTTGAATTGAACAAAAGAAATAATAAAGAGTATATTCAGTTTATTTTGGATCTGTTTTAATTTCTATAACATCATTCATTCAAACTAACATGACATCTATAGTTACCAGTTAAAAACAGGAAATCTGTTCAAAATAACTCGTTTATTTTCTGCAGGAGTGATAAAACATGAATAATATGTTGCTTTAAATGGTCCACAGGCTGTGTCCATGTTGTATATCTCCCATCATTGTTTGATTGACAGTTGGCCACACTCTACCTTACATAGTCATAAACTGTCAAGTTACGTGTAGCAGTATCCTCTTCAGAATGATGAAAATCACAATCCCAGGTTTTTGCATAGAAAAACATTGACAGAATTGTTGTTGCACGATCAGAGCTTGACACGTCTTCTTCGAGACACCGCGCACCAGTGTAAAGTGTGTAAAGTGCAAGAACAGACAAGAACAGTCTAAAACACAACATATCTATTGCTCCGGTGAGATAAGGATGGGAATAGTTAAGCAGTGTGTAGATAAACAGGAGAGGGAAAGAGGTAGAGAGAGATCGATGAAGGAGAGCGCATGGTGAACGGTGGGAAATTTGTCAGATAACAGGCAGGGGGCAGAGAAGAGGTTAAAAAAAAGAAAATGATCAGTTTGTTTCCCAATTATCTGTAGGGATGAGATAAGATGAAATCACTTTATCCTAAAATCTAAATCCTTGCACTGCTCACACAGAGATCCGTTTACCTTTGCTGCATCTCCACTACTAATTTAACAGCATTAAAACACATGAACCGAAGGCCTCCCTGAGTCTCCAAAGATCAAACTTGATCATCAGTTTAGTCCTAACTGGAAAAGTTAGACTCTGCAAAAACAAATGCCCTCACTTGAAGCTCACATTGATTGTCAGTCTATCTGTCTTCAGTCCAGCTTTACTTGGCCTGTGGTTTTATTCATATACTGTCACATCTCATGCTTCTTCTCTGGATGACCCTGACTAACATCCATCAGCTACTGAGTCAGCGCAGGGTAAAATCTCTCTGTCCTTCTCCGTTTCTCTTTTTCCACCTTCATCCGAGCTGTTTTCATTCAGGGCCTCGTTTGCTGCAGCTTCATCTTTATCTTCTGTCTCCAGGAGTCTTTTCTCATCCTTACCTTTTCCGGTATGCTCTTTGTTCTGCCCCTCTTCATCTGAGCCCCCAGACTCCCCTGCTTCCTCTGACAAAGAGTACATCTCTCTGGAAAGCTCTCCTCCACCCGATCCTTCCCCACCACCGCTCCAGTGGCGTTTCTGGAACAAGCCAAAGTCAGTGATATCTTTGGGCACATTTCTCTTCTGGCTTGACTTGTTGCTGGAACTCTCATCAGACACTGGGGACAAGAGTCCGTTAGGCATGCCATTGGAGGGTTCAGGTGGCCTGGGTGAAGCTGTAGAACTGCCCTGCTTGAGGATGGATGCGATGATCTTGAATCGGTTGAATTTGCTTTTGACTTGGCTGCTCTGGGGGCAGGCGGGACCCTCGAGAGAGGAGTTGGAGTAAACCAGACTGGCGTCCACTGAGCTGCCGCTGGCCTTTGCCCCCTGTAGAGCAGGCTTCCCCGTCTTCATCATACCCATCACCTCATAACGAAAACTCGAGATATCTTGTTTTAGCTCCTGGCAGAGAAAAAAGTAAAAAGTGAGCTCCCATGGTGAATAAATACATGCTTTTTATTTAATTATGAGTCCTAGTTGTGGGTATCTGCAGAACACTCTGCAGAGTATCGATTCCATTTAAACTCAGTCAATACTAAGTGGATCAAATATATCTAGTCACATGATTCACTGATAATGTAGAAATATTCATTCTAGTTGCTTTAAATCTTTCTATTTGCTCTGTAGGAGCTATGCATGCGTACCTTGAAGTTCTCTTCCGTCAGACCTTCCTCTGTCTTGGCATCTCTGATCATGGCGGCCACGTAACGTTTCACCAAGTTTCTCAGTACCTCCTGCATCAGAGATAAAAAGCATTTGAACACAATAAAATACTGAATACTGAACGAGTGGTGCTTTACATTACAATGCAAAAAGATTCAAAAGATGGCAAAAACACACACAAAGAGACGTTTCAAGCCACATGTCCTGTGACAATAACCACCTGCAGATACAGACAAATATAAAATCCTTAACAGAGAAATGATGATCATCCTGCTGACTGTAATTATGAGGCTTATTGTATGAGACTTTGAAAAAGCATGCTGTTGGCAGATTGAAAAGGAACGTGTTGAAAAGCAGTCAGAGAGCAGGATGTGTGATCTGTCACTTACTCACACACATGCAGACACACACAAACTGTACTTTTTCATACTCAAAAACTCTTTCAAATGGTTAAAGGAACAGTATGTCCATTTGCTCATAACATTGATATCTAGTGGTTAAAAACTGGTACTGCAGTCGAAGAGAGGGAGAAAAATGAGACGTTACTTTCTGATTGTTTTACAACGGTTACGTTCAGTACAATAAACACCCGTATAGACTCCAGTAGGAGAAACAGTTTGGCAACTTTTGAGAAAAGAATCAAATTTAGAAATAAAAGTGACCCCATCAGTCCTCTCTATGGACACAGCTAACTTCCTCCAGGAAACCAGCCTCCTTCTCTGGCAGTAAGAGCTGAGTAGGTCCTGCTGTTTACCGATGACGATTATGTAATAGGATTTTGATACTTGAACTCTTTTTAGCTTCCCACAACTGTGTTGTAGGTAGAGTCTTTAGAAACTTTATCATGTTTCCTTAATCTCTGATGACATAGCATGGCCACTTTAAGATATAACACAGTAAATATCTGACATATTGTTCCTTTAACTTTGTGGAGTTCAGCATTTTGGTCTGCACAAAGTTTTTGGACCCCACACTGAGTGGGCTCCCTGTATTCAGCCCCCACGGATATACAGAAACAAGCGCACACACAGAGGACAATCTCAGATTGCTTTTAAAGAGACCACATTTACCTGATACTGATGGTTTATCCTCACATTCTCTGCTGCTCGCCTCTGCACAGACATCAGATGGCAGAGAGGTTAAGTTACAGAAAGAGTGGAAGATAAGAGAAAAAGTATATTTAGTTTTTTTCTTCACAGTAGCACAAATTTGTTTGAAACTTTGCTGTCTGTGGGTCTTACTCTGTGCAGCCCCTGAGTGCTGCAGCCATTTTCTCAGTTAACTGATTCATAATTTTCTGTTTTATCTCACCAGAACTCTTGCTTTAACAATGACTGAAATGATGAATAGAATGCAAGCAGTTTTTCTTCCGATCAACTGATCATTACAGCTCTAAAGCTCTATTATAATGGTGCCTTTTAAGAAAAGTAATTGCTGTCCGTTTGACAAACCAATCAGCCTGACACACAGGCACTTGGATTATGGATATGCTGTAGTAATTTTAGTATTATAGTCTCCCCACCAGACTCAAACTCTTTTCTTTCTACCGCTGTGAAACTCATATAACATGTGTTTAAGCTTTTGACAACAGACTTACTCCAAGAGTTCCAAAGGTTTCGGGTTGCTTGGATCTTGTCCTCTTGCACACTTGCCTCTTGATCCAGCACATGAGATACCAGAATGATTTGGGGCTGGGGATGATGTTGAACGGGGCTGGCAGAGTGCCTCCTTCCTCAAAGTAACTCATCCATAGCTTTGTCCTGGCAAACTTCCACTCAATGTCTGCATGATCCTGAAACCAATATTAGGGTACATGAAACACACTGGCAACACAAGCATTGCTGTATCTATTTTACACACTGGTGTGGGTTTTTTTGTGTCTGCAGTATGTTTGATCTGCTCTCACAGCAATGTGCTGGTAGGAGTTGTTCATCATGGCTATGAGCATGTTGAGAAGCACCACCAGTGAGATGATGTTGTAGGTGCCGAACATGGTGGCGCCGACAAACTCAGTGAACTGATGGTCTGCATCCACGTTGGTGACATACAGGCTGATCAGACCAAAGATTGACCAGAAGAGAGACTGCAGGGTCTCAAATAACCTGCAACAGAAACACACAGTATGTGTTACTCAGATTAATAGTCCTGCAATTGTTGGTGAATATTTTATCAATTGAAGGAGTGGAGAAAATTATTTAGGTTTACGAAATTCAACTAAAACATCAGTCTCTCTCTTAGCAAGTGAAACCTGAGAGATCTCACACATTTTGCAAAGCAGTAGCAACAACATGCACGGACACACAACTCTTTCTTTCTTTGCCACTCAGTTTCACAACATCACACGTCTATCCCACACTCACAAGCACAAGTTTGGATTCATGTGAACTCACGTGGAGAAAGCGTTATTCTGCTCCACACAGCGGATGCCTTTGCATTTGCCCTTCTCATCTGAAGCCTTGGTCTCATAGTAAAAGTAAAGCTGGTTCAGGCCGTTAGCAAAGGCCAGTAAGACCTGCAGAAGGAGAGGAGTTAAGTAAAACGGATGTAATTAATGAATTAATGTGTTTTTTCCTGTAGGCTACTTCTCCCACATGCGTGCAAACATTTGTACATTTACCAGACAGTAGATGAAGAGGAACTTCAGGATGTCCAGCAGCATCCTCCCCAGAGAGATCTGCAGTGGCCCCAGGTGAGAGTTTGCTGTGAACAGCGAGATGAGGCGAAGGGAACTGAAAATGTTGGCGATGGCAAACACTGCTTCAGCTACTAGTGTTGGATGCCACATCTCCCACTGGTTTCTTGGTTTACTACCGCTGTACTGAACATGACAGAGGATGGTTGACATGTATAGTAAGAACACAGGGAAGTAACATTACATTCTACTGTATAATTACAGTAAAAAAAAAATCTACTAGATAACTAGTTACCTTAGTGTAGGCTACAATCTTGAGGGAGATGGTGGCCAGGTATAGAGAGTTCATCACAAAGTCCATCAGATTCCACCAGTCATGGACATAGTCTTGGAAACCGCCATCCCACATTTGTTTGATTTCTGCCCAGATGAATCCTAGAAATACAGAGATTGTCTGATCATCTCTTCAATAAGCTTGTTTTTGATTGGCTGGCAGGTGTCAGTTAAAATAGTACAGAGTTATTTCAGGCGTCTGGGATTGTGCAAATACAAGTTTATTTTCTGTTAAAACCTTTGGTAAGTGGGAGTTGGAGCACTTGGATGGACATGAAACTCCTCTCACCAGAACAGAAGATCAGACATTGCATGATAAAATATCTGGTTATTTTATAAACAAGACTAAGACACTGCTAACATGTTGATGTGCAACGGGTATAATGATCACTATGGTCATTATTATTTTGTACATCAACTACAAACTCCCTTAGCATTCACCCCTTTCACTCACCGAGTACCCAGGGCAGAATCATCCATTCCACAGTGGTTGGTGCAGGACCCTGCCTGTCCTGCCTGTCCTGCTCTGTGGTGACAATATGCTGGGAGGCAAGGAGCAACAGGAACAGAAAGGTCAGGTAGGACGCTGTGTGGCAGATGAACTTGATGAAGGGCTTGCGGATGAAGAGGCCGTAGCGACTCTTAGGAGCAATGAGGTAGCAGAGAGCAAACACAGGGTAGAGGAGGCCGATGAAGACGCAGGTGAAGAACTTCCCTGCCCATTGGCGCCGTCTCCACCCGGGGAACTCGTCATACCACCGGGATGCCAAGAGCTGCTGGCAGTTTGGCTGAGCTACAAACTTAAACGAATAAGAGAAGGGAGGAGAGAATTATTATGTGATCTACGGAAATTACTCAAACGAACTTCAAGATAAGACATGATTGCAGCATTTAAGAATTCTGGAAGAGAGCATCCTCAGCCTGAGGCTGTTTAGTAGTTTTACACAGAACATAATGCCCCAGTGACCGCAAGCCAGAATTATCACCTGCAGCAAGTTCCAGTTTAGAGCATACAAACGTAGGAGTAGGATGTGTTGGTGGTGTCAGAATTTTAAGGGTAATTATCGACACACACGTGAATTTAAAAACAAAATCAGGTAACGGCTGTCTTGACACAGAAAAAAACAAAAAGGGAACATTACATGTTGTCAACAGATGAGAGGATTGTGTTTTTAAGATAACTGCACTGCATTTCTGGTTGATTTTCCTGAGAGGTCTCAATATGAACTGAGAATTTTATGCCTCTTATCCTCGACGGGATCGATATATTTCATGAAAAAATGAACATTTTGATAGAAGTAATGCCATTCTTCACTCGATAACAGATACAGATGCATCAAGACTGCAGCTGTGCTGTGGGACTGCCTCAGCCAAACGGACTGAAGCATCAGCAGCATACGGAGATAATCCAGAGGTGTCGGGGATACATCAAAAAAACAAAACAAACTCTGTATGTACAAATAAGTTGAGCACATTCACAGGAGTGCATGCACATTCAGACGCACTCAAGCAGACACAGTGTTGTAAAATGTCACGTTGAGCCTCTGTGTCAGAGTTAAAGTGCCGACCGGCACCATTAGGTGCCAATTCACCAACTCTGCAGCCTTGTTACCATGGGAACCAGAGATCCCTATCTGTGTTGGGATCTGAAAAAGAATGGCACGTATTTCCAGACTTCAACCAGCGACACAAAACTTGAGAATGCAGAGAGGGACTATAGGAGGGGGTGAATATCAGGGATGAGTCTAGAAGGAGAGGAATTCTGCTTCTTTTTCAAAATGTGTGTGCGTGTGTGTGTGTGTGTGTGTGTGTGTGTGTGTGTGTGTGTGTGTGAGAGAGAGAGAGAGAGAGAGAGAGAGAGAGAGAGGGAGCGAGAGAGAGCAAGATAATAGGGCTGATCAATGGCAGATACAAGTGGTCAAAATGAGTTTCCTCCACCGGGCAGCTGGGCCCGGACATTCGGAGGGAGCTCGGATTAAAGCCGCTGCTCCATCACATCAAAAGGAGCCAGTTGAGGTGGTTCAGGCATCTGATTAAGATGCCCCCTGGGCACCTCCTATTTGGAGGTATTCCGGGCATGTCTAACAGGAGACCATGGGGAAGACCCAGAACTTGCTGGAGGGACTACATAGCCCATCTAGCCTGGGAAGGCCTGGGGATCCCCCAGGAGGAGCTGGAATGCATTGCTGGCGATAGGATCTCTGTAATGCCCTGCTAAATCTGCTGCAACCACAACCCGACTCCAGATAAGCAGAAGGAAATGGATGGATGGATGGATGGATGGATGGATGAATGGATGAATGGGTGAATGGATGATTAATGGTGCAGCTTCCACTCTTTATATCACCATTATATCAACATATTCTGATGATGGAAGAATAAAGAGGAAAGAAAAAGCCTTCTGTAAAACTACTCTGAGGGTGAAACTTATTATAGACAAAATAGCTAACCTCATTAAGATGCAGACAAAGGTCTGAAGTAGACCCGCGGGTGCAGGCCAAGTCATGTAATTAAGTATTTAAGCCCAGAAAATAATAAAACAAAGAAAACAGCCAGTGTTTTTCTTCTGCATCAGCGATAGATTGAATTGTTCCGAAAGCTATTTGTCACAGGTGTTTGGAAGTAAGTGCTCCATCCACAAACAAAAGAGTAGATGTTTAGTTTGCATCTTTCACTGTTTGTCAGAAGATTATTCCTAATTAATGAGAGAAAACAAGAGGTACTTGAACTGCGTGATGGCTCGCCTTAATCAGCATGATATATTAAACTCAGACAGTGGTGGTAATGAGGTCAAAAATTAAGCTAATTAACCTTATAATTAGGAAACGTTTCCATGCTCACGTCTTAGCAGTTGAGATGTATTTCATTATTTTGTTTAGACTTTTATTATTTTACTGAAAGATAGAACAGATTTTTAAATAGTTTAAATATGTCTAAATGTGAAGTCCACTATAATCTTTTAGAGAAGTAGGGTAGGATGAGTAAAAATATTATAGTACCTTCTCAGACATCCTCCTCATATATTTGCCTCAGTGGCAGCTGAGACAGGATAATTTGTGCTGCTGTCGTATTTTGAATACCAGCCCAGAATCCCAAAGACTTTATTTCCCGTGTGCTATACACAGCTGCTTTCTTATACTTTCCTCTTCCTTTTCCTTTTTACCATCCAAACATGCCAAAAACCTGTGGTATCTAAACCTCTCCTTATCTGTCACCATCACTTCCAAAACTCAGCTGTAGTAAAGTGTCATGTTTGCCTTGGGAGGCTTATTCGCACAATTCAAACAGGATCCCTCCTGGTTTCAAGTCTGGTTGGTAAAGTGTCTCTCCTTCTTTCCTCTCTTCACCGTCGACTGCCTAAAAGTGCCGGGAAGCACTTATCATTGTGTGAGGGGACAAGTGAGGGTGCTTTCCAGTTTTACCAACATGAAACGTCTGCTGAAAGTCTTCTCCACTTTCACAGATGTGCACTGACAAGCATGCAGCTCACAGGTGGAATGCAGGTTGTTATGAAGTCCATGGATTTTTAAGAGCATACACTGATGATCTCAAGGATCTTTTTGCAGGGTAGTTTGTTTTTGATTATCATCTACACAATCTGGACTCTCACATTGAGAGGGTATCAGTGTAATTTCAAGATTTGTTTTTTAATCAATGGTATTATTCTTACATCACATGTAGGTGTTAATCAGAATAAACCTGCAAAGCTAAAGTCTACAAACACACTTAAACCTCTCCATGATGTGAACTTTCAGATGACAAATAGGATTTCTGAATCAACCCACACACTGATGATCACGCTGTCACCTTTAATGCATGTGAAGTAGCCTCACGCTGATAAAAACGGGGTGTTCGCTCTGGCAAACAGCACAAAAGTGGCAGCTGGTGCTGAAAATGTCCACTTCCAAAATGTGTCTCAGAGCGCAAACTACAGTAACAGATGACATAAAGCGCTGCATGAGATCTAACTGGTCATTTGAGTTTTCTACAAACTGCGCTGACAACGAGTGGAGTGGATCTCTTGTGAGACTAGAGAAAAAAAATCATTTGACGGCTGAACACTGCTCGACATGAGACTGAACTGTGAAGACAGATACAGTATCTGTCGCAGTCAATCGGTGAAACAACTGAGTGCTAATGGTCCTTCACCACATAACACATATTCCTGTTAGTGCAATTTCATCTCCACTTAATGGAGACATTAGGACGTCTTGAAAGTTTTTATGAGATATCACAAGGGGGCAACGTCAAAATACAGCGTGTAAAATGTAATGTTTCCCATGGGGCCTCAGAGAATGTTAAATATTAAAGAGAGAGAGTTTTTGATTGACAGTGTAAATCTTCATTGTACTCACCTATATTTTTGCAAGTCTATCAGTACAGTTGAGATTAATCCACAGTTGAAACCCTCAGGGAGGTAAAAGGGATGATCACAACTCTAATGCGTATGTATTATTGATTATATTTATCTGATTTGGCCTCCCGCTGCAACAAAGCGCAGACTGCTCAGTTATAGCTGAGCTCTTTAGACGGGAGGCCTGTGGAGATTTCTCTTCAGACCGTTATAAATCGCCTTCCTCAACCCCGGGAGCACAGCGGCAACAAAGCCGAAAAACACACACAGATGCAAGGATAAATGCAAAAACCGTAAAACGAGTAATTGTAAACACACACACTAAGCACATAAGAGGGTTAAAAGGAGAACTGTCCTTCAGATGGTTCAGTTGAGGGTCAAAAACACACTCCTCATGACTCACTGCAACACTCACCAACAGCCAGAACTCTAAAAAAAAAAAATTCGCACATTCAGGCTGAATGTCATGCCAATTATAAGAGCCCGAGTGTTTGTCTGAAAGAGATGAGTGGTGATCACACCGCAGACAACATGCCCTGAACACAGTTACTGCCTCTGTAAAAACAGTCAACTGAGCCTTCCTGGTCCAAATGAGTGTCCACTTAATTCTTGATGCCTCACAGGAGGCAAAACCCTGTCTGGCTTAAAGATCATCTGTCACAGGTATGGAGAAATAACTATAAATATCTCTGCACTGAGTGTGTGTTGCAAATTTTCTCTGTACATCAAAATCATTGTTATATTGTCAGTTCTACAGTGAGCTGAATGATTTCCATTGCAAATATGAGTCTATGGTCAATATTTCTAATGCCTTCCTTTCACTGAATCAATGAACATTTACTAAAGCATGTCAGAAAAATCCCACAAACTGCTGCACCTTCTGCACAGTGCTGGCACAGTCTCCTGTTACTGTTAATGGAATATTTACTTGTGTGGTTGTATTTATATAAAATCCCGTTTCACACAGCTCACATTCACAGGACTAGTCTCTCCTTATGCTACATATATAAATCCAGCACTGGATCACTACATATTGACTTAACTACAGTTACTCAGAAACTCAGCTGCTCGTCTGTTGAC
Source organism: Sciaenops ocellatus (assembly GCA_033000465.1). NCBI lineage: Eukaryota > Metazoa > Chordata > Actinopteri > Sciaenidae > Sciaenops > Sciaenops ocellatus. The sequence continues at coordinate 3,902,699 of CP136870.1, forward strand.
GAGGACCAGAATGAGAACACATATCACACCTGCATTGGCTGGCTGTGCGCCTCAGAATCGATGTTAAGATTCTTTTACTGGTTTATTTACTGGCTTAAAGGTCTTATTCCCACCTATTTATCGGATTTGCTTTGTGTTACATTTTGTTTGTATGAAAAGTGCTCTTCAAATAAAGTCTGACTGATTAACTGATTAACTCCAAAAAAAAATAAAAAATAATAATAATCGAAAACATCCAAGTGGAAAGAATTTCAACATGCAGTCAGATTATTAGTCCCCAGTGAAAATTATATTAATATTAATTTTCTCTCCAAAATGAGTGTTTGAGGTTTGAGATTTAATCCTCTGAGGTCTGATCATTCACCCATGATTGCAAAAGCAAACGATAGGACAACTGACAGGACCCCAAAGGGTTAGAATAAGTGTTCAATTACTTCATAAAATACAGAACAACACTCTAAAATAATTCCTGGTAACACACACACTGCTACAGAACAAGACTTTCCAGCAGAATAACTTTACCTTGAAACGACTGAAGCACTCTACATTTATCATTTGCAAAGGGCAGTTGGGTGGACTGTTCCACACATCACGAGGCAGAGACCTCCATCAAAGTCTCAGTGTGATCGAAGGCTGTTATTGATAGAACGCAGCTGGAGGACAATGTTGGGACATCTCCTGGTTAATTAAAACAGTCCAGTGGAGAGGAGGTGGTTGGAGGAACAGTTGCAGCAGAGGCAGCAGGAGGGGGGCGTTTGTTCACAGTGTGTGCGACAGTGAAGACGGAGAGGTTGGGTAAGCTGATAGAGGACTGTCCATCATCATGTCCACCTGTGAACTTGCATTGCTCCCAATTGTCCTTTTGTGACTCAACATGTTCGTCTGCCAACCTGCGTCTCGACAGCTGGATGGATGACGGAGGAAACAACAGCTTCATAAATCTAGACGCCCCCAAAAGTGTATCTGCTGTGACAAGCAGCCAGAGCTCCCAACAGAAGACAGCTGAATGAATTATAAGTCGCTCCTGGGAGTAATGTGTCTACTTCCTCATCATTTTGCTTCATCTTTATATTCAGCGGAACAATTCTGCAGCGTAATATCTATTTAACTCCCTTCATGTTGCCTGAGGAAGCTTTCAGCCATCCCATAACTTAGAAATGCTATCAGAACCGGGCCTCCCGGAAAAACATAGCTCATGCATCGATTATATGATTTTCTGGTAACCATTCTTACCCACAGCACTAAGCTTTAACACACTCTCATCTCCAGTCCATGTAAATAATTACAAAGTGATTATAGAAATGCTAAGTCATTTTACAACATAGTCAGTATGGATGAATTATCTGAAACATATTTTTCCTCCTCAATTATAATATAATATGTTTGGGATATTAACAATCTGAGTTTCAGTGAAAAACTGCTGTATATTTATTATAGCAGCAACACATTTAATGATATATTTAATGGGAATTAAAATATACTATTTAATTAGCTTCCCCCCCCACACTAATTGTTCCTGGCTCTACCCACTGAGAAAACGCTCATGACACAGCAGAAACTTAGGACTATAAAGGGAATATTTCTGTTGGAGTTGAACCAACAAGTTCTGCATTAAACATTACACAACACAGAGCATAGAGTGTCTAAGTTTCACTGGATGCACTGCATGTAGAGATTCCAGCAATAGTTTATTGTCTTTACAGTGGCATAATGACTGACTTGACTTGAACGCCATTTTGTGTGGCTCTCTATATGTTAAGACATTCTGAATTTAGAGCAACAGTTATATTAAGTGGATCAAAGTCTTCCCTTGCAGCTGCTTTGGTAATGGATTTCAAGCTTTCAGTAATCTGTGCGAGCTGCCAAGTTAAAAACAGATAAAAATCCAATCCAAAGGAGCGTCTGGCGCACTGATGCTAATCTAACATCATTACGCCGCGTCATATCGGCTCGCAGTGACACCCGTGAGAAGACTTGGTGGAGCAAAAACTCCAGGCTTGTCTACTTTCCCAAGTAACATACAGCAAATGTTGGCTTGGGCATGTGGTATTGAAATCTAACAACAAGCTATACAGTAGGTGATGTAGCAAAAGTCAGAAGGGAAATAAAAATACAGGTGGAGGACCAAAGGAAAAAAAACAATATCTTTTATATTACACAATTCAAAAAGCTAAAACTGTGATACTGCAGTCATATATGACTCACACAGCTCTGCCTAGGTGTGTGTGTGTGTGTGGGGGGGGGGGGGGTGTGGCAGTGTAGAAGCATTAAAATAATGTTAATTACGTTATGCTACTCTTGTCCTCTTACATTGGTACAAACGAGTGTTTGTGTTTTAAATGAAGTATCTATTATCTTGGTTATTGCTGTGTTTGGCGTTTGAATCTGAATCTGCCTTGTTTCGTGCTGTGTGGAGGAAATGATCCACTCAACTCAGTTGCATCAGTGAATCTGGGTCACCTGGTTTTGCTGGATCAGCGAGCGATCCACAGGTCTCTTGAGTCACTTGAGTCCCCCGTGTTTATAGCTCAGTATGGATTTAGTCGTGCAGGATGGATCTGTGGATCTGACTCTGAATCCAGATCTGCGATACTGATTCTGAGTCTGCAGGAAGGTACACTGATCCACTGTGTCAACAGCAGCAACTGCTTATTGTCTATGGTAATAGTGAGATTACTGGCAGCTACTTAGGCAGATGGACTGTTATATGTTGTAATGAGATTGTACAACTTAAAAGAAGAGTAGTGAATGACACAATTTATTTAGTATATGTGGCCTGGTGTTTGGCAGGTGTAGGATGAAAAGGATCCGGATTAATGGAGATTACCGACTCGTTGTGCAGCCTCCAAAGGATGTTGGAACCCTGCCCTGCACTTTTCACAGGAAATCATGTATGAGATAATGGACAATAATGGAGAATGGACAGTGAAGTTGATAGGTGTAATCCATCCATCCATTATGTGTAACCACTTATCCTCATCAGGGTCACAGTGGGGCTGGAGCCTATCCCAGCTAACTTTGGGTGCGAGGCGGGGTACACCCTGGACAAGTCGCCAGTTTATCGCAGAGCCCATATAGTTATAATCAATTATATCGTATAATACAGGGGTGTCCAAACTTTTTTTAAAGAGGGTCAGATTTGACACTGTGAAGATGCCCGTGGGCCAATACTAACATTTTGAAAATGAAAAAATTACTAATAAAAGTTACATACAAATGCACTGTTCTGTAACAATTTTGTTTTCATTGTCACAATTATCATTTTTTAAATGACAATGTCACCAAATCTAAGCCAATCAGGCACGAACAAATCTAAAAACCAGTTCTGCCTTTCTGAAGTCAGATAACAGAATAAATTTTATGGAATATGTTAAACTTGCATTAAGTTGATACAAATCTGAACCTCATGTTCATTCTAAACATGACTTATTATGAGTAATGTAAAGTCTGTTAACATTTAAGTTTAAACGGTACCACTCTTCTAATATTTTGTGTCACATCTACAGATATATAACAGCAGCAGTTATGTCCTTAGGAGTTAACATTCAAATGCTTCATTATGTCAACCAGAAAAAGCCAAATCTTCCAGCCATACAGTATCTGACAATCCTAGCAGGCCATAAATAATATATTATTTAGATGGGGCAATTCCCTTTCTGAGGGATTGTGTGTCTGTCTTGTGTGTCACTTTTTTCAATCTTCCTAAGATTTCATCCCTGTGTTAACATGATTGAAGCTGAAGAGGAAAACAAACCATCTGGGTAATTAGGCTGTCTGTAGTCAGCTAGTTGTAGTTAGTCTGTAATGAAGCATATTACTAAATGAACTGGGTTGAGCCAGAGCAACAAAAGGCTGCTATCAGTTACACAGAAGCACAGCGACTGGAATACAGTACGAGCAGCATGGTAAATTCACTTCATCTGGAAGTGAAAAATAGAAGCAAAGATTTGATTTGAATTAGACTTTGCTTATTAATCACCATAATCTAAATATTGGAATTCTTCTCAGTTCTTTGTATATTTGGCCTACTTTGAACCCTCTGAAAATGATGGTGGATCATCTGGCTTTAACATTACTGTTTTTTGAAGGCTGTTAGCCCAGTTTTTAAGTTGGCGCTAAAGCCAGTGTTAAATTCATTTTATGACTGCAATGAATCTATTGATACCAAACATGTCATGTTATTTTACTGAGAAAGCTGTCTTTACCACGAGCTCTGTGACCATCAATGTCAAATGATTGCTTGTAATATTTGCTTTGCCATCAGACAGCTGTTGGAAGTTGGAGGCTAAGCATTGAAAATATTCTTAATATGGTGTACACTTACAGATATTGATTATTGTGTGACAAAATATATTTTTCTGTTGACCCTGTCCACAGCAGTGCATACTACTACTACTACTACTACTTCTCCACTGTAGCTAGAAGTAGCTCATACAACCCCACTTCCAAAATGCCACAGCTATACCTTTGAAGGTTCCATATGTAAGATTCTGAGGCATTCTACGTCATAATTTCATGTTGTTGCTAATGAACTGGTTGTAATGTAGCTTAAAAAAAAACCCTTCCATGATGACTGTGAAGGACAAAAATTGAATTTAGTATAAACAATTCATTGCAGAAATAATTAAATATTTGAATGAATATTGTACTTTTATATTCAGTTAGGATATTATCTAAATTCAAATCCTGAAATCATTTTAGGAGACGTATTTCTGTAATGTCATCCTAAATGGAGATAAGACACAGACAGAGGAAGTTTCTGTAAAAATGCCCCAGGTTCCAACCAACAACTGTACAACTACAAAAACTTCAAAATACAAAATATAACAAATAACAATATCTGAACTTTGATTTTTTTTTCATTGTCTTTTTTTTTTTTTTTTGAGTCTTTGACCGTGTGGGGGAAACCAGAGCACCTGGAGAAAACCCACAAAACTTGGTGTTATTTTACTCCTCCTTCTTCTTCTTCCACCTCTTTGGTTTCCTTAACCCCAGGAAGTGACGGGCTCTCTTCCAGACAGAAGGTTGTTCTGCTGTCCTCTGTGGAAGTTTTCCCCCAGCCCCTTTCTGGGATTCAAGGACCAGTGCAGGACTGATGGTCTCCTGCTGCTCGCACAGCATTTCCTCTAGAACTTCAGCCTCTTTTGTTGGTTCTGCATTAGGGATAGAGTCCTGCTGCTTGCTGGGCTCATCCTCACAGTCGTCATCACGGCCAGTGATTTTTTGGGCAGCCTCTCTCTCAGCCTTGAGCTCAGTGGAGAGCTTCAGGTTGAGTGAGATCTGAACACTGAGCTCAGTTTTCAGCTCGTCCAGCTCTCTCCCAAAAATCTTCTCCTTCTTAAAGGCATTTTGCTGCAGGATAGTGATCTCTTCCGCCATCTTTTGACGGAGGGCTTCCTGCTCAGCCCTCAAGCTGTGGATCTCATGCTGAAGGGTTTCAGCCTGCTGTGTCACCATGATGACATCTGTTTCATGCCTCTGGCTGATCTCGCAGTGTGAAGTACGGATCTTGTCCAGATCTTGCTTGAGAATCTTGTTCTTCTCCTTCTCTGTATCCAGCTCAGCAAACAACTTCTCTTGGTTCAGTTTGTGTGCCTCTTGCAGCTCCTCATAAGTTGTTTGCAGGAGTTTCTTCTGCTCGAGTTCCCTCTCGAGGTCAGACCTAAGGGTGTCAGCCTGCTGTACGACATCAATTACATCAGTTTGATATCTCAGGTTGACCTCTTGGAGTAACACAGTCGTCTTGTCCAGTTGGTTTTGTAGAGTCTTGTTCTTCTCTCTCTCCTTCTGGAGTGCAGCGGTGGCTTCATCAAAGTCAGATTGCAGGTGTTTCTTCTGCAAGATCTCGTTATCAAGATCACGCTGCTCTCTGATTTTGAGAACATCATCTTCATACCTTGCAATGAGCAATTGGTATGAAATACAGAGCCGTTCCAGTTCCTCTTGGAGAAGCTTGTTCTTGTTCTTCTCCACTTGGAGCTCGTTGGTGAACTTCTCCTCATTGACGATGTGGTCCACTTGGGGTAAATCTTCTCCGCAGAAAACAGGAGTAGATTGTCTCTTTTCTGAGCAAGATTCATCAAAATGAAGACTTGGCTCGGTTGGATCGGTTGCTTTTGTATTAACTCCATCACAGGAATAACTGGAGACTGTCTTAATATCGTCTTCATCAACGAAACATGGGTTCTCAAAGCATGTCATTCTGGTTGGTTGTATATGGTCATCATCAACGGAGCTCTCAACATCTGTGTTGTTACCACTGGTGTGTGGATCTCCATCAATGCTGCTCTCGACGTCCGAAGACTTTTCGCTGTTGTTCTCCATGTCCGCATCGTAACCACTCAGGCTGTCGGTGAGTGATTCTTCACAGATGTAGCTCTCAGTGTCTGAACATCTGTCTTCATCTACACTGCTGCAGTCTTCAATGTCTGAATTATCATCATAGAAACTCTCAATGTCAGCATCTCGAGCACTGGAATTCTTAGCAATTATTACACTGAGACTGGCAGAAGATGGCTCTACGTTTGAGTCATCCTCGATAGCTTGAGGGTCTGACTTTTCATAGCTGGAATCCGTCTTCTCACTTGAGTCCAAGTCAGTGTTGCCGTGAGAATCATCTGACTCTGGTTCTGAATCTAGATGATTCAAGGGCGAAAAAGTCATGCACTGAAGTGCCTCATCTGGATATGAGCTGGTGTCCATCTTATTTTCCAGGTGAACCATTGACAGAAAAGGGTTCTTTAAAGAGTCCCTGGGAGTGACTCTCCTTTCAGGATCCAGATCAAGAGTTGACTTGAGGAGGCTTAAGAATGCCATCCTATCATCAAACTCAATATCGTTTTTTTTGGCTGGGTATGTTCGTACTGCATCCTCCAAATTCTCAACGAAGTCGAAAAACGTGAACATAAATTGGGTTTGGATACCTGTCACCTCCTTGAACTCATCTGGTGACTTCAGCCTCCACCTTGGACTGTGGGGTTCTTCATTCAGGCTGAAATATGCCCAGGTGTATACTCCAGCAATCAACAAGTGGTCTTCAGGCTGACCCAGCAGGTGCACTATAGATCTAATCAAATTATATGAACATTCTCTTGGGAAAAGCTCCCTACCAAAATACAAGAATGCCATAATGCATCCCACTCCCCACATATCAACAGCTTCAGTCAGAGGGAGGCCTAAGGTCACCTCTGGAGCCCGAAATGAAGAAGGCTGCATTATTGTCCCGATGCGCACTTTGCTCACCCGTCTGGCCAGACCGAAGTCAATGAGCTTGATTTTAAATGGCTGATCCTTGTGGTTGACCAGCATTATATTGTCGGGCTTTAAATCCGTATGGAGGATACCAATACTCTTTAAAGCATCAAATGCTACCATGAGCTGCTGGATTACAGGACGAATTTCATTAAGACTTAATGGAATCCACCTTCTCTCTTCCATCAGGTCCCAAAGGCTCCTGTCCAGCATTTCAAAGGCCAGACAGGAGAGGTTATTGAACCTAAAATCTTCCATGAAATTGACAATGTTGTTTTTGTCTGGATCTAGGGTCCTGATCGCTTGTAGCATTTTTATCTCCTTTCGAATGACTTTTGAGACATCTTCATTGTCTTTGTGGATCTTCACTGCCACTTGATTGCCTGTTGTTAAACTGACACATTTGGCGACTTTTCCAAAAGATCCCTCACCATTAAAGTCTATAACCTGATAGCGTGTGGTGCTGCTGAGCAGTATATCATGCTTCTGAACTTCATATGGTGTGGCTGGTGTGAAACCGTTTTCATTTGAATTACCTGAAGTTGAAGTTGAGGAAGACATTTTTGCAGTCAAATGTTTCCAAACACAGAATAACTCACTTGTGTTCTTCTCTCTGAAGGTAAACAGGGGGAGACTGACTGGGTTCAGCCTATAGTCTGTATGTGAAATTAACATGTGACACCACTGTGACATCATTGAGTTCCGTGGACATAAAAGGAGTTCAATGACATGAAAGCAAAAAAAAACACTTTCAAATAAAAACATTCCAAAAACTGTGCGTGCGTGTGTGTGTGTGTGTGTGTGTGTGTGTGTGTGTGTGTGTGTGTGTGATATTCCCTTCCAATTACTGCAGCCTCCAAAATAAAGAGTGACTGTTTTATTTCTGTGTCCTTGTTTTGTCCTTCAAAGACAATATTCTTGTGTATAAACTGTGATAATATGACAGGATGAGTATCAAATTAACTACAGATTTATATTATTATTAATTAGCTAAATAACTTGTACTTGAAAATGAAGGCGAGGCTGATAAATGATGTATTAACATCATGCACTAATAATATGCGTCACACTCACCTCTTTCTGGTGGTACTTGATAGCCAGTTTGAGTCTTGCCAGGTCGTTGTTGCCCTCCTCCTCCAACAGGTTGATGTCGTCTCTGTAGTTGAGGATCATCTCCAGCTCTCTGGAGCTTCTGGTCTGGTCCAGGAGGTCCTTGGCAAATTGTTTACACTGCTGAGAAAGCTCCTCATACTCTGATTTGAATTCATTCTCCACCTTGAAGAGAGTGTATGCAGAATACAGATACTAAGAGTCCTCCAAGAACGTTGCAGCTGAAATGTAAGTCAATTTATTAGGGAAAATATATATTAGGGATACTTATGTGGCATGACATATGAGATATATTTTTATTTGGATATAATGAAAACATCTGACATTTGACAGCTCATTTTATTTTCTTTTAAATAATGAACTTTGGGTGGCGTTGGTGGTGGAATATTTAATCTGAAAATGAACTGTAGCAGGCACGGATCCAGCTTTTGTAATTATTTCTGTGAAACTGACCTTGGTGTATTTGTGACAATTACCGAGGCCAATTTATATTAATTCTTGGATAATAAATGGACGGGGGCACAAAGAGGTTAATCCATGCAACTTTCAGTTAATACTGTAGTCCTTTAAACTCAAATCCCATCTTTTAGCTCCTCATCTTATTAGCTCGCTCTCTCGTCCTCACCTTGCTGAGCTCCTGCAGCTCCCAGCTGAGCCTGAAGGCAGTGAGGAAGGGGTCCTCGCTGGAGAGCGCAATCAGGGAGGGGCTCGACAGCGCTTTGTAGATGTTGAGGCGTGAGCGCGAGTGCCGCAGGCTGTCCACGTCTGAACTGGACACACACTCCACACAGTTACAGCGCACCTGCAACATCAAACAGGGAGAAATGCATTTTAATGAGTCTTCCCCGTGTTTAGTCAGAGATCACGTTTTCACTATACAATAGCCAACATGTCTATTAAGAACTGTCATGCCTGTGTACGTGATTCATATGTTAGAGGACCGATCAGTGAGTTTTTGACCTTTTAAATGTGCATATTTATATCATTTTTTTTACTTATAGTGAAAAAATAAACATTTTATTGAACATAATCTGAAAAAACACAGATCCTTCAAACATTACTCATGCAAACAAACCTTTACCAGCATCAGAGAACTGTTAGAATTGAAATTTAGTAGTTGTCTATTATTCATTTATATCTTTTAAATATGATCCTATGCTAAATGATTTATATTTGATGTAGCGTATCTTAATTTAAACAATGACTTGAACTTTGAACATTTTCACCAGTGTATAATGTCAAAACTGCACACAAGACTGCTGACATTTTGAAGAAGAGTTCTCAACACCAAAATATACTGTAGATAGAATGTATATCACCATTTAGAGATATACTCATGGTTTCACCCACCTCATGTGGCTGTGGCATAGACACGCCTTTCTGCACCAGCAGCTTGATAATTTCATAGTTGTTGGTGTGCGCAGCGAGGATGATGGGAGTGATGTCAGGGGTGAAGTCAGAGAACTGCTTGTCCAATAAGATAGGAGGAACCTTTCAGAGGAGAGGAGAGAATAAAAGCTTTAATCACTTCAACACTGAGTGAAGCTCTGAGGGCAGTGAGTTTGGCCTTGGACGTCTGTGATCTATTGACATTTTCCTTTTGTCAGGTTTAACTGACATGCTCAGTGCACAGTGGTGGTAATTGGTTTGGTTAAACACAAAGCCTGAAAGATCCCCTGTTCACCCAAGAGTCAGTTCAAAGGTCTTTACAATGAGGTTAAATGCAATGAGTGGGATTGAAATCAGCCATCAGATATTTTGGCAGTTGCAGTGAAAGCTGTTCAAGACATCATGCCCTTGGTCAAAGCCAATAAGCAAGATGCCATCCATATCAAGACCGCAGTAAAGGGTATAGGCCACAGTGTAGCAAAAAGCATCAGTATGCCACATATTTCAGAGGGAATCATTATGCTCAGCAAGAAACTCATTCCACCTATCCCTCTTATCGCCCACTCCAGCTAAGCCCCATTGCTATTCCCATGTCATTCAGTGGGAATACACGCCGGCGGGCTGCAGAGGAGTAAGCTGGCCCTTTACACTTCTTTTAATTGAAGCCCTATTATCTGATTCTGTGCCGAGGAAGAAAGGGAGGCAGAAGCTAGGGGAATGGTTAGAGGATAAACATGCAGTAGGTAAGGACCAATTCAGAAACTTGATGCAGAGAGGACAGATGGGAATGAGAGGCTTGAGTTTTAGAGAGAGAGTTTTACAAAGACAAATGTTAAAGACATGGGCAGCTTAACAGAGCAGCTTCTCTGTAACTACACAAGCAGGGGAGGTGAGATAAGGATTTGAAACTTGAAGGTCACTTTAGATATTTTGTATAAGTTTTAACAGAACCAATGAGAATGCAAGGTACAGGTTGTAGGAGGAGCTTGTTGCTCGGGCAGCAAAGTCAGTCTCTGTATTTGCTGTCCAAGACCATGCTGGTGACATTCCTGCACCATGGCAGACATTACAGTGACCGTGAATTCATCACCCACTTTAAACTTTACCACAAATTTATTCACGCTTGTGACGACAAACAAAATGTGTTCTTCCACTCGTCTTGTCCATTTCAACAAACTAGTACAATAAATCTAATTTGAGGGTGCAGTATGTAAGATTGGGGGCAATATAATATTCATAAGTATGATTTCATGCATGTATAATCAGCTGAAAATAAGAAACTTGTTTTTTTTGTTACTTTAAAATACTAATGACTGACTGTACAGGGACTTTCATTTCTCTTTTACACTAGGAAGGCAAGGGTGGTGTGAGGAGATTGCAATGCAGTGATTAAACCAGGCATAATCATTTTTATATTGTAAACCAAATAGTTTAATTGTGGTATTCATTTAATTTCAGACAGTAATTAGGCCTACTGCATCTTGGCTCTGTAGGGCAGAACTCATATAGCCTACACCAGGGGTGTCCAAACTTTTGATTTGACAATGTGAAGATGCCCGGGGGCCAATACTAACATTTTGAAAATGAAAAAAAATACCAATAAAAGTTACATACAAATGCACTGTTCTGTAACAATTTTGTTTTCATTGTCACAATTATCATTAATTTTAAAAATGACAATGTAACCAAATCTAATCCAGTCAGGCGTGAACAAATCTAAAAACCAGTTCTTCCTTTCTTTCACATCTGGAGTCAGATAACAAAGAATAAATTGTATGGAATACGTTAAACTTGCATTAAGTTGATACAAATATTAACCTCATGTTCATTTTAAACATACTTATTATGAGTAATGCGAAGTCTGTTAACATTTAAGTTTAAAATGTTTCACTCTTGCTCGTCTTTAACAAAATCATTCAGAAAGTAATAGTTTGTGTCACATCTACAGATATATAACAGCAGCAGTTATGTCCTTAAAGGTTCAAATGCTTCATTATGTCAACCAAAAAAAAAAAAAAAAACAAATCTTCCAGCCATACAGTATCTGACAATCCAAGCAGGCCATAAATAATATACTATAAAAATGAAGCTTTGGGCCGCATGAAATCTGACTGTGAGCTGTGATTGGCCCCATGGCCGTACTTCGGACACCCCTGGCCTACACGTTACGTTCGTACTTAATTAATACATACTCAGGGTTTGTGCTGACCTAAACTCTCTGTAGCAAAATGAACTGTATTATACCAACAATATGCTGATGATCTCTCAGAGAAGTGTTCTCATCGGATTTACTGATGTACAAATAATTTGTTGTGACAGGAGGCTTTTCAATGGCAGCTTTCTACATGAGAAAACATAAGTGACAGTAAAACACAGTGACATGCTGACAAGTGAGGTGTCGGTCACATTTACACGATTTTCACTGCATTTTTGCCTCCCATTCACTTCCATTCCCTGTGGGTAAATGGGAGAATAAAATCTTGGCTTCAGGGGCAGAGCAAATGTGCATCTCTGCTTTGAATAGCGTTGAACATTGGCGAAATTTGTGGTTTACCCCCGAATTGGACTACAGCCCACCCTGCACTGCCCACATTTTGCCTTGGCAGGTGATGGTCACTCGCCTGCATTCACTTAAGTGTGACTGTAGCCTAATGGCGTGTTCACATTTTTTCGTGTGATGAGATTACATGCAAAGACAAATAGATAAATAAATGTATTTGTGTCCAATCACACTTCGTGAATTGGGTGACTGATTCAGAGCTGTTTAGCAGCATGAGGAGAGCTCAGAGTTTATTTTTTAAACTTCTGGGAATAAAAATTGGATCTTCACTCTTGCTTCTCAACATATCAGCAGCAGCAGGTCACAGAGGTGCTGACCTCCAATTATATCAGTGTGAGCACCCAGAGCTCCAGAGCTATTACTTCATAACTATAGAGAGGCCAGACAAGAAAAGAGACTGGTTCGAGAAAAGTGAGGAAGTTGGACTACTACTTGATTCCAGCAATCAATAATACTTTACTATGACCAAGTCTGCATTGATCGATCCAAACTCGACAGAAAACAAGCCTTTTAAAAGTTGTTTGCGTGTTGTCTGACAAAGTATGAATTCAGACTTTTTACAAATTGCCATAATGATGATATTTTTAGACATTTTGATCTATTTATTGGAATTAAATCACAGCAAAATCTTAAATTTTGGGCTAATACCACTATAGTAAGACAGATTGAAGGCAAATATTTATTTGCAGTGACTCTCAAACTGTGGTCGTATGCGAGCTCTGTCTTGTGGTATGTAGAAGAATCTGCAAAATATATTTTTATAAGTGAAATAAACTAATTTAAAACAAAAAAACAACAACTATGAAAATACTACAAAAATATGAATGAACATAACTATACTATTGCTGAAATGTGATTCAAAATAAATTTGTAATATATTTAGTTTCAATGTAAGCCTGCTGCTAGTCAAATTCATGCACAGGCATACATCATTACTGTGATGGCGAAATAGTAAGCAGAGGTAAAATGGGTTTAAAATCACGACAATCGTGGCTGCAAACAGGAAGTATTAGCAATTGATGTGTGGATCGGGAGAAGAATATTTCAACAAGCCAGTGAAGAGTGAACCGAGCACAAGTGCCAGAGGCCACGCCAGCGAAGCGTCCACAGCACCTGTTAGGCAGGCAAACGGCACAAAGCAGTGAGGAGATATAAGTTAGAGTATGGGGTCCCGGGGCTGTTGCTATTAGCCATTCGGTCCTTGTGTGACCAAAGTGAGAGTTGTGTCCCTATTCTTGGCACAAACTCAAATATGTTCTCAGTGGGTGTTGGACTCTGCCAAGGTTGTCCGGATTCTGTTCTGGAAGGGAACTCAAGGCGCAGCCAGGGCGAGGATGATGTCTTGCAAACTTCAGGACTGCATCCATGGAATGCTGGCTCCAGGTTGGGAGTGAGTTGCTGCCCCAAGTTCAAGTATCTCGTGTCTCGTCAGATGTAATGGGAAAATGGAGCATGAGACGTTGGTGCAGCATCTGCAGTACTGTGGATGCTGTACCGAACTGTGGGGAAGAGGGAGCTGAGCCGAAAGGCAAAACTCTTGATTTCCTACTTCATCCACGTTCCAACCCTCCCCTATGGTCATTAGCTTAGTGACCAAAAGAATGAGATCATGGATACAGGCAGCCGAAATGAGCTTCCTCCGCTGGATGACTATGCTCAGGCTCAGAGATAGGGTTCTCAAAGTAGCTCAAAGTAGAGCCGCTGCTCCTCTTTGGAGGTGTTCTGGGCATGTCCAACTTGGAGGAGACACAGGGGTAGACCCAGAACCTGCTGGAGGACTACATAACTCATCTAGACTGGGAATGCTTCGGGATCCCCCAGGCGGAGATGGAATGCCTTTCTTGATGGTTGCCTTGCTCGGACATCCGGAGGGAGCGGAAGTAGAACCGGGTAGTCTAGCTGGAATTTCACATAACAAGTGAAAACTTTGACCTGCTGGTGGCACTAGATGAGGAGCAAGGGGATCACCAAAGTCTTTCAGATTAATCCTCTGGATAACATGAATATTTGTACCAAATTTCATGGTAACCCAGCCAATAGTCATTTCAGATGTTTCAGTCTGAACCAAAGTAGTGGACTGACTAATGAACCGACGTGCCATCCATAGAACCATGCTGCTTGCATGGCTAAGAAGACACTGGTCATTTTGCTGGATGGTTCGTGTTGGTATGAGAGTGCTGTATCGAGGCTCCCACAGCTGCGCCAAAATAAACCATCTTGGATTCATGATCCAAGATGGTTTGCTTTGGGAAATTTTTATATTTTTCAAAGCTCAATAGATAGATTAGATTTAATTCTGAAAAAATGGCTAAAATACATCAACAAAAGATGTGAATGCACGTCACATTGAAGACAAGATCTGCGATGTACTGAGTCGTTTTGAAAAATTTCACTTAGTCTGAGTAAAAATAGAAATAGTAGCATTCACTGAAAAGTCATTTTATCATATGGACACTAATTCTTTATATACTTTACTCTGAGAGCAGTCACAATGAAGAAGCAACTCCAAGTGTGGCACAGAGCCACGTCTGAGAGTCGTCATATTTCGCAGAGGAGGATGATCTAATAAGCTATATACTCCGTTCTCCATGTGGGAGGAGGAGGGACATCAAATAATCTACATCAAACGGCCTTGGCCTATGCCCAAGCACAGAGCAAGCAGAGTGCAGGCTGGTAGATGTGTAGATATGATAATAGTGGTGAAATGAAACAAAATTAGAGCCCACTTGTGCTCATCATGCATATGTGTTAGTCATATTAGGATGAGGCATCCACGATAAGCATATTGATTAAAAATGCAACACTAACATCAGTGTGATGTTTTCACTGTGCTCCCTTTTTCCAGCCTCCCCGCTGGTTCTCACCTGTCATCCTACGACATCACAAACACTGTTGAGGTAAAGCTCGGCACAAAGAGCAGATTTGCTTTTGAATAACACTGCAGAAAAGAAGCTCGAATCTTTGTGGATAACACATGGAAGTAAGTAATACTTCCATCATGCTCTGTGTTTAATGCAGAAAGAAGGGGGATCCCATTATGTAACTATCTTCATGTGTGTATGATATGCATGTTGCACGCAAACCCAGAAAAACAAAAACAACAAAACACAGCAGTGCCCCAAGGCCCTTTTAATTGAGAGACACTGTGAGCTCCAGTATTTGTGCCTCCCACAGATGCATATCTGTACTCGGAGGATAATGCACGAAGCTGTTTAAAATGCTGATATCCAACACGCTGAAAACACATAATCCACAACACTTGTGAGATTAGTACAAACACAACGCTGCAAAATAGAAAGACAAACACACACAATTCTAGCCAAGCATAAAATGAATGTCCTTATTAATAAATCTCAGAGAAGACACTGGCAACAGATAGCCCCAGACAGCCTTTTAACGTAATCAATGAGCTTCTTGTGGGTAAAGTTGGTAGCGCTGGAATGATCTATTTTTACGACCTACTCTGTGTGACGGGAAGAGGCACTATCTTATGATGGCATTAAGGTAAAGAGGAAATGTGGGAGCTGACAGATGTCACAGCTGAGGGGTTTGGACTGGAAATGCATGGTCTCTATACCACAGCACCCTCCACATCCATTTTACAAACAGGCCTGAGCCATCTCTTGTTTGTGCGCTCTCTTTTGTTCCCTTTCTTCCCTTTTCTTTCATTCTGCCCTTTTTTTCACAATCTCACTTTATTTTATGAAAG
The DNA here is from genome assembly GCA_033000465.1 of Sciaenops ocellatus. Taxonomy (NCBI): domain Eukaryota; kingdom Metazoa; phylum Chordata; class Actinopteri; family Sciaenidae; genus Sciaenops; species Sciaenops ocellatus. The sequence goes on from CP136870.1 coordinate 3,918,718, forward strand.
CCAAAGATTCAACAAAACACAAATAGTAATACAGTCTTACATTTACTTCATGGAGACAAACAAACATCTGTTTCTTTGTGGTTTACACTGCTGATAGGGAGGAAAGAGGAAGACACACTACAGTATGTGAGGCGTGTATGAGTGTGTGTGCTCCAGTTCATGTGTGGCAGGAAGAAGTAAAAGAAAACACTCATTGAGTGGAGAGCAATCAGTGCGACGGCACCAATCTGAAATTAATTGGACTGTATTCGTTTTTGATGACAGTAATTAAATCTCTAAACAGGAAGACTAATCGGCTAGAAGATGGGATTTGTTTATGAGCAACAGTGTTACATTCTCAAACTAATCTGAATACTCAAATTTAAAATAAAGACTTTACTACTCTTACTTTGGATTTTATTTCCTCTCACTGCAGTCACGCAATCTTTGTCTGTTAGACCTGTTAGACACTGCAGTCACGCAATCTTTGTCTGTTAGACCTGTTCCTTCTCCAAAAGTCTTATGAAGACAGCTTTTTGAAGTGTCAGCTTTTGCTCTTGCCAACAATGCTGGGTCAATTATTTTAGATGGTATAAAAAGCTCCAGGCAACTGCATACAGCTACACAGTGAGTACCTGTATTTTACTGGCTGACACCGCACTCTGCCATTCATTAAGAACCAGAGTTCCTCCCCTCAGTTCCTCGATGAACAGTTCTCTGAGGTTTGAGACAAAGCTGGGAGCTTTTCTTAATCATTTAGTCAAATAAATGACTGTTTTCACAACGGCATATGTGCAGCGCATTAATGCATTTGTACAATCATATTCATATTCTGTTGGATAAAAGACCTCTTATCATGCCTCCTACAAACAAAACTTCAAACTGAAATGAGATAAAACACAGTGAATTTTATCAACTACAAAAACAATGATGCAATTTGGTTCCGGAAAAATAAGAAATGCATTTCTTTTAGAGAGATAAACATCAATACTCCTAGTTTCTCCATTCCCCCAGCCTCGTCTGCAGCTCACTGTCTGTGCTGCGACACACTCCTGCCTCACGAAAAAGCACTCTTAATTTAACCCTCTTCCATTCCTATCACTCCCCTCCTCACCTGCATGCCACCGCTAGGCTTCTTGTGATTTAGCAGCAGCTCCACGGCTCCGACCACTTCCTTGCGGATTGCGTGCAGCAGGGCATCCCCGACGTAGACGTTGAAGCTCAGCAACAGTTCGATGATTTCCAGGTTCTCGTTCTCAATGGCAATCAGCAGAGCTGTGCGGCCAAGCGGGTCGATGCAGTTGATGTTGATCTTGAAGTAGATCTCTGCCTCCTGACAAAATAAGGTTGTGGTTGAAAGTCGGGGCTTTGTTTAAGGAGATACTCTGGGACTTGCTTTAACGACATCATTGATTAGAGGGGAAATTACTCATTGAGACGGAATACATATGGATTTTTGACAGGAAATGCAAACTCTTCACACTTTTCAGATCTGACAGAGCAGCTCAAAGTCTATAGGCTTTGTTTGCAGCACTGATGACCACAGTCTAGAAACCTACCTGTGGGGCCTGAAATCCAGTAATTAGCTGTTGCTAATTTGAAAGAAGCAAACAGTTTTGGACTGTGCCTGGACATCGTCTGACTGTATCTGTTTTCATTTGTGTGGAAAAAGAAGGAAGTGACAGACTCTAGAGTCTGGGCAACAGTAAGAAAATAAACTAATTATATAATAAAGTATTGGAGTAATGGATGCTGCCCTAAGTGAGGGAGTTCAAGTATCTCCGGCTCTCATTCATGAGTGATGGGAAATGTGTGAGATGGAGCAGCGGGTTGGTGCGGCGTCAGCAATATTGCAGACACTGTACTGCACCGTTGTGGGGAAGAGGGAGCTGGAAGGGGAAGCTCTCAATTGTTCAGTCCATGCTCAAAGTTATGTTAGTTGTATATGTTAGCTACTAGGAAAACACAACAGATAGCAAAATCTATTCTGATCTTTTTTTTAAATTGTCATGCGTGAAATTTAAGCAGCAAAATGGGGTTTAAGATTGAGATTTGCAGCTTTTCTCAGTTATTTTAGTCACTGTTTTTTCCCCTTTTTTTCTTGCCTTAGTTGTACATTGTGTTGCATTGCTAACAAGCTGTTTTTGTTTTGTTTTTCTTTTTTTATATATCATTTTTGGCATCCCAGGTACTGTGGAACTAACAAACAGCTGGTCTCAAACAATATTTTGTGCCAAAAGGCCTGACAGTTGTCAAGACAAAATAAAGGCCCCAGGTGTTATTGGAAAGTGAAGGGCTATCATAGCTGTACATGCTACCCATAAATCTTCTAATCTTTTCTAAATCAATCCAGTTAGATTAAGACTTCAATTTCCATCCATTCATCCATCCATAATTTAGAGTTTTACTGGCCGTATGCATAAATACATTTACCAAACAAATTATCAATTCTTCCATGCATTTAAAGACACACACATACCTCCAGAGCCTGTTTGACACTGCCGTAGTCTCCCTTTTCCACGGCTCCAAGGTAGGCTTTCTCCAAAGGCGACAGCTCCGACTCAGCCCTCACAATTCTCAGCGGGATGCGGTCCCGGTATGAGGAGCTGTCAGTCCGCCGATAGTATAGTTGTGACATCTCCCCGGGCTTCGGCTTACCAGCACTTTGTTAACACTGCTACAGCTGCTGCCAGGCTGGAGGAGTTCACACTAGAGGGGACAGGAACAAAGGTGTTATAGGAAGAAGACTCTTTGACTTTCACAAGTAAGAAAAGATGAGAAGAGGAACAGAGGTGAGAGATTCAGAGAGAGAGATGAAGCAAGAAGTTAATCTCAAAGAATGCCCGCAACTTGACTGAAAAAGGTCTGGACTTTGAAGGACCTTAATAAAGTTTACAACTTTAAAAGATTAAATATAAAGCTACAAAAATCATGTTTATGTTTAGAAATAGCTCCCATAGAAACTATTCTTATGTGACATTTAATGCAGATAAGTCCCAAAAACTGTAATTCACACATTTATGTCGAACAGGATGCATTTCTAGCAGTGAGACATATCTTTTAGTGACTTTGGAGTATTTTGTGCATTGCTTTTAATCCTCAAGTGTCTCACATATCTCAGCATCAGCAAACATCTCATGTCACTGCATTGTTTTCTGCCCAAGCAGCAACCTCCATGGCTGTGAAATGCCAAAAACTGCAGTTTCTTGAACGTCCACTTGAAGCTGGCTACAGAATGAGTCAATCTTTCGTAAGCCCCAATATTGAAATGTCCAACTTCACAGCAGAAATAAACATGTTTACAGTCTGGTACAAAAAAACAGTTTTGGTCTCTATAGCTAATTTCCCCGTTCATGACAACCAGTGGCAGAATAAAAAATGGACAACACATGACTGATGTTACCCACAGGTTTCTGAAGCTGTACAGAGACTGTACTGCCTCTTCTGCCTACCTAATCAAAATATTGTCAAAGATGTGGATCATCGTTGGACCTGAGACAGGATGAATGATGCCTTGGTGCTCGAACAAGCCATCTGTAACGGCACCCACCTGTAAACCAAAGCGGCCATGCTATTAATTCTGCATAACTTTAAGCCTTTATATCATTTGAACAGGTGAGTTGTATAAAAAATCACCCTCAGTACAGCTGAACGGGGAAATTAGCTAGAGAGACCAAAACTGTTTTTTGTACCAGGCTGTAAACATGTTTATTTCTGCTGTGAAGTTCGACATTTTAATAAGGGCGCTTATGGAGATTGAAATGTTCTGCAGCCAGCCTGGTGGCTGCAGAACATTGGCTGCTCGAGGAATTACAGTTTTTGGCACTTCCGCATTGTCTTAATTTCAGGCTTGAAGCGCTGCAGCTTAAATGGCAGGATGTTTAATCCTTGACTTACTAATAGCTTTAGTGTCATTAGTGATGCTTGCTAACTGATCAACAGCGGCTAACTTAATGGTTGCAACAAAATGACAGCACCTCTGGCTGTGCAGCTTCACAGAAACAAGCCTTCACAGTGACACTGTACAGTGATTTCCTCCTAACAAGGCAATGGTCAAGATCACTAGATTCTCTGGAATGTGGTCTGTAAATACACTGTAAAAAAAATAGAGGACGAGGGAATGGTGTTGACAGTTACATGAAAACTAGCACCAGTAAAATGTTTCTGTGGCGAGTTCATCCTAAAAATGTGGTAACACTTTCTTTATTTGGATGTAGATCTTCTCAGTCTATGTAACCATAATAATGACCTCATTCTAACATCAGTATCAGAAATTGGAAGTTGGCTGTATCCACTGAACGGACAAAGAGCAGCACAAAAGAAGTGAATACAAACACAAAGGATAATTCCTTTTAGAGGATTTAAAGGGGCAAGAGATGGAGCAGGTGAAGAATAAAACTTTAAAGATAAAGCGGAAAAGGTTACATGCAACTAAGTATGGTCTAAAAATAAGACATGATTTGATACCCCCCATGACAACTCATTACTGCTCTACACGTCTCTATTCAATAAATAATGAGCTAGTTTGACTCAGGGCAGCCCAATTAGTTTAGAAGAACATGAACGGTACTGTCTTTATTAAATATGTGTAAAACTGTGTGTGATTTGCCCAAAGCAAGTATCCTAAAATAACACATTTAAAGGAACAGTTCTACATTTTAGGAACTACGCTGAGATGATCAATGAAGCAGTAATGAATTAATGAGATTATGAAGCTGGGCCAGAATATTTCATCGTTACAGCAGGGGTTAGGTTATCTTAGCTTAGCTTAGCACAAAGACATAACATCTATAATCTGGCTCTGTCATAAAGTAATAAAATCCACCTACCAACACCTCTTAAGCGTTCAAAGTTTAGTTTGTACAAAAAAACAAAGTGTAAAAAACATCATGTTGTGATTTTACGCTTGGTAACTTCCTCCCCAGCAACCTCACAATGATAACAAGACAAGTTAACTATGTACTTAACCACCTGTAAAATTACAATGGGATGTTAAACGAACACAGTATAACATATTAATTACTAAGCTTTACAGGTTCTGGTAGCTGGATTTTGTTATCTTTGCAGAGAACCGGATTAGATGTTTCCTCCTGTTTCTTGTGCTAAGCTAAGTCAGCAGCTGCTGGTGACATTCACTGTAAAGAGATACATGTCCAACTGCTCCTTTAACTCCTATACATTTCAAGTTGATGCAGTTTCATCTTCAAGTTTGAGCAGTATTTTTCAGAGGCAGGTGGCAAGCAACAATGTGATTGTTCAGGTTTTGAACTAGCAAACCTAATGTACCCACAGCCTGATGTGCTGCAGAAGCAGGAATTTAAGATGGCTGAAGTGCAAGTAAGTACCACCAAAGTTGAGGATATTAGAGAAAGTAATTCTGTCAGATGTTTCTAAGCAGCATTTTTTTTCACATTGTGTCACCTGCCAATCATCTTACAGCCAAGGTGCCAGTTTACTGGTGCAGACATGCTCTCGTTGTCCTCTGATTTTTCTCCATGAAATAAAAGAACTTCAAAATCATCATGAAAAAAGAAAGATTGGCTCCACTGAGACCTTTTTTCATACTTGACAGCCCTTTTGGTAGAAGGTTTTCACACCCCATTTGAGATCCTGGGTGTTAGTTTAATATCTCTATGGCTCTTTGTGGAGCAATTTCATTTTGAAGACAAAAATATGTTGAGACAGGAGAGTAAAAAATCATGGAGAAAAAGTGTGTGCCCTGCAGTAAGTCTGGATATTGGTGCCAATACAGCAGCAGATTTTTTGGAACTGACACCAAAATGAGTATTAACATGTCTTTAACAACATAAGGCCACTTAAACAACAGTTTTTAACATCTTTTAACAAAAAAGCATCACATTATTTATCAGCAGTCTATTTCACATTTATCTGTGAGATCACATATGGGTGATGTCACCTCAGCTCATATGTCATGGGTACACTTATTAGGCCTTTTCCAGGTAAAACAAACAAACAAACAAACAAAAAAACACAGTGGTTACATTGTTGTTGTGGACAAAACAAAATACAGCAGCTATAAAGTAAGACACCAAGAAGAACCACCAGCACAAGATAAATTGTGGATGGTCTTCTGATATCTGTGTGTGCTATTATTGAAACACACACACACACACACACACATGCACACGCAGCCTTCTGTGCAGAGGGCTCTTTTTTCTAGTAATCACAGTTTCTTGGAATCAATATTTAGAAATAGAAAATCTGAGCTGTTTTGTTACACAGACCTCGGGAGCAGCGTCAGAGACACGTTGAGCAAAAATATCTTTCATATTCTGAAAGTTGCTCTGATTACAGCACACAGTACATAGATGAGCTTTCCAATGGAGCATGCAGCCCATTTAGAGAGGCCTGTCCTGTGTTTACAGTGACAGAAAAACAATCATAAAATTGTCAGCATTCACTAATTAACGACAACAGGTCTGTGCAAATTGGCACAGTGCGTGTGCCATTTGCAGTGAATGGCGCCTGCACACGCTCACAGGTGAGACATTTGACATTTTTATTTCTGTGTTTGTGTGAGTGAAAGGTTCCAGGGGAATAGCACACACAGAGAGAAAATAAAAATGGGTTGTGAAAATAATACAAGACTCCTCAGCTGGGGACCCTGAAGGTGCCCAGTTCCATTTTTTTTTATCTGTAGTCTCCTCCTGTCTAGCGTGAAAAGCCTTTTCTAGCAGAAATGTGAATTTTCAGGTACATTGGAGCAAATAACTAACCTGTGGGACGTTGGGCATTGGAACTTCGCTCATGGAGATCAATGTTCCTCCTCTGGAAAATATTCCAAGACCACATGTGGACTATTAAAACAGATGCATAAAGCTTAAAAAAAAAAATCACTTCAACTTCTTGAATTTCTCATCCCCCAAATGAAACCTGCAGTGTGGATCTGCGTGGAGACCCCGCTTCTTAATGTGTTGCTTCCTTGTGATGCCAGTCCGTCTTTCTATTGCTTTTTTAGTCTAGTCTGCATTCTCCTTTCTCATGTTTGAAGACTTGACAGTACTCCCACTGTACATCCACATTTCGGTCCGTTTTGATCACGACTTCCATTCGCTCTAATTTGGGAAAAAAAAAAAAAAAAAAAAAACGCAGACCGGCGCACACCGCAGTCAGTTCACCGCGCAACAAATCCAGGAGACAAAAATAAGCGAAGTTTCCTCGGTGGATTACACCTGGTTTAGAAACGCGTCCAATTTCCTTCAGGGTGTATTTTTACCGATGCACAATCGACTTATCCACCTGTTGGGGCTGATTGAGCAAGAAAAAAAAAAAACCACACACACACACAGCGCCTCCAGAAATAAACGTAGAGCAGCCAGATGCCTGGCAGGAGGTCTGCGGAGCGCTGCTGCAGACTGGTCGTGCGCACTTGGAGACGCATTGAACACTGTGGCATTGCAAGAGAGGGGGGAAAAAACATCTAAACAAGCAACTCAGCCAGACATTCAGCCTTTATTCAAACAAGTGAGCATCACTCTTCTACAATTACATGATTGCAGTTTCTCACTGAGCCGTACTTGTCTCAGGAGTGAGAAGATGGATAAGAGTTTTGGTGCAGATTATTCTGAGAGCATCATAAACAACTTGAGCTCTTTGACTGCATTTGAAACCAGTAAAATTTTGTTGTAATGATTTTTAATGATGACGTTTAAAACAGACTCTGCATTCAACTCTGAGGTTATGTAAAAGCATACTTGACTTCCACTGATGATAATCCTGTAAAAAACACAGCAATATACTACTAATAACTACACAGATTTTTGTCATGAAAATACTGAACATTTCTTTAAGACTGAAAAATCATACTTTAAATGATACAGGAGATATACTGTCAACTCGTTTACCTTCTAAAATTGACAACAACCTTTTTAAAGTTGAACATTTAAGAATTTCTCAAAGTTTTACAACCTGAAATAACATCTTTAATTCTCAGTTTCAAGCAGCCCAAACTGAAGTGACTGATGCCATGATGGGATAAGATGATGTCACATGACAATTATCTTTCTCTCTCAAAGGAAACTGCATGCATTTATATCCATTTTTCATATAAATGTTATATAACATACTTTTCCCACTACATTCTTCAGAAAGCTTATCAGCCCACTGATCGTAGTTCAAACTACTAGTTTGGCTGATTTATAGGCCCCGTTGACGCTGTAAATTCTTCCTAATAGCGTGTAATGTTGTTGAATGTCCTCTGACATGTTTATAGTCTCCGGGCCAGAGCCAGACTCATTCCTCACGTCTGTCTGTCTGTGTGCATGTTTGTGTGTGAGTTTATGTTGGCAGAAGTTGCACTTAAATCGCAGTTGCAGTCACAGTGAAATGTCACAGCAGACATACTTCTGGATGTGGACAGCCTTAGATTAGTCAGTGCTTGCTTCTGTCAAGATGGAGGACACAGAGACATTTGTTTGCGCTGATGATGGATTTAAATGAATCCATCATTTTCAAAAACACATTCAGAGCTGCAGGATATCCACTTTAGAATGACTGGCTGTGACTGTGTTGCCATCTTATCTACCAAAATTAATGCATGTGTTCATTTTTTGTATGATGCATGCTGATAAATACTGGAGACTTTAAACACATACCAATTTAGTCATAATAGAAAGAAATGAAAGAACCTCTCCGTCATTCTTTGCACTTTTGGCTGCCTCTTCAGGCATTTCTTAATTAAAAATAATTTACAGCTTCATGTCCCTGGTGCTGCTAATTTCTTTGATGTACTCTATAGAGTCAAATTAAACGGCTGTACTCGTGGGATAACAGGGTTCCCAAACTCGGCCTGAATCCCACATAGAGACCTCTCTCGGGTACAGCAACTTTCTGAATCAGCTTTATTGGCTTATTTAAGTATATTTACACATAAGAGGGATTTGCTCTGGCTATGTGTTACTCTCAAAGTCAGTTTCAGGAAGACAGATCGAAATAAACACACAGCTAAAAACAAGGACAGAAAAGCTGAACATACATTTGTACATTTAACTATAATGTTAAATTTAACAGTGACACAATTTTCAGAACTTTGGCACTGTACGCCACCACAGTGGATTTGAAATAAAGCAACCGTGATGCAAATTAAAGTGCAGAGTTTCAGCTTTAATTCAAGGGGAAACATTTTTATACACAGTCTCCTTATTTCAGGGGCTCAAATGTAATTGGACAAATTAACATAATCATAAGTAAAATGTTCAGTTTTAGTTCTTTGTTGAAAATCCTTTGCAGGCAATGACCGCTTGAAGTTTAGAGCCCATGGACATCACCAAATGCTGGGTTTCCTCCTTTGTGATGCTTTGCCAGGCCTTTATTGCAGCTTGTCTTCAGTTGTTGTTTGTTTGTGGGTCATTCTACCTTAGGTTCTGTCTTCAGCAGTTGAAATGCATGCTCGATCAGTTTGAGATCAGGTGATTGACTTGGTCAGAATTTCCCACTTCTTTGCCTTAAAAAACTCCTTAAAAATGTTTGCGGATCATTGTCCGTCTGTAAATTGAAGGACCGTCCGATCAACTCTGCTGAATTTGGCTGAATCTGAGCAGACAGTATGTCCCTATACACTTCAGAATTCATCCGGCTGCTACTGTTTTCTGTCACATCATCAATTGGAAACCACGCATGCCCATGACACACACTGCCTCCACCATGATTTACAGATGATGTGGTATGCTTTGGATCATGAGCCGTTCCAAACCTTCTACATTCTTTTTTCTTCCCATCATTCTGGTACAAGTTGATGTAACTGTATATGCAAATATAAATCTATATTAAAAGCAACAATGAACAACAACATACAACTTCCATATACAAGTCAAGTCACAAGTGTTTCTGTAAATGAATGTAATGTAATAAATTTCTTTATATACATGAACTAAGTCTATATGTACAGTGTATACATTTATATAGTGTACTTGGATTTATATTTAACAATGATGATAATATTTGCATGTTCAAAAAAGTGTGTATTTAAACTATTAAGTATATCATTTGTAAATATGATGAATATTTAATGGTTAGTATTACACTGGGATTGTTTCTGACACTGTACATGATATATATCATGATAACAAAGAACATTCCTCTAACAAGGTCAATAACTACATTAGTTAATCAAGTCAAACTGATTTAGAAAGACACACACACACACAGACACGCAAAGTAGCAGATTGACTATGACAGGAAGGTTAGTGATGTCTCTGAATATTCTGTACCAGTGAATCAAACACATGTTAATCAATAGTCAATTAAGGTGAGCTACTATATCAGCAACCGTCTGCCAGTTCTTTTCTTCGCGTACGCTGACAAGCAAGTTTTCAAACAAAAGCAGAAGAAGAAATTAGATCCAGGGGCAGAGCACATTTAAATAATCTTTGCACTGCGGAGCACAGCGTGCAGGGTTGACAGGTCAGAAATCAGAAAATATTACTGGGGTTCTAAAAATAGTCCTGAAGCTAATTCTTCTCCCATAAAAGGCCCTTTAAAGGAGATTGATTGGAGCGGATATTAAACAACATCTGATGCAATGTGGAGGGGGGAAGCAAAACAGTAGACTGCCTCACTTCCACTGATGTACTGATTTAATATGACGTTGAGGGGAAGCACAGCGCGACTTCGGCAACAGAGTGATATGGAGGAAGGGGACACCTTTTCTGCTTTTAATGAACACTTTCCTGATGATGGTGAACTCTACATATCAGAAATAAAGTGTTACACAAAGTGTGTAAATTACTTGTTAATAAAATATTACAGCATATTGTAGAGAGAGAACACAGAGACGGTGTTATTGCTCTGCTTGTTGATAAGACTTCGCAAACTGTTCTGCCGCTGCAGGATGTTTGGGGATTTTCAGTTCAGTTCTCTCAGTGCTGCGCTGTACCCATTAACTTTTCACACAGTAAAAAAATTTTTTTAGATGCCCATTTATGAACAACCAGAGAGCGGTCCCATAGTTAAGAGTGTTTCTCCAGTTACAAAGCAAACAGGCTCTCCGTCTGTGAAATGTGGCATGCCCACTTTTCCAATATGAACATCCAGTTGGCAGTGATAGCTCCCTTTGCAGCCTCCCCTCTGTTCGCGTGTCTTCCCCCTTTTTGTCGTCCCTATCTCTCCACACACTCTTTCACATGGCCGCAGGTTGAACTCACTTTTGTCAAAAGCTCGACAAAGAGTTGGACGCCTCTGTTACAGAGGTATGTGTGTGTGTGTGTGTGTGTGTGTGTGTGTGTGTGTGTGTGCGTGTGTCTGCTCCCTGAAATCTAAACTTGTGCTCCAGAGTTTCTCTTTTGTCTCCATGGAAACGCAGCACCGTCCTCATCCTGTCCCACGCTTCTGAGAATAATCAGTCACCTTTTCATGAAGTTACAGCATAGAATCAGTTTTTGAAAAGGCAGCCCCCCTGTCAACAACGTGATTATAAAAGTTTCAGGTTTTCATACTTCCTTTTTTTCTTCTGGGCGCATCTGTGGGAGTCGAGCATTATTTTGTATCCGTGGCTCTCAGGGTTTCCTGAGGTTAGTGCAGCCATCTCAGCTGTTTAAATCCCTATTACTCTCATGCTCTGTGAGATGCTACTGGGTAATTAAAATTGATCTGTCTCTGTCATCTCTGGAGATGCACTGAAGCTAAGACTGCCACCCTGGCTCCCCGACACGCAGTTCATATTTGTTACAGTAAGCAAAAAAGAACACAGGGAAGGAGAACATTACCTCAGCAATGAACAGTGAAGGGCAATTTACGTTTATATATCTGTATTTTATTTCTTATTATGTCCTTTTAAAGACAGCATTACCAGAAGAAACAACTTTGCATCATTCATGTTCACAGACTGGAGTCACCTCCGATAAATAAACTGAATTTCCTTTGCCAGATGTCTTTGGTAGGAAACATAGTTTGACACAAGATACCAGCGTGGTAGTCTTCTGGCCTTTTCACTGTACTGGGTTCACTGCCGCTGGGTTCAGTGCACTATGTGGCCAAAGTTCAATCTGGGTGAACTTTGGGTGCAAGCGGGCTGGAGGTACACTGTACTCAATTCAGCAAAAAACTGTTGTGGGATGGTACAAACCATCTGCTCTGAAACCCATTTTCAGAGCAGAGTGCTGCCGTTTCCGCATCGCGTCTGAAAGAACCATTAGGTTGCAAAACAACTGCTTGAGGTTTGGCAATTATTGTGGCTTCAATGAAAAGTGTTGTGCTTAAAGTTACTGTTGACTCTTTTCATATTTTACCATCTCTCTGGCACATTCACTAAGGTGCCTCAACACAAACATAAAAGCATTAATAATGGTTTTGTGACAGATGTTGACAGTGAGCATTTTGCAGGTAAGTTATGTTGATAACAACTGTAATCAGGGCAGCATTACATAAACTGAATCCTTGATCTTGCATTTGTCAGACTTTCTGTTATGTCTGGCATTTATTCTTGGATATAATTATAGTATAGTGAGAACAAATTCCAGTGACTCTTCAAAGCAGCTTGTTGTGTATTGCTGTCTTTCACGGGAGATCTGCTGCATGAGTGATGCCAAGGACGGGTAAACAGCTCTTCCTAGGAAACCTCAGTTCACAACAGCAGAAATGGCTCATGCTGCTCAGCTATCATTCCCCAGACCCCAGAGAGTATAAACAGATTGTCTCAGAGTACACACATGTCCTCTGTAAGTACATCCTGAAGCTCTGGGCTACTGTGCTGACCCTTATGAAAGAGCAGCTCTTACTCAGCTGCAGTGATCTGTCAAAGACGAGGCAGTTATCTGCAGTTATCTTCGGCTTATACAACAATGGACGGTGCATTTTTTACCCTTACTTGTATAAAAGCATAAAATGTTTCCACAGCGCTGTATGAGCTCTTTATGATTTGTTTTTAATAATGCTTTTCAGGGACCACCAATGAAGACTTTTATCTGAGCAATTAAACTATGCTAGACAAAGGGCAATAAGACTGTCTGTCTGTTCATGTTGCCCATTCAAAGAAATGTGTTGTCTCTGAATCCTTTAAAGGCAACGAACAATGAACATTTCATTCCAGCCGGCTGCTCTTTTTGGTTTCACAGTAACCATGCTGTTATCATAAGGACTCAAATGAAAGTGATTGGCCACAACAATATAATACATATATGCCCACTTCCCCTTTTATCTGTCACTCTCAGCCGAACCTTTGATAGAGTGGAATGGCCTGCTGCTAAATTGAATGGCCCGTCTGCTTTGAAAGCTACTTTGCAAAAGAAAAGGCACTTTATGTGTGCATTGATTAAACTTCCATTTGCAAAAGCAAATCAGTTTTTAAGCTTTTCCCAGCTGACAGTGAAACAACTTAAAGGATGGTGAAAAATGAAAGGGCAGCCTCTACTCTAAACAATTGTTTTGGCATACCTTCACACACTGAAGTGTGGCCGAGTGCAACATTCCACTTGGACGAGACAGAGTAGCAGGACAGAACCACATATGATAAACTGATATACGATAGCTTGAATGTTTATTCATGTCATCCTTACCTATATTTTATTAAGAGCTTTGTATCAAAACACTTTTTAATTAAATAAAAAGAAACTTTAACCATTGTGAGGAAAGTAGAGATGCTTTATTACTATTAAGGGATGGCCCTACTTCTCATTGAAAGCCAGTTCTGTGTCCTGTAGCAACTCAAAAATGAGCTACTAATAACACAAGACCTCCAAAGAAAAACAACAGCAAACATCATTTCAGCAAATGCCCTAGAGCAATGCCCGGTAAAGAGCATATCTACCAAGCAAGAAAGTAAGGTTATTATAGAGCAGCACATTCTGTGTAGGGAGGTCGGTGCACATGGTCAAATTATGTATTTTTAAATCTTTTAATGTGCACGACTTGTACTGTAAAGACTGCCTAGCACCAATTAAAGTGCAGAGGTCCAATCTCCAACATGAGTCTAAATTAAGTTCCCTCGATAACGCTGCACTTAGAAAACTGGTTTGCTCCATCAGATGCTCAGTGTTTGTACTTTAAATGGTGGACTGAGCAAATAATTCAGGCAGCAATGAAGCGCTGGTACTTTTACTCGGCCACTGTGTGCTCAGTTCAGTATCCAAACATATTTGATTACTCATCATGGCTGTTAGTACAAGAAAGTAAGAGTAAATGAGAAGCAGTCAATTTTAGAAATGGTTGCACAGGCCAAGACATCCTGACTTCTAATCCTTGGGATGACACCAAAATGGTAAAGTCTGCAACTGCCTTCATGTAAATAGACAGCGTTGTCCCAGTAAATGTTCACACCACCAGTTTTAAGACAGACTGTGTCACTAAGGTCATTTTGTTAGACACTCTCCAGAGTCATCAACATTTTTTTCCAACTCCAAAACTGTCAGAGTTCATGTTACGTACAGCATCACTGGCACAATCCACTGCTGAAAAAGCTTTATGCCAATGTTTGGGAGACTGTGAAAATAAAGAATTGACATGAAATTCATTTCTCACACATCTCTGCTCATGTCTTGAGCTTTTGTGCGGGCTGCTTTCATATCTAACGCTGCAGCATCAGCATTCAACTGATTCACAATGGCAGGCTGTGTGACCATGAGGGCAATGTAATCATTCCAACTGTGTGATAAGTATCGATCAAACGTCTCAAACAGAATTTGTTGTTGCAATTCAGAATTTTAAGTTAGGCTATTTTAAGCTTTGACAGCAACATTTCAGACAGACGTTATAGATGTAACAACACAATGAGATTGGTGTGCAGTCTCTGATTAGAGAAGTATTGACAAGTTATATGGTTATTTATCATTTATAACATTGAACAGATCCTCCTGTTTTGCTGCCTGTTGAGTACAAACCAAGGTACTTTTTCCTGTCTCACTTTTAATTTGAAATTTTGTCTGATACTGTAATCAATACTAATTTGTACTAAGTGAACGGTCCATGCAGGGTCTTGCCTAAGGATACTATGAATAGATACATGGCTACTGACACACACATTAGCCTCTGCTGGTATCAAATCCCCATTAGACCTAATTTAATGAGCTTCCCTGCTTCTTCTTTTAAGTCATCAGTTTCTAGTGGTTGGTCTGTCATCTGTGTCCACACAAGGGAATAGCCACTGAAGAACCACTACACAATGTACCACAAAGAAACTGAAGGGTAGTTAATGAAGCTTCATGTATAGGGAACCAAGCAGCTTCAAACACACTTGAATCAAGCCTGTTCAATCGATGCATTTTTAAAGAGTAATTCTCTTAAGAAAAACATACATTTTTTTAAACTCATTTATTCACACCATTAAATAAAAACTTCTGCATAGTTAGCTCACCCAAAAATGGGCCAGTAACATGTGCAGATTGTTACGTAACTTGTGCTGTTTGGCTTCAGGGACTAAGGATCATTATGAAATTAACATTAGCCGGAAGATTTGGTGCAGATTTTTCAATAAATACTGACCGAGAGACGGGTGAGACAACTGCATAATTATACATTTTGAGTATAGTATTCCTTACTCCATCCACTCATGACTTGACTATGTCATGCCTTCACCATCCTTAGAGGTGGGTATACCCAGTGTAGACTGAAGAATAAATAGGTGTACCTTGTCTACCTGCATATACTCTGCACTACACCACTGGTGCTGTAAAGTCTACATTCTCTGACATGCAACCAAGCGGCAACCTCTGCAGTGGTGAAGTAAAGCCAAAAACTGCAATTCCTCAAATGACCAGTTGAGGCTTGCTACAGAACAAGTCAATCCCCATAAGCCACCATATTAAAATGTTCAACTATAACTCATTTCCCTGTTCATTATAACTGTACTGAGTGTGGCTTTTTATAGAACTCACCTGTTCAAATTATATTAAGGCCTAAAGTTATGAATAATTAACAGCATGGCAGCTTTGATTGACAGGTGGGTGACGTTACAGATGGCTTGTTTGAGCAACCAAGTGTCATTCAGCTGGCCTCTGCTCCACCAGTGACGAAACTAGAGCCACCACATACATGGCTCTTCAGAAACCTATAGGTGACGTCACGAATACGACATCCATATTTATACTGTCTATTCATGTGACTTACTGGCCAAAATACTTGTTTGTATGATCCAAAAACTGGACCAGATTACCCGAAACCCTACTGGGAGCGTTTCAGAAACGTTTAGCCTGCCAGACTTTGTTTACTTGCCCAGATTTGGTCATTTTCTTTGGTTTATGTGCTTTCAAATATGCCTGCCTTTGTCTGTTTTTATGACCGGCAGTTTGAAGGGGTATTTTATTTTGAAATTCGACTGGATTCTCTATGCTGTTTCTGTGTCTGACTTCCGGCCAGCTCAAGCTGCTCTGTGTAAATTGACTGCTCGTGGTGTCCATCCAAAATAGAACAGTGGCACGTTCCCCGCGGAGCCGAGCTTCTAAACTGGACTGTGGCGGGGCCGATGGGATTTGAAACATTGATTGCAACGGCAGCGTTTAGCTCCGCCGACTGTGGTGCAGATGGAATGCGGCACATCCGTGCCCGACGCAATTTAGGGGTTATGCATATGTGGCTTCTCCTTCACATCATGTTTTGATGTTATTTTGGTGAAATAACACACGGCTGCAGATGTGCTTTTTAAGATTTTTTTACAATAATAAAGCAGACTTTTTGAAAATCAGAGAACCACTTGGGGTCTAAATGATTTTAAAAGTGGCCATCATTCTAAAAAACATCTTGTACCTTCAGAAGAACTATTGCATGCTGACAGTTAGGAGACGTTGTAAAATTAGTATCAGAAAGACAAAAATCAATACTTAAGCTGCATAAGCACAATGAAGAAATCACTTGCAGTGTAAAATGTGAACCATGTTGGGTATCTGTACAATAATGATGTATATGTTGTTTGAAAACATATAAAACAATTGCTCTGTGTGTGATTTGTCAGCATGTGTTCAGAGAGAATGTAAAAATGAGGGGAGAAATAACTGGCACAACTCCTGTTGCTAAGGCTACTGTTGTCCCTCGAGCTGCAGCTTATTGTGTCAGTGTACGCGTCGCTGCAAGGGTGTGTCTCTGTGTGTGCGCTCTCAGCATCCGTGTGTGCACGTTTGAATTCATGACAGATTCTCTCACTTCAGTGAATTAATGTGTGAGCCTCTGTGGCCCCAAGGGACCTGGTGGAGGGCCAGGTGATGCCCTGGCAGACCCCTCTCCATTAAGGGGGACGACCAGATGAGTCTACATGCCGTTTTTGAAATCAATGCCACTGAATGATTTGCTGGAGCCTGTCAGACACCTACAGAGATGACAAAGAGTTAAGTGTTGACATGACTGAAGTGAGAATGAAAAAATAGTTTCAAGTGAAACGCTCTGTGTGAGTCTCTTTTTCTCTTTTTACCACCTTTACACCACCTTTTTATGACCAGTTGGAGAAAGCTTTTGCAGTGTCTGACAGACAGTTGCTTCACTTTCCTCCAACTTACACGACAGCTATTGATTTTTATGATTGTCCTCTTTCCACCTTTCTTTCAGCCTGTCAGTTAAGATTTTAAGACAAGATATCAGTCTATTTTTTAACCTCCTTCATTTTTCCAGTCACTGGACACTGATTTACTCCAAATCCCAGACCATGACGACCAAACAAAGCAGCAGTGTAGCCCAGGTGATTAAACTGAACTGTGTTGTCGTAGTGCATTATTTTCATCCGAATTGGTAGGCAGCATGCCAGACTATCCGTCAGACTTTGGTTTGTTGTGTTAGGCTGAAAATAAAGTTGAGTGTAGTTCCCTGGACACACATTCACTGAAAACGTTTTTGAATGTTTGAGCATTTCAAGCTGCTTATTCCTACACTCTCTGCACATGCAAAATGGTTAAGGTCTGGCAGCATAAAATATTGGTTACGGTTCAGGAAAGATCATCATCATGGTCACAGTACATACAACAGAAAACCAATGATTGCTACACATTACACAAGCACATTGTACGCTCATCGTTAAAAAAGTAACTAAAGACCTGTTTGCATTGCATAGGGTTAGTGTTACCAGAGGACTTCATGTGACCCCCCCCCCCCCTCCACACACACACACATCTGTGTTTGATACAGCAAAACATGGGATAAGGGAAGTCTATATCTTACTGGAATTTTGATATTATCCCTCACGTAAGATGTCCTGATTTGCATAAACAGGGAAAATTAGCTATAGAGACTAAAACTGTTTTCTGTACCAGGCTGTAAACATGTTTATTTCTGCCGTCAAGTTGGACATTTTAATATCGGGACTTATGGAGGTTGAAATGTTCTGTAGCCAGCCTCAAGTGGCCGCTCGAGGAATTACAGTTTTTAGTACTTCCGCATTGGCTTCATTTCCCAGCCACAGAGGTTGCAGCTTGATTATAACATACTTACAATAACAACTTTGTTTAGCTTCTTAGCAATGGAACATTGGCTAATAAACATTAGCATTTGCACAAATTGGACAAATTTTAATTTTGACCTGATGATAGCGCTGTATGAAACGTAAAGGAGGATATCTTTATCAAGTTTGGAAGTCCATCCAATAGTTGTTAATGGACCAGTGTGTAGGATTTAGTGGCATCTACTGGTCAGGTTGGAGATTGCAAGCAACTAAATACACTTTGCTTCACTGTCACCTTCCAAGCATGGACAAGAAACTACTGTGGCAACATAAAACAGAAAATACAGAAGGCTAGACCAAGGAGCTGAAAAAGGAAAGAAGGCATCAAGCTAGGATAACTTGTAAGGCTCATATTTTGTTGTTTTGCTCACATCAGGTCGTTCCCAGCGCTGCTTTTGCAGCTGTTTTACTTGATCAATCTAAAAAACACGATCTATCAAAGTCCTTTTCATGCTGGAGTCAGCAGCCACTGCTAAGTGGGAGGGACTGAGCTCAGAGAAAATGAGGACATAAATCAGTTTGTTGAAATTACTCGGTCCTTTAGCTGCTCTTTATTACATTTTAGAACAAAAATGTAATTGATGGTGTTTACACCAAATCTTGGAGCTGCCCTTGCTGGAGGTGTTTTGACAGATCTATGTCTGTCTGACTGGCTTAAACACACATTCATATTCTCACAGTGTATTAAAGGTTTTGGACTGTACCTGTGAGCTGGGTGTTAAAGAACAACCTGGTAAAGAACAGCCTGGCAAAATAATGAGTCCTCGGTTACTTTGACTTTGACTTGTTGCTCTTTTGAGATGCAGGTCCTTCTGTTTTTGCAAACACAGTGTCAGTGCAGTCGCTGCCAAAATGTTGCCTTAATTGATGTTGGAAAGAACTCCTGCTGCACATGCTTAGGCAGGAGCTTATGAAAGCAAAAACAGTGCCTTCATTGCAGATGTATAAAGACACTGCTTTGACTTCTAGTCCTTCTGATATTCTCAACTTTTCCAAACTTTCCAAGTAGGGAGATATTTAGACCCACGATAGTCATCTGAATCATGAAGGTTTTACTTGTTCAAATATAAATGCATTTGTATAACTCATGCCTGCCACAGATAAAATATGACTTGACACGACTCTGCTTCCTTGCCGTGCTATCCACATCCTGAACCTCCACCACAAAGTTAGCTAATTGGATAATATTTTGGCAGCATTGCCAAAAAGTGTTTCAAATATATTAAGAACACCAATGGGCAGTGGAGAAGTGGCTCCACCATTACTTGTCACAGTGGTGCTGATGCTAATCAGAATCTGGGGAAGATTCCTTTGAACCACACTTGTAAATATGATGCATCGACTCGTGCAGGTTCAACAAGGACACATTTTGTTGTTGTTTGTGGATGATGCCGGCACTCCTCTCTGAGGTATAATAGATTAAAGAGCTGACTTGAAAAGAATTAAAGTGGTGAAGGTCAAATGCATCAAGTTTACACTGACAGTGCTCCCATTCATTGGTACTGCTGCTACAGGGTTAGTTAATAAAACCATTCACAGTCAGTTACAGTCATGCATTGTAAGACATCTAATCATTTCAGACAACGGTAAAGGAAAGACTTGTTCTTTCTTTTTTTTTTTTTCTGTTGTTGCGTTCACACATTCTTCACGTCATTTTTGCAGAGTATTAGTGTGACTCAGGGTAGCACAGTTTCCGGCTTCTTCCCACAGTCCAAAGACACTTAACAGGTTCATTGGTGACTCTAAACTGCCCATAGGTGTGAATGTGAGTGTGAGTGTCTCTATGTGCTCTGTGATGAACTGGTGACTTGTCCAGGTTTTAGTTGTACCCCGCCTCTCGCCCAAAGTCAGCTGGGATAGGCTCCAGCCTCACCGTGACACTGAGGAGGATAAGAGGTTACAGATAATGGATGGATGGATGGTGTGACTCACAGGAAGTAGGCTAGGCTGTTGGTATAAGCCCTCTATTGGGCAACTATTTCAGTCAGTATTGTCTTCCTGGTCCACTATCTACATGTTACTGTTTTCAAAGTCCCTCTCACAACATGAAATAACAACCTTCAAACTACCTACGTGCTGAAAATGGCAAGTTACCCTAACCCTGACCTGGTCGCAAATGGTATGAACATAGAAAAGTTAGAGACAATTGTGATTGGTTTAAAAAAATACAAACAACCTAAAGTGCAGAATGATAGCGGAGCCAGACCTTTCTTCAGCAATGGCACGGCTGTAGAAATCTGTCTATGTGAGGCTAGCATTAGTATTAATTAGTATTAATTTCTCTACTAGGATCAATAAACATTGTAGTCTCCCTCCTCTGTTTTACACAAAAATCTAACTTCTTCCTCTTTGTCTTGTTCCATTTGCTTGAAAACTGCTACCGTAGTTAAGTATTATCATCACCCTCTGTCAAAGAAAGGAGATGTCACTGCTGTGAAGAAAGGCTGTCAGCTGACGTGGTGATACCACACCAATTTGCGTAAACAAATCAAACTTAATCAAATCAATCAAAATGCCATGCAACAAAAGAGGAGGGAGACGAAGCCACAGCAAGAGTCTGGGTCAGAAGCTATTATTTATTTTCTGTCCCTCTTCTTCTTCTTCTTCTTCTTCTTCTTCTTCTTCTTCTTCTACTTCTTCTTCTTCTTCTTCTTCTTCTTCTTCTTCTTCTTATTATTATTTTTATTATACTGTGCATGCCTTATCAGAAACCCAGATGTTTGAGACCCAGTGTTTGTTCCCTCAGCTTTATCTGCTTCAGCTTTAACAATACATGAAGCTGCTCTGGTGCTCTAGAGTAATTTAATTGTGGATATAATTGTGATCTGTCCATCATGCACCCCGCCCCGCCACCCCCACCACCACACTCACATTAACTTTAAGCTATCTCCAGTCATGCTTGTACTAATGCCTTGGGAGGCTCACGGTAATTACCCTTATCGACCTCAGCAGAGGAATCAGAGTCGTGGGTTATCAGACAAGGATCCAATCACATGCAAATAAAGGTAAGTTGAGCAAACTGATGGAAGTCATGTTTCATGTTTTATTCCTCCTCTTTTTTGCCTTGGGTGAAGAAGAAAAAAACACACAGCTAAATCCAATTATTGAGTGCATTGATTGTGTTCTTTCCTAATAGGCTATTAGGCAGAGGCACAGGAAAAGGCAGGTAGTGTGTACCTCAAAAGTAATAGCCTGTTCTGAGGAACACATCACTGACACGGGCTTTGCCATCTAATCAAAATAACATCACGTACCCTCCAGCGCTTCACCGAACCTCCACCTTTGATTATCATTCAACATTTGAGCCAGGTGTGCAATTGTACCTGTCACATGTGATCAATCACACACACTGTGTGTGCACAATACAGTAAATCAAACGTTTACGTCGACCAACGAGCAACAAAAAAGCGTATCCATCCACACCAAACACACAGCGCGCCAAGAAATCAAACGCACATGAATGAGAAACTCCAGCTACACGACCACCTGCTGCGTTCGAGTTCATCCATCCTCATCTGTATGGACGGAGGGTGAGAGCGAGAAGATACGGTAAATGACTGAAGGTGAGAGGAGACATGCATGTCCACCTATCAGGGATGGAAAGAGTGCTTGAGGGGGGCTATATATGGACGATAATGTCGTATGATAGAATCATGAGATAAAAAAACACCTCTAGGCTACAAAACAAAGTGCATTGACATTTCAACATATAGCAGAGCAACATCATTTGGGTCACTTGGGTACTGCATCAAATCATCATTCTTCATTTTATTGGATTGTTGCGTTTGTGCTGTTCACAAACTGCCAGCTTTAACCCAGCTGTGACTTCACCTGTCACATCTGCCGACCATCTTTTTTTGTGTCTTGTTTGTGTTTTCATGAGGTTTCTGTACATCCTCCAGCCTCCTCCCACAGCAAAAGAAGGCAGAGAGCGGCTGCAGACTTCTCTTGAATAGGTCTGATGGGACAAATCCAAATGATGAATTTCCCAGGCAGGAGCAATAAAGTACAGCTGCATTTAGATTACAGGGGTTGACACTGTGGCATCAGGGTACTGAAACACTTGTACTTACAGTAGCAGTTTAGTGTTATGAGGTTTCCTCTCACCGTAATGAATTATTCAGCAAAGAGTCCCAGGCTATGAGTAATGAAAACAGCTTTGAAGCTGCAGGTCTGCACTGAAGGAGCAGAGCTGACAATAAATGGCTTACCAATTAGTAAAAATCAATCATTGTCCGTCACTGTGTGTGTCTGTGAATGTGTCCACTTTGATATTGCTTTTACTGTACCATAAAGATATCCTTTGCTTTATTAGGGGAGCATTTTTATTCCTCACATTGACACGTGACTTCTGAACACAGCTCAGGAATCCGACTCTGCTCTTATACCAATGATTCAACCTTTCTGAACTCTTCATTAATTTGGTGGAACATCACATGTGCACTTGGGATGCAGTAACTAATCAATTTCACTATAAACCATGGTTTAAAATGTCATGTTTTTGTAACCGTCAAGTCACAGCTACACCGAGTGTTTCTGTCACTTACAATCAATGAAGCAGCGGTGAGCACGAAAAGGAACATTGCACCATTTACAAATTTAACGATCACCAAAATGGCATGAAATCCCCTGGAGGGCGTAACGCCTGCATACGACATGTTCTCACTTCCCGTCTTTCATTTTCAGTTTTCATTTCTTGCAGTGTTGTGAAATAAATAAATAAATTCTAATTCTAATCATGAAAGCACAATTTTCCCTCAGACTATAATCGTACCATCAAAATGCACCACTGCATTGTAATTAAACTCATTGTAAAAATTGTCTTTTTCACTTATCACGGCTATGAAGACTTTCCCTCCTGAGTCAAGGTTGAGCAGCACAGAGTACCAGCTGACAACATGAGCATGGCCTACAGGTTTTACTCCTTCCTCTCACACCCCTTCCATTAGAAAAAAGCCGTGCTTCTCTGCTGATTCAGTGAGAGTTTAGCTATCATCCACATAATCACACAACTGGGCTCCTTAGTTTCAGCTTGCCTGGTTTTACTGTGTAATTACTGTAGCTGGTTACAATACGACAGCGAAATGTTCAAAAAAGTGTAATCTAGCACCTTGGGAGGAGAGTGCTTTCTAAAGCCTCTCAAAGGACACCATCACCATGGAAATGACCAGTCTCTGAAAATAACAGAAATTATCAGTGTACTGTAATTATAGGTGCAGAAGCATGCACACTATTATTTGTGTGCCACTGTTTTGTCTTTAGGGGAGCTCTACACATATGAGTGACGAGTCAAGGAAAATGACATGAGCTGTGGATATGTATTTATGATGATGAATCACAAAGTGCTTCACAAGATTAGATACAAGAGAAAAACAAAACATAATGTCCTATTATTTGATTCTTGCATAGCTTGTTCTGTTAGTGCAACATTAATTATGCACGTATCCCCTCATTAATCATCAAGCATTGTATACTTCTGGCTTACGTCATTTCTGTGGCTATTAGGGGTCTCCTTTATGCCTCAGTTGCCGAGGAAACGATCACCAGACAATAGCAGCACTATTCATGTGTACTTGCTTCTAAATGTATGGAACCTGAAATACATCGTAAGGGATTAAGGGTAATCAGAAGAGGACAACGTGCCTTTATTAAGGATGAAACTGAAATGAAATAATGCAGATAAAATGCTATAATTATTCTGTTCTCATTGGAAATCAGTGCACAGCCACCTCGAGGCTATGTATTGGTTTCCAGTTGAGGGCTTTTGAAACAATTTTAGCAAATTGCCTTTCTGTGGTTTCCTGATAACGCATTGTGGCAGTGTTTATACGTGCTGGTGTGCTGAGACTGCATGTAGAAAATAGTTCTGGTGTTAAAAAGTATAAAGTCTCTCATGTGTTTCAGTGATTATCATTTAAGAGTCAGTCACAGTGTTCACATTATTGTTTCTGTGGCTGCAGCTCGCAGTTTGTTCAGCTTATTTTCTATCTTTCTTCTGCTTGTTCCAAATCATGATGGCTTGTTCCACACACTGAAACATATAATTCTCTCTGTGGCAGAGAACTTTCCCTGCAGAGGTAACAGCTCACAGTTGTTAATACAGACTTATTAATTATTGTTGTGTGGCATTAGAAAGTAGCAGAATAGAGATTTATTCCTTAACATAAAGGCAAAATGTGCACGTACAGTATGTATTTAAAAGCAAACTGACCACAGACTGGTTATCTTTCTTATACCTGCAGGTACAAAATGAATTTTCTTTACATGATATCAGGTGGTTATCTTTCCTGTCCAGTTCATCATCATGACCAGAAATGTGAAGGGAATGATGGTGATGGGAAAATGGGCAATTAAGATGTGACAGTGATTTGATTATTGTTCACAGAAGACGAACTGGAACTTGCAGCAGTGTCACACCAAGCGGCAGGTTAATGGACTTTGCCTGCAGGAATCAAATGAACGGGTGAAGAGGGGACGTATGAAAGAGACTGTGAGAGACAGCAGCTGAGTGAGGTCAGACTAAAATGTCTTCAAAGCTTTTAATTCTTCATCTCGGAGAGAGAAAGAGAACTCTTAAGCCCCTCGGGTCTTAGCCTCTGAATGTCATAGCATTTAGTTAAACATCCACACACTTACTGCTCAGTCCACATCCCCGTCTTTATCTACTGCAAGGTGCAGTGTGTAACAGAGAAAGCAAATAGAAAGAGGAGATACGGCCTAGTAATTAAAGATCTCTTGCTCATTGTTAGAGCACATTTTTATTTCTGTCTTTCTTCATATGCATTATTTCACTTTGTTTGTCACATTAGCATGTGGTGCAGTTCTTGTTATCTCAGAGGACTAAAGGTGTTAAGAGTGCTTGCTGTGCTCACTGAACCATATGGGACCTGGTCAAGTTAAATGGAAGACAGCAGAGGAGCATAATGGACTTCAGCAGACATAATACGTTTAAGAATATTACGATAATCGCCCCGCGTTGTATGTATGTAAGTATGTATCTTACTTGTACTAAAGAACGAAATATTATCATCAGCTGTAAAATGGAGACAGAGAGAGAAGCAATCAGCTGAGAGACTGCTGTTCTTGTCTGATTTAATTAAAATGACCTCATACATGAAAAAGGTGATTTGATGTTGCTCTAAGTAGCACATGGCACTGAGAAACTCCATTTAGAAAAATGCATGTGCATTTATGTGTCATATCAGAATTCTGTTTCAGTTTCAGTTCATACTGTAGAAAAATAGACAAAGAAAGGGAGAGAGAGAGAAAGCTCACAGCATTGTTAGACCCATTTAGGCTGAAAGCTTTTTCATGCAAGGGATTGAATGAAACACCAGGGAATGTGTGCTAAACACAACAAACAACCGCAGCACAAAAGTATGCTGTATTTGGAGGCACATGTGAAAAATCATACAAATAGTATTTTTAAATTCTTTTATGACGCATTTAGCACACCATAATAATGACAGTGTGGAGCTGTTTGACTGGAGCTCCCCTTATTTTTTGAATGAACACAACTGAGCAATCAATTGAGAAATCAGAGAAAACGTGACCCTGCTTTATCTCGGCCAGGAATCAAAATTGCCTCTAGTCGCTAAGCAGACACATCTGAATCACACTGGAGTTTGACAGCTCAGAATTAGAGAGCAGAGTAGCAACTTAAACTGAATCCTGCACAGCTAAAAACAACTGTAAAGTATCCATCATAAAATTTCATCCTTACTATGATGTTACACTACAAATCCAAAATGTTGCCCGTAGGCGTTAGTGAAAGATTAAATGTGTGTAAATAGCTGTTTGCTGCTGAGTTATTAAAATAGAATACTTTACTTCAGAATCATATAAAGGAGCTGTTATGGAGCGTGCTTTCCGAGGTGCAGAATAATGAAGAGGTAGTTCACATGCTGGAGGAGCTCATGGCATATGAGACACTCTGCAGGCTCACTGCAGCATTTTATGTGACAACGTCAAGTGTTTATCCTCAGCGTGTTTGACTCGCCATATTCAAACGCTGAACACTAACAATAGGCACACTCGGGATCAGATGTGTGAAACGAGTGTGTTGACTCACCCATTGTTTGTCATTATCTGCCAACAATGCAGGCTGATACATGGCATCAGTTTTGAAGGTTTGAACAATTAACATATACATATGTGTGACAGTTCATGAATAAACAGAATGTTCCTTTTAAGTTGCCACATTAATTTATTTGTTCACGTTCTCCACTATTGTACACGTCATTTTGACCACATCTGTTTCCATGATCATTATGCCTTGTTATCAACATTTCACTTACCAAGCCTGGTTGCTGATTTCTTTCAGGCACTAAAGTTTCCCTGCGTGGCTAATGGCACAGCGACATTAGCTGGCTCTCCTGGAGTCTCTAATTGTCAAGGCCATGTTTCAGAGCAGCTTTAAATTCACTTTGTGTGTCAGCACAGACACACCATGACTCTATGGCGCGCCAATCTCCAATGAATCACTGTAGGTGTTTTACAACAAGCTTCAGGTTTAATGCTTGTCGGTATTAAATACTGACATCTACATTTGTGAGAACATCCACCTTCATGCAACTTTGCAAAAACTAATCTTAAACAAAGTTCAACGAGTAGAGATGCTAATATTTCATAAAATAAAAAGAACTGATAATAAAGCTTCTACCACGTTGGTTATAGTGTAACCTACAGTCCTTTCTCAGAATAGATAATCAATAGGTCAGCTGATTGAAGAATACAGTGGAGGAAAGAGGATTGCAGAGTCACCACAGGACCTTGACCCCTTTAAGATTCAACCAGAGTTTCATCTTGGTGATTTAATAAGTTGGCCTTGCTGTCTTCATCATCTCTCCCCTCTTAAACAGCACAAACTGCTATCAGTTCACACACAGTCATTTATCCAGAGATCCTGGCCAAAGTGCCATCCATCATATTGTCATTGTCATTTCTTTCTTTCTTTTTTTTTTTTTTTAATTTATACTAGCATTTAATCAATACAGGAACCCTCTCATTTGTCATCCTCAGGCACTCATGAGACTGCCCGGAGGCTTTTGATATAGTCGTCACTGTTTCCTTGCAGAAGCCTAAGATGTTTTCTATTTCATATAATGACAAAAGCTGTTCACTTTGTATCTTTTTTGTTCACCCTAAGAGTGCAATCCACTTATACACTGTGGTAAATATGAACAGCTGTACACGTGTATTTGATGATTACATTACATGTGCCAAAAATCCAGCAAAGTCAACAACACAAGACACAGCAGCCAGCTAATATTACTTACTAGTCCGACAGCATAAAGCCCAGCTCGGTGTCTGTCTTTCAGCCTTTTATTTCACCAAGCTCTCACAAGGTCTGGGCAGTAAAGTAAAATAGACTGTAAATCACAGAGAGCTGATGGAGGAGAGGAGCAGCGTACCATCAAATTGATTCTGTGATTTTAAGGTAGAAAAGTTACATAATGTAAGTTACATAATTAAGCAACCTATTATGATTTTGTGTAAGTGGGTTAGCACAGTTTTTTGCTTTGCTATATTTATGAATTAATAATTTATTTGGTATTCCAAATATTAAAAACAGTTGAAATGACACCAAATGCACAAATGCTAGATAATATAATCATAGTGTGTGAGTGTGAGTACATTAAAAAACAAACTAAACTCAAAATATTAACACTACAAGAGCCATACAGGGTGGTGATTTAGCTATGTGCATGAAACTAAGTATCTTCAGACAGCATGGCATATAGAAATCTGCAGCTTTCTGTAATAGACACAGTAAGATGAGGATTCAGTGGGACTTTGCAGCAGAGTGAGATATCCGCCTGTGAACTTAAGAGAGACTTATAACATTCAAAGTTCTGTCTTTTCATGCACCAGAGGGAGCAGCTGGTGTTATATGGTCGAACCATGAAAGAAAGGACTTAATAGAAGGAGATGAAAAGATAAAACCGCAGTGTAGGAAAATTTCAAAGATGGTATGCTCATGGATCTGCTCTTTGAAAAAGGCTAAATGAGGATCTAAGTTACTGGCTGGACACACTTGATTCCCCCTCCTGTGTTTTCTAACATCATTATTGCATTACAGATGACTGGCTGCATGTAACTTGAGCCCAACCACTTGGAAAACATCCTTTGGTTTTAAAGAATAAAAACCTCCTGAGGAAGTAATGCCTTGAATTAGATTTGCTCTCTATCCGGCCGCAGAATCTTTTAACTCAACACCACTGAGGCCCATTGTTCGAGACAGCAGGAAATCAATGTCACCATTAAGTTTTATAAGAGATCATTAAGATTTTGTGTCTTTGTTTACCAGTATGTGTGTGTGTGTGTGTGTGTCAGTGCATTAGTATTGAGATATTCCATAAAACATCTTTCCACTTGCACTAATCACATTGTGCTGCTTCACTGTTATTTCTCATGAACAGACACAGTGCAGCGGAAACCACAAACAACTGTCCAGTCAGAAGACGTGTTTTATACTCATCAGATTTTACAAGACTTCTCTGAGACATAACACTTTAACATCAGCCCCTATGGCTATATTTGCTTTAGAAAATAGCCGTCATTTTCAATATACAGGGGATAAAAACCACACTGAGCTGAGCCAGTCTGACAGGACATGCAGTATGTTGTCAGGAGAGGTGTCGAGCTGCCACTGGATTTAATTAGCTTACTGGCTGTAAAAATGAAAATGACCCTCTGCTGTCTGTGAGAATAAACTTACTGTAGTAAGAGTTCAGGGATTAACTCTATAAACTGTGTAAGAAAAGACTTCATTTTTAATGAATTACATAGAAGCACGTACTGCTTTGATTCCATTTTGACCTTTCACTTCTTACCAAGTGAGCACTTTTATTAAACAAGCAGTGCAATGTCTCTGAGTTCACTGTCTCCTTTCAGTCAGTGAGTCGAATCTCTATGAGGCTGTTGACATGCTGTTGTTTAACAGGTACAATGTTAACATGTTCATCAACTTAGTGTGTTTGCTAATCAGCCCAAAACAAAACAAAAGAACTCACCTGTTCAAATTATATTAAGGCTTAAAGTTATGCAGAATTAAGAGCGTGGCCACTTTGACTGATAGGTGCTGTTACAGATGGCTTGTTTGAGCTCTCGGGCATCATTCAGTCCACTTCAGGTCCACCGATGATCCACATCTTTGTGGCAGAGAGGCAGGGCAGTCAACATGGCAGCAGCCAGTGTCACATATCTTTAGCTGTAGCTTCAAAACGCCGCTTTGGAAACCTAAGGGTGACATCACTCATGCTCTGTCCATTCGTTATAGTGTCATTGGGTGCAACTGCAATGGATGGGAACGTCATTGTAGGGATTTGGTCATGAAGTGAAGTACAAAATAAGCACATTTTCACATCCTAGTCATCAAGTCATGAAAGTCTGTATAAAATTTTCAATCCAACAGCTGTTGATAGGTGAGATAAATAATAAAAGTGGTGGACCGACCCAACGCGAAGACCGACACAGCCATCAGCTAGCTTGGCTGAGAAGCCTTATTTTTCCATTTAAGTTAAAAATCAAGATTCATTTTTGTTTTTCACTCCTCTGCAAATGACGATAAATGATAATAAAAAAAACAAAAAAAACTATTTGAACTGCTGGAAAGACGTTGTTAGAGATTGTGTATATTCTATGTTGATAAATATTGATCATAATAATAAGTCACAAGTCACAAGTCACAAGTGAGGGCACAAGTTTGGGGTAAAAAGGGTAAGGAGGACGGCAGATATTCAGGCACATGAGAAAACGTCATCATCCATTTGAAAATAAGCACTGTATTATGAGAGTACTGCTGCACAAGGCACAGCAGCTAAATGGAGCACTGGGTATAATTTCCAACAGCGACAGTACATTTGTAATGTCATGTAAATATTTGAGTTGAACTCGTGCATTTCATTGTGTGTGTGTGAAAATCTGTTAGAACTCCTACTGTGGCATCATATTATAAGGTGACCTTTAATAAAGTCTTTTTTATTAAAGCTCAACTGAGCTCAGTGGATGACTGATGTTATTTGGCGTTTTATTCAAGAGGGAATAGAGTTTTTGAAATGTCCCGTGCTAATAAATATTCAGCCGGTGACATTTCAGAGCTGATGCCAGGCACCCAAAAATCTATCATGTTGTGCAGCTGACTTCAAAAAACCAAATGAAAATATTTTTCACTTTAAAGGTGAATGGTGAAATGTATATTTGCCAATATGGAATATTCTGGAAACAGGTGCACATTATAGAGCAATACCATCAGTCTTACAGGAGGAAAGGTTTGATTTATTTCACACAGAGATGTATTATTGTGAAAAGCTGAGTGAGGAGGTGTGAGCTGTATTAATCATGTTTATCTATGAAGTCCCTCAGGTGAAGAATGAAACTAAGAAGCCGACAGTGTCGCCTTCTGTTGTGTGCCACAACTTGACCACATCAATTACCGCATAATTCACTCGGATATGCTGCTTGAATCTTTATTCTGCTTTTTTTTTCTGCATAAATTTCACACTGCTGTGCTGCCATTGCTGATAACGATTCCATGGTTATTATGACAGTCTCATTATCATTATTAATGTAAATGGAAATAGCCAGCAGACTGGATAGGTTCTAAGGCAGACTTGCTCTAAATCTCACCTCGGCAGAGTCAGTGTGCTGAGAGATGAACATTACTTTCAAACAAACCCACCAAACTCTGAATGTAGTGTAGTCTTTTCAGTTCAGATATGAGAAACATTGAAAAATCACTGAGTATTATTGTTTTATACCATCTTTTCAGACAGCAAGCTAAAAAAAGGCGAGAAAAAATTTTATGCATTTTGTTGGGGGCAATAGGCTGCCTGCACAAGTGTCTGTGTGATATGGAGTTCAAACAGATGGGTATGCATGTGATGATCCCAGATACGGTGGTTCACCACACTCTGGAGTGCCATTACTTTTGACACGAGGGGCAAGATAGGGAAACCTGGAGCTTTTTAGACTACATCATCAGCACCTTTATATTGTCAGAAAGTATTATGTAAAGTAACATCATGTCACTTTTCTACCATAAAATAACATATTTTAAATCATATTATTGATACACTGACTTGGCTCAGGTGGTAGAGCGGGTCATCCACTAATCAGATGGTCGGTCGTTCGAACCCCGGCTCCTCCAGTCTGCATGTCAAAGTGTCCTTGGGCAAGATACAGAATCCCAAATTGCATTCATACCCCACATCAATGTGGTTAGCTCCTCAAACTGATGAGCAATTGGTACCTTGCATGGCAGCCAGTGCCATCAGTGTATGAATGTGTGTGAATGGGTGAATGAGATATGTACTGTAAAAGCACTTTGAGTGGTCGGAAGACTAGAAAGATGCTATATAAGTACAGTCCATTTACCATTTACCATTTGTAATCAGGTGAATGGTCATGATGGTCTGTCAGTCTTACTCTGCGTCCCTGCGTCTTGTACTATGTAACTTTGTGTTCTGGGTACGGTTGCGCACAAGAAATATGAAGAACACGTTGCAACACTGAGTCACACACCACCGACTATGTCACTGATTTTGGTGGAGCTGGATCATATTATATGCATATGCATATTATATATTATATGCTTCTGATGTTTTCATCAGAGTTTCCCGATGGACAGTAAAGCAAACAGCTGCCTATTGTAACTGCTGTTAGCTAATGTTAGCTGAGTTTGTTAGCCGGGCTGCCTGGACTGGGAGTTCAGAGAGCACCGGGGGGAGTGTTAGTGTTAGTGTTAGTCACCGCAGCCTGTCCATTCACACTAGTGACTGTGCAAAACAGAGCTGTTGAAGTGTAAATGTAAACCAAGGTCGACATACACTTTTGACTTCCGTCCTATCTTCCCTCCTTATAAGAGCATCATGACAGGATCCCAGTTTTTCCTCACAGAATCTTGCACTAGAATCTCATCTTACAAAAAGTAAGATAAATAAATAACTTGTTTATAAAATTACCCTTTAATTCAAAGAGCAGCAAAACATATATATATATATATTGCATTTCATTCAAGTATAATGGTCCTATTAAAGAGTTGTCACTGGAATTGTTATATTGTGCATTACTGATAGCCAGTTCTATGTATAAACAGCCATAGAAATGGGGTAATATGTAAATGATGGCGATCTCTATGCATATTTACTGATGGCAGATCACATAAAAATAAGAATTGCAATGTTTCTCATTCTTAGAATGTAACTTTTATATTTACAGACACCTTGGATACATTAATACTACATGATACTGTCATGTTTTTGTTTTTTTTATAATATAAGGTATTACAATACAAAGTATTATGTTTCTACAGGAGCCCAGAACAGACAAACACTGGCTGTAGACAGGGCCTTTTGTGTTTTTTGCATGTTTTGCAGTCGCCATATTCAATGCCTAATGTGATGAATTAGCAAAACTATTTTTCACTTCTCTCACTTCCTCTCCTATTATCTGTCATGTCCTGGGGAGGCCACTGAATAAAAGAAGAAAAAAAAATTATTCATCCTCAGACAGTGAGCCAAAACTTGTCTCCATGGTTACCAGGCGTGCTGCCAATAATGTCAATAGCTATCTTAATTGTATGATCCTCCATTTATGTCC
Organism: Sciaenops ocellatus; assembly: GCA_033000465.1. NCBI lineage: Eukaryota > Metazoa > Chordata > Actinopteri > Sciaenidae > Sciaenops > Sciaenops ocellatus. The sequence continues at coordinate 3,951,668 of CP136870.1, forward strand.
GTGTCTGCCTCCAACCAGTATAGAGTGGTAGGGGTGCACTGTGGTATCGACCAGCTCTAACCTCTCTAAAGTGTACCCATGCATGCCGGTTGGATGATAACTTATTATTTTGTGGAGAGTCTCATGAAGGGAGTCTGTCCATGAGAAGGATTAAGGATGGTAAATGAGCTTTGTTCACAATCTATACCTTCCTCTGCCTCTCTATATCTACATTATCTACTGCAATATCCATTAATGTCTGCTCCAACCCTTATGCACACACACACACACACACACACACACACACACACGCACATACAGACAAGTGCACACACTCCATGATCTCTGGTTTCTCTCAAGTGCTTGTTAGTCTTCCCACAGGGCACACGACATATAGAAGCACATTATATCTGAGAGCTCATTATGTTTGCACCATCAGAGCTTTTTGTGTACTAAAAAGGGACAAACACTGAACTCAGGCTCTGTGACGATGTGAACAAAACCTGCCTGACAAAAGCCAAGCCTTAAGGCGCTGGAAATCTCTTAGGCTTTTGTAAGTTGTAAGAGAAACGGACTCTTTCGAAGAATCAAAACATGTCTAGACAGAAATACGTTAAATAGACAGAGAAAAATTGTAAAATAATCAACAAACAAGCACCATACACTACCACTGTGCTGAATATACAGCTTGAAAGACAGGTGCATACTGTAAGCCACTTAGCCTAACAAACAGAAACGTGCAGATTATGTGACCGACTGGCTGTAACAGAAGCACGCAGACGGCTTTTTTTAATCTCTACAAACACAACTCTTGTGACTCATCGTTCCAGACCTGACAGCTAAAATTAGATCACCGCTATTTCCCATTGAGAATAAAACACCTCTTGTCTTTTACTGCGTGATAAAGTTAATAACCTAATCCAATATTGATCTAACAAGTTTAGCACAGCCTGCCTGCATATCACTACTTTCAGTTCTTCAGTTAATTTCTGTAACAATTCAGCTGGGGGAACACAGGGTTAAAGTTTGGAGAATCATGGAATCATAAAAACTGCAGCTTTTGTGAAAAACCTACAGAGGAAAATGCTGTTTATGTTTTAGAAAATTGACAAACAGGACCAGTTTGATTTCTAATTTAATTTTAGGTAGCTTGTTGCTAAGGAAAAAAATGAATCGGGTGGGATTTGGCACTTCCACAGCAGAGCTGGGATCAGGAGTAATATATTTTCATGTGTGTGGGGGCTTCGCATCATGACCAGCAAATTGCCTATTTGCCTTCACTGGGGTGCATTCAAAGGAAAAGATCCTGCCACGAAAGCTTCTCCTGAGAGGAAACTGATATCCTTGCTGGATGAGTAGAAAAAAAAAAATTAAATTAGTTTAGGGGGGATAGGATAACACATTTGTTTACTGAGTTACTCTGCTCCTGGGAGAACAGTTGCCCAGAGTAAGAAATGGTTCGTTTATATTAGAGCCAAACAACTGCAGTGGTGAACCACAGTGACAGCCTTGCTACAGGAATAGCACATCTGCCATAAGTCTCATAACAACTACAGGGTGCTGGCACCTTCACTACTGTCACTGCAATATGTGCAACATTGTGCATAACAATAGTTCTCCCGTTGACATTCATCCTTACAGCTATGTTGCCTTAAAATTTGCAAACATACAGTCTCATCAACACCAGAGCTGGTAAGCTTTTGAATAGGATCTGGTTAGACATGTGTTAAAGTTGTGAAAGCTAGGCAGCTGCTCATCAAGACTCACCACCAAGCACAAATTGTAGACTGTGAGATTGTCCACAAAAAACATGTGCGCATTCAACCGAAACGCCACTTTTCGTAATGCGAAACGCCGCCATCAACGATGTGCTGTGCAAACCTAATGCTCAATTGTTTCTGAGAGATCACATATTGCTCTGGGGCCCAGGCGTTTGAAGTTCCATAACCCCTCTGTGTGTACATGTCTGCAGAAGTGTGTGTGAGAGAGCCACATCCTGAGTCAGGCTTCTATCACTTCAGTATAGCCCCTGCAGTTACCCGGGCCAGTCATCCATTAAGCCACTGATTGCTGAAGGAGGCCTTGGGTACATGCTGTGCTGACACCCTGGTGCCAAAAACAGCAGGCTGATCTTCACCAGCTTCACAGCCTGTGAACTGTTTTTCATTCACTCTCTTACTAATGTGGTTAAATTTCAGCACAAGTATCTTACCATTCTTTTCCTGCATTAGATCACGCCTTAGTATGCACCCAGGGGACTCACAAAACAAGTGGAAAGCATGAAAACTACTTGACATTTAACTAGAAGCATGACTGTTTAAAGGAACTTCCGTTGTGCAGAACAAATCACATCTTAACTTGAATCCTTCAGGTAAGTTTCTGTGTGATCTGCATGTTATTTGTGTTATCTGTGGAAATAGTAACTAACACTTCAATGGTATGTAAGACAGATGAATGTCTGCCCACCAGTAACATCAGTGCTTTACTCCTTCCATGTTATTGTTATATTGCATATACCACGTACATATTATTGTCAGGATAATAAGGCTGACCTTTATCTTCTGCTGTTCACAGAAAAACTCATCTTTATGCAACATCCTCCTCTTCTGCTGAATCACATCTGCAGCTCCGAAATCCTCCAAAAGGAAACAAAACAGAACTCATGAAAATTTCACTTTTTATAGATACTTGGTTCTAACAGGACATGAAGGTTTTATAGAAGATGATACTATCCAGCAGTGAATAAAGTAGTTAAGATTACCAGCTACAGCTGTAAATTGCAACATGCACATTAGTGCAGCAGTAATATTAATCTAAAAACATCATAACACAGACGGGGATGATTTTTCTTTGCACGAGTGATGGATATACAGTATTTTGATTATAATAGGTACTTACTTACTTTTCCTTAAAGGTCCAGTGTGTAGGATATAGGGGGCAATAATATTGATCAGAATGTTTTCATTCATGTATAATCACCAGAAAATAAGAATCATTATGTTTTTGTTACTTGGAATGAGCCTTTTATATCTACTCTTCCATGGAGTCCGCCATGTTGAACCGCCATGTTTCTACAGTAGCCCAGAATAGACAAACCAAAGGCTGGCTCTGCATATGGCTTTCACATGTTCCACACATTTTACAGCCACCGTAGTTTCTCCTTCATTCTAGAATGGAGAGAGTGAGGCGATAGTGAAGTTGCAGATTGCAACCACCTGAATACCGCCCTTTCTTTAAACGTGTAGGAGAACCGTGGAACTTGCGAAAAACACAAAAGGCCCTATCTCGAGCTATGAGTGACGTCACAAAGTCATGAAGCGATGTTTTGAAACTCAAAATATACAGCGCTGGCCACCGCCATGCTGTTCTGCCTCTCCTGCCTCCTGGCTAAAATCGGCAAAGACGTGGATCATTGGCGTACCTAATGACGCCTGGGAGCTTAAACAAGCCATCTGTAAAGGCACCCACTTGTCAAGAAAAGCAGCCACACTGTTAATTCTGCATAACTTTAAGTCTATATAATTTGAACAGGTGAGTTCTATAAAAATTTTGAAGCTGAAAATATGCATCTCTGGCCACTGCCATGTTGGATGTACTGTTTCTGCTGCCTCCCAGCTAAATTAAAAATTGGCAAAGACAAGGATTATCAGCAGACCTAAGGCAAGTTGAATGATGCCTGGGTGCTCTAACAAGCCATCTGTAAAGACACCCACCTGTCACTCAAAGCGTCCACGCTCTTAATTCTGCATAAATTTAAGCCTTAATATAATCTGAACAGGTGAGTTCTATATAAATTCACCCTCAGTACAGTTGTCATGAACGAGGAAATAAGCTATAGAGACCAAAACTGTTTTTGTACCAGACTGTAAACATGTTTATTTCTGCTGTGAAGTTGGACATTTTAATACGTACTTTAGGTGCTTTGTGTTATTTTAAGTAATTATTTGAATCCACAGTGTTTTGATGTGCACTTTGCCCTACTGCCCGGCACACTTGACACAGCTTCAACTCTGTTTCATTCATTCATGTTAGCTGGAACAAAGGAGCTCCGCTTTCAAATGTTCTAGTTTTGTCTGTTGAATCAAAATTCACCATAGCACTTGAACTGTCATTCACAATGCTGAATTTACAACATGTTAGAAGACAGGGCTTCAATTCAAGCTTTCCTCAGCTGAAAAATCTGCAGCTCTGCCACTCGTTACAGTACCTAGTATTACGTTCGATGACAGGCTCTGATAAGTCGCTTCTCCTGTCTAACCATTCGGTGCATGGGTGTCTTACAAGAACTTATTACCTTTATATGTCAGACACGATAAATGTACAGTAAATTGCCTTGGCTGCATTGGTGCAGAAATACATTAGTGAACCACATGGCATCACAGCACATATTGAAATAGAGGGCAACAGGAAATAATATATAGCAATCAAAATATATAATAAGATGCACACATTACATATACAATACATTCAGCATTCAATGTGCATTCAAGCAACAATTGTAATAAGGCCGCAGCAGTTCAACAGCCAGGAGTAAGAGGCGGTCGATTGAACAGAACTGACATCCCTAAAATTAATTATGAGCATGACAGCAACGTGGAAATAATTTCTCAAGCTAATGAGTGGCAGAAAAACAGGTGCCTATATGGTTGTGAGTGTGTGTGAATGTGAGTCTATTGGAGTGTGTGAGACAGGACACTGGCCATCTGCTGGCCAGAGACTGGTTGGTGTTTACATGGCAGTGGATGGAGACATTAGTGCCAGACAGATTAGAGCTAAACACAGCTATTTAATCAGAAGATGTCGTCACCAATCCTTTAAAAACGAGACTGAGAGTCCACCTGACAGCAGACATGTGAGCCACACTTAATGTCTCTGTAGGCCTATATCCAGTGAGTGAGCCGATACATGTTTAATACACAATTTGGAAGCATTTTATTCCTATCTATAAATCTAAATTGTCTAATTTTATGACCATGACACAGTCTTGAATGCATATTGCTTCCATTTTTACATCTGACATGCTTGAACACATTTCTTTCAAGTTAATTTCTTCATGGGTGAGGATAAATGATTTTGCATGTTAGAGAGGAATGCACCACTGACAGTGTAAAGAATGGACACCGTATGTGTCCATAGGTTTCAGAAGCGTTGCTTTAATGCTCAAAATTTCTGGTGCTGGCCGCCGCCTTGTTGGTATCCCAACTTTTTCCAACACCCGGCTAATCTAAATATTGGCAAAGACATGAATAATATGTGGACCTGAGGCAGGCTGAATGATGCTTGGGTGCTCAAACAAGCCAAGCCTGTAATGGCATCCGCCTGTCAATCAAAGCGGCTGCATTGTTAGTTATGCATAACTCTAACCCTTAATATAATTTGACCCTAATTTGACCCTAATTATATATATTATAATTCACCCTCAGTACAGTTGTCATGAACAGGGAAATTAGCTATAGAGACCAAAACTGTTTTTTGTACCAGGCTGTAAACATGTTTATTTCTGCTGTTGGACATTTTAACATGGGGACTTCAGCCTCAAGTGGACAGTCAAGGTATTACAGTTGTCAGTTTTTGGCACTTCTGCATTGGCTTCATTTTCCAAACACTGAGGTTACCGCTTGGGATGCACACACATTCTGAATTTGTACTTGTCTTTACAGCCAGTATGAGTTACTAACAGCAAGATATGTGTGAAACCAACAGGATTTTGTCACTATACGACACTGTATACCTGTCCACTTCCTGTGTTGTTGTATTTTTTATGTGAAGACCATTCTTTAAGTTTTTCATCCAAGCTAAAGTAATTGTCAGGCCTGACATTGGATCTTACATTGGAACTTACATAATAATATGCATTAATTGTGTGTGCTGCAGGTTCATCAAGTCAATCCGTTTTCATGCAGTAACCAAACTAAGAATACATTACACCAAAGATTTTAAAAGGGCACAATGTTTCAGGCATTCAAAATGTATTTCTGTCCTGTTTTCTGGTTTGTCTGGTTATTTTGGTGCTGTTGTTTTTTGCTAATTGCCAGCCCTTTTCTAGTTCAATTCATCAGCAAGATCATGTGTGGATGACTGAAGTGCTCTGGGGAGTTGAAAGAGGGAGATTTATTATAAAAGGAAAGCTGTTAATCAATCTATTTTCACTTTGAAATGCCACTGACATCCTGCAGAGGAGACTGCCCTTTGCTTCTACTTCTAAAGTTAGTCGTGGAATTAAAAGTTAGATTTTGCAGAGCATGCTTGGCAGGTTTTGTTACATTTATATCTGTGGCTGTTTAATCCACGCAGAACAAAACACAAAACTTAAAAAGTTCCTTGCAGCATGACAAATAATATCCACTAAGCAGGTTAGTATTGATTCAAGGCGAGCTCTCTCAAATTAATCTGCTCCAATGAGTCAGATAAGGACAAAAACGTTGGTGGTGCATGCATTGCAACTCCTATTGATTTTCTTCATTTAACATGAGTACAGTGATCTTCTGTGTAGGCGACATTTTGAACCCTTTGGGATTATGGACACCTTTCAAATCCCCCCAGCGAAAAAAATAGAAATTTTCCACTTGGTCTCAAAAATACCTTGTTAGAGATGCAAGTCATGCACATGTGATGGCAGAAGAAAGGGATTGAGCGGTAATCATAGACACTCTAATTAGTGCTTTAGGCCTCATCTTCTGTAGTGTAGGCAGCTGAGGTGCAAATACATGCACTGCTCATGGTTACACACACATACACACACACACACACACACACACACACACACACACACACACACATAGACGCACTGTATCTAAGCACATATTTTTTGAGGATTAACCATGAGGGGTGGGCAGCTGCAGAAAAGTCTAGTACTGGAGGGGTTTCTAGCTTAAAAGGTTGGTAATGATAATGATCAATTTGTGAGTTTCCACTGCTTCTCCAAACCTCTGAGAGCTGTCTGCCACATATAATAGTCTTATTTGTATCGATTCTACGATTGTCAGTGCTTTTGATTGCCCTTTGGAGAATTCGAAGAGGAGCAGGAAGCCACCAGTAAAGCCACCTTAATGCCATTGTGCTTGACTGCGATGGGAGTCAGCTTTAGCTGTCAGGAGCGCATTCGATTCCAATATTTGAGGAAGGACAAGGGTGACAGAGAAGACGGCGAATGACAAATGGGATGCAGGATTGTGAAGATGAGTGGCGACAGGAGAGGAGAGTGGAGCTACGCACATCAGTGAGGAAACTTTCAAATAAGACACATGACAAATAGGAAGGAGAAGAAGAAGGAAAGGGAAGATGGTGTGGAATAAAGCAGGTTAAAAAACTTCCAAGATAAGATTCATATTTGTTCAACTTTGCATGCAAACACACAATGTTTGTAACTTGTCTTAAATGATTATGGACATTTTTGCACAATTATATGAACAAATACCACATGTACAGAATACTGTATGGTACAGCGTGCTACTAAACTGCTGTATTGTCTTCTTATGATAGTGTCTTTTTGGTATTATCATGTTTCATGATGATATACTGTATTATATTTACTGTAATTATTACGACTATATCACTATATCCCTTTCTCTCTCCCTGCCACAGGAGAAATGCTGTTTACCGCCCAAACACACACAACACACACATACAACCTAATCTAATTTTTCCCGACAAACTCTTTTCATTTTCTTGCTAACTTTATGAATAGCAATATATATATATTTATCTAAATATAATATAATTTTCCATAAAACATACTGCAAGCTGAAATCAAGCTGGTGCTAAATATCTGTCTGACCTTTCCACGCATTCACCACCTTTCATGATGTCTGACTGCTGCCTCCGTCTTTCTTCTCTCCTAACACTTATCGTCGGTTTACGCTGCACGTGCTTCACATTGTTCTCCATCAATCTTCTCATTACTTTTATGTATCCACACGTTCCTTCCACACCGGCCAGGAGCTTCCTAGCAACATCCGATCCATCCTGAATGAAGCATGTAATTAAAACGGATGCTTGTCTGCCCTTGGCTGTTGCCCTTAAATGTGCTTCTAGCTTGACATCACATTGACAGACCCTTTAGCTGCCTGCTACCTGTGCACCAGTCTGACGGTAGGAATGATATGCCGGTGACTGCAGATTATAAACATGCACTGCGCGTGAGAAGTATGCTGAAGATATAGATTTTATACAGAGAGGAAATCACCTGCCATGAAGAGAAATACTTTACATCACTGATGTAAAATGGCATTTCAACAGAAATATATAAAAAGTTATTTTCTCCATTTGATTTTCATCCTCCGTGCATACACCTAACTAAATGATTCTGTCATGCATCATTAGATTTTGGTAACTGTGTCTGTGTTTTAATATATATATATATAGTATATATGATGTATCTGTGGGCTCCCACTTGCATGTGTGATTCATTCTGTTTGGCCCACTGGAGCGCCATGATAATGACTTGTCTCCTGAAGCATCTGGGGAACGCATTAACAACAGGAAGGTTAAATAGATCTATCAATAATATTAATAGTCGTAAGAGACTGTGGAGCAGCGTGGTATATTCACTGTTGACAAACACCGTGCCTTGTAAGTGTGTCACTGCACAATGTTCCCCTGAGTAATATGTAAAACATATTTTAGAAAAGCTGCTTTGCTTATCATGCCTTCTGCATGTTAACACAGCCCGGCAAACGTATTCCTGCATTGAAATGTAATTACACCTCAGTACACTGTGGATTATGCAGAGTAAACAAACAGATGAGTGACACCATGCGGTTGTCTCAGAGGGTCTGCTTGCAATAGTTTTCACAGATTCATGTTTTCTGATAAATTTATCAAACACGGTTACCTGTTCTGTATGGATGAGCGTTGACTGAAAGTCTATGCCTGATCATCCGTACTGACATCAGTACATTCATAGTGTTTTTGTGTTCAGTTTTAGGTTGATCTTTTGGCAGAAATGGAATATAACATACATTACTATGTTTCCAGTATCATATAATCACCTTAACCCAACTATAATCACCTTATATATCTACATATGGAGCGGGTCCTCCGCCATCTATATGTCTGAACTTTACATCCAGTAAATTTTCTGCTTTATCTGTGTAACCACCATGAGTGGTCCAATACTTCATCTTTACAGTAGTTACTAAAATATTTAATCACATGTAAGGGTCTACAATTGCAGTATGGAAAAGCTGTTTGTGCATCTGTTACATATCCTTGATATAAAACATTAATTTCTTGTACTAGTACATACTTTGGCAGTATTAAAGTTGGTATTTGGACCTTATTAGTCAGGCAAAAAGCCCAACAAGCTCTCAGCATTAACTTCACTTTTAGCAGCACTTATTTCAGGTGTTAAATTTGTTTGTATCAACGTAATGCATTTGGTTGATTTAATGTTCAGTGACTCAATGCACACATTAAAAACAAAGTGGCTGTAACTCATGTTTTTATTTAGAGAATTTGCAACTGCACAGAAGTAATTTTAAAAAAAAAAGTATTTTCCTACTTCAATAATATTATTTAAAACATGGCTGTTTGTTTTCTAAATTATAATTATCACAATTATACATTTTTGTTTCTTATATTAACATTTGTCTGAACACTTCTTTTACACCATCCTTGCCTTTCTGCCCCTTTAATGATCATTTTATTTTTTATTAACGAAATGTCACAACCTGCAGACCAACAAGGAGGCCAAACATGAGATTTCAGTCTTAAAGCGGCTGCGATGTCTGGACCCTGACAGCTGTGACATCGTCAGGTGGAACGGGTCCTTTTGCGACCGATACAGGATATGTCTTAATTTTGACCTTTTGGACCAAAGTCTTTTTGCATATTTGACAAAGGCCTTAACCCGACAGGGCTGAGGCCAGTTATTGAGCAGCTGGCCACAGCCCTGTCCCACCTGAGGTCAATTGACCTTGTGCATGCAGACCTCAAACCCGATAATGTAATGATTGTTGACCACAATCAACAAACCCTTAAAGTCAGGCTAACTGACTTTGGCCTGGCCCGTCCAGTAGCTGTAGCTAAGCCTGGTGCCTGTGTACAGGCTCTCATAAAGAGGATGTTGCACCTTGATCCAGATCTATGTATAAAACCTCTGGAGATGCTGCAGCACCCGTTCTTCCACTACCTCACAAGTTCCTCTACAGACCCCTCTGTCAATACAACAGACAATAGACCAGCTGACCTGGAGGACCGAAAACACAGAAAACATTGGGAACACGTTGAAGGGCCAGCCTGTGGAAAACAGTGTCTATGGACAGACAGTATGGAGCTTTTTCAGGAGGATGAAGAACACCCTGCAAGGCTGCTTCAGATGGAAGAGAAGACCAGCCGTCAACATCCACCCTCGACCTTCCTAGCCCCCCATCTCTCTCTCACCCCCATCCCTCTCTCTCCCTCTCTCTCTCTCTCTGTCTGAACCCAACCAGTCACTGCAGATGGCCGTCCACCATGAGTTTGGTTCTACCAAACGTTTCTGCCTCCTAAAGTGAAGTTTTTCCTTGCCACTGTCGCCAAGTGCTTGCTCATGGTGGGAGTTAAATCATTTTAGAAGAAGTGCAGTTTAGACCTGCTCCATGTCCTGGGAGCATGAAAAGTGTCCTGAGATTATGTCCCTATTATGATTTGGCGCTATATAAAAGTTAAGAGGTTTCCTCCGGGTTGCTCCAGTTCGTCTACTATCTAAATAAATGTTATTTAGAATTAAATATACCTGTGTGTCTTCAGCTTTTCTCAGAGACTAACAGCGGAGCTGTGACACTGTTGTATCACTGCAGTTAATGTTCATACCTGTATGTCAGAAAATAATCTCTTACAGTGCTTATTCATACCCTCCCATATGAGATCAAACATATTTTTATTTAGTATGTCTTTATTTATTGAAATAAAAAAAAATTAAAAATCATCTCTGACATCCTGATGAAGTTTTCCACTCATTTTAAACCCTTCACACTTGTGATGTGACACTTTTAGTCAGATTTAGTTCATATAAAAACAACAACACAAACTACGCAAAATTCCCATCAGATTAGATTCATTTTACTTCTGTTTATATTCAGTTTGCAGATGACTTGAGGGCCTATTATTTTTGTTCATGCACAAAGACATCACAGATATGACACTGGATGTCAGAAGGTGTGATTCTTCATCAATGTTATTTAGATCATTGGTTCTCAATATGTGAAGAAAAAATAGAAAGCACCCTGCTTTCAAAAATAGGTTGGGGTTCCTTATCAAGGCAGTACGCATGAACTACCTGTGTCTGCAGCAGCATGCTTTGCTGGGTCTATCTAAAGGAAAACTGAGGGACCAAATTTCTATTATAAAACAATTCAAGCCGGCAATACGCTGCTTATCGACCAGGTCTTGTTCTTATTTTCTGGCAGTATCAGCAGTCAGTGTGGAGATTGACGAGGTTCAGGAAATGAATGAAAGGAACGTTCAGAGTTTTAAGACACCTGCATTGTATCTTGAGTGTTGATCAACACTGATATATCTCTGAGGTGATACGCACAGTTTTTAAAACTATCTACATGGCTCGTAGAGATCCAAAACACGCGGGAATATAAAAGCCCTGAATCACAAACAGCATACATAAATCATAAAAAAAACTTGGAGGGATTGGTGAGGGGGTGTTGCAGCAACAAAATGTCCTACATATAAATAGAGAATGATATGTGTTTGTAAGTCAAGAGTTTGCCAACGGTGGTTGTAGACACTGAATTTCATTCACTCACCCATGATACTCATGTTGCCTTTTTTTTTACAGGATCACCATGATGTCTATGCCTTTTTCCAGAGGGTGACAGCACATGATTGTCAATATTTCTGTTGATCCAGTGAAAAGTAACACAAATGGATCATCAGTGACCTTTTCTATCAGTGAAAAGCTGACACACACAAGCGCATGTATTATGCATGTGCTGTGCACCTAAATGTTCATTTAATGGGGGGGCACATGCAGCAGTATTAGCATTGATTACTGTTCTTCTGCAGGTAATTGGCATTTTCTATCTCTACACACGGGACCTGCTTTTGGTATGTTAATAAGCTCTTTCAGTGGAGGCTGCTCGACACACTGAATGCAGTCGTTGTATTTTGCATTCTGAATACACTCTCAGGTCTCCTCCAAGAGGATGATGGACAATCGTCAGATTTTTGTTGTATTCTTTCTACTTCAAAGCAAATATTTCTGCTTTATCACAATGATGCATTCAGACAGTTTATGAAAAGTCTGTTTCTGTATAGAATCTCTCCCTGGTTGTGTCATTCTCTTTACGATCAAGGAGAATAATATGAGACTGTTGCAGGGCTAAGTCGCTGTTTTAATGCCACATTCCTTTTTTTTTTCATATACCACCATAAAAGTTGTCATCACATTTTCCTCTGCATTTGTACATCTTTCTGGGAAGACCCACAACTGAAGTCACAGAAGTGTGTACCTGAGTGTGTGCACTGTAACTCTGAGTCATCATAATAAGTCTCCTCCAATTCTCTTTGCTGGTTGTCATTCCCCTGCCTACACTGCATTCTCTCTTTTTCGCTCTGTGCCTTTCTCTCTTGCTCTCGCTTGCTCTCAATTTATGGTACAGCCCCAACAGCTGAACTCACATGCACTTAATCACTTATATTATATACTGAAATATGCAAGTGTGATTTATCATATTCTTTTGTTAATTTAATTCGCAGGTTTTCTGCATGTAACAAAATAATCGAAACTTGAAGGTTCACTTACAAGTTTTCAGAGAATTTAACTGCATCTGCGATAGGATTTTACATCTTCTCCTTAAAACAATAAATTAAATATATCATATACTGTCTGTGTTTCCTCAATACTCATTCCTTTATAGACTGTGCTAGACTGGAATAGTAAAAAAAAAAACCTCCTGTGTCCTTACTTAAACACTTTTCCTTGACCTTAATGGAAAATGTCATGAGGTCAAGGAAAGATGTGAAGGAGAATTCATAAGGACTTCAGAAGAAACCTCTGCATTGTTGCAGAGAATCTTACTGCTCTTACACTCGGCTATGTTATTATGTAACAGCAGATCTTATTGACAGGTCTCTGGTAAAACTACAAAGTTCAGAAGATGGACTACAAAACGTGCATCTGAAACACTTCCCCCCTGTGCGTTCCTACTGTGTTGTTTCATGCAAGAAATATGAACGTAGACAACTTGGTGAAAAATATGACTTTATTATCAAGGCCAGAATTGAATAATAAAGGAATATTGTCCACCTGTTACAAATGTGAAAGTGTTTGTCACACGTCGCACATGTCGACACTTATCGACACATGTCGCTCACCCTCCTGTCCACTCAATTATAAACATATTAGCAAGTTATGGTGAAAGATGGATGATTAATAAGAAACAGTAACTTCCATGAAGATCTGCAGGACGCTGTCTCAGTTAGAGAAGGTTTGACCGTCACACTAAATGTGATATTCATGGTTTATTTATTACTTTGAATGGCAGGGATATCTTAAAGCTTTTCTAGTTAACAACATTTGTTTTTTATGTCGTGAAGGACAAAACAGTGCGTTTTTTGTTGCTGCCGCATGGAATTGTGGGACAGCATTATCTCCTTTCCTTTCCTAAAGGATGGTCCGGTGTATCCTATGCTAAAGGAGATAAGAAAGGAAACACTGGGGTGTCGGTTAGCTCAGATGGTAGAGCATCCGCCCCATGTACAAAGGCTCAGTCCTTGCCACAGCGGCCCAGGGTTCGAATCCGACCTGTGGCCCTTTGCTGCATGTCATTCCCCAGCTCTCTCTCTCCCCACATTCCTGTCACGCTTCAGCTGTCTCTGTCAAATAAAACTCAAAAAGGCCAAAAAAAATATCTTTAAAAATAAAGAAAGAAAGGAAACATTGGAGCTCTTTTCCTTAACATGTAGAGAATTTGAACAGCTCGGCTGCTACTTTTTTACTTCCAGTTCATTTCTCTCAGTCAGCTCAAGTTCACACATGCCCATCCATCATCACTATTGAATGTGCAATCATTCAAAGGCAGAACAAAAAGTCAGTGGCCTGCTTCATGCTTTCTGTTTGGATTGATGAAAACAGTGAACAGCTCGATGTGGCTGACCTTGATATTCAGGATTTTCACACTTTCACACTTTCACGAAACAGTGCTTCTGAAAATGATACTATTACATGAAACTGCTTCTGTGGTCAGACAATGCAGCCATAATTACATAATTTGACACATTCACTGATTACTAGCTCAGCAATAATTAGGCTCATATTTGAAGTAGGTTTGCCTTGTTGTACACAATTTCTGTAAACATAAACATGGTAAGTTTTTCAGCTGCGGTGTAATTTTGCATTCTGCTGTATACAAATCATAGAAGACCATGTTTTAGTGTCTTAACTCATTTGCTGCAAATCATGTATACTTTAACAACAGAGTAACCTAAATATGTACACTGTCAAAAAAATGTGTAAAGTTTGTGACTTCATTAAAAAAGCTGATGTGAAAAAGGTAGAATAGTTTTCCAGTCTACACCAAACAACATGCCTGTCACTTCGTTTAATATTCTGACAGCTCAAAAGGCTAACTTTCTGTTATGGAAAAAATAAAACGGTTATTTAAGGTGTACGTGTGAAGTGAGTGCCATTTATCGCTCTGCTACATGCTGTGACTGTGACTTTCATTCATCTGTTTACAGCCTAATTTAATTGTACACAGTCCTTCATCCCCATTTATAGTTCTTTCTCATATTTGTATAAAACATTTTTATTTCTACGGTCACTTTATATTTTTAATATATTTTTCTATATGTATATAACATTTCTACAGTTACTTTCTACTTTTTATATAGTTTTTGTATAGATGTTTAGCACTGGTTAACTTCTTAACACATACACATTCTTAATTTTTAATTCCTCTGTAGATATTTCAATCCTACGCAAATGTTCTATCTATCTATCTATCTATCTATCTATCTATCTATCTATCTATCTATCTATCTATCTAAATTACCCACCCAAAAAATGCTCGTGCGCCTCATAAACATGTGCGCCTTTTGTTGTCATTTACGGTAAACGTTAGTCGTTTCGTGTGAATGCCTGACAGTTAATACCACAAATTATACCTTCATTTTTTATATGATAATACTCTATCTTCGTCACTAATTAATTACTTTGAAACAATGCTGATATACTCGTGAAAAACGTACACCGGCATGTATCGAAGATAGGGCAGGATAGATGACGTGTACGTAAGGGTCCTTCGGTCTTCCGGGTGTGCATAAACAGACAGCTAACGGAGTTACCGCGCTCTAAAAATGTGAGTTTCTATCATTGTTTGTGTCATTTTTCCATGAATTGAATATTTATTTATTAGCCATCATCGAGGTGCTAATAACCGTCCATGTCATGCTCTTCATTAGGTCTAAAGTAACGTTTAAAATCACCCTGACGTCGGACCCCCGGCTGCCGTACAAAGTGTGAGTACACTGACAGCTCAGCGTTCACAGCTGTGACGTTAACTACGTTTTTTAAACATTTCTTTAACGTTTCATCTGGTTTGTCGGTGTTTCGTACCGTTTAAGGAACCCGTGTTGACGTTTTTGACGTGAACTACGTAGAAATGTGTCAGTGAGAGAACATATGTCAGTGTAAAGCTGGGATTCACATGCTGACACTGAATAACAGTTAACAATCAAGTCTATAGTAGAAATGAATGATCATTGAGCCCATTTATCTGTGTGACAAATCCACAGCCATAAAAAAAATAAGCTGACAAATCTAATCATAACAAAGACGACAAACAGGCATGGCCCATCTTAAAGTTACTCTCAGAGAGAGACTTTTCATTTTTGTAAATGATGGCTGTGACATCAGACTGGAGGTGAAAACGCAGACAGCAGATTAGTGTGTATAGAAGCTGTGATTTCTAGGTGTGCCACTGTGTGCACGGTGTGATCCACGTCTGCTCTGTTCTGTCACACTCAAGCACAGGCATGTTTTAAGACAAAAAGGAAATATAAAAACAAATTAAAATTACATCTACTCCTTCTTCTTCACTGAAAAATCCTAAATCTGTGAACGTGCAGCTATGAAATGACAGTTCTCAGTGCATGTGCTCTGTGGTTTTCAGATTTCCACATCATGTTTGTGGAAGTTGCACATTCAGCTTCCAGACTAGTTATGACATCACAAAGTCATGTTTGTACCAATTACAGTAAAAGGAATGGACATATGGACATGGACAAAGAATGGTGTATGCATGACATCACCCATATGTTTCTGAAGCGCTGTTTTAAAGCTAAATATGCGGTGCTGGCCGCCGCCATGTTTGTAGTCCTGCCTCTTTCACCTCCCAGCTAATCTAAGGTGGGCCAAATGATACCTGGGTGCTCAAATTAGCCATCTGTAATGGCACAAAGTGGCCATGCTGTTAATTCTGCTAAACTTTAAGCCTTAATATAATTTGAACAGGTGAGTTCTATAAGATTTCCCCCTCAGTACAGTTGTGCTAGCTACAGAGACCAAAACTGTTTTTTGTACCAGGCTGTAAACATGTTTATTTCTGCTGTGAAGTTGGACATTTTAACATGGGGACTTATGGAGACTGAAATGTTTTGTAACCAGCCTCAGACGGCCACTTGGCGCTTGGTTCGTACGTACACATCTTAAACTCAGAACGCAGAACAGTTTTTTTCATTGAATTTGAATTTGAAAACAGAAAAACATTGTCCTTCCTGTTAGGAAGGAGAGGGTGAGGTGATGGGGTTGCAATCAGCAAGTGCACCACTAAATTATACCACACACTCATTCTTTAAAAAGACACCACAGATTAATAGAGTAAAAAATGTAACTAATAGATATTAGGATTGGACAAAAGCAAAATATGTTTTATATTTTAGATGCATTTGCTTTGATGGCAGCTTTGTACACTCGTGGCATTCTCTCAGTCAGCTTCATCAGGTCGGAATGATTTTCCAATAGTCTTGAAGAAGTGTCCATATATGCTGAGCACTTGTTGGCTGCTGTTCCTTCACTCTGTGGTCCGACTCATCCCAAAACATCTCATCTCAGTTAAATTTAGGTTGATTGTGGAGACCGGGTTATCTAATGTAGCACTCATCACTCTCTTCTTGGTCAAATAGCCTTTACATAGCCTGGAGGTGTGTTTTAGTCTTTAGTCTACTGTCCATTCTTTGTTTTTCTTGGCTCAAACAATTCTCTTCTTTTTCTTGGTTCTTCTCAGTTGTGGTTTCTTTGCAGCAATTCGACCATGGAGATCTGATTTACACAGTCTCCTCTGAACAGATGATGTTGAGATGTGTCTGCTTGTTGCACTCTGTCAAGCATTTATGTGCACTCTAATCTGAGGTGCTGTCAATTGGTGATTTCTGAGTCTGGTAACTGTAATGAACTTCTCTGCAGCAGAGGTAACTCTTGGTCTTCATATCGATTTTGCAGGGAATCTTGGATTTCTTTTTATTACTTTAAAAAATCAGAAAATACTGTCAACAGCCATAAAAAAGTCAGTTTTGTAGGATAAAATATTAAATATATCAGCCTATGAAAGATATATGAACACACCCCTCTGTAAATCCATCAGAATATATAGACAGGGATAACTTTGGTGTGTGTAATTTGCTGTATAGTGCAGGTTAATGGGATAAAAAAATGTAACTTCCCCAAGTTGATTACATTGCATTAAGACTATTTTTTATTACTAGTTTTCTAAAATTGTATTTTTAAAGGGACATTATGTTAAGATTTGATATTGGTTGTAACTTGACACCCCCAGTTTCAGAGTGCAGTAATACTTTACCAACAAATATACCAACATAACATTTTTTATGATAACAACTTTGCTAACAGCCAAACATCAACAAGGTCAACAACACAAGACATAGCAGCCAGCTAATATTACTGACTAGTCCAACAGCAGTCAGCCCAGCTCGGCGTCTGTCTTTCAGCCTTTTATTTCACCAAGCTCTCACCAACCACTAAAAGTCAGTCCCAGATTTACACTTGTCCGACGGATTCTTGCTCAATCATGCTCTTTTCTTTTCTTAGCTTCCTCCGTCATCCTCTTACATCTCTTTGCCTCTCTCTGCCTTGAGTTATGTCTTTAGAAGCTGCTAAGCCCAGTTACATTGCCCCATTACCCAGGTCTGGTTCTGGCATTTCACCAGAACTGATCTCTGACAGCATTCCCCTTTATCCCAGGCCTGAAAGAGTTCCTCTTCACAGCAGTCTACTACTCTGCTACAAGACGGCAACACTCCCCCACTGCTCTGAGCAACCAGTACGGCTAGGCTTACTACTGTAGCTAACAGCAGCTACAGTTCGCTGCACTTTACTTTGCTGTCCATCAGGAAGCTCAAACATTTTTTTTTTTCAGAAACTATGATCCAATTTCACCAAAATCAGGAAAATAGTTCACTGTACTTCTCCCAACCTGAGAATGACAAAGGCTCCATTCAGGGACGCTGTTATTTTAAGGTAGATTTTATTTAATGTGATTCAATTATGTAATTAATTAATATTATGTTGCTTTAAATATGCAAATGATGCATTGTCCAATGTTATTTTTTTTGATGAATTTGGAGGAATTTACAGGCACAAACAGACAATAGAAGTGTAGTTAAAAAAAACAAAAAACATAACTAAACTAACTTAATATGTATTTTGGGTGTTTTCTTTGGACTGGTCTCAAAGAGACTCAAAATCTCATGAAAAAAGCTGTTTTGACATATAGCGTCTGACTTTAAGCAAATGCAAATGAATAGCTGCAAAATACTGAGGGCTTGCAGACTTTTCTAGCCGTGAGTGTTGACAGGGAGTCGATCCTCTAATGAAGTCAGACATGGCTTCACTGCAGCCGTTAATGTCTTAACATGAAAAGAGACTGTAATAACAGTAAATGAGGCATGCTATTCATTCTGGCAGAGGACTGAACTTAAGCACACCATCAGTGTATGCGGCTTATTTTTTAATAACCAGCCACGTTCAAACAAGTTAGCACTCTCTGTCAGTTAGGACAGTAAACTGGTCTTTAGACTCTGACAAGCTTTCACTCACACTCGTATTGCTGAAGGCTCCTCTCTCTGACTCGCTGCTCTCCTGACTGTCCATTGATTTTGTCCTGCACCACCTCAGCTTCTTCTATATTACCTTACTTGGCGATCACTTATAATTATTCTTTCTTTAATCTCACATCTCAGCAAAATATGCGTGTTGGCTTCTGTTTTGTATAACCCGTCTCCACTTCCCACTGTGGGATTCATTAGAGAAGAATCCAAATGTGTCAGTATTTATGCCATGAATAGTCTTACATCCTGTGATAGAAATTACTGTAACTGAAGTAATGTTATACTCGTATGCAGCCCTTTGTTTTCTTCTCCATGGAAATCTAAATGAATGGTCAGCAACAGAATTTGCACTTCTGGAGCTGTTCAGCAGTGAAGGACTTGCTCTGTAACAGTAAAGAAGTCCAGGTACTTGTCGTTCCGAGCTCAGGTCAATAGGTTGAGAGATGATATTTAATCATGTGGCATGTGAAGGTTGGATTTATGATGTGTTTCTAAAATCCTGTTTAATGAATTGTTTTATTACAGACTAAGTGTCCCAGACAGCACGCCGTTCACAGCAGTTTTGAAGTTTGCAGCTGAGGAGGTAAGCTTTCTGTGTGTGTTATACTATAAATATGTAGTCTCCAACAGTGAGTGACACTCAGGGGAACTAACCAGAGTCAGTGTTTGATCATGTCTTCATGTGGGACTGCTCTGGCACACGTGAAAATATGTTGTGAGATCTTTTCTGAACAGTGTCACCCTCTGTTTCCCAAGCCAGGCCACTATGGACTGAGCTACTGCTATCCCAGTAGTTTAATCATTTATATATATAGTGCCCTAAAGAATGCAAATGTACTGGTATGTACATACATATTCTACTTGTCACAATTCTGTAAAAAAAAAAAAATCTTTATTAAGATACTTTGTTTATTTCTTTGTTTCTCTCATTGGCCTTGGTTGGGCTCTAATCTCATTTTGGCCTGCAAAATGTACTAATTAGGCCAATCTGTTATCATAAATTATGCTTGACCTTTACTAAACTGAAATTATTTCTTGGTGCTGTAATGTTTACAGACATGACCCTATGATCCAAAGCCTCTTTATTCTTTATCAGGCTTTGGGTCTATTTTTTTTTCCATTGAATGTGCATAAACACGCAGCAGTACTGTGGCTGAATGCCTACTAAGGGCAGACTGGAGTCGCTGCTGCTGCTTTCACAGTGTTTAATGTGGTGTTAATTCTATTCAGAGCACTATACTGATGGAAGTTCATCTTCACATCTGACTTTATATGGTATTGACTGCTCCATCAAGCCAACACAGATAGCCCGCTTGAGTTGGGTAATGTTTATCATTTATTAAAAAAGGAAAATAGTTTGAAAGGAGGCTGTGTTACACAGAACCAATGTGGGAATACTGTTTATCAAAGGCTCACATGCCAAAGTGGTTTTAGAAATAAGTGTGATTAGATAGAGCCAAGTTTTACCTCAAATTAGCAGGGGTGTATTTTACGCCTCATCATAATGTGACTGATGTGTTGGACTGAGAGAATTCACATGATGAATATATAACGAACAGATTCAGACTCAGTAACAGGGTGGATTCACCATAATCCTTCATAAACTACACTTTATCCACCAATTTTCTGCTACATCAAACAAAGATCACTCATTTCTGTTTAACTGTATTTCATGCTCGCTTCCTCGTGCTACCTGCCAGTAGTTTGGTGAGCAGTACTTTGCTAACCTTATCTCCCTGGCGACAGACTGCTCCCTCCATCCTTTCAGCGCAAATCTCAGCAGCCCACATCCTCTCCTGTCCAACCCTGAAGTAGGACATGTATTGTGACCATACTGAGTGATTTTCTTCCAGAAATTCAAGCGTGGCTATCTTTGCCTCAGGCTCTCACCTAACTGTGTGTGTGTGTGTGTGTGTGTGTGTGTGTGTGTGTGTGTGTGTGTGTGTGTGTGTGTGTGTGTGTGTGTGTGTGTGTGTGTGTGTGCGTGTGTGTGTGCGTGTGTGTGTGCGTGTGTGTGTGCGCGTGTGTGCGTGTGTGTGCGTGCAGGTGGGTGTCTGAATTTGAGTGAAAACACAAACCCATGCGTGTTTGTCGAGCGTGAAAATGTGGGGAGACAAAAAGAGCGGGAACAAAACACAACGCTCAGCTTTTCTGTTCGCTTGTTTCTGAAGTCATCATAACTGCAGCTTTTGTTTTGAAGTTGTCACCTGACAGAGTCAGTGGATCTCAGCGCGCTGGCTCAGTGGATGAAGATTTCTTTTCTTGATGATTTATTCATGCCATGTCTTCAGGCCAAGTGGAATTGGGTTGCAGCATGTCGCTGATTATTTAACCAATTATAGCGCCGCTGAAATTTTTGAAATGTCAAACGGTAGCTTCAGTTTTGAACTTCACTAATGGGAGTTTGAATGTGATCATTTTTTTCTGCTTCATTTTCTTTTACAGTTCAAAGTGCCATCAGCAACCAGTGCAATTATAACAAATGGTGAGTGACTTTCATCAGATGTTAGTTGACAGCTATTCTCTCATTCTCACTCTCTTGGAATCCATGAGCTCTTACAGAGAAGATTTGAGGGCGCTCTGACAAAATTATGATGGATTATAGCTGATTGAAATGCTGTCCAGTCAGATGCATCATTCTGAGGAGTGAAAGCTCAACCAGCAAACCGACAAATTTCTATATTAGTATTATATTTCGATGATATTATCATGTTCCTTTTTGTGCGTTTGTACTGTATTAAAACTGAAAATAATTTGCCGTCAAACACATGGCAGCTGCCAGACAAATTAAATCATTTGGTTGATTTTTAAGATATATTCAACCAGGAGGCAAATTATTGTTGCCTCACTGTTTTGCCTATTTTTTAAATTGAGTTTGGAGAAAAGATCCTTGGAGAAATGTTCCTAAAATTTGACTTTCAGGTTGTAGTTTTAACATTAACTTAAAAACAGACAGTATTTAAGGGGAAGACTGTGTTGCACAATAAAGACAGCAGGGGAACATATCCTCACTCAGGACAGTATCAAAGTTTTGTACTACACCGGTGTTCCTCAACCTTTTTATACCATGTACTACCTTAGAAAATATTCATCTCTCCAAGTACCACTATTGTGACATTTGGTAGAAAAGTGGTACACTTCTCTTCCAAACATTTCCTGTTTGGAGCTGGGATTGCAGTCTTAACACTTCAACACAAAGCAAGTCTAGAGACAAACAAATGAAACAGTTCCACAAGAGAACACATCAAAAACATAAATATGTAATGTACTGTAATAAATGATAAAATATAAATCCATTGGAGACAGCATCTACATCTTATATTTCTGTACAGCACAGCATCACTAACACTCAAGTAAATCTATGTTGTAGTCCATGTGACTCCAAACCCTTCAACACAACGACTGCCGGTCTAGAACCAACATATTTCAAGAACAGGGACCAGATCTTATAGAAGACATGACTCATGAAGTCATGAGGAATTTTTGAGTTGTGTGAGCACAAACAGCAGACACGCAGAGTCTTTGTTCAATTCACTGTTAGAAATCAGCGATAATCTCTCTGTTATGTTCCACCAATACTCATTCATATGTTTCCAAATCCATACACAATAAAACTACCAACCTCAGTGTGACACTTTATTTATAATTCAGACTTCTTGGGATCTATTTTCTGTCTGAGCGGTGGAGTGATCTATAGACTGTAACAGTCTAAACTGAGTCTCCTTCATCCTGTTACAGGCTGAGATATTATTCTCATATTTGTAGCCATGTTGTCTCATCTCTGTTTGAAGTTATGGACATAAATGCAGGTCTGCTGGTGTCTACTCTGTACCCGAGCCCCACAATGCCTTTCTTCCTTCCAGCTGAGACGATGTTCTCCAGCAGAGAAGGTTGATAACCATTTAGAAAACTCTGTATCTGCAGATATCTAAAAAAAGTCTTTTTGAACAATGTTATATTTCTTATATGTTTGATCAAAGGAGAGTAATATGTCCTTTTCATATAAATGCCCAATAGTAACAATACCTATACAGGCGAAAGGGAGGACAGTTTTCCCTCTAGTCCTTCCAGTCTTCTCATATCCTGCCAGGCTTTAAAAGATGTGCTTATAAAGATATTATCACCAATAAAAGTCTTGATCTTCTCTTGTTCTGAAGTAAATTGCTTCACTTTTCTACTATACATTTATCATATGTGAGGTTCCTTTAATATAATCTCAAAGCTGGGACAGGAAGTATTATCTGTAACATTATACAACCACCACGTGGAATACATGTCAGATCTTTTTTAGTCCACTTCCTGAGGTTTCAAAGGAGAAAACTGCTGTGTTTCCTTCACATGAAACTTTCAGAGGGTACAAACTGTACTCTGCTTCAAGTAATCTATGGACTTTTATTGATCTGTACTGGCTACCGGCAGAGCAGACGGAATAGCACACACACTGATGCCACTTACCTCAGCCTCCAAAATATGACTAACACACACTGGTCTGTAATCACAAAAGTTTTATTATCACATTAGAAACAGAGATAGCTAATTCGAGCCTTCATACTGCAGAAATTGTTATCATTACCCCGTGATTCAGTTGAAAGGTTATCTGTCTTGCAACGTGAAGTATTAATGCTAAAATTAACTCAAGCAGTTTGAAGTCAAAACAATGGCCTATCAGGCGTATGAACAGATGAATGTCTAAAATAAGCTGAGCCTGTGATATCTAAAAAAATATTCTGCTGGATTCATCCAGAACGTTTGTAACCACAGTTACAGTAATCACCATCTTTGTGGCTGATAGTGGGAAAATTGTCAGCTCATTCGTTGTTTCCCAACAATTAAACCGCGCAGAGCCACATGATAACTGATGACTTTGTTTACCCTCTGCTCTGCACTGACGGGGTTGGGAGAAACGTTCAGAGAATGTTCACAAAGATGACATTTTTAGGGTGCTGCGGAAAAGTATTGGACACGAGTGTTTCCAAATAACACTGCGATGAGATCTGTTCGAGAATGGCTGAGATATGACAGCCATGTCGAACATGAGTTTTAGTTTTATCAGCAGAATTAATGGCTCATCTGTTATTATTCCAGATGGAATTGCTTGCTGCAGAGGCACGCTTTCATTTTTGTTGCCTGGTGCAACATCATTATGGATAAACTGGTGATATTGCAAATTAGCTTTTTCCATTTTTGTGCTTACATGACAATCTTTTCCGTTTACATTGTATTGTTTTCTTCTTTCATGCTCGCCTCGCAGATGGAATAGGAATCAATCCTGCCCAGACAGCAGGTGAGTTGTTGTTTTGAAAATCAACTTTCTTCCACAGAAGGAAAGAAGACATTTTAGTTCTTCTACCTCCACAAAAAGCCACTCTGCGTCTTGTTTTGCCTGAAAGCTCAGGGCTTTATTTTAAGCACTTTGCCACTTGTCTATGCGCTTTCATCAAAGCATTAATCATGAAGGCATTAATACAGAACTTGAATAAATCATGTTTCTTAATGCACTTTGGTGAAGCTGGTGGTATTGTGTTAAAAGTCTGAAACATTCATTTGTCAAAGCACCCAGGAGCAGAAACTTCTGTGGGTGGTTTAACAAGTCAAGCAAAGAAATATGAAGCTTAATATGCAAAGTATTTGAGGTAACGTGACAAATGAATCTGGGATCAAGCAGTTCCAGCTAATCAACATTATTTAAGTTAGGTTTGAACAGTAAAGTAGTATTCTTAAGTCAAGCAGGGACCAATGATGAACTGTAAAGGTGAGAAATGCATGATAAATACAGAATACATTAACCTTAACCATACCAGCTTGACAACATATTGCAGATCAGTAATTTGCACAGACTCTGATGGCAGTAGAGTTTTGACTCGTGTGCTGAGGCCACGTGTCACCTTGCTTCTCATCTTTTCTTTCTCTCTCTCTCTCTCTCTCTCATGATGCTGCCTTGGATAGGAAGTTTTGAAAATCCTGATTTGGGGAGTAACTGCACCCAAATGTGATGTAATATTACCATACCACAGTGCAAGCTTGCATCACCATTGGGCATGCTCATAAAGCCACGTTTGTTTTTTGTGTACTAATTTAAATTTCAGCCCACAGAGGTCACTACATCAGTCCTAAAAAACATAAAAGTGAATAATGAAATGACAATTAAAAACAGCACTGGTTAAAGTGAAGTTTAATGTTAAGTGAAATGAAATTAAAAAGTGACCTCTGACTGGAGGCGAACTAGATGAACCGAGCTGTTAAGTCAGAATTCACTCAACTTCCCACATTATTGCCTTTCTCTCTGTGTCAGCCTGTTCGGTGTTTCCCTGAGCTTAATTTGTAGCCCACCTCTCTGTATATAAGTCATCATCTTTAACAAAGATGGGTAATCACTGGCTTTTCTGCATAGAGCACGTTATGGTAAAGCCTTATTTGACCGAAGGCAAGATTGGGTCTTTTCTGCTAAGAAAGGAAAGCGTGGTGGGCATTCACAACAGCTTTTTATCTGTGTAACATTCATGCTGTGCGCTGCCAAGAATAGCCTCAGTTCAGACACCTCTGTCAGACTGCCTTTTTTCATCCACTGCAGCCACTCTTCTACCTTGTGTTCACAGCTTTGAGCACACCACGGTGGAAATTGATCGAATGTCAGTCAGATGACAAACTTTCTCTTCACACGTCTTTCTGAGGATGTGTTTCCTGTGGCAAATGAACAGTGCACTTACACTGATGATAGGAGTGGGTTCTACATGATCTCAAATTAATGAATGAAATTGCTATCTGTGGTTCAATGATGTACTATTATGAATTATTCAAATGAACTTACTGTGTGTGTGCTCACTAAAATATACCTGATGAATGTAGATGGACCCTAATTGGCTGAAAATGAGGCGTCAGGAAATGATTCTATCAGTCATCTCTCTCATTTTGAAAGCCTTACAATGAAGCCAAACGTCTTTGTAACCTCCCAACTTGTGCAGAACTTTGCAAACCAATCTATGAATTTTAATTAGAGATTTTCTTTTATCTTTATATATCCAAGCTAATCAGATAAAGTTATGCTAACAAAATCAGATGTATTCAAATGTCCTTATTCTGGGAGTAGAAATTGTATCCTCTGAGAAGAAAGCTCAAACTTCTCTCTCAGCTGTTGACTTGATAAGTTGTTTGCAGTATATCTGTTTTATTGACAGTGAAACCTCTTATTAAAGAGCACAGATTATAAACTGTGATCTTTTATACTCCGCTCTGTCCTGTCTGTGTTGCAGGGAACGTGTTTCTAAAACACGGCTCAGAGCTTCGCATCATTCCCAGAGACAGAGTGGGAGGACAAGGAGACTGATGCGGCTTTTCCTCGTTGACGGCATAATGACTCACCCAGCAGAAGCATCGAACACTTGAGACCCAGGAAACACCTCGCCGCATGTCATATTTATTTTCTGGCCCACATCTGACAGTGACTCACATGAGAATATATATATTTAAACTGGATGATGACATGTGCATGCTCAGTGCTTCTTCATTCTCAGTCAAAGTGTTGTTTTCTCCTGTAAATGTAGTCGCATCACACGATTGGAGTGACATGAAGATTCCCCAGAGGTAGTGAGTAATTAATATACACAAACACAGCAGCCGCATCATGGGAAATGATTCATTTAAGTTTAACAAACACCCGAGTCAACAAGTATAGCTTTTGTATCTTTTTAATGACAATAAACTATCAGTATGACTAATAGCAACACCTATTTTGCAATGTTTGCTTTTGTCTTTATTAGCATTGTGGATATGTTAAAGTGAGAGGTGAGCCTTTTTATTAAAAATATATATGTACAACAAGCTGTCAAGGACCATTGTTGTTTGATTAAGTGGCTGTGGATATGCGGGCAAACATATCCTCACCTGAACTTGCATCATGGATCTGTACTGAAGTTGTGTTGTGGACCAGCTCTTTCCATAACTATAAAAACATCTTTATAGATTATAATATTTCAGCTAATCTAAGGAAATGTGATTGTTCATCTGTCCAACACTTGCAGGCACATGGATCTTTGCTGCCCTCTGTCAGGTTCCATTTTCAACATCAGTTTGTACTTAAATGCCTCGCCTCTGTACATCGACCCATGCATTACAGTATGCCCCATCTCCACACAATAAATGTAGGAAGGATCACGTTGAGTCATATCAACAACTTTTTAATATGCACCACTATCTTAATTAGCAGCAGAGGAGCAGGTGGTGAGAAAACATGGCATCCATTCAAAAAGCTTAGGCTGAGATGCAGATGTCCCAGAACGTTCCACAATTGAGGCAACCAAAAAAAAAAAAAAGAAAACTGGTTTTCATCTGGGAAATAAATGTTTGATTGCAGCCGTTTGTTCTGAGTCTTTTGTTTTCTGTGGAACATGCCAGTAATTTGAAATATCCATGGATAGAGAATATACCTTCACTATAAATCTCTAGATTATTCTCATCCAAAACAAAACTGAACCATGACAAATAGGTAGAGCAGTAGGAGTAATGTGCTTTATTGTTTCTCTGACTGATTAATGAGGGGAAGCAGTTTATAATCCCTGCTACATTAATCATTATCATCCGAGAAGGTCTGAATCATTTGTTTGTGAATTGGTTCTCTTTCACCTCCCTGGAAAAACAAGAATGCAAAAAAATAAAATATGATGGAGGGAATAATGGAGCGTGCACGCAGTAATACAGTATACAAGAGCAAGCACATGGTTGTGTCTCATCATCCATTAGGATGCAGACTCGGTGCAGAGTGAGGGATTTGGGGGGGGGGGGGGGGGGGGAGCAGATGAGCTACAGTCTTGGCCTTATGTTTACCTGGTTAAAATGGACATTCTTCATCTTAAAAATCTTTGTGCTGTTCATTTTTCCTTAAGGTCAGCATAAGTATTTGACATTTTACATGCTGACTAAGTAGAAACGAGTAGATAACATGAATTCATTAAGAAGCAGGAAATCAGCCCACATCATATCCTCTGATTTTGAGCTCTTTTAGGCGTGAAATTAAAATTTCACACTTAAGCACAAGCGAGTGCTGCAATTTAATCTCTGTGATCGCTGAGGTAGAAAGATGTTTCATGATCACACTTCAGGTTGAGCTCCCAGTCTTGTGCCCTGCTGAGGATGAACAGGCTGAGCAGTTAGACCTGCCTGTGGCTCACAGTGTCAGCTGGATGAAGTCCAGACTGAGACTCGCGCAAGTGGAGAATTTCTTCTGATCCACCACCATATCGGCTGCAGCATCATTCCAAGCTTCAGCACGACCATCACGGGAAACATCTTTGCAGTCGGTCTGCTGTCTGTTGGCTCCTCTGCGATCCTTATGGTTTGGCTGAGGGGGAGAGATTGATGAGGGAATGTTTGTGTAGCTGTGAGTTGATTGAACATTTGTGAGGATAAAAATAGGAGAAAAGATGTTTTAGTCGATGGTCAGTAGGGTTGCGTTTGTCTACATAATCAGACACCAGTTTTTCCTCAAAGTGCAGCAGTGTGGGGGCCTCTTGCCCTTGCACCTGTGTGAATTTAGGCAGACATGAAAAAGTATGAACTACAGAATCAACATACCAGAGCTGTGAATTACTGGGGTGTCATCTACTGGGGCCACCTGTTGAAACACTTATGTCCTCAGGCAGGGCGTTCCAAGGTTGAGGGTTCCTATTGGCAAAAGCACGGTCACCTTTAGATTTAAACTTCCACTTGAAAACTGCCAGAAGAGACCTACCTGAGGACCTATCGATTCAAACTGTCTGTTACGTAGCATGGAGACAGACCCTGGCCTGCTTTAAAGGTGATCAGTAAAATCTTAAAATCAATTCTAAAAACAAACAGGAAGCCAGTGAGAGAAGCTGAATTTGGTTTGATCTGATGTCGTCTCCAGTAAGAAGCCTAGCTGTTGCATTTTGGACCAGTTGGAGGCGAGAAAGTGGCTTCTGTCTTGTGTCAGAGAGAAGGAAGTTACAGTACTTAAAGCATGGATGACCTTTTCCAAGTCAGGGCATGAGTGGAAAGGTTAAATTCTGGATATGGTTCTAAAAGGAAAGATGACTGCAAAGTTTTTTTTCTGTGTGTTGCAAAGCTGAGATTTGAATCAAAATGTACTCCTAAATTTGGGGCAGTGGACTTCGCACAAACAGCAGGGACAATTTGAATGGACCTGATGTGGTTAGGGGCACTGAACAGTATGATTTTGGATTTTGAGTTGTTGCAGGAAATTCTGCAGCATTCAACAGTTCACATCATTAAGACAGTTTAAAAAAGGAGCTAGGCTACTTAGGTCACCAGGTCTCTGGGGGAGGTATATCTGTGTGTCATCTGCATAGCTATGAAATGAGACATTGTGGCATTGAAATTTAAGGCCAAGTGGGAGCATGTAAATAAAAAACAAAATAGGACCTAAAATTGAACTCTGAGGTACACTACAGGTAATGAGAGCTGTAGAGGATAAGCAATTGCTTATGGTGACTGAGAAGGTTCTTTCTAAATGGTAATAGTGCAGTGTCCTTGATGCCCACCCAGGTTGATTGATTTGTGGCTCTATTGAAATGGATTGTTTCAAGTTTGACATAGTTTCAAGGAGATTAAAAAACATGAAAGAAGTTTGTGGTTTATTAATAACACATAAAAACCATTACAGTACATTTGCTAATCTACTGTTACTGTAGTTAATTAAGACTATACAGAATTCACAAAGTTGTCACATTGATTGATTTGTTTTGCAATTAACTTACACACAGCCCATGGTCTGAGTTAGAGAATGGTTTCCAGCAATGTTAAAGATCAAACTGAGAGACAGACATGCAGAGAAACAGGATTCTGACATGAGAATGACAGAGTGGTATTGACTGATCACAGCGGGTGTGTATGAAGCTCTGTGTGTGTGTGTGTGTATGTGTGTGTGTGTGTGTGTGTGTGTGTGTGTGTGTGAGGAAAAGAGGACTCAAGGCTCGCTTACAATAAAATGGGTTTTCGCATGGACTCCTCCATCTTCTTTGTGCCCCCACTGCTTTATAAATGACATGTTGAGCGTGCTCTTTGGCCTCCCATTAAAAGGAGGCAATCTAAAATGAGATCTGGTGGTCCATCACAGACACAGCCTAGATAAGACCAGCGCCACAAGTCAGTGAGCCAGATAAAGAAATAGGGAACCAGGGAATGGAAACAGCCCCCCTCTGACAGCACATCCAACTCATTTTCACTTCATTTTCTTACATCTGTCACTCACAACATTTGCAGGTATGTGTGTGTGTGTGTGTGTGTGTGTGTGTGTGTGCACGCGTATGTGTGTGTGTTTCCCAAATGAGCTGGAACCTCAATCACCACATGCACACAGCCAGGTGGTGTAACACCTCCAGGAAATTGATAAACATACAAAAGCCATCTGAGGCGCCACATTAGGATTATTTAATTATATGAATGACCTAATTCTGCCCCCTTCTGTCTTGAAATTGGAATGGCAGCTGGAGGAAAACCCCCATGGAGGAGGTGCATGCGTCGTTGGACTTCTCTGATTCATGTTTTTGCATCTCTTCCTCTGCAGAACATCAACTCATTAATCACGGTAGAGTATAGATCTTTAGGCACGCAGCATATTTGGACATGCTGCAATTTTCTCTAATTCAGCAGTGAGGAGGAAACGCTCCACAGATAAGAGGAAGACTTTTTTCTCATAGAACTGAATGACTGCTATTCTTCAGGCTAAAGTGGCGTATATGATGTGGCTTTAAAGCACGGTTGCTAATCCAAATGTTAGAATACACCCAACTCATGTTTTATCTTGGTCAAAACATATTTTTAATCAAACTTTATTCATTGTTCCCCATTTCCCATGTCTTTTGCAATTAAAGATGCTTAATCATTAATACTTTCCTAGACATTTTTCTACTATTCACACTTCATATCCAAAAGGTGACTCATCAGCCTACTATATAATGAGTTCAAGGAAAATACCTTCCCATTGCTGTTCGTCTGATATCCTATTTAAGTAACATGTAAGCTGAATGTCACCTTTGTATGGAATGAATCAATCCTTTATGCATCTGAAGAGGCTCTTGTGTCCAGACTTCCTTTCTGCGAATCACCTCGTTCACCTTGATTCAGCTCATGCTCTTCTCTTTAAGCCTGGATTCAAAAATGCAAACCTTTCCACATTTATATCTCATCACAATTCTGTAGTCTGCTGCTCCAGTTGTGTGCTTTGTAAACAGCATTGACATATTATGTGACAATAACTTTAACCAGTATGCAGCCTAAGCTTACTGCATTCTTCATACTGGAGTTAATTAGTTAGGCATTATAATTCACTACAATTAGCTGAAATGAATGCACTGCTGTGATGAATGTTACAGCATCTGTATGTTTTTCAACTGCAAAAAAAAAAAAAGAAACTTTTCAAGCGTTAGAAAGTCGCCAAACAGTTTTTCTTCTTTGAGTTAAGTGGTCTCCTAAATCTGTTGAGACAGTCCTAAAGCTAATCTTTTATAATCCTCTCATTCTTTGTATCTCCTCTCTCCCTGCTCCAACTTTCTCTACCAATGTGTTTAAAGGGCTTGTGGGAGTATTAAACCGCTTGGAGAGTGTATTTTAAGGACACAACAGCCACAGGCTGAGTTTAGCTTGTTTGGCTATATCCATGCAGCATGGTCGAAACAGAAAGAGAAAAGTCTCAGTTAGTCTGCTTTTTCAGCAGCAGCTCATTTTGTCTCAGTGATAGCGTACTGAGTGTGTACAGAGAAATAGCTCGACAACTGCTGGAGTGATTGGACATTCATGGTCCTCAGACAATGAATCTTACTGATCCCCTGACTTTTCTTCTAGAACAACCATGAGGCTGTCATTTTTGTTGACATCAGTGGTTATATTGAAGTCTAAGCAACTATTGGATGGATTGTCATATATTTCATACACATTCATGTTTCCCTCAGGATGACTTATAAAAACTTTGACCGAACTTTTCATGTAGTGTCACAATCATTGGCTCAAAAATCTGCAAACCTAATGACAGTCCCAGCTTCAGCTATAGGCCTACTTTGTATTTCGTGCTAATTAGTCAGTGTTGCAATACATGCAGAACTAAGATGATGAACATGTTAAACATTACACCTGATAGAATTGTGTGTTAGAATTGCCATTGTTCAGTCACTCTCTCCTTTTCTCTTCCTAGCTTCCTCCATCCACATCACCTTTGGTCTTAGGTCCCAAGTTGCACAGCTCCAGTTCTGGCACGACACCAGCTCTGCTCCCACCACACCCCAACCCTGCTGAAAACCTCCTCTTCCCAGTGGTCCAAAAGGCCTGGCTAATAAACTGAGCTAACCTTCACTAACAGTCGCTTTGCAAAGGTGTACTTTACTGTCCATCGGGAAACTCTGTAAATTAGAGAGTTGAGGACATCAGAAGGAAAACCAGAAAACATTTTCTGCGTAAAATACGATCCAATTTGACGAAAATCAGTGAAATAGTTGTTGGTGTGTGATCTAGCACGGTAAAGAGAAACATACTTTTCGTGGGTGATCGTGCAAGAACAGACGCAAGAGCAGACGTGCAGGGCTCAGAGTAAGAATGACAGATCATCATGACTATTCAACTGATTACAAGTCAGTGTAGCATCAACATGATTTAAAAATCAAAGTGAGTTATTTTATGCTAGAAATGTTGCATAACTGCTTGTCATACGGGGCACAGAGTGAGAATGACAGACATCATTCACTTGATTACAAGTTCAAATCTGTTATTTTATGGAAAAGTTGCATTATGTTGCTTTATCATCAAAATAAGTTTTGAATTTATCCAAAGACTGAATATGTTTCCCCAAAGTAGAAAATTTACTTTTGCAAATGTTTCAGCAAAATGATTCTCCTCAAACTTTGATCATTGCTAGCATTCATCAACAGGGTCAGTTAAAGTGGCACTGCACTGATTTTACACATGAAATTCAGTTTATTTATTTAGATAGATAGATACATTATTGATCCCGAAGGAAATTCAATTCAATTCATTTATGGGCACCGAGGAGGTGCAACAGGTAGTAAATGTACAGAAGAGTATTATTCAATCTGTGAAAACAGAACATTGTATTCTGTTGTTCCCACGGGAGTTCACTAAAGTGAGAAAACAACCTGATGGTCATCAGGGTTATCTCGGCCTGGGTTTGAGAGTTTTTAACAGACCGTCTATATTACAGAATGACAAACAGAAATGGGTACTTAGGAGGCAAGGAGGCTCTAATGAAAGACATTAATCAGCTGCATTATGGCTCTTACAGACACATTGTGATTTACCCTGCGCTCTGTGAAAGTGCACTGACAGCGGGGTTTCAGAGCGCAGTGCTGCTGCTGCTGCTGTTGTGTTGTGTGTGAAAGGGCCATTCTGGGAATTGTAGGATTTAGCTTTTTTGCAGTTTGACCCGTACGGGAGAGTATAAAAGTCAGGATGTCTCAGCTTCTGCTGCTTCAACGTTTACCATTACTTTTTTAAAAAATCTGTCTGTTTCCAAGGTTAGAAGTATGATAGCTTTGTTTAGGGCTGGCCATCTTGTGTCTTGTTCTTTGTATTTTTTAAATGTAGACTAATTAGATGTAGACAGGTTTGAGCTGTCAACATCAAATTCTTACATATTTTTAGAGCACCTTTTAAGCAGTATTGCACAGTGTACACGTCTCATTCTAGAACTCCTTCCCCATCTTTCACTTCTTGACAAGTCCATCCTCAAGTGGTACAACCTTTGCACAGGTGAATCCATTTGTCGCACAGTGAACTCTAATGTATCTGCTGACAAGATAAAAGCACTGAAGTTACTGCCCTAAGCAGTCTCCCTTCAATACCAGAGAGCCCACTGGTGATATTAAAGGTATGTGTGTGTGTGTGTGTGTGTGTGTGCGCGCGTGGGGTGAGGTGAGGTGGGGGTGTGAGGGGGTGGAAAGAACAGAGCAGGACTAAAGGGAAAGGGTATCATACACACAGTTGTTAACCTCCAAACCAGCTGTACTTTTTGCTCTGTCTGCGCCTGTCTTTAACTAGTGACCCTTTCACACAGGTTTTGTGTATGATTTATCCCTGCTGGGTGGACAAACACAGAGAGCAGAAAGAAAAATGCCAGTGATGTCAAAAGTCAGTGTGAAAATCCTCACTAATGTTACCCCACAGGTTGAACATGGATTTTTTTTTTGTGTGTGTATCATTTGAGGTCTTTGGCGCCTTTCTACAATATATATTTCTTAAAACTTGAATGTGCATACAGAGAAAAGGTAGTTATTCTCTGATTTTGTTTACCACCATTAGTCTTGAGCAAAAACTTGCTGTGTCATGGTCAGTGGAAATAAATCACTGCACTAGCACACCTGGCAGGCCCAGAAATTAGTGAAGCAAATGTTCCGTTCTGACGCTGAAGCTTCTCATTGAGCTGCTGTGCATCTTGACATTACTACGCCTGATAACCTTTAGCACTTGACTCTTGAGCTGACTCCTGGAATGCTGCTGCCGCTCTTCACCACCAGAGAGCAGTAGCCTATTAAAAAATAATAACACCTTTTCCTTGCCCTGAACATTCAGATGGAAATCATGGCTGCATTTACATGATTGATCTGCCTTATTCAAATTGGTTGTTGAGGTTTTTCTTTTCTTTTTCTCACATTACAGAAATCCTTTGGTTACACTTTAAAACAACAAATAATCTGCAAGATACTCTGGTGGGGCTTATACAGCCATAGTCGCATCTATAGTCTAAATAATTGTGTAGTAAGTCTCTTCTTTTTCCTCAGGAATATTTAATCTTAGAAACATAAACAGCTTAATTTGTTCTTCTCTGTGGGCCTTCTATTCTTATCTGTATTTCGCACCAATAGGTGTTTGTAAAAATAGAAAACAATTAAAGTGGAAAGCCTTGAAAATAAATCAAGACGCATAGAATGTGTCATTCTCTTCTCTTCTCTTCTCTTCTCTTCTCTTCTCTTCTCTTCTCTTCTCTTCTCTTCTTCTTCAAGCTCACAGTAACAAAAAGAATGCTGTAGAAGTACTGTAACAAAATGTTCGCCTCCAACAAGCCACAAGAGCTGACAACAGCCATTGCAAATTGACACTGCCTGCAGGGCTGAGTGCTTTGTCTGATGTGTGATGGAGTGTGGCAGGCTTGTCCCTTATTAGACTCATCACCTCTGTGAAATCACATGAAATAGAGAGAATACGCTCTGTAAGGGGCATGTCACAAAGCCAACCAGCTGGAAGACATTTCACACACAAGCTGTAAACAAGTCATTAATTCCCAACCCTCTTCTGAATTTAAGGTAAAAGTTTCACTGTTGAATGTCGACCTGGGAAACACAGGGTTTATCAAAAAGTACAGTTACTTTTAGTCCTGGAAGAAATGGATGCAAGGTATTTTTCAAAGAACCAGAAAGGAGCATTGAGCGTCTCTTTCCTCTCCGGTTTTCAGTGCAATTAATCAGGAAACAGATTCACAGATACAACAGATATTTACCCAATTCCTCTCTAATTCATAATGATAACCTTGTTCCTCTAAACTGAAAGGTAAAAGCGGTCAGGAGCATTGTCATCTGTAATGTAAATTAGTGTGTGTGACACATGAACAAACTGGCAGTTTCACCAGACAGTAAACGTTTACCAGAACAGCACTTTGTGTAAACTCACACGGTCATTGTACTGATGATTACAGAGCAGTGTCGGCGCTGAGATGCCTGTTTGGAGAAAAGGGTTCCTGGTGTGTCCTCTGAATGCCTGCTTTTTCATGACTGTAATATGGGAACAAAGACGGACCAGATGTGAATCCGTACGGTTTGTATGTCCTTGTGGGATGTGTGTGTGTGTGTGTGTGTGTGTGTGTGCAATGGGGGGGGGGGGGGGGGGGGGGGGGGGGTTCCCATTACACTGCTGACCCAGACAAAAAGTAATTGCAGGTTGGTTCAGCAGTGAGGTAAAATCAGTGGTTTTGCATGTCGAGCTGTTGCTTTTTATGCGTCGGTTTCCTCAAGAAGCAACAGGTTCTGAGCAGTTGTGGAGATAGTGAGGACAGAGTGGAGAGTGACAGGAGGAAGGCTCCTTTTATAGATGTTGAGTGTTGAAAGCTTGGCAGTAACAGCTGTGTGATGGATATGCAGGAGGAAGAGGTGGAAGAAGTATTCAGATCCTTCACTAAAGTAAACGTTCTGATATTAAATGTTCAAACACAAATAAAGGTCCTGCATTCAAATTTGAACTTTATTTAAAATTCAGATTTATCAGCAAAATGCTGAAAAAATATAAAAAGTAAAGAGATACACACTGCAGAATTTCAGAGCCATTACTTTACTGATTATTCATGTTGCATTAATATGTAAACTGTATTTTTATGTTGTAGCTGGTCAAGTAGAAAATAATTATTACTACTTTATATGCTGAGGAGTTTAAATGCATCTTATTTTAGACTGATCAAATGTTTTCTATGTGAAATATGAATGTGCAAAGTAATTTTAGAAAATAATTAAAGGTACAGTGTGTAAGATTTAATGACATTTGCTGATGCAGATTGCAATTAACTCAACTGCTACCATTCCAAGTGTGTAGGAGAAGCTACGGTGGCCTTCATGTGCCAAAAGTGGGCTTCGTCACAACCCCACACCTGCTGAGGTTCCTTTAGATACAGAAATTTAGTATTTAGCTAGATATTCTGTAAAACTACAGGTCATAGCAAATGTCATTGTTCCTTGTTACTTCTTTATGTTTTTGCTTCTTTGGTGCAAAGATTGCTGCTCGCTTGTTCGTCCTTCTTCTCTTTCTACATCTTCTTTTTCTGCTACACGTTATGTGGAGCCCTTTGACCGTTCTAGACTACTGTAACAAACATTGCAGCGCAAGATGCCAGACTCCATGTAAGAGGACCCGCTCCATATGTAGATATAAAAGGCTCATTCTAAGATAATAAAAAATGAACAGTTTGTTAGGTGATTATACATGACCTAAAATATAGTTATGTTTGTTATATTCCATTTCTGTCAATAGATAAACCAAAAAGTTACACAGTGAACCTTTAAAGAGAAAAGTTAAGACTTAAAATGCCTCATTTCTGTCTGAAATATACAGTATAGTGAAGCAGATTTATAAAGTAGCATAAAATGATAATACTCATAGTACAAGTAACCCAAAATTCTTTCTCTGTTGCCTCAAATGTATTTGCTGTCTGAATAAATTCACCAAATGTGTAATATTCATTGAGGTTACGGGTCATTCATTTTAAAAAAATGTGTCCAGGAGAGATGTTCCCCCAAAGCAATACAAGCAGCCTGATCAAGATGCAAAACATGGAGCTTCTCCTCAGACGATGAACTGTGCTGGACTCAAACCCTGCTGGACATCCGCCAAAGCATAAAGAGACAAATCAGAAGCATAAAATGCCCACAGAAGAAAAAAACAAGTATACTTTCACGCTCACACTCAGGCTCAGCTTTGTCACAGCATCACAGATTAAAAACTCCTACCTCTTGATTCTGGTGGGAGTCACAAAGGTGTGTGGGTGGTGAGAGTCTACAAACACATTTTTGTCAGTGCAGTGTAGTCACAGACTTTCACTGAGAATCTCTATTGTTAACAGTTATTTTGGGAATATTTGATAGTTACACCTCCTGATAACAAGACAAAACCATTCGACCAAACACTGCACAGCCTGTTTCATACATTCACAGGACAAACAACAATAATCTTAATCCATTTTCATATTGA
Source organism: Sciaenops ocellatus (assembly GCA_033000465.1). Taxonomy (NCBI): domain Eukaryota; kingdom Metazoa; phylum Chordata; class Actinopteri; family Sciaenidae; genus Sciaenops; species Sciaenops ocellatus. The sequence goes on from CP136870.1 coordinate 3,989,417, forward strand.
CTATAAGACTGACACAAACATGCAAAATTGATTTGGACTAATCTGCTCTGGTGTGCTCCTGCAGCTGAATAACAATGTGTACAACATTGGTCAATATTCATTTGGCTTTTAATGGTGATTGTGAGTCCAGCTCATCACAGACTGTCTATTCACATAAATTAGCTTTTATGACAATCAGGGAATGTTTCTGTGGCACGCTCGCCAAGATGTTATGCAAATGCAACAATCTGATGGGTGCCTAACCCTCATAGTGTCTCATTACCTGACGGTTTTGAATCTTTCATCATCCCATATAGGCTCAAACCCCAGAATCTCCATGTGTGGCCTTATCACAGCCGAGCAGCTGCTGTTCAGAAGGAGCCCCATATCCCGCACTGTATGAATATGTCATAAATCCGAGGCTGGACTTTCCAAAAGTTTCAGTGTGCTTGGTGGGTGATAGAGACGGGCTGCAGGGATGAGCCAGAGTTTCAGTGCTAATTAGTTAGATGGGAACAGAACAAAAGTTTAGTGAAAGAGACATCCAGGGAGTGAAAATAATGGGAATCACATGTAAACAGGTCATCATCATTTATGTTTTCCAAAGGAAAATCATTTTGTGGGAAACAAACAGAGTCCCAGGTGAAAATATTCACTAGTCTCTAATTTTGAAGACATAATAATGATCTTTACATCCCTCCTTTGTTCCTCATCACTCCCTCTGTCTCCCATCAGACTTTAAGCTTTCAGTATAATCTGTCTAAATGTACTCGCCTCTCACAGCACAGATCTACTGTGACACGCATGTATCTGAATGCTTTCTCTCATGTAAAGTCACAAGAGGAATGTTACAGCACATATAAAGAGTATGACGGCTGGGAAAGACGGGGTGCCATGTAATTTGAAATAACAAGGCACAAGAAGCCTCTAATCACCTGGTATTTTAAAGGTGGGTGGTAGTGAGTCAAGAACAAAAAGTCTTCACCAGCAGTGCTTCTAACATCTGGGCATATGTATGAGGATGAGGAAGAGTCAGGGCTGCCCCCTTTGAAAGAATAGAGTGTTTCAAACATTCATGTTTGATCAGTTTCCTCAAAAGTGCGCCATGTTGCCGAGTAATTGCACAAAACGTTTGCAAGTAATGGCAGCCATGCTTTTTGTCTAACCGTCTAAAAAAATTCAGCAAAAATGTTTAAATGGCAGAGAACTATGTGATCAGTTCAAAAAGCCTGTTTCCAGAGCAGGGACAGCAAAGCGGGTTTATTCTCTCATGACTCAGCCTTGACAGATGTTCCAACATGCTGCACAGATTTTTAGTCTCAAGAAACAATTTGCAGCGTGTTTTGCTCTCAGACAGTTGAATGACTGTTTCACATCCCAGTGTTCCTGGTTATGGCAAAAATTTGGATTAGATTTTGCTTTATGCATAGTTTATTGATCTAAGACCAGCAAGGACAGGTTAACTAGTCCTCCAGCCTGCTGGACAATGGCAGGTATTTTTCTTGCTTGAAGGAAGGTCATCACATTCAATTGCACACACCACAAACCGAAAAATGAATAAATGGATGACTGCATATATGAATAACTGACCCAGTCTTTTACCTCTATGAAGGTATTCAAACTTAAGCTTTCTGCAGGAAGTGTGCAGTTAGAGCAAATGAGGAGGAACATTACAGAGCCAGCCTCTTTATTTATCTCTTATAAATATTTGAACCATACATTGAATGTAATTGTTTCCAGTTTTACTTACATACTAGGGTGACCAAACGTCCTCTTTTGCCCGGACATGTCCACTTTTTACGTCCTGTCCGGGTTTTTTTTTTTTTATAAATTCATAAAAAATTCCTGTCTTCACTGTTTTTCATGGGACCATTAAGCGTGTACTTAAAATTGACTGGCGCTTTGCACAGAATACTACGGTACTTTGTTCATTAACCTCTGAGAAGCCTGTCTGAATTTGTGTCTCGAGGCCGGGCCGAGTGTCATCTTTTTTGGAACTCAAAATATGGTCACCCTAATATAGACTCCTCAACAAGAGCTTTATTTTCTGAAGGTCTAAATGAATAATCATAATAATTATAAATGAATGTTGGACTGATGTGCCAGTGCATAAATCATCTGTATTAGTGTGAAAGAAACAAATGGTTTCATTTGTTAAAAATGATTAACACAAGATTTATTTGTCTTTTGAAAAGTCTAATACAATTAGCGAAATGAATTTTCAGATATTGCATGGAAAATATTGACAATCTCTGCAGCCCTCTGGGTTAAAATCTTGACATTTCTCACAGTTTCGTCAGAGCCTGTGTCCATAGATGACATGATTATGATCTGTGTAATACAGAGTGCTCATGAGCAACACTTCAGTAGGCTGTTTTTCTTCGGGGCAATAATATCTGTAAAATCCTTTGTTCTGTCTCACAAAGAAAGAAGTCCTGACACAAGAAACTCACTAATTGCACCAAATGTAACGAATCACATTTGTTTAACTCAGCTCATCTTCCAGCCCCCGCCTCCCCCTGTGACTGTCAGCTGAAGTGCCCACTCGCGGAAAGCCTGAGGTAACAAACCCTCAAAATCCTCCAATATGTGGGGAGATGGGCGGCGGCGCTTTTACGCAGGCTCTCAAGTGTCTCAAGTTAAAACTCCTGCGCGCTATTCTCGCTGAGTATGTCGAGGCTCTGGACGGGTAGATGCGCGGGAGCCACGGTGTAGACATCCAGCGGACTCCCAACACTTTGGGGATTTTTACCTCTTCGTTATCCAACCTCACCTCGGCACAGTGACTGTTTTCGGATGTTTTTTTAATCACATCCGTTGCCAAGATGTTCCACAGACTTCTCCTGTGTTTTTCACTAACAGGTCTTGTTTTCGCGCAGCCTGACAGCACTGGATTATTTTACGCACTCAGATCCGAACTGTCAGAAGATGCGATCTTGGTGGCCAACAACGGAATACGCGTGCCTTTCGGGAGATCGATCTTCATCGATCCCATCAATGATCTGGTGATTCAGACGCAGCCGGGAGACCGCTGCAGCATCACCGTCCTGGATAATGACCCGCTCTCACAGAGACCGGGACACCTCTCTCCCAAAAAGTTTCCGTGTGATTTCGGTCCCAACGATGTGACATACTCCCACTACGGGTCCAGAAGCCCGGCTAAAGACAGGGTGAGACTGCAGCTCAGGTATGACGCGCAAACCGAAACCGTTATCATCCCGTTTATGATGGAGGTTGAAGTAGTTTTTACGCAGCTAGAGTTACTCACCAAAAACATGCCACTCACTGTCGATAATCTGAAAGGGACCAGTAATCCTATTGACAAGAAGATTTTAGAGTTTACTTATGACAGAGACTCTCATAAATGTGAGGTGACAGCCCTGTCCAGCGGCAGCGCGCTGCCTAGATACGGAAGACTCCTTGATGGGGGGAAACTTTCCAAAATGATGGACTGTGATGAATTCACGCAGGCTGACATCCGCTATGAGCACACGTTTGAGCGCAAGTCTCCCAACAGGGACTATGTTCCCATGGTGGTAGAGCTGCATGATAAGGAAGGCAACCTGGTGAAACAGGAGTATTTCCATCTGATGATTCGCATCAAAGAGGGGGAAGAAAACACTCCCCCCAAACCAAGCTTTGTGTCCATGATGATGATGGAGATCAGCCAGTTTGTCATGACTGCTCTCACCCCTGATATGCTCGCTGCTGAAGATGCAGAGTCAGACCCAGATGAGCTTATTTTCAATATCACATCTCCCTTATCATACGAGGAGGGCTACATAGTCAGCACTGATGACAGAAACCTCCCCATCACGTCTTTCTACCAGAGAGACCTGCGTGATCTGAAAATAGCTTACAAGCCCCCCTCCCTGGATTCTGACACTGAGAGGATTTTCCAGCTTGAGTTTGAGGTGGTAGACACAGATGGGGCCGTCTCAGACCCCTTTGCTTTTATGATAGTCGTGAAGCCAATGAACTCTTTGGCCCCTGTTGTGACACGTAACACGGGTCAGCTGCTGTATGAGGGCCAGTCTCGGCCCCTCTTCAGCGCCCACAACTTGGAGATCAGCGATGAAGACAACCTGGACAGTGTCACCATCACAGTGGTGGATGGGCTGCGCCACGGTGACCTCATGATTCTGGGCTCTCATAGGAAATTCTTCACACCTGCTGACCTTACAACAGGAGTTGTTGTGTACATGCATGATGGGAGTGACACATACAGTGACAACATTGTCTTCAAGATGTCAGATGGAAAAAATGAAGTAGAATTTCTTTTTCCTATCACAATCGTTCCCACTGATGACGAGCCGCCGATTATAAATGCCAACACTGGCCTGGTGCTGTTCAAAAACCAGATGATGCCGATATCTCCCCTCATGCTCAGTGCGGCTGACATTGACTCTGAGGACTCAACTATTAAATTCACCATTGTACCTCCCTTTTCTAATATTGGCACAGTGTTCCTGAGGCAGTCTGATGCCCCAGAGGACCCCTCCTCCTGGAAGTTTAACGCAGAGGATGAAGTGTATGAGAAGGAAGTGACAGAGTGGCTTCAGAAAGATATCACTGATGGGAAGCTGTTTTACAAGCACACAGGCCCTCACAACACAGAGACCATCATGGATCAGTTTGTGTTCACAGCTCAAGATGACAATGACCCTCCTAATGAGTCAGGAGAGAATGTATTTATAATCCGGGTTTTACCCATAGATGACGTACCTCCCGAGCTGTTCCCTGGCACCACCCTGCAGTTGACTGTTCAGGAGTACAAGCTCACTCACTTTAGCAAAGAAGTTCTGCGCTACACTGATTTGGACTCTGAGGACCGCGACCTCAAATACACAGTCATCCAGCCTCCGACAGATACAGATGAAAATAACCCAGTTGTGTTCGGTTCTTTGGTTCTGACAGACAGCCCAGACACTGAAGTCACTGAGTTCACACAGGCTCAGATTAACCATCATAAGATCTCCTACGGCCCCCCCGATGTTGAACTCGGCATTACAGCCCACGTCGTGCAGTTTCGTTACACTGTTGAAGACACAGCTGGGAACAGTGTCGAAGGGGCTTTCACTATCTACCTCCAGCCTGTCAACAACAAACCCCCACAGATTACAAACACTGGCTTTACTGTGTTAGAACGTGGCATGCACATCATCAGTATCGCCGAGCTAGACACCACAGACGTGGACACAGCCAGTGAACAGATTACCTTTACTCTAAGCCAGCTCCCTAAACATGGCCAGCTTCAGGTTGCATTCACTGACCTGGAGAAAAAAGGGGTTTTCAGACTTGAGGAGATCTCAGAGGGGAAGATATCATACATTCACGACGGGGAGGAGACGATGAGTGATGAATTTCAGTTGGATGTCAGTGATGGGATTCATGTTGTAACCGTGACGGTCAAAGTTAATGTAAGGCCTGTCGATGATGAAACTCCGACTGTCAGCCTGCCTGCGGGAACAATCGGCTCTCATATGGATGTGCTGGAAAACGGAGCCACAGAAATCACAACTAATGTCATTCAAGGCCATGATGATGACACAGATGACCTCCAGCTGACCTTTATCGTGGAAGATCCTCCTGCTATGGGTGAAATATTGGTTAAAGGAGTGCCTGCAACTAGGTTTACACAGGCTGATATTATTAATGGTGTGGTTGTGTATGCACACACGGGTGGGGAGATAGGTCTCGCCTCTCAGCAGGATGGTTTCAATTTGACTCTCACAGACATGTCCGATGATTGGACAGTAGGTGGCAATAAGGTCAACGGAGTGCATGTTCGAGTTACCATCCTTCCTGTTGACAGCCAGGCCCCTGAGGTCGGAGTCGGGATTCAATTCAGTGTCATTGAAGGGGAGAAATACGCCATCCGTCCACAGCACTTGAACGCTGATGATAATGACACCCCAACGGATGATATCCTTTGCACTATCATCGTCCAGCCCACTGCTGGCTATGTGGAAAATATATCACCCGCCCCAGGCTCAGAAAAGTCCAGATCAGGAACAGCTATCAGTGCTTTTACCATCAGAGACATCAGGGAGGGGAATATCTACTATGTGCAGAGCATTCACAAAGGAGTAGAGCCAGTGGAGGACAGATTCACATTTAGGTGTTCTGATGGCATCAATTTCTCAGAGAACCATTTCTTCCCAATTGTTATCATCCCAGCAAATGACGAAAAGCCAGAGATTTATTTGAGGGAGATAGTCGTGATGGAGGGGATGAACATTGTCATCGACACTCCGATTCTGAACGGAGACGATGCTGATATCCCACCTGAGGAGCTGATGTTCATCATTTCCAAACCTCCCAAACACGGTGCCATTTTAAACCAGCTATCCACAGGCTCAGTTTTGGTGACTAATTTCACTTTAGAGCAGATTAGGGAAGCATCAAGTATTATTTATGAGCACGATGACTCAGAGACAACAGAGGACAGCTTTGATGTCACTCTGACTGATGGAAAGTACTCTGTGCAGAAAACAGCCATGGTTTTGATCATTTCTGTTGACGACGAGACCCCCAGAATGCTAATCAATGACGGGTTGGAGGTGGAAATTGGAGAGACCAAAGAGATAAACAACAAAGTGCTCAAAGCAACAGATTTAGATTCAGAAGACAGTACGCTCACATTTATCATCCGGTATGGGCCTGGTCAGGGTGTCCTGCAGAGAAAAACCTCATCCGGGTCTCTGGAGAACATCACGATAGGCATGAATTTCACACAAGCTGAAATTGATGCCGGGCTTATACTTTACACGCACAATGGTCAGGAGGGCATCCGAGATTTGATCAAATTTGACATCACGGATGGAATGAACCCGCTAATTGATCGTTACTTCTACATCACCGTGGGCAGTATTGACATGGTGTTCCCTGATGTGGTCAGTAAAGGCGTGTCTCTGAGGGAAGGTGGCAGGGTGACTTTGACCACAGATCTTCTCAGCACCACTGACCTCAACAGCCCTGATGAGAACTTAGCCTTCACCATAACAAGGGCCCCTGTCAGAGGCCACTTAGAGTGCACAGATACTCCCGGGATGCCCATTGTGTCTTTCACTCAGCTTCAGCTGGCTGGCAGCAAGATTTACTACATCCACACCTCAGATGATGAAGTCAAAATGGACAGTTTTGAGTTTGAAGTCACTGACGGCTACAATCCTATTTTTAGAACATTCAGAGTCTCCATTGTAGATGTTGATAATAAGAAACCTGTTGTTACTGTAAATAGTTTAGTTGTCACAGAAGGGCAGATCAAGCTGATTACGCCATTTGAGCTCACCGCTGAGGACCAGGATACCACTGAGAAGCAGCTGAAATTCACCATCACCCAGCTGCCTGTTCATGGTAAACTCCTCTACAACCAGTCAACGCCCGTCACCAGCTTCACCAAACAAGACCTCAATGAAAACCTCATCAGCTACAAACACGATGGAACCGAATCCTCGGAGGACTCCTTCTCCTTTACTGTCACTGACGGCACACACACTGACTTTTACGTTTTCCCCGACACCGTGTTCGAGACTCGTCGCCCTCAGACCATGAAGATCACCATCGTGGGGATCGATAACGGCGTCCCCCAGATCGTGGTGAATAAAGGCGCCCCAACTTTGAAGATTTTGGCCACGGGTCACCTGGGGTTCCCCATCACCTCCAAAGTGCTGAGGGCAGAGGACAGAGACAGCATCCCGGCCTCCCTGGTGTTCCACATTACCGCCGAGCCCAAACATGGTTACATCATCAACATGGGACAAGGAAACGACTCCATCAGCACGTTTAGTCAAGGTAAGCCCTGAAAAAAAACACACACCTATATTATGACACATGAAAAATGAATGGTGTAATCAAATGATAATGATTTTGTTAAGTGCTGCTCAGTGGTGGAGTGATGGTGGAGTCCAGAAAAAAGGGATTTTAAAATGTGATCTGTCATATCTGGTAAACAGAATTACCTGAAAGGTTATTCCTCTCTCTAATATGATCAAAATTATTACAAATTCTTATTAGTAAACAAAATTGCATTACTGTCAATCTGACATGAAAAAATGTCTTTCCCACTCAAACATCTTTAATTATAAAACCAAATGGAAATAGTTTTAATCATAATTTAATTAAATAATTACAGTCCCCTAATGTGTGATGTGATACTCTGTGACCTCAGAGAAAAATGTTAAAGTTAAAAAATCCCTGCTTTTGATTAATTTTTCACACTGCCTACTAAAGATTTTAATTTATGGAGTAATAATTATTCACATGTGTGACAAGTGCAGGCTTGGGAATTTCAATAGTTAATTTGTGGGCCTGATTTAGATGTGCCTTGCTCATCAAATCATAATTACCAAAGCAAAGTTAGAGGCTGATGTTTCGCACAAATGTCTTGTAGACAGTTAGTGATGAATAATTTATTATTTCCCTGCATCTTTGGGGAAATGTTCACATCTGATGTTCTCTACAGCGGTTTGTTAAATGAAGCAGGACAGAAGTAGAGGATCATGTGAAAAGGTCAGTGCAGACCTTTTTAGTGACAGGATGGCATTTGAGTTGCAGCACATTCAAATGGTTTGACCAGGTCGGTTCAATTGGAAACAGTTTATTGCTATTTGTGCGACTTTAAAATTCATATAGACAGCCGAAACTTCTCAGCAATACATATTTTAATAAATCCCCAGCACACACGGTGATACGCCAGCTGAACTATGAATTTTTTTGCATGTTTGCATGTCTGCATATTGATAATGCAGAATCAAGAGAACAATGCCGCTGATTGAGGTTTAAAGTGATGCAATCAATGCAGCATTTCATATCACGCTGGGGCAATTATGTGAACAAGTAAGGAAATTCACCTGCTCATGCCACAATTTGGCATAAGCACAAAGAATACATGAGCGTAAAAAGTGCTCTTCAGTCTGCAGGAGACGGACACTTCCAACAAATGCTGTGCGGCTGTTGTCTCTAGTAAAAAAAAAGAAAAGGGAGGTGCACAGATGAGACAAGAGTGTGGCGTGAAAGGGGCAGAAGAGGGGGCAGAGAGAGAGAGCAAGTAAAGTGGAAGAGACTGCAAATGAAGCATGCGGTGGGGGGTGGTGGGGGTTGAAGGGTGTAGGTTGGCATAAGAGAAATAAAGAATGAGGGAAGGGGCGTGAGAGAGTGACTGAAAGAGAGAGAGAGAGAGAGAGCAAACAGGCTCGTCAGAAGAATCAGTCAGGTGAAAGAGACAATCCTGCGCTCTTTATTTACTCATCCTATTTCCAGGGCACATCCCACGAGGCATTCTCTTTTAATATTTGATGAACATTGTGGCCCCGGTTCACAGTGTTGACTTTATATTTGCAAGGTCCTCGGGTTCAAGGCTGCGTCAAACCACCACAGAGAACATCCTTTTCTTGTTTCCTCTCCTGTACTATCAGATCGATACTCACTAATATGAAAAGATGAACACTAATCTGAAAGAACAATGCTCTCACAGAAACCACTGTGTAATGTATACATGTAAAATGAATATACTGGTACATTTTTGTCTGTGTGTCCATGTCAGAAAGGAGGATAGGCAGCTTTCCTCTCTTCTTCTGACAGGAAGTCACCTAAGAGGTTTAAGATGCGTCCCAGCCAGGAGTCAAGGGTTTATACTTTTATGAACCTTCTTCCTCTGCCATCTATTATTGAAGGATGTGGTTTGCAGGGGCCAAGCCCTTTCACGGTCTCCATGATTTTTCTGCACTGCAATAGATGTTTCTGGAGAGTGGTGGAAAAAATGCAGGCAGAGCCCTGTAATTCAGACAAGTTAGGAAAACAGCTGTGGAAGTGTAGGTACGCACGCCGCTATCCTGTTTTTAACATTCTTACCTTCGTCTGTCATTAAAAGATCCACTGTCACCTGGTTTTCAGGGCTGTTGACACAGAAAGCTGGCAGGTCTGGGATTTAAACGTTTTCTGTTGGTTTAGCTTGAGCTCTCTTGGATTTGAGGTTGTGGCCTTATCGTCCCGGATTACGGATTCATGATTTTCAGAATGCTCTCTCTGGTAGAAAATTGTTCATGCTGAGTGCTGATAAGGAACTGAATCAGTGTGATACTAGAGACCTGCTGTTACTGCAGCTGATACAGTGCTGAAGCAGGACAGCTTCCATCTTTGAACAATTATTCGACAGAGAGAGAGTGTTTGAACAAGCCATAAAGCCGTAATATAGCTTCAAAGTGCGTCTGAGGCTATTTCTGTCATCAGCTTGAATGTTATTTTCTTTATCTTAAAATGCAAATAGATTCATAAATATATATCTTTAATCTCGACAAGGGCACATTTCTTTGATAAACAATTTAGCCACCAGTTGGAGCAAGGAGATTGTTTTATTTTAATCATGCATCATTTCACATTGACATGACAGTGTGACCTTTGTGATTAAAATGCAGAGTGGCCCTCATTTGCATTCTGTCATTAATTACATCAAAACCTTTGCTGTTGTTTACTCGTTTTCCTTTGTTGGATTGGAGGTGACGGGGTTTTGCCATATTTGACATTCCCCAGCCGTGATATTTAGACCTGTTCTCCAGAAAACTGAAGTTGCTTTCCTCTTACAGCTGATATTGATGACCTGAATGTCTGCTACGTGCTACGGAATGATGAAAATGCTACTTCTGATGTCTTCCACTTCTCCGTTGAGGATAACGGTAAGATTTCACCACTTTACCTTTACATTTGTGAGATTTCAGACACTTTTCTTTTAGACTTTACAATGCATGAGCAGAAAGCTAGTGAATAAGTTGCCAAAGGACATTTCAGCAAAATGTGGATGCTTACAAATTGGCTTAAGTGAAGATCAAACCTGTCACCATTTGGGTATGGTATGGTCTTGCTAACATTTCTGTAGCTGTCCTCTGCTGTTTGAGTTCCTGCGGTAGATGTCAGGGTTCAGAGAAACACTTATCACTCATACGGTAGCTCACCACTTGTGCCTGTGATGAACCTGTAACCAGCTGTCGAGCATCATTCCTGACAGAGTTTACAATTCAGTTGAGCAAAGAATGTTTTTGATGTTTCTGTTGTTTCATTCATAATCACTGGGCTAAATTGACGCCGTCCCTCTGTCAGCTTCAGACGGCTGATATTTGCACTGACTTCATTGAATTCGCCACTTGTGTATAAACTGATCTGCCAGTCATAGCAGCAGTGCTGCTGTGGGTCAGAATATGAATTTCTGACAGAAATGTGCGTAGGCTGACAGACACTTTTTTTTTTCCATATATGTGTATATTACAAACGATGCTACAATATATTAGCTTACTGGTGAAGTGATGAGCCTTCCAGGTTCAGCAAAGATAGAAAACTTATTTTTGCAGTGCTGAGATGAATGCACATCATTTTCACAGTTCACTGATTTAATGAAAATGCCTCTATAATTTGTGAATATGACTCCAGGTTGTGTCAAATAGTATTACTGTGTATTCTGTCTTGATGCAAGTCTGATTTCTATGGGCTTTTTCTTGGCAGCATAGAGAAGAAGATCTAAATAAATAAACACTGCGTTGTTCGGGCTAAACTGTAGGACAACATTCGTTCGTAGGGCAAAGAGCACTTTGAGTTTGAAGTTTAAAAAAACATGCTTTCATTTCATGTTCTGTGACCAACTTTAGATTCATTATAACCGTCACTCACAAATCGCTGATTTATGCACATGAAACGGCCTCTTTAAATTCTGTACATTTAGCTCTATGTGCGTGAAATCAGCATCTATTTACCGAGGCAGCAGCCAATTAAACAATCAGCGACCGGGAGTCTGCTATAGGACGTTTCTGCGAAGGAAGAAGAGAACTTAAGAGGCAGTCGCCGCAAGCTTTGAAAAGAAATCCAAATGCCGGATCACCGTAACAGGGGACGATCATTAATGTAGTAAGAATCTGAAACTGAGAAAATTCTTTAGGCCCCGAGAACAAAACGCATACATGATTTGAAGCACAAACAAGTGGGACATGCTGTGAATAACAAGTCATACACAAAAAGGCTGGTTGTCTTAGTCTGGCTAGAAGCACATTTCGTATTGTTTCCTTATATTTTATGACCCTAAGGGTCTTTGTCACCAATAAAACAAATGAATATATGTTAATAGAAAGGTTAATAAAGGATTGCAGTATAAGTTTTGCACGTGGAATGATTAGATGTCTAGATTTCTTATTACAGAAATAAAGCATCCAGAATGAATGCTTTCATAAAACCTTCACTTTGTGGTTTAAGTGTCACGACCACGGAGCCAAAGCTCCCAGTCCACGTCCAATGATGATGTTTTAAAACAGTGGGATAAGAATTTAGTTCTGCCCCCCTCTTCCTTCTTCTTGATCTAATTGAGTGGCATTGTGTGCTGTCGCTGAAACACCCCATACAGTTGATTCAATTTCATCAACTCCAAACAAATCCTTGGTGTACGTGTGCAAATGTGCACCTACACCTATTTTTTATGAAAATGATTGCTGGATCCAGCCGTTTGTGCAGTCACACTTATTGCACATACATCATCCTCAAATGCATAGTAAAAGGCAGAGGTGCGCTCGTTTTATGATATCCATCAAGTTGGAAAAGGCTCTCTTTCTGGTCATTTTCCTCCTGTATGATCAGATACAATGAGACTGTATTAAAGACTAAGCACTTACAGAACAATTGATGTAGAGCCTCGTAAGCCTCCCCTCATTGGGGTTTTGAAATTTAATGGACTTTGCAGAGAAATTCTCAAACTCATTTTCAGAAACTAAATGACACACCGCCTCTCAGAGATCCACGGGACTAGACGACCATGTATCATAAAGTGTGAAGATCATGGGTCACTTTTCAAGGTTATTTTACACATCTCTAGGGCTGCATGTATTCTTCAGTCACAATGGGTTATAACTGTCCTCCAGTTTTAAAGCTGCTTTAACCGCTGACATCCAAAAATGAATCATGCCCCCCACATTATATAAGAAGAAAGCCAGGTATTGCACATTTCCTGTCTGAAAACATGAACTAATGGTGTTGTGAATTAGCCCTAGACTCATTTTTCATACTGTGGGACTAATGCACTTAGAGGAAAGTGCTAATGCGTAGAAGAATAACAGTTCCTTTATGCACCTGAAAGGAGAAACATTGACTAATTGATTGCCCGTGCTCCTGTTAAGTTTTTTTTCTCTTTCTCTGGTCTTGGCAACAATCTGACTCAAAGCTTTTAAAAGGAGTTTACGTATATTACCAGTCCAAGTTTATTGGATCCACTTGGGCTTCCTCTCCTCTCAGGAGGATTGGTGTTACTGCAAACTGATTCCGGATATAGAATTGCACAAGAAGGACAAAAATATATAAAAAAGACATTCATACACTCTATTAAAAGGAAGCACTATGGTGAATCACAGCAGCAGGTACAACAAAGTGTGAAGCGTCCTTCTCAGTGTCTTCCTGCACAAAAATCCCCCAAATGAATTCCTCCTGCCTTCAAGCCTATATTTTACAGGAGGTGAGCATTATGATCTTGTAAAATAATAATGTACATGTATAGGTACACACATGTATATGCGCACTCATATACTATAAGAAAGATGTCTTAAAACACTTATCCAGATGTGCAGTGGTGCACACCCACACAGACAATCCCACACATGCACGCACAGCAGAGCACAGAGGGCTAGCCGTAGGCTAAGGAGCAGTCAGGCCTCCAGCACAAAGAGCTGTTTGATATTTAAGAGCCCAGGCAGCATTGTGGGTAATGAGAGCCCTGGGCGTTTGAGCTGGGCAGAGCTCCGAGGCAGCCACTGGTAATTATGTGGCCCTATTACAGGCTCATCTACAGGGTGAGAGTGTCAGGAAGCACCTTGTGTCTCACACTGAGAGCACCTGGAATCACTATAGTTAACTGTAATGGGCTGGAACACAGTTTGTTTCCCAGGCTTCTCTTTGGCTGTGGGATGTTCAGGTAGTTATAATCGAGCAGCAGGAAACAAGACTAAGATAACAGCGAAGCAAATTTGAGGATCACGGGGACATGATGGACAGAAAATCAAATCTAAAACGCTGGAACAAGAGAATGTTTGGCACTTTAACTTGGGACTTGGGAAAAGTCTAAAAAAGACATTCAGATAACTTGGGAAACTACTTAAACAAGCTATTCCACTCATAGATTAATTAACTAATTGTTCAGCTCTACTTGAAATTGTTTGTTCATTGAGGTGAGGTTCACTGGTGCAGGTAGTTTGGTTTTGCTTATCCAGGTTTTGAGATATCTGCCTCTAAGATCTCTACCTCTGATATAATACGATATAGTTGAACTGTGGTGCTCTATCCATAAGAGAGGTTGCAGTTACTATTTATGAAAGTTTCTCCTCCCACTGCCAACGATATCGATTGCCACAATAGAATCATTTGATCCCATCATCACCTCTCAGTACCCATGAGCAGCTCCAACACGGCGCTGCTCCAACATAGCGCTGCTTGTCAGATGCAATGACGGTACATACCTTCAAAGAAACTGCAGCTTCTACAGTGCCCTTTTTCCCTGTTTCACAAATGTCTCTTGAATACAATGAAAGCTTTGTGCTGTAACTTTATCAGTCCAGTCAACACTGCAGACTATTCTGCAAGGGCACCACTTCTTTATCCTCACTGTTTGCGCGTGATGTGTGATTGGTCGTCGGTCTGCCATGGACTTCTGATGAAATGACCTCTTCTCTTTTTTTAAATGATACATGGAACAAATTACTATGCACATGCAGCCTTCTAATGGATGAAAGAAATCAGTCCCTGAAAAAGAAATGGATGAAATCCATTTTACACTGCTTCTATAATCACTTTTAAACTTTTTAAACTCAGCAGTGAAACTAACAGAGGCTGAGAAATATGAAGTCAGCCATGAACACACTGAATGTAAATGGAATAATCCAGTCTGGATTTGCTGGAATTTGTGGCATTGAAAAAGCTTTAATTTGTTTCTAAAAGTTGAAATAATTTTCTAACTTTTCCCGATCCTCTTTTAATATATCTCACTGGCTTTGGAAGTTTAGATCTAAACCTTAAAAAAAAAACAATTACAGGCTTAAACTGGCTTTCAGCATGGCCACGAATGGAGCAGGTTAATCCCTTGACCCCTTTTTGTTGTTGGTAACCTGTCCAGCAGGTTTACTGATCAGTGCAGAATTGCATCAGCATTCAGCACTGCACAGACTGACACACACACTAACACGTCCCCTGGCTTTAGTAGAGGATTCTCTTTATCTGTCAGCGTTCAGGAATTTACTGTCACTCACTTCTTCCAGGGCCCAACTCTCCTATCTTTATCCTCTTCATCTCTCCCTTCTCACACTGTCACTCTCAGATCTTATTGGACGTGTTTTATTCATTTTCCATTCTTGTACTCCACTCAGCATCCATGTTCTTTATATATTTTGTTCTAACGGGTTATTTTTACTTTGTCTCGCCACCTATCAATGTCCCCTTTTCCTCTCGAGGTACAGTCTTAATATCTTGTCCTCCTGTCTCGCCGAGTCTTAATCTTGAAGCATGCTGTGATTTATTGTATCGACTCTGTCTTAGGCATCAGTGTTTGGGTTTTACTGTCACACCCTCGCTGTCTTTTCCTGCTGTCTGTCCCTGCCTGCTGTGTTTGTCTGTCAGCGTCGGTGCTGATGGATCTCTGTGTTACAGGATTACAGCTCATTCCGCAGCCGCGAATGTCACTCGAGATGATCTGCATCTCATTAGAGCATCGAGATGAGAGTGCGAGACTTGTTCGGAGATGTGAAGGGATTTTTTTTTCATCATGTTAATCATCTTTGATTCTGTATCTCTCTGTGCTTGACAGCCGACGCTTCACATGTAAACACATAAGCATGACCAAACAGCCTCTAATCTCAAGAATAAACAACAAACTGGATCTTTTCAACATTTATTTTGTCACTAAAGACTTCTGATTTACATTTTCGACTATATGAATACATCACTCTCAATTATCTATACTGGATTTTTTCCTTTTTTCCCTCACAGATACTTTACTCTTTTTTTGTCTTAGCAGTTTGTTTCTTTCATCTAATTTTCACCCCTTCTCCTTCTTGCATTTCCTCTAATCAAAATGAAACTGTAGCAAAGTGACAATTCCATCTCACATAAAATCTCATTCTTTGCACGCCATCCTCACCAGCTCTGTCTCCTGCTATTTCATTTTTAATGGATCTTAATGTGCCTTTAATTTATATTTAAATCATTTAAGCATTACATATTGCGATGCTTTATTTGCATTCCTCCTGCTTACGTTGCAATATAAAAGTACGCAGCTCTGGGGAGCTGTTGTGAGCTCTGCTTTATTATTTGTATTTAGGAACCCTCTAATAAAAAACATACATCTAAAAGAAAACATTAAAGCCACTGAAGCAAAAACGAACATTTTCTGGCGAAAATAAAATTTTGTTTTGAGGAGATAATGGAGGGAAATGAGAGCGGTGGGAAAAAAGTGGGAAGGAGGAAAGATTTCAGTAGCTAGTTTATCATCTCCGCGCTCAGACACAGTTTGCTCTTATGAGTGCCAGTATCCGTCCTGAGACACATTAAACTCTACCCCTGTTAAATATTATAGTGGTGACATGGGGAGACTAATGCTGCAGTGATCGGTGTGCTGCGGTTCTGCCTCTGTGATGAGCATACAGGAAAACAGTTACTCTGAGGTGTTATCATTCACACACTCGCACACACACACACACACACACAGACACTTAGGCCTGATCCAGACCAAATTCAACAGAACACAGGTTTTCCAACTTATTGGAATTAGTGTGTTTTGGCTGCGGCAGTGCAGGTCACATGTGGTGCTGAAAAGAAAAGCAGCATCCTGCGGTGAAGAAGTTGAGCCAGATTGAACTTTTGGAGAAACGCCAACCCGACATCACGCACCGGTGGCCAATCAGGCGATCACATCAGGCAAGCAGCTTCACAGTCAGCTTTGATTGTCACTGAACTCCACCTGAACTGCGATCCAGGTGGAGTTCACCGACTGAAATACGATATTCTACCTGTTCTGTTCTGGCTTGGTTTATTTCATGTACTCGGCTTCTCTGTCTGTGTCTGGATTTCAGTCTGGCTCAAGAAAACCGATGAATCAGAAAAAAAGTTACTTTCTGATTGTTTCATAGTGGTTACGTACATCACAGCTCCCCACACACACACACACACCCCCGCAGCAATTCGCTGCAACGGCTGATTTTGGTCTGAATCCCGCCTTACACATAGATACACACATAAAACTACACACACATGCACCTCAAGGAAGGTTTTTTGTCCTCAAGCCTTCTCCCTTTAAGCTATGCTCAGGGTCATATATGGCAGTCTTTGTAGACATCAGTGAAGAACCTCACAGTTATTAGGTGTACCACAGGAACTTCAAAGGAGTCGAGGATTCTCTGTCCCAGATGTCAGTTTTCTTGTGGTTTCATGTGCAAGGTCGCTTAAGGTGTTTCTCCAGCACAGTCATGCCTGATGGCTGTTGAATGTAGAGAGGAAACAATGCATTATTCTGTTGCACGCAACTTTTATCTCCTTAGGGTGGGCGGGGAGGGGTAATGTATGTGTTCTTCACTTCCTTTGTTGCCCACAGGCACGCACAGACACAAACACACATCACAAATAGAGAATAGAATATAAACAGCAGCACCTGACCTGTCCTGGTATTTTGGTTTGGTTTGACATCCTGTGAAGTGACTGATCAAACTCAGCGAGTCAATAAATAATCCCTACGTGCACGTGAAGCAGCAGTCCCAGCAGTCAAAATGTAATTGATCCTGGTATATTAAAAACAAAGAAAGCTAACCCACGTTGGCTTCAACTTGCCCTCGAATTGAGCAGCATTTTAAATGCTTGAGTTTGCCCAGGGCCATGAATTCCTGGTCAGCCTACTGATATCTCACCACACCTCAGGAGATATCCGCTATCATGCCGATCGCCTTGGGCGAAGTGTAAATGTAGTGACACACACACACATATAATACACACAGACAGACACAGGACATGCTGGTGCTGCTACCTGTTAAATAACCTGCTTTCAGTCTGATATATGCACGGCCACACGCGCACGCACACACTCCTCGGAGAAGAAAGAAACAGCTGAGTGCTGAACCCATTATAATCTTTGTGATCCGCTTTGCCACTAGTTGCACACATGCCAAGTCTCCAATGTTAGTGAAGTGACTGCCACACATCTGTCAGGATAAACTAAAAGGCATTGAAACATCCTGAGGGGGTGTGAGATATTTGTACTTTGTCAACCATCAACATTTCTGTAGACAGGCACTCCTGTCAGGAGGATGGCGCGTGGGCTGCTATTACTACTGAAATATTACTGGTGATCTATTTTAGCAGCCTGTCTCAGAGCATCACACACATGCTTTGTAAAAAGGAACACACTGCCAGCTGAATGAAAAGCAGATTTAGCGATTACTTCCTAATGCAGTGTTTCTCGAGTTTTCCACGGTGAGACGGATCACTGGGTTTGTTGGTTGCATATAGCTGTCGGTTTCCAGTTGCACTAGGGAGTTGGGGACCCGTATACAAAAGAGTACAGAAGGCAGATGGAGACGTAAGAGTGAGGGAAGGGCCACGCCGCCAGCAGCAGAGAAGATGTACTGAGCAGCAGACGGCATCGTCTTGCTGTGAAAAATTTCCTTTGATTTTGTGTGTGAAGCGACAGACGTGCACTGCACACACATATACGCATACATAAACACGCACAGTTGAAAGTGAAGACAGCCGTGATTTTTATTTTTTTTAAGACTGAAGAGCTTAATCTCACGTTTGATTTGATTGAAAAAATAATGTCAGTAAAAAATCTACATTTATTTATCCGTGTGATGTTTCCATTCTAAATGTTGGCAGGACATGCTGCATCTGTCT
Source organism: Sciaenops ocellatus (assembly GCA_033000465.1). Classification (NCBI taxonomy): domain Eukaryota; kingdom Metazoa; phylum Chordata; class Actinopteri; family Sciaenidae; genus Sciaenops; species Sciaenops ocellatus. The sequence continues at coordinate 4,008,290 of CP136870.1, forward strand.
CTGCTATCAAAAGCACAGCAGGCCAGCATATAGGTGACCTCATATAGGACAGGCACCCTCTCACTCACTTCACTACCACACACACACACACACACACAGACTTCAAACAACCCAAAACCTGTGAATGATAGTTCCATCTTTGTGTGTGTGTGTGTGTGTGTGTGTGTGTGTGTGTGTGTGTGCCTATGCTACACATAAATGTGAGTTATGTTTATTGGACGAGCAGGAGTCTGTGTTGGAAAAGCATTTTCAGGGACTCTGATCTGAAGATTTGATGTAGCAACTTTGAAATTGGGATGAGAGCTCTCCCATATTAGCTGTATATGGTGGCCATTGACAGATCAGTAGCATGCATTTATTGCCTGACCATTTAAGTCAGATTTTGTAATTTTCCCAAGATGGAAATTCATTGTGTGGCTCTGTGACATGTAACATAAAGCATTAAAGAAGCAGTGTTGGAAGATAAAGTAATATTACCATGCTGTGAAAATGTTTGTGTGTTTTTAAAACCTTACTAAAAGAACTATCAGCAAAATGTGTTTGGTATCAAACGTATCACTGCTGCATTAGTGTATATGTTGCATTTTACTGCTGTAGATGTTTAAGGTTAAGCTAATCTAACTACTTTATATACTCTTGGATAGTTTTATCTACAGCAATGCATTATGGTCTATGATCATCATAGTGTTGCTGTCCTGTGAGAACAGCCATTTTCAACTTTGTGACATTTTACAGCTCATCCAAGAGTTTCAAATAATGTATTTATCTTATTATCATAATACGTTTATTTAGTATAGCACTTTTCACAGAACAAGGTTACAAATTGCTCCACTAGAGTAATATAAATAAAATAAAATAAAAACAATAAAACATGAGCGATAACGAATAGTTATACTTTATTGATCGGGCTCATAGACATGAAAATATGGAGAGATGGTGGCGTGATGGGCAGCCATGTAGCAGCACCCTGGGAGCAGTTAGGGGTTCGGTACCTTGCTCAAGGGCACCTCTGCAGCTACCAGTCCACCCTCTATACTTTGGTCTGTTCTGGACTTGAACAGGCCACCCTCCAGTTCCCAAGCCAAGTCACTATGGACTGAGCAAGTGCCACCCACAATAACAGAACATGAAGACAACATACAACATTATAGGCGAGAAAAAGGCTAGTTTGAATAAACAGGTTAAGTCTACAGGAAGAGCATTCCAAAGTGTTGGAGCCACAGCTTCAAAGGCACGATCACCTTTTTGTTCATGTACAAGGGACAACCAGTAAGCCCTGGTCAGAAGAAGTGACCTATTTGTGATGTAAGGATGGAGCCATATCGGAGATGTATTCTGGTGCCTGACCGTGCAGAGCTCTATATGTGAAAAGAGGCAATTTAAAATGAATCCTGAACTTGATCGGAAGCCAGTGTTAAATAGATGATATGGGAGTGATGTGAGTCGTTTACCTCGACCTGGTCAACAGTCTTGCTGCAGCGTTCTAGAAGTAGGAGAATTTTCTCAACCTATAAAGAAACATTAAGCTGTATTTAGAAAGTACAGTACTTGATGTAACTTATGAGTAAAAGATACTTCATTCTTCTTAGTGACCAAACAGTAATCAACAATCATAGCAGAGCTAGAAACACCAGTAAAGTGGTCGTAATGGTTGATGTAATAGCAGCGATTATTGCTATGTGCTAAGAAAAGCCTGAAGTGGTGCTTGCTGAGCTATTATACAGTGGACTATCATTATATATAAAAACAAACAATGTCTAGCTATGTACAGTTTATTTTGAGTTCAATCAAAGAAACGTTATTTGTAGCAACGGATGTTGCTGGTGTGCATGGATGATCTCTTGCTGTCTGTTATCTAATAGTTCATTTTCATTAAACTCAACACAATTTGTTCTGTGAGCTGAGTGTAAGAATCTGATAGTAGATCCTGCTTCACAGAATCAAAAAACACTTTCAACTCCACTTTGACTTTAACACTAATATCTCTTGACTTTACATAGCCATAAGTTTTGTGACTTGAAAGACTCGATCATCTCCCTGAGCCCAAAGTGTGAAAATCTGAGCAGCATATTCAGAAACCGAGCAGATACCCGGGCCCGTGTCAAGGTCAGAAGCATTTGTTTTGATGTACTTCTGAATGAATCATTGTACCTTCATGGAAGGTTTCTTTTATGGGTCGAGGATCTACTGTATATATATCTGCAGAAAGAGAAGCTCAGAGGGCAAAGAGAGGTGTCGGTTACTGTCTGATGAGAGCTTGCGCTGATACTCATATGAAAAGACAGTAATACAAATGGCAGGAATTCATTATGGGAGCTAGGAGTCTATATTGTATCAGACCATTGGATTTAGTAATTTAGCTGATGCTTTTTTCCAAAGCGATTTAAAAAAAAAGAGAAACAAGTGCGACAAGGACCTGTTAGTGCAGCAATAAGAGCTACTCACATAGAATCAAGTGACAAGATACAATGTTTTGCATGATGACATGCAGCAAACTATACACTTACAGTACTGAACCAAACATCAGGGTAAAATCAGCAGCTGTAACAAAATTACAGACCAACTACAAAAACATGCCTTTTGATTTTTTGATTGTAAAAAAAGACGTTTCTTCTGACGGGACAGCTGTCAGATTACTCTGTAAAGTAGATCCTACAAAACAAGCCAGCATCAAAACTGAGGCATCAGAGTTTTTTCAGAGTTTTTCTCTGCAGTTCACAGTGTCCTGATCCTCGAAAACTATGATCCTTAATTGGTTAAAAAAAAAGAGTTTTTGTCAGGAAAGCCTTTGAAAGAGTGCGCAAAGTGAGTTTTGCTGTATTGAGGATGATTTCAAAGCTGCTTTTTTGTATGGTCAGCACATGTATGAGGCCTTTTATCCTCTTGAAAGGCTTGAGGAATGAGGCAGTGTGAAGCCCACTGACTCAGATCCCTATTGTTTGTGTACAGATCCCCAACTTCAGTGAGAGGTCACACAGCAGGACCGGTGCACACACACACACACACACACACACACACACACACACACACACACACACACACACGCACACACAAACACAGATACGATAAGATTTCAGGTTTACAGCTTGTGCTGTATTCACTATCAGGGAGCTTGGATAAAAGTCAAGGTTGCTGTGGAGCTGGAACTGAAGACTGGGCGTGTATGTGTACGATTTTGTATTTGCACCTGCTAAGTGAAGCCTGAATTTGGCCTACAGGCTTTTTGGAGGATACATGAGCTCTGATTATATTAGCTGTCTCTTCACCTCGGCATGTTGTAGCTATGTCTGCCAAGGCAGGATGTGCTGAACTTTTCACCTCTGCTGCGTTTTAACACCATGTTAAAGTTTGATTTTAACAGAGAGCTGAACCTGTACATGTACTTAGTTTTGGAGACTGAGGGTAGCATCTCCACTCTTCTAGAATTTAGTGATATTTTATTGATCGGTATTGGAACATGCTCTTATTTCACAGTACAGCATCACTATTTTTTTGCAGGAGATTTTAACAGCGATGCTGCCCTGCCATTTATGACCTCTGCGATGATGGAGGTGAAGTGCGATGCTGTGTGTGCTTTTAACAGCTTTACTGCTCCACCATTTAAGAGACAAAAAAGACTTGGAAGAACAAACAGCTTTGAAATCGTCCTCAATAGAGCTAAATGAGATATCCTTTCCGACAGCCTACACATAACGTTTGCACAAACAGCCCGCCACCTCTGCACTTCCCTCTTGCCAGCAAATCACACACTCAGACATTTTGTTTAACGTTCACAGGAATGCCAGACATAGTTAGGCATTGTTCATCACTACACAGAGGCAGAAAAAAAGAAAAGAAAATCCCCCCTCAGCTTCTTTTATTTCAGTTTTACAACGTTTCATTATCGCCGAACTCCATCTTTCACCCCCGCAGGTGGGTAAATTAGCCACACAAAGCATCATCCTTCCTGTCCGCTTGTTGAAGTGGCAGCTGTTGAGTAGTTCTATTAGCCTAGCACTAACAAGACCCATTTACACTGCAAACCCTTCCTTAATAACGCTGATTGGCTGGCGGTCTCGGGATTATGCGCTATTCTAGAGGAAAAGAAAACACAGTTCAACAAAGAAAGATTTGATTATAGAGCACATGAAAAGACTGATTGTTATATAGAAAGGTATTATGTGTGTGGGCATCTTGAGAATAATTAAAACACGTTTTCTTCATATATTTTATTTTTTGCACTCTTCTGTCGCAGAATTCATCCTCATGCTTTCCTTTTCAGTTTTTATAGAATATTCAACACACACAGCATTTGATTAAATCAGAGAAAAAGGAGTTTACATGTTCTAGTCATGTCTGTATGGGTTCTCTCCCTAGTACTCCAGCTTCCTCCCACAGAAGACGGGCAGATGAATTGCCCATAGATCTGAATATGAGCATGAATATGAATTGGATGAACTGGCAACTTGTCCAGGGTGTACCCCGCCTCTCGCCCAATGTCAGCTGTGATCAGCTCAATGCTCAATGCTTTTGCATAGAGTTTATTTTTAAGAAGCAACACCTTCAGTCAAATTAGGTCGACAATAATATCCATCCATCCATCCATCCACTTATCCTCACCAAGGGGGCTTGAGCCTATCCCAGCTGACTTAGGGCGAGAATAGGAGTACACCCTGAACAAGATGCCAGTTCATCACAGGGCGCATAGAGACAAACAACCAAAGTAGAGCCTAGTAAAGCCGAAGTACCTGGAGAGAACCCACGCAGACACGGGGAGAACATGCAAACTCCACCTATAAACAAGGAAAACAAAAACACACCAGAAAAACAGTAAATAGTAACAATGTGTTATGTATTTTGTCTAGGTGGAAACAAACTCAAGGATCAGCAGTTCCGTCTGGACTGGGCCTGGATCTCTCTGGAGAAAGAATATTACGTGGTGGACGAGGAGTACAAGTTCCTGGAGGTGGTACTGAGGCGAAGAGGCTACCTGGGAGAGACGTCTTTCATTGGTTAGTCTGTTTGTCTTACTGCATCTTTTTTCTTTCTGATCCAATGACATGCTTTGTGGTTCTAGTCGCGCATAGCGGAGCTGGGCTGTGGAGGGTAATGTTGGTCTGCCAGAGAGTTCTCATTCAATTCACATCCACTTCAGTCCAGACTGAAATATCACAACTGCTGCTTGGATTGCTGCAATTTGGTACAGACTTTCATGGTCCCCAGATAATCCTACATATTTTTTGGTCATCTCCTGCCATCAAGTCAAAATTTTGACTCAATTCATATAAGCTTAGCGTATTAACCTTTTCTTTTTGAGCATGCTGACATGGGCATTTACCTCAAAGCACATGTCCTCCTTAATTTACAAGGTTTCATTGCTTTACATTACTGTTAATATCAGATTTTGATTCCACGTTCTGTGTAACAAGCAGAAAAAAACAGAAAACAACCTCAAATGCTCAGGAATTCAGGTAATAACACACAACTCGAAACAAAATATTTCACAATATTTGTCTCCTTTTTTCCTCTTTGATGGTTGATAATACACAGAATTTTGTCATTTGCTTCACTGCAGAGCTTTACGTGCCTCCCATTCATTTGGAATATACAGCCCAGACATTATCTCCAAACAGTGAAGCCAGAAAGCAATTGAAATTTCCTTTCAATTTTCCTCTGAGCCAATAATCGTGTTTGGCCTTGAGCCATTTCAGAGTTTGCAAAACAAAAAAAAACAAAAAAAAAAAGTTATTATTATTTTGAGGAGGCCAGATGAGATGGCTAAGTAAGGTCAGTGTGATGCCCTGTGCGCTGTGACTCTGCTCACCAGCACGTGCAGCAAAACAATGTCAAGAAAAATGCAAGACTACTTGTGAAGCAACACAACATTTTCAAGTTCAGCTTTATTTTTTCCCAGATGGACAAGTGATTTGTCACAGTGAGGAAATGAAACAGGCATCCACAAGTCAAAAAGCAATAAAAATGCATTGCACTGACCAGGCGGATACAACAAAATCCCCAAACAGAACACTGAGAGTGCAAATATTGGTGGAATTTCTGAGGTTAGATCACTGATAAAATAACATTATCAACATCATTATCTGCACAATTAATATACTTGTCACCGTGTCATCTCCTTGTCTGTAAGCAAAGCAAACCTGTAGATATGAATGAATATTGATCTGTTTATATCTGTTTGACTCTCGGTCCCTAAGGGCTCTGACACAAAGCTGACACTCAGTTTGCCATTTATTTTTCCTTACTTTCTCTCATGCATGTCAACTAGGTGTCGGTGGTAGTCAGTAAGTAGTAGAGGCGAAGCAAGCTGATGCGTCAGTCGATCTTTGTCAAGTGGTTTACTGTAGGTGGGATTGATGCGTCAGGGCTCTAAACTGCAGTGCAAAAGAAAGAAAGAAAGAGCTATATTTACAATTGTACTGCAGACTTTGTCAATCCTCCCAATCAAAGTCTTGTTCTTGGGAAAAATAGTGCTTTTTTTTCATTTTCTTACGCTTATCCGGGGTCGTGTCGCAGTGGTAGCAGGTTTAGCAGGGCAATCCAGGCATCCTTCTCCCCAGCAAGACATTCCAGGGTGTTCCAAGGCTAGATGGGCTATATAGTCCCTCCAGCGAGTTCTGGTTCTTTCCCCAGGGTCTTCTTCCAGTTGGATGTGCCTGTAACACCTCCAGAGGAAAGCGCCCAGGGGGCATCCTAATAAGATGCCCAAACCATCTCAGATGACTCCTTTCTATGTCAAGGAGCAGCAGCTCTCCTGCGAGCTCCCTCTGGATGTCTGAGCTCCTTACCCTATCTCTAAGGCTGAGCCCAGCCACCCAGCAGAGGAAGCTCATTTTTGCCGCTTGTGTCCACGATCTCATTCTTTCGGTCACTACCCAAGTAGTGCGGCACCGCACCAACCTGCCAATCTATCTCACGTTCCATTTTTCCAATCGCTCCTTCGCTTGGGGCAGCAGCATTGCACCATTTTCCGGCAGAGAACCATGGCCTCAGACTTGGAGGTGCTCCGATAAAGCCAACAGGACCACATCATCTGCAGAAAGCAGAGATGCAATCCTGAGGTCACAAAATCCTCACCCTAGCGGCACCTTGGCGGAGTCCAACACCGACTGAGAACATATTTAACTTTATGCCGAGAATACGAACTACAAATTTTACTCGAATAAGGACCAGATGGCTTGTAGTAATGGTCCTGGTACCCCATACTCCCCAGTGCCCCCCACAGTCACAGGCCTTTTCTAAATTCACAAAGCACATGTATGTCAAACTCTCATGACTCCACCCAGCACCCCTGCAAGGGTAAAGAGCTGGTCTGTTGTTGCAAGGCTAGGATGGAATCTGCATTGCTCCTCCTGAATCTGAGGTTCCTCTTTTCTAGCACCCTACGATAATCTTCAGTCAATTAGTCGAGAAACAAAAAGCTGCTGTCACATTTAGTTCCAAATTGGAGCTGTATAGCTCTTGAAATTCTGCTTATTGACGATCTGAAGTAGTTGTTCACATTTTCCGTATTAGGCTGTAAAATGTCTCTTCACAGCAGTTGACAATGGCACACAAACATGTCTAGGAGACTGACAATAAGTGAATCATCAGCAAACTTAAAAATAGCAGCACTCACCAGTGTACAAAACACAGAGTGGGCAGAGAACACACTGCTGGCTCAGTGCTGCTCAAATCTCAAATCCAGCCAGCCACACTAACACCATTGCCAGAGTTTTTAATAAGCTTTTTGACCAGCAGATGGAGGTGATTTTGTGTTGGAAACAATGGCCACAGCATGTTTTTGTGCTTATGTCTGAGTATTTGTGCAAGATCGAAGGTTAAAAGGATGTAGATGATGTTGTCCCTGAACGATCCTCAGCCTTGTATTTGTTATGCTTCAGCTAGTTCGCTCAATGAGAAGCAGCAGCTGTAAGCAGCTTTTACTCCCTCCAACCTCTCATCATCATTCTGATCCTTGTTACTCTTTGGGTCAGGTGTTAGCATCACAGTGAGCAGTTTATGTAAGCTTTAGGACTTATCTACCTGTGTACACGTGTGTGTGTGTGTGTATATGTGATTCCTCTCGGGGAGGTTTTGAGTGTATCGTTCATGAAAGCTTGCGTTTTGACTCTCATCTCTTTGCACAGTTGGCTTGTGAGCGCCTGGTTATCTCTGACCGCACATATGGCACACACACATGAACATTCACTTTCAAGCTCCCTTTTTTTGAATGAACGCCTAACAAGATATGTGGACGTGGTGCTTTAATGCATCAGTGTGAAAGTGCTTTCCATCTCTGAGGCTGAGGTGGCAACAACATGTTGAGCCGAGGCATTTTTATGCAAAAGTGCACTGTTTGAAGTAAGATTAAAGAGAAGGAACATTTTCTTGTAACCTCTCCACTGAGCCAAACCTAAGTCACTCTGACAACAGTATTTTGTCTCAGAACCCAAATAAAAAGTGTGTATATGCTTGTATGTACACATTTCTATGTATTTGTGCCTGTGTATGTCCAGTGTGTATCTGCTCAGGCAATGATGATGAAATATGGTCTAGTTCAGGGCAACACAGAGTGAAAAATTGAAACTGATAAAAGTCGTCTAATAAGTTTCATAGATTTCAATTTGCTGGACTGGTGAACAGAAGAATGGAGTGAATGAACCAATAACAGAGCTGCAACATACTTGAGGTGGACAAAATAGCAGGAACACCACACAATACGATGTAATACAATCCAGCCCAATCCCGCCACAGTAATGGTACCTTTGATTGATGGCTCTATTTGTGCTCCTCTCTGCTCATTTAGCTCAAGTCTGGATGATATTTGGGATTTTTCCCTCTTTGCCGCCGTGCATACGTTTGCATTGTGCTTGAAGGATGCCCTCTTCTTAGGTGTGCATTTAGCCTTGACATCAGGGATGTCAGTTAGCTGTTAACTGATAGAACTGCCGATGGGACTGTAAGATGACTCCCTCTTTTTTGATTTATAGTGGATGGACAGAACAACAGAAACACATTTTGAGACAGAATCTTCAAAACTCCCAAAAATCATATTCCATACAGATACCTGCTTTTTATTTCAATGTGACTTTTAAATGTTTAAAACGTTTTAATACATGCACATCCATATGTAACGACAACAGAAATTCAGACATTATTATGACAGAGACATATATTTCCAGCACTTTGGAGGTAAAAATGTCAACACTTAAATAAAGCTTATTTAAAGCTTTTATATACCAACATCAGATGATCAGATGTAAGAACTGCAACCCTGTTTACACATACAAGACAAAATTACAAAGTCACATTTAATATTTAATATTAACAAGGAATGGCTACAAATCTTTTGCAGTGACAGTCTGAAACACAGATATCAGTAGGTGCTTGGTATCTTGCTTGGTATCCAGTCTAAATTCCAAAGATATTCAACGCTACTATACATTCAAATCCTCGCATTTGACTCTCAGGAACCAACAAATGTTTGGCATTTTTGCTTAAAAATTAAATGAATGATTTATTCATTATCATAATTGCCATTTAATTTTCTGTCAATTGACTAATTGATTAATCAACTAATTATTTCAGCTTTGTGAGTTTGTTCAGAATCTCTAATAATTTCTTGAAGCTTCATCACCTCAGAGTTTTTGTTTAGTTGAAAATTCAACATCCAACCAAAAATATTAATAACAATAATAATAATAATAATGATGTTTACTAACGCTTTCTCACTATTACAAGTGTGTGTGTATGTGTGTGTGATGTGTGCTAATGGAGGAGTGGAAGGGTACTAACAATTATGACAATGAAACCAGAGCTGTAAATGAAAAGAAAATTGACGGCACAAAGAAACGACACGCGGCGATGTTGTTTGAAACTCGCTGCCGTTGTAAGGGCTAGCTGACGAAACCCGCTGTGGCTCGTGGCAGCAGTGGAGGGGAGTCGTTCCACATGCTCCATCACAACAGGACGCGCAGGTAGAGAGAATCAGTGGAGGGGGAACGCGGAGGTAAGATCAAGGTTCAAAGATGCCCCCGCAAAGCAGAGCTCAGGCAGACGGGGCTGGAGAACGTGGGGATCACACCGGATTCTTTTACCACTGTTCTCAACATTATAAATAAAAAACATGACTAACATATCAATATTCAGCTTAATTATTCATTTCTGTGTGACCTCTTCTTCACCTGCTTTGTCATGCTCTAATTGAGTTCTGTCACTTCATGCTGTCTCCTGTGACACTGTCCCACTGACTTAGCAGCCCACTTAACCCGTCTCACCTTCTCCCTTTTTCTTTTCATCTGTAATCTCTCCTCTCCTCACCTCATCTCACTGTGCAGAGCGTTTAGTCCTTTTGCTCCTAACCTGCTTTTCCTCATCAAAGACTCCACCTCTCTTCCTCCTGCTCCCTCACTGCCTTATAGCCCACAGTCTGTGCCATAGGCTGTGTCTTATATCCTTCCCCCACCCACTCTCCATTTGTCATTCGTCTTAAATCTCCCTACTTCTCTCTGTCTCATGTCAGTGCAGTAGGTTTGGCTGTTTGTACTGCTCTGTCTTCTATTTTCCCACTTCCTTGTGTGCATCCTCAATTTGGTTGTCACCTATTGTGGTGTGTCTCTGCTGGTTCTTCTCCATCTTTGTCTACATCTTGTCACATTGCTTTGCTCTGTTTTCTGCCACGAAACCCTCCACTACAAATCCTCATCCTCTCCACATCCTTTCCTTTCTGTTCCTTTCTTTTCTTTTCTTTTCTTTTCTTTTCTTTTCTTTTCTTTTCTTTTCTTTTCCTTTCCTTTCCTTTCCTCTCCTCTCCTCTCTTCTTTCTATATTCGTAGGTGTATGAGGAATATCAGGATGCCCATGGGGTTAAAGGATGTAATTCAATTCTCATTCTTCTTCTTTTGTTACTCCCTGTACATGTCAAAGTTTCTTTTCCTTGAAGACTTTTTTCCCACATGTCCTTTACTGGTCTGTCCTTGCTCTGAAAGATAAATTAAGCATTGCTAACAAGATGTACATTTGACAGGTTAATCATCTCCTGTGGGATATATCCCAGCATCATTATTGTTGCCATGCAGGGTGGGTGGAGAGATCATTTAATTAAGAAGGAGAGAAAAGAAACTTTTCTTTAGGAAAGGAAAGTTTGCAGCTATAACAGAATTGGTGTGTGATTGTGAGCAGTTCCTTGCATCTGTGTGTGTGTGTGTGTGTATGTACGTGTGTGTTATGGACACAAGGGACTGTAGCTCTGAGGAACAGTACCATATAGATCAAAAGCCCTCCGGGTGGTTATATCTCCACCTGCTGTGCAGGAACCGCAGTGTGACCCCAGGCAAGGCGTGTCTCTTCCCTCCAGGGAGTCCAGCAGAGGTGGCCAAATGAGGCTCCGCCCTTTTAAGATCAACACTTCCTCTCACTTGGAGGTTGTTTTTTTTTTGAGTGTGTGTTTGTGTGTTTGTGTGTGTGTTTTTTCTTTATTGTCGATCAACTGATCTTCAGGATAGAAGGATAAGAAAGATAAGATTGATATCTGTCTGCTAAGAGGACACTTTCATTAATGTGCATTTTGATTTCATTTTCCGGGATCTGTGTATGCGTTTGTCATTGTCTGATGTCTCTGAATCAGCCACAACTGAAATCATAAAGATGATATCTGGCTTACAAAGTTAGAAAGTTTAACTTGCGGCTCATAGGTTAAAGAAATAAGAATTTGGACTATTGGATTATGAAAATCATCAGCATACTTGCGTTTATATAAGCCATCTAACAACTCCTGCACAAATTGCCTTGAAATGTGCTGTCGATAGTCTTGGCCTTGATGTATTTATTTTATAGGTGACTGTGCTGACCTTTTCTCCAGCACCACAGTAAAGCTGAAATTTAAATGTCTACAAGAGAAACATAAAACTCCAGTGGCAGACTGCCATGGAGGTTACTCAGCACGTTTATGTTTCCCGGAGGACGAATCCTCTGAATCAGAACTGAAAGTGTGACAAAACTTCTTCAACTTTATTTCAGTTTAAGGTCAAGTGCAAAACAAGACTTAGGGTTTAAGCTTACTCATGCATAATATTGGCGGCATTTCACTGTACTGTCTCATGTTCTGTACTGTATATTACAATCAGTTTTAAATCAAGGAGGTGGCTATTGCCTGATGCTGCTGTTAATTCATACACTACCCATCATAAGTTTGGAATAACCTGTCACAAAAGCTTGATTCAGTACAGTCAGAGGACTGATTTATGTTTTGGAATGTCTCAAATGGTTTCAGAAAGTCCTCTTTACAAATAGATGTTATTTTGTAAGAAGATTAATGTTTTCGCTGTGCACCGGTTCAACCAGACTGATAATTGAAAGGGCAGAAGGAAACAAAGATGCCTCTGAGCAACAGTTAAATAAGAATGTGAGAAATCATCAGTCATTGGTAAAAGTAATTGGAAACCTAGTTTTATTAAATGTGAACAGGTTCTTGTTTCCGTGTCAAGTGTACGGTAATGTCTATGAAAAGCTGGAATGAACAGGTGCGTCGCTTCGGCAAAGCTAACCTTTAAACTTCAGAATAGAAATAGAAAGTTTGTCAAGGGTTAGCATTATTGGAATTGAACACAAGAAGAGTCCAAATGCAAACATCAGCGTGGTTCAATAATGATCTCGGGTCACTTACGCTTTTCTGGACTGGAAAACAAATTCATAATCAAGAATATTTGATATTCTCCCATGTGATGCAACACTGTGGAGACACAGAAGTTTTAATCAATTTAATTTTTTGTAGCCCAAACTAGTTCAAACACAAAAAATTGACATATCCACTTTGATGCCAACCAGCTTTGTACAACCCTCATCCAAGTACACTTGACTCAGGTTAATCTCAGCAAGTGAACCATGACTAAACTGATCTCATCTTGTCATAGATTTCTCAGAAAGACCTTCAACGGCTGTCAGAGAAATAGATGTTTTTGTGTTGTGTTAGTGCAGCTGCGGTGAGTAATAGCAGCATCATTAACTTTTCCCTGAAAAAACACAGAGAAGCTGAAAAGTTGAGTTAACAATGCCTCGGTGTACTGTGTGTGCTTGTTGACAGGAATGAACTGAATGAGGGTTATATTTCATTTACTGCAGGTCAAATGTGAGATAGTGTAGCGTTGCGTTATGGTCAGCAGTGGACTTGAAATTGGACCAAAACAGTGTGTCCAGAAAGAAGTATTTGCTAGATTATGGATGTTTTGGGTTATGGATGAAAAGTTTGCCACAGTACAACCCCCACGTCTATATACTCAATTTACTCTGCAGTATATATGGGCACTCAGAAAATCCAAGATTTAACACCAAAAAACATCTCGAGGCTTCATTTGTCCGCACTCGAGCTGGGCTTTGTGAATAAACAGTCACTGAGGGCTCTCACAGGCACAGTTTGTATCCATGCCTGTATTATTCTCAGCTTAAATTTTGCAAACAATACTCACCTCTCAGATCTCTCAGATGGTGTATCATCTAATGTATCCAGTCTCATCTGCATGTGTTTGCCACCTTCTTGTTTGAGCAGGCTTTTAAATGAAGAAAACAGATCATCCTTTATTTACAGGCACATGCGTCAGCCTGGCATGACTCTGCCCAGCTTGTTCTCATGCTGCATTTATGAATGTATACAAAGGAATATGAGCAGCGTATTTCCAAATGTAATACATTATTGTATGGCTTATGTCACCTGGGTTTTCTTGATGTGTGTTTGATGTGAGTCCCAGTGGCAACAGTGACGTGTCCTACTTTGAAGGAGGTGTATCGATGAGCATGAACGTCAGATGGATTGTCATAAAGTGGATTCACATGAAAGACCTATTATTAATGAAAGAGACAGCTGAAGAGAAAAGAGGGTGACACACACACCCACACACACACACACACACACACACATGCATGCATACCTAACCCTCGGGAAATAATCATGGTAGCTAATCCGTCTCAGTAACGTGGAATGTGCGTACTTAAATGCTTCAGTCACAAATTCATTTCACACATTCCTGAGGCTCCGCGAGTGATCAGTGAAAAAAAATAGAAGTGACGCTCTTTTTCTCACAACTCTCTGAACAGCATTAAAGGGTGTGAATATCTAATCTGTTTTTCATCTGTTTCTCACTCCTGCCTGTCACTCTTTCATGGTCGCTTTCTTTGTTTTGTACGCACTTCTCCTTCTTTGTGGTATTTTTTCTAATCATCCGGCCTCTTCTCTCCCTTCCTTTTCCTTTTTTTTTGTATCACTATTCTATATCTCTCAGGTATTGGCACAGAGGATGGTACTGCAAAGAAAGAGGAGGATTTCAAGGGTAAGTCCCAGAGGCAGGTTCAGTTCAACCCTGGGCAGACCACAGCCACGTGGCGGGTTCGGATACTGACTGATGGGAAGTATGAGCAGGCGGAGACCTTCCAGATTTTGCTGTCGGAGCCAGTGATGGGAGTGATGGAGTTCCCTGCCACAGCAACAGTTGAGATCCTGGATCCAAGTGACGGTCAGTACTGCTCACACACACTATCCTGTACACAGCAACATAAGAGATAATAATAAGATAAGATAAGATGAGGTAAGACTGAAGAAAGTCATAAAGTCATGCTGGTGTTAAAGAGTGCTGTTAGAATGAAGGACCTGTGGTAGCTCTCCTTCTTACAGTCTGTTGCTGAAGGAGCTGTTTAAGGCCCCCACAGTCTCATGCATCCATGGATACTTTTAGGTTGGATCATTAAATATTCTTTGGTCTCAGAAAATAACAAAATATATTTTCTTAAGTAGAATTTTAAGGCTCTTGTTCTCAAGTATTTCCATTTTATGCGCCTCAGTACTTCCTCTCCACTACAGTTTTGTTCACAGCATTCATCTGACAGCTTTAGTGTCTAACAGCTTTGGATATTCACATTATTAATACAGAATATAATCAACAAAAAGTATATGATATTAGCTGATTAGCATTAGCTGCACATTCACCAGCTGCAATATTAAATAATGTTTACACATAAACACATTCAAAGTTTCAGTATAATAATATAGTAAACTGTCACTGTCCATTGAAAACCATGTACTGTAGGTCCAAAAATCATTTTTTTCAGGGTGAAAAAACTAGCAAACAAAATAAACCAAAAACACTATAATAAGACACATTTAGTTCATTTTAAATGAAAATCTATGTTTACACAGTCATCAGTGAACTGTTTCATATTTTAAATGGATTTACCTGGATTGCGAATGGAAGTGGATATGCACATTTTTTTAAAATGTAAACTACATCTGGCGTACAACGCGTTTCTAAGCCTCGACTCTGCTGTTTATGTCCGATTCAGATGGTAAACTTTCAATAGTAAGGCTGTCCTCCATGTTTCCACAGAACATGTTGGCCTTATCAAAGCTATTTTACTATTTTTGACTATGCACATTCCAAATATGTACTTCTTCTGCTGCTGAAAATATGTTGGAGGTATTTTTGCTCATAATTACTTCACAACAGAGTCCAAAAGCTGAAATGTATTCATTCCTTTTTGCACATTTAGCATGAATTCTCTCAGAGGATTTTCTCTCCTGAATACAGATGCACAATATTAGGTATTGGCCTGTGTATTGGCTTTCTGTGTGAGCTTCATATATGAAACTTGATTGGCACCTGTGTGCCCACTCAAACAAACAGGTTATAAAGAATTCTATTGCATAAAGAATTTTTTTTTATTCTGTATTTCCATCAGAAATATGTTTTTATGCAGTTCCCATGTCTCTATTCGATTTAATATCCATTCTTAGAAATGAAATTCAAACACAGCCTCTATGGATAGGCAGAATATGGAGGACTGAAAACACAAGTTAATAGAATACATCCAAAAGAAGAGGTGGTTGCTCTGCCCACATGACAGGTAAATATGACTGCAGCTCTGGCAGCTGAAGTTTCATAATGCACACTGCACAGAAAATCCCAAGTGCCACTCAAGTATTCCTGTTACAAAGCAATGAAAAATACACAAGCCTTTACTGCATATCATATTTGTTGTGTGAAGCATCACTCAACCTGGCACACACAGAATAAAGAATTGTCAATATAAACATTGCCTACTGTAGATACAGAGTCATGTCAGGTCTGCCCTCAGGCATGGAGAAGGAATACAGTTTTGACATGACAGCCAGTAGAGATGATGACTGACTGTGTTGTGGGTTTACTGAGCAGGATGCTTACGTCCATAAACTAAAAAGAAAGCAGCGTGATTAAAGACACTCCTTTGTCCATTCATCAAGCTAAATTAAAGGTTCTCAGAGGGCTGATTAAGGTGATTAGTGATGGTGAGCATTGGTCAGACTTTAAAGTAGTGAAAGTATGTCCAGCATACACACACACACACACACAAATCTTTTGCCTTTTCTCTTAAATAGTTTGCAATCTGCCATTTTCACTCCCCCGGTTCTTTGTGTCTTTGCCTGCAAATTGAAATGTTAATGGAATATTGAGTGACAAACTGGCTGCTCTGATGCAGCTTTTACATTCACTTTTTTGTATGCATTATTCCTCTCCTCTGTGCAACTTTTATGTAATTACAGACGTAGCAGCAAAGATTGAAACACTGAAGCCTCCATCATAGTAACACACAACAGCTGCTCTCATCACTCTCTCTCCTGCTTATGTGTCTTTCATTCCTTCTCTCTCCTTCTGGGTCTTGATCTCTCCCTCTCTCCCTCACATTCTCACTCCTCAATCTATCCTCCCCCGTGGGTTAATTATGGTGTGTGTGCGGAGGGCAGGGGCTGTTTTGCTTTCTGTCATCTCTGGGGATTGTCTAATGTGACAGAGATGTGCCACTCTGTTCTCTAATGGGCTTTAGCCATGATTGTGGCGTTAGCTGTACTCCAGCTTCTTTCTTTTAATGATGAAAACTGGCTTTGTCTGGTCTTCTGGTTACCCTGGAGATTCCCTCCCCAGAGGACATGTCAGCTAGGCTAATAGCTTTAGAGGTGAGAGGACCGCTAAGCTTTAGCCACAAGTGTTCTGAAATTAAGGACAGCATAATAAGCTGATTTTTAACGGCACAGGCAGTCTCTGTTTGCCTGCAGCTCTTCTGTATTGTTTTCTATTTCTTTTGTTTGCTTGTTTTTTTTGTGAGAATGTGTACCCAAATACCATCGTTCTGTATTAGCATGGTGCTACTTTGATTAATAACGAGGAGTGGGCTTCTCCTGTGGTGCGTTTGCCTGTGGTCCACCCATTGTAAGTGCTCTAGCAGACACAAACTTTGTTTAATTACAGGGTGTGATAGTGTAGCTTTCCTCCTGCAAAACTTTGCGACTTTCTTTCATATATAATACATGCACACTGCTGACTAAAGATGAAGGTGGCAGCCCGCTGTTTGACTGTTTGCTGCAAGCAATACCAGCATCTTGCTACACTCAGTGATATCTCTCTCGCTTCCTCTCTACAGCGAGGATGCTATGTATCAGTGTGGCTGAGAGGACTCTACTGCGCTTTCGCACCAAGGTCGTTCCACTAAATGATGAAGAGCTGTTTTCTATCTCGTCATTTTCTTTTTGTTTGGAGTCGCAAGGCCAGCTGCAGTCAAGCACGTCCTCACGTAATTATGAGAGCTTAGGATGTGTAATCTCTTGGCTAATGTAGGCCACGTGGAATGAGGCATCCTGTGAGATGCTGTGACACCGTAGAGCCATGGTTTGTTTTACTTTTACATTTTAGGCGTTTAGCTGATGACCACAAGCTGCTGATAGTAAAATGCGCAACCAACAACAGGCAGAAAGTAGAAACCACATCGATAGAATATTCATGAAATTATCAATAATGGAGAAGTTCTAGGCATGAACATAAAAGTCAACCAGCTTCTTTTTTTTGTTTGTTTGTTTGTTTTATTGTTCATGGCAAGATAATAACAAGATCACACCTTCAACACCTTCTATAAAAGCGTGTGCTTTTTTTTTTTTCCCGACCCTATGAATGTTTTAAAATGAACGCAGGGTTTCCTCCAGGAGGATGAACTTGACCCACTTGGCTGAAAATTTGCTTTTCTAAAATCTTGGGTGGATTTAGAGGGGCTAGAAGAGTGGAGAGAGTGAGGTGAAATGTAAAGGTACTGTGAGGAGAGGAGGCATATGTGCGGAGAGAGGGAGAGAGAAGAAAATCAGGGTATAGCAGTGAGCATGTGTGTGTGTGTGTGTGTGTGCGTGTGTGTGTGTGTGTGTAATAGGTAAGCATTGGACCCTAATCCCCTGCTATGAGTCCCTGTAGCCCCCTGGGGAGTGACAGATTGTGGGCAGCGACAGAAAGGAGAAATGGAAGAGAGGGGAGAAGATTGAGAGGAGAGAGAACAATTTAGGGAGAGTTACGTGAGGGAAGAGAAATGTTTGACCCCCCGCGGTGCGTGAGATTGTCTCACGTTGATGACCAGGGAATCATCTCAGGTGTTGATGCCTTTTTTTTTACGTTCGGTGTTGAATCAGACACTCAAATCTGTTTATTTTTCCACGCTCCGGCGCTCGCCAAGTTCTTGTGGCACAAGCAAGCAAGAGCTACAAGTGTCTTGAAGTTCACATCATTCATTCACTCAAAAAGAGAGCGGGGGAGGGGGGGAACAAAGTCATAAGAAGATCTGGGACGAGCCTCAGCTCAGTCCACTCTGTTAGTATTTTTATTGGTCCCCGTGCGTCTGTGGAAAATAGCTCCAGCATTTATTGTTTCTGTAATGCAAGTAAGTTCTGCACTTTGATAGATGATGCTTTCACTGGCTCTCAGTCTCTCTCTCAATCACAAACTCCTCTCAGAGTCGTGGAGAGGAGCGAGGAGAAGAAAGAAAGAAAATAAGAGGGATGGTCTGGCTGACCCCTCTGTGTATAGAGGAGTCGATGTGTGAAACTCCCAGCTGATTCACTCTGAGAGGCTTGCATGTGTAATTGTCTGCGACACACCAGGCAGTAAGAAAAACTTCCAGAGGGGTCCCTTTGAAGAGTACCTCTGGTTGCATCAAACCAAAAACTGTGATGGAGAGTTATTTTTGAATATGAATAGGCACACCACAGGACCACCACTTCAATAGAGGCGAGTGGAAAAATGTCAGCTGCAGCTTACTAATGCAGAGCCAGAACAAAAGTGTGTATCACTCCTTGATGGCATAATGTTCTGTGGATTTTTGCAGATTGTTATACATATCATTACCCTTTTCTTTTTTTCCTCTGACTCCCTCCAACTCTCTCTCTCTTTTCTCCTCCAAACAGAGTCAACGGTGTTCTTCCCCGAACAGATCCACTCGGTAGAGGAAGACGTGGGAGAGCTTTTCATCCCGGTGCACCGCAGTGGAGACATCAGCCAGGAGCTCATGGTGGTCTGCTACACACAGCATGGTACGGAGTAGTCTTTTTTCACCCCATCTAACCTGTTTACATCCAGTGTACCCTGCATGCTGCCTGCCTGCTGCCTGCTGGCCAGACTGATCAGAGTGAATGTTATTATTTAAGGCTTAATGAATAATTTCTGACTATATATTCTTGTAATGGGGAGAAAAATATTGATGGTGTGATGGTGTCTCCCAAAGTGCAAACAGTTAGAACATTTCCAAGAATATACTGTATATAACAAAATAATACATACAAGTCCACAAACTTATTTCCACTGATGTTACCTTCTTTGTAACCACCTGCAGTAAGGCCCAGGCAGCCCCTCTTAAACCTGCCTTCCACTTGGCCTTATATTTCATTCAAAGAAATATGATGAACACCTTTATATATATATATATATATATATATATATATATATATATATATATATATATATATATATATTTATATTTCCCTTTAACTAAAACATGTTAGTTACAGGACAAATGAACATTGCAAACATAAATATCATTTAGTTTCTTCATGTGACCATGAAAGCGAGCGAGACAGCGGAAAGCAGTTACACTCCTGTTTTATCACATAAACCCCTGATGGGAGATGGCAGGACGAATTTGCAACACACGAACAGTAAGATGCAGTAACCTTTATTAATGCATGCATACATAAAAATAGCACTACCAAGTGTGCACCCTTGGTCGCACTACTGAAACAGTGAAGGAAAGAGGTATGAGAGCGAGAGTTATTAACTACTTAGCGAGAACAGAAGGGAGCGGGAAGTGGTGTGTATGTGTGCGTGTGTGTAGGTGTGTGTGTGTGTGTGTGTGTGTGTGTGTGTCTGCGTTGGCCGCAGCCATTGACAGAGCTGTTCCATCACTTTTCTGTGTTCATGTAGATAATTTAGTGTTTGAGGTAAAGATGAAAAAATATTTACATTTTTTTATTTTTATCAGATTAGACAAGCAAAACAGAACAACAACATCACTAATAAGTCATAATTACAACTGTGTTGTTTTTATGTAATATTAATGTATTCATATGCATGGTGGAGCTGTTAGACGCACCTGCCACACCTTTCCCGTTTGACAGTTCCGATGTAGTCTATTTAAATCGTTGCCAACACACTGGAAGAGATCCACACCACGTCTTCACATGTAAGAAGTAGCAGCATAAGCTCAGCGGCATCACAATTATCTGTCAGCCGGTGCCTTTTTTACAGCAGTGATGGGCATATAGTTCCTGTGAAAATAATCTATTCCTTCGAGTTCATACATGTGAATGTATCAAACCTTTCGAGTTTTGATACTTTTTGCAAAAAAAATTTGTCAGTTTCCCCACAACACTCACAACGTTATAGCACGTTTGACAGCTAGTGCTGTCTGCCTCACAAAACCTCTCTTCAAATGCATTACCAGTCATCATGTATAAGTTTACACTAAAAACAGATGAAATATTCACTTTAATGTATTAATTCATCCCATCTGTATGTAGGTAGGCTATGTAAGTAACATTGATTTGTCATTCTTTCTGGGCAAGTAGCAGACATCCCACTTCCAGCTCAAGTGAACCATTCATTCATCGTGAGTGTGAGTGAGTGTCGCCCATTGAGGTTCTCATAATATCTCACAGCACAACTGTAGCAGGCAGTGTGAGCAGAACCCATAGGCTGTATAAATAAAAGTAGCCTCCATGACATCACCCAAACATGTGAGGACTAATGCACATTACATGACTCTGTTCGACACCATCTTGACAGTCTCGACTCCGGTGGCTCCTGGCTAATCCAAAAAGAAGGGGCAAAGATGTAGGTTATGCACGGAGTTGAGGCAGACTGAAGGAAGCCCAAGCAGCAACCTCCGTTTCTGGGAAATGAAGCCAATGCGGAAGTGCCAAAAACTGTAATTCCTCACTAGGCCTAGATTTTTAGATGGTGACGAGGTAGTACAGCTAACAAGGCGACAGCAAGTGCTGCATATTTTGAGCTTTGAGGGTAATGTCACTCATGCGCCGTCCATTCTTTATACTGTCATTGATGTAGCCTGGTTGCTCAAACAACCTCCTGTCATTTAAAGCAGCCATGCTGTCAATTACGCATAACTTTAAGCCTTAATATCATTTGAAGGGGTTAGTGATGTAAAAATGTATTGTTAGAATGGGTAAGCCTTCATGAACGGGGAAATTAGCTTTAGAGACCAAAACAGTACCAGGCTTTAAACATGTTTATTTCCGCCATGTAGTTGGACATTTTAACATGGGGACTTATGGAGACTCATTTTGTAGCCAAGTGGCCGTTCGATGAATTGCAGTTTTTTGCAGTGGTGAGTTGGCTTCATTTTACAGCCACAGTACAGCAAGTGGCCACAGGAAAAGAGTCTTTCAAAAACATGTATTTGTTTATTTTGAGCCATCACCATTTTGCAGTAGTTTATCACAATGAATAACATGCGTTCATACAGCTCCAGTTTATCTCACTCAAATTACTTTTAATGACTTATTTCCAGCTGCTCAGAGCCACATTGTGTATACTATCATCACGCAGTTAAATGCCATGAAACAGATTTAGACAAACACGAACAGACTGATTAGCCTAATGAAGGCACTATTGTTAAATGTCAAAGGCTGTGGTGGCTAGCAGACCTGTGGGGGTGGTGTGTTCTTATTGTGTTCTGACATTAACGCTAATTCTCTGACTCACGTGATGGTCTCGCTCAAAGGTCAAATTTTAACACATCATAATTGCTGAATTTTATCCATGATAGGAAAAAATGGTGCCTGGAGCTCATCACTTAGCATCTCAAAAATAAGAAATGCTGCCTGGAAAGCTGCTCAAGCACACTGATGCCTTTTACGGATACAGTAAACTTTAAATGTGTACTTTCAGTGATATAGGTGTTTTAAATGTGCGATATCTTCTATTTTTCATCTCTCCTGAAGGTTCTGCCTCAGGGACGATTCCCACCACCGTCCTGTCTTACTCGGACTACATCTCCCGTCCGGAGGAGCACGGCAGCATAATTCGCTTCGATAAAGGTGAAAGGGAAAAGCAGTGTCGCGTGATGATCATCGACGACTCTCTGTACGAGGGAGAAGAGAGCTTCAACGTCACTCTGTCACTGCCTGTTGGGGGGCGTCTGGGATTGCACTACCCCACCACCAAAGTCAACATCTTGGAAGATATGGATGATGGTAAGACTTGTCGACGCTGTGCTGCTTATATGTGTTTGTCTCTCAGTCAACAAGTAATTAGTTTCTGTGCTTGCTGAGTTTCTATTTTTAAGTAATCGTTCTGAAGAAGTTGTTTCATCACACAGATGACAGAACTTTTGTCTCCAAAGAGAGGCTGAGAAGATTTCATTTAATTCTGCTTGGTGGAAGGCTTCCAGGTTAATCAACACATGCATAATGGACACATATAGGTGCATGTGAACAGTGTGTGGATTATCCAAGCCTTTATATCACAGAAGATTCCTTAATTAAACTTGTTTACAAACTAGGTGTTGACTCCTGCAGTATAAGAGTGTTGGAAACGCCATGATTTAGACACCTGCAGCAGACAGATGGAATCAAACCCCCATTTTGTTGTCATTCTGACAGCCTTTAATTACAATTCAGACTCAGACAGGAGTCCAGTGGGACTACATTAACATACATGTCCCTGGTCTGCTTTCGTCTAGTTAGAGCATCTTATGGACAAAGTAGACTACATCTTCAGAAAGGCGGAGAAATGCATAAAGGATTTGTCTGGGGAGGGACAAGCCTGCTGGGAAATACCCATTCCAATCCACAGGCTCACTCTAACATCTCACTATTCTGCATTGATTTACTTTATAGACTTAGAGAGATTGAATGTCTCCACTCAAGCTTTTTTTTTGTTAAATGCCATGCTGTAGATCGTTACAGTAAAAGTCACACTTTTTTTTCTTACGAGAAGAGGCAGCACTTGTATAATTTCTGTGAATTTCCCCGGTGTGGGCTCATTAAAGTCTGTCTTATCTTATCTTATAATAAATTTGAGTCAAATACATTACATCATCAAGGTATACTGTATAGACAGTATGAAAGAAGCTTATTCCTGTCCTTATTTGCACTGTGGCTCATTGTACAGGCTTACAAGCTCACTAGAGGAATGCAAACTGTAAAATATGCCCTGTTTTTCCGTTAGTAAAGTCACGATAAGACTTTAAGCACCACCACAGGGCTTGCCAATATTTCCGGATGAGTTTTGAGGAAAAATATCAACAAATAAATATGATCAAATTGATCTATATGTGGTCCAACTGAGATTTCACTGGCTACAATGCTACAGATGGATTTTTCATTCTTTCTGTTTCTGCTTACCAAGTAGAATTTTACTTCATTATCCGTCATATTCTGTGGCTGTAAATGAGCCTCTACCTTTGGCTGTCATCTAAAATAACTGTTGAGGAAAGAGGAAAGGTTCTTCAAGTGGAACAAGGAGAGGACGTATGTTAGAAGCCTTTATTCAGTCAGACAAAACCTTGACTGGTTTTAATCAGTGTTAACTAAAGTAAAATAAAAATAGGTCAAATTTTTAGTTACTCCATTTCCTGTTACATTATACCTCTACTTCACTTTTCATTCCACTTAATTAAATTGAATAATTAACAGTCCAGTGTGTAACATTTAAGAGGATCTATTGGCAGGAATTGAATATAATTTTCATTAGTATGTTTCCATTAGTGAATATAAGAATAATTGTGTTTTTGTTGCCTTAAAATGAGCCATCTGTATCTACAGAAAGAGCGGGTCCCCTTCCGTGGAGTCTGACATTTTTCTACAGTAGCCCTGAGTGGACAAACAAAACACTGATCTAGATTTGTCCTTTTGCTTTTCATATGAGTTTTGCAGCCAGAGTTTTTCCTACATGCTTGGAAGAAGAGGGTGAGGCATGGTAGAGTATTCATTTGGTTGCAATCTGCAACTTCACCGCTAGGTGGCACTAAATCCTACACAGTTATTTTGCAGATTCAGATTAATCAACAAATAAACTCTGATGTATTATTAAAGGTTAAGATAAGAAAAGATGAGACTTCTTTGAAGCAGAGGGAAAATACACAAGCTATCCAGCACCTAGCTGCACCTTCACTGGCTGCAACATTATTTAGATGAACAATAATATAAATCCAATAATATAATATATATTGTTCTAAAATAGGATAGTATTAGTACTATAGTATTTCCACAGCTGGTATTTTTTGACTTAAGTTAAACATATGAGTACTTATTTCTGCTCTGGTTTTACCCCACAGTGTCTCCATCAGGGCGCAAAGAGTAAAAAACGATTGACTGCACTTGGCACTGTTTATGCAGCCTTAAAACACATTTTTGGGCTGTGGTTCGGGGTATATCTTCAAGTTAAGATTAAATGTTTCACACACATTTCAATATTTCTCTCTCGGAGGACTCTTAGTCTTCATTTTTAGTAGCTCTTTTATTTTGCCATAAACTGTTTGTATCAGAAAGAATAGTCTGAGAGAGGACGTGTAATGCTATTGTCAAACCACAAGCTGGGATAAATAAAACAATGAGGTCTTACAACTGAGAACTCATTTACAAACTATTGTGCCAAATGGAATGTGTGTGTATGAGTGTGTGTATGGAGGCATCTGGGGGCTAGTTAACAAGAAACATGACACACGATGTTTGATTGTTAGGAAATTGTCAGAAGACTTCAGTTGTGGTGCTCGGTTCAAAGCGATGGAAATGTGTTCGTGAAAGCTGAATTCCAGGGAGAGTCCATGTGTCATTTTTAGCCTCCCGGAGGATAATACGCCATCTGTCATTGCTCTAATACCTGCACCCAGGCAGTCAACCTGCAGCCTCCTTCACTTTACTACAAACTCAACTCGCCAAGGAGAATAGCGAAACAAGAGTTACAACACCCTTTGTGTACTCGTGCTTGCCTACTCGTGTGCGTGCACACCGAGTTAAAGTTAGACCGCAAACTCTGCATCAAAAGTAAGTGGTGTAAAAAGCACTTGTGTAACTGCTCTCTCTGGCCACATTTTTTTCTCCCCCCCCCCAGGTCAAAGTCAAGTTCAGTCCACCGTTCACCTTCCATCTATTTCTACACTACCACCACTCTCTCTCTCTCATGCACACACACACACGGCACACACTTTCTCTCACTTTAGCTGAAAAAAAGACCCAGGGGTGTCTGCTAGATTTAGTGCTTTATCAGATTAAACTCTACAGTACCTGTCTCCCAGAGTGTCGCGCTCCGCATGGCTGCACAGTCTGACTCAAAGTGAATGTTGTCATCTCCTTGTACTCTTCCAAGGAGAGAGGACACTCAGGCTCTCTCAGCCAGGCGCATATGGCCACAGCTGAGTTTGTAGAATTGTTGAGTAGCTCAGAGTATTTCTTGGAAACCCGCTGCTTCATTTCAATATCAGGGCAGCAAATTGCTTGCTTATTGCTCATTCGCACATTATGCCCTCGCTGTAGATAAAAGGTGGAGTTTTTTTTTTCTCTGCAAGATTGGAGTGGACTCAGAACTGGAGGGATTTTGTTTCACCTGTTGTCATTTTGTGACAACACATTCCGTTCTCAAACCAAATGATTTTAATTAGAAATGTTTCTATTATATATCCCCGCCATCTTCCACCACACATCCTAAATTAGCATGCAGGCAGCAAACTGTGTTCCTTCTCTTGCAATTTCTTTATTTTCTCTGCCTCTTGTTACACATAGCACCACAACTGAATTTAAAAAATAAGAGGAAAAATGGAAATAGTGAATAATTTCCACATTAGCCGAAGAAACATCACATCATTGCCTTTAAAATTAAAAGATCGCCAATATGACAACATCTTAAATTGTGCCTCCAAACCTTTTGGGTCTGTGAAAAAAGGTGGACTAGTGTCTATGGGTAACTGCTTGTGGTTCACATCATGACAGAAATAACTATTATTATGTTTTCTACTCTTCTGTGGGGGGCACTGAGGGAGTATGGAGTACTGGGGCTGTTGCTACAAGCCATCCTGTCCTTGTATGACCAAAGTGGGAATTGTGTCCGTATTCTCGGCACAAAGTCAGATATGTTCTCAGTCGGTGTTGGACTCCACTAAGGCTGCCCTTTGTCCCCGATTCTGTTCGTGACATTCATGGATGCAATCTCAAGGCGCAGCCAGGACGAGGAGGGTGTCCGGTTTCGGAACCTCAGGATTGCATCTTTGCTTTTTGCAGATGATGTGGTTCTGTTGTCTTTATCGGACCGTGACCTCGAGACTGCACTGGGGCGATTTACAGTGGAGTGTGAAGTGGCACTTCTAAGTCTGAGGCCATGGTTCTCTGCCGGAAAACTGTGGAATGCTTCCTTCGGTTTGGGAGCGAGTAGCTGCCCCAAGTGAAGGAGTTCAAGTATCTTGGAGTCTTGTTCACAAGTGATGGGAATATGGACCGTGACATGGACCGGTGGGTTGTGGGGAAGAAGAAGCTGAGTTCCAGTCAGTTCCATCAGTTCCAACCCTGACCTATGGGCATGAGCTTTGGGTAGTGAGCAAAAGAATGAGATTGTGGATACAAGCGGCCGAAATGAGCCTCCTCTGCTGGGTGGCCGGTCTCAGCCTTAGAGATAGGGTTAGACATCCAGAAAGGGGCTTGGAGTAGACCCGCTGCTCCTTTGAAAGGAGCCAGCTAAAGGTGGTTTGGGCACCTGATTAGGATGCCCCCTGCGCACCTTCCTTTGGAGGTGTTCCCGGCACATCCATCTGGAAGGAGACCCCGGGGCAGAACCAGCCTGGGATCCCCCAGGAGGACCTGGAATGTGTTGCTGGTGAGACGGACGTCTGGAACATGGTGCTAAACCTGCTGCTACTGCGAACTGACCCCTTAAATTTAAATAAAAGGGCCTCACTAGGTAAAATCGTCTGGTATTTCCTATTAAAAGCAAAGATTAGAGAAAAGTCAGAAAAAATAAACATGACTTTTTAAAATGAATCCCTTTTTAATCCCTTTTTTGTCTATGTTTTTAACATAGACAAACACACGTCCAGGGTAATACTTACTGACAATTTTGAAAGATCACCTCCTTCCAAAAGCAGGGGCCCTTCTTCAGAGGACAGCTGAGAATGCTCTATAAACTGTATTTAAAGGTGCAGTGACACACACACGGCTACAGACACCCACACATAGTCATTATCGCAATTTGGTTTTACACCTTCCCCAGACCTCACACACACTTCAGAGTAAGCCACAGGCGTGGCCCCAGTGGGGAGAGACAAAGCCGTTCTCACTCATCAGTCATCACTCAACTCCCTCTCGTGGTGTCAAGAATTTGTCGTCCCCGGGCGCAGTCGGGACACGCGTGAATGCAGACGTGCATATTCGTTTCCTCTCTAAGCATAAAAGGAATGCCAGATCACTTATGTTGTGTTTACAGATGTGCCACATGGTTATGCTACTATTGTTGAGCCATGAATCCAAAAACACACTTAACAGCTTCCGCTATGTATTATACATTTTAGATGTATTTTTCCCGGCTACACAATCTGTAATTTTCCTTTTACTGTGCTATTCTGCAAATATACAAATTCTGTTTGCATTTACAAACCGGTGCTACATCTGTTAGGGGAAGATGAGTGTGTAGGAGGAAAACATATGCAAGAGAAACAGATAGATGCATTGACAAAACAAGTGCGCTTGATCTGTGATCCTCTGATATCGTTGCTCTTGGCAGTCACTTACTCTGTCAAGTCGAGAGTCAAAACGTAATTCCTCTCATTCCATTAGTTATGTACACTATTCTTAGCTTTTGTTATCTGGCCTAGTTAAAGTCTATAAATAAAATATGAAAGTATATATATCAGTAAAGTTATATTCAAGAAAAAAATCTCTGGACTGCAGAAGTGTTTGATCATGACACAAAAAAATTATAATATGTGTGTTATTTTTGGTTTATATGCCAGAATATAAGACAGGAGCCGAGTGAGAGAGTGCGGGAGCTTAAAACGGAGGCAGAACTTTTATTCTGTCAGGTTTTTTTTTTGGACTTGACAGGGGAGTTTGTGAGAGATGAAGCTGTCAAATACACATTGGACTCCCTCCACTTTGCTGCCTCAGGAAACAATGCCAGTTCAAACAAGCCTTTGAGCAGTCTAGGGGGCCTCTTTCTCTCTATGCCACATTCAGAGAAAGACACACACACACACACACACAGGCCTTGTTTTTCAGTGCTAACTGCTTCCTTTTTTTGTTGAAAGTACTTAGTGGTTCCTGCCAGAAGAATGGTAACAATGAGGTGGGATGAAAGGCCAGTAAAGGTTGAAAGGTCACCCTTCCCCGCAGTTTAACTTCAGACTAATGGGCTGTCGCTGTTTGACCTCGGTGTCCGGCTGCTGGCTTTACAAATGAATCATGTCAGACTGCGGGTGGCTGCTGACAGGTCTAATGTTACCACAGGTGCACACATAATCAAAGAAGACAAGTCACATTAACACTAAATAAAAAGTAGAGCAACAAAGTTGCAAACATGAACTCTGCTACAAAGGCGGTTCATATGAGGTTTAAGGACACTGAACAGGATTTGTCAGGCACAGAAATGTCAAGTTTGAAAGGCCACTTGTGCACAAATGTGCACTGATCAATAAAAAATATTTATTGGCATGTTAAACAGTCTGGAGTTTTATGGCAGGATGTCAAACACTGAAAAAACAAGCACAGGGACCACAAGTTGAAAACACAGATGGCTGAATTCTTTACTTTTTTCTCTCTTTGCTCTCCAGCTCCAGTGTTTTACTTTGGAGAGGTAGAGTATCGCGTGGATGAGAGTGATGGATATGTGGAGGTTAAAGTGTGGAGAACAGGAACTGATCTGTCCAAGACTGGCACCATCACCGTCCGCTCCCGCAAGGCTGAGCCTGTCTCTGCAGAAGGTGAGCTCACAGTCATACGGTCCAGTGCTGCCTGTGATTGATTCAAAATGATTTCATTTAGCAATAGGATCATCTGCCTACATTCTGTACCCTTACCATACCATCTCGCTCTCTGTTCCTTCTTCTAGCTGGTATTGACTATGTGGGCATCAGTCGTAACCTGGACTTCGCCCCGGGTGTCAGCATGCAAACATTCAGGGTCACCATTCTGGATGACCTGGGACAGCCGGAGCTGGAGGGGACCGAGAGGTTTGACCTTGTCCTGCGTATGCCAGTGAACGGCATTCTGGGAGAACCTGGGAAGGCTACAGTCTTCATTAATGACTCCATATCTGACTGTAAGTGACTGACTTTTACTCTTATATTTTCTAATTATATTTTCTCTCAACTTCAGTATTCATAATTTTCTCTACGGGTGTCAGTCTGTCTCAGTCCTTTCCTCTAACTACAGCAGCAGGTTCACATTTTATACATTGAGCTAAATGTCTTGACAATTATTGGATTATTATTAGCCATGTAATGCCATGTAATTTGGTATATATATCCACAGT
Organism: Sciaenops ocellatus; assembly: GCA_033000465.1. Taxonomy (NCBI): domain Eukaryota; kingdom Metazoa; phylum Chordata; class Actinopteri; family Sciaenidae; genus Sciaenops; species Sciaenops ocellatus. The sequence continues at coordinate 4,038,067 of CP136870.1, forward strand.
GCCCGAGAGCTGACTCCTAATGAGTTTGATAATCCTCCTTTTCTTTTTTACATTTCTTCCTCTGGTGCAGTTTTCACTTATCCTGTGAATTATATCAACATCTTTTTTAATGGATTGGTATAAAATTCTGTTCACATATTAATGTCCTCCTCAGGATGAATTCTAATAACTTTGGTCATCTTTGACTTTTTATCTAGCACCATCATCAGGTCAAAATTTCAATTTGTCCAACACTCGAGTGTTTTATAGTTTATGACTTCCCTCCTGCCTCAGTTGTTCATTCTGTTTGGTGCTTATAGCAAATGTTTGCATGCTAACACGCTAAACTAAAGAGCTGAACATGTTAGCATGGCCATTGTGAGCATGCCGATGTTGGCATGTAGCTCAAAGGACCAATGGGCCAATGTACAGCCTCACAGTGCAGCTAGAATGGCTCCGGATTCTTGTTTTTCTTTACTGTTGTAAATGTATAAGTTTGAATGTTTCGTTGTATCTTTTTGATACAATTAATACAATACAGTTTATTAATAAATAAAAGTTACCAGAATACAAAGAAAAGAAAAACTGAATAAAAGCATCCAGGACCTGAAGGACATAGAAACATGTTTTTCTAGCTTGTCACATGAAATGAAACTGAACAATTCATTTGTCATTTTTATTTTACTGTGTGCTCTTATTCTTATTCTTGTTGTGACATTTATTTTATAAAATCAGCCCAGGCAGCTTGAGAAACATTATTAACTCCCTTTGTCGTACTGCGTGTGATAAATTGAACTGTCCTGCTGACTGACAGTGCCAAAGGTCCAATTCCGCGAGCCGGTGTACACCGGAGAGGAGAGTGACGGTCAGATCACAGCAACAGTGTACCGCAGCGGCGACATCAGACACAAATCCACCGTCCGCTGTTACACCCGTCAGGGCTCCGCAGAGGTCGCCTCTGACTTTGACGAGCGACCCAACACGGACTCGTCTATCATCACTTTCCTGCCAGGTGCTTTAATAATCACACATCACACATGTTTTCTCTCATTTTCTTGAAATTCATCTTTCTCTTGAAAGTTGACACCTTTTTAATTAAAGAAGCAACTCTAAGCAATAAACAGTGTTGTTGTCACACGTTTTTTGCCAAATCAACAGTGCCTTGCAGACATGGCAGGGGTTTGCAACTTTAACTATATTCCACTGTCATTTTTAGTATATTTTTTTATTTTTTTGACACTAAATGTGCAAACAGCTCTGCTCCAAAACCTCTGGAGGAACTGAACAAAGAGAGAGCGGGTTACATACCCTGAATGAGATGTTAGATGATATGCTGTGAAAAGTAAAATTGTAAAATGTATTCTATCGTTCTTTTTCGTGTATTTTTGACATGTCCCGTCATCACCATCTCGCTGTGCGCTCTAGGTGAGGCGGAGAAGCCGTGTATTCTGTCACTTGTCGATGACACGCTGTACGAGGAAGGAGAAGAGCTGCGGTTGGTTTTAGGGTACCCGAAGAGCGACTCACAGTTTGGAGCATCAGTTGGAGCTCTGAATGAGACCCTGGTGAAAATCAAGGACACAGCTGACAGTAAGTGAGATGAAGATGGGGGAGTAAGTCATGAAATGAAACTTATTTTTCATTTTCCTGGTTGGTTTAGCAGATTTGGTTTGAGTTCATAATTATCAACAGCTGTGATAATTAAGAGAGTGATATTTAAAGGTTGTGTTAATTTGTCTCTCTTTCTGTGCGCCTTTAGAATCCATCATCCGTTTTCTTGGAACCAAGTTCAGCGTTAGTGAACCGAAGGAATCTGGCGCCGTGGCAACTGTGAGGATCCCTGTGGTACGAGTGGGTGACACGTCAAAGGTGTCAGTGGTCCGTGTTCACACCAAGGACGGGTCAGCTATCTCAGGAGAGGACTACAACCCCGTCTCTCAAGGTACACAATACATACTCATGTGGCTCTCGGGGCAATAAAAGACTAAAATATTCAAAACCTCTGTTGCAAACCTTTAACATGTTAAATATGTCCTTCTGCATATACAATGCCAAAACCTTTGCAGGTCAAACACTCCACATGATTGCCTTTATTCATACTGGCCTTGAGATGTCCTTCTGATAGATTTCTGTTAAACAGTAGAAGTTAATAAGAAAGGCTTTGAAACAAGGCTCCCAACAGGAGTGTTGGATTAATCAAAGTGGGCATAGGGATTTATTTGGGTGATTTCTAATTTCATCCCAAATGGTTGAAAGGTAATTTCTGCAATAGTCCAATGAAGGGTCATGTAATTTCAGTATTTTTCATGCTTTGTCAGCAGGGTGAAATCTCCCTCTTTATCCACTCAGCTTTTAGCACAGTGAACCTTTCTCAGCTTAATCAAGGCCTGAAATATTTATATGAATACTTTGAGTCTATTCAAATCATACCTGCATACCACACCGTTCAAATAGCAGCAATTTCCCTGGAGTTTTGAATCATACACCGTTGAATTTCTCATTTTGCTCAATATTTTCTCAGTGTAGCACATTTCCAATGCAAAGCTACTTATCTCACAAGGAGATTGGCTACCTTTAACACTATGCAAATAGAAAGCTGCAATGCTTTTTAGCTAAGTGATATATTCCACTGGAGCAATAAAACATGATTTGGGTTAACCTGTGAGGCTTTTCATCTTTTGTAGGAAACTAAATTCAGCAAAAAACGAGTGAAACGTGGCCTTGATGTCATGGCAACAAAATTCACTGTTGCCAGAATCATCTATGCGTTGCACACTTTCCAGTTCTACTGTTCGTGATGATCTGTTCGTGCTGCACTGTGTATACACTTGATCAGCTGTTTCTGTTGTGTGTGTGTGTGTCCAGACGTCGAGTTCAAACAGGGCGATAAGGAACATGTGGTGGAGGTGGAGGTGCTGTTTGATGGAGTCAGAGAGATGAGGGAAGCCTTCACTCTCCACCTGAAGCCCGATGAGAACATGGTGGCTGAAACTCAGGTCAGGAATGTGTTCATGCCTATCCATCACATAACAATCACACCAAATCCAGCTTGATGAAAAAGTAAAGAGATGGAAAACTTTCTGATATGACCCATATTTATCCAGGTCAGTCCCACCGAGACCAGGGATCTCTTTTACAAGGGTGTTCTGGCCCCGACAACAGCAGCACTTTACTTGTAGCTCCAGCCAAAAGCGCGATGAAAACATAAATAATAGATCATCTACAATAGCAAGCAGAAGAGAAGAAGGCAGCGTGAGAGAAATGAGAGAGGGGAGTAAATAGAGAAGCCAAGAATCAGCTTTGACTGTGAGACTGTAAACACATCCAGCTCTGATGACTTTAATCATTTCCCTGACAGTGGCTGTGAGCGTGGTGTCTCGATTCACAAACAGCACTGTGTCGGTACTTCTCATTAGTCTCTTTTTTCTGGAACAGGTAACAAAAGTAATAGTTTACATTGAGGAGACCAACAGCATGGCTGATGTCACTTTCCCCTCCCTGCCTCACGTGGTGTCGCTGCTCCACTACGACGACGTCGCCAGGACACCGGAAAACCTCCAACCACCAGCGGGCTACCCCGTCGTCTGTGTCACAGTGAGTCTTAAACTTACGATATTGTATGTATAAAAACAGTATGCTTGACAGACTATGGTTGAATTTGTGGGTTTTTCTGTAATGAGGTTGTAGAACCTAATCAGGGCCCCCACATCCTGTGGGAGCCGAGGGCACATTGTTATCCCTCAGAGGTCATACTTTTCTTCAGCCAAAGTTAAACTGTCCTTCTGGAGTTGGCCAGTCTGTCCTTAAAAGACACATTACACAGTTTAGTAGGCCACAGTCCTCGTGCTTTCATACACAGGAGATTCACCTCCGCTCTTGAATACAGGCTCAGTGAGACACTTAAATGGATTTCTGTGACGTGTTGGAACATTTGTTCCTCGGGTGATTGCTGTTTTTCTCCGTGTGTGTGTGTGTGTCGGTGTGTTTGTTTCTCTTGTTTCCCCGAGGTCAGGAAAACAAAATGAAGTAGTCCTGTCAAAATTGAAATGTTGAGTGCTTCATCTGGAGTTACAGTGTCAACAGGTTTAAAAGGACACTTCAAAAGTTTACCCTTCCACCTCATATCTATTTTTCTAAGTGTAAAAAAAACTTTTCTCAGAGCTTAAATATGGAACAAACATCTGGATTTCCTTTTCAACAGCGACTCATTTGTATTCTGTACCTCTCCTTCCTTTTGTCCTCTGGCATCTGCTGTATCTTTCCCACCTCTCTGCTGTCCCTGCCCACCCGCCCACTCTTGCTATATTCCTTATCCATCCTCCAGGCTTGCAACACAAAATACCCAGACTATGACAAGACAGGCTCTATCTGTGTCAGCGAGCACATCAACAACACCTTGACCCGCTACCGCTGGCTCATCAGTGCTCCAGCTGGCCCTGATGGCGTCACCAGTCCCATGAGGGAGGTGGACTTTGACACCTTCTTTACATCCTCCAAGATGATCACATTGGACTCAGTCTACTTCCAGGCAGGCTCCAGGGTCCAGTGTGCTGCTAGGGCCGTTAATTCTAACGGGGATGAGGGTTTAGAGCTCAGCAGCCCCATTGTCACTATCAGCAAGGAGGAAGGTGAGGACAGAACAATAAACAGCCATTTCTATGTCTGATGTTGCCAATATTCTAGAGGAGGAATTAAACAGAGCTTTGGTCCCTTGCTGCAATGAGAAACAAAGGAGCTTTGTTCTCCGAGCATCATGAATGTTCAGGAATAGTTCTTTTGAAAGAACAGTACGGTCTACAGAACAGACGCATCGAAAGAAAAACACACCTAAATCACCGGAGGACAAGTATTGATAATGCAGCTTTTTGGTCCCATTTTTAATCACTTTGTTTTTCTCAGACCTCTGAATGAAATGATAAAAAGTGATACTCTATTACAACTAAAAGACCTGTACTCAAGATGTTACTTGACTAAAGTGCAAAAGCAAAATGTACTTCAAGTATCAAAAGTGAAAGTACTTTTTTAAAGGTGAGTGTTATAGTGTCAAATATCATTATATCATCATCATTATTATTTCTCATGCATTAATGTGTATTGATATATATATACACGCACAATGTGTGTATATTAATAATTAAGTTAAGACAAGATAAGGTAGACAGCTGCTATCAAACGTAGCCAACAAAACTGTACAAACAATAATAAAACATATAAAAAATAGATACATTATAAATTAGGAATAAAATCATAAGAACCATGAAACTATAATTAATAATGCACAGAGATGCTACATACGTAAGGACTGAGCTGGTTGTTTATTGAGTTTTGCTGGCTCTCTTATGTATAACTGGTTATAGTTCATATTCAGAGAATAGAATGTTTGACGGGTCCTTCGGGATTTTGTTTGCATGTCTGAGAGTAGACTCAGATAGTGTGAAGGGATGGATGATGATTTTATTAATTGTAATTAGTTTTAATTTTACTGTTGTAGTTGGTCAGGATGGTGCTTTAATGAGATTGTATACCATTAGTTTATTCTGTAACTTTGTATCATATTTTATATATTTCATGTTTTTTATATTTAATATTTGTCACATTTTTATATTTAAAAAAAAGCATTTCTAGACCATTTAGCACATTATAAGATTGGAAAAGCATTACAGAACAGACGGAGGCACAATTTTCGTTGCTTACAACAGCCATAATAAACTACAATCAAATGCCGCTGCTGCTTAGAAAAAGGGTCAGAGCACTCACTCTTTTCTCAAATGAAAAATTAAAAGCTCATTCCTTTGCTGTTTCTATGTTATTACTTATTCTACACTCACTCCACCTACACATCATGAACCCAGGCACTCAGGGCGGTCACACGATATTCTTAGAAATGTGGAAATCACTGCCTGACTCAGTAATAGTTCAGGCAGCTTATTAAAAAAATGTATTCAACAGAATATTACTGTATATATATATATATACATATATATATATATATATATATATATATATATATATATATATATATAGCTGTGAAAAATAACTTGAGGTGGATTTATCACATTGATAATCATCTGTAGACACTATCGTAGCCATAGAGTTTGTTTTCTTTCCTCCAGTGTTGTGGTCTGTCCCTGTGTTCAGCATCTGTCTGTCTTATGGTAGGTATGTGTCAACCACGTAAGATGGGGACTGTTGGCGCCGAGCCTTTCTCTGCCAAGCTACGCTACACTGGAGCAGACGACCCGAAACACCCCAACCTCATCAAAGTGACTGTCACCATGCCTCACATAGATGGTAGGTTGGAGCTGGAGGCAGGACTCGTACCACAGATGAAGTGAAGTGTAATGTAGTGTGTGTAATATTCACGTCTGGGGATCATCGGGACCATGACAGCCAGAATATAGATCTTGCCGGGTTGTATCGAACCCCACTGTAGAAACCCTCCAGCACACCCACTACTTAACATCACCTTCTTGATTTTTAATCAGTTTCCTTCTGCCTCGTCTCCTCCAGGTTTCCTTCTTACTTTTTTCTCTTGCTCCCCTGCTTTTCTTTTCATCACTTCTCCCCTCTTTGCTCAAATAGTTCTTTCCTCTAAGTTTTTGAAATAATCATTTCTCTCAGTATCAAAGGTAGCTGGATGCAGTCAGAATCACATCTTCTTTTTGCCTCACAGGTATGCTTCCAGTAATCTCCACTCGCCCTCTCATGAACTTTGAACTGACTCTCAGCCCAGACGGAACCCGGGTCGGGAACCACCGCTGCTCCAACCTGCTCGACTACCAGGAGGTCTCCACCGGTCACGGCTTCATCACCGCCTCCACACGCAACCCCGAAAGCATGGGAGACATGGCGCCCTATCAATTCAGCAGCTCTCTGCGGGGGAACAGCACATTGCGCTTCTACAGGAACCTGAACCTGGAGGCATGTCTTTGGGAGTTCACCAGCTACTACCACATGTCTGAGCTGCTCACCGACTGCGGAGGCACCATAGGGACTGATGGACAGGTGTGTGTGTGTTTATGTATTTCTGTGTACATTTGTCCAAAACATATAAATTCCAATCTAGGCTTTGTATGTACATCTGTTTGACTGTTGGCCATCCTGTGTGTGTGTTCACCTGTGTGCATTTCTGTCTGTATGTTCAGTCTATTTACTGCCTTCTGAATTAGAGGGTCGCTCAGACAGAACGGCACCGTATCTGTTTGCCTGCGATTTACGTCTCATTCACTGCATGTTTGTGTGTGTGTGTGTTTGCCAACTCCGTGCCCCACCATGTGATTGACAGCTTTTAGTGCGCAAGCACACATATGCACACAGAAATATACACACTCAAACAAAGTATTGCCAACCTGTCAGTCATTCCGCTAATGCTCGCAACTGCTATCAACATGGCACATTAATCATTAATCCTGAAAGGAGAGTCACTTTATTCTTTGATATCTTGACTACACGTAAATCCTGTCAAAGTTTAAAGCAGGAATTTTAGTTTCCTATCAGGCAGCTTTGCTCAGTTTGTCTTATACTGGCTTGGTGGTTTGACAGTTGAGTTCAGCAGAAAAGTCATACACTGCTGTAGAATTCTGGCATAGATGCTAACAAACTTCCTGTAGCTGTTTGCTGTTGTTGCATCATTGCAGCTGATGTTGCGATTGTTATTTGTGTTGTACACTGTACAGAGTTGCACTATTCTCATGGTTCTTGTTGTTATTGTGGATTAGGAGACAGACCCTTGCTCCTCCGCTCATGTCCTGCTGCTCTTTTGTGTTCCCCCTGCCTTTGATCTGTGAGCTTCTTGTTGCTGATCCGACTGCTGAGTGTGTGCGGCGGGTTTGTGTGTGTGTGTGTGTGTGTGTGTGTGTGTGTGTGTGTGTGTGTGAGAGAGAGAGAGAGAGAGAGAGAGAGGAGATGGAAAAGAAGTAAGAAATTAATTTACTTGTCCCCCGTCACAGCAAGTGCCGCTTGCACACAAAGTTACACATGACGCCCGTCATCCACAAGACCTCAAGTCCACTTCGTTAAGGGAGATCACTGTCATATGCCAATTGGGTTATGTTTTTTTTTCACACAAGGAGTGCCAAAAGAAAAAAGAAAGAAACAGTCGGAATCTTGCAGCCGCATTCAGAGTGCTCGAACCACAGTGCACAGGAAGAATTAAATAATTCAGCTACCTCTGAAGAACAAAAGGCCAACTTATGTTAAGAAAATTCATTTGATTTTGGCTGATGTCATGATCAGTGTTTTGTTCTTTTTTTTTTTTTTATCTGCATAACTGCTATTCTTAGAAGTAAATGTCATGTTGAACACACAAGAAACAAAAAAGCCATGATATTTCAAAATGCTAATTATCAGTTTGAATCTGTGGATGTCTGCTATCTTTATTCAGTTCCAGTCCTTCGCTTTCAGAGGTTATTGTTGTAAAATGATGGTTTTGTAAAACGCTACGGCTGAATTTGTCCCTCAGCTAGCAGTCTTTTAATTTCTCATTTGGATCCTGATTCAGCAATTTCACAACTTACTCTACTGAGACCTCATAGGAGGATTGGATAGATTTCAGCTGTGTGTGCAGTGAATTATATCTCTTCGATGGAGATTCTCTCTGATTGCAAAGATATTATACCGGACTATTAATGTAGTGTCATGTCCTTATTTTAGAACTAAGATTAAATGTTATATTATATTTATTCAAGTGATGAAAATTGATCATCAGGGAAATACAAAACATCTTTTGTCAAACTGATTTTCTCAGTTTCTCTTCCCAGTTAATCTCCTGTCCAGTATTCAGTCTAGTCATGGACTATGCGTGTCAGCGGACACAAACAAAGATAACGTCGTGCATTTCATTTCTCTCTTTTAAGACAGTCTCTGGCATTATCAAGCTTGTGTGGGTGCATAGTTCAAATCTTTCAAGTCACACTGAATGTTTCATGTAATGTTGGTGAGGAGAGACACCTAGTGGCTGCTTTATGAAACTACATCCAAGAATACAGTACATGTTCCAGTATTACACTTTACCGACAATTAATCTCACATCCAAAATGCACTTAATGCAACCAGAACACACACAAAGAATCAACTCTTGTACCAGAACACTGACAACATTTATCTGCCAACAACAGTCACTCTTTATATAGTGACCGTAAAAATACTTCACTATTGTTACAATTACAGTAGTATCTTATATTTATTTATTTATTTATTTATTTATCACAAACCAAGATTCCATGACAATGGAATGGATGGATGGATGGATGGGTGGATGGATGGATGGATGGATGGGTGGTGCTACTTTACAGTATGTCTCAAAAATGAATCAGAAATGCTGCAATTAGCTTCACTGTATTTTCTAGTAATATAATACAAAACTATACATATTCATTATACATACTTGTATAGGATAGCTACAGAAATATATATACAAATATATAAAAGCAGTGCTAGTCAACCTTTTCTTTTGCATTTGGTCACAAGTTCCTGTCCTCTATTACAATCCGCTGATGCCTGATGCATGTCTGATCCTTGTCCAGATATCCAGCATGCATTGCGACTAAAAAAGACTGATCATATGGCGGGTGGTCATACACTTTCCACCTCATTTAGGCAGAGACATCATCCTGGGATGCTCTGTAAATCGCTCTGTGACTGGAAGAGAACTGTTCAATATAATGATATAATTACAAAATGTTCTGGATTCTGGATCAAAAATAATTTTATCTAATTGTTTTCCCAAGGTGTGTGATTCCGATTATATTTTATAGAATATACATTAGCTTTAATTATGGTCAGCCAATGAAGTAATCAAGTTTTTAAATAGTGTGAAAACTAGCAAAAAAACAACAATACAAGCCCACATGATTGTTCACTGTGTGCTACACAAGAAGATTTCTCTGCATCTTTGACAACGCTGAGTAGGAGTGAAAGAGTTCAAGCACCTTGTGGAGGAGAACAATGTGTTCATGTGTTACATCTTTTCAGTACTTATTATAGCTGTCGACCTACAGTACAATCACCCCTTAATCTAAAAGGATAGTAGCTGTTGCATTACATACTGAAGATTTCTTGCTCACAGCTTCAACTATCAAGTAATTAAACAGCGTGCCTTGTCATTGATACATCATACTTTTTTTGAGAACATTATGAGTTATAAATTGTAATTGTTTCCTTCCTTATAGGTGCTGAACCTGGTCCAGTCCTACGTGACCCTGCGTGTGCCTCTTTACGTGTCGTATGTGTTCCACTCCCCCGTGGGAACCGGCGGCTGGCAGCACTTCGACCTGCAGTCAGAGCTGCGCCTCACTTTTGTGTACGACACGGCCATTCTCTGGAAGGATGGCATCGGCAGCCCCCCGCAGGCTGAGCTACAGGGTAAGTTACCAAGACCGTGACAATATTACAGATTGTGATGATGGACGAACAGTTTTTGTAGAATCTGGGGTGTTTTTATGTGTTTTTGTCAGGTGCGTTGTATCCAACTAGCATGCGCATCAATGAGCAAGGACGTTTGGTGGTAAACTTCCGTACCAAGGCTCGTTTCAGGGGTCTGTTTGTGGAGTCTCATTCAGGAGGCAGAATAAAAAGAGCTGGTGAGATTATCACTCATATGTTTTACTATTTCTTAGCATCACAATCAATGAAGATACAGATAAATGGCTGAAGTAATTGATTAAATTCAAATTTGTCAACTTCTCCCCTTCTTGACATCTATTACCAAGCAACCTCCATGTCATCCATGGTGATGAGCGTAGACCACCCTGGCCTGACCTTCAACCTTACCTTAGTGAGGAGTGAGCCCACCTACAACCAGCCAGTCCAGCAGTGGACCTTCACCTCTGACTTTGCTGTACGTATGACCGCATTAAGTTTGTTTGTGCAAATTGGTGTGATCAGGTAGCTTGAAGCACAGATACAGACTGACCTTGAGTATCTGTCCTCTTTGATACGTACAGGTGAGAGACTACTCTGGGACCTACACGGTAAAGCTGATCCCCTGTACAACAGCCCAGAATATGGAATACACTGTTCCACCTGTCTGTAGTCCCAGAGAACCAATCACCTTCAATCTAGACATCAGATTCCAGCAAGTAAGTAACGATTCAAAAGTGTTTTTTTGTCATGGGACGACTTTCTTTCTCTCTTCTTTGTTATGCTGTCCTTCATTATGCATATTTCTGTAGGTGAGTGACCCAGTTGCAGTGGAGTTCAGTCTGAACACTCAGATGTTCTTGCTGTCCAAGAGGAGCTTATGGCTCTCTGATGGCTCCATGGGCTTCGGTCAGGAGAGTGATGTTGCCTTTTCTGAGGGTAAGTTCCCCCTTAATAGACAGCAAAGACTATCTTAGTTGTTGTATATGTAGCACAATATGAAAATCAACTTGTGAAAAGTTCAGTTTGACCTACTGAAGCTAATCCATCACAGTCAACATTACATAAAAGTCTTTGCAAGTTTTATTGTTGCACGATATTTGAAGAAACTGACATCTGAGATGTGATCCTAAAAGCATCACATTCACAGTGTGAAATCAAACATTTCTGTTTCAACTTGGAAGATAGAAAATACATTTGTTGACAGTGAAGTACATGGATTTGTAGTCCTAAAACACATAGAACCATGTTAAATTAATTTCCATTTACTTATTAAATATTCTGTTCAGCTTGGATTCATAATAATAACTTGCTGCAGGCTTTACAGTTCATGTTTTATTTCTTTACTCCAGGTGATACGATTTATGGCCGTGTGATGGTGGATCCTGTGCAGAACCTGGGAGACTCTTTCTATTGTAGCATTGAAAAGGTGTTCCTCTGCACTGGTGCTGATGGCTATGTACCAAAGTATAACCCCACCAAGTTTGAATTTGGCTGCCTGGCTGACTCCCCGTCGTTGCTCTATAGATTCAAGATTATTGTGAGTGTATTTGAATTTATAATATATAACAATTTCAGTATGCAGAGTGATGCAATTGCAATCAATACAAACAATAATTTCCTTTATTCCTTTTCCCTCTCAATCATACACGCCTCACAGGACAAGGCACAGCCAGAAACTCAGGCACGCGCGTTTGGTGATGTCAGTTTTAATGCATTGCTGGCAGTGGATGATCCATCAGCCCTGTCCCTCGTCAGACAGCCAGGGTCTGATGGCTTTAGGTTGGACTCTACAGCCATGTTCCAGGTATTCTACGCTTCAACTGGTGTTCAGTGTTGTATTGTGATGTTTGTTGTATGTCGGAGGACCACAGCGGACGTGAATGTTACTACTGCTGTGCAGAGTCACTGTGTTTTTAATCATCAAATAAATTCAATCAGTTCAAGGTTGGTAAACTGCACTTTTGTCAGAAATCCAAAGTCTAATAATGAGTCAGTTTAGTGCCTGCAGGTTCCATCTTATCAAAACTTAATATGGATAATTATATTTGCAAGAAGGGCTCATTTTAGACTCCAAACCAATTATGTTTGCTTTCCTATGTGCTAAATTTCAGTCATTTGTAAAGTGAACAAGATATAAATAATTTTGTGTTTGACTCAGGTTGCTGCAGGCCGTGAGTGGTACATTCACACCATTTACACAGTCCGCTCCAAAGAGAATGCAAACAGAGGTATTGGAAAGCGCAGCCTAGAGTACCACTCCTTGGTTTCCACAAGCAACGACCTCGCCCTGAGCCCATCGGGTGGCAAAGGTCATCGCTCCAGGAGGTCTGCACCCGATGAAATCCCAGAGGTTGCTGAGGATATCGGAGCAGACAACAACCGTGGCACCAATATAATGCACATCGCTCTGGACCGTGCCAAGCGTCGGGCAGGGGGGTCGAATGAGTTGTTAACCGACGGGCTGGAACCTAGTGAGCTGAACGCAGTGGAGGAAGAGGAGGGTCTGGTGACTGTTGTGGGGGCACTGGTGGGGCTGCTTCTGACTGTTCTCATTATCGTCACCATCATACTGGTGCTGAGATCTAGACAGAAGGATGGGAAGGAGGGATGGAGGGAGGGGGTGCAGGAGGTGGTGAAAGGGTCTGTCAGCACAGAGCCCATGTTGGTGGTGAGGATGCAAGACTGCCACAACAGCTCAGAGGTCTGAGCAATGGATGCATGGATGTGGAGATGGACAAAGGGATGAAGATGTGGGGGCTTTTGTAAAATTTTTGATTTTCTTTTTTTTTTAAACTGGTATTAAATTACTTTCATAACACCAAAAATTTGTCACATGCGTAACTGAATGTGTGCGTGCTTGTTAGTGGGGGGATTTCTAGAGGATGGAATCCATTATGTACCTTGATCACTGCAACAGAAAACAACGCGACAGTCCTACACGCTGTCTTCACTTAACATTCCAACTTGTGCTACTCGTAGCATGGTGTTTCCTTTCTCTCTTACTTTATGCTGTTAAAGTGCCTGAAGCAGCTATATCCCTTCAGGACAGTCCCAGTCACAGAGAGCACTTTTCTCATATAGCTAGTGTCATGCAGGCCAAGTCAGAGATTTAGCGCTGACAGGTGTATCTTGGGTAAAGGGGGATTAGATGATGTCACTGTTCATATTGAAAGGAATAGTTCACTTAAAAAAAAAAGAACAATCAGATCAGTTAGTGACCTGCCCCTGTGTCAGTTAAAACCTTTTCTGTATCTCAAAATATTAATGTAACTAGACAACAAGTCTTTCCTGCAGCTTGCAAAGGATAAAATAGATTCCCATGGTTAGGATCATTAGGATCTTAATGATTTTATTGATTCATATGGATGCAAAAGTTCACCTCAAACACCTACTGTCCATCCATTGCCAGGATAATATCATCTAATAATATTTGGGGGATTGAAAGGTAAACATTGAACCCATCACATTTAGGTTTGACATTTAAGACTACGCTGCATTAGGTAGATATTAGTGATTCCGGGGTGAACTGTGCCTTTAGGCGTACAATTTTGTCATGAAATATTTGCTCATTCTGGATGATACACTGTATGAGAAAAAAAGTAAAACACAAGATGCCGCCACTTGTTTCTTATCTGTGAATGAAGCCTGCGGAGCTGAGTACTGAGTACTGCTGTCAGAATTTATGTTTATTAACCAGCTAATCATTGTATTCCTTCATGGTGTCTCCTTTTATTTTATTTTTATGAACATATGATGAGGAATGTTTGCCTAGATGTATTAAGCATGTCTGTTGCTGCTGAGTGGTTCTTTCTTTGTATTTTTACACAGTTACTTACTTTGTCACGTGTCACCACAATGTTTACTGCTATCCATCCTCAGTGTTGTCCCACTCTGTTTCTGTGACATAGTCATATTTATACGTTTTATTAATACTTAATGCATAATGTTGCATACTTTTTTAAAATAACACTGGATAAGGTACGTATGTATAAAGACACTCATCTCAGGAGTTTTTTCTTTTACAGTGAATGGGCCGTGCATCTTTTCACTTATGTGTTACACTGCTAATAAGTGTGGTGCTGTGAACATGCAAATATCCATATCTAATGATTTGGCCCCTGCTCTTCTCAAATTATGTTCCTGTAAGCTTTACTTGTCACTAGTGCTGTGTGGGATTTCAGTGTTCTGAGTCATGTTTTCGAACAAAGGATGCAAACAAAACAGCTGCTTACAGATCAGTACGTCACCAAGAAAAATGTTACGTTTGAGACCTTTGATATAGTCTGCTGTCTCATTACTTTGTTGATATCACTGGTGAAATTTCCCGTTTACATGTGTTGTCAAACCTGTGTCTTACTCTGTTATGGATATACAACACGCTTAGTGTTCCTAAATATTTGTCTTATTATGGTGTTGTCAGTCATCATCATATAATTATTTCCATTTATTTATCAGGGCTAGCTAATGTGATGAACATGAGCCGGAATTCAGCTGAAGTGTGATTCAGCGAGGGATGTGATGGTGTTTTTTTCTTCTTCTTCTTCTTCTTTTTTTTTGGTCCTGATAAATTTGGAAATAACACCATATCTGACATCAAATGCACTTTTTGAGTCACATCCCTCACATGCCAATCCAAGCTATGCAATGTAATGTATAACCCACAACCAGTTACCCCCATGTGTATGACAATTCTAGCACAAACAATCAAACTTGATATTCAGTTTGTGTCTTTTTATGAATGGGTTTTTATGTATATGTATTTAAGAATAAATATTGTTGCTTACTGCTTGTTGTTGATTTACTCAGCATTTGTGGACGAGTCAGACTCAAAAATGAGGATTGAAGACTTCAGTGCTTTGAGGCGGGGCGTGCTTCAGACTTAACTCCCTAAAACTCGACTTGATTTGAGGCTGGAAAGCAAAAACATTCACATCTCATATTTTGAGCGGGTATTCTTGAACAAATTAAAAATAAATAATTCAGGAAAAAAGCTTTGTAGATCAAACACCTTGCATATTGGATTATTTTCGCTGTTGACAGCACTTGTCTCAGCTATAGAGAAAACAGTTTGTGCCCTAGGTGTGCCTTCTCCTTTATAATGTGTTTCACACTATCAGTCATGTTGTTCAGAGGTCGTGTTGGCATACAGTAGATAGCTCTATTCAACTACTGTAGTAATTCATATTATGGCATTATCCTCCTATTATTATCCTCGACTAAATAAAGAGAAACAACAGTCCATCATTACTTTAAAACAGGAAGGTCAAACAGTTTGGAAAACTGATGATCTTTCAATGCGTCTTTAAGTGCAGTCGCAAAGACATGACTGTCAAGCAGTGAGGGATTTTTCTATCCCAGCGTGCGACATTGCAGGGTCAAGCCCATGTCTCAAGGTCACTGCAGGGACAGAGTTAATTCTTAGGTTGTTATGAGGACACTGACTTCTCTCCTTGAGATACAGAGCTGCTGTATGTGTTTAGGAAAGCAGGCGCCATCATCAGTGATCATTGCTATGGTAACTGAGGTCAGACAATAGGGCTGTCTCACTCATTAGACACAGCAGATAGATACATAACATAGCAGCCTCTACAGAGTCAGATAACAATGTCAGACCTCTAAGGGTAAACACATAGTGTGATTATCCTGAGGGCTTATAGACTGTCAAGAGAGGATAGCATAAGCCAGCATAAGACATCTTGGACATCCTGTGTAATTTCTCTCCACTGACTGACTTGACCTTTGATGAATAAGATTCTCCACAACAATGATGAAACTGGCTCTCATGAGGACCGCCCTAAGAAAGGAAGAACAAGACCAAAAGTTACCTCTGCTGCAGAGGAGAAGTTCATTACAGTTATTAGCCTCAGAAATCACCAATTAATGGGACCTTAGTTTAGAGCACACATGAATGTTTCAGAAAGTACAGGTAGGTAACTGTGTGAATCAGGCATTTATGGTCTTTCTGCAAAGAAACCCCAACGACCTAGGGGGTCCATTAAGATTAGTGAAAACCTGTACTTTGGTCTGTTAAGTCAAATTTGAGATTTTTGGTTCTAACTTGTATGTTTTTGTGGAGAAGGTGAATATTAAGTGGGTAGTATCTGCATGTGTGGTTCCCACCGTGAAGCACAGAGGAGAAGGTGTGATTGTGCGGGGTGGACGTGCTTTGCTGGTGACGCTGTTGGCAATTTATTCAAAATTGAAGGCCAGCATGGCTACCATAACATTCTGCAGCAACATGCCATCCAATCTGGTTTGAGCTTAATGGGATGAGCATTTGTTTTTCAACAGGACAATGACCCAAAACACACCTCCAGGCTATGTAAAGGCTATTTGACCAAGACCGCAGAGTGAAGGAAAAACAGCCAACAAGTGCTCAGCATATATGGGAACTCGTTCAAGACTGTTGGAAAATCACTCCAGGTGTCAACCTCATGAAGCTGACTGAGAGAATGCCAAGAGTGTGTTTGATGGAATTTTCCAATGTATGACTTTTTAATGCTTTGACCTAATGACCGTCTAGACAGCAGTAAGAAACATATACCACACAAACACATGTTCCGTAGGTGTTTGCAGAAGTGTTTGTTTGAAAGTGTCCTTATTAGGGTAGAGAATAACTTTCTGACAGGGGAATTTTACCTAATGTGACCTTGCAGTGCACTTTCGAGCAAGAGTATTAGTACCCTCACTGTCTGGTGTAGTCTAACTGCAGAGACTTCCTCTTTCATAGCCCGCTTCTATTCCTATGCATGTATAAGTATCACCTGCACACACTGACAGACTGCATGTACACTGTGTTCCTGATTGCTTCTTTGCACAGAAATTGTTATTGTCCAACTCTTTATTTCAGACTTCTCCGTGGTCTATGATAATATAATTAAATGAACGTTTTTCCACAACATGTGCAAAGCCGTCATAAAAGCAAAAGAATCTAAAATATAAAACATATTTTGCGCGTTTATCACATTATTTTATATGTTAGTTCTGATGTCTTCCTTTAGTGTAGAAAGTTAACATTAAATGAGAAGGTGTGTCCTAACATTTGACTGGTACTGTACATACATCACATAAACACACATAAATTACATTCACAGGTAAATCAAAATAACCAGTTGATGTGATAATTAGGAAAGGAAGGTGAAATAAAGAGACACCTGGGCTGTAAATATCACAAAATAAAGGTGGGATTATTTCACTGCCCTTACCAAATGTTGGCCTTGTGTGTGTGTGTGTGTGTGTGTGTGTTTTAACCTGATTAGTCAGGTACAGCAGAGAGAGGGTGAGAGAGACGGAGGGATCTGATTGGTTAGGACGGAATGTGACGCACCACAAATGAGCCCCCTTCCCTCCCTCCTCTCTCCCCTTCACTTCCTGCAGCGGCAGTGTTGTGCTGCTGTCGGCTTGTAAACATGGCTACCGCTGGAGCAGCTGGAGACGACCTGAGGAAGGACCTCACATGTGCCATCTGTTTGGACTTCTTCAAGGACCCCGTCATACTGAAGTGCGGCCATAATTTCTGTCGCTTCTGTATCTGCATGCACTGGGATGAAAATGGCGGAGACTATGGGTATCAGTGCCCTCAGTGCCGAACGGTAAGTTTGTGTTATCTGTATTTTCTACCGTGTTTGTTTGTCATAAAATATATTTGGTAAACTTACTTATCAGCCAAACACACTTACTTACTTTATCAGTGAATTTAAAGCAGTTAGCTGACGGTTGGTCTTTGAAAAATAACATTAGCTACGCAGTGTATTTTGTGGCTACCGTTGCGTTGATATAGCTAGCTTCAGCTCGCTAACACTAAATTATCAGCAGGGCAGTCAGCTGACATTAATGTTTCGCTTTAAACTAATGCAATACTATTTTGCAGAGTAATTCATAACACTGTCAACAACGTAGTGCAGACTCTGGGCTCGGTTCCGGGCCACACTTTTGCGTCTGTCTCAGTGTCTTTTCTTTGTTCTCTCAGGTGTTCAACAAGAGGAGCTTCACTAAAAACTACCTGGTGCAGAACCTGGTGGAAAAACTGGACGATCTGGAGTGTCTGGGGTCTTGTCCTACACAATCTAAGCCCGTCAAAGTAGATGGGAAGTGTGAACAACATGGAGAAGAGTTGAAATTGTACTGTCAGACTGATAAGAGGCTCATCTGTGTAGTCTGCAGGGAATCTAGAGCACACAGGTTGGTCACCAAGGACAATTATAGACCTATTCTTTTAGGTTAGCCGTTTGTCTGCGCTGAAAAAGGCATTTCTATTCTGCAGGTTTATCGCTGTCAGCTTCTTATGAATCAGGACAGTTTGTAACACGTGTTAGTCAGTAAAATTGCTCATGTCTGGTTTCCAATTTAGACATGCCTGTTTTAATTCATCACTACAAGTATGAGACTGAACGTTCATGCAGAAGAGCCCAGCCCCATAACACACCACATCTTAGCTGCATTTCCATGCATCACGAAGTGCAGATATACCCAGTGTCAGACTTGTGAAACCTTACCATTGTCAGATTATTGTGAGAATTCTGTCGAGGCGATAGTTTCAATGTGTATTTTTGTTACATTAATGAGATAATTGAGTCAAATCACCCTGTTACAGTATTTTTGTCCTCAAACAAGTCATCACCATTTTGATAAGTTACCAGAGTTTAGCAGCTCTATACTATTCCATCCTTTTATCTTGCAAACCTATCTTGCAAATGGGATGAGACACCTAACTTGCAAACGTGTCTCATCCCATTAAAAATCAGCAACCCATGACAATCTGCTGTTGCACATATTGGATTTTGTGACGGCTGAATGTGCCTCTTTAGCACCTCATAATGACATCAAACTTTCAAACTTCAGTGTGACAGACATCAGTGTGCAGTGTGAGTGTTCCTTCAGACGATTATGATATACCCAACAGCCGTGGGTACAGAAGTCATAGTAATGGTACAGTCCACTAGAACAGTCACTGTTGTCTCCAAAGGGGAAAAAAAAAATGTCCACATGGGTTGTTACGTCCCAACTCGAAAGGGGAAAGGAAGGAATATAAAGGCAGCTGTTAAAGTGTTTTTTTTTTTTTTTTTTTTTGGAATACAGATCAATTGTCAACATCAAAAGGAGGTGAGATCTACAAGGACAAAACAAAGGGCAAGTGGCTGCTGTTCAAACCAACAAATGAATATAACTAGACTGCTATCTAACCATAATTAAAACAAAAACAAGAAACCCCATTATCTAAACTATTTCCTAAGAACCAAAAAACACTGAACTAGTGCTTCTAACAAAAATATCTATGCGCATGCAATCAGTTAAATTAATTCATTTTAATTTGAAATTAAATTAATTTAATCAAAAGTTTGAGTTCAAAGGCAGGCTCCACACAACCACAAGCTACCCCGACTGTCAGGCAGTTCTAATCATAAGTTTGGAGACTGGGATTGGTGGCAGGTGCAGCTCCAATCATTGTCCTTCAGGTCTCCAGGAAACGGGATCTAAGGTTGCCCACCTCATCAGCTGGGGCAGGGCAACACACTTAAATTTACCACTACAAGGCTAGTCATACAATGGCGCATCGGCAGCAGCTGCAACATGGGTATATATAAAAGGGAAAGGTAATGTACCTGTTGTAATGCATGGGAGTTGGCTGTTACCACTACAGTGAATTCACAAGTAGACAGAGTAATGTCTTATCAGGCCATAGCTTTAAATCCACAAATCCACAACAGCTTTCCAGTTATATATTTAGCATCTCGTGTACATAATAAACATCGGAAACTATCAGGAATTAGTTTCAGTCAGAATTCAAAATACTGCCATTTACGTTTTGGTAAACTTTCCTGATTGGTTGGCAGAATTAATTCAAACCTATCATAGAAAAAACAAATCCAGTGCCCGTCCCCGCCTGTCACAAAACAAACCCTCTCTGCTCTCACTCAATCTGCCCCAACCAGAGAAAAAACTCTGACTCTTACATGTAGTATAATATATAAACCTAAACTGTGGAGAGAAATATTCTTACACCTGTTGTTCTTAATAAAAGGAAAAATACAACCAAACACCTTCTAAACTAAGATTAGCTTAAGCTGTGTAATGCTCAACTTTGTATTACTGCATTATCAAAACAGTTTGTGTGCATGTTTAAAGTGGGTTAAAGTCAAACTGAAATGCTTTTTTTTTTTTTTTAAATTGCATGATTTGTCTGCTGCAGCATACATATCTATATATCTGCTCTGAATTTTTTTTCACACCTTTTCAACATGAATGGAAGTAAAAGACAAAAACTCCTAAAGCATCCACCCACAGTTCTCACACAGTTGGACCTCATGGACGCACACAGTTGCTTAAAGAGAGTGTAATGTTGGTTTACAGCAAAACCTCACAGGGCACCTTCAGTGTTTTTGGGTGGTGTGACAAATCGCTGTGCAAACCGCTAAGTGCCTGGTCGTTTGTTTTCTTGTTGTTTCAGACACCATGAGGTAGCACCAGTGCCAGAAGTTGTGAACGACATGAAGGTAAGTAACATATGGCTTTACTATAATGCATTATATGATGTGTTTTAGTTAGTCTGTGATCCCATGATCCATTATTTCCTGTTTCCTGTGTGCATGTGTCCTGATGTACATGTTTGTTCCAGATGGAGTTGAAGCTGAGGCTAATGGAGCTCAACTGGCAGAAGTCTCAGTGTGTAAAAGTTATGACATCTGATGAGCGCACCAAAAGTGAAGTCAGGGTATGGAATGAACAGTCTTTATTTAATTCTATTTCTTTACTTGGTGCTGCCATTTACATGTTTGCAGGCAAAGCTTAAAATATGTTTGTTTCAAGTGGTCTGTGAAGACCAGGCTTGATTTAAGCAATATTACATGAGAGGGTGTGCCTGTGTCGAGGTCTGTAAGCGTCACTGAAGTACAAATAGTAAGTTAAAGCTCACTCTCGAATTTAATATCGCAATTATACAACAGTTACCAACTAATATATGATTGAAAGAGATTCATATTTTAGGGCAATTTGCTCTCAAAATTTTTGTTTGACTCAGATTCTGTTTTGAGCTCAGTTTCCATGGAGACACAGAGTCTAACTAATACCTGGAAAATAATCAGTCACAGCAGTAGAGTCTTATATGTAATGGAACCCAGTTTACTGCTCCAGCAAGTAGTCCGAGCCTTAGTAACGACCTAGCAACAGAGACGATGACCAAACTGAATAAATGCCTCACATGTAAACACTGAACTGCCTTATTAGCTCAGTCTCGTAGTGACTAAGATATCTGCTGAAAAAGATCATGTTTTCCTTGGACAGATTTGGTTCCTAACTTGAACGTCATAATTGTTTTTAAGCTAATAGCACTGTGTTTGCAACTCACCGTACAGCTGATGGAGGATGTGATCCAAACATTTCCAATAAGTCCACAGCGTTGTTCACAACATGTTTTTATCTAATGAAATATTCAGCTTTAGTCCAACATTTGTCTAGTTGAGCAATCAGATTGCTCGGTCAGAACCATTTGTTGTATAATAGTACTCATTAAGCACTGCATTGCACTGAAATGTTAGGGTTAACACAGAACATACTTATCATCAAATCCTTCATCCTGATCCTCTGAACCTCTCTGTCTGTCAGTTGAAGAAACAGAGACTCAAGGAGAAGATCGAGGCGGATGTCGGGGCCTTGGTCCAGTTCTTGCTAGATGAGAGGGACTCCCTGCTTGAGAGCCTGGATGCAGAGGAAGTGGCCACCATGGCCGTCATCGACGACAACTTGAAGATTGTGCAGACGGCGGCGGAAGCTGTGGACAAAGCTATAACTAATATCCACAGCCACATCAGTGGGAAAACCAGCTTTGAGGTCAGTCACACACATCAGCTGTCTAACTCAGTGACTTAACTTTTAGATCAACATGACTTTGTGAAAGCCTCACAGGAGAGATAGATCCTTGCGATTGTGTAAAAATACTCTACTGAATTGATTTATTCTATTCCTTTATTTGGAACCACAATTTACAGCAGCACACAGTTATCATTGTTTGATAATATTACATATCTTTTCAAATGTTTATAAGACAAACAGCACAAATAATAAGACATGTTAAAGAAGTACAAAAAGTTAAGAAGTTCCAAATGAAGTCACTCAGCCAGCCATTAAGCAGCATCAGTACCTTGCCTGACAGAAGTACTGGGATCATCTGTAGGGGGTATAATAATCTTGGCAAAATATTCATTTTAATGATAGAAACTCTACCAAGCAATGACAAGGGGAGTGGAGCCCATCTGTCCATGTCCTTCTTCATGGAGTCTAGGAGGGGGTTAAAATTAGCCTTAAACATTTCATGAAACAAAGGTGTGATGTGAATGCCCAGGTAGACAAAACCTGTTATGAACCATTTAAATGGGAATGAGGGTAGTGTGTCAGTTCTATCCCTAAGGCTTCCCCTTGGCACAGCTAAAGATTTTGAGAAATTGATTTTGTAACCCGAAAAACATCCAAACAAAGTGATTACATCAACAAGACGTGAAACAGAAGTTTCAGGCTCCAGCACATAAAGCAATACGTCGTCCACGTAAAGAGAAATTCTATGTTGGATCCCGCCCACTTTTATGCCTATTATTATTATTATTATTATTATTATTATTATTATTGTTATTGTTATTATTGTTATTATTATTATTATTATTATTATTATTATTATGCTCTATTGCAAGGGCAAAAAGAGCAGGGCTAAGAGGGCAGCCCTGATGTGTTGAGTGATGAAGTGGGAAGTTGTCAGATCTATAGTCATTGGTGATGACTGCAGCCATGGGATTTTTATATAATAATTTGACCCATCTCATAAAATTGTCTCCCAGATTAAATTTATGGAAGACATTAAACAGGTATGACCATTCGACATCAATTTCCTGTGTCTGACAAATATTGAAAATATCAGAAGCCTCCTAACATTGTTACTAGAATTTCTACCTTTTTGATAAAGCCTGTCTGATCCTCTCTGATGAGAAAAGGTAGAACTTTCTCGAGACGTAATGCCTATATTACGGATAGTATTTTAATGTCCTGATTCAAAAGAGCAATAGGCCTGTATCCTGCGCAGTCCTCAGAAGACTTTCCTTTTTTTAAAATTAGGGTGATATCGGCTTCTCTTAGTGAGTGGGGGAGGCTACCAGTGATGAAAGAATGTTCCAACATTTCTAAGAAGGGGTCTATAAGCACATCTTGAAATTCTGGATAAAATTCACTGCTCAGGCCATCAGGCCCTGGTGCCTTGCCTGACTGCAGGCCTTTAAGTGCTAACAAGGCCTCCTCCCTGGAGATGGGAGCATTTAATTCACGTTTTTGGGAATCAGAGATGGTTGGGAGGGTTAATCTCCCTAAAAAGGATTCCATCCTATCTGAGACTCCCTGTGGTTGATCCAATTCATACAACCTAGCGTAAAATTGCCTGAAAGTGTTATTAATGTTTTTGTTATCAAAGTGGCGGGTGCCGTTCCCATCTAAAATTGAGGGAATCACTTGAGGGTCCCTTTTTTTTAAATTTTGGTTAAATAGGATAAATACTTACTGGGCTTATCCCCATAGTCATATAGCCTTTGCTTTGAGAAGAGGAGAGCACTCTTAGCCTGCTGGGTTAGTAAAGTGTCCAGAGCAGTCTGTACTGCGCATTTCCTCTGCAACAGTAATAGGTCTGATGATAAGCAAAGTGCACTTTTAATATCTGCCAATTTTTTTTCGAGTTTTAGTTGCTGTTTTAATTCTTCTTTTTTCGAGGCTGAATAGCCTATAATTAAACCCCTGAGGTATGTAGATTTACTCTTTTTATAATACATTCCTCAAATGGTAGATGGGAACATGGATGAACCAGACTCTATTGGTGTGAACTTAGCCTTAAAAACATGATATGAAAGTTGTTACCATTTTAATCACACATTAAAACAACCACCAGAGTGTGTCCAGTAATAACTGAAATATGTTTTTGTCCAACAGAGCCTTGCTGAGACATGCAATGAGTAAGTAACTTCCACTTCCTTGTTTGATATGGATCTATATATCAGATAAGATGGACTTATTACTACTATACTAATTACCTTTTTTTTCTCCAGAGTCCTTCACTGCAAGCTGCTCACACCTCTTGAGACGGTGAATTGTCAGACTGAAATGACAGACTTCTCAGGACCCTTCCAGCTCATCATGTGGAAGAAGATGATGCATGTGCTGCATACCAGTGAGTTTACGCTACATACAGAAGCATGCACTGAGCAGTCACAATTATTGCTGCTTTAAGTCTAAAGGAACGTTCACACCATCCTTGTTTATTCCAGTTAAACTGAATCCTGAATATTTACCCCACATGGATGCAGTTGGTTTTGGTTGGTGTGACCTGGACAGCTCTAACTCTGGCAGCTAAAATGGGTTACTGTAGATCTTAATGAGTGCTTATCATATGAAAATGATGTGGGAGAACTGGAAACAGAGACTGGTATTTGAGCTGTCCAGACAGCAACGCATGTGTGTGTATGTAGCACCAATTATGGGAGACTTTGTTAGCAGAGAAGGTTCAGACAGCTGTGCACATTAAAATAAACTCTACAGATGTGTTTAACTTTTCTTAAAGGACCTAAAGTAGAAAGAATTTCTCTACAACACGTGATTTAAATTTACTTCTCTTTATTAAATGTATTGTGGGCGGCATGGTGGTGCAGTGGCCCCGGATGCTGCAGTTTACTCCCACAGCCCAAAGACATGCAGTTTAATTAGGCATGGATACTGGATTTCTTATCATACACTCAGAACTACTGTTGATTAAGGTCTTATGAGCAAATGCATACATACTCACTGTTCTTTTGTGAGCAGACAAAATGTGAAAGTTGCTCTTAGAAAAAATTGGCTGCAACTTAATTTTTCAAATTTTATTTTCAAAGTTAATATTTCTGTCAATGTTCAATGTATGTTTTCACCTTTTTAAGCCTAATACAGCAATATAAACAACATAATCGTAGAATATTTCTCGACCATATGAGGACAAACAAAGTAGTGGCAGCTCAGGCAAAAAATGAAATCCTAATGTATATTTCTGCAAGATAATTCAACACAAGTTGGAAGCGTACTTGGAGGCAGTGTAAAATGTTAGCTGAAGCTCAATGTGAACAAGTTGAACTTATCTCCTGTTGTCTCTCTGTGCAGTGCCTCAGAACCTCACCTTAGACCCCGACACTGCTCATCCCAACCTGCTCATCTCGGACTTTGACACAAAAGTGGAGGAGGGCCGTGTTCGTAACCAGGAGCCAGACCTGCCAGCCCGCTTCAACCGGTTCTGCGGGGTCCTCGCCACGGCCCAGTATGCCAGTGGGCAGCACTACTGGGAGGTGGATGTGAAGGACAAAGGTGTGTGGTACCTGGGAGTGACCACTGAGTGCAGCAACAGGAAGGGCTTCGTCAGCCTCACTCCTTCTGCGGGGTACTGGAGCCTGTGTCTGCAGGACCGGCTGTATGCCAACGGAGAGGACGGGCGCATCCCTGTCGCCGACTACTGGAACTCTCCTCGGGTCGGCGTGTACCTGGACTACGACAACGGGCGTCTTTGTTTCTATGACGCCGTCACAATGAAGAGACTGTACATGTTTGACACCTGCTTTGAAGAGCCCGTCTACCCTTTCTTCAGCCCAGGGAAGAATGATCCAGGCAGCAGGCTGCAGATATGCCACTATTACTGAAAGAGCTGTATTGAGTCTAAACTCGTGTGTCAGTGTGTTCCTGTTTGTTGGTTTTATCTTACAGACCAGGCTGGAGTACCAGGGTGACCCTTGGAGTCATGTACTGTCTGCATTTGAGCTGTTACTTGTTGGTCTTAACTGGTGTTTATATATAAAAAAGGTTACACTGAATAAGAGTTGCAGCTCTGTGTCTCGTCACACTGCGGCTGCAGTGAGGAGCTTCATTTTCTCGTTCTGATGTTCGAATGTTTTCAAATTTGGTATCTTTCAACTTAGACACACACTGTAGGCTTATACCCCTGACTACTGTGGCTGGGGGCTTAGGAGAGGTGCTTCGCTGTCTGTATCACTGTGTCTGCTGGGATGCAGAGGCCTCAAACGCTCCCGTTGATCAGAGAATCTACAGCTCTTGTCCCATTAGCAACTGTCATGCCATACCGCTGTACATTACCTACGTTGTTGCCATGCGGGGTCTGTGTTTCCTTTGTTGGGTGGAACATGAAGGACATGAGACAGTTATCACATTGATAGCTGCTGACAGTAAGAAAAGAATTCCGTCATTAATTTAAGCAGTGCTGAGAGTTTGACTGAAATCTTTGACTCATTGACCAGCTTGTGCTGAGAGACAGCAGTTAGTCTTCCAGGTTGTACAGTCACATTTTGCAGCTTATGTTAGTAATGACACTGAAGGTGTGAAATCAGGCCAATGTGCTTTTTATTTTTTGGTTTGATTTTTTTCTGTTTTAGCTTTACAGCCATGTCCATACAAATGTTTACAGTTTGATCCATTCAGCATGCGTTAATGTAAGACATTCCATCAGTCCACCTGCATTTCCTTTTGTTTGTAATAATTCTGCTTTTGGTTAATTGCTAGCTGTGAAGTTAAGCTGCAAGTTGGTCCTGACATTTTTAGGTTTATTCTCCAGCTCATCCAGTGTGATTTTTAATTTGATTTTTGAATATTAAAAAAAGCATCTCTATGGGAAATTTTATATATATATATATTTTTCCCCTTTTTTATAAACCTGAGATTTCAACATTTTATTTGACATGATCTTCATGGGGTTTTATTTTTGCTCATGCAGTTTCCAACAGTGTTCTTATAGGCTACAAGTGTTGTCACTTTACAGGGACATAGAGTTGTTGTTTTTTTTTTTTCTTTTTCTTTCTTGATTGAGGAGCATAGTAGAACCATAGCAGTCAGTCCTGTCAGTGATAATATTTGAGATTTGGCTGTAGTTATCTGTGTCAGATTGCTCCTTTTTCAGTTTGTTGTTTCAGGTGTTCACGTGTTTAGACTGGAAACGTTGCGCTCTTTAAAGGTGGAGTCAGGCCTTCTGGAGAACGACAGGTGGTTGAGTCTCATTCCCCACCTTTTAACTTTTTAGTATTTGCTGATAAATGTTTAGTGTAAGATTGTCTCATGTAACACCTCTACGTAATGTTCACTGCTGTATTTCATTCAGATATTCCGTCTAGCCGTTTTTGCGCTGTGTCTTGATAAATGTGACATAAAAATCTTCTTGTAGTCCCTGTGTGTGGCCCTTTGACCTGCTCTGAATGTGCTCAGTGTTCTCAGACTTTACTACGAGATTAAAAAGGGAACAAGATTTGTGTTTTTATTTCCCTAAAAGACTCATTCTCCATTTCTTTTTACCTGCTTAGCTCAGTGTTATTACTCTTCTCCACAAGAGAGCCAGTCTACATGTGTGATAAACTCACA
Organism: Sciaenops ocellatus; assembly: GCA_033000465.1. Classification (NCBI taxonomy): domain Eukaryota; kingdom Metazoa; phylum Chordata; class Actinopteri; family Sciaenidae; genus Sciaenops; species Sciaenops ocellatus. The sequence continues at coordinate 4,065,814 of CP136870.1, forward strand.
TATTAGGTACAGTGTAATATGTACTGGCCTGTTTTGGTTTTAAAATTGAATTTGTTTCCCAGGCGTACAAATAGATCTGTATTTATTCTGCATTGTTTCTGATTCTGACACAGTTAGCCCATTATGTGAAATTCAACACTAAATTATTTAATTTTTTTTTGTTTTGTCAACAATCTCAACACTGAATTGCCATCAGGGAATTTGTTTTTGACAGTGTTTAAAAAGAACATCAACAATCATACATGACAGCATATGAAACATGAGTATGTATGCTACAACTTCACTGTGAAAGCTAGCATAGTTTCCTCTAAAAGTGGAGATGATGCTGAGCAACTTGTTCACACACTTACACCTGAATAACCATGTTTTTGACTGATGTGAGTTCCTGGTAAGGGATCCTTCTTCCAGAACTATCCAACATCCAAACCTGTCAGAAACAGCACAGGACCAAATGACCACGTTCCTACCTGGAATAATTGGTTCTCATGAGGGTAGTTGCTCCCTGTTTGCTATTCTGGTCCAACATCCTCATTTTAACCATCTGAGACAGTGTGGTGTTGCTGATTCAGTTTTCATACTGCCAGAACATTTAAGGAGGAGGTGAGAAAACCGAGCTCTCTCCATCTCCTGTTTTGGTTATGACTCAGTGTCATGGAAATTCTCAGTAACAGAGCTGGATTTCACAAAGAGAATCATCTTCCGACAGTATTTGAAATATTCAGTCAGTCATTTGCAAATAGACATCTGAGCTTCCTGTGCTGAGAGATGCTGAATGAAGTTATACAGCCTTTTAATTAATACATTCCTTCTGTCCATTCATAGCTCTGTCTGTCTTTCTTACTTTGCCTCTATCTGCTGAGACAGTTTAAGGCTGAATCCCACAGCTGCACTATAGGTAACATTTCACACCTGTTGGGAAACCATAAACTCACTGTGGGCTCAGCCATAAGGCAGAGTAATGCATCAGTTCCACTGTTTTAATGTGCTTTTAACGAAGGGCCATACGAATACATGAACAATGTGTTCTCATTCCACCAATTAAAATTAATAAGTAGTACCACCGGGGGCTTGGCACTACATACTGTAGAGGACATCTTGGTATCCATGGCAACACCTAGAATCTTCCTCAACACACGGACACGAAAACAGTTCAGCACAACTTGTAACGGCTGCTCTTGTGACCTATGCAACACATAAAGATAGATACTGATTTTGCTGTTTTTAAAGTCAAGATGCTAATACCTGATTTTTCCAGTAATATTCAGGATCTTTAAAATCAGTGTCACTGTTAATCAGGGCGGCACGGTAGAGATGAGCACTGTCGCCCCACAACAAGAAGGTTTCGGGTTCAAACCTCAGCTGGGGCCTTTCTGTGTGGAGTTTGCATGTTCTCCCCATGCCTGTGTGGGTTCTCTCCGGGTACTCCGGCTTCCTCCCACAGTCCAAAGACACTTAATAGGGTAATTGGTGACTTGTAGGTGTGAATGCTTGTTTGTCTCTATGTGCCCTGTGATGAGCTGGCAGCTTGTCCATGGTGTACCCCACTTCTGGCCATAAGTCAGCTGGGATAGGCTCCAGCCTCACTGTGACCCTGATGAGGATAAGTGGTTATAGATGGATGGATTACTGTTATTAAGTTCTAGGGAGAAGTGCTGGTTTTAATAAAATATTGTTTTCATCAAGAAAATGACCAAAGTAATTTCATTATTTATTTATTTTTATTTAATTTCTTTATTAATAAAGATAACGGTAAAATAGCTGCTCATCCTTGAGTTTTTAGGAGTTATTGATTTATTTTAAATGACACATCAATATGCTGATTCAGTCAAATTCTCATTTCTTTTCTCATTTCTACATGTGACCATGTTTGCAGCTGACTTGACAGTTTTTCAAATAGCCACTAGAGAGCAGGGGCATTTAACAAAGGCAGCGTGTCGGGATGGGACTCAGAAAAGCTAATCCCCTTTATGAGGCAGCGGAATAATTCGACTCTTATCTCAGCAGAAAGGACTCGGACACGCTGATTTCTAATATGCCAGAAAAGAAAATATGCATACAAATGCTCATCTCATTTCATAAAAGCTGTATCATTGGACAACGTATTAAAGAAACCGTGTTATACAAAACAGACCATTTGCACAGCAGTTCATAGTGTCATTCTTTAATATTTACAATCATACCTTTGCCGTGATTACATAAATGTGATTACTTCTTGTAAGACTGGCCTCTTGTTGTTTACAGCAGGCTTCATAAGATGGTTGATGTAGTGTTTCATTTATATGTGCTTCCTTTATTTCACACAGACATGAGTAGGTCAGTTACAGGTGAGAGACGGACATAAAAAAGACATTACACGGGGTCCGATTAATGGAGGTGGAAAGTCAATTAAACCTGCTGTTACAGAGTTTTCTAATAAACAGGAAATGCAGGTGGAAGGAGACGGTTTATTCATAAAACACAGGTGAAAAACTTCACTGCATGTTAGCTGGTGTTGTGTTCCTCAACGCAGAAAACCTTCGAAACACTGATCTACCGAGCGAATGATACAAAAGTCCATGATAAAGGTGCTTGTCAGCTACAAGAAGAATATGATTGTAATATACAGTACACTTTCTGATTATGTTAAATGATAACTATACACAGAGGCATATATTACTCTTGCAAACTATATAACTCTTATAATATTTGTATTTTTGTGCAATGTTCAACAACAACTTACAACAATACGTTTTGGCAGAAGGAAAAGTTTAACTGTTTCATGTGAGCTCTGGGAGGAGGCGAACGAGAGAACGGCTTTCAGTGCTACGAGATACAAGGCCTATGTACAACGATGTTTGGCAAAGAGGAGACAGGTCAAATGCACCAATTAGAAAAATAATTTGTAGAACAAATTATGTAGAAAATAAAATAAAAAATAAATTAAGTCCTTTGAAAAAATAAAACACAGCAAATAAACGTGTATACAACTTTGTTCCATTGATGCCTGCGAGTCATTCATTTGGCTACTACCTTGGCATGACCTTCTACTGTATTAGTACATGTTCCAGTGTTAAGATCCTTGATTCATGAAGTGCTGGAGTAAATAGGCTATATAGTGAAATACCATGGACACAAAATCCATATATACACCTAAATATGCATATGTACAACTACATTAGGTTGTAGATATGAATACACAAAAGTGCAAGAACTAGTGGGGTTAGATATAAGAAGTCTGTTTTGGTTAATAGAAGAGAAAGACTAGCTGGAAGGGACTGAACCTATTATTGAAGAGCTGGTTCACACATGTTCATAAACCTTGTTTTATTAAATGTTGTGCTTCTTGATGCTTGTCTTGGGTACCAAAACAAAAAAAAAACGTTCATACCACTTATGATATGACTGAAAAAAGAATCTATATCCATGTTCTTGATAAGAAGAAGGAGAATAACAACCTGCCTGCGTGTGCTCTGCTGCGTTTAGTCATGAGAAATTGAAGGCAGTGACGACGGGGATGGGTTTTTGGAGCACACTGACATGCGACAGTGTTCAAGGAAAGGCCTGAGCATTGTTGTTCAATCACAAAGCATCATCTTCTCACTGGAAAACAGCTTCTGTTTCTTGCTTTGTTTGCTGGTGTTGCCCATCTACATTGCCCAAAAGAAGAAAATGCAGTCTATCACCAACTTCAGACTTGACAGGATATCTACTGGTGAGAAACAGAGCTCTTCCAGATTTGGTTAAAAACACAAAATTTGGAGAGTTTAAGGTAGACAGATCAGGGAATATAAATTACAGTTTTTATTCCTTTAGTGTTTAATTTATTTTTTAAGCAGGATAGTCTCTTTAGAGATTTATTTTCTCTCTAGGAATTAATGTGACTTTTTGTAATAATTTTTTGGGATAACTAGCTTATTTTGTCTTTTAATTACACTTGCATTTTGGGGGGTTTGGGTTGTTTTTCTTGTAAACATTTTTTTCTCAGATTTCTTCTGTCTTAAGCTCTGAATATTACATCTTCCAAAGTCCAGACAGACCTTACAGACTAAATGAAAAGGAAATTCTTTGTGGAACCTGGGGCCGCTGTAAAGTGTGCGGGAACATCGCAGCTCTTTGTCCACAAGCAGTAGGCGAAGTCTAAGCAGGAGCTGTGTCGCCGATGTCTTCCGTTGGCCTACTGCAGATATCTGTAAACCTTAAAGCAGTGGTTGCCGGAGTCGGCAACGGCCACATGTCCATCTGAGGTGAGGGCGAGGCCCTGCGGGCCGTACAGTGGGTCTGCTGAGGTGTTAATGTAAGACAAGAAGGAGCCTGTGCTGTCAAACACCTGAAGTAGAAAAAACACAAAAGTTCATGTTTAACAGATTATACCATTAACAAAATGCATGACACTCAGTTATGTAACTTTTCGTCATGAACTTAAATATGGCGAAAACTATTTTGGAAATGTGAATATAACCCATCTCACCTGTATTCTGCTGTTACCCCAGTCAGCTACAATGATGTTGCCATTGGCGTCCACAGCCACACCAGTGGGAGCATTGAACTGGCCATTGCCTTCACCATGAGAGCCAAATTTGAACAAGAACTCTCCATCTGCACTGTACACCTGGGACAGGAAGTCAGTCAAACACGCTGTAAACTATCTAGAACATATACATACATACAGAGATAACTCAGCATTTGAACGCAGGACAAATCATATCTCACCTTTACAGAGTGATTGTGAAAATCGGTCACAATGATTTCATTCTTGTTGTTCACTGCAACAAAGTGCGGACCTACATATGGAGAGAGAGGCAGGTTATTGAGGAACTCATACTTTGGGTGATTCCTGTAGTTTCCTTCACTGTTAGTAGGCTGTTTAAACACAAATTCCAGCTAGTCGTGTCTAAAGCTGCAATCAGATGGTTAGCTTTTCTGGTTTGCCTCAAGTATTTTCATGCACTGAATGCTTCAGCTAGAGTTACATAATTGGTTTCCTGTTTCTCCAGAATGTCAAACCGGCACTAAAAAAGAATATTCTAGAATATTTTGTTGTCTCAGATGTAAGTTGCTGATGATTTGGGTAGCTATTAATGTGAAAAGATAACTTATTGGCTGAGTTCATTAATGAGCTTTCATCACACTGATTGTCTTGGTTAGTTTCATGTAACAGAGTTGGTGCAGTGAAATTCATTCACACTGATCATTTTCATTTCAACCATTTACACAAAAAACATGATGCATGTGACAAAATGTTCATAATTGTAATAGAAAGTGATTATTACAACGTCCGTGTACTTGTAGATCTCTGATCATCATTGTACAAGCACGGCGTGAACCAACAACTTGAGTTCTCAGGAGGTCAGACACATAATCAGGGAGTCGGGTTAGACACAGGGCACCGCACTGTGGGATTAAGGTTGCAGCAAGGCCACACTTAGTACTTACTGAACACTGAGCCAGATTTATTTAAGTTTGGGCCAAGTTTTTCTGGATTGAAAAAAACAGGAGGAAGAACAGAAAGAAAAAAAAAATAGTTGAGATGAAGGATAAGCAAAGAAGAAAATAGAGTAAGGGTGGTCAGCACAGGCGCAGTTTGCAAGGGGGGTGGGTGGGAAGTCACTGCAGCGCCTGGGGCTATATACAGGCTTATATTTTAAAACACAATGTAACATGTGATGTAATGCACTGATCTGTATTCAGAAATAGAATGAGAGCACAAGCAATAGGTTATTGTCTTCTTTCAAACTGGCAGTAAAAGTGCTAACAACAAAAAATGAGTGCAGGAACACAACAGGCTTAATGTGTGTAATGGATTGCCTACTCTCATGGCATATTGAATGTGATTATTATAGAGTTCTTAAAGTGTTGTTGAGTGTTATTTTTATTCCTCGCTGTAAGTATTTATGTGGAAGAGTCAGACAGCGTTTGGAGAATATACCATCATTATTATGTAGAGCAGTAACAAATGTTATTGACTAAACTGTGAGCGCTGTTTCTTACATCTGTCCTGAACAATGGAGAAATGAATGAAAGCTGCAAAACATGTTGCAGAACTTCTTTAAAAGAATATATACAAACATAGGATTCATACAGTACTTTCTATTGTCACATATGATGCTAAATATGTGAAATATCATGAGGGAATTGCTTTAAAATCTAAAAGATGTCACTGACAGGCTGTTGAGAGAGGATTGTTAACAGCTCCCTGTCAGTGTTAACAGCACGTCTCTTGTCACGTATTAAGGCCTCCTTCTCACCTGCAAACTGTCTGTCAGACGTCCCCCTGCCTCCAAACTTAGTCACCAACTTCCCATTGGACTGAAAGATGAAGACACAACAGGCCTTGTTGTCCACAGTAATGATGTGTCCATTCTTATCCACAGCCACACCTTTAGGACCCATGAGCCGGCCTGCACCGATCTTATTCTGCAAGGGAGGAAGACGTGGAGGATTTTAGCAAGTAAAGAAAGACTTACTTAAGAAATGCAAAGACATCATACCTGCCTTTATCACTGTTTGGCTAATAACAAGCTACAAGCTCTCACCTTGAACTTTCCATCAGAGGAGAAGATGCTAACCCATCGATTGTCATAGTCGGCCACCACGATGTCACCGTTCATGTCCACAGTGACGCCCGTCGGTCTCTGCAGTTGCCCCGGAGACCGACCTCTGACCCCAAAGCGCATCTTGAACTGGCCGTCGTTGGAGAATACCTGCAATCAGTCCCGCCACCCCTTTTTGAGTGAAATGTGTCACGAACCACAGCAGTGTTTTCCTGTTCTATGTGACCACACATGGTTGCACTTACATGCAGTTTCCTCTCTGTGTCTGTCTCACCTGTATGCACTGGTTGTTGCTGTCAGCCACCACCACTCTGCCGTTACTAGAGGCTGAGATTCCCTGCAGATTTGTGAACTCTCCTTTTTCTCTGCCCCGAGTACCTGACAAAGACATAGTCACACACTCAGTTAATATGCCGTTTGATATTTTCACCTTTCTCTCAGTGTGTAATGCTTCATCAGTGGTACGTTATCCTACCTCCCAGGCAAAGGCAGCTTTAGGTTCATCTTATAAATGAACTTGCAAAGACTTGAAAGATCTACTTGAGATAGCTAATTCTCCATGGTGAGAATGTTGCAGCTTTATTTATTTATGAAAGTTTAACTATCTCTGCTTGGCAAAGACATTTTAATGCAATGCATGCAGTTCACTTCATGCCATCCGTATTTGTTTTCTGCTTTTCATCATATGACAGCATGCTGCAGGTTGTGAACGCAGTGGAAGTCACTCCTATCAGGTCACAGCACGTTGGTTTTTCGTTCTACTGGCATGAAATTAAAACAGTAACTGGGTCGAGAATATTTTCTGAGGTCACCATAGGGACAGTGTTAAATCTTAGTTTGTTGTCTGATCATTACCATGGTAACCAAAGTCAGAGGACAGGGCTGTCTCACTCCCTAGACAAAACAGATAAGCCTTTACGTAATCAGATAGCAATGTCAGACCACTAAGGGTAAACACATTTCCTTGTTTGTAGACCAGTGACTAACTGTCAAATACCTTATACTGTAGATGCATTAAATATGACCATTTATGGACATAGAGTAGTTGTGGCACTATATATAGATGAGCCAGAGAGGACAGACTTCCATTCTCCTTGATCAAGCTTCAATAAACCTTTCAGCTTCAACATCTTGGACTCCTGTGCGCTGACTGAACTGACCATCGAACAAGAAAATTCTCCACAATCTAAATTCATAGTTAATGGAATAAAACATGTAAAACAACTAATAGGCTGTCTTGACAAAGGACAGTTTTTGGTTTTCCTGCTACTGTATGATGTGGTGACGTAGGTTTGCATCATACTTGGTTCTCTTTCTTACCCACTCTGTAGATGAGCTCATCTTCAATGGGGTTCTCCTTTTTCTTGGTGGTGCTGTACATGCTGGAAGGCCGTCGCACTGCTTTCTGCCGAATGTGTCCCCCCGTTCCGCTGGGAGACTTCACCCTCCTCTTCACGTCGTCGGGGGACTGCGGGACATCTGACGGCTTGACCACCCGCAGGCGGAACGGGCTCCCACGTATCGGCTGGCCGTACAGCAACAGAGAGAACGAGTACTCTCCCTCAGAGCGTATCGTGTAGCCCACCTCGTACGTCCCGTTCTTATTGTCTGCTATCTCTGTCTCTGCAGCGCGGCTCCCGTCAGCAGACGTTATCTCTGCTTTTAAAATAGCATTTCCTGTCCGCACCAACTCCCCATCCTGCAAAGAGAGGTCATTGATTAAACTTCAGACAAAAATAAATCTCCTGTTGTTCAAGCAATGTGTACAGGGATGCAGCCTCTAGGGCAGCACAGATTTGTTTTTGATCACAACAATGCCTGTTAATTGACTTCTTGAAATAGTATGACGTGAATTTGAAAAGCTACAATCTTTATCAAGGGTTCACTCTATGCGTGTTGCAAACAGCAGTGAGGCTAATTGATTTAAAGACAGTACTTTGTCTTTTGTTGTCACAGTAATTGTGTGGTGCTGCCCGGTCGCTGCATGGCGGAGGCCCTCTCCTGTGGCGACGGAGGTGTGAGCCACAGCCGCTGTGGTGAGGAGAACACCCAGATTCTGGATGGAGCGTCGCAGACCTTCAGTCTCCACCTGCAGCGGATAGCACACAAAGGCACAATATGTGAATTTTCATGGTTGGGTCTCATCATCTCAGGACATATTTCATACATATCTGAGACTGAGGGCTGGTTCCACAGGAGAGGAGCTGAAGGCTCTGACTCCCATTCTACTGTTGAACACTGCAAGTACCCTACATTCTGAGAGCGCAGTGTTCTAGTGGGGTAATAGAGTACTATGAGTTCTTTAAGATTTGATGGTGTCTGACCATGAAGAGGATTTTACAGGGAGCCATTGCAGAGGAGCTCCTCGTTCCTGTGAGATAACAACATCATTTTTCACAGCAGCTATTTTGACATGAAATAGCAGGGTCAACGTATCGTTGGTAACACCTGTGTACTACTTCATATCAAAATGGCTGCTGTAAAAAACTGAAATAAGTGAAGGGTAGCCTTCCTGACCCAGGGGTCAGGGAGGAAATAACAGCTGGTAAAGAAACTCAAGCTAAAGACTTATATTTTTCTCAGGACTGAGTTGGTGGAGAACCAACTGGAGTTAAAGAGGGGTGAATATTGGACTTAAAGTTGTTAGGTGGGCAGAAATACAAGAGCAATGAGAGAACCAACACTGAGGCTGTGTTTGTGAGTGTCTTTTGGAATAGAAGCTTTCTAAAGAGTTCTCAGAAGTTGCTTTAATGCAATGATCTACAAAGTATTTTTTTCTGACAACAAGAACAAAACACACACACATATTAATAAAAACAAATTTCAACTTGAGATTCTTAGTGACATAAATCATTTGAATCAGAATAAACAATAAACAGGCGATACCTGACAATCCAGATGTGCATTCTGATGTGGTCTCTCTGGGAAGTCATGTCTGGCCAGCGCCGTTACACGCTCACTCATCTGCTTCTGAACTAGCAGCACCTACACTTGCAAGACAAACATATTGTACCCTGTCATCATTTTCCAATTTGTGTTTGTTCAATATGAAAACATTCAGTTATGTTGCGAGAGTTCACATCCCGCTACGCTACTGCAATGCATTCATTTTGACAGCTCTCTCCCACATGCGGTGTAACCTGTTTGTTAGCTCGCTTGTACAAATTACAATCTGCCAGCCCACCTCGGTAGCGCTCCCATGGCTGAGAGCCTGCTCCGTAAAGCTGCAACTGCTCTGAATGTGTTCCTTCCCCTGGAGGAGAGATGAAAGCTGAGCCTGCAGGACCTGCACTCAGGTTAAGTGGAAGATAAGGAAAAAGGGGACATGGAAAAAAAAAAAAGAGCAAGAGGAGGAAGAGAGGAAGAGAGAGTGGAAAAGTCAAAATCATTAAGTCAAACATACAGCAGGTCTTGTAAAATGCCTGTGCGTGTTTGTGCATCTTACATGTGCACCTGCATTAGTGCATACTGTACATATGTGTGAACATGTGAAACAAAACTAACCTTCTGCTTCGTGCTGCAGATGTTCTCCAGGTCTGTAATGAGGGCCGTCTTGCGCTGATGCAGCGCCCGCTCCAGCTCTTCAAACGTACTGGTGATCTCTGCTACCGCCTCAGTCTTCCTCTCATTCAGCTGGCGAGAGATCTCGGTCACCAGCTCGATGGCTGCTGTCAGCTGAGGAAGCCTGCAAGATGACACAAAAAAATTATACACTAGCATGTTTTGACATGGCAGGTACGGCACAAACATAGGTGATCTTTGAAAGCAGATGCCAAATCTGGGCCAAACGCTTAAGCTTCCAAACACCTGATGTGAAGGCAATATTCTGAAAGCTTTATCAAAGCATCAAGTCTCCCACCTGCTGTGTATGGCATCCAGCTGTGTCTTCAGCACAGCCTTGTGCTGTTCTACGACGTCCCGCAGAGGAACGGTCACGTGTTCCCGGTGCTCTCCTTCTGTGCAGTCCAGACACATGGCTGTCTCACACGACTCGCAGTAGAACTCCATCACCTGCAGAGGGAGACAAACTGAGTTGACAAAAAGCTCACTCACTCTTGCTGGGCGTTAGGAATTTAAAATTGTGTTTGATTTTTTACATGAATTATTGCTAAAAACAGATCATTTTGGTGAGGTGTGAGCTGAGTCTTCTCACCTTTCCCTCGTGGTTTGGGCAGCTGAGGGGTTTCCCTGCAGCTGCAGCACTGACTGACTCCAGGACACTGCAGGCCTCCGGCCGCGAACACTCTGGGTCTCGTTGAAGGACCTGGTCGAAAAACATTTTTTAACTTCATTCTGCCGTTTTTCATTGATTGCAGCTTTGTCCTGTTTCAGTTTCCTTGTAGTCTCTTGTACATTCTTGTACTTCTATCCTTTTGTGCACGCTCCCTTCAATACATTCATCCTCTGCACCCCAGTGCTAACCTTAATCATACCCTACATGCCTGATGGAAGCCATAGAGCCCCTCGAAGAAGAAAGGACTGTCCAGAGTTACCTCATTCTACAAAAATGTTCTCCCTCAACACCAAGAGCAGCACTACAGAAGCACACACCCTCCGTCCCATTTCTTTAAGTACTGTCTGTAATTGTTTTAAACAATCTTTGCTTTGTCGTTAAGCTCGTAATTGGTTTCATCTGCATTTCGTTCCATGTAATTCGCATCTAACTTGAAGTAATAAAGAGATTAAGAGTCAAACCTCCATAAGATTAGTGATGAAGAAGTTGTTCTGCAGAGCACAAACTCCTTTCTCTGGCAAGATGGACGTCTGTCGACACACTGGGCACGAGAGCGTCAGAGACTCCGGGGGAATGTAGTTCTGGAGACAACTGTGGGGGAGGGAGTCATCAAATGAGTTAGAGAATAAAATCTACCTGAGCTTTTCCTCTGTTCTGTATATAATCGTTAGTCACATTCAATTTACCAACACAGCAGCGAGAGAAGAAGAGGGAGACACTAGAGAGAGAGCTGTCACCTCACCACCGTAATTGAGAGACGGTGCTTAAATAGTGCTCCTGTCACAACAAACAGGGGAAAAGTGTGAATCTGAGTCAATTTGAAGGACCTGCAGCCTCAGGAGGAAACACGCACACTCTCTCCTTGAGTAAATTAATCTCTAGCAAACTAATCTGCCTAACAGAAGAGACCAGAGATTTTAGGCAGAACAGATGTTTGCTGATGCTTCTGCATGGTTGTGTGCATGTGAGGATGTTTTGGATTCTGACCTTGTCTCATCCTGAGAGCAGTCACACATCTATACAACTAACCCTTAAAGGCTGAGGATGTTGTCCAGGTTCGGTTGCCCTTAGGAGGCAGTCTATTTAACATTAGACACCTTCAAGCCAAAACTAAACCCACAGTCAGCAAAGTTCAGCTGCAATATGCAGATTACACTGCACTCCTGGCCTACAGCCCAGCTGCCACCCAGCATGTGCTGTACGAACTAAAGTGACTGTTAAAGCAATATTGTGTAACATTTTTAACATAAAATAACAGATCTGAAGACATTTTGATGTTACAATGACTTAAAATCAGGTGAATGGTGTCTCAGTCATTCCTACTCTGTGCCTGTACGTCTGTTTTGTGCTGCTGGTACGACGTTACTATTTGACTGATTTTGGTGAAACTGGATCATATTTTATGGAGAAAATGTTTTCTGGTTTCCCTCTAATGTCCTCTGGCTGCTGCTCATCAACTCTTTGTGACTTACTGAGTTTCCTGATGGACAATGAAGTAAAATAGCTGCTGTTAGTTAATGTTAGCTCAGCTTGTTAGCAAGAATACCCAAACTGTGAGCTCAGAGCAGTGTTTGTACCACAGGCTTTTTGGACCAGAAGAAAGTGGAGGTTTTTAGGCTTGCAGCATGGGTGCAGCATGGGTGTTGGTGGGGAGTGGAGCCGGTGTCATGCCAGAATCAGAGCTGGGCGAGCAGGCAGTGTAACCGGACTCAACAACCTTTATGTATATAATGACAGAGGACTCTAAAGAGGACATTGACAGAGGAAGCTAAGATGAGAAAATGAGAGAGTGACCAAGCAAGAAGCCATCAGACAAGAGTAAATCTGGGACTGACTTTTAGCCGTTGGTGAGAGCTTGGTGAAATAAAAGGCTGAAAGACAGACGCCGAGCTGGGCTGACTGCTGTTGGACTAGTAAGTAATATTAGCTGGCTGCTATGTCTGCTGTTGGTGACCTTGTTGATGTTTGGCTGTTAGCAAAGTTGTCGACTCGCTAGTTTTTGATCATAAGTAATGTAATCAGAACAAATACACGTGTACAGTTGTCTATATTTACTACAGTGGGATTACACTCTGAAACTAGGGGCTGGAAAAAAATACCAATTTCTGTGTAATGTTGCTTTAATGTTGCAAGAGACCTGAACAAGTCTTTGTTGCTGTACACAGGGATGTCGGGCAGCTGCCTGGGCTGCATGCTAACACTGTTCTGTTTTATTTATGACACCACACAAGCTTGTATCAACCAAGCCTTGGTAAACTGCAGCCGTGAGCTTTTGAGAACAACTGAGGGCTTTAACAAAAGTCTCTGTCTACCTACCACTGTGTCAACATCACTGAAACGCTCTGAGGCCTGGGTAAATTACTGTTGCTTTGTCAGACACACAACCAGCTGGGGACCACAGGCTCAGTCAGTTATGTGTTGAAAGAGGCTGTGACGAGGCCTCAGCTAATGATTATTTTCATTGTTCGAGTTATCCGTCAATCTACACTTCATACATACTTCAAATGTCAAAAAATAGTGTTCATTTTGAAAGAAAACACGATGATTAATTTTCTGTCAGCTGCCTTTAATCGATTAATTCACGATTATTAAACAGTAGTATAACCCAGAGCAAACTCATGATCCTGATCTCTGAATAGTGAAAAAACAAATACATTGACATGCCCAATGACAGATTATGACAGGAAAATTAAAAGAAAACCAGTGCCACCAAACAGACTAGACCCAGTGTGGGTTTGCCAGCCCTGCCCTAAGATTCCTAAAACTACATCAACCAATCCGGTATTAAAACATCTGTCTGGCAACCTCATGTATAGCTCCAGACAAAAATCTGTTCACCTCAGCAGGGCTCCAGATCACATGCCATCCAGTTAAACCGGGGATTAAACTTGCCCTCCAGTGGGTAAATGCCTCACACACTGCATGGAAAAAGGGATTTATCGCATACTCTATGTAGCTATTCAAAACTATTCCATAATTTCTTGTCTGATCACAGGTTTACAGGAGTTAACCTGCCTGAAATCCCAGTTATCCTCTGTACCTCCAAACATATCTCCCTCGTCATTCTCCATCCTCCCACCCTGACCCACGACAAGCTTTCCAAATGCCGCCTCTGCTTGGCTCGGCACGGAAAGGCCCCGGTAAGTATTGCCTGAGGGGGTGTCATCTTTCCGAGGAACTGTAGATTGAGGCATTGTAATTGTGTCTCCCAACAATGGGTCTTTTCTTAGACTGCAGTCCCTGATGCTGAGGAATGCACTTAACCCAGTGGAGTCGGTGAGGAGTGCTCTAATTGTGGGTAGGGATTTGAAATAGATGAGGTTCCCCTATTAGGCGACATGTACAGTAAATATGACAAGAATTCTTTGGGAGGATAAGTACTGGCAGGGAAGGAGCTACAGTAAAAAAGTGTGCTGTCCTACCGTCTTTTCATGGCCAGAAAAAGCTACAGGTAACAGATGGCGTGCAGACACTTTGTGTCAGGCTTAGCTTCAGGGAAGTGTAGGTAATTAGGACTTTTGCCAGTTGTCATTGAAGTACAGAGCACAAATGTTAGTTACCTTTCACAGAAGGTGTGCAGACAGGGCAGAACCTTGGGGTTGCGGTAGTGATCCAGACAGATGCTGCAGACCAGGAACTGCTTGTCTATCTGACGCACCACAGGGCTGGTGCTCCCAGCCTCACGCTTTGCCATGGCAGAGGACATTTAGAGCCACGGACAATGACAGCAGTTAACCTGTAGAGAGACAAAGATAAATGCATTGAATATTTTGTCTAGAAAAGCCCTGCAGCTAATACTCAGCAGACCAGACCAGGAGGTACCAGGATCCAAAGTTAACAAAGCTGTTTAATTCCTTGATTTGCACAAAAACAATCCATTGTTGTGGTGTTAATACCAGACAAAGGCCAGCTGAAAGAGAACTGTGTGAAAAAGAAGCATGAAACAGTCTTGATTGTACAGACAGGAGCAGATGCAGACAAACCAGTATGTCCATATGTCTGGCTTTTGATCAACATCTCAGCCAACACCAGAGCGGGAAAATAAAAGAAAACAGAGATGACTGTTATTACTGATCCACAATAATACATCCTTGACTCACAGGTCCACAAAAACATTCTAAAAATAGTCCACACTCATGATGCACGGGACCTGTTGTGGTAGTTACATGCACGCATGAACTTTACACTCACACGCACACATACGGTATGTGCCTGAAAACAGAATGTGCTGAGTAGCGTCTATGTTGCCTTCTATTTGTGTTTGTCACTCTGTCTGTATTTGTAAGTCACCAGTGAAGTTTCACTCCTGCTGAACTTTGTTTAGGTTCATACTGTAATCTACCAAAGCCATGACTGTGATGCTGTTGAACATAGAGTTCTGTCAGTGTATGAAAGTGTTTAATCATGTTCAACTTCGACAGTGACAGTATAAAGAATGGACAGAGGATGAGTGACGTCACCCACAGGTTTCCAGGGAGCCATTTTGAAGCTGACAATATGCAGGCACTGTTATGACACCCACCTGTCAACTAAAGTGGTCACACTGTAAATTCTGCATAACCTTAAGCCTTAATATAATTTGAACAGGTGAGTTGTATAAAAATTCACCCACAGTACAGTTGTCATGAACGGGGAAATTAGCTATAGAGACCAAAACTGTTTTTTGTACCAGGCTGTAAACATTTCAAACATTTCTGCTGTGAAGTTGGACATTTTAATACGGGCGCTTATGGAAGCTGAAATGTTCTGTAGCCAGCCTCAAGTGGCCGCTCAAGGAATTACAGCTTTGGGCTCTGGCTTCATTTCCAAACCATGAAGGTTGCCGGTTGGTTTCAAGGCCACCATAGTTTCTCCTTCATGCGAAGAAGAGGGTGAAACGAGAGGGTTGCAATCCATCATGCCACTAAATTCTGGTTCATTAAATAACACACTAAATAAATGGTCACACATACATTCCTGGAACAGCAGAGAAACTACACATTATATAATCTCATCCGTTCTGGCGGTACGGCTGCAAGGTATGGATAATCTGCCTGGCAACACAAACTAGAGCTGTTTCCAGTGTGGCCCACTTTCACATTCATCAGCACAAGTCCAAACACATATGGCATAATAATTACAGTGGTATGTAAAAGATGCTCCTGCAGCATGTTCTTGTTGCTATGCACCAAGTGTGTAAATGACGTTTAAATGAATTAAATGAAGATCAGGAGGTAAACTAGAGAAAAACACGTGAATCTCAGTTACAAAATGTGGACGTGCCATTTAGAACAATGTGATGAAAGTGACAAGAGGCCATGACAACTGCATCTGTTGGAGAACAGCTTCATCTAACCTGACCTACACCTTAAAACTGGCACCTTTGATGCATACCCTATATGCCATTTTTATCTCTGTGTTGCTAACCGACTTCCACAATGTAGTTCAACCACATTTCCTCAGTAGGTCAACACATGTATTAATTATATATCAGACGTGCGCTCGTACAAATTGTAGGGATGAGTGAAGAGCAGCGCGTGTCTCAAACAAACATGGCTGGCCTTAAGACGTACAGTGGTTATGAACATTACACAATCAATGACTCGGACAAACACACTGATAATCATCATCATCCCCCCACCAGACACTCTCCTCATCTGCGCATCTGTCACTGGTGGATCTAACACTCAATCCTCTGTGCCCCATCTCTGCTCATGTTCTCATGTCCTATTGTCAGTTGTTGCCAGTTGCCTGCACACACACACACACACACACACACACACACACACACACAGGATCTAATGACACACACGTCACAGTAGACTGGGAGAAGACAGGTCGCTTCTTAAGCTACCAACCATGGGAACCACATGTCACACACACACACACACACACACACACACACAGGTTAGGGATCAGGCAGGGTGTCACAGAAATGATTACTGGTAAGTAGCTTTGTCAAAGTTTTGTCTAAATCTAAAGATGCATTGTTCTCTAAACACTGTGCACTTAAAACTGGCACTTCAAGAGCATCCAGTTGTCTCTGAAAAGAAGCTTGAATGTCTCTCGATAGAACTAAAGTAGGGTCAACTACAGTATGTGTTGCATACTTCAATACAGTTCTCACACTTCTCTGTCATTCTCTTTCTGTACTAGAACACACTGATACTAATATCATCTGTAGTGATGTCTGTCTAAATTTAGACACGTGTATTAGTGGGTAGGCGAGGAAGCAATGACAGTAGAACTAAAATAAGACCAGAGGTCTTAGGACTGCTCCAGAGTGAAGAGCCTGGTGTCCATTTGTTTACTGGTGGTTATATTTGAACAGACATCTTTAATTGGGTGAATTTGGAGCCTAATAAACAGAAATTAGAATCATTTCATGTGTTCAGAGTCTCTCTTGCATACATGGTGCAACAACAGACACACGTGACACTCATGCATGACATGCACAACGGGACGGTACTCGCGTGCATGTTTAAAGTTCTAAGCATTCAACAGACTTTGTTTTAACACAGTCCTAAATTCATTCTAAATTCAACTCCTAAGTAGGCCACAATGCTTAGTTTTGATGCTCATGTCTAAAGCAACCATGACCAGTTAACTTGACAGGAGCGCAGATTTTCAGAATTGAGGCTCTGCATTTTAAAGGCAGCGTGGTGAGATGAAGCCAAGCCCAGCCAGGACTGCAGGAAGCTTCAAAAAATGATTTATGACATGACACATCCTGCAGAGAGCTGTCAGCTCATACCATCAAAATGAAATGTGTCAGAATTCCCCCAGCCATTATATGTGCAGTACTAACAGCGGTAATGTCGCCGGTGACCTTACCCTGACTAATTCCTCAAACTCTCAGGATTACAGCGTTTGCATGTGTAACTAATTGTTTTTGTGTCTCTGTGTGTTTAAGTGCATGCGTGCAGAGTGTCTGTGTGTGACAACAAGCTAACACCCGTGGAGTTAACTCACAATGAGTCCATTCAGCGCTGCTTTCACTGAATACAAAAGTAACAGTTTTCTTTGTCTCATTCAGCACTGAGACCTCTGCTGTTGCTTTACTGTAAAACAGGATCCTTACAGCTCATGCGGATCTCACACATGGGAACAAAGTGTGGAGAAAAATAAGTAGGAAGACAGGAAATTAAAAGTCTTTTCCCCAGTTCAACAGGAGGGCAGGTTTTTAAAAGTGAGCTCTCTGCTCACTGTCATACACCTGAACAGCGCCAATGAATATGCGCTGACAGCTTGGACAAACATACAAACTCACACACTCCTCTCTGGTAACAGCTGTAAAGTCATGCACACATACATGTACATGAGGACAAACACACAGAGAGTTGACAGAAAGGCTACCTACTGTCAGAAATGTGGAGTAGATCAGACCATCTAGAAAGCTCCATGGCAGCTCTGTGTTAGAGAATCAACACACGCCCTGACTCACACATGCACGCCCACTTTCCCCCTCGTCTCTCCCCGCAAGCCCTGCTGACCACTCTCTTCCTTTTCCCCTTCCCTTCTCTCACTTTTCCCTTTCCTGTGCAGCACACTGAAAAAGGCTGAACAGGGATGACAACAGAGGGTGGGACTGTAAATGTAAAGTCCCTCCTACTGTCAGTGCTGTTTACAAGCATGAGCTGACTGGGTAACCTCCTACTGCCACGCTCCGATTGGCTGGGAAACTTAAACTACCAGGGACGAGGCATTGCATCATGGGCCAACAATTTGTGCTGGCCAGAGGGAGTGAGAGGTAAAGGCTGAAACACACACACAAGAAGAAGAGAAGTCCAACTGTCAACAGTCTTGAATCCAGGAACATATTGCTCATAAGGTCTTAATCTGCTGCATAATTATTTAATCTGTGTAATGTTCACACAGAACTGTGATGATTAGCTCCTAGTAACAGGAAGCAGCTGATGGGTGAGGATCATCTGGCCTCCAGTTATAGATGAAAAAAAATACATCATTACTTAGCTAGCCAAGTACACACACACACACACACACACACACACACACACACACATCCAGGGCAGCCAAACAAAACATAGAGTTATATAATTCATGATGTCACCTTTAAAAAAAACTTGAATTTGGAACATATGCCTCTCCGCCTTGCACCACAGGATCAAATTACACATGTGCAAAGAGTAAGAAACACTCTTAATGCTGGAAAGGGGATTATCATTTTGAATTTCAAGTAAGACATCCTCTCACAGGTTTGCACCCCTTAAACACTGCGTCCATCTGAAGTGGTCAGAGTTTAATCTGGAGCCAGAGGTGACGACTTGACGACAAAAACATCAATCTACAGTTAATCTGTGTGGATTCGGTCAAGCTGTGTCTCCTCCCTCGCTTCTAGCTCAGCTTTCCCCCCCACGCCCACGTACACCTTTCCAAAAATCCCTGAACTCATTTAGGTCAGACCGCTGGGGTGGGTGTAACAGGAAGTAGAGGATGAAGAGGATGAAAATGCCACTCAGGCAATCAGAGGCTGTCTGCAGCAAATTCACTCCCCCATGCAGACTACTGTGGCACTGTTCTGCATGCTTTTATATTGCTGCAGCCTATTAATATTTTCATAGGAACTACTGTGGTTATGAAACTTTTCTACTTATACCTGTTCAACAAAAGGTCACACTTCACGCCCATTCTTCCCAAACTGCCACAAACACATTGCCGCCGGACAGAACAATCTAATAGGAAGTGCTGTTTTCATGCTCTGCAGTAAGTAATTAGAGAGAGGCTCTGACATGACCAATAAACCAAATGCAGCACTCCGGCGTGGGCAGCCCTTTGAAGAAGACTGTTGTCATCCCTGCAGTGAGCACTCCACAGCATTATTGGTTTACTGCTGCACTTTCTGCTGAAACAACAGTTTTATCAGAACATACGACTCCTGCAGTTATTAAACGAGAGGAAGATGAACCACCGGTGGCTCCCGTGATGAGTCTCTAGAAACCTAATGTAATGGGGGTAGTGTACGCAGCAAAAGATGATAATCAGCAAATAAAAAAAGTAATTGTAAGTGTCAGATATTTTCAGATATATGATGGTTTATACCACAACTATACAGTTTGTCCTTTGATAGTAAATAAAAAGAATAAAAAGACTGCAGCTGCATATGATTCACAGTCCACATAAATCTTGGAGAGGAACTTTGGTGTGACCAGAACGCACTGCAGCAGTTAACTCTGCAGCTTGTGCAACATCAACAACTGAAAGAAACCGTTCTGCCCTGGGGTCGGCGTGAAGTGCAACAATAACAGTAATGACAGTAATCATAGCGATGTCCTCCAAGAAATCTAACGAGAAACTCCACACCCACCTCTGACTGGTATTACATTTGTTATTTTGTACTTTGTGGAAGTCGCACGACAGAGAACGTGACAGGAAAGGTTCTGCAAAGAGCAGGAGTGAGCAACAAGGGTAAAGGGTGCTGCTGTGCTTGTTTGCAGTCAATAATGTGCCTGCACTCAGTGCGCACACACCTGATGCCTTGGGTTTTTTTGCCTGATCTTGTGTTTTATGTGCTTCCCCCTTCACAACGTGTGTCCTCCTGCTTCTGTCTGCTGCGCTCTGAAACCTCGTGATTGGTACGGATAGACAAAGTAAACTCAGAGGAGAAAGAGGTGAAGGAGGAAAGGACTCAAGTGATGATGACGAGGGGATTCACTGCATATACAATCACACACTGAATAGAGGGCTACCACGATTGTGTTGTAAGAGTCTGACACAATCACTCACTCACACACAGTCAGCTGTTACAATCTGTGTCTTGCTATAGCCCACCTCCCCCTTTCCTCCTTTGCTGCTCAAGTTACACCAATCATAGACAAAAACACACGCACATACCTCACAGTGAGGGTTTGAACCTTCATCAAACGTAGAAGCACAAGAATGCGTAGCCAGAGCTCAGAGATGGCATGTATGGAGCAGCCTGCGTAAGCCTCGTTAGTATGCTCTGCAAGCCTCCATTCTCCTGCGTGGCTCAGTCTTGAGCCTCCACATACATATAGTTCTATATATAGAGCTATCACTTCTCATCCCCTTCACACCACTGGCAAGGCACGTGCTCTGTGCTGCACACACGCTGTGAAAAAAGCGCAGGGATCCTCAGATGACCAGCATAGTAATGACTCAGAAACACTGGAGAAGGATGCACATGCTAAACATTTACATGGGCCTGCTCCACGTTCCTCTCTGCGCTACATGTAATGCACATATTACACATGTGCTCTTTATGTGCACATTAGCATTAGCATCCCAAATCATTGCCATCATATCCTCGGGGTTACAGTGTGTCTTAATGTGTGATTATATGCAATAAGAGAATGGAAGAGCAGGATTGACGTGCATCACTTTGTGTTTTATGAGGCAATCATAATAAATACATCATAAAGACATCAGACAGACACGTTAGGGCTTTACAGTCATTCCAAACTATGCACTTGTTAGCAGCTCATAGTAAACACACACTGTGCATGCAAATCGCTGATTGATTGATGGGTTGAAAAAAAAGAAACACTGAACCTTCCTTTCAAATGGCAGCTACCCAGCTGTCTATACACCACAGCTGGCCTCAGGGAAAGCAGGTGTGTGAGCGCGAATTGTGTGCTGAGTGCTCAGCTTCACACAAATATTCCTATATGCTTTACAGTCCCACAAAACAAACCGGTTAGTCTTTAGGAGCACAACAACAATAAAATCAGTGTGGCAGTGTAAAGATAAGTAAAACTAAGGAGAAAAAGTGTCTCAGAAATGAATAAGTCATGTCTTAATATTTCATTTTGTCACGCCAATAAAATAAACTTTCTGTGACCGCTGCAGTCATAAAAACATTTTAGCTCCTCTCATTTTCACAAACAGAAGCTCATCAAGAGATTTGTGAGTAACATCAAGGCAGACATCACAACAACACCGCTGAGCCTTGAAAAAGAGATACATGAGCAGCTCAGATGGGGAGATACAAGCTCCTTCACATCTCTTAGAGTACGCAGAGCCACTGTGTGCAGCACGCTGTCAAAACCTTGATATTGGTCCAACTTTTTCTGCTTTGGCTATGAACGTGGTAAATTGACTTGTATTTATGTAGTGCCTTTCTGATCTTTCCGATCTGCCGTCCAATCAAAGCACTTTTTCAACACTTGTCACATTCACCCATTCACACACCCATTCATACACTGATGACAGAGGCTGCCATGCGAGGTGCCAAGCGCTCATCAGGAGCGGCACAGCTCAAATATCAAACACTTCACGTCGGCATTCATTATTCTTGCGTGCATTCTTTGCAGTGGCAGTCATGATCTGTGGAACAAACATAAGTATATTATATAATCCACGTTTTGAAGTGTATATTCAAAAATCTGGAAGTTAAATACATTCAAATATTACATGACGCATAGATTCATCACCCTCTTTCTTATCCTTCTCGACCCTCTCCTTCCCCCAGCACAGAGAAATATTTTAGTGAAAGAGGAGCATGTGCCACAGGGTAGAGGAGCTGATCCTGAAATAATTTGTTTCTTTAAATAACTGTGGGAATAGATGCCTTGAGCTAAACATACGTATATTAATATAAACACCATGTCACATGGCGTGATAGAACCCTGGCCACAGTGATGTTTCAGGTAGGCTGAAGTTCAGACCTTCCATGTCTTTGAGTGTTTATTTATCAGGTACGTGTGAAGTCAAATGTGGTTTATGTAAGAGAGGCAAATATCCCGAAAACAAGCACAGCAATCAAAACAGAAGAATAAAAGCACTTAGCTGTGGGCGTATTGAAACACAGAGACCAAAATCAAACATGATGAAGCATGACAGAGATGAAATATTTTTTTTATGTAACTGACCTGGAGTTTTGATTTCCTTCTCTGGTACGGAGCAGAATAAACTGCCTCACTGTGGAAGTCGGGAGTCTTTTTTCATGCTACTCATTTTAATCAGAAATCATGAAAAAAAAACGTCATCGAATTGTAAATGTGCATTAGGGCTCAGAAATTCATTTACTTAAGGGGATTAGAAATTCCATCGTTTGCCCGTCATGCTGATAGGTCAGCAGATTTATGATTTGCATCTGTTAACCTCTGCATTTGAACCAGGAGGACTGGAAACCACATTCTTGGCGGGCAAAATAACAGAAACGCCTACCAACATAATGAAATCCAGCCTGGCAAGGCCTCGAAAAGTCCACAGGGTTGAATCAACACCTTTCTGAGGCCACATCAACACTAAAAAGCTTCACAATGGTAACGATTTTTGCAATTCTATAAAAGCAAATCACACACTGACCACACATTTGTGATGCCATATTCAGCCTACTTGAAACATCAGATTGCTCCCATGACGGCAGAAAAAAGCAGGGAGGCCTGCCTGCTGACTAGCATGTTACACACACATTTATCACGCACAGTCCGCTGGCAAGGATGATGTAGTGGATTACAAACATCGAGAAGTGGTACCATATCTTCGCACAGCGGGACTGACTGACATAAGCGCAGCTAAAATTATCAGCTTGGCCTGATCTGAGCCGAGCTGGGCAGGAATGTGTCACAGGAACCCGCCTGTATCAACATATTAACACACGGCTCACACGCAAGCACACATGACCACACACACACACACACACACACACACACACACACACACACACACAGGTGCACACAGGAGTGTCACTGAAGCATGTCAATGTGAAAAAGAATGCACAGCAAATCAGGATTAGCCCATACACAGACAGAGTTCAGTCAGACGGCCTCACATGTCAGATCTGTGTCTTCTCTGCACTCACAGCCTGATGACGGGGGGTTATTTTTTATTTACTGAGGTTTGATTAAAGCTGATTACAAGTGGTTTTACAGTTTTAATTTGATCCCAGAATAGCTAGGCGCTCCAATGCATCGTCATTAATCCACAGTAAATGGCTAAATTACAAGTTGTCTGCTCATCTAACCCTTCTTCCCCCTAAATGCATCGCTTCATGTCGTGCCATAGCCTTAAACACTGACTACATTATGTTTGTTTGGGATAGTGTAACCAAATTTTGACCAACTCCCATCAGCGAGCTATTTGTTTTATTACCACGGACAGAGCATTGATTCTCTTACATCGAAACTCTACAGAGAGCTCTACAGTGAAGAGAATTTAGTTTTACGGTGCTAACGGAAACATTCAGTGCAAATATATAGTACACGCACTGCCTATATAAGGGGAGACAGTGCGTCCTTGAGGAAGTAATGAACCAACACATGGCTGGTTCAAGGATTACTGTCAGGACAGTGAACCCAGGAGCGTCATAGTGTGTTGTTTTAACAGAGTGTAACTAATCTATCCTTCAGTTATATTTATATGGAACAATAGCCATACCTCACCCAAAGGGGGAATGCCGGTGCTACTGTATATGATGTCAGTTGGTATGCTGGACAGCTTCGTGTTTGCGTCTCTAGATCATGGCTCATGATGAACTGAAGCATCAATACACAAATCACCATGAAGGTCAGATTTGCAAACATGCAGTTGTCTCCCTGATCAAGCAATGTGCAGCGTCTACATGACCACAGATGATAATTTCTTGTAAATGTCTGCCAAATATGTAACACTGATGTGAAAAATGACATGAGGAGAGCACAGTGGTTAAAATAAGAAAGAAAAGAGCCTTTCATCTAAGAATAACCTGAGGCCATGAGTTTGCACGTGATAGTATCTTCTGAGATTTGTGAATTTAGCCCTTTTTTAAGCACTGTAGAGATTTCAGGTTTTTGTTAGTGCAACACCAGTCAGCAAATCAATTGATAACATGTTTAATTGAATTTAGAAATGGACCATAGTGGGTAAAACAAGAGTGTTTTATTGCTGATGTCACATGAAGTGCTCGAGAAATAGCACAATATGGTCAGTGCTATTACTGAGCCCCCCCTGAGGGATGGATCTAAATATATCCAACATGACATGACTGCATCCCTCAGCTCAGTCTCTTAAGCTTTCACCACATGCTTCTTCCCCCCACACAGTACAAAGTAAACATAGTTGAGTATACGTGCACTTGTGTATTTAGTCCACATGTAAGACTCCATGAGACTCCTGTCTGACAGCATCTGCCTGCAGAATCTATTATGATCAGCCAGCTGAGGAAGTTTAAATCTTCAGCCTAATTATATACTGTCAGCATTCTCGACTTAATGTCACGTTTTTGTCCCTGAGGGAAAAAATGGGGACATTTAAGTAGATAAAACATGACATTAAATACAATGCATGTAGAAATTGACACCATGAGCCAGTACTTCCACATGATGGTTCACTTCAGACAGTTAAACACAATGAAACGTTGGAATTGGGTGTTTGAAAAAAATCAATTTAAACTACCATCATGATGGTAATAACAATCAACCCGACCAGACTCGAATTCCCAGCTGACGCTGTTACATCTCTCAGAGGACCTCGTCCAGACTTCACTCAGGCTCTCTCTTCTTCAGACTTCAGAAAGTTAAAACTTAATAAGCGTGAGCTGCACGTGTTTGATACTGTGCCGGAGAAGTTCGTTCAGAAGACGTCCCCCTCCTCCTTGATGAGCTCATATCAAAGCAGCATAAAAAAAAAATTCCATGTACTTAGACTTGCACAAATATTTGCTTGACCATGCAGAGGAGGAATTCTGTTGCTGTTACCCATGGCAACACAATCACCTTAGAGCTGATCAAGTCTGCAAGGAGGACGAAGAGAGCGGCACACCTTCACACACACACACAGGATACAACTGTCACAACACAGGCTATTGCTGCTGGTGTCATGTAATTTGTCATGTTGCCGGATGCCACAATTCTCTCTTTTTCATTTACATACATGTAATAAAGAGGATGCGTGTGTGCAACATTTAAAACTGCACCAATACATTCACAGAACACACAAATGGCAATGTGCACCGGTGAGCTGCAATCCAAGCACAGCTCTCTGACAACATGGACACCTTCACAGAAACCAGCCGGAGAGGTGTATGTGACAGTTACGACACAAACTGGGACAGAAAATCCAGTAGTTCTGATATCGGCGAACGCTCAGTTAATCATTCAGTGTGCGGTCAAGTTCGCCTGACTCTCACTCCTCCCATGCAACTGCAGTGACATTCCTCCCATGCCAGCAGGACATTCCAGTCTCCACTTCCCCCCGCCAGCAACCAGAGGTGCCCCTGGATGACTATGTCAACCTTTTTCATGTTTAAAAAAATGTTCAACATACCAGCCTTTCTCCACATACATGCACAAGAGTGCCCATACATTTGTTGTGTTTAGAATTGAAAACATACGCCTGAGGGCAAAGTGGCGTTCTGTGTGTTGGTAGAACACGAGTATGGAACTGATGGAAGATGAGGCTTCTAACTCATGAAGCCCATTTTACTGACTGGAGAAAGGTCTTGCTTTAAGCCTGGTGTCAATGCATTATTAATGCTATCAAAGGAGTTTTGAAGGGTTTCTCTGGGACTGACAGGTTGTAGAGATTGCTCATGCTCTGTGCAATGTGTGTAATCTGAAATGATAAAAATTAAACTGTGCTCTCTGAGAGAAACATTGATTTTTGTTTCATGTTTAAATAGAAATAAACCAGCTATCATCCCAGTTATTACATACTGACTGCAAAGAATATCCCAAAAGAAAAACAAACATGCTGCATCAAGCCACAGATTCATTATTTTGAGTGTCACCACACCACCTATCCAGAATAACTGCAGCCTATCTCTCCACTCGTCTATAAACACATTTCAGTCTCACTTGACAAAGGGTGTCTCACATATTCAGGCAGGAAACATTTCCAGATTATGCAGCACAGTATGAACCCATCACGGGGCAGCAAATGGCCTGCAGCATTAGTTTGCATACAGAAAACACAGGGTGTACACGTCCACCAGTGGACGGGAGGGGGAAACAGGAGAGAAAGAGAGAGAGAGATGGAGTTGAGGGAGGGAGACGCGAGAGGAGGAAAGGCTTGCACCCTCTGCCAAGGGGAGTAGGGTGTGTGTGATGGAAATAGTGAAGGATGAAGGAATGAGAGCTGGCACGCAGCAGGGATGGCATTAAAGGGCAAAGATGTGAGGAAGTCTCGGAGAGAAAGATTTACTTACGGCAGGTTCCTGACAGATGAAGGAGAGGGTATGAGGAAGTTTCAGCGTGCTCTCCTCCACAGGGAGCGATATCCGTCCACAAAAGCCGACATCACCAAAGCAAAAAGCACCTCACACTGAGAGTCAGGCAGGAACAGGGCGTGTGTGTGTGTGTGTTTGTGTGTGTGTGTGTGTATGTATGAGTGCGATCAGGATCTAGCTTTTATGCATGAATGTGTGCGCTAGAGGGAGGGAAAGCTACTGAGAGCGAGAGAGAGAGATGCTGTCAGGAGGCAAAAGATACAGAGAGATTGTACAAGCTGACTGGCTGGTGTGTAAATGGGAGGGGGCTGGATTGACCAATGGTGTGAGAGATGAGCAGAGTGAAGGGGAGATGGCAACAAAGAGAGAGAACGTTTTTTTAATTCCTTCCCTCACTCTCTCTTACCTCTCCTGTTTCTCTGCTCTTTTTTTGATTGCATGTGTAAGGCGTATGAGAAAATCTCAACCATCAAAGAGAAAATTGGCGATGCTTCACATGAGAGCGGTGTGATAAACAGAGAAGGAAAACCTAGTCTGTCACTCTTTCTCTCTCCTCCTCACACAGAGAGTGTAGGTGCAGGGTAACTGCTGGCAGGGACAAGAGAGATAAATGACCAGAGCCTGCTGGGAACTCTAATAATTTATGGCAGGAGTGATGCTCAGCTTAAAGGGGGAGATGTAAAGGTTGATGGAGTGGTATAAAGAAGGGAGACAGAGGAAGTGAGTGTTAATTGAGGAAGTAAATGGGTGTTTAAGGGTTCCTCACAAGGATGAATTACATGTTGTCATGGCTTCATTTCAAAGTTTCTGTGTATCATTTAGAGCTGGGCTGAAATGTATAGACAGGAAAATAGTGTGTGTATGATCTGTGTGTGTGTGTGTGTGTGTGTGTGTGTGTGTGTGTGTGTGTGTGTGTGTGTGTGTGTGTGTGTGTGTGTGTGTGTGTGTGTGTGTGTGTGTGGCGTGAGCTTGTGCGCATGCGCATGGGGGGTGGGGACCAAACCGTCTTCCCAGGATTTTGCTGCGGGAGCAGCATGTTGCCATGGAGACTGCATCCAGTGCAGCAGAACACGCAGATGGTTGCTCTCTCTCTCTCTCTCTCTCTCTCTCTCTCTCTCTCTCTCTCTCTCTCTCTCTCTCTCTCTGTGTGTGTGTGTGTGTGAAAAGCTCGTCTCTGTGCAGGTTTAGAGAGCCCTCCAGGTAGAGACAAGCTTTTGACTCAGCATGCAGACAAGTATTTTTTAACAGAGGAGAAAAGGCCAATTTATCACCCCGTCTTTTCAAGACACGGCGCAAGAAATGTGAAATGTTATTGTAAGATGATTATTCACAAAGAAGTTGTCTAATTTAGACACACTGTTTGTAGATAACACACCAACTGTATCGTTGTCCTTCAGGGAAGAAACATCATTGTGATTACAGCCCTTGTAAAGTGTACATGGTCTGCATTTGAATGCAGACGATGTTATAATGTGACAGCTGAAGCAGTAAAGGTGACACGCTGTGGTTTAATCAATCTCTCCAAACCACGCTGATGATCCTGCACTGTTCTCACATTACCTGTCCAACTTTCATGCTTTCTATGCATGTTTAACGCCTGAGAAACAAAAACTGTCCCGACCTGATCCGTTCTTTTTCAGCACAGGCTCAGCTATAAATCTGATTTATTATTTTGTCAATTAAACAACACATAAAGCTGCCAATACATGAGAAAATACACGGGTGTCAACAATGTATTCTTGAGCGATAAAGATCAAGTCACGTTGAATGTCATTATAAAACAGTTAATAGTTGTAAGAGTCAAAGTTGTCTCCACTTACTGATGACACTGTGGCGGTATC
Source organism: Sciaenops ocellatus (assembly GCA_033000465.1). Lineage (NCBI taxonomy): Eukaryota > Metazoa > Chordata > Actinopteri > Sciaenidae > Sciaenops > Sciaenops ocellatus. Next base: position 4,094,524 of record CP136870.1, read on the forward strand.
TGCATTATTCTTTGCAGTCTGCTGGGGAGGGAGAAGCATGGAGAGGGACAGGACAAGAATCAACAAACTGGTCAAGAGGTCCAGCTCTGTCCTGGACTGCCCCCTAGACTCCACAGAGGAAGTGGGGGAGAGGAGGATGTTAGCAAAGCTGACATCCATCATGAACAAATACCAGAATGAGTGTTTTATATCTACATATGGAGCGGGTTCTCTTGCACAGAGTCTGCTGTCTTGCGCCGCCGTGTTTTTTACAGTAGCCCAGAACAGTCACTATGACCTATAGTTTTACAGACTATTTAACTAAATACATTTTCTAAATATACTGTATGTATCTAAAGGAACCTCAACAGGTCAAAAGACCACCATGGCTTCTCTTACACACTTGGAATGGGAGCAGTAAGCAGGGGACGGTTGAGTTGATTCGAATCTGCAATCTCACCAGTGTTGCCAATTCCTCAGTAAGGAAAGTAGCTATTGGCTGTCCTAAAAGTCGCTAAATGACGTCATCACCTAATTTGCATAATTAGTAATGTGCATGTATTTGTAATGGACGCTGTAGGAGAGAGGAAAAATGTTGTGGGAGAGACAAAAATGAGTAAAAAGCACCCTAACTATGTTTAGAAACTACAAAATGAATTTTCTTCTGGGATCAGCCAGCGGCAGCTTCGCACATGCACGATTGATTTGCAGTCTGGATGTAGAGGGGTGAACATCTCCTGCTCTGACTGCAGCTGGGAGCGGCTGCTGCGCGAGGACCGGGCCACCTGTGAGTGCTTTGGGACGGAGGAGCTGCTCACTGAGAAGACGATACATGCTATCATGTCAGTCTCCAAACTCCTCTCCTATAACACCAGAAAAAAAAAAAACGCTAGATTTGTCGCTAGTCGCTTTTTAAAAAAAAAAAAAGTCACTAGAGGGGTCGCTAAGTTGGCAACACTGAATCTCACCACTAGATGCCACTAAATCTTACACAGTGTACCTTTAATGACTTTCTTCAGCATTACTTTTTTCTATACATTTATAGATTTCTTACTTGTGAGCAATTTCTTATCAGCTTTGTGTATACGAGCTGCTGTGACAAGTGAATTTCCTCACTGTGGGATCTATATATCAAAGTCTATCTTATCTTTTCTTAAAGATATATTATAGTTTCATTATTTTTAAATGCAGCCAATTTAATCCCTCCTCATTCTTGACAATTTTCCTTTGAAAATGTCTAATCTGTGTATGCACTTTTAAATCACTGACAGTATTAATAACTCACAGTAATGAATAGTTCACAGTTTGATGGTCTATAGACAAATGAGATACTCTGTGAAAGCACCACATCAGCACTTTCCACTGGTTTTCTTGGCTTGTCTTTACATGATATATAAATAAAATGATGTTACTATAAATAGAACATGCGCTGTCTATTCACTGACGAATACACAGACTCCACTGTTCATCATAGTGAACATTTGGGACCAGGATTTGAGAGTAAGTTCTGCCAATGCTTTATTATTAATCTGTGTGGCCAACATAGTCTAATAAAAAGTTTGAACGTACAAATAAAATTTCAAATAAAGGCAAAAGATCCAGCGGCCTGTACAAATGAAGTCATTCGCAGGCAACAATGCAAAACAACTGGCACAGTACTTTATTTCATGCATTGTTCGAACATACAAAGGTTTGACGTCATGCCACCACTCAATAGTGGCAGTAAATATAGGCCTGTCTCCAAAATCTTTCATTAGCTGTACTACTTATGAGAGAGGACCGACTGGTAGATCATGTCTTAGATGGATTTGGGGCTAAACCCTTTGTGAATTTGGTCAGATTGGTATTGCAGCAGTTGTGGGGGAGGCTGGGTGTATTCCAGACAGCAACAATAGGAACTGTGACTCAAATCTGAGAGGCAGATTTACTTTACAGGCTTTGGGTGTGACGTGTTTGACCCCATTTACAGGAGGAATAACAGGAGGGAGATAGATTTACCAAGGTCCTGATTTCTGTGACTGTTGTTTAACTGGAATCGTGGTTTGTTTTGTGTTGTCAAGAAACTTAAAGGTCCAGTGTGTAGAATTTAGTTGCATTTAGTGGTCCTAGCACTGCATTGTAATCTCCTCACATCACCCTCACCTTCCTAATGTAAAGGAGAAACAACACTTTAAGGACCCTGTTTAGAGTCAGTATTTAGTTTGTCTGTTCTGGACTACTGTATAAATAAGGTGTTTCAACATGGTGGCCTCCATGAAAGGGGACCCTCTCCCACTGTAGATATAAAAGGATAACAAACATAAAAAGATTCTTATTTTCAGGTGATTATACATGCATCAAAACATAGTTATGAATATTATATTCCATGTTTGCCTTATTCAGAAAATAGAGGCCCCAAATCTTACACACTGTACCTTTAAGTGTGTGTTTAGCTGCATTTAACTCTGTAGTGTGTGTAACTTCTGTATATTTTGTAATGGAGGTCTTCATTACTAGTATTATGGTTGTACTATTATAATAAGAATATAAAAATGAGGCACTAACCAGAGGGATGAAAGTTTTATTGAGTGTTGTGTGTGTTAACAAAGTGTTTGCAGAGCTTGTGCTGCCTCTCAGCAGGGAGTGATTGAAGCTGGCGCTGTAAAGCCCAACATGCAGTTTGACTTTATCATGTGGTGCTCATTGTGGTCAGTTTAAAATGATCTGTGGTTTGATTGTAAATTATTATTAAGTGACCTGTTTGTGTGTCTCTTTTGTGCCTCCCCTCTGGGGTGTTGGGGTTAAAAGAGTTCCCAGTTTACCTGAGCACCAATTTAAAGGTTCCAGAAAATGCCATGTACTGTAGGGGGGAGTGTAATTTAAGCTGCTCATTGGGGTTTTGATGATTCCTTTGCAGTGTGTAACACAAAGTAAGATCATTCAGATTAGTTTCCGGTAGAGTGTTACAAATGTACCCCCCTTTGTACTGTGGAAGGGTCCAGGTCATCGTCAGCTGAAGGCTATATAAGGCTGCCAGCATCCAACAAGAGCTGCTGCTGTCAGGAGCACTAATTTTATTGCTAATTAAATATGCTAAAGATGATAATACCATCATTTTGTGAGTAATATTTTGGGTTGTAGTAACAGTTGGCCGTCGTATAAGTTGAACCGTGGTCAAAGTAAATATATTATGAGTTTAGTGAGCCCACTGTCTATGAGCTCTCCTTCTTTAGCAGAGTGCATCTGCAGCTTCAGGAGCTGACTGCGCAATGAGCTGCTGTTTTAGTAAATCAGACGCTGAACACGCGCAGATTGTGATCTCAAACTCAATGAAAACTGCAGCGCACGTGGAGCCGAGGCTTTCTTTTGTTGTCCGGTGACAAAACAAATGCACACTGTCAGGCACACACACATCTTCCTGCTTAGACTGTGACTGTTGAGCTCCTATGACCTCAAACAATTGACTTAACCAAACCAACCACAGATGGTAAACCTTATACTACAGTCTGTAAGGCCAAGTAGGTGTTTTCCTGCAGAAGAGAGTCTAGAAGGACGTGCAAAACTCAGGCTGAAGCCAGTGTTCCCACCTCTCTGTCCTGTTTTGATTGAAATCTGGCTTTAGTGTCAGAGAAGCACTCAAATAAAACAGCTGGATGGAGGAGATGTTGACGGCATCACCATCCGTTCACCTTGCTGACAACAATGTGACATTTTCCAGCTAATCAATGTGCCCCGCGCTGCTCCGACTCCCTGACGTTAAAACCCATCTCATCATTGTAGACAGAAACAGCATGCATCCTAATCAGAGTGGCTACAGCTGGAGCAGGAGGGACATTTACATCAGCACTGAGCAGCGCTATTTTAAGGTGACTGATAAATATGAAAAGTTTTATGTCACCTTGATGACAAGAAACTAATTAACTGTGAGAGAAGTGTGAGAGTTATGGCAGGGACTCATTTCCAGCTTGGTGGTTTTACATTTTATATGATCAGGATCAAACAACAGACAAGACAAAATGTGTGCCAACAAAAAACACAGACTTTTTCATCTTTTCTGTGCACTTACGCGTCCATTTTACTCCCAACAGGCTGGTCACTGATGAAGGTTGGCGGGTTTTTAGACTCTCCAGATGCTCCTCTTCGTTCCTGTGCAGGAAACATCTGGGATTATCAGAGAGAACTGCAAACCTCAAAGCACCTAAAGGCCAAAAAAGCAAATGTAACACATCAACTGTTCCCCCACATTTCCACAGATTGATTTAGTCTAAATGTTTCTTACATTGTACAGAGTGACCATGAACATGAGCAATTATTCTTCTACAAATCACCTTACTTTATTCCAAACTGAATAACTTTACCTCTGTTACTGAGTACTTACATCTTTTAGAGGACCAGCTATTTTTAGTGACGCAGGAGAACCCAGCAAACTTCTGTTAAATTGCACCATCTAGTGACAGACTGCGGCTAAAACCACCTACAGCATCCTCACATTTTACTGGATGCAATTAAAGGGACACCTTCACTTTCCTGCCATGCGTATTAAACGTAGACACTGTGATCTCCCCTATTTTATCAGATAATTAAGATCAATAAAGACACGCGTAAAAGTCAGATCAGATCATGACAGACAAAAACACTTTGGACCCGAAAATATCAAACACATTAAATATTTATGATTTCCTGACATCGTATCTGAGAGGCGCGCAGATACAGTGTGTACAAGTGTGTCTTCTTCTATGTTCTGACAAAGAAAGGTTTACTGTAAAAAAAAACGATGACGATGCATAAATGTCCAAATGGAACAAACCCGAGTGGACAGCAGGAAATACCGATACATGCACAATTACGAGCGGTCCCCTCGGTTGGATAACTGACCTCGTGGCGCAACGGTAGCGCGTCTGACTCCAGATCAGAAGGTTGCGTGTTCAAATCACGTCGGGGTCATTTCTTTGATTACAATTCTACATGAAGTATGGAGACCGATGAGGTAAAAGATAATAAACACATCATGTGACGCAGTAAATGTAATAACAAAATATGCTGCTGCACAGGTAGCCAACAAACTGGAGGAGTGATACCTCAAACATGAATGTATTTTTAATTCAGATGTCTATTTATGTAGAAATTAGACGATATTTTATGTACAGGTGACACGTTTTCCCATGTTTAATTGGTCCCTGTCCATGTAAATACATAAGTCAATAGTGCTGGCTGCACATGCATGAAGAATAGCTGTCATTTTCTACCACAGAGCAGTCACCAGGTTCAACAGAGAGAGTCAGCAGGTCATTTAAAATGCAGCTTTGGAAACACATCTCAGTCATCACAGGTGGATTCATTTGATGGTTTTCTTTTACAGCCTCAAATGTGATTACAGCACAGTCGAGGCCCGAAGCTGACATGGTGGATTAAGTTTACAGCACAAAGCACAGCACAGTGTGATATTCTGTTGTGATATTAAAGAGCAGGGAATTGAATTTCAGCAGGCCTTTAGGCTTACAATTTAAGAACGCCAAATAAAAACATGGAAATACTTCACTTGGAGCAAGTTAGTTTACACGACAACATATTTCACAGCTCATCTGTTATGCATCCTTGAAACAACATGAAACTACCTTTTCAGTCCAGCTGCAGGTTCCCACATTAAAAAATATCCAAGTTTGTCAGTCTGAGTCTGAAGTCCTACTGACCTCACTTCTTCTTCCTGTGTTTTCTCTGCCTTCCTCTCACATGCTATTCTCTGCTCTCTGCTCAAATGCTTCCTCACAATACAACTTGAAACTCTCTCTCTCTCTCTCTTACATAGTCCAAGTTTCCCCCACTCCACCTCCTTTCTCTTCTCTATTCATGCCCCGTTTCTCATCTTTCACTGAGACACAAACACACGTACTCTGAACGCACAGTTCATTAGCATAGCTCTGGTGAGAGACAGCAGGTCACCTCAAGTCCTCAGGAGTTGACTCACATGAGATGGTCCTTAGCTGCACTCAACGTTCCGTAACAATGGCCTGTTTGTGCTCTGGAGCTCTCATTTTACATCAAACAGGTCATTCGCTGCTGACGTAGCAAGTACAAGACTGTTATCTCTGCTTCTGTCCAAGGCCAATGTTTTGAGCTTTTGTTCAACTCCCACAAAACACAGTTTGCATGCTTATAGCTGAGAGAAAAGACATTTTTATTGTCTCAGAGTAGTCCAATTCCTTAAAAAAAAAAACTGCCCATATTTTTTTCCAAATTCCCTCTTTTATTCTGTTCATTGTGCCCCTTCATTTGAAATGCCAGGCCACTGAAAATGTCCCCATTGAGCGCTCGCCAGTAGGAGGGATGGATGTAGGAGGACAACAGAACAGCCAGAAAGGAGACGCTGCGAGAGCTCAAATGAAATAGCTGTTACAGAAAAAAACAAAAAACTGTTGCCCAAGTAACAGCTGAATGTTCCTTTCTTCTCTTTTTTGCCCAAAATCTCAGCAGAGGCATCAGGGTGGTGGGACAGATCATCTGGAAGTCAACACCCAGCGTGGATTCACCAACAGCAAGCAATGTTTGAATTGTCTTGTGAGGACAGCTTTAGAGTTTAAGAAGTTTAAATGAAAATAACTTACCAACGTGCTTGCTTTGGTCTTTGAGGTTGTCTCAGTGCATATATCCTAAAGCTACCTGAACAACTGCGCTCAAGCCAGACTGACAGAGACAAGAAATAATAGATGAAGTGAAAGGCAAGTACTGGAAACTGAGCAGGCGTAACTGAGGAGGAGACATTATCACCAGCAGACTTGGAAAAGGGTGGAAAGGTGGAGGCGTATATATATATATTAAAATGTATTTATTAAAATTTATTTATCAAAATAAATAGAGTGCATAATCCACATACAAGCGACATTAAAAAGGTAGAATGTCACCCTTTATTGCACACAAAAAAGACAAAAAAAGAGAAAGATCTTATGATTTTGGATGGTTTGACTTCCACAAAATCAAAACCTTCACAGTTCAAAGCAAGTCCCTGTTTGCCTTGGGTTCCACTGAAGGCTAAAACCACAACAATTAAAAACACAAACAGACTTTAACAATGTAAACCACATAAAAAAATGACGAAGCTTGGTCTCTGTCTCTAAATAAAATATTTAAAATAGAGTATTAGATTCTTTGTAGGTTTGTTCTTCCACATCACCAGGCTTACTTCTGCCTCCAATGCGTCTTAAGAAAGATATCAACCCAAAGGTGCTCACTTGACCCTCCACATGATTCTCCAGCTTTCTGTCAAGTACTGAACAGGCTCCTGTTCTTTCTTCTCTCATACTTTCTGTCACTGTCCCAGATGAGAACGACCGCCGAGACGTGCTCCTCTGGAACAAACCTCCCAGCCGGGAACGCGGTGATGCCGGAGACTTCCTGGTTTCATCCACAGAAGCAGACCTGAGGATTGGACCCTGTGACATAGCTCTCTGACTGGGGCACTCAGGCAGAGACACAGAACCATGAGATGGAGATGTTAGATTGTCCTGGTTGGGGGAACTGGGCAGAAGAGCACTTTTGTCGCTCTCCCAGACTCCATCATCAAGGTCATTTTCACCGGATGGTGAGGATCGTGCACGTTGGAGTAATTTTTTGTTTCGCTTGGGTTGGTTTCTTTGGGAGCAAGTAAAAGGGCTCAGGATAGTCCACGGGGAGCCCACATCCCCATTGTTGGCAAAAAAGAAGTCTCTGGTTCTAGGTTGAGGAGTGCTTGGCGTAGCCGGTGTGTCTTGCGTGCTCTCCGACCGACGAGGAGTCCCTGAAACTCTGTCCCCGTCAAGGCTGCCTCTGCTGTTTTGGTAGCGGAGCACCTTCCGAGTTTCCTCACACCGCTTCTCAGCTTCTTTACTTTGCATTTCCTCTCTCTGCAGTTTGGATTGTTTCTTCTCAGGTGTCTTCTGTCTGGTACAGGGCTTTGCCGCAGATTTTTCTACTGATGGAGCGGTCTGAAAGCTGCACTCGGAGATGGATCCTTCAATCGGGGGCAGCAAGTTCTTTCTGCATCTGGTTAATCTCTTTGGAACGGTGGAGAGAAAGCTATGCAAGGTCGACTCCAAACTGGAGGACTCCTGATCAGGCTCAGGACCTGGGCAAGACATTGTGGAGCGGTGTTTTTTTGTAAAACGCATCGTCTCTTTCCGCTTGCGCCTCTGCTCTGCTGCCTCTCGCTCTCGGTTCTCCTACAGTCGCGTAAAGAGATGATATTGAAATAAGACAGAATTCAGTACCCCTTAAATACAAAGCAACAGAATCATTCTGTTTTATTCTTACTTGTATAGCCGTGTTAAACCGCTTGCAAAAAGAATCAAAGATGGAGCAGCACTCCTCCAGTTTGAAGGTAGCCGGGTCTTCACAGAAGTACTCGGCGACGGTGTCGCTCAGAGCCTTCAGCCCCTGGAGAGAAGACTCCACGTTGGCCAGCTTGGCCTCGGCACGCTGAGAAATGACAACATAAAAAAAAACTGCACAAAGTATTCACAAGCTCAGTTTGTGCATTTGCACAATTAAAGTCAAACGACAAGAAGGAAAGTTTACCAGGAGGAACGTCTCAATCTGTTGTAAGACTCCGGGATGTCTGCTGGTGTACAGTTTGACCTCTTTGATCTTCTTGACTTCCCTCTTAAAGTCTGTGATCACCTCCTCTTTACAAATTCTGTTAGCAAGCAACACATTGACATGACATAGAACTGTGCATCATATTTAAGATTTAAGCTACTGTTAGTGAATAAACCACGTGTTAAATTACCAACTAAACTGTTAGTCTACTAATAGATAACCACCTTGATGCCATCTCAATGTGTTTAAGCTGGCTGGGAAAAGTCAGCAAATCAGCATCAATATCCTCTGCTTGCTGTGGGTGAAAGATAAAAGAAGAAAGAGCAACAGTGAGTAAAGAGAAGGCAGGAGAATAAATCAGTTACATAACCGGTCAAAGACCTGGCATGATAGCAGCTTTTTTTTTTTTTTTTTTTAATGATTCCACAAATATTTTATTCAGTGAGGATCTGCCCATGCCAGGGCTCCTTCTCACCTTGGCAACATAGTGCATGAGGTTCATGCCAGGCTTGTTGGCCTTGGTGTCTGCCAACTTGAGCAGAGAGGCCATCCTGAAGCCAATGGCATCGTCACTGTAGCCACCCTGAATAATACATTTGAATTCTTAGAAGTACAAGGGGCAGCTTAAATGCATCAGATATATGTTGGAATACTGCAGCTAATAAATATGTCATTCTTAAACTAAAAATACCAACATTCATGTAATTCCCAGCTTTTAATACCAGCCGAATGACTGAGTGGAGGTCATCACAGTCCAACAGCTCTAAGATGGAGACAAAGAACAGGTGGTGTAAAAGACATGAGAGTTGGGATTGTTGGCAGCTTTGGTTCACGTGTGTGAAATGTTACCATTAGCTCCTTTGGTCATGACAGCAACAGAATTCTTCACCTCTTCCATAAGAGGGAAGAATTCCTCCCTCAGCACCATCACTTTCAGGCGTTCCTCATAGCTGATGGCAGAACATCAGATCATCAACAAAACTGCACCGCCTGCTGTCATTTTATCAGTTTTATACGAAGCCAAATGTTCAAATTCAACATCAAATCGAACAAACTTTGTATAAACTTTGTTGTATGTGAAGTTTTATGAGGTGCAAGGTAACAGATGCACACAGAATATTAACCCATCCTAGAGATATTTTCACTTTCAACATTACAGAAAATAATGAGTTGGCTTGAGACTGCAACATTTCTTTGACTAATAATAATAAAAAAAAAAAACATTAAAAAATGGAAAACCACCACTTACCCTGGAACTTTGACCAGCTGCACCATGAACTGGTCAGCCTCAGGTAACACAGAGAGGTTCCCGCTGAATGACAGCAGCTGCTTCACCTGTGCATTCACACGTTTATGTTATAATTCCTTTTAATAGATCTTGCAAGAAAAAATTGGAGAAAAAAATGGAACTGGAGCGTGCATCTAGGTAGTTATCAGGGCAGGAAGCATGGTTGATCAATCTGAAGTATTTGCAGTAATGAACATACTCTTCCAAAACGATTGCAAAGAGCTTCAGGTCATTTTTTTTTTTTTTTTTTTTTTGCTTTCAGACAGAGATGCATAATATCTAAATATAACCCAGGAAAATACCTGGCCTTTAACGTACTGACCAAAGCAGAAACATGAGAAGAGTAGAGCTTTCATTACCTCACCCTCTTCTGGCAGCAGTTTACAAAGCTCTTTTAGTTTGCCTGTTCCAAATCTGAGCCAGTTCCCTTGGCAAATGTCCTGCACAATTTCTGCCACGGGCCTGCAGATGGAGACAAAAGACAACAGGAGTAAAAAGACACTTGTACTGCTTCAAATCCTGCCAGCATGACTTATCAAACATGATTAGTTCTGCTAAGTCATGCTAGTTGTTTGTCTGTCTTCCAGGGTGCCTATACTGGTTTTCATTCATCTGAAAACAGTGCAAAACTTGAAACCTGCTTGAGGCAGGTTATCCACATTGCTGTTGCAGACCACTGGCTCCTGTAGGAGTAGCATTGATGGTGCACCCTAGACTAGTGGAGGTGGATGTTAAAACACATGGCAGACACAAAGTCAAACCCTGAAGACAAACAACAACCAAAATAAAAATAATGTTAATTTGGTGGCTCATTGCACTCAAAAGGTTGCTGGTCAGAAGCTGACTTTCAGATATTGGGTGTTGCGGCTTCCTGTTGACCTTTGCAGCAAAAGATGACATGGTAATTTACGGTAATCATATGCAAATTTGTGCAGCAAGGTGCTGAACAGACATCATCTACTACATGGAAGGGAGTATTCTTCTAAGTTTTCTATATTGTACTGTTGTGTTAAGAATCTTCTGCAATCACAGACACTGACATGACAACATCCATCTCTCTACTACAGTAGCATGACAAACGTCGATGCCTGTTGAGACACGTCACAAGTGAATAAACTTAAAGCTGGTATTTGTGCAATCTCCAGTAAATATCAAGATGTCTTATAATAGCAACTGATGCAACGCAGTAACAGAAGCTGACGCAATTTAAATTTGACTAACATGCTAAAGCATACGTTGTTACAGTACTTGGCTGTTGACACATTGAGAGTGCATTTGATATTCAAAGTGTAAGATGAGTGAACATTGAACTCAACGTGACATCATCTTGATAAAGTTCACATACAGAAAACCCAGAGTACAGCGCCATAAACTTTAGAGGGTAAAACACCCTCTAACTTTTTAAAATCCAGACAAGAGGGAAAAGAAATTAATAAAAATATTGATACACTGATGTGAGTCACCTTCAGTTATTACCATGCACTGACAGGAGTTCAGCTTTAGAAGCTGCAACGAGTGATCTGTGGAGCCGTGGATCTGTTTTTTGCCTCAGGTTTGGTCTCCACCCCATTTTATCTATAAAGGATGTTGGAGCTGTATGCAGCCTGAGAGGAGGACTGCTGACACATCATCTATTGAGTATTTACATATGAGTGTCAAGTATCAGGTCTCTAACAAGGGAACTGAAGAATATTTCATCAGGTTTGTATAATAATTAAACAGCATTTTACCAGCCATTTGATTTTTTTGTGTACTATTCTTACCATGAAATCACAATTACAACTTTCACTTTCACATTTGCTAAATGTATATAAATGTAAGAAAGAGCATTTACTTTTTTTTTTCTTCTGACTTCATTGTGTCTCCCACATTTCTGAAACTAATCCTACACACTCAGGTACAATACATAGTGCAAGCAACTGCATGAATGCGTCATACGTGAATTCACACATCACAGTTTTATCACATCTGTCTGCATTTTCCACGTTAAAACAAGCAGCAATCTACATGGCTGGGAAATGAAGCAAAAGTGCCAAAAACTGTAATTCCTCCAGCGGCCACTTGAGGCTGGCTACAGAACATTACAACCACCATAAGCACCATGTTAAAATGTCCAACTTCACAGCAGAAATAAACATGTTTACAGCCTGGTACAAAAAACAGTTTTGTTCTCTACAGCTAATTTCCCCGTTCATGACAACTGTACTGAGGGTGAATTTTTATTTAAATTTATTACCAGTACTCTGTTGCTTTAAATGATTCAGCTATAATTTAAGAGCCTAAACTGAAGCGGTAAACGCTCATCACTACCCAGAGAGCCACAGTGAAGTTAGTGGCTGGCTCTGTTGCTACACAAGAAACTGCATTTTAGAAGGAAAGAACTGACTCAACCATACAGAGAGAATTTACATAACAGTGATAATCCAACATGGCTTCAAAGCTGCAGGGTGTATCCCCCCTTTCCCTCCTCTCTGCTCAGCCTCACCTACTCGGTCATGTTGTCCTATCATTGAATAAATTGAGTCATAATTGTTTAAACAAATGTGTTGTTCTCCAACGTTGCTAATGAACGCTCTCAAAAGATGTTTAAAAAGGCATTTCCATTTATTTGAATATGGTCCGCTGATAAAGAGGCTGCAGGCTGGGTAATGGTTAGCAGAGTGGAAGTGAGTCAAGATCCGTATTTCTGCCTCTGTGTGTGACGTGAGAGAAAAGTCCTTTAGTTCCCATTGTTTCCTGTGTTTCTTTATCTGGATGTCTGATGTGTCCTTTCACTGAGTCACGCATCTTTTTTTAGACACTCACTCTTCACTCACATTGAACATCAGCAATTCTTACCTCTTGAAATGTCTGAGGAAGATCGCAATATTCATGCTCTTTTTAAAGTCAAGGATTGTGACCTGAAGAGAAAATGAACAAAAATCATGAATACCAATCAGAAAGAAGGGTATGTCTCTGTAGACGACACTCGAGATTAAAATTTTACATCATGTTTGAGGAAGCAAAACCACACAAATACCATTTTACTTCAACAGTTCCTCATTGATTACATGATTAGCATGGAACTTTTGAAAAGAAGTTCCTATCTGTGTGTTTATTACTTCCCTAGCTTGTGCATTCTGTGTGAGTTTACATGTAAACAGGGTCTGTGTGAGTTACTGGAAATCAACCTTAGCAAAGGTTCAAATTTGCAACCCCTGGCTATGTACCTGAGGCTCCTGCGGAATGGGCACCATGCCATCACAGTTCATCAGACCCATGACTCTTGAATGGCGTAGCGAGGCCCGTTTGTCTATGTGACTGAACAACTCCTCCATGCTCTGAATATCCAGCACGATGTCCTTCTGAGGCCGCTTAGATGTCCAGACGTTCAGTTTTCCCAGGACACGCTGGCTGGGGATGGTGTCCCAGTTCAGCTTTTTCATGGAACGCCGCTGGCTGTTATTACGAGAGCCAAAAGGAGCAGGAGGAAGCAGAGGAGGTGGAGGTGGAGGAGGTGGTGGCGGTGGCGGCGGCGGCGGCGGCGGCGCATCAGTGGTAACGCACATGATGGGAGGCACAGGAGAAGATGAGTGGAGATGCGACTCTCCCTGAGCATCCGGGGAAAAAGGAAGAGGAGAAGAGTTTTGAGAGGAACAGTTGGGAGGAGAAGCAGACTTTAAAATCAGCACTCCCTCCATCTGGATCTCTCAAATCCAAAAGATGATGGGAGGAAGTATCCTGCTGTCGACCACTCCGATCTGAGGAGACACAGAAATATAAATCCTTTAAAATTTTTTGCCACAAATGATAATTAGTGTGCACTGATGTCTTATCATCTGATTGTTTCACAGCCATAGATTAATGTTCATCCAAGTAATTATGCAACTGCTGCTTTGCTGGTAGTCTGCCCAAATCCTGTTATAGGCTTAGCGACATCATACAAAAACATAAATATATGTACAATATGTTTTAAAATGAAAAGAGGTGCACAGTGTTATGCGCAAATATACAAAGTATTTACCAGGTAATGTGCAAAAGTTCACAGTATGCAGAATATTTTAAATGTGCAAGATATTTGACAAACGTGGATGTTCAAAAGATGTTACATAAAAAGGTGTGCGTTGATGTAACACGTAAAGACAGTACATCTTGGGGTGGAGGGTGAGAGTCAGCGTCAGAGGGGCCCCTGGGCCTTGCTGATAATCAAAAGATACATTTCATTATTTTAGTTGAAGTTATTTTGAGTTATGCTACCTGTGAAATGGCATACTCAACAAGCAGACACTGTAGTTGGTACTTCCTGACTCACACAAAGACGTTATCATTGTTTGACCTGATGGTTCTCTTCATTTAACTTCACAGTAACATAACATCCATATAATGTCCTCCACTCTAATTCTGGTTATTCCATTTGAGGGTATAATATTGAAAACATCTTGCTTTTTAATGCTTCTTTCTTCACATCAAAAGGTAAATGCCTCACATGACTTCATGTCACTCATTAGAGCCCAGTGGTGTATTGTGCCATCCATCCAGCAGCACGTCCACAGATAAACTTTCTATTCAAATTTGGTTCCACATCGTTTCCTGCTAATATTTGCTGCTTATTTTGGAGAAGGAAAGCTCAGGTGCACTAACCGGAATGCAATGTGATGATATTGAATCATAGCCAAATATCAACGTGTTTGTATTTGGTCAACGTGTTTAAATATGAACAAGCCATCAATACTAACAATACATTTCTTTAAACGGAGTTTGGCTGTCACTTCTTCACATACAGTGACACGTTCACAGTCTGTACAGAAATGAATGTGTTCATCCAGCATACACAATAAACAGTACTGTCTCCTTTTCAATCGTTGCAGATGATTTTTACTCACCGTGCTGAAAAATATTTTAATGTGTCAAACAATCCTCGCTCCGTCCTGGCCTCGTGCTCCTGCACACACTGCTTCTGTCTGTCTGTCTGTCTGTCTCACAGGTGAAGGACGCGCCTCCACCAATCACATCTAAATCAGCCTCAGGTAGGGACGGCCTTAAAGACGGGTGACGGTTCCCATTTGATGAGGTCTAAACCGCCTCTAATGTTTATTAGATATACATATATGAGGGCTTAATATTTTATTTATACAACTAGAAATCATGACAGAAGTTATCTCATGACACTTTCTAGACCTACTCGACTGTACTTTATATTTACAGAGACTCAACAATTCCCACCATGAGCAAGTACTTAGCAACCGTGGCAAGGACAAACTTCCTTTAAAGAGGCAGAAACCTGGAGCAGAACCAAGCATGGACAGTGTATGTGTGATGTCACCCATAGGTTTCTGCTGTTTTGAAGCTCAAAATATGCAGCACTGGCTGCCACCATCTTGGATGTCCTGCAACTCCTCCCTCCTGGCTGATCTAAAAATCAGCAAAGACATGGATCATCAATAGACCAGAGGCCATCTGTAATGGCACCTACCTGTCAATCAAAGTGGCCACGCTGTTAACAGGTGAGTTGTATACAAATTCACCCTCAGTTGTCATGAACGGGGAAATTAGACCAAAACTGTTTTCTGTACCAGGCTGTAAACATGTTTATTTCTGCTGTGAAGTTGGACATTTAACATGGAGGCTTATGGAGGTTGAAATGTTCTGTAGCCAGCCTCAAGTGGCCGTTGGAGGACCTGCTTTTTTTTTTTTTTCTTTTGGCACTTCCACATTGGCTTCATTTCCCAGCCACGGAGGTTTGCGTTTAAGCAGAACCCACTAATAATGTTTGGCTTAATGTGATTAACAGGCCTGTATATTTACTGTGGCTGTGACACCTAATTAAAAACTTGAACATAGGATGTAATTTATCTCTGTCGCTAATAAAAGGCTCATAAAAATTATATTTATAGATGTACAACCCAGTTGAACTCTTGATGAAAACTGAAACATGTGCAAAGCATGACACAATGTGTAAAAAACATAATATGTTAGTGAGACTGAAGGATAGACTTCTCTTATGGATCCAGTTATCTGAACAATCAAACAGGAGAATTTAATAACATGAGAGAATTTCGATAAATGATGGCTGATCAAAATTCTTAAATTCCTGTGTATGACTGTAATCACAAGGTCACAAGTTTTATTTGACTGAACCCAGATTGCTTCTCTGTCCACACGTAACAGAGAGCACACTGTGCGAGCAGTGCGATGTGATAAATGAGTTGAAAGAGCAAACAGAAAACAGCCAGAGCATTTCAAAGTGTGTACTTTTAATTTGGTTCCCTCAGGGTGGGGTAGGACTTTTCAGGTCTGAGTGAGGAATGAGTATCACATCAATCCATGACACAACTTCATTTATCATCTTTAAATACCATTATGTGCAATCATTCATACAGTACAACACACCAGCTCAGCCTAGAAAACATTGATTGTACACAAATAAAATATCTCATTTTATAAATCTCGGTTAAGAGTGACTTTTTCTCAATTTACTGGAGGTTTCACAACTACGGAAGAGAGAAAAAAAAAATCCTATTGCCATTCATTTTTGTGTTGGGGTTAGGAATTTCAGAGGGCAGGTTTGGAAAAGAGGAGTCACATTTAGTTTATATTGCTGTGTAGTGGTCAAACAGACCAGGAGCTGGCCAGTGAAACTACAATTTTAGGTCTTAGTGAGTAACTTTTTTCAGTCAGAATAAAATACACCCATTTCACACACTGACACATACAAATTCTGAAAACACCAATAACTCATAGAATCCACGTTTGATATTTTCTTTTCAGAACTGTCCTAAAGAGTGCAGCATTAAAAGTCGACCCAGATTTTGGATTCCGCTTCAGATCGTTTCAACATTTAAATCGTGAGCGTGGTTGTTGTGCCAGTCCATGCGAGCTGGCACACAGAAGGCCAAGAGTAGAGCATCAGTGCATTCACACATATCTGCATGTATACTTTGGAACACTGCCCGCCATGCAAATACAGAAGAGACAAGAAGCTGGAGGACTATTAACTGATAGAGCTCTCCCTTCTGTTACCGGATGCTCTCATGAGTTCAATTCAGCGTGGTAAAACATTCATGATACCGGATTATCTTCATTTGACTTCAGAGGGTTGACACTGGGAAAGATAAACACTAACTATCAGTTTAAAAACTTTTTTTTTGCTGTAGATCAATTACAGATTTGGTCATCCTGAGGCAGGTCTTATGTTAGTGTGTCATCTGAAAGAAATCATAAATTGTCATACTCATAAACTGAGTAATTCGCACAAACCAGAAGTTTTAGTTTACAGTATGTTGATCCAACAGATTAACACATACGATGAACATAATAAATACAGTGATGAATAACAATTCAACATTACATATGTAGTACCATGCCGATATTCTGTGGTAACTCCTTCTCTTACTGTCAACAGTGGATGATTGTTTTCTATTATATCAAGACGATGTTTCAGTTAAGTGTTATCCCGTTCCTCAACGACTAATTTACAAGATTTTGTCAAAACATTAGGATTAGTAACATTACACAGCTACAGTAATCTTCAGTGTGAAGAAAGGTAACAATAGACAAACATTTTGTTTTAGGAAGGGCTGAAAGATGTGACCCTAGACGTCAATGACATGTCCTCGTCAACTTTAAAAAGACAAACAAACAAACGACAAAAACAGTTCAAATACAGTCTGTTAATTAAATAATGAATCCATTCAAGTTTGTTGGATCTTAACTGAAAGCATAACCCATACCCATCAAGTGTCTCTGAAGCCTCCTCAGTCCACAGTGACACTGAACCGATCAATGTTGCTTAACCAACCCATGAAAACGTAGCAAGGGTCGTCGTCCGATAGAAACCTCTCAATTCTCTTTGGATGAATCAAATATAATTAAAACAAGCAGAACTTTGAGAAGCTGTGGCAGTGTTCCTTAAACGATGGTTGCATATAAAGAACTTTCAGGTTATGGCTGAAATCTGTTGAATGTCTGAGTTACAGACGGAGCAATGCGGGTACCTTCAGTACAAATGGTATACTGTCCCTCACTCTGATGTGTAGGACATGCAGCTGACTCCAACTGAAATGATTACAAAGTAAAAGAGATTCAAATTAAGTAAAAACTAAACTAAACACAATATTGTGTTTTTTAAAAACTACCAACAATCATAATATAGATTTCAAAAGTACTTAATCTGAAATGTACATTGATTTGAAATGTCACGACATTCCTTTCCAGTGTACCAAACAAATCCCCTTCATGTTTGTAGTTTGTAGTTTCTGAACTTATCTTTCTTCCCTTGAGGCCACATGTTCATGTAGTACATTAGCTCATACAGCAGGAGGCACACTAGGAGAGCGATAAGGTCTAGTAGTTTTAAAGAAGTGGTTGGTCACATCTGGTGTATGTTTCAATGTTTTTTTTCCTTTTCTCATCTGTCTGCGTTAATAAGACGGTGCAAAGTTGAACTCAGAGCACTGGGAGCACTTGAGGAGTACAATAATGGCCATGAACACGACTAACACAAGCTCACACAGCAACATAGTGTTGAGATAGAAGGTTAGGTCAAATAGGAGAGAGGGAAGGAAGGGAGAGATGAACAGTTTCTCTGGGAACAAAGCACAAAGAGAAGGATCGAGTGGGAAAAAAAAGGAAATTGGGACGAGGCACTCAAAGCCCCCAGACTGTTCATGAAACTGGCCACTTGGTTTCTGGCTGCATTTTTGCCCACTCATCAATAATACCCTGCAATCCATCTGTCCAATCATCCAGCCACACGCTCTTCTCATATCTTCATCCACCCAATTATCTGTATGCGTTTCCTTCGGTAGTGGTCCTCTGTAAGTAGGGGGGTTCAACAGGTAACAGGTGGAGGTGATTGAAAAGGAGGCTGCAGGAGGTCCAGCAGATCCTCTCACTGCTCCTCTAACCAGGAGGGCTTGTCGGCCCCTGGAGGCCTCAACTTTATGTTGAACTGCTTCAGCGTCTGCTCCAGCTGCTGCTGGTTGCCGGCAAAGTACGCTGAGATGGCGTTATGGAAGAGGAGGAGCTGCTTATGCATCACCTTCACCTGAGAGAGAGAGAGAGAAACAAACAAAGGAGCTTAGAAACCACACACAGTCAAACCTGGATGTGGACTGATGATGCAGGCCCACCCTGCCAACTGACCTTATTCTCCTCCAGGAACTTGAGTTTAATGATGACGTCTGAACGGAGACGTTCATACTTGTCTTTTTGGACTTGGTACTGTTGCTGAGCAGCTTCTATGCGGGCCATGGCTACGGCGTCCCTCGGACCCAAGCTCAGTTCCTCCAGGTCTGACCGGTAGGCATCAAACTCCAGTCTGTTCACAGAAGGAGGAGAGAAAACACAGAGCCACCCAGAGTCCAATGATATTTTTAGTCAAAAATACAGACGTCATAGTGATAATATCAATATGTGGAGTGGGGCTGGCATTCAGCTGAGGGACGGCTCAGGAGAGCCATACCAGGTCAGCTGATCAGCACAGCTGGAGCTCACAGAGAGAGGATCAACAGATCCGTCAGCCCATGATATATGACTGCAGTTTTGTTGATGAACTGCCTGCTCCATAATATTTTTGTTTAAGTTTTGTCTATATCTCATTTCATCATCCTCATTTAGAGAATCCATCCAGACTGTTTGATGAAAAGAATGATAAATGTACGACATGTGCTTACCTGGCATTTTCATACATCTTGATCGTCATCAGGGTGTCCTCCATGGTCTTGTTGACCAGCGTGTTGATGCTGGACACAAAGAAGTTGACGGCACCAAGTAGAGTCTCCCCGTTCTTACACAGCAACTTCTGAGTTTCTGCGTTGTAGCCGAACTCATCCTATAAAGGCATCCATAGTAGCTGCAGATCAATATATGAGCTAATACAAGGCTACATAAAAGCTACATGAACACATGCTGAGGCCTCACCCGTAGCTCTGGAGATTTCTGACTGAGGTCAGCAAAGGTATCACCCAGCGCATGCTGCGTCTGTACCATGTTGTAGAAGTGGTTGGTCAGGGCTCTGGCCAATCGCAGCACGTTCTCATATTTCCTTTTAGTGTCTCTCAGCACCTCAATCTGGGCCTCCAGCTCCAGGTCCACAGTCCTGGAACCCCGACCGAAACGCTCCGAGATCATTTGTTTTGTACACTAAAACAACAGAGGGGACACACGGAGACATTAGCAACACGATGACCTCCGTTCTGTGATTGTGTCAGACGTCTAAAGACATCAAGGGCGTTTACTCGTTAGTCAACATTACAGAACCTCACTTACCTTGTAAGTGTTGAGACCCCACTTTTTCATTGTTTCTAGCTTCTCCACAGCCACGCCGCGGGTCGTTTCCTCTGCTGTCATTGATGAGCTGCTGCTGCTGTGGTGCATGTTGGAACCTGAGAGATCATAGGACCCAGATGTGGAAACACAAGAACATGGTTAATAACAAACACGAGCAAACGAGCAGCAAGATTTATCCCAGCAAAGAGTAGACCAAACCCGTAACTACTTAAAGTGCATTTAAACTGTGCTGCAGTCAGTGAAGATGACCTCTGAACTCTATCTGTTATCTTCTGTCACCACTAGCCCCTAAAACCACTGTGACACATGCAAAGGGGTAAGATCGAGTTCACGAATGAGCAAACAGCAGAAGAATGCAGAAAACTAAACACTGAAGACCCCAAACGTTTGATGTTGAGCTGCGATGTGAAGGGATATTTTGGGTCACTTCTAAACCTGATGAAGACTGTAGGGTCCGTTTGAAAGTTCAACTTCACCCTCGTTCCCTCCCCAGTACCTTTGTATTCATTTGATTGGCTTGCTATGTGGCAGAAGAATGAAGAGCTTGGGGAAACGGCACTTCGCCCGGCTTTCGCACGCAGGTCTGTGACAGTGGATGGGTGGTTGGGTATGGGTAACAAAACGGTTCAGGGGGTGTATGAATCAGAGCAGGGTGTGGGAGTGGGATTTACATTTGGGGGGATCCAGGTCCAGGATTTAAAGTTAAATGGGTTGTTGAATATTTAGGGTTTAAACATAAATTTTGGACATGCCAAAAATGGAATGATAACACAGTGGAGAATCATGGAGAGAGGGAGCACAGATAAAAAGACAGAAACGTAAAACATGACAAAAGGGAGAACGGGGAGGATGAGGAGGATGTGGGAGGGAACGGTGAAATGGAGGTGGAGGACAAAGAGACAAGATGAAAAGACAACATTTAGTGCATGACACTCAGTGAATAATGCAGAGAAATGAGTGATGAGAAAGACGGGGGCAGTTTGAATTGCAGCACAACTAAACTGTGAACTGAAATAAAGTGGATCAGCCTTTCATTAAATAATGGAAATGATTAAAATGCGAGAACTGAGGGCTTCTAAAATATTTACCAAGGTTCTCCCAATAATACATTACTTTTGCCATCAATATGCAAGGTTTTGATACAATGCACCATGACAGACATGAAGATGGGTTCTGTTCTGCTACAGAGGAGTTCAAAGGTCAGTTTGGTGAGGTATCCTGGGAAAAAACACAGACTCCTGCAAGGACGAGCTTAAAACTGCAAGAGAACCCGACCAGAAAATAGAGGAATAATATGTGATAGAAAAAAGCCACAAGACGTCCAAGAAGAAGCGCAGCAGGACTTTCTTGCCGCTGAGAAAAGAGAAAATCTGATGAAGATAAAAGGGACAGAGAAGATGGTTCCCAGCCATCTACAAGAGACACAGCGAGTGTAAAAAGCATCTTTCCAAAATGAGATATCGTCATGTGACAAATACACCTCTTTAACAGAACGTTCTCGCTAACTAAGTCTGTAAATAGAACTGTATTTACAGACTGGATGTTCTACGTTCTATAAAAATCCACCAGCCCCAAAACAGACTGTATCACATTTTGGAAACAGACTCTATTATCAATAAAAATAGGTCTAAGGAGCCACCGAATCCTGTGACTGGAATCCTTTTGTTAAACTCTGCATTGTAGTGAACAGCAGGGCCTGAGAGAGAGAATGGACAGAGATGCAGAAATATTAGCATCATTAGTTTGTGTGGTAGTATTTCCCTTTGACACTGTGTATAGAGCTACACTGAAGTCAATGCCTTGAACTAGAAAGGTACGCTAATCCCTCAGTGGACCTTCAGTGTCACACAACATGTGTAGGAACCACAACACCCTGCAGAATGGATCTATTACTGAGCACAAAGCTATTTCTGTAAGTTCAACAGCAAAATCTGAGCCAGAAGTAACATTACAATGATTAATGGTGAGTATCAGTGTTTGAAGCCATATCATACAACAAACACTTTTTTTTTTGGAAACACTGACATACTGGGTGAGCTATGGCAGGCACCAGTGAGACAATCAAAGGAAGGTCAGTTTGAAGGCTTATCCGACAAAATAAAACTAATTAGACTGGATTTTTTTCAACACAGAAAGGTTAGCATGGCCACAATCATTTTATCTTTGGTTGAGGCGATTGCTAACTGAACATTACACATGCATTAAGAAATGTAATATAAAAAGAATTAGTCCTTCTACATATCTGTTTGGCCAATGCAGCACCATGAGATCACACAGTGCTGCAGAAAAAGTTGAGCCTTTGTTTCCTGACTGTGTCATCACCTAACTCCTTTGAAAAGAATGAGGGAACTGTGTTCTCTCTGTCTAGACACAGCCCCATGCAGTGGCAAATGATTACTGTCGTAGGTATGGTTGCAAAGATTTGTGAATAATAAATTCCACTAAACGTGGTGCTAAGACATGCTTTTGTCCATCTGCTGGTCTGCTTTCTCCCACATCTGTACAGAGAACCATCTAAACGTAATAATACAGACCACTGAGGCACATTTTCAGATACAGCTGAGGTCTGAGCTGGGGATGAATCAGCACAGAGATCGACCACCAATTACAGCCTATTAATTGCTACATGATCTAATGGGACGAGTGATCTGAGGCTCCAGAATAACTCAGAAGTTCAGCACAGAATCAATAGAAGAAGTCAAAATGAGACAGTGATGGTATTCCTGGAAAGATGTCAGAAATGAGTGAGCAGTAAGACTCTACCTTTGATTGAGCTGGTGGGGATAATACCCTCTGCTGTTCCTCCATAACCCCCGGATACGATGCTAGTCTCGTTGAGATTGGGACCCGATACCATCACCTGCTGTAGGTCCTGCAATGTGGGGAAATGGAAAAAAAAAAACAAGAACAAAAAGGGAAGGATAGAGGGTTTTGGGAAGGGACATGTACAGTAGACAGGAGATTATGACTGTTATGAGTGTTAAATTCAGACACTGTAGGTTAAAAAGCTCGGTCACTAGAGGGGGACAAACACTACTGTGTTAGGAAGGTTAGTCAGTCTATCTCACTTATCTGGAAGCCAACATGGAACACTACAAATGTGTGAAAGACAGAAAACACACCAGTCCCAGACACACCAAGTCCCAGTCAATAATCAACCTAACTAATGACTTGAACAAGCACCACAGCTGTGATAGACCTTAAGTCAAACCCGGGCAGTGACTCCAATGATCTATGCCACAGGAAGTGCTCAAGCAAACTACTTTCTCCTTCAGTGGAACATGATCATGAGGGGGAACTGTGTTACGAGACACACAATCCATCTTGTGTGTTTTCCTTAATTGAACTCGCTTGTTTGCTTTTGTTTGGCTTCCTGCTCAAGTATCAGCTAAAATTGTGAGGAATTTATAGAAAAGAAAAATCTGGCCTGAGCAGGCTTCTCGCTTTGGCAGACCAGATGTGAGCCTCGGCCCCTCCAATGAACAGGTTTTAAAACTGACCTCCTGCCTGTGCCGTTAGCACGCCTCTTATTTCATTTGCTACAAACGCTGCAGAATAACTGAGCTGTGGGCAGAGACCCATATCGTCCATCGTAAAATGTCAGCGGGAACGTAATGTATGGGACACTTCCTGAAACTTTGCCAGTAAGATCGTGATAAGGGATCACTGAGCTCTGGGTGGGAGGTTGCTGTTTCCTTTTTGTTTGATGCTACCAGGAGGAAGTAAAAATACTACTGCTGTGTGGTAAAATCAGCATGAACAGAGTGTGTCTATTACAAATGTATTTAGGCTTTATTTTTTATGGTCAGCTCAATCTTTCTCTCACTTTCTTGCCAAAACTACATCATTTAATCATGACTGAGAAACCGAACCAGCGCAGCCAGTTCACATCAATATTACAGCAGCAGTGTGACATGATAATCATTAGTATGACACCGTGTTTGTTTTGTCAACCAACACCCACTAAAATTAAGAAATCGCACTCACACGTCAGCCACAGAATCTAGGTTCTAATAATCTAATGGGAATAGATTGGAATGTGAGATGTTTTAGCTGTCAGCTAGTTTGTTAGCACTACATGATTTGAGGGTTCTCTTCTATCCAGAGTTAGTACGAGCCGACAGGGAGCACAGTTCAAGCTGCACAGTGGTTTGCCATGAAAATGAAATATCTGACATTTTCTGCCATAAACCAACGTACTGATGCGAGGCAATCAAAGTCAAACCACTGGGCAGTACTACACACTAACATAAAACACACACACACACACACAAATGCACAAATGGCCTGCTCACCCTGGTGCCTCTGGAGCTCCCTACCTTCTCATCTAAGCTCCACTGCAGTTTTGCAGCCTGCACAGAGATGGAGGAGGAAGGAGGGGGGATCGACAAACACGACGACAACAACAACAAAAAGAAACAAATAGAAAAGAAAAGGAGACAAAAAGAAACAAATCCATGACTGAAATCATGAAACGAGATAAGAAATGATGTGAAAGAAATCCCAGAAAAAAATCATTGGCGTGTCCGCAGACAGCAGGGGTGTAGGATGGAGGGCAGCGATGACTGATATCACAGCAGGTCAGGATTCATCATGTAAAAGTTAAAGTGGATCATCTAGTCTCTGCTGTTTTCATCTAGAACTGCCGTGATATTATTCCATCACTGTCTGGACAAAGAAAATACGGATTCTAGTACAACACTGCAAAAATGAAGGTAATCATTTACAAGACATGTACAGACATTCAAAGTGACATTAACATTGAGGGAAATAAATAAGAAAGAAAGAATATTGAGCACACACAAACATCCACACAGACACAACATTTCAGTGTTTTTAACAAGGCTGTGTCAGGAGGAACATGGAGCCTTTCAGACAAACAGCCTTCGTCATAGCAACAGTGCTAATTTCTGCAGCCTACAACAACAGTTTTAACTTAACCTCTTGCAATGATGGATGTTTTAACCACACAGTAGGACTGGGTGATTAATTATTTTTTATTCTCACAATGGTGCTCTTGTTTTGTCTTGTGTTATAAACCCAGGGAACCCTTTTTCTCTTACAGCGGTGCACTTTTGCACCCCGTAAAGCCCAAACTCACTCTCAGTCAGCCTGTGGCGCGTTCAGCTCAGCTCCAACCAAAGTGACAGAAAGAGAGCCTCGGGTCAACAAGAGAGGTAAAACTAATTCAGCTGTTAGACACGAAGATGTCACATGGCGAGAGGGTGTACACACACACACACACACACACACACATATATATATACAGTGTGTGTTGGGAGAGAAGGCAGGGACAGTCGTCTCGCACTGTCACGTCCCCAAAACCTAAAAACAAGCTGAAAAAGAGCCTTAGCACTTAGTTAGAGGAAAATAAGAGAGACACGGTGCTTCATATCGACCCAAATTATTGTGATTATGATGTTTGCAGCCCTACCACACACACACACACACACACACACACACACACACACACACACACACACACACACACACACACACACACACACACACACACACACACACACACACACACACACACACACACACACACACACACACACACACACTGTAAGGAGAAGCCTGTTTAACTGCATTCCCTCATCCTTTTTCAGTCTAGTATGTCGCTTAGCTTTAGCTTTCAGAGATCTTCCTCGTGTTGTGGCACTCGTTCATTCTGGGAGAACACTGACGCAGACACTGATGCTTTGTTGACACAGTTCCCTGTTCCTGTTCGCTCAGATGAAGGAAATAACAGCACCTTCAAGTCATCATAAAACAATCCAGTCATTATATCTTAACAGTGAGGTTTGGTAGGATTATGAAAATGCCATGTAACACTCTTTTTCTAAAAAAACAGCAATTCTAACAATACAATTATGATATCTCCAGATAAATAGCACAAGTAATCACCTCTGAGAACTTGTGTATAACAGTTAAAATGCTGTTGATTGTCTTGAGTAGACAGCAGAGAGCCACTGTGATGCTTCTCCTGCTTCTGCCAGGATTCTGCTGGCAGTCAATCCCATCTCCATCACTGTCAAGCTGCCAGCCACCGTCCCTTTTCTGACACGATCGCAAATGCTGGAACATCTGAAAGCAGACATCTGCTCTTCCTTAACCTGCCAATCTCCATCTCTATCTGCATGAGCAACACAGACTGCTGCAGCTTTAACCAAAAGTGCTGCGCAGTAGATATCAGTCTGATCTCAGAGGGCTTTCACCCAAGGACAAAGCAAACAGCCGGTTTCAGATTAATTACAGAGTTGCCATGACAACTGGTTAATATCCAGCACTAAACAGTGCAGCTAAACACTTCTCATACATGAACACTGGACTGAGGTCGGCACAGCGATTAGATGAATACTTGTTTCACTGTTCTAGCTTAGTGGGAAGGTAAGATGGAGCCAGACGTAGTTTGGTGAGCAAATAACACGATTAACTGCCAGTGCTTCCTCCAGGATCTTCAGTCTGTTTGCTCAACAAGGTGTGCCTTTTGTTGAACAACCTGTTAAACTTACAATGCCACTGTTATTTCATTCAACTGACTATATCAAACACTGGAAATTTAAGCTAAATGTTGGTGTTCAGCTTGTGTGTGGCCCACGAAAATGAACTGTCCCCACCTGGAGAGCACAAGCTACATTTGAGAGATCAACCAAATACACCACAGAGGTTTCTTTCAAACCTGAACATGAGGCCACACGAGCTGTTAATGGGAACAACTGGTTCCCAAGGAGACAGCTGGTCTCCAACACCTGATTTCCCAGTAGGGTTTCTTTCCACAGTTGTAACTAAGCAGAACTGAGGACATCTAACAGTGTGTGACAGGCAGTACATGATACATATGACTGCAAAGTGCTGCTGTGGCGTGAATGGTATGAAAAGAGTCAGCACACTTAGCTAATCTCCTGATAGCTGAGAACAAAACCCTTAACCACAATGTCAGCTTCAAACAAGTGAAGCACACATTCATCCGTTATGAGTAATACCACGTAATGACCTCAGCTGGCTTAAGTAGGTTTGACTTTCTTCATGAGAATAACGAGATAACCTTGATGGATAGTACTGTATCAGTGAATACATAAGGTGAAGGCTATTGTTAGAACTTCCTTAAAGACTAAGGCAGGGAAAAAATCATCTCTACAAACAGATATCTGAGTATGAATAAAGAATCTGTAGGCAATGGACCAAGAGTTTGACACCGGAAGCATTCTCAGTTTGTAGTCCAAGTAGTATTGACCAATCACGTTTGAGCGGCCTTTGGTTGCAACAGTCCATTTGGAGAGCAACAGAAGTGAAACATATTGGTTGAAGTGTGATCTCAGAACCCATCGGCTAGTGTGCGATGACATTAGAGTCTGAAGTTGTAAAGATTAGCCAAGCGCCAACCTCCGTGTCTGGGAAATGAAGCCAATGCAGAACTACCAAAAACTGTGATCCGCTTGAGGCTGACTACAGGACAGTTCAACCTCCATAAGTGCCCGTATTAAAATGTCCAACTTCACAGCAGAAATAAACATGATTACAGCCTGGCACAAAAAACAGTTTTGGTCTCTATAGCTAAATTGTGATTTTTTATAGAACTCACCTGTTCAAATGATATTAAGACTTAAAGTTATGCAGAATTAATAGCGTGGCTGCTTTGATTGACAGGTAGGTGTCATTACAGATGGCTTGTTTGAGCACCCAGGCGTCATTCAGCCAACCTCAGGTCTGCTGATGATCCACATTTTGGCAATTTAAATTAGCCAGGAGGCGGCAGAAGCAGTACATCCAACATGGCAGTGGCCAGCGGCGCATACTTTCAGCTTTTGGTGCCTCGGAAACCTGCATACGCTGTCCAGTCTTTTTACTGTCATGGGGATTAGCAGAAATGTGTCCTTGTCTTTTGCTGGTATCAAGTTGCTAATTGGACTACAGGGCCCAAAAACATCGGTCATTGCCCCCAGAGGCTAAATCATCGTCAGATGATAGCTGATGGGTTCTGAGACTGAGCTCATCATGAAGGTAAACATACAAAAATGTAAACTAACACTAAAACTAATGTTTAAAACTAATGTATAGTTTAATAACTACAAACTGTAACATGTTTCAGACTTTCATACACTTTGCTGTAAAAGGACAACAACATTAAGTGCATTAGAGCTTTTCTTTTATATGGCAGGTAATAAAACGTAAACAGCCCTGTATTCTCTGTACTCTCTTCTGTTTGATGCAGTCTGGCATAGAGGATGTAAATCATCTCCTGTTGTCTTAGGATTGGGTAAACAACACCAACGGTTCACACATTTGTCTCCATGTGTTTTAAATATGTAAATAACAACTGGACAGGGTGGTCTAGTTGTTAGAGTACAAACAGTAAGATGTCAACTGACACAGTAGCTGTGACCCACCTGTTCAAGGCTGTCGTCCTCTGGTAGTGTCCCCGTGTCACCGTTACTGTTGATAGGAATCTCCATTGTGGCGGCTTTACTCATAATGCTGTCTGTCATAATGCACTATGTCTGAGAGAGAAAAGGAGAGGGGGGGTACAGTGTGGGTACAACATGTAAATAAACAGAAAAAGGCAGAGATGAACAAACTGTGAGGCCTAAATGCTGCTTTGAAGAGAAGAGACCAGAGAGCGTGGTCCAAACAGACAAATCATTAGGCGGATGGGAATATGATTGGCCACAAACAGGCGAGGAGGGCGGTTTTCAAAGAGCGAGGCTACCGCTTGGCATAAAGACAGCACACCTATGAAAGCCCCGTGCACAAGAGCGGCTTTCACAGCGAGCGGGCCCGCTCAAGTGGCCACTCTTCCCCACGGCTCAATGACAGGACTGTGTTTTAGCAGAGCTCACTCCGTACAAACCCAGAGCTAAATGTTTACATCAACACCGTCCAGTCATTCCAATAGCTCAAGCTGATCTGATCTGCTCCGCATGCTGTAGTCACAGTCACATTTGTAATAAATAAATGCTGAAAAAGCAGAAACACAGCGACTATTTTTAGCATGGATGGGAGTAATGAATCCACATCTTAATGAATTCACGCCTACAAACACTAATGAGAGGTCTGTGTGTACCGTATGTGTGTGTGTGTGTGTGTGTGTGTGTGTGTGTGTGTGTGTGTGCTGACGGTGCAAAATTACAGCCAATCTAATGGCCTATAGATGTGGAAGACGCTTATCATTTTTAGGGTGTCGGTCAAACAGGTAAATGTCACACCTGAAAGATAAACAGAAGCCAATAACACGGCGGGTGAATCATTGTGCACCTGTGGGTGTTTTGTGCCTGGAAAGTGTTCTGGTAGTAATATATGTTGATTTTATTCAGATGGAGAACAATCGACCGCTACGGACAGAAATTAAGGATAAAATCGAATATGCTTGTGGCTGCTAAAAGATGAATAAAAACAACTGGTTATAAAAAGTTTAGATTTCATTTATCACCAACTGCCTCGCAAGGAAATTCTTAAGATTGTTGATGACAAGTTTTACATTATAATTTTAGGGTGGTGCAGTGGTTAGCACTTTCTGTGTGGAGTTTGCATGTTCCTCCCGTGTCTGCGTGGCTTCCTGCCACAGTCCAAACACACATTTAATGTGCGTAATGGGTTAATTGGTGACTCTAACATGCCAATAAGATGTGATGAACTGGTGACTCTCAGCTGGGATAATAGGCTCCAGCCCCACCGCGACCCTGATGAGGATACGCGGTTACAGAACATGGATGGATGGATGTTATGATTTTAAATTAATTTTGTTAATATCACTGAAAAGAAAAGGCAGGATTCACAACACAAGTCATACGCTGCTGGTTAATAATGAGTGTATGTGTAAGTTATGAAAACAAACAAAAGCTCTGTGTCCTTGTGAGGTTTGACTGACTTGAACATACCTCGAGTATGTGGCAGCTTTATGGCAGTTAGATCACTTAGACGCACCAGCATCACAGATGTTGTTTGAACGGTGGATGTTTACATTTGCTTTGACCTCGCCTAAGTGGGCTTTGCCATTATAAATGCAAACTTGGCCCTGCCCTGTCCATTTCCCTGAGGAATGACACATCTCTTGTTGGCACGAGAACTCCTCATGCTCCCCTTTGCCCAACAGCACTCCTCTGACACGGCCTACTGCGCCTGCGAGAGCTTGGAATGAAAGAAAACTGGCTTGACATCTTCTTCATATGAACTCATAGTAAACCCTTCAGCTGCACTGCTGTGCTGGAAATAACAAACAGCAATCTGCTCTCTGAACTGAGATTCTACACTTCACAATACGAGACAGTCAGAAGCTCTTTATGAGAGAGAAAGCTTCATAGTAGGAGCAGCCAAGTTAGCTGCTTTGCATAACATCTACATCGGAAACAGGGCTACAGTATGTAGCAGCTCCCTATGCTTTGAATCAATGTGAGAGGCAGCAGAGAGCTCGTTACTGACAGTCTACACTTCGACATGCAGAGTGGAGGAGCTGGGGATCGAACCGCCCATCATCTGATCAGTGGACGACCCGCTCTACCGCCCCGTCTATTATTAGGAACGGGCAGCTTCCAAAATATGTGCTACAACAGAGACAGTACACTTTATTATCTGACATTATTTCTAACGTACGTAATAGTTTAGTTTACAGTGAGACACCGTGGGAGCCAGAACAGGTGCAGCAGCACAGGTGTCTCCGGCAGGTAACGCTCACGTCGGTGCAGGCCCCCCTCCCCCGGTGCGTTCAAGCTGCCAGACAGAGCGGCGGGTTTTATTCACGCCATAAAATAATAACACTTCATAACCTCTGTTCGTTTGAGAAAATATTTAAACCGTTATTCAAGGCTGGAAAAGAAAAAGGCCCTGCTTCTGGTTCACACATGCAGCTGTTAACAGGAGGCTGGTTGAGGTGGTAAACAACCCGGCGAGCGCACCGTGTGAAGCCGGCTGGTTACCACAGGTACAAATGTAAAAAACACACACCCAGACAACGTGAAATTTGTGTTATATAATATATATGTTTGACTTACGGTGTGCTTGGTCCCGTCGTAAAAAAACGGAGCTGTTCGGGAAGCTAGCGAGCGAGCTAATAAGAGGCTAGCGCATCCCACAGCGGACTGATGTGTCTTTTGTCAGTCCGAGGAAAAAACCGCCGGCGGGAAACAACGCAGTGCTCTTATGTAAGAATACTATAATAACACAGACAGGTACAGGTCTGTTCTAACTGCGTCTGTCATCTAAATCTACGTAAATAAGCCTATATCTCCTTTTTAATGAAGCCTGCAGGAACGCTTTACGGAACTGACGACATTGTGGAGCAGACCCGCTCCGCTTCAGAGATCGTCTATTCACAGGACGATGGACCTGTGTTAAAAAAAATAAAAAAAAAACCCAAAAGCTGCCATGGTGCTACGCTACGGAAGCCCTAAGCGGTCATACATTCATATATATTATTTCCTCCGTTTTCTCGTGATAACGTGTTGATTTCTTTGCATTTGAATACGAGTTCTCGAGAAAATAAAAGGATAGTTTAGTATATTAAATCATTGCAGGAAACATCATTCAGTGTAGCAGTGTAAGAGAAGCAGGGGAATGTTGCAATTGCAATCATTTAATATTCAAAACTATCCTTTTGTTTTATCCAGATCTCAAATTAATTATGGCATTATCTCGGGAAGACAAAGTTTCATTACCTTGAAATCTTGAGAAAATTATTCCATTATAACGACATTTGTTCATTTGATATAATGGCATAAATAACTCAAGATCTTGTGAAAACAAATGAAAGTTACTCATTATCATAAAAGAAAAAAATAAAATGGAAGAAATAAAATGTATGAATGCATGACCGCTTAGGACTTCTGTACTAGTGACGTGTCAGTCGCAAACCAGCCGGTTCAAAGAGCCGGCTCACGTCCACGAGCCGTTTTTTTTTTTTTTTTTTTTTTGGTAAAGTAATACAGTGTGCTATGAGTGCTCCATGCATCAAGTGACTGAATGTCATGTGCGTGTTGTGCAACCAATCACGTAAGATTAGACAGGGATACCACCAAGCAGGGAGGGGCAGGGGTCCAACATGGCATCGCTCATACGTTCACAGACTGTTGTCTGTAAATGCAATGGAAACAATTGGCTACAGCAATTTATTGATATTAGAAAATGTAATTTTTACTTTAGATACTTTAGTATAAAGGATGTTTTGAATAATTGAAGTGATATATGTGTACACATACAAATCACAAGTCAAAACAGCACTAAATTTGGCTGAATTCTAAAAAATATAAGTGGTAAAATGAAGAGCCATTTGGGAGTCGAAAGAGCCGACTCTTCTTGTGAGTGAGCTGAGTCGAATGATCCGGCTCACTAAAAAGAACCGAACTTCCCATCACTATTCTGTATTCTGTCAGTGTTAACAGTGACCAGTCATTTGTTTTATACTTTTAAAAAATATATTTATAAACATATTTATACCTCATATATTTATAGTATACCTACTTAACTGAGCAAATAAACAATCTCGCTTTTAGTTGATCTAATTTTCGAGTTTATTATCGAATTTATTATCGTTATTAACCATTTCAGCTGAGAGTGCAAAATATCCTAATTTAAGAGGTGTTTCCAGTTTTCTGTGAGCATTCCATCTTTAGAAGTTTCCCACAGAGTGCTCTGTGTATAATGCTGATTTGATGGTTGTGACTCAGTAATAGACTGCAGGCTTCACCATCACACTTCAGAAATGTACCCGGAAATTGTAACGGAGTGAGAGTTCTTCATCCATTTTTTCCTCCACTCGCCTAGAGCCCATCTTTGAGAGCACCCATCCATCAGCTGATGTGTGCAGGATTGACTGAACATTAACTCAGCAGGTAAGTGTTAGTGAGTTACACGTGTTCTTTTAATTGTGCCTCAAGAATGGCCAAAGGACTTATTATCAGTGTGAATCCAAAGGTTACATGCAAACTGCATTATTCCAAGAAACGCTGCCCCCTGTGGCTGCAACTACATATTCACAAGTGTTGAACATGTCACCATTTTTCTCAGTAAACATATTTCTAAAGGTGCTATTGACGTGAAATTTTCACCAGATACTGGTAACAACCCAAGTGCATACATACAAAGAAAGCAAAACAAATAAGTTCAGAAATTAAGTTATGTGTAATAAGAAATGACACAGAGAAGAGTACTGAACGCATGAAGAAAGGGAGGTACAAAAAGCCATGGAAAGCCAAGACATCATCTGAAGTCTATCAGTAATTAGAAAGCTATTCTGCCCCTTGTCAGTGAAAATCAGCTGGTTCAGTCCAAACTGTTGGCCTATAAAAAGGCGTCTTATTACTAAGGTGTCACATTAGGAAAACCTAAGAGCTCTCTCAAGACCTTCGCAACCTTATTATTGCAAAACAAACATTGGTTGCAGAAGAATTTCTAAACTTCCGGATTATGGCCCCAACAGTGAGCACTGTTGGGGCCATAATCCGAAAGTGGAAAGAACATAATTTCAACATAAAGATCTAGAATTAGCAGGTTACAGGTACAATTAGTAATGCACTAAACCGCCATGGCCTGTATGCTAGCTCACCACGCAAGACTCCATTGCTGAAGAAAACACATGTTGAAGCTTGTTTAAAGTTTGGTGCACAACATTTGGACAAGAATATAGTCTGGTCAGATGAGAGCAAAATTGAACTCTTTGGGTGCCATAATGCACACTGTGTTTGGAGGGCAAATGGCACTGCACATCGCCCTAAAAATAACACACCACCAGTGAAGTTTAGAGGTGGGAACCTCATGATGTGGGACTGTTTTACGGTACTGACAAACTTCATATAATTGACAGAAGGATAAATACCGAGACATTCTTGATAAAAATCTCCTGCCATCTAACAAGATGATGAAGATGAAACAAGGGTGGACATTTCAGCAAGACAATGATCCCAAACACACAGCCAAGGAAACTTTCGATTGGTGAAAATTTCAATAGTGCCTTTAGAAATACAGTGGTGGCCAAAATTATTAGAACACCTGGCAGATCTGGAAATATCAACCTTTTTTTAGCCTTCAAAACATGATTTCATTTCATAGTGTTCATGAAACATGCAGGTGGTTGCTCTGAGCACAACAAATATCAGTGAGTCCTACTGATTTAATCTACTTTGAACTTTAATATTTAGTATGTCCACCTTTTGCAGCAATTAAAGCAGCACATCTCTCTGGCATTGTGTCAATATATTTTCTGAGAATTTCAACATTAATGTTATCCCATGCCTTCTGCAACTCAAGCCAAATTTGCTCTATGGGGTTGAGGTCCGGACTTTGAGGGGGCCAGTCCATCATTTTCAATGTTTCAGCAGATTGCTTCTGTCACAGGTAGTTCAGACAATAGTTAGAAGAATGTTTATGGTCATTGTCCTCTTGGAAAATAAATCCAGGCCTAATAAGATAACTCCCAGATGCTATTCTGTGTCTCACCAGAATGTTGTGGTATACTTTCTTATCCATGATGCCATCAATTTTCACTAAGTCACCTGTTCCTGAGGCTGAAATGGCACCACACCATAATACTCCCCCTGTGTTTAACTGTTGGCAAGAGACACTCATTTTTATATCTCTCCCCCTCCCTCCGTCCAACATACACTCTTCACTTGTTGCCAAACTGTTCAAACTTCAGACAACACTTTATACCAATTCTCCTTTGTCCATTTCTTGTGTTCTTGCAAATTTCAGGTGTTTCACTCTATGTTTGTCTTTCAGTAATGCTTTCTTTGCTGCTATTCTGCCAATAAGTCCTTCTTCATCCAGTTTCTGACACACAGTTCTTGAAGACACTGTTGCACCATTAGTTACTGTGGCGTTGATCTCGTCACACAGTTCTCGTGAGGTCTTTTGAGATGCTTCACTTGTCTGTCTGAAAGTTTCTTTTTTCTACCTCTGCCCTTTTGGTTCTGGTGTGAATTGGTGGCATCATGGCGGTCTAAAGGGACTTTACAGTGCTTGGACTGCATCTCAAGACACAGGCCTAGCTTGTTTTTGTTTTTTTTAAAGTAAAATGACCTAAATCTTCTTAAGATGGCTCTATTCTATGGTTTATAGAGCATAATGATGACATTGATATTTCATTTGTTTTATGTGTATTTTAATGACCAATTCAACAAAAACAACTGAAACCTCTTAAATATGCCAAGTGTTCGAATAATTTTGGCCACCACTGTATGTTTACTGGGAAAAATGGTGACATGTTCATACTTATTTTACAAGTTGTAGTATATTCGTAGATTTCCTGTGAAGGCTTAATGCATGTTACAGAAGCAAAGTGTCAGCCTATACTGTCTCCTCCTCACACAGGATGATTAGTCGTGTGAAGAAGAGAATCCCTATTGTGTAGGAGCAAACATGTATACGCCCCGTCCCCCTTTCAAAGAGTCAGCCTATCATTAACATACAGTAACTGAAAACAATGGGACAGCCAGTGGAGTGGGGGTCTGCAAGAAAAATGTGTGCTCATATTCTGAAGGCCTGGACATATTATTATTTTCACATATTGTAATTTTTAAACATAATAATGAGGCTTTATTGAAACAAGGGATGATTCCATTTTTTTGTCCTTGTTCTTTAATTGGACTTGTCTTTAGTGAGTTTTTGGATTGTTCACCTGCCATCTCCATACTCTTCCTCACCCTGCCTTAACTTCCAAACCTCAGGCTGCATAACTACAACACTGCCATCTGTGGGTACATTTGAATATGTGTCATCAGGAGAGAGGGGAAAAAGCTGCTGGGCTACGACCGTCTTTTCATTCAATTAATATCCTGTGTGATCCTAATTTCTGTTCTCACAATGTCTCACATGTTAAACACAAACAATAATATAGATCTGGTGCCAGGGAACAATGCATTAAAACAAAGTGCTGCAGTTCTGTGTGCCCATTAATACATTTTTATCTCTTTGATAAAACAGTTCACACCCAGGCGAGTGTCACCACAGTTTGATTCAGAATGCGCGATGACAGAAACACAATGACTGTTTGAGCATAACAGGGACACGTAAAGCACGTACCGTACTTCCTGTACTCCAGTTTGAATGAACCACTATGAACAACATTAAGTGCTGGACGAGGTCCTACAAACACTGGTGGGCTGAGGGGATTCAAACAGCTTCTGCAGTCAGTCAGACTCTGAGGAAGGAGGTGGGAAGTGAAAGCAAAGGAAAGAGTGAACGTTTTATTAATGAACAGATTGGATGCTGAAAGACGCGCGGAGCCAAAAGAAACTCTCATGGTATTTTTTGGAGAGGGCGTGAAATGCCATATGGGAATGTTTTGCTAATGGAAGTGAGCTTGAATGCAGTATGAACTTTCCAGCTGTGTTTCTTGGTGCCAGTCTCTGTCACTACCTGTTCCAGTGAACACGGTGTTTCATACAATTTCTTCTCCATCCTAAATAAACTAAAAACAACAAAAAGTCTTTCACAGCTTGCGTACATGTTAATAATATAATTCACATGTAGCATAATTAGCCACAGCTGCTGCTGCTACTGCAGATGTGTGTGTACAGTGCTGTCCACCCAGATTATAGCTTACAGCAGTCACACACCCACTCCAGATCGGCCAGTTACCATCAGTTTCTTCTAACTACGATTGCGATTCATTTTTATTGCGTAGTGAATCTTAATTCATTGGATTGAGTGGATTTATTGAGTCTGCAGTTAGACATGCTCCATGTGTTTAAAGCGCGAGAACAGATGACAAAACTTGAGAGGATAGCAAGGAAAAAACAACATATTCATACTTTTTTATAGTACAAGAAATAGAAAAACAAAAGGCCCATATCATCTTCTGCCGTTGCGCTCTGAACACACAATTGCAGGTCTTTTTGTTAAGTAAGTTAACTTGAAATTCATTCATACATTTTATTTCCTCAGTTTTCTCATGATAACGAATTTCATTTGTTTTCTCGAGATCTCAAGTTGTTTTTGTCATTGCCTTGAATTGTTTTCTCATGACAACGGGATAATTAACTCGTTATCACGAGAAAACGGGAAATAAAATGTATGAATGCATGACCGCTGAGGGCTTCTGTACTTCCCTCCAAGAGAATGGTAAGAAGAAAAAGCAGACATGCCATGAAACAGCTGCATTTTTAATCAAGGTATCAAAGCATGAGCTCCAGAAGTGAGTTGCTTCCGCAGAGACTCGTGTCTAAAATTATTCTTTTTGCCAGCAACTCCACCACTGTAACTTCAAATCAAGGGCCATAATTCATAGCTGCTTTTTACTGTCTGTGCTTTTATGCACATGTGGAGGGGTTTTATTGCTTATTCATGTAGAATAACACATCAATTAAATTCTCACTTGCTCTAAAATCACAGGACTTTGTGCCCATTTGTTACAAACATTATGCAAATTCTCTCTTGAGGGAAAACACTTGAACATGCAGTATTGATGGGGAACTGCACTCACACAGCCAGTTGTGTGTGACCGCTCATTGCCACTACGGAAAATGCAGAGCCAGCAGTGTGAAGCACACAGGACGTTGGTGCATATGTTTCTGATAAACGTCACGGTTGTAGAAAGTGGAGGAGAAAGTGTTTGATCTCCGGGTTAGTCAGTGACCACAGGATGCGTGAGTTTGGCTGAACAACGACTAGTTACTGGAATCAGGGGATGTTATTCCGTACTCAGTCATTAGTGTGCAGACTCACCTGTTGAATCATATGAACAGTCACAGAAATATAGTCTCATGCAGACACATTAACAACCCACGCACACACTTTCTCCATTAGATAGATAGATAGATAGATTGATAGATAGATAGATAGATAGATAGATAGATAGATACTTTATTGTCCTTACAAGGAAATTTGGCAAATTACGTGCTGTAGAAGCAGGTTGAACAGTAGAGGATAACAGGTTGGACTATGCTTTTATACAGTAATAACAGAAGTTGGGGAGCAACAGAAAGTGCTTTGAGTTTACGGATGGCATAGAGTCTTTGTTGGTAGCGTTTGTGGATGCCAGTGGTGTGATGATTTAAGTTCAGTTTATTGTCCAGGGTGAGTATTTGATGCATTCACGGATTCATCACTGATCGTTGTGGGGTTATGGATGAGGTTGTGAGCTGAGCTGTGAATGCTGGAACCCTGAACATCATCAGAAATGCTTGCATTTTACATCTTTGCTTCGAATCCAGAATAAAATGCAACATGTACCTGATACGCCCTCATGATGGCACCAGATCCCAAACATAAATACAGCTGGGTAAGAGTTACGTCCTCACTATATAAATACACAAAGAACAAACTTCATGTGAGCAGCTGCAGACTAACAAGATCCTTTAACTCCCATCATCAAAGAGACAACTCAGTTCAAAAGCTGATGAAGCAAATCAGCCTGAATGTCATCTCTGAAAGGAAAAATGATGTGGCCACACGATGATGACCGCAGCAGCTTTTACAATCATTCTCATGATCTACTAGATGACTAACAGCCTCTCAGAGCCGCTTGGAATCATCTGCTGACTTCACATGTGGGCTTCTCAGCTTATTGTAAACAGGACACTTAATGAACATGCCAATCACTACCAGGCCCTGAGCAAGTAACACTGCTATATATTCTCTGAGAGACCACACCAGCCTTGATTGCTTTTGTTCATCAGCTAATCAGAAATGCTGCTAATAGACTGATGTTCTCTATGAAGTGTTTACACTGTGGAGAGACACTCCACCCTCTTTTCAAACAAAAGTCCGTTTGACCTCACAGCGGTTGTTTAACACTGAAGCTGTGCGTACAAGATACTGCATCCAAGCACACACACACGGATACATAAGATTCATATGAAGCAGCCACACATGCACACATTTGTATTTTAAAGGTCATATCACTTTTTAAATGTTTTGACTGACCGTGAAGCTACCGAATGTTGAGGGTGTTCCAATCTTCAATAGCAACCAACCAAAAAAAAAAAATCAAAAAGTTCTCATCTGTTCTGCATCAGGAGCAACAAAAACACCAGCCTCTGCCCTGAGGTTTGCGGGGCCTGCCATAACTGTGAGCGAGCCATACAGGAGTCACCCTGGGTAAATATCACAGGTCATTGCTGTCCAAGGTTTTTCTTTTTCCTCGCAGGATGTCGTGCTGCTGTTTTTGCAAAGCGTGTGTCTTGTTGAGCTATAATATTAGCACAGGAGCTTTCAGAGCCCAGTAGTGTAAATCCTTTCCTTCCGTTTCCATTGATAAGTGACTGAATTTTTATTCAAACAGTTAGAAAGACATTTCCAGCAGATTCATTCTCCATATGTTATAGATTTCTGGAATTATATTCCTGGCTATGTTTAAATATGGTTTGACAATATTTTTATGTTTGGAAAAATCTTTACTCAAGGCTCACTTCCTAGTTACTTCTCGAGATTTCAACAGAATCCCACTTTGTCTTTCTCAACAGTTTCCTCAGTTGTCGTGTAGATACACTAGCTCAGTTGTCATCACATGGCCTACTATGACAATTGAGCTATCTCCATGACAAACTGAGCAAACGTCTTCCATTGAGGAATGCCATGAAATGCAGTTGAAAGATATGGTAAGTGGACCTTGAGCTGATATTGTGCGTCAGATTTAGGGGGCTCTATATACAGGATATGGCAGTAATGGAAATAATATAATAGAATAATATAAATAACTGTTTTCATTAGTGTTTAATCACGTGAAAATACACTCTGAACCCACTGACAGTATGAAGTATGGATGTTGGAACCGTGATGTGACCCACAGGTTTCTGAAGAGCTGTTTGGAAGCTCAGTGTGAAGGCTCTGGCTGTTGCCACGTTGGCAGTCCTGCCTCTTCCGCCTCCCATCCGATCTAAAAGTTGGCAGAGATGTTGAACTGAGGTGGGCTGAATGACACCTGGGTGCTCAAACAAGCCATCTGTGATGGCACCCACCAATTAATTAAAGTCAAGTCAATTAAAGTGGCCATGCTGTAATTTATGTTATGCATTACTTTAAGCCTTAATATCATTTTAACAGGTGAGCTGAATAGAAATTCACCCTCAGTACAGTTGTCATGAATGGGGAAATAGAATAGAATTATATAGAATTGAACAAAATTGTTTTTTGTACCATGCTGTAAACATGTTTATTTCTGCTGTGAAGTTAATATGGGGGCTTATGGAGACTGACTCATTCTGTAGCCAGCCTCAAGTGGATGTTTGAGGAACTGCAGTATTTGGCACTAACACATGAGTTTCACTTCACAGCCACAGAGGTTGCTGCTTGGTTCTACAGTAGCCCAGAAAGGACAAACCAAACAGCAGTTCTAGGGACTTTTGCAAGGGTGAGGCAAGGTGGCTGCAATCAGCACCTGCACTGCTAGATGACACACTGTTCCTTTAAACCAATGTTTGTAAGGTAAATAATTAACTTTCATGCTAAAAATATTTGTACAGCAAAATTTGAAAAACTGTTTTGTATTATTACTATTCACGAACAAATTGTTAACAGACTGTCAAATATCAGTGCTGAACTGAAGTTTAAAGATAACTTAATAATTAATTGTCCAATGCTGACACTTGTTACTCTGAAGCCTTAGGTCTTAACCCAGGGGACCCTTTTACTTTTAAAGCCTCTGGAAATATGGCTTGAAACACTAAAGATGAACTATTTGAAAAACTAGTTCAAAAACAGCTCATTATGCTGTTCAGACCATTTTTCAAGACTGAAGGCGTGGCAGGTTCTGTTTTTACTGACAGCTCCCTCATGCGTACTGGCACTGAAACTGAAGTCGACGTCTATGCAAAGCCTCCTTTGACAAAAACAGTAATTTTACCAAAATGTTTACAGCAAATTGAGGATTTATTTAGACCAAACCAGAGTTGGTAATTGTTGGAACAGCAGAAACACTAACCAGGATGTTTAGATGAGTTTTTGTGAGTTAACATGGCAATTAAGCTCATCTTAGTTCGATCAAAGAGAGAAACTTGAATTCAGAAGGTGTTAGGTTGTATTTTTCTGTTTAATAAGGAAAACAGGTGTGAGAATATTTCCTTTCTGGACAGTTTATGAATTTATTTTGGACAGTAAACGTAGTGAAGTTATGAGTTAGTTGAGTTCCTTTCGACTTTGGTTGACTGGTTCCCAGAATTAATTGTGTAATAAATGTCCAAGCATAACCACGCCCAGTCCAAACTAAATATAAGAAAAGTTTACAAGAAGTTAAATGACAATGATTCATATCTGGACTGAAACTAATTCCTCATATTTTTAGATGCTTACTATGTTCATGAGACCCTAAATTACATAGTCGGAAAGCTTTTTGTGGATTTGGCTTTCCAGTGGCTTTAAACCTCAACTGACAGTCTGATAATAATGTTCTTATCAACATTGATAAATATTATTATTGACGTATGACATTGCTGTAGTTTGTTTCTCCCGCTGAAGAATTAGTACGCTAATTCATATGGAGGCTTTTGCAATGTTGGAAGCGTTCAGTGTTCCCATGTGTGCCAGAGATGTTATTAATGCTTCCTGAGTTTATTTTGTTTTTGAAATAAGCTACCTGTATTTGGCAGAACACAACACAGCTTGTTAAAACACCGCACACATGAATATTATACATTTGTATAATGGAACACACACACACACACACGTCCAAACGAGAAAGCTGTGATCACAAGTGTTTGCATTAGTTGCCAAGATTGGTGTTTTACAGCTGTATTTGTTCCTGAAGCTGCTGGTTTATGGCGTGCTCTCGGTCACGCACTACATCTAAACACTGCCAGAGGAAAGAAGGGGCTCGCCTGTACCCCTTCACCTCAACCCTGCCACACACACACACACACACACACACACGAGCAAGAGGCCTGCCCACACACACTAAGCGGGGCACAGCCCACATCAAAGCAAACACACTAATCCCAGCAGGAAACGGGATTCATAGGGCCGGTCATGAAAGGGGAAAGAAAACGCATATGAAATAAAAATAAATAAGCGCTATCTGTTGTTTATGCCAGCTGTAGTTAATCAGTAGTTAATGAGAGCCAAGATTCTTTTGCCAAACTTTGTTTTTCCTGCAGTGACATCTTAAAAGACTGTTAAGGTGATCTGTCTTCAAACATATTTGTCCAGTAGTCATACTTATGGGATTAGCGAGCTCATGTTGGCATCACATCCAGTGATAGTAAAAACAAAAGCAGAATTTATTTAATTAAAATAGATTGAAGAAGAATTCCTTCATGTCATAAAAAGTGCTGGCAATCATTTAACAAAAACAAAATTGGCAGAAATCAACCAAGCCTCTAAAAATAAGAATATCCTGCCGTAATTAATTTTTTACACGAGCACGGCACGACACAAACTGTGACTTTTGAGAGAAAAAGTAGATTTCTGTGAATGTTTGCATGCAATTTATGTGCAGAGTTAAGTAAAATGACGTGACCAACAAAGCCAGTTGACCAGGATCATTGAAAAAAAAAAAAAAAGCCGGTGGTTTCTTTTCAAACCAATATTTCAATGAAATGTTTAGGAGCCTCGAGGACCTCCAACATATTGTGTATTCTGAGGAGTCCTTTTTCAAATCAAGGAGCTTAAAGGCACCTCTTTGATCTTTCTCTATGTCACAGTGTTCTTTGAAACAGTTCTAACGGACCCATAATTTTCGCAGCGAGCCCTCCGAAAGCCCCTAAACTAACCTCAGAGCATTCAGGACAGCGTTTGAGCGCTGCGGGACCACGGTGGGTTTGGCACACATAGCCAGGAGAGCTGGGCAGCCACCTGGTGGGGCTGTGGGAGAAGGGAAATGGACTGTAATCAAACAAGCCGCCACAGAAACACCAAGTGTTCACTGAGTTTATGAGGCAGTCACATGCAGTCAAGCATTAACAATGAAAGAGGAAACACCTTTTTTTTCACAGACATTCCACGCTGTTCTTTGTCCTAAATATGTTTTACTCATTGTGCCTGTTATGAATCCACAATGAAATTAGGATAATATGATAAACCTATCGTTATAAATTATGAAATTGAGTTCAATTGCATTTTTGTGGTGGAGGCATCAAACACTGTGTGCCTGCATACGCAACACATGTCTCATATCTCAATATTTATATGAGCACAGCATCAAGCAGCTCTGTTTTAATCCCTTCACACGCACACACTCAGACAACAGCGGTCTTGGTTTTGTCTGTGGTCTCTGTCTGAGCTCCTTGGTGACATTTACATTATTCAGCCTTATGAGAGCCATTAGTCTGACTGCACTGTGCCTTCAGTCCAGTCTGCTTTGGTGCGGAGCTTTCCATTACACCAGTCAGCTGGAACTGTTGGGAAATGCTTGTGAAGGAAAAAAAGGAGAAATAGAAAGTAGGACAGATGAACAATGGTTAAGATAGGTGCTTTAGTACTTGAGCTATAAAAGCTTCAAGCTCTGTGTGAATATTTTTCAGTGTTTACAGTCTTGGAGGCATCACCACAAAGGAAAACACATGACCTCAACAACAGTAGGAGTAGCTCCGTTGCTGTATCACAAAGATGAATAATTCAAACTGTGGGGAATAATTTGGCAAGGACAAAGAGTGGCAACCAAACTTGTAAAGTCAACATTTACTCCTGTACATGCAGTCAAAAGATATACTCCTTTGTGCGCTGTAGCCACATTTAATGTCAGAACCAAACTTGCATTAAGTAATGTACCCGGGATGCCAGGAATGTGTCTGTTTACCAGGCAACGGCACAATAAGAACCTCATCGGAGTATTTTTCCTAAAGGAGAATGTCCAAAGTTGTGTCAACTAGACCACTGACAGGCCCAATGTGATTACAGGCACTACAACTACTAACAAGCAGGGATACAAATGCATATATATACATATGACAAAGAATCCTTCTTTTCTTCAGACAGATAAATGAACCACTTATTATACACTTGCTTAATCTTTACATAGTTATTAAGGCTTTAGAAAATCTGCACAGAAAAAAAAACAAGACCACAGAACAGCTGCACAGCTCTGTAGTCTCCTGCCCCCAAGAATACACCACTATTAGCCTCCCACTCTCACCTCTATCACCCCCTCTGTACCTCCAGCCTTAACAGCAGTGCAGCAGGCCAGATGTTTGGGACATGGAGGTGAAGAAAGATCCTATCCAGCCCCCAAGAGATTCCTAGGTCCATTTGGACCTCATGTTTCAGACTGGGGCTGTCAACCCCGGTACCAGGCTCCATGTGATGGACGGGCAGACAGGCTGCTGTCACTGGTCACGCTCAGTGGAAGCTTGAATAAATTATTTGTAGGGTGAATTGTGTGCATGTGCATGTTATTTTGATTATCTATTTCTATATACAATGTATGCACATTCCATTCCTTTGGGGTATATAGTATGTTGCTCTAGAGACACATTGGACTTTTTTGGTAATGGAATTGTCCTGTAAACACAAAATGATAAGATGGATGTAATGTATCAAACTATGTAGTTAATACACTCACAGTCTGCTTAGTTGCAACATTGTTCCACGGCGTGATGAAAAGAATATCATTTATCTGCAAGTATTCCTGAAGACAGAGTACCAAATTGTGTTTTGTTAAGTTCTATAAAAACACAAAATCC
Organism: Sciaenops ocellatus; assembly: GCA_033000465.1. NCBI lineage: Eukaryota > Metazoa > Chordata > Actinopteri > Sciaenidae > Sciaenops > Sciaenops ocellatus. Next base: position 4,139,152 of record CP136870.1, read on the forward strand.
CACACTCCTGAACTTCTGATGAGTGCATTAAAATGTAAACTGGTTTCATGGGATTTTATTAATATGGACTATATCCCCCCTTGATGTCAGCGCAATGGAAATTCCATTGTGATATTTACTTTAATAATGGTATTTTTCCATGTGTGCTGGGGCATATCTGTTGGACTTTGTGCAATCAGTCACAGGGCAGAATTGGTCCAGTCCTCCTGGGCTTTCTCCCCCTTCGAAATGTGCAGAGAGAAAGATAGATGCCTCCAGTCCCTTTAAGCCATTAAGAGGGTGAGCAAACATCCTCTTGAAACCCTTTAAAATGACAAGACCAACTCCCACCCCCAGCAAAAAAAGCAAATAAGCGCTCTCACTCTTCCTTATTTTCCTCATCTTTCGTCCTCCGCTGTTCCCTCTCCTAATTTGAGGTACCACATCTTGAGGATGATCATACATAAAGTAAAAGCCAGTTGTTGACCTCTGCCTTCTAGCTGCTGTTGAAGTGATTGCTAAGAGAGAACCTCACTGCACTGACATCCATCTGTAGACACAGGATGTTGTGTTAATGGTTTTGAAATGATTCAGTCCAAGAGAATCAACAACAAACCTAAAGCAGAAAAATCAATCACTATCCCTTTGCAGGCCAAAAACTACAAATATACAGGACTTTGGCAGCGGTGATGCTGCTTCATTTAGAAACTGACAGAGTTCATTCAGTTACCTGTTGATGGCGCACAGCAGGACCTCAAATACAAGCTCGCCTGGAAGCAAATTCCTCAAGAGGGTTAATTTATAGAGAGCTTATGAGGATTCAGGTATGCAGGGGGCCACAGCCACCCAAACAGCCACTTCCTAAGCCTCCACTGTGGATAAGACCACTCATCAAAATGAACTTACCTGACAAATCTATTAAAACAGGAGGCCAACATCGGGGCAGACTCACTGCAGAGATCCTCCACCTCCAAAAGGTTGGCTTCTGTATGTATGTCACTGTGTCTGCCTCTTTCTGTCTGTCTGTCTGTCTCTCTTGCATGTATTTCTGGGTGAGCACATTTGTGACCCTCCCCGCCCTCAGCATGGAGTGAAAGTGAGTCAGATTTGGCACAGTAGGCTGCTATTATCCTGAAGTGAGTTTTACAGGTCAGACGTGAGCACTCAGCCCACCTGCTTTCTCTCCCTCATGCAGATTTTACACTTTCTCGATTTCCCCTCGTCTCATTCTTGTACTCCCTCCAAGCCTGCTCCGCGTTTTTTCCCCAGACTCCTTTAAGAAACTGTATGCGCGGAGGATCCAGAAAAGCTTCTAGTGGATGAAAAATTGTTGCAATTTTGGCACATTACAGCGTGATTCTGCCATGTTTGGATAGAGAGCACCACATGTGACACTGTAAAATGGAGAAATTGAGAAATTATATCACGCTGAGGGTTTGATTCCTTTTTGGGCACTCAGGAAGAGACTGAGGATTTAACCAAATGTTTTATTTGGGAAAGCAACATAATATTTCAAATAGCAAGTTAGGAAAATAGAAATAAAGTTTATATTTCATTGGACGTGTTAAATTATATTTCTTAGATGTTTTAATTGCAAATTTGAGAAATGCACAGCAGCAACCTTCACAAATATCTTGTGTTATATACTATATAAACACAGTACATACTGTCCTCTCCTTCTCTCTTGATCACAGAATATTCACTACATGCGAACACAGCACACACAAAATAAAATACCCTCACAAAAACATTTCTAAGGACACACATTGCCCCAAACCTTAACCTGGACCAGCACAAACCTAACCCTAACCTTTACTTAACCTATAGTGGAACATAATTCTAACTCTAACCCTAACCATCAAAGTTTGACCCTAGAAAGCTTTTTGAAAGAATATTAATGTCAGGCAAAAATGTTCCAAAAATATCCTGACTCTCAAGGTCTAAAACTCAAATTGCTGCATACAGAGTACAAGAGCACACACACACACACACACACACACACACACACACACACACACACACACACACACACACACACACACACACACACACACACACACACACACACAGCTGCATTTGAGATTGCAGATCAGGAGACATAATGTCCTTATATGGTGGTGGTGTAATTTCTCTTTGAGTGCTGCTGGCTGGACTAAATCTCAGTGTGTTTGGAGAGTTTATGAAAACCTGTGAACTCGGGTTAGCAGAGGACTTACAAGAACAAAAGACACAAGGGTAACTCCTCCAAGTGCATTTTTCTGTAGCTACTGTGATGATTGTGCAACCGTCGCGTGTCATCCGAGTGCAGAGTTATAGTCGATCAAAACCTGTGGTGGATTCTTGTGAGTTCTCCTCTTTTTAAAAGAGATTACTCAGCGAACAAACTCACAGTCAGCATGACTCATTTCTAATAGTTTGTTTGCACAGATAGACATAATTAGCAAACTACACATGAGATTTTTCTGTGTCTACATCCGTCCAACCATCATCTTCCACCTGCAACAAATGCTGCTTATGTTACACTTTTCTGTCGAGGTCTTACGATAAGCAAGTCCCTATTTTTTACGATCTTCTCTCCAGTTTTCTTCAAGCTGAAGCTTTGCTCCACAAAGATGGTATGTTCACTGGATCAACTGTAGAGATTAAACCACTCAAAAATAGCCGTAAAAACCAGAGTGATCCCCACATTCTCTTGCAAATCCTCATCCTACTAAAAAAAAAAAAAAAAAAAGTTCAAGAAAACAGCCTCAACTTTACTCTGAGCGAGTGGAGCTTATAACACTGTTCATCATGGCGTCTCTTTGCTTGTGGCTTACTGTGAAAGCTGCTCATCTTAGCCCTGCTGATGTTACTGAGACATGTGTCCTTCACAGTTAATCCATATATTCAGCTGAGTGTTTTCTGTACCCCCCAGCCACTTCCACTTTATCTATATGTACTGTATATCTAAGCAGAAAGGGGTCTTAGCCATCGTACATCCAACTGTGGAAGCTTAAGAACCAGTTTAATACCTTGGACTGCGTGAGGCTCAGTTAGGTTTAGACTGCCAGTATTGAGATACAGCAGAGTGTTTTTTTTGAAATCCTGAATTGTAACCAGGATGTACAAAATAAACTTCAATGTCCCCTTTTCAAACCTCCTCTTTGAACTCTCTCACACTAGCTCTCAGAAATAGGTCAAATGGCCAGAAGGGGAAAAAAAAAACACAAAGTGAAGAAAGGTTTTATCAGTTGACAAGCTTGTTGACTGTGAATGTTTCTTGGTAAATCAAAGGATGTATGATTCTTGGGGCTTTCCACTTGTTCTTGCATATCATCATCCATCAGTGGATATTTTGAGTTGGAAACTTTGGGCTCATCCTTCATCCATTTCCCTTCCTCTGTGTCCTGTTTTGGAGTTTGATAGATGCATCATGGGAGACACAAACACACACACAGATGTATTTGTTAGTGACAGACTCAACACTTGTGATGCGCAAGTAACAGCCAATGCAAGTTTTCCTTTCCCAACTGGCCGAGCGTCGTAAATATGAAAAACAGGTTGTGTTTTGTTGAATCTTTTGAGTCACACTTGGCAAAAATATTTTGCTCTCAAAATAGTTGCACATGTTGCCTGATGAGTCGTCTTCTTGCTATGAATGGTGCTAGGACGGGCAGATTTGTGTCCAGCTTACATTTGTGTTCTCACACAGGCATACACGCACACACACACACACACACACACACACACACTCCTGAAGCCTACTCAATGTTTTACTATACCCCTGATTTACTACCTCCTGTCTCAGTGCATTTTACTGAATATTCCACTCTCGTCTCTTCCTGCCAAGCTAATATTTTTTTTGCTTGTCCAAAAAGTATTTTTTTAAATAAAAATTGCGTTTTGTTGCTTGTCATTATATGCAGAATTTGATCTGTTGAACGAGTGGAGGCCAGCAAATGTTTAGACCAATAAAATCACATAGCAAGAAAGCATGACACGACAAAAAAAAAGGCTTGTGAAATGGATACAATTCTGACTTTTCTCTCTATTGTGCATCAAGTTTTGACGGATTCTCTCATGCTAACTGAAGATGCTGTAAAGGGTTACAAACCCAACAGTCAATTGTTGATGTCTTATATGTGGAAACCGCTCCGCGCAGGATCTGGATTCAGGTTGTCAAGTGAATGTGCATCTGTTTTATGTTTGACAAATAGCTTCAAGGATGTCACAGACGTGTCCAAGCCAAGCAAACTCTCTGTAGTCACTCATCATGTCCTGATATTTTCACTCTGTTTGCAGAGATTACTGTGCAGCAGAGTGAAAGCAGCAAATGTGATAGGAAACGTCAGGTGCGTGAGGCCTTTCCTGGTGTGTGAGTACAAATAAAGACTTTCTGCACATTCTATACGTAAATTAGTTCCAAGGAGCATCAGGTTAAGATTTCGGTTTGTTTTCTTTCCTCTCTTAGTCAATCATCCTTGAAGCCTTTCTCACCCCTCTTAAGCACTTTGTATTTTGGCCTTTGACCTCATCATGCAGACCTTGTTCCCTTGAGGATGGTCAAGACACTGACTGAAATATAAAACACAGAATGACAAACTGGATTAAACTCAATGGAACGCTGCCCTCATAAACAAATGTAACACAAAGTGACAAACACGGCATGAATCTCCCACCTTTTTCCTTCATCTCTTGTAATTATTGATTCCCGCTCATCATTTGTCACTCCATTCTACACGTCTCTGTGCTTTTCCAAGGGGACTAACCTTCGATCTGACTCGGTCGACCAGACCTGGGCTCGCTGTAGCTAACCAAGAACCCCACAGAGAAATCCTCCTCCCTCACATGGGGCTAACGCACAAACACAAGTAAATCAATAGATGAATAAATTGCCCTCTTCACCACAAGAGGACCCAAAGGACAAAAGGAGGAGAGGCAAGGAGAAGGACAAGTGTGCATCTCTTAGCAGTAAACAGGTCCAACTATATACCGGCTAGTTTTGCTTTAATGAAGAGCGGCTCTCTTTCTGAATTTAAATAAGCGAGGGGCAGCAGTCAGAGAGAAGAGCATCACCTCAAACAAAAAGATTGCTTCATGACTTATTCATGGACCCCGTGTGGCTGGTTAGAGTCCCAGGGGAAGAATTAGATGGAAGGCAGTGAACTCTGCCTGTCTCCGGCACCATGAGGTCACATGTGACCCAGCTAGTAGGCAGAAGCTCGCTGAGTGTGGGTTGCCCTCCACTGACCTGTAACGTCAGGCCCGAGACAGCCAGTTAGGTTGCACATCAGTAAACTGAATTACCTCCATATAAATATACAGTAAATGTCTCATTGGGACATGCAGTCAGCCACAAATATATCATCATCCCTTTGTTCAGCAGAAGACTCTCCAGATCAATGTGGACTTAAGAAGCGTCTCATTCATTTTATGAATTATTTGTATGGATAAAGAAGTCTTTGTTCGATGCCCAACATCTCCAATCCTGCCCTTTGGTGTCTGTTATTCGAAACTAAAAGAAATCTAACATCAAATATGGACAGTGTTTGTTTAGACAAACAAAAACATGGCCTCCGTTGGCCAGGGGCTGCAGTGCATGTCTGGGAGTCAGCCCAGTGATTGCATTGGCTGCAGAGTGTGACAATCCAAACCATACCATGCAGGGTGAGGCAGAGGAAGGCAGCATGCTGGAATGACATTAGCAGATGGATATAATTCACTGTGTAGGAGCTCCCCCGGTTGACGTTGAACACACAGACACTTAAACGTGGATTCAAACGGCTCTTGGTCTACCTCCAGCAGCACTACAGAGCTGCAGCAGTGCTTTTTATCCCTGTGAGAATTTAATGGGACTCAAAATTGTGGTGTTGACTCAGTCGGATTGTCCTGGTTCAGTGTGGTAACTATTCATTATGGTACGGCAGACTGCACTCAACAATCCTGTTTGTCCAATTGATTGGAATATTTAATGCCGCTGCGCTACTCTGTGGTTGTTTGCGCTGCTGGGAAGAGCACAAAAGTTAAAAAACAAATATATCTTGGCCTCAGAGACAAGCATTTATATGACGCAACCTCAGACAACAGAATAATACTTTGCTTAATCAAATTATGATCTTCAAGGCACTTAAATGAAGGGACGGTAAATCGTGCCTTTGTCCCGGAAAACATGCTTTCTTTGTTGCCTCTGCCTCAGGATTCAAAGACAAAAAAAAAAAAAAAAGTATTCAGATGTTTTTTTGTCGTCTGTCTTTTAGTGCATCCCTTTATTGCTCCCCTTTTTTTCCCATATGACATTTATCAATGAGTGTTTAGTATAGGAAGAGAGACCAAGTGGCCAAGACTACTGATGTAAAACACACATGCACAAGTACTGACTGTATAAACACATGAACGTAAGAAATAAATAATATTGCCTGCCACTAATTAATTTAATTATTTAATGAGCAGGATGCACCTTCTAGCAGACAGATACAAATGATAAAAGCATAACAAAAGAAATGGGCTGAAATGTAGCAACATTTTAGAATAAAATCACATTTACAAATCTTTCCTTCAACCCAAGTTTCCCCTCGTGAAAATCTAACTATTTGTACCTCATTATTCAGTTCACATTGGACAGAAAACAGTCAAGTTATATTCAATTCCAGATGAGAAAATCTCTAGCATGAGGAACAGGACGGACAACAAGAGGCAGAGACATTTTAGCTGAGGAGAAGGTGAAAATTATTTCAGTACACAAATAAAAAATAAACCAAAGAGATGCATTTGAAAAGCATCTTGCCTTTACTGGGGACATTTTAACTCATAACACCACAAGACAGTTTTATTTGCAACCAGAGAGTAAGAGGGGTGGTGGAATAAACACAGTACAGCTCGCTCACATTCAAGTCAACTCTCTGAAGCTCCCACAAAGTGACAATAAAGAGAATCAGTGCTATAGGAGATACAGAGAAAAGCCTCGGACGAGAGCGAAGGATGGATAGAAAGAGAAGGGCAATAAAAGTGTTCAGGAGGGATCTTTATTTAGTTTAGGACTCAGACTCTAAAGTGAAAGCAGATGGGACTCTAGTCTGGAATAGTTTCCACTTGAAGTCTTGGACTTGTGTTTGCTCTGCTCGCTGTTTCTGAGCCCGTTCCAGTTTTCTTCAACCTGTGTTTCTGGGCCTTCAACACGAGGTTTCCAAACCACACGTAGAAACATACACACAAAATCCCGCCTGCGCTCGCAAGAACGTGAGATACTTGCACTTGTACACAGACATTTAAGCGTTCCCTGCGATGTGTACAAAGATGTGCAGGGAGCGTAGTGCTTCATAACAAAGCCAGAGTTCGCCGTGTGAGGTCAGCCGAGCGGTATTGGAAGGACCCTCCGCAGTGACAGGGTGAGCGTGAGAGAAACCCCAAAAGCAAAAACAATAAGATGTCTGGCTTCAACACTGCAGCTAAACAATGCTGAGCGAGGTTCACAAGAGGTCAAAAACAGACAGTGCTGCTGGACGGACAACACAATAACTTACAGTAACAGCTTACAATGCTGAGGCAGTTTATTTTTTTCCCCCTTTAGAAGACAAGAATGATGTTTGCGAAATGCACATTTGTAATGTGACCCAGAGAAGAAAAGTCGGGGAAAAACCAACCCAACAGTATTTATCTCAGTGTAAATGCACAATACACTTCATCGGCATCGAGTGTGCGAGCCAGTTGCGTGATCGCAGCTGACAGAGTTCCCAAAAAACAAGAATCTATGATATGTCCTCCATCTGCATCCTCCATCTGAGAGGCGAGCCACGCTCTCATTCATTTAACAGGTCTCTGAGTGAAGAGTGTGGGAGCCCACCTTCACTGTAAAAGGATCCATATATGTATTTATAGTTGACTGTAAATAAAGTACAATCAGCGGCTGTTGGGTTCTCCAAACACACACATGCTGGGCTATGAGTAATAGTTTCACTTTATAGTTTGACTCTTTGAAACTGGCCATACAATGCACACACAGGCAGACACACACACATGCAGTGTAGGGAATGATTAAGCTGTTTTCAACGTCTCTGGCTGCACTCTCTAGAGAGTCACTGTTTTGGTCACCTTCTCCATCACTTAGAGTTGCGCTTGCGTAAGTTTTATTTTTAGCTTGTGATTAATGGCACAAGCTACGTCTTTTGTGAGCAGCCTCCTCCTATGCCCATTATTCAGTGGAAAACAAGAGCACAAAAAGAATGAAGTCGTTCTGCTGCTGTGTGTCCGAATTCATGCAGAATGCCTCTTTTCCACACACCGTACTATTCATAAGCTTTTCACAAATCCAAGAGTCTGCTGCCCCGAGGAGGATTATTGTCCTCCACCCTCAATCTTTTTTCCATGTCAAGGGCCAGAGTTTGTGTGATGCCAACCTCTTTGGCTGTGTCTCTGCACTTCTGCCATTTTAAAAGATGCAGTTGTTAAGTAGTTTAGTAGAAGAGATGGTTAACATTCTGAAGATCTGGAGCAATAACTCAGCTATCCAAACCCAAACTAAGAATTTAAACATTTAAGGTTATACTAATGCTTACATGTTTGGTTGAAATATTAGTTTTAGTGTCCAAAATAGTTCAAGATTTTGTCTTTCTTTTAAACTTATACCGAAGTCAACTTACAGTATATCCAATTCATGCTGTTCATGTTGAAAAACATAATATACGCAGGTATTTTAACAGGAGCCTTACGGTGCCTACCTTTAATCTTGATGTTGTAATCCTGATGTTCTTCATATCTTATCTTAAACCTTAAATTATTAAATCCAGGACGTACTAGCACATTGCATGCATTCTGATATGTAGTTAATTATACATTTAAACACGCTGTATATATACTTCATTTTCACTGTGAATACTTAAATACACAGCTAAATATCAAAATCACCCAAACAAGACACAGATCACGAAGAGGGAGTAACACTGAAAACTAACATTAATGACTGATGTCTGTCTGTAGCACATTAAAAAAGTAGTAATTTGCTCTTTGTCATTTGTCTTTGACATTTTGGCTATTTCAATTATTTTTAGTTGTGTATTTGTACAAGTGATGTGTTTGAATCTTTGATGACTAATCGCTATCTTCTGCAATACTAAAGCTAAGCTGTCATGGATCCAAATGTCGAAATACTCCATACTCCTACTACAGAGTGAGGTAAGAGCTTTTCTCATTTTTCAAGGCAATGAAATCACAATCAAAGGTGCGTATGTACAAAATGGATGGTTTATACAGAGATACAGAGATATTTGTGCAATGAGTTAATTGTTTGTAATTATTTATTATGTGTCAAAAGAGTGGTGTAATGCGTTCCTCCACGTTCAAAGAGGAGTACTGGCTACAAAGACACAGTTCCATTTCTATGCAGCTAAACAGTACGAGCTGAAAGTTAAAGTTAGTATGACATTTTGGAAAATACGCTTATTTACCTGTACAACATAAATTCTCCCAATTTACTGTGTATCTTTTTGTATGCTACATATGAGGAAGTACAAGAGAACAAGATGTAAAGTTAAAGAACAATGGATGCAGTACGACCTCCTGAGCAACAAACCATGAAGTTTGGGGGAAGGTGGGGCAATGAGTTCTGTAGCATGTGATTTGTTTCAAAATGATCATGTAGAATAACACTGGGGTGGTAACACAAGGGATGGACAAACTACAGAGTTTTTTCAGTTTGGGGTGCTTACCAAATAAGTATGAAGTACATTAAAGGTCCGGGGCATTGTGTTTGGAGAAACAAACAAGATCCATCCATCTTCCTGTAACCTCTATGAACTGGTGACTTGTCCAGGGTATACCCTGCCTCTCACCCTAAGTCAGCTGGGATAGGCTCCAGCCCCACAGGGCATATAGAGACGAACAATCATATTCACACTCACATTCACACCTACGAACAATTTAAAGTCACCAATTAACCAATTAAGGTCATGTCTTTAGGCTGTGGGAGGAAGCCAGAGGAGAACATACAAACTCGAACCTTGTCAAACCAGGAACCTTCTTGCTGTGAGGCAAGTGCTAACCACTGCACCAAACAAGATCTAACGTCAATTTGTGCACTTTAGAGGTGATCATATAGGTGAACTTTCAGCTGTTTCTCCCTGTTTTCAGTCTCTATGCTAAGTTAAGCTAAATGGCTGTTAGCCTCATATTTAACGCACACGTCAGGACAACAGTACATCTCAGTGACAGTTGATTAAAATGTCACAATGACCTGATACTGAAACACAGCTGCTGATTTAGATGTTCACTACCTGCAGAATGTGGGAAATAATTCATAGTAAGCAGAAAAGTCTTTATGTAGAAGAAACCTAAAGTGTTTCGCTCAGACCGGCTTCTGTAATGAAATGGAATTCTCACCTCATCCATCTTACTCCAACACACAATCTCTGGGGCAAATTTCTCTCCCTCTCTCTCTCCCTCCTTCATTCATGGCTCGCTGGCCTTGACATCTTACTGTTCCTCCGAGTGACATGCCACGCTGCCAGGAATTCAGTTCATCTGAGCTATGTACAACCACAAACCGTATCCTTTACAACCTGGACGGCTCGCACAGCGGGGGCCCGCAGAAGCGAGAGAAAGTGGCGGATTGAGGTTCAGCAAGAGGGAGGGCGAGACAGAGCGAGCCAAAACAAAACTTGCCTCCTGTCAAAAAAAAAAAATCCCCCCTGTAGTTCCTCTGAAATGTGAGGGGAAATAGTGTTTTGTATTTACTTGTGTGTCTAAATAGCAACCGCATGTGCTGAGTGTTGGTGTTCTGACCGCTGCTCAGCGGAGAGATGGAAAGAATGTCACAAGGCTGACAGAGAAACTTGGATGTTGCTCTAAAGTTGGGAACACTGGACGATACCAAAGACACAATGGTGCCCTGACTTGGCTGTAACAATGGATTTTCAAGATCATACTGTTTTTCTGTGGGCAGGTCACTATGGAGGGTCAGTAAATGTTATCCTGTAACTCGAGCCTGAGATTCAGATTGAAGATTTTTCCTACAGACAACCAAATTCTGACAATTTGAATTTGCAAGTTATTTGTGCATTTATGCAGTTTTACCATTTGAAAAATCCAACTTTTCATCTGTCTTGAGGCCAGGACTGTAACCATAACTCTTTAAATAAATATAATTTGAGGTCTTACGGGGAAGAAAAGGGATTTGCGAGAGTGATGTTTTCCGTATCACAAAGAATATGGTTTGTCAGCTGAGTAAATGAACTTTCCTCTAGCTTTCTCCAACTACAAAATGGTTTAATCAAGTATAAAATAGATACATGGACCTCTGTGCACTGTGTGTCCACTCCCCTGGCACTAAGTCATGTTTATGCTTTACTATTAATGATTTAGCCAACGAACTCTGCTTCCAAATCTCCCCTGTCTTTCCAGGGGAAAGAGTTACTGTGCAGCCATCTTTCACACTGACACTGCTGGAAAATAAACCTTGAAGCAGTGACCAGTACCATGCTTCACCGGAAAAAGACTTAAAAATAAAATATGGGTGAGAAGAAACCAACCAGTATCAAGTGACTGTGGTGACTCAGAATGAGATAAGAATAGATCGAAACATTGCCAGCAGGAAAAAATACCTTCGCTTTCCTTCAGTTTTCCTTCCCGGGTTCAGCCAGTGCTTGTTTTTCCTCAATCAGCGAGTTTCAGCCTGCGTTTTTCCCACAGATATAACTCAAAATGACAGTGCACAGTAAGTATAATGGAAAGGGTCTTTGGAAAGATGCAACACCCCGATGCATCTATCTAAATCTGTATGCAAGTTTGGAGAGAGGGGAGGTAAAGGGAGTTAGCAGTAGAGGACACAGTAGGAGATGTGGCAGTGATGAGAGTGAACTCTGAGGCTGAGGCCATGGAGGGAGTCTCCTTTCTGGACATGACAGGAAATGTGCGAGCCGCGGGGGACACCTCGAAGATATCCACAACGCCCCCGTAAATCTTCATCATTCACAGCTCACTGTGCCTGATATCTCTATTATGTGGTCTGCGGCTGTCATTGCTAAAGAAGCCAAACCAATTATTCCAGTGATCACCCATTCATTATAAGGCTAAAACAAAAAAAAAAAAAAGAAAAAAAGGAACAACCTTGTTCATATGTGACTCATTTTATTTGCAGCTATACGCCACCCACTATGACTGGGACACAGCGATCGGGTCGTTTGACCTTTCGAGCACGTAAATAGGCTCAGCGTTAGCCTCATGCAAAGTTTAACGCTGTCATAAATCCATGAAAGTAATTTTTTATCAGCCAGAAAATAACATATTTGGAAGTTGCAAACCCCAAACCTTGTTAATTTATATGATTTCTCTCTTTCTCTACTCCCTCTCTCCCTTCCGTGCAAGCGAGAAGAAATGTGGTTTCATTACTCATGCGGGCCAAAACAGATTGTCTTTTTTTTTTTTTCCTTATTTTATTCACAGAAACAGCCCATGAGAGACACCCTGGGAGACATGTGGAGCCCTTAGACACTGGATTATAATCAAACACAGGAGCCACAGGATCCTGACTCAGCTACTACTACTACTGACAGCTGCAGTGACTCAGCCCTTTCAAAGAAACACTTAGCTGCCATTTACGGTAATGATTTATTATACAATGAGCACCTTGGATCGCTCATTTTTCCCTGCTGATTTTCTTAAAGGTCGTGCCACATTTCAGCGTATCATCGGTCTTACCTTCATACAAAATAGACACGTCAACAAGATGTTTAAAGATCTGTGTGCTTTGGTAATCCCCGCAGACCTAGCTTGGTTTCAGCGTCTATGAATCATGACCACACCCACTGACTGGATGAGGACCAGCCTTCCAATTGGCTCCCAAATATTTGATCGAATATTTGATTTCTGCTGATGCTGCCAACCAGAATACGACGAGCAGCCAACAAAATGGCAGATCCGATGAAGTGTTGTGATTTTACTGATAGAAAGCCAAAATCATGCGCCGTCAAATGTCAAAGCAGCAAATCATTTACAAATGATCAATTAGCCAGTTAAAACATTTTCTTTAATAATAAAGATGTCTACACACTTCCAATGTTTGTTGTGATTTCTGCCTTGCTGTAGTTGGCTGACCAATATACTACAGCAATCCAATGGGACTAGCTCCGATTGTGCTAAATGCTAAACGTGATTCCCATGAAGAAAACAGTCTTCCTTTTGTTTCCACACTTTCAATTTTTATTTGTGTTGTATGCTCTGTGTTTGGGTAATAAGTCATTACTGTCAGTGTCGTTTTGAATAGTGTGATTATTGTCACAGTTTGTCTCACTCTCCCTTCTCTCCAGCCAAAACTCACTTTGCCTATTTCAATACCTTTTCCCCTCCATGCACCAGATCCCTGTGGACCTTCCCTCCCTCCCCCATCTATCATCTGAATGCCTTTACCCATTTTCACACCTGTTTCCCCTCTCCTTATCTGCTCTGCAATTACATGTGCTGTGTCTGGATTTGCATACTTCATTTTGAGGACGTAAGTGCATTTACACTGTCATTTATGTCAAAATGCAGTGTATTGTGAGTGATGGTACGCTCTTAATGGTCCAAAAGTGTGAGTGTGGAACGCTGGCCACTTCTCACGCTCAGTGGTTACTTTGGCTATGTAGTGGAAAGGGAGGCATTGTGGAAAATGGTGGCCCGAGGAAGCTGCTGGAGCTGAAGCAGTTGTGGTGAACACCTCAATACAAATATTATTGTGCATTTATTTTTAATGACTGCTTGTTCTTATCAGAACTGTGGGGGGGCTGAAGCTGATCCCAGCTGACATTAGGCAAGAGGCAGGGACACCCTGGACAAGTCACCAGTTCATAACAGGGCTGACACAGACACAATAAAATGGTGAATGGTTGTTTGTCTCTATGTGCCCTGTGATGAACTGACGACTTGTCCAGGGTGTACCCTGCCTTTCTCCCTAAGTCAGCTGTGATAGGCTCACCCGCAACCCTGTTATGAGGGTTATAAGTAGTTACAGAAAATGGATGTTGTTGGTTGCAATTCGATGAAGAAGGAGCGCTAAAGTTTTGCTATCTTCATTTCTGGTAAGGCCGTACTCAATTAAAACAGGTGTTTCCAGTGATACTAATTAAGGTTCGGTTTCATTTATTTGCAGCAGAGTCTTTCCAGTGAGCCAGCATGCACCACGGCAGCACCCTGTCTCTGTTTGACCTGAATGGAACTGAACCTTTATTAGTGTCATTGGTAACACCTGTGTTTACTATTTCATGTCAGTGAAAATGAGACAACACTACCCTGCTGAAATTAGTGCACTACGCCAGAGAATACACCGTGTACTAGATAGAAGAGTACTAATAATAGTATCCGAATTGAGACACGCCTACAGGTTTCCCTGCACACCTCCTCACCTGCATCTAATTTCCTAACCAGCCTGTCACTATTTATACCAGCCTAGATCCTTTGGTTTCCTTTGGTTTCATTTGGTTTGGTTGTCCTTCTGGTTTTGATCTCAACCTTCTGTTGCCCAAACCCTGCCTGCCTGTAAGCTTATCATTGAACTGTCCTGTCTGCCTTAACTTTCTGCATTTGGGTCCTCCTGCTGCTTCATTCACGCCAACCATGGCCTCAGCAGATGGATTATCTGATGAACTATATGAAGTGACCTTCCTGTGCCTCCGAGGTTGAGTTGAGAGCACCCAGAGTCTCAACACCATGAGCAGCGCCTAGCCAGGCCGCCAGCCAGACCCTGATTCGGCAGTTTTCAACAAAGTTCTGCTTGTTCCCAGCTCGGGGGGTCTCCGCTGACGTCTCATTTCATCAACATTTTGCTCAATAGATTAAAATGAAAATGTAATGTAATGTATTTTGTCAAGCCAAGCATCAGTCCCTATCTTCTCGGCTGTCAGCTCAGTCATTCTGCAAAAGTGCATGATGCTGCAGCTTGTAAGTGTTCCTGTCATAAAAGCACACCAGACTAGAGTCAGTTTATTTAAGTGCAACTAATGTGGATATAAGTCATGTTGCTTAGCACTAATTTTTCCCTCCAACTTAATCTAAACAAAGTGTTGAGCAAATTTTTCATGCCTAGAGTACTTAAGCAGTCCAACGCTTTAAGCTGAAACGACAAGCAGTTGGCTTGTCTCAGTGATAAGCCTGATCCACGTCTGCTCTTAGCCAAAACCCTCCATATAAGTGATCTCCCTTTTACTGTAAATGCTCCCTAATTCCCTGTTTTCTCTCTCCACTTTGGGCAGCCTCATCTGAAGCTGTAACACTTGCTCGTATTGAAGACAGAAAGATGGGGAAGTTCTTTTCCAATCAGCCACAGGAGATTTTTCTGTTCAGAAGACAAGTGGAGTTGGCGAGAAAAAGTTGGAAATACATCCTGATATGTAAAATGTTTCGAAATAACAGTTTTTCATTTTATTGCACTGGAAACCTGCGGGTTTCTACATGTTACGTAAAGGCTAACTTGCTATTGAAAACAAAACTCATAGTATACAATATTTTTAAATGTTTTGTTTCATGCACAAGACTTTAATTACATTGAGATCACTTTATAGAGTCTTTGTTTAGAGACCAAAAGACTAAATACATCCGTGCATGGTAGCTGAACTATGGTTAATGTATAGTTAAGATCAGACTTTGGTGCTGCACTTCCAAATTTTAATGTGTCCCCCCAGCTCGCCAACCCTCTCACTCCTGCTCGTAGTTGTATGAATATCACACTACTTCCTGTACTGGCAACGGACGCTGCCATAGACCGTAAATCACTGCTGCAGAATAGCTGCATATGAATGTAATTCACATGAGATATGGTTTGGAGAAGGAGGCAAAAATCATGAATAAAGTGCAAAAAACTGAAGCAAGTGAGAAATAACATCTGCTCCAACAGAGGCCTGAACAACTTAGCTGCAATTTTGAAGTAAATCTGAATGCAAATCATCATAAAAATAAGTCCGTTTCAGAGTTAAGCTTCATGTGGTTTGATGTGAAGCGGCAGCTCTGTGGTTTACACTGACTGCTCTGATTTTGAAGACTGGAAAATCGAAGTTAATAAAAGTAAAGAACGGTATTATAGGGGTCCCTCTGACTTGGCCCATTACAGTCTGCTATCAAAGAATTTAGATTACAGGGTGAACTAGGGTAATCTAACCTTGTGTATTCACGATATGATATCATAACAGCTGTATTTCTCAGTCTCAGGGATTCTGGCGGGCAAATGCGGGAAAATTTACAAGTTCAGGAAGACAGAAGCTGTTTACAAATGCAGGCACATAAATCAAATAATTAAAGAATCATAAAAGAATAGAATGAACAGAAGTCTCCAAAGACTGTAAGCTGATTCAGTGCTGGAAAGTAATTATGCATGGCTCGAGTTTCTCTGAATACATTCTTGTCAGATAACAGTCACGGGAGATTAGAATAAAATGGGAGAATAATTAAAAAGGAACTTGCAGAAAACAGTATAACTTTGGAGAGAAACTACTTTCTGCTACTATTTTCACCGTGTATGGCCAAAATGCAAAACAATAAGTGAATGTACTGAGATCAGCCGCCTCCACTGATTTGCTCTGCTCTTATTGAATCCATTACGAGGGTTTACATGCGTGAGATTTTGTTCAGGAGTGAGTAGCCGACCAATAATCTGAATGGAATGCCGGTTATAACCCCACAAGTAAATCTTGCAGTTATTGTTTTTATTTGAAAAATCTGCAGAGGATAACGCCTGATGTTTCCTTGACAGTGAGAGGTCGTTGACCTACACCTCCTTGCAGTGCTTTGGGATACGCTCCACACACACTGTGGAAAAACATCAGGTGTACACGTGATACGCAGAGCCACGGGGAAAGAAATGGGCAACCGTGGTGCTTTAAAATGCTGAAAATGCTCGCTGCAGAATATAGAATTTTTCCACCTAAGAAAAAGCTTGACTCGCAGTCTATCAATCTATCAGTCAGCATAATGGCTTGTAATGTGAAACATACTTTGCCTCCACCACAACACTTTTTGACTTTTAAAGGCTTGGTGTAGCCTCTTTTTTTTGTTTTCAGCACTGGAAAGAAGTGGCCCTGTTGCTTTTCCTCACTGCTGTTGGTTTAACCTTCGTGATTGAGGGCCAAGAGTGTTTTCTTAAGTTCAGTATCTCTGTCAGACCTTTGGCTCACATCTTGGACACAAATAAAGAGGGCAAAGAAGAGCTAAGGCTGGGAGAGAACAGGAGAGGGGGATGGATTTGTGACATTATGATGGAGAGAGGAGAAATGGCAACTGACGCACGGACACAGAAGCATGAATACAATGATGACAAAAAGGCAATTCAGGACTCCAAACCTTATTGTGAACTCAGAGTAAGCTGCTGCTGACATTCTGACAATCCTCGCTGACTAACAAGCTGACAGGCAGTCGGACCAGAACCAGCTCTACTGCTGCAGTGGCCTACTGTAGAACACAGATCAAGAGAGCAAACAGAAGAGAGTGAACAGAGGGAGGGGATGAGGGAGAGAGAGAAGCATGGAGTCCATTAGGACTTTTGCAAAGCAGGGAAGATCGAATAATCTTGGCTTGCTCAGCTTCCCCCTCCCTTTCCTCTGTACCTTCCAACTGGGTGCCATCCACATGACCTCTGAACTCCACCTTCTGTAATTCATGCAAATAAGGAATTACTAACTAGAAAAGCCACCCCACCCTATAATGTGTTGGCTAGCGACACCACAACCTGCAGGGCCTGAATGGGCCATTCAGCCTTGGACCATGAGCTCACGAATAAATGGGTTAGTACTCTTCATTCTTCACAATCAG
The DNA here is from genome assembly GCA_033000465.1 of Sciaenops ocellatus. Classification (NCBI taxonomy): domain Eukaryota; kingdom Metazoa; phylum Chordata; class Actinopteri; family Sciaenidae; genus Sciaenops; species Sciaenops ocellatus. Next base: position 4,156,873 of record CP136870.1, read on the forward strand.
TAAAGGGAGTGGGTGGCTGCAGCGCAGGATTGTGATGTCAAAGGTTTAATCTATTCGGGGTTCTGCAGTCGATGGTGATTTTACCTAGTTTATTCACTGACCAAACTCTGTTTAATTTACTTCACACTTGGTGTGAACCTCTGGAAATTCCACCAATAAAATGAATAAACTTTGCTCAAGAAACAGCAGTAGGAAAAGATTATTTAAAATGCTACTAATTAAGAAAAGCAATAAAAGTCTGATTATCAGCAGACCATGGAAGCTGAAAGTGGATGTGGTAGTTAATAATTTATTTAGGTTCATTATTTCAGGATCACCAAGTAATTATCTTGTCATCTTGAATGAGAAATTGTGCTCAAATTCAGCTTAATAAACTCACAGTCTCACTTGGCTAGTACCACCATCAGTCAATGATGGCTAACGTTAGCAAATAGGAAATCAATATTGAAAGTGACGTTATGAATGACTCCTCTCTACTTGTGCGACTAATACTCAAAAAAATATTGAGAAGTGAGGGAAAAGTGTGTGCCTCATCCTGTAATTTCAACTTGTGGTCACAAAGTTGCATCACATGTCCTTAAAATGTAAACCTTTATCCATGCAGAATGCAATCCATTCGCTGCTAATATGTTGTTCACTTCAGAATAGGTGTGTAAATGCTTTTATGAAAGTCTATCAACAACAATAAGATACTGTGAGTTGGTTGTGTAGCATAGCAAGACAAAGTGGCCAAACTTTGAGCGGGTCTGTCATAGTTGTTAAGTTTATTAGCTGAGATTTTTAAACTCTAACAGTCTCAACGTAGCTGTAACATTTGAACATTTGTTAAAGAGTTCTTGGAACAATTTGTATGTAGTTCATATTTCATGTCTTGCCTGAGGTCCTTTCAGCCTTCTGAAAGCCAACAGATTGATTGACTGTCCATAAACTGAAATGTTTGGGCGCTCACCAGAGCATTTGACACCTGCACACACTCTCACATGGAAACATGCAGGGGCTGTGGGGAAATGAGCATTTTTTGAGAAGGATTGATTTTTTATAAATCCATAGTTTGGTGACTGATGACTCTGTGCTGCAATCCACAGAATCAATTTTTTAACATTTAAAAACTTGATTAATGCGGCTATTTTTAAACTATGTGCAAACAACGTGCATTAAAGACTCAGAATGGCAATTACAAAGACTAAAACTGCACCAACCTCTCAGTGGAACTATTCCCTTCAATTCTTGAAATATCTTGCTAATTAACAGTGTAGCAGAGGTCCAACACTGCTCTGTTCTTTTGGCTCTATATCACATAGTCTGATGATTGCGTTTCTAAATCCAAACAAGCACTGTGGTGCTACATTTTGTTTTCTCCCCTCCAGTCTCACCCTCCTCCCTCCTGCAGTGTGAAGTGTGAGTGACACTAGTGAGGGAGTCCTGTAACGCAAGGTCAGCACAAATGAGAACCAGGCTCATACTGACTCAGCCGGCTCCTTTCTCCTGTCATTTTTTCTCCGCTTGACACCACAGAAAAAAATTGAAAGCTCACTAAAAATAGCAATTCAGAGGCCAGGAGCCAAAGAGCCACAGTGACTGCTTTTCCTCCACGAATCCTGTTGGTCACGCAAGTGGTGTAGCACAAACGGAAAGCAGAAATGAACTCAGTATTGGTTTAGATTGCTTCATTTTTCATTAATTTACAGTTTACCTTTGGGCTGTGTGATAACCTGAGAGAGTTCTGCAGCTCTTTGGGTGTACGTGGACTCTTTGAAAAGCAGCTGATGTGCAGCTGAAATGAAGGCTGGTACACAGGCCACGTACAGGAAGGCACACAAGTCGTGCAGAAACATCACACCCTCTGAGCACACACAGAATGCACATCTCGCAATGGAAAACAGTGAGAAGCTTTTCCTTCGCCAGCAGAGATAACAACTGACAAACAGCATGAAACTGGATCTTGGCACCAGAGGTACTGCTGAGAGCCTTTGAATGTCAGTGTGCAGGGATGTATGCGTTCATGGTAATTTCCAAGGGTGGGGGACGCCAGAGAGGGGGAACAGATTCACTGGGGCCCGCCTGACCTTGAAGTAGAAGTGGTCTTAGCCAACTTCCACAGGTCCTGTTTGTAGTTCTGGGAATGTCTTCAAAGAGATCGCTGGTTGAAAAGGACACTAGGAACAGATATTTGAATTGAGATACTCTTATCTAACCCTGACATGGAAATTTAACTGTTGACTCAAATATAGCAAAATGCAAAATGATGGACAATTTCCTGATTGTGAATCCAGTCAGTCTGTACATGTCTGTACAAATGTATTAACTTTTCAAACTTTTTTCCGTGGGAGTGTTTTGAAGGGCTGCTTCACTGATTCAATATTGCACTTCAAGGTAGTGGACTCACAAGAGACGCATTTAAAAAAAAAGAACAGTGAAAATCTCTGGAGAATAAGCCGAGATATCCTGACTTTTATTTTTCAAGCACCCATAATGCTGATCCTACATTTCCCATAATGCTCTGAAATGCCCACAAGTTTCTGTTGTTATTTTTTTCAGACCTTGGAAAGCTACCTCCAGAGTGACTCTTTTATCAGAATGAATTAAAGTGGAACATTGAGAAGGAGATCCTCCAGGCAAAATTATTCACATCCTTCAGATGTTTTCAGTCTTCATCAAACACACAAAATATTGCTACACGTGTGCAACAGTCACCCGATGGGTTTTATTTCACCATGTTTGTTTTTTATTAATATGTCTTAATGGGATTTTTACTCAGTCTCTGACAAACAGCAGCTCAAAAAGTCCCTGCAGGATCTCAAACTTTTCTTTTTTGTGTGTGCACTGACCTACATTCATGAATACTGTATCTGGTGTGGGGCATCAATATTTGCCTCAAATACAGAGTGCACAATACTTCATGCTTAACAGCTGCATGCCTATTTGTGTTTTAGTAGCTGCACTCTAATGTGCATGCACTTATTCATCATTTAATTTTAAGTTGAACTGATCAAAGTCAGAAGAGCACCTGGAGTCTGACCACAGCATGGGCCAAGTTTAATACGATGTTTACAGGCTTGATTCCCAAAGAGTGCAGCTGCGGATTATTCAGACTCACTGGAAAGAAAACACGGTCTTTAAAAGAGCTCGCTTTTTTGGAATGTTTTTTCAAGACTGTCATTGGTGAAGAATAAGATTTATCAACATGCATAACCGTGTTTCTCCAGAGCCTTCACTTCTGCTCCAAACTCTTGGGATGACTTTTCTGGCAATTACACTTAAACAAATTGGAACAGCTGTCAGTGAAAGTGATGTTTGAAGTTCCTGCATTTGTGTTCCACTGCGAAAGTAGAATTGCATCACTTAAAGTGATAAATTATAATGGATCTACTGACTTGTTTGTCATTTAAAGTCAAATAAGTATCTTTTAATGACCAATCGACCATTAAAATGCTTGTGATACAATCCTGTTATAGCTTGCTGATCCTAAATCATCAAAATTGATATTTTACATTGATATTTCAGATGTCTCAATAGCTCTGATGGAAAATTTTGAGGCTATTAAAGCTCCTCCTGTTTAGCATTTATCTGTAACTTTATATATATTTTGGACTAAATGAGAATCTCTAAAAGAAAATCTGAGTCAGAAACTTCCTTTGGTATTAATTATGACAGTTTATGACTCACAAATTCAGCTAACGTGCTTCATCGGGACTGTGTGGGTGTGGCTTGATCAGATTTGACCGAGTGCCCGAGTAACTGTCATCACATGTTGATTAGAATGTCGCTAAAATTCTGATCGGGGCACACAAAAGTGTGTGACATCACACTTTTCCACTTCAAACCAGTGGATGAAGCACGGAGAAAAACACAAATACAGAAATCTCTTATATGAAATAACCAAGTGTTCCAACTTTGGCAGAACATTGTGTTTTCATTTAGGAACCTGTCACAGAGAGTTAGACAAGTATTGAAAATGTAATCCTTTAAAGGAACTTTTGTCTATTCAAATGAGTCTTTTCATTGATAAAACATTCATTTAAAAGGTTTGAGAGGATTCCAGTATCATGATTACTGATTATCACCATATGAACAGGATGTATCGCACTGTATTGTGTCTTTACAGCTCGCCACCAGTGTTGCACAGACAAACATCACAAACACGCACACACACGCAATTATGTGAGTGTACCAGCAACATTTCATATTTGGCTGACATCTTCTCCAGGGAACAGACTTCTGCAGACAGATTTCTCCCAGATTTTGCAGTTAAAGAACCTGCCAAGTATGTGCCTGTAGGAGCTGGACCTGAGCCAGTATCAGCTGGGGAGATTGTTGTGGGGCCACGTGTGTCATTGTGTAGTAGCCTCTAAGTATGTGTGTGCAGATGCATGTGTGTGTGTGTATGTGTGTGTGTGTGCTTGGGATTATTTGAAGTTGTGTGAGGTTAGTGAAGGGGTAGGCTGCACAAGCAGTCGGGACAGCCGGCTGTAAACACAGCTGTGTGTTGAGGTGAGCGTGTAACTGAGGGCAGCAAGGTTTTAGGCAAGACTATAGTTATGTTCTTAAACCAGCCAGATGAGCAACAATTGCCTGTGTAATGGAGGATAAATATATTACCATGCCACGCTCTGAACTGTACAATCCTCAGCTGACTACAAATGCACCGTTCACTATAAATAATACAATCAATATTCAAATTCATTGAGTTTCCTTTCATTTCACAAAAAGTATGTTGCGCTGGAACCACGGGAGCTTCTGTCTCTTTCTCTTACGCTGTGTCAGACTCCAGCTCTTTCTCTACATGACAATAACAGAAACACTGCATGGCTGTGTGTGATGACCAAATGAGGCAGAAATCCCCAGCAGCTATGCAAACATGTCTGTGCTCCACATGAAATAAACATGCAATTATTCAGCTACACCAACATCATATGCCTTTATATGAGCTGGAATATCTGAATCCGTTGAACAGATCTTGGCTTGATCTCAGGTTTCTTCGATATGACTAAGAGTTAACCATGACTGCATCTACTCCCATGGCTTCACCCGAGACATGTGCTAATAAGAGAGAAATATAGAAAAGTGTAAAAAATGTCAAATTTAGTGTAACAACTTATAGAATATAAAAGTAAAATCAATTGTCTTTTATCTTGACTTGTTGGTTATGAATGTGACATCAAGATATACACATTTTGTCAAGTCAGGGTTCAATGTACAGATAATCTCTGTCATGGTTGTATTTTACAGTTTAATTGATTTATTTCCAGTGTTTTTTATTCTGTCTTCCTCTCCTTTTAATTTTATGTTATTTTTTGTACCTCTTGTCTTGTCTTCATGGAAATCTTGCATCCATGTTGGAAATCAGTCTTCTCATTTTAAAATGTTATCCCTTGAATTCAATCAAATCGAACTAAAATTAAAAAAGCAACAAAAATGTTCATGTTCATCTAATATAATACAGAATTAGTGGTTTATTTTACCCACAGGTGAATATTTGCTGTTCTTGAAAGCCAGACGGGGCCCATAATGGATGTAGGTCTCTGTGTACTGGCTCACTGCCCTCATAAGGTCTGCTGTGATCCTTTCCCAAAGCCAAGTCTGCCCCTCCCTTTTGTAATAACCTTCTCATAAATGACTGGCGTTAACTCCAGCTCTTACCATTCACAGGCCAGATAACTGGAACACTGTTAAACTTTTCAGTTCTTACCTCAAAGTGTTGAATTCCAATAAAGATGAAGTCTGACTCCAGTTTGTCAAAAGAGATCAGTAGGAATTTATTATTTGCTTTAAATACATGTACAGTTCTGTTTTTTTTTCTGCCATCGCTCCACTGATCAGTCACTGGCAGTCATTTCAAACTGAACTCCAAATGGAGGTTCTCCAACACAGAAATGTTTCTGAAACAGCATAATCATGAGTCGAGAGAATGTTGTGCCGGAGTTAGGCTCATGGCATGTGTAGCTTTTAGCTGTGGTGCCAGCTTTGCATCAGGCGATTTGTAATGTTATGTTAAACAAAGAACAGAGGTAGAAGCCATCTTTTGAAAACAAGAGGACATCCGATAGCTGCAATTACCTCAAAAGATTAAAAACAGGCCAGAATACACATGGAAGAATGACAAAGAAAGTCTTAAAGCCTTTTGCTACACAGGCAGATTGCTAAAAACTGGATCTAAGCGATGAAAGACAAGAAAGAAGGTGCAGATGATGAGTTTAACACATGGAACCTGAACACACCTCATCATGATGGTGACAATCATGAGTGAATCATAGAAAAAAAAATGCACAGAACAGAGAGTTAACATGAAAAATAAATACTGCTCCGGTTGCTAAATCCTTATACATTCATTAGGGCTCATGCATTCAGGCTTTTGCTTCTCACTCGTCTGGCTCATGTGCTACATTGCCCTTATGCCATGTTTCTATGAGAGACCCAGCCTTTTCACTGCATGCTATTTTTGTTGTGCTGAGATGAACAACTTCACAGTAAAATGCATTTAAGTTAATGACTGATGTAATTGACTTTAGGAAGCACTTTCTTTCCAAGACACAGAGGTGATCAGCAAATTGAGTTGTCCCTGAATAACAAAGGGAATGTGCTGTTGTGCATAACTGCACGCCACAACAGAGTGTTGATCTGCTGGAGAAGCAGGCATTTAGATTGATCACAGGTTTCCATCCAGTTGTTGTTTTGGATTTGGGATGATCTACAATTTGACAAAAAAAAAAAAAAAAGAAAAGTTCTTAAGGTAACAACACAGCATAGTGTGAGCTGCGTTTGGTTTCCTGCTGTCCAAATGTGGCAGCAAGTCCTCTTTTCATATAAATAATGCTAAAAACACAGAAGTCTCCCTCTCACTCACATCAGAACTGTCACAAGTCTCTAAAAACCTAGGAGACACATACAGTACATAGCGTAGCCTGCATACATACAAATATACATATATGCAAATGCACAAAAACAATAACCCCTCCATGTGGAATAATGGCATTTCTGGATCTGAAATCATGATTTCATATAAAAATATATAAAAATAAAAGTAAAAATCAAAAGAAGTGACATCTGAATTGGTGAGAAAAAACAATAATCTCCATTGCTCAATTCATTGAATCAGTGTCTTTGTGAACGCACGCCATTTTTCTGTCCATGGGATTCACACACATGTCCAGAGGCCATTTTAAAAACAGCCGCTGGATGAGTTCAATACTGGAGTGTAAAAATGTCCACAGACACAAAGAGAGGAACAAGGTCCTTAACTCTCTGGCCAGCCAGTGAGGTAACATGAAAACTACACATCTATCTATCTACACACTAAGGGATCTCTGACTGCAGGGCATGGTAAGTGTACATTCCCATGAAGAGGTCAGTTTACCTCTTAATAACCCTGTTCAGTTCATGGAGACCTGCGTCACTGTTGACATGGAAGGATGGGCTGGTCCTGTCAACCCAGGCACATGTTCCACGTTTGTGTATTCCTGTAACACTGCTGACCAATGGAAATACTTCAAAGAATGCAAATATTCTACCAGGAGAAGATTAAGTATGTTTTTGTGTGTGTTTATTGTCCAAAATCCATATCAGACATATTGTTGATTTATGATGAATTATTTCTGAGAATGACAGTACAACTGACACCTCGACTTGCTTTCTTTCGTTCCATGAAAGAGAAAAGCCAAAAAGATGTCCCGCATTGTTGGAGTTGTCTATCGTTAAGTTTGTCCTTAAATATTTTTCAGATTTTTCCATCATATTCTCATCTCATGATCAGGACTCTGGTCCAGTGAGGGCTCCCTGGTGCTGATCATGGATGCCGAAGGCCCTTGGTTGACTCCAAAGGGAGAAACAGCTGGCGATCGAGCTGCCAGAGGGGACAGAGAAGGGGAGAAGCTTGGGGACATTGCTGCTGATGAAATGGATCCCTCATGACTGATAGGGGACCTGCGGAGTGAGGCCAAGTGGGGGAATGTCCGTCCAATCACAGGGACCTTCGGGGGAACTGACATGGCCCCTGGGTGGGCCACTGATGTGATGAGTGGTGGAGGGTCAATTCTAGGTTTGGGATCCATTTTGTGCTTTGGTTGAAAGGGTTGGCGAGGGTTCTGGCTCTGCTGAGCAGTTTCATCTTTCAGCCTGGCGATCTCTGTGAACACATTAGCCAGGGGCTGGAACTGAGGGCACCAGTTGAGCAGGTAATCCCAGTTATAGCTTCCGCGAAGCTCCTCATCACTGGCCACAATAGCTGTGAGGGAACCATCTACTGAAGGTTTACCGTCCTCAGGGAAGGCGTAATCCTTGGGGAGGGAAATGTTGAGGCCGCGGCCTACTCCTAGGTACCCACCTCCCTCGTCCCTATAGACTGGGAGCTGGCCAGAGAGCAAGGTCCCACTGAGACTGCCTCCCAGTTTCTTTCCTTTGAACCAGGTGCTGCCCTCTAAAGCTGCAGGCTCACAGGAGATATCAGAGAGCTGGTCAGCGTCCTGCTGAATTCCAGAGTCTGGTCCTCTGGCTGAGATGTGCTCCTGCATGGACGAAGTGATGGAAGCAACGCGGGGGTACTCGTTTATCATCCTGATCTCATCATCCTCTGCTGCCTCAGCCGACCCTCTTCCACTGGAGTGAGAGGGATCCAGAGAGCCCCCTCTAGTGTAGGGACCACCACCAGCCCCACCCTGATCTCCAGCATAGCCTGGCAAGGCCTGGTGATAGATCCTCTCCCCTCCTGGGCCTGAGTTGCAATCATCCAATTTTTGCAGAGCAGTTCCAGAGGCAACAGTTCTGTTTCCTGCATCCTGGGCCTTCTTCCGCCTTCGTGACTTGACAAGGAATATCACAACAGCCATGACCACAAGCAACACGATAAAACCAAGAGACACAGCAATGATGCTGATCAGCAGGATGTTGACATCGGGTGCCAGGCCAAAGTTGGTGTTTGTGACATCGACTGTGACCTGGGCACTAGTGGTGCGAGATGCATCTAGAGGGCTGTGAGCTGTCACATCCAGGGTCATCAGCCTGGGTTCCTGTTTGGTCTGGCCTGAACCACTGCTACCACCACTGCCTGACCCGTCCAACTTCAGGAAAATCACCCCAGTGGTTTTGTTTACATCAAAGAACGGAGAGCTGGTGCTAAGAGAATAGAGAACAATACCATCCACCCCTTCATCCTCATCATGTGCCTGGACCTGGCCAATGCTCTGGCCTTTCTTAGCTCCCTCTGGGACCTCAAAGGAGAAATCAGAGGATGTGAAGAGTGGATCATACTCATCCTCACCTGTGACAAACACCTGTACAGTTACAGTGGCTGAATGGTTGCCTGAATCAACAGCCAGTGCTACAAAATTAAAGGAGTTGATCTTCTCAAAGTCAAAGGGAATCCTGCTTCTGATTTCTCCAGAATTCTGATCCACACTAAAGCTGTCTTTTCCTGCTCCAGACCTCTCCAACATGTAGTACTTCAGTTGGCCAAAAACCCCTGTGTCGTGGTCTATGGCATGGAGAACTGTCACAGCTGAGTTTGCTGGCTGGTTTTCTCTGATACTGGCTGTCAGGATTTCCACGGGGAAGAATGGATGATTGTCATTTACATCTTTGACTTCAACAATGACTGGAGCTAGCGCAAAGTGACCCTGTCCATCTGTGGCTTGAATGATGACAACATGTGTGGACTGGTGTTCACGGTCGAGTGCTTGCTGAAGCCGCAAGGCTCCAGTCCACTGGTCCATGGTAAATAAGTTCACCTCATCGCCAGAGCTGATAGTATACTGGACTTCTGCGTTTGGAGTTGAGTCTGGATCTGGCAATAAGACAACAACAGAGTACAATGAGCTGACTGAAAGACACAGAAAGAAGGGAATAGTGAAAAAAGGAGAGAAAATGAGTGATAACTGGACAAAGATAGAAGACTTTGGCCCACCTGTGGCAGTCAGTCGTATGATCTCAGTCCCAGCTGCAGCTCCCTCACTCAGTGAGACAGTATATTCTGCCCTGCTGAACACTGGAGGGTTATCATTTACGTCACCAATAGATATCACTGCAGCAACACTAGAGCTTCTCTGGGGCACACCGCGGTCTGACACCACCACTGTTAGGTTGTAAAGTGGCTTGGTTTCAAAGTCAAGTCCCTCAGCCAACAGCAGAGTCCCAACTGTTTGGAAGCCCCGCCCCTCTAGGTACCTCACACTGCTTTCAATCTGGAATGCATTTCCTTCATTCCCATTGGCGATAGCAAAGTCAAAGCCACAATTCTCTCGAGAGAGGTCGCTGTCAAAGGCCTCGAAAGTCAGAACCGTTGACCCTGGAATGGTATCCTCAGAAACAGTAGCCCTGCAGACAGAAGAACATTACATAATAAGGACAGCTGTTGAGGTTAAACCATAATACATACATCCAGAATCAAATGAATGTAGACTGACCTGTAATCTGACTGGTGAAACACAGGAGCGTTGTCATTGACGTCAGAGATTTGGACCTGGACGGTGGTGAGCGAGGAGAGTGAAGGTGAGCCTCCATCACGGGCTTCAATAACAACGCTCACTGACGGACGTTCAGGGTCAAATTCAGCTCTATGATTGATGAATAGGGTTCCTGGATACAGGAGAGAGGGAGTCAGACATTGTCACAGGAATGTTACTTTCTAAATGTAAAATTGGAGCTAAACTATATTCGGGAAGAAGCTGAGGTTGTTTACCATTGTTGGGGTCAATGTAGAAACCCTCCTGGGTTGATGACATCACTCTGTAGGTGATCTTTCCATTCTCTCCAGAGTCTCTATCGGTTGCTGTTACTGTGACAACTGCACTTCCTGGTGGCGTGTGCTCAGGCAGAGTTACCTGGGGCGCAGCAATATTAACAACATTTGAACATAAGGGCAAAAGAATAAGCTGTCGCATAAACACTGCGATAAAATTCCCAAACTCATGACGAGAAGGTCGGCGTGCACTAAACTCACAGAGGGTAAAATTGCATTTTAATGTGGTAGTTCTTGTTTTTCCTGAGCTTGTGCTAATGTTGAGGTCATTTCCTGAGACAAAGGAGTAAATATTATACACGCTCATCTCTCCAACGGTTCCCAAGGCAATATTAGGCAGTTAACTTTTATCACCCCTACTGTGTACAAGCCGGGAAAGAACATGTGTGTTTTTATAGTGTGTGTACATGACTACAAGTGCAATTTTCTCCTTCATGATGAAGTAGTCTGCAATAAAGAAACTTTCTGAAGGAATTCAATTCCCTATCAAACTTTATAAGGCGTAAAGAAATCAGTCATTTAAACATGCATGATATGAGCATTTTCTCAGGTAGCAATGGACACGTCAGATTTCTTTCTGTACTGTCCACACACACAGGAATGCAATATAAAAAAGAACACCAGCCTACCTGATAGAGATCGTGGGTGAATGCAGGTGCATTGTCATTAATATCTTCCACCAGTATTGTAATGTTAGCCTCAGTTTGGTGCTGGCTGTCTGTGGCTCTGACAGTCAGGGTGTACCACGTCTTCTCCTCGAAGTCTAGAGGAGCGGTGAGCGACACACCTCCGCTGTACCGGTGAATCCCAAACTTGCCTAAAGCTGTTGGGTCCAGCTGCAAAGAGTAGGAGAGGGCAGGACTGGAGTCGACGTCGTTACCCGTCACAAGAGTGATCTCTGTGCCGATCAACATGTCTGAAACGAGAAAGAGATTGAACAAAAAAAGTTTTTTGATGCACAACTACACATCCTTAGATCCACACAGGGTTTGTCTGGTGACACAGTTTGTAAATTGAATGTATCTGCTGTAGATACATAACAGAATTAATGTACTTACTCTCTGGGATGCGGACTTCCTGATGCAAGGGAATAGTGGGACTGTTGTCGTTCTGGTCAACGATGATCACTGTTAATGTGGCAGAACCAGCCAATCGTGGACTTCCTCTATCAGTTGCTGTAACTACTAGCCTGTGGGTGGGCAGAAAAAGTTTCATTTTAATATTGGTGATGATAGAAAAATGTGAAAGGAACGTCTGCTTGATGTTACACATTCTCATATTAAATGTTATGAAATGTTACAGTGAGCAGGAGTTGATTTACAGAGTTTGGCATGCACATATTGGTTTGCACTGGTGCTTATATTTTCAGCAGACTATGTAAACTTCTGCAGCTATCTAAATACGAACTAGCTGAGTGAATATGATTCATGATGTGCTACGTCTAATTTCTCCTTCTGTACATGTTTATCTATGTGTATTCATAACGGGCTTTTCCTGTACAACACCACGCAGCAGCTCAAACATTTATTACATGTGAAATATTTATCCATCTTCAAAATGTACACATATAATGGCTCATGGTGATGTTTTTTCAACCACAGATCGGTTCTCACTTGGTCTGGGTAAAGATCTCACGGTCCATGATGGCTGCCGTGGTGATGCTTCCTGTCATCGGGTCGATCTTGAACAGGCCGCTCACACCTGATGACTGGATGGAATAGGTCACCTGGCCATTTTGGCCCTGATCCATGTCCTCAGCCACCACCTAGGAGAAGGTGGAAGGGAGGGAAGAAAAAGGGATAAAGAATAAAGAGAATTTATTTTTACCCTTATAAAAACTTCAGTAGAGTTTGGTATGGCTTTGTATTATTTATTGTGCAGTTTTATTGAAGTACCTGTATGATTGGCATTTCATAGCCCTGCGCTTCTCTCATGTAGGCAACATAATTCTGCAGCTGGAAGCGAGGACGGTTGTCATTGACATCCTGGAGGATCAAGTTTATAGCCATGAAAGATGTGGAAGACACCGTTTCAGCCTTCACAACTAGACGGAGTTTGGGGTTGTCTTCAAAGTCCAGCCCCTTGGAGCTGTGCACGCTGATTTCACCTGGAGGACAATGGATGGAAAATGAGGATCAGGAGATCATCAGATGAATGAAACTGATCCGTATGCATTTACACATCTCGTTAACAATCTGCAAACCTTAAAACAATTGTGTTTCATTGTGAGTTTCACCTGTTGAAGAGCTGATAACGAAGATCTGATTTCTGTTTCCACTGAAGAGGCTGTAGCTGATACCCTTACGTGTACCATCTGGGTGTTGAGCCTGAGCTTGAGCCACAGCTGTGCCTGAAAGTTGAGCAAAGTAGAGAGAAAGAAAATATTCCTTAACTGTGACAGCAGAGTGATCTTCAAAGTGTACAGAGGAACAAACTGACTGAAATGATCAACCCAAAATACTAAATGAATGTCATACCTTTTAAAGCATTCTCCTGTATGCTAACATCTCTGGCATTCCTAGAGAAGCGGATGCCGCTGTACTCCACCTCCTTCACGTAAATCACCACCACTCCCTGTGCAGACTGAGCTGGACTGCCCTGGTCCATGGCCTCAACTATCAGAGTCCTCTGAGCTTGGGTGAGATCCTCCAGTCGCTCAGTGGCTTGGATCTCCCCAGTCAGGGAGTTGATGCTGAAGCCTTTTACTGGCATTGCAAAACGGTAAAACACAGAACCGTTGGCTCCAAAGTCCTTGTCCTCGGCCTTCATGGTCGCTAGAACCCGCTGGGAACGCTTGCTGGACACTTCAATTACCAGCGGATCCTGGATAAAGATGGGGGTGTTGTCGTTGACGTCTAAAACGGTGACTGTCACCTAGAAGGAAGAGGTCACGTGTGGGTTAAGTGCAAAAGTAATGGACATAAAGAAATACTCCTCAACACCTCAAAAGCTTCAAAATCTTTTACCTGAGCAGAGGCGTTTCTGGGTGCAGCAGGTGAAAGGTCAACAGCAAACACGTGGAAGCTGTATGATGCCAATTTTTCCCGATCCAGAGGTGCTGCCGTGGTGATAACACCAGTGTTTTCATCCACAGTGAACGCTCCATGCGCCTCTCGACTCAGGAAATATAGAACCTTTCCATTCAGGTCATCATCAGCATCTATGGCTGACACCTGAAAATATATGAATACATTTTATAGTGAGATACGCTGAAAGTGATATGTTTGATCTAACTAAATTCCCATTTCGACTTACCTCCAGAACTTTGGTCCCTTCTTCAGCATCCTCTGACACTTCAGTAGTGTAGCTACTCTTGGTGAAGACAGGGCTGTTGTCATTCACATCCATCACTTTCACTTCCACTGTGACAGTAGCGCTGAGAGCGGGGCTGCCTCGGTCTGTGGCCACCACCTCCAGAGTATAGTCAGCCCTCGTCTCTCTATCTAGGCCACGCGAGGTGGAAAGAGCTCCTGTGGTGGTGTGGAGGTGGAAATCTCCATCAGAGTCCCCAGCTGGATGGCAAGAAGAAAAGAAAAAAAATCTTTATAGGTTCAAGAGTTTTCTGTAGATTGAGTGTTAAATGACGATAAGGAAGAGGAATATCTCTGCCAACTTTACACTTAAGTCAAAGCTTGAATGTGCTCCAGGCAGTTACATGGAATGTACTACATCTGATCCTTCATACAGGGCTCTGTTAAAAGCAATACATTTGTCCAAATGCTGCATGTATCCCCTTTCTACAAGGTAAGACTCAATCTACTCCTACACTGTCAGGACAACTTCACATATCACCAAAAATGGTCAATGGTCAGCAAACCTGATGGTTAATACAAGTTTGATTTAGTTGCAATTATCACATACATACACACTCTGCCAATTGTAATGGTCTGTCAACAATCTGTAAATTCAAACGTGACCATTTTAGGCCTGAAAAACACCAAATACGACAAAAATTCACTGTCTGCCCTGAGACTTTCACATCCGACACACCCTGAAACAGCAATTACAGCAATTGTGGTGAACTAAATCACTCCATTATAATAAAACACTTGGATTAGAGACACAACACTGATTCTCACCAGTGATCCTGTACTCCAGCTCTCCACCAGGACCTGAGTCAGGGTCTGTGGCCTTGAGAAAGCACAGCTCTACGGGGGCTTGGTTCTCCGGCACCTCCAGACTATACCATTGCTTTGCAAATACCGGAGCATTGTCGTTCACATCCTGCACCTCCACGCGGACTACAGCCTTGGCAAAGTTGGGAGGCAGCCCTCCATCCCTTGCATACACTGATAAAAGATAGAAATGTTTAGGTTGATGAGATGTTGAACTGCATGTGTAAATAAATGAGCTTGAACTCAGTACAAGTCGAATAGGCAATGGATATAGTAGTACCAGTGAGTGTGTAGTGGTTCCGTAGCTCTGTGTCTAGTTCCTTGGTGGTGGTGATGACTCCTGTCACAGGGTTGATGATGAAGCCTTCCTCTGTCACACCTCCATATGTCACTTGGCCATTAGAACCTGCATTGAAACACAGAACAGACACAAATAAAAATAAATGGCATGGCACACTATGAAACTAGCAATAAAGAAAATAGGCTACAGTACATTCAGTGTAATAAGGCAGTGAGATTAATGAATCCGAAGCTGCACAGAGCTGCTGGCAGGTTCTAATGAAAGCTCCAGAAGTATTAGGCTCTGAAAGATGACTGAAACCACACATTTTCATTAGCATGGGCTTGTGGTTTGGTATGAAGTGATTTGGTTTCTTAAAACCATTTATGTGTGTCTATTGTTTAGTCATCTGGCCTTCCTACTGGAGGCATTTTTACTCATTCTCCCTGCAGAGAATGTTGGAAATTTTCTTCTTTTTATGGTTGCAGACATTACCAAGCAGGAAATCTCCCAAAATATGTTTATAATTTGTATTTCTTAGCAAAAAGAGCCCCATTTGCTAACATAAAAAGTTTTTGTATGTTCATACATTCTGTCAAGGTCTTGTGGTACTTACATTATTTTTATTTACTCCATATACTATACTTATCCTAAATATTAAAATGGCACATTTATACCAACCTTGGTCCCGGTCCGCGGCAGTAACTGTTAAAACAGTCGTTCCTGGTCCTTTGTTTTCCATCACCTGCGCCTCAAACTCGGCATGCTGGAACACCGGAGCTTCATCATTCACGTCAATCACCTGCACGGACAGCACCTGAGAGGTGGAAAGCTGAGGTACACCATGATCCTCAGCTACAATGGTCAGATTGAAGACTTCCTGTTCCTCCCGGTCTAAAGCCTTCAGGATGGAGAGAGAACCTATAAAAGAGAGAATGATTCAGTGAGGAGTGAGTAAGAACTTTGTAAAACTTTCCAGATTACTTCACTTAAATTTTTTATTTTTATTCTCATTGTCATTTTGGGTCTTTAAACATATGTGTAGTCGTTCTTGTTGTGTTATTATTGTGAACGTCTTGTGTACCTGAGAGAAGCAGTATCTGTATCCCTAGTGGACCAGTAAAAATAAAACCCTAACAGATTTGCTTTATGAGAGTTTCCACAGTCAGTGAGGGAGCAGGGCTACTTCACGCCAGCTATTCTATCGTGGCATTCATATGTGAATCAGTGTACTGCAGTGCTTTATCAGTGAACATGTATGATTAGTTCGATCCACAAGCACAAACACACGCAGAATCCAGACTACAACCTGGAACTACATAGTTGCCGACTCCAATCAACCTATGATCTCCCCTAAAATTGTTCCTGTTTTTCTTTACAACATTACAGCATCTGTTAGCATTAGTCGGTGTGCGTAAATCGAGCTGGCTCAGATAGAGTCTGTGACTCAGACCACCACTTCTCAGACTCTGGCTTCAGTTACTCTCCTTCCCCAGGACTACAGGGAGGGTCAGCCAAAGTGAGAGGAAATATGAGTGTGTGTGTGTGTGTGTGTGTGTGTGTTTGCGTGTAGGTGTGTGTGTTTGTGTGTGTACCGCTCACAGCTGTGTACGAGTTTAGCTGGCATGCGGTGCCTGAGAGACGTGTGTAATTCATAAATGCCACAACGTGCCAAAGGCATACATCGTGGGTTGTAGTTGTCGGCGTTGCGAGACTGAGGTTCAGAGTGAGTTTTTTGCTAGCTCCCATGTTTCGGCCAAATGCAAACAGATGCAAAACATTTACTGTTCTATTTCGACCTCCTCTGTAGCCAATTTTGTGTTACTGATACCGTATCAACCATATGATAAAGGTGTTCTTACCCTCCCTGGATTGGCTATGCTCAAACTCACATGAAACAATTTTAATGCTACTGAATATCTCAAGGTTTCCAGTGATAGAAAATACACTGAATTTCAGGGAAATTAGCATAATATATTGCACAAGGGATATTGATTTCTTTCATTTGCTACAGAGCTGCAGTCATGATTTTATTATTTTACTTGTGCGTGTACTCTAAGAAGGACATAGTTTTAATGATAAAACAAACAGCTATATAATACAATATCTAATAGCTACTTGGGAATAAATGGGGACAATATAAGAAACATTAGCTTTCAAGTGGTTAATAAAACCAGCAGGCGTAATGGGAAATAACAGAAAGTTCATGTTGGCAGCACAGACATATAATTTATAAGCAGTAATCAGGCTAATGATACCCCCCACATTAGCCAAGCAGTTTGGTAAATGTCTTCTCAATACATTGCTAATCTGCTATTACAGCTATTATTAACCATAAGCTTAACACCGCACAGTCTGAGAAACAAACCAGAAGTGAAATCAACCTCTGCTAATATACCAGACACTTGACAGTAATGAAGTAAAGACTTTCTTCCATCTGGAAGCTACATTAAGTTTCTTTCTTATGGCTCCTAATCCCATCTCAGACAGATCTGAGCACGCCCACAGCACCCAGCTCTGACGATGAAGAGATCACGTGTGCGCATATATATAAGATATCAAAGGCCGTCCACAACCCTAAACCAAATCGGTTCCCATGAACAAATCCGTCAAGAAAAGAACACCAAAGCATTATTCAAGTGAAATATTGCTCCACGCCATTGAAAGATCATCTAGTAAAGAGGGTTATGAGGGTTATGAGTGTTTTAGCAGTTGAGGCCGTGTAGACGCAGCACGTCAGTGGGTAATTATGATCTTCTGGAAAGTTTTGTTCATCCAGGGGGCTTCTATGGGTGGGATGCTGATGATCTATCAATCATGAAACTTTACATGCTACTCCCACTGTGTTAAATCATTCAAAGTAAGATTGTAAACTCAAAAAATGATGTAAATTTTACCATAATCATCTCTTGATGGAGTGTAAATTGGGTGTTTATGGAAAATCCCCAGTCTCCACAGACTCTGTACATTATTGTAACATTGCTATATTTAGGTGCTGTGTCTCACTCTAAAAAATAAGCTTACCAGTGTTGGGGTTCAGACTGAAGCGACCGGCGCTGTTGCCTGTCTGGATTCTGTATGACACTCTGCCATTTTCTCCTTCATCTTCATCTCTAGCCATCACGTAAAGTATCACAAATCTGTTGATAAAGATACAAACAAAATGTCAACAAACACAAAAATCATTAAATGCATTTTTTTTAACAGTAATCTTCCTTTGTCGACTAAAGGATGAAATCTGTCAAAGCAATGACAGAAATGTCCATTAAAATGCTCAAACGCGACTAGAGTTCGACATGCCACTCACCCTACAGGCTGATCCTCCATGACGCTGACCGCAGACGGTGAGCTGAAGACAGGAGCGTTGTCGTTCTCGTCTGTCACAAAGACCCGGGCGGTGACTGAACCCCAGCGCCTCTGAGAAGGATCTACTGCCTGGTCTGTAGCTCGCACCACCAGGTAGAGGGATGGTGTTGACTCACGATCTAACTTCTGCCCCAGGGTCAGGACACCGCTGGAGGGGTCTAGGATCAGGAGCTCAGGTGTGTCGGGCCAGTAGTGCTCGATGGAGTAACGTAGCTCACTGTTGGGTCCACTGCCATCCTTTAAAAAACAAAATAGATCAATCACACAGTTAAAACATGTTTCAGTGGTTATTATCATAACTCTTCTTTAGCAGATAACATGCTCTGTTCCACACCTGATCCAAAGCCTGGAAGGTATATATAGAAGCTCCTGGCTCTATGTTCTCTTGGATCACAATGGTAACGGGATCTTCCGTGAACTGCGGTGAATGGTCATTGCTGTCCTGCACGTTGATATCCAGCTGCACCAGGTGGCTACTGGGAAATGCCTGGGAGAAGTCAGACACCTCTATGTGCAGCGTGTACCTCGACCCCTTCTCGTAGTCCAGCTCACGCACCAGGTACACGTCACCCTTCAAGCGGTCCACCATGAAAGTACCATCTCGGTCAGTACCCCCCACTACCAGGTAGGTCACCTGGCCGTCCAGTAAAGAAGATTCTTGCTGGTCATGTCGGCGGACAGAGCCAATGATGGAGCCCGGTGCAGCCCCTTCGACTGTGTTCAGAGTCATGGAGAGCATGTTGGGCTTGGGGCTGGACCTGGAGGAGCTGAGAACCTGAAGGAAAGGGAACCAGGGTCAAACAGGCTTGTTTCAACACAGCATTTGTTGTAACTATCTTTATCTAATCATGATGAGCCATCACAGCGAAAGACTTTCAATAAATAGTATTATTTTAAACACTGAAGAGAAGTGTCAAGGCGGTGTTGCTGGATCTGATTTCCTTTGGTATTCTGCAGACAATGAAGCTATATGGCTCTAACCCCAACCAATCCCTAAACATAGCCTTGGGCTGTAGTCTGTTTCTGTTTTGTTGCTATCACTATAATAACCCCCACAGGCATTCTCATTGTGCGTGGAGACATTATGTACAATCCTTCCAGTAAATATCTTGACACTGCAGCATTCTGGCTTCAAGATGAGAGTAAGAGTTTGTGACCTGTGACAAAATAATGACGGGTGAATGGGAAGGCGAACTGTAAATACTTGAGTTCAAATAATGCAGAGCAATAAGTGCAGCCTCCATATGCAGACGTCCGGTCAGATGGGGGAAACAAGTGCGTGCCAGGGGGCTTTCGCCACTCTGAGCAACAGCCTCGGGGGTTCGATATTACTCTGGGACAGATCAAAGAGCTCTGAATACAGCAAACAAAAGCAGATTTTTAACAAGCTTTTGGTTTCATCATCCGAAAAACCCATACACGCACCATCGCTCGCTTTTGTTACCACGATCTGCTGCAACTAATTGCACATTTGCTTTATCGAACGTGAACAACAAAGATAAACCTAAAAGAAGAAGGAGGTGTTATTGTGCATGATTCAGCCTTGCGCTCAAAGACCTTATGTGCAGACTTTTGTTGCTACAAAGCACTGCAACCCACACTTTAAAGGCAGCAAGTCAGTGATTTAATGCTTTTAATTGGGCTTTGCTGTGTTTTAGCCACAAATATTTGTACACAGGGTGACAGGACTAATACTTCAGGGAGTCTTGACTTTTTTAAAACCAGCTGCTGAAGTACATCCAAGTTTTTCAATCATCTTGAATGTGATGCTTTACCAGACGGTGCCAGCAACTACTGTACTGTTTGTACTTTCCCTTGTTCTTCTCCTTTTGCCCTTTCCTGTACAGGCTAGCTGGTGTGTGTACTGTAGTACTTGTGCTGTGCAGCAATATCCCTGTGTCTGATTTTACCCACAGCTATGTGAAATGTTATCTCAAAATCATTATCTGGAAATGTTAGCTCATAAGAGTGTCTGAATGTGTCGTTACAGTTGCTGTGTCCCTGTTGCGTGTATGTATCACTGCCTGCTACTGTACGGCGGTGTATTGCGTTTCTCTCTGTGTGATTTGATGCAGCTGGCTCTCATCAAATCTCATCTGGGAGCATTTGATTCCAAGGTGCCTGTTTCCCCTCTGTCTAATCTCAGTGTTGCACAAGGCGAAATCTAAGGCAAGCACTCGGGCTGTAATTAGCATCCTTTTCCTTTCTGAAATCACATCACATAAAAAACACAAGCTCAAAGCTCCACAGTCAAAGCAAACCACTACCCTTCTCTGGCTAAGCACCTCTGTGGCAGAACCTTTTTTTTTCCTGCTTTTGAATTCCCGATATTGTATGTTGATATGCAGGGTTGACCCTCCGACAGAAAGTTCAGCACAATAACTCAGTCCAGACCTTCTCCCTCCTGCAGCTCGGGGTTTCTCACCTTGGGTTTTGGTTACCCCACTAACTTTTGGAGACAGGAAACACGCACTAGATTGGATAGATGCTTTTGTTTGTACAGGCACAGGTTCAGTTTCACTTCATTTAATATTTACCTCCTTTCCCAATTTCTGTGACAGTTATACTGTTCACATTGTGCACAGTTTGAGGAAATTGCTTGCAGCGAGGAATGCAAAAGGACTGAGGTCATGTGTAGATTTGACAGTTTTAGTCACCAGTTCGGTCACCAGATTGGCTTTTGTTTCCAGTTCCCAGATGCCTTGGAAATGATTTGGAGACCCAACAAATATGGAGGCACTTGTATGTGCAGCTGAAGGATGGATGAGGACATAAAAAACGCACAGATTATGTTTTACCTGTATCTGCAGCTGGCAGGTGGAGCTGAGGCCTGGTGAACCGTGGTCGGCGGCGGTCACGGTGAAGGTGTACTCGGCTCGCTCTGCCCATCTCAGGGGCGAGGCGCTTCTCAGCTCGCCACTGGTCGGGTTCAAGGAGAAACGCTCTGCTCTGGGGCCTTCATGATGAAGATACAGACAGTCAGTTAAAGACCAAATAAACACATTTCTATGGTTATGCAAATGTCCAGGGAAGTGCACTCACCGGATAAAGAGTAGAATACGGTCCCATTCTCTCCCTCATCTGGGTCTTTAGCAGTCACTGTCCCGAGGACTGTCCCAGATGGGAGCCCCTCCATCACCTACAATGGAAAAAGATTGTTAATATTAATGTCTTTCTCCAACAAACCCTGTCTTTTCTACATACAGTACCTTCATGTCATGCTCATTCCTATCCCTTAACTTGTCTGTGTTTACTTCCTGGCACCGTGATTGCAAAATATTGCTCATACATCATAAGATTTGACTTTACAATCTCCAAAAATGAAAAGTAGCTTCAACAATATTTGTCTTCTTCTCACCTGAAGGAGCAGTTCCCTGTCCGGTCTAGCATGAGTGAAAATAGGGGCGTGGTCGTTTTCATCCAGCACAGTGATGTGAGCGGTGCCAGTGGCGCTGCGAGGAGGCGTGCCCCCGTCTTGTACGACTACAACAAGCTGGTAGCTGGATTGCTGCTCTCTGTCCAGGGCGACGCGGGTGCTGATCTCACCTAAAAAAATAACAGAGGAAGAGAGAAGGCTTTAGCTTGCATTACTTGGAATAGTTAGGGAGTAATTACCTTGCTAATTTAATTCTCAAACAGCAAATCATTATTTCCTCAAGGGAAATCATGCTGGTATTAATGCTGCTTATGAAGTAACAACATTTCATCCATTGGAACACAATTAGAACAAACTGTTTCAAGTGTACTATTACCGGTCTTAAATTTAAGTTAAAGTCATGGTGTTTGTCTTCACCTGTTTGTGAGTTAATCTGAAAGTGCCTGTCCGTGTGCAGCAGCCTGTAGGTGAGTCGAGCATTAAGTCCTGCATCTCTGTCGGTTGCAGACACCCTGCCAAAGCCCGTCCCTGCCAGCAGATTCTCTCTGACAGCGAGGAATACCCTCTCCTGGCTCAGTCTCGGGGAATTGTCATTCTCGTCGGTTACTGTCACCCTGACCGTGGCACTGCCAGTTCTCCCCGCTCCTCCTGGGCCTGAAGTTGCCAAGACAGTTAACAGGTACATGTCTTTGACCTCTCGGTCCAGGGAGCTGCGAACAAACAGCCAGCCGCTATCTGGCATGATGCCAAAGCCAGCTGCGTCACCATCAGGCCTCAGACGGTAGGAAATAGGGGAGGAGGAAGATGAGGAGGAGCTTCCACCATTCCCATTAGCCTCTGTGTTGAGTGCTCGGACCTGGAGGAAACGTGTGTTGAGAGGTGTGTTTTCTCGTAGCTCCACGCGATATGTCAGGGTGTCAAAGTTGGGGCCTTGTGCATCTTGCGCTTGTATGTGGACCACAAGGGTGAAGGTGGAGCTAAGCTGAGGTGCCCCGCCATCCTTGGCAACCACCTGAAGGTCATAGCGTGGGACGCTTTCATATGACAGACTACCAATCAGCCGCACCTCCCCGCTGCCCCGGTCAACACCAAACGTCCTCTGGCCACTGCTCCCTGCAGCCCCAGCAGAGACCAGGTCGAAGCTGAGCTGACCGTTGTGACCAGAGTCCTTGTCGGTGGCCTGGATGGTGTAGATAACAGCCCCCATTTTGGTGATCTCAGGTAAAAGGAGGGACTCTGATGAGGAGGGGAGGAAGGTGGGGGCGTTGTCATTAATATCTGAAATGGTTATTCGTACGCGGCTGGTTCCATAAGCTGGAGGAGAACCGGAGCGTGCCTGGATCTCCAGATCAAGACTGGAACAGGTTTCATGGTCCAGTGGAAGGGCAGTGCGAATGGTGCCAGAGGCACTGTCCACTGTGAAGTAACCGTCGGGGTCGCCGGAGGAAATGGAGTAGAAAATATTCTTAGACACACCTGCAGGGAGAGACAGTGAAAGAAACAAGGAGGATGAGAAAAAGACAGTGACATGGAGACATAGAGAAGAGTTTCAAGATACTGTGCACAGCTGATTATTATCTATTCTTCGTAAGCCAAATGATACATACTCAAGACATGAAAAAATCCCATGACAGATCTATATCTACTTTTAGTAGACAGTGATGTGGTGTGTTTATTTCAAGTCTAAGTGTTAATGAAGGGCTGGATTCACTCAAAGCGAATAGATTGAAAGCTGCGTACAGTTCCGCAGACAGAGATAAGTGTTCTTCTGTCCACTACACCGCTGAGAGCACTTCATTCTGACTCCCACTCAGAATTGCAGCCTCATCCAAACCCATTTCTCCATCATTAATACTGAGAGAAAATAAAAAGTCTGGCCACAGTGAAAATAATCCCCAGTAAAGCCCACGCTGTGTGATGGATGGGATTTCTTAATGGAGGGTGTGCTCTAGTTGCTTGCGTATTTGTACAAGTGCTGGGGTGAGAGGTAAGACATCCCACACTCTTTAGACCATTGGAGCATTTTACAAGATGAAACCAGGTAAGACACATAAAACAAGTTCCGCTTAGCAAGCCATGCAAAGTAAACGGCCAAATGCAGAATAGACGTTGACATTTACAGGAGAACAAGGAGAAAATACTATAACAGAGGACTTGAGACCGCAAGTGTCCTCACCTGTCTTGGCAGCAGCGCGGACCACTCCCACCGCCGTACCCCTGAGAACGTCCTCGGGCACGGTGAAGAAATACTGAGCCTGTTCAAACACGGGAGACGCCACCGAGCCTGCCACTACGCTCACATTTACCCTGGCATTGACCGGCGCCGTCAGACCACCCCCGTCCTCGGCTGATATCACCATGGAGATTACCGTGTTGGCTTTGCCATGAAGCGAGCGCGAGAGAGAGATCACGCCTGTAGAGGAAGAAAGATGAGTACAAAAAAAGAGTTTTTAAACTCTCATGTTCCAGAATAGCTCAGCCATATTTGTACGGTATGTGCGTGTGTTAGTATAGACACCTGTGTCCTTGTTGAGAGTGAAGAAATTAGAACCTCCTCCAGGTACTGTGCGGTAGGTGACTCTGCCATTTTCCCCAGCATCGGGGTCATTCGCTGTTACCTTGACAACAGAGGTTCCTGGGGCACTATGGGTACTAAGACTGACTGTGTAGAGGACTGGATAAAAGGCAGGCCGGTTGTCATTGATGTCCACCACCGAGACCCGCACACGGGCTACTGAGCTCAAACCACCCTGAAAAACAAAAAAACAATTCTTCTGATTAGATTTCATTCAAATATTTAAATATATAATGTCACCAGAGGTTGCACCAGTAGGCAAAAACGCTGTAATGATATTATGGACCTTAACTGACTAGTCTGTTGAGGATCATAAGAATAGCTATTTTAGTTCACCCACATCCTCCCTCCCTTCGTGCACTGTATATCCCAGATGACAATATTCAATTTGTTTTCTAGCCGCTGGTGAAAAGCAACAGTCCACAACTTTCATGTTATGAAACTGTGACAATGGATTTATGTCAAACTGCAAAGACGAAGCAGCTGTGGAGGAGAATGGATGGATGGAGCACTCTGCTGAAGATCTCTGAAATATGGAGCCAATCAACCGTAGTTTGAATTTGTCGGTGAGGAGAAGAGGTTGAGCTCATTACGCTGTATCTGCGGGCTTAGTTTTATGAGCCTATTAAAAACAAGGAATAGTTGAGAGAGAGGGAACAGACACAAGCTGAAATGAGCTGGGAATGTATGCGCTGGGGGTTGCAGAGAAGATGCATTGCGAGGGTTGGGTGGTAAATTATAGACTTGAATTCAATCTCGACCTGAACAACAAGAATAAAAAGAATGATACATTCAAAACAATGTTGTTCTGTTTCTTTATGTAATTCATACATGAGATAATGGATGCTTTGATGCGCCTCATGTTAAATTCCAATGCCTATTTAAGAGCGTCCAATATGATTAATTGACACTTTAAATGTGCATGGGTCTACTGGGACAATGCTAGAGTAAAGAGTGTGTAAATGTGGTCAACTCAGGCATCATATTTAGGTTAAACGGTATCCTACAGTAAGAGCTTATTTAAACTGACTGTTTGAATGGATCTGTTTTCCTACTTCTTTACCTTTTTCCTCCCCACACTCCCTCTCTGTTTGCTCTGATTGCTTTGCCATGCTGCTGCGGCTCCCCCTTGATTTTTTTTTTTTTTTTGAAGACGCGCAGTAAGAGACAGGACGCTGTCTTCTTCAAACATGTCTCTTTGATCAGATTTACTTGAGTGCAGCTGTACACATCTTTAATTTGACTTGAGTTTGAACTTTTGATCAGAAGGAGCATTACACACTCAGCAAGCAATGTGTTTGGTCACGGATCAACAAAGGAATAATGCTTTGACTTTAGCTTCGTTTGAGGTTTTAGTCTCATTCAGAAGTCTATTTCAGTTTTCATTTGATTGTGCAAAAGATGCAAAGGTTAAATGAAGGACATTCGCTTATTTGCTTTCTTGGATGAGAATATACTCCTCTAATGTATGGTAAATATGAAGGTACTGCCTGCAGCCAGTTAGCTTAGCACAAAGACTGGAAACAGGTGGTTTTACGGGGCTTTGTTACCTTGCTGGGCTAGCTCTTTTCCCCTGCTTCCAGTCTTTGTGCTAAGCTAAGTTTGTGTGCTAACTAGAACTTCATAAGATTGGTATCAGTCCTTCTGACTAACCTTTGGCAAGAGAAAGAAGTATGTTGCATGAAATATTTTTGTCTGACAAGATGGTTTACAAGGATTACAACTACTATTTCCCAGAGTTTAGGTAATAGTGCTCTTACTCCATCCGTTGCAGTGACCGTCAAGTCAAACTTTTCCGATCCCTCATCCCGATCGAGAGCTGTGCGGGTGCAAATCTGGCCAGACTCCTTGTCTATGGTAAAGTGGGTTGGTACTGCACTTCCAGAGCCAGGACCCAGGGTGTAGGATATGGCGCCAAAGGAACCACGATCCTCATCTGTGGCTGACACCTGGGGGAAAAAAAAGATATGAGGTAAGACATTGACGGTCCACCGGTGCCAAACTGCCCGTGAGGCATAAGGATTTCAGAAAGCATCACAAGAGAACACACCCAGTAGGTCCAGGTCTCTGTGAAAGAAAACCTACATGTGTCATAATTATTATATACGAGCTAAGGGTCTTTCTGTTAGCACAATAATGTCCCACAATACAGTCATCTCACAGGCCCATACATCTGCACTTGTCCAAATATCACACACCATAGCACTACTTGTTATGATTTCCAGGGTACTATAAAAACCGAGCATCTGTGAGAGCAATTCACTTTTGTAGATCGCAGATATAGGGTATGTAAAAAAGAAAAAAATGGATAGATGGATTGCCTCCGTGGTGTCTTTGAGTAACTGGCAAAGTGACAGGTGGTGCGGTGTTACCATGGATACAGAGGGAATGTAACCGTTAGTAAAACAGAGCAGAGGAGAGAGTTTTTGACAGATGTTGTGAGTTTGCTTCAGGGGTCAACAGAGGCACTTTAAAGAATGTTGGAAGGTCAAG
This sequence comes from Sciaenops ocellatus, assembly GCA_033000465.1. Lineage (NCBI taxonomy): Eukaryota > Metazoa > Chordata > Actinopteri > Sciaenidae > Sciaenops > Sciaenops ocellatus. The sequence goes on from CP136870.1 coordinate 4,183,807, forward strand.
TGACACAAACTGGTTTTCAGCTGGCTTTTAAATAAGATGCAGACCGACTGAATGGGAGAGCCACTTAAAAACACACACCTCAGACATTAACCCTTCCTCCATATTTCTCCTACAATGGCCTTCAAACTGTTTACATGAAGACTTCCAGCAGACAGAGGTCCTGACCCAAACCTTGACCTCATTTGTCTCATCTGCCTAACATCCTTCTTTCTACTCCACACACACACACACACACACACACACACACACACACACACACACACAAATACACAGTGTATGGTCCGACTAAATCTATTAAAACATTTAAAAATCCCATAATACAACAAAGATTTCCTTGCAAAACACAAAAGGGAAATGTCCTCTGTGCTCAAGGCTCCTGCCTCCGACTGAAGTTTTACACTGGTCCATAACATTGTTTGGTGGCGTTTATGGTGCTTGTTAAAAGTAGCATTCTCCCTCAGATCTCAAAGCCTTGAAGGCAAGCCAAGATCCATGAGGCCTCTTGACATCACTCCCCCTCCGTCGTACAGTCTCCTTTCATAATGCAACAGGCAGATATCCGAAACGTTTACAGTACTTTCAATTTGTTTTTGTACGAGTACTGTTTACATTTTATCTGACGAAAGAGAGAGATATACTGCTGTGTCCAAATGAAACAGTGATAAATTAGCCACAGAAGATTATACATACAATACAACATTATGTCAGTGATAATGAGAGTTAAATCTAAAATCCAAGAATAGGAGCATTACTCAGATATTCTGCTCTCACTCAGGACTTCATATTCTCCAAACCTAATTTTGTCTTGTCTTTTTCAGTGGTGGCTCTAGTATTCTATTGTAATATCTTCACAGGGCTGCTTTCTATAGATTTACCTCCACTGCTTTGCATTTCATTCAACCTAATCCACCTCTCAAAAATGGGTTAGAATCAATGTATAAAGAATGGATAGAGCATGAGTCACCCACAGGTTTCCGAAGTGCTGTTTTGATGCTGAAAATATGCGGTGCCATGTTGGCTGTACTGCTTCTTCCGCCTCCCGACTAATCTAAATATAAGATGTGGATCATTGGTGGATGGTGTATGGTGCCTGGGTGCTTTAATAAGCCATCTGTAATGGCACCTACCTGTCAATCAAAGCGGCCACGCTGCTAATTATGCATAACTTTAAGCCTTAATATAATTTGAACTGGTGAGTTCTATAAAAATTCACCCCCAGTACAGTTGTCATGAACGAGGAAATCAGCTGTAGACACCAAAACTGTTTTTTGTACCAGACTGTAAACATGTTTATTTCTGCTGTGAAGTTGGACATTTTAACATGGGGACTTATGGAGGCTGAAATGTTCTGTAGCCAGCCTCAAGTGGCCGCTTGAGGAATTACAGTTTTTACCACTTCTGCATTGGCTTCTTTTCACAGACACAGAGGTTTCCGCTTGATTAAAATAGAAAAGGAAAAGTGAAAGACACATTTCTTGAGTCTGTTCTTGTTGCTTAATGATGTCATCATACGTCTAAATCCTGCATCTGAACTCGCTCTGTCCCTGAATCCCACAGAGCATTGGACCACCGCAGCAGACATCCGGCAACAACCTTCCTTCCATCCCACCCACACATGTCTTCATCATTATACTTACCTACCGGCTGTAGACAGACAGACAAACATTACCACCTCGACCCATACTGTTGCTCCTATTTGATATTAAAACATGGAAATATTAGAACCGCTCCTCCTGGGTTCAAATCATAATTTTACCGTGGCTAGACAGTTGTGGTTTTTGAGGGGTCATACTGAACCTCTTTCATTCCTCTTTTGGTCAGTGTTTACAGCTGGAGATCTTAGATCATTGCTGAGACTTCCTAGAGAGAACAGTGTTGAGTCTAACACTATCTTTGGGATCTAGACTCACGTCTGGCTGTTCCTAATATCTTTCTGTCTATCAGTGATGGATTAGCCACCTGTGGTGACATGTCACAGACGCACAAAGACATTTACATATATGATGACCCCATCCTTTTGACTAAATCTAATTAAAGAGGCTTAAACCCCCATGACCGCCCACCTGGTCATAGGGTGACTTCATCATCTCCTATGTCTTTACCCCGAAAAGTCTGTAGCTCACAATAAATATGAGGAAATGCATGCTCTACCCAGGATAAGGCAGCAAAGGAGACATGACCTGTGCTTGTTAGGTTGATATGAAATACAGTTCACGTAGCTGCGCTTGGAAATATTTTTTGAATGGAGGCCTGAACTTGGAAGAGGCTTGCATAGATGCTGGGAACAAGAAGAAGAGCAGGACATTGATTCTCCACACACTCTAAAATTTAAAAACCCTCCTCAGTATGGTATGGATTCTTCATGCTGGAGAAAAGATGCCAAACACAAGGTTGTACGAAGAAAATGGCTATGCAAGTGTACTTTCAGGGAAACCTTGGGAGCTATAAAATGAAAAATGTAATGATTTGAGATTTTCTGCCGCAACATACTAAATACAGTACAGCGGTTATGTGGTTCCAGACTTGCCGGAGTAGAACAGAGAAAAATATGCAGAGGGACAAACCAGAGATGGAGCCTCCAAGACTGGAATACATGACAGTGTTGTCAAAGCGCAACAGTTTGAAATGTGCAGCAGAAAAAAATCATATCAACCCTCAGGAGCTTGTAAGGATCAACTCTACCATCGGAAAATTTCCCTCCTGTCAATCTACCTGACAGCACAGCATCCATGTTCAGCTGACACTGTACAGGGCCAGAAGGTTGGATAAAACTGAACATTCAATACCAAAAACTCAGTTTGTCACTGTATCCTGCATTCACAGCACTTATCTCCACTAAGAAAAGTCGAGTTTTAAAGCCAATAAGATAATCTAGTAAACACACATGCTCAGCATGTCTTCTTAAATCAAGAGATCTGGTAGGCTAGACAAGGGTGTTTGCCAGGGACGAAATTCCTCCCACACTGGAGTCTGCTCTCTGATCCATGACAAGCTAGCCAGCCAGCCAGCAAGCCTCGGCTCTGCACACCTATTCCTCATCATACTCCCTGGAGGTATCCTACCATGATAAACATACAAATACATAGCAACACATACACAGACAGCAGCCCATACCTTTCAACATCTAAATCTCTCTTGGTCTTGAATATATGCTTGCATAGGGCTGTTCTTGTAATATTTGTGGTTAGAACGCTGTATGGATTGATCACATTCACACAGGTTTTTGGACATAAGTCAATGGCATGGTGGTCTTTTTTTGTTAGAAGGAATGTGTTGCAACTAAAAGGTCAATAGATTGGTCCCTGTGATTTGGTAATGGTCTAAAGCTTCATGCTGTAGACCATTGGACCATCGAACCTCTTCAGTGCTTCATTAATCGCTGTAAGTTGTTTTAAATGATGCAAATTTACAGATATGAGCGGCGTTTGAGGTAAAACAATTCACATTTTATGGTGGTCATTATTATATTAAAGGTCCATGATGGTGGTTTTGCAAGTTGATTTTTATTATTGGCATGAACCGAAACTAATGGCTGCCTGGAAGGTGGTGAATGCCTGGAGTGTGGTTCACTTTGGAAAATGGTCTGCAGTGCAGTAATGTTAAGTATACACAATTTGTAGTTAATGGGCTTAAATGTGCAAAACCACCAATGTGGTTCTTTTCTGTGGGAGCTCTGATATCCCACCTGATGGGATTAAGAAATGCAAAACATTTGTTTTTATCAATGACAGCCAGCTAAAGGAACAAAAATCAAAGGGTAGACAGTAATTAAATAATAAACACAAAAATTCAAAACGTAATATTCATTCCAGTGCAATAAGAGATCATATCCATCCTAGTTTATTGTGGTTGATCAGGTTCAGTACATAACTTTTGTGATCTATTGGCAGAAATGGGATATAACAATGTTTTCAGCTATATATATTCACCTTAAAAAGTGAATTGTTCATTTTTTATTACCGTTAGCCGTTCATATCCACATATGGAGCGGGTCCTCTTACACGGAGTCCGCCATCTTGCGTTGCCATGTTTGTTACAGCAGCCCAGAATGGAAGCGGTAGGGGGATGGTTGAGTTCATTGCAATCTGCAATCTCACCACTAGATGCCACTAAATTTTACATACTGTACCTTTAAATAAAAAAAATCTTTTGGATGTCGGTATTCAAATTTGTAAACTAATGCTACTATTGCATGTTGTCAGCAGAACTGTCCAGTTTTTAAAGGTTTTATATTACAAGAACAACACTCAGATGACAGAAACGTGGCTCAAACATGTCTGTCTTGCTTTTAGATGATAACTGACCTGCAGAATAGGCTTTAAAACTTGATAATCACCTTTAATACGCATTAAATACATACCTGCTGTGTAGTTTCCTTTTTGACTTTGAGATATGTACTGGCCACTCAGAGCATCTATCAGTGGAAAAATCATCAAATGCACTGCTTCAGTGAAGCATCTGCCAGCCATCTGAACTTGTAATACATGAAACATAAATTCATCCAGCATGCATTCAGTTCAAGATTTTCATACAGTACTTTGATTTACCTATCGTGTAGTGCACTGACCGACTACTATATCTATCTGCTAAAAGACACACAGACTCACAGAGCACACGTCAGCCTGGTAAGGACTATGTGAAAAACAGTCAGGAAGAGCGTGCCGAGTATCGGATTCAGCCAGGACTCAGGCCTGGAGCTTTTTGTCCATAGAGGGCCATTCATCCCTGGCTGGGACAGTAGAGGAGTGATCACTCACTGGAGCATTAGTAAAGATCCAGACCTCATCATTCATTTGCTTCACTCTTCCTCGCCACCACTCTCTCTTTCTGACTTTTTGTCTCCCTAACTTTTCCACTTAGCCTTCCTCTATCGCGTGCTCCCACTGTCACTCTCATTCTCCTTCTGCAGATACATGGGGGGGTGGATGGCTCTCTAAGGGTCCACTTAGATTGCAGACACACAGCTAACCATTTCCTATCTGCAACTCGAGGCTCACACACATCACCCAGAGTCATCTGTCAGTGGTATTTAATGCTGCAGAGAAGGAGAGGTCTCCTGTCGGGATGTGGTGCAGATAAACAGGTTATGTCTGCCAGCGGGGTAAACATCTTCCCCAAAACCTCATGAGTGACAGGTACAACATCAGCACAGGCTCCAGGCTTTATTCACTTTTATTTCTAAACTGCATTTATTTAGTTTGTTGTTGTTCAAGCTTTCCCTCTCTGTCCTTCTTTCGTTCATCATATTCATGGCTTTCTCCTTTTTTGCTGTACTGCACCTCCTCTCTCCTCTCCTTTGCTCTCCTCTATTCTCGTCTTCTCCAGATGTGGGCGCTGATCCAGGTGGATCCTGCTGTTCTCTGCAGTTTGTCTCTGTAAAACATCAGTTAGTGTCAGAGGGAGTCTGCGCACGGCTCCTCGGACACAGCTGCAGTTGTGCTGCGGCTCTGGACTTTTATAGCTTCTCATGAAAGCGAGACAGAGATTCTATAGATTTTCATGGTAAAACCTGTAAAACTCAAAGAGTTGTCCCAATCTAATCTACTCTTCCTCTGATGTTTATAAAGGAGTCATCATCTCTGAGGTGGAATAGGCCAAGAAGAAAGTTAATATCAGTGCAAATCCAACCATATGCAGAATTAAAGGATAATTCTGGTTTATTACAGCTTGGAGCTTACTTAACTCGTTTTGGCCATCATTTCAGTCGTTCTGTGATGAGACATTTCCTTTTTTAAATCGTTAGATCGTTTTTTTTTTTTGCAGTTGCCTTCATCTTCTGTTTGGAAAATCTAGTAGTTTGTTTAAAACCTGGCTGATTGTTTACCACGACTGCTCATGTTTCTTTCCTCATCTTTTTGAGCACGTCACTGCCTTTCTCAGAAATCACCTCGAGGAGCACGATCTTATATAACTATTGTCAGAAACTATGAAAATGAGAGTCAAGCTGTAATAAACTTGAATTATCCTTTAAAGCGAGCAGCTATGACCATAAAAGAGCATGATAGACCTGGAGCTTGTGAACTGAATGCATCATTGTTGGATAATTGCACACAAGCTGAAGTTATTTACAACAACCTGAAATAGGACTCTGCATTTAAAGGGAACGACTGTGTTGGAGTGTCGGAGAGAGCAAAAAACATTCATTTAACTTTGTTGCTCCTTTTTTCCACTGACACATTCCTTTGCTCTCCAGTGAGCTGCAATCCTCATATTAGGCATTAGGCACAAGTCTCCAAATCAATTTCTGCCTCTCTGCTGCCAATGAGTTGAGGCACTATGGGTATAATTAAGATATATGACAGGGAAGGAGAGAAGGGAGGGGAAGGTGGGAGAAGAGGGGGAAATAGTTTGGCAAAAGAACAAAAGGCAGGGCTAATGATAACATGAGACCTTGAAATGGGAACGAGGAGGGACCGAGGCTTCATCTCGATTCTCGTTCAATCTCCATTCCTCCCTTGACCTCCCCTTTTCTTTTTTATCGCCCCCCCTCTTTTCTGTCCTCTCCCTCGCTCGTTCTTTCAGCACCCTATTACGGCAAGTGCTTGTTGTCTTTCATGTGGAGTTCACGGCTGGAAATGATTAGGAACATCAGACCACTGAAGGGAAGAGAAGGGGAGGGAGGTGAAAGAGACGGAGCGAGAGAGATTGACTTCTATATTTGGAAGAAAGAATGCTAATATTATTAATGAACGTAATAAGGGATGATGGCCACTAAGAAGCCTCTTTGCCTCTTACTTTTTCTGTCTCATATGAATGTGCGTACTCGTACAAGCACACACACACACACACACACACACACACACACACACACACACACACACAGCAGGACTCATTTGTAGATGTTCCACACTCAAAGCTAAACAGTAAACTATACCATAGAGTTACAGCTTTAGCCCGCAGAGTTTAACATGTGGTGTGTGTTAGGAAGTTTATCTTTGGGCTGCATCACATGTTAAAGGACACAGGAGCCGTTGTTCAGGCATTTTCACAAGTCTGTTCCCGAGTTGAATCGTCTCACGTTTGTGTCTAATGGTTGTTTTTTTCAGATATACATGAGTCTGTTTACCATCACATGCACTCAGAAAAATGCTTTACATTCAAATGTGTAACAAAAGTAATGTGCAATCTGACACCATTAGATCTATAAAGGAGGAGCGAGCTGTCATCTCGATTCTGCACACAGGTAGGGCAAGAAAGGAGACGAGTGGACTGTGAATGGAGGTTAAAAGTGAGGTCAGAGCGAGATAAAAAGCTGGTTACAGTGATGGACAGAGGGATAGAGGAATACAATGAGGGATGACATCACCTCACTGGACTCTGAAGACTGATAAGAGACGCGGGGGATTTAGATGGTAGTGATCCTATCTTGCGCAAAGCCCTGCAATGTGGCAACTCTTAACCCGGCTGTGCAACGCCAGTCTACTGTATGTCAGTGCCGCCCTCTCCTTTCAAAGTGAATCCTCTGGGTCCTGACTGACAGCTGGCCTAATCAGAACAGAAATCAGCCCTATTTTTTTTTTACTTACTGTTAAATATTTATAGCCGTTTAAACCCTGTCTGTGTCCAAGGTCTCAGCGAGACTCGTTCTGCAGCAGCTGCCAGCAACAGATCTGCATATCTGTGAAATACCTGGGCTTTTATTGTCGCTATCCGCTAACAGGAAAGCTAATGAGGTGCTTGAGGTCAGGTGTCAAAGCTGTAGGGTGAACGTGCACACTCACCACCCACAGAGACGAATAAAAATTGTCGCTATATATTCACAGTTGTGGTCATTAGATGATGTTAAGCCTGCAAACGCTAGAAGCAATATGGCGCCCAATTTTAAAGACTCTTCAACATCAGCTGAGAGGCAGGGTTGTGTTTTTTTTATAAAGCATAATTGGGGAAATCAACATTGCGCCCTTGCAAATGATCCTTGGTCAGCAATCAAATTCAGACATTTGTGAGCTTAATGAGCCTCAACACTGTTACATTGTTGATGAGCAATGCAACTGTTCTGTTTTATGTATTGTGAAAATATCAAAACACAAAAGTGAAGCTGCTAAAACGGGGAGAAGAAAACGCATGAAAGAAAACTCTCCGAGGCCATCATCTTTGATTTACACAGTGAGGTCTGTCAGTGAGTGATGATTGTTTCTTATTGTCCTCCAGTTGTAATTTCGCTCCAGAGATGAAGAGAAAACAGTAATTAAGGAGCGAGAGAGCACAAAGACGGACTGGAATTGGACCTCAGATGGGGGGACTGCTGTCTGAGCCTGTCTGAGCTGTTGGGTTTTTGGATGAACGAGAGGATGAATGATGGAGAGATAGCGACCCACGGTTGCCTTGGGGACACCACTCTGGGTTATTTCAAATCCTCTAGCTAGCTAAAACAGCAGTATGTGTTTAGAAGGATGCATCTGTGTTTCTGCTGCTGCGTTTCTCCCAGGATGGGAGCAGACATGTGTGTGTGTATATATAAATTTTGGGCATTTTAGTGGTTTATCCAATACAAACATGACAAAGAGGGAGAGAGAAAGAGAGAGAGAGAGAGAGAGAGAGGAGTCTGTTTTGTTTTTTTCCTTCGCTGGGACACCACAGGATTTTATTTTCTCTTTGACGAGTTTGTGACTCTGTTAAGAGTATATCATTGGGAGTGGGTGCTTGGAATTTGAGGGTTAGCATCTTGTTGACGGTTATTGTTTCTAATTTGTATTTTACGTTCAAAGCATGTCTGCAGGGAGAGGAATTTTCGTACGGACACAAGAGTAAACTCATCGACTCTGTCAGACATTTTTCTGTTTGTATCCTCCGCAAATTGGCAAATGTGTTATGACACCCAATCTATATGTGTGTGTGTGTGTGTTGTGTGTGCTGTGGTCAGACACAGTGAGCGGTTCTGATTATAAGTATTGATTAGTCCATCTGTGAGAGCAAAAAAGCGCACAAATGAGGAGATCAATAGGTGTGATTTGAACAATCTGTCTTAAAGGCAGCTGCGAAGGAGCGGAGAAAGTCAATGTCACTTTCCTCCAGAGACTTTGTCATCGGCAAGACTTTATTGTCTTCTCGAAGTGGAGACAAAATGTTTGACAGATGTTAGCTGAAAGTTTTGAACTGGTAGTAAATGAAGCGCTGAGGAAACCATCTGTTATCTTTATGTTTACATTCCGTGGGCGAGTTTTTCTGAAAATGCTGATGTTGTACGATCATAAAATAAACCACCATCACCATATTAGTCTGAGATGTTTAGACAGACATGTTTCCAATAGGCAAAGAAACTCCTGCCCTCTCAGTAACGTGGTTCAAGTTGATACGCAAATAGAGACGCACACAATGCCTTCTAAACATGGTGCACAAAGGTTTCAGGCTTATCCATGCTGATTGCACGGCTTCGCTCCACTAAACCAAAATAGTGTCTCTAAGCCTCTGCAGCCCCTCCGCCCATTTAGTCATGCTTCCTGTATACGATCCCCGAGGCCATGGGACAGTTTCATCATGCCCTCATCAGTCGTCATGTCAACAGTGAGCTCTAACACTAAAGAACATGGAAGTGAACAAATTAACACCAGAATTCTGGTCGTGGAATGTACATTTTTCTAACAGCCACAGCGGTTTAGGGTTAGGGTTAGATATTTCAACTGGAAGTGGATCATAACTCAATATTACCATATATTGGTTTGGTAAGAGTTTTATTTATCATGATATTTTGAAAATGTTACTGGCTGGTGAGGCTTCAAAGCAACTTGGGGATTTTTGAATGTAAAACTTGAATGTAGCCACGAGATAAAAAATTGTTTTGTTACAGTTTCCTGTAAGATGCACACTTGTTTGAGCGGAGAACACAAACATGATTCATTGGAAAGCCACAAGCGTCTCTCTACCGCTCTCCACCATAAGCTCAAAACATGACAGATAAAAATGGCTGGCCTCATACAAACACAGAGGTGAACTCCAAAAATTATTTGTCACTGCCACAATGATTCCTTCGTATCTTACACGCCTACGGCACTGCTGTGGTTAGGGCATTGTCGTGAGTTGCCAGATGGAAGCCCTTAACTCAAAGACTTATTACATTATTTATCTATAACTATCTCTGCCTGGGGGCTAAGAATACAATAAATCTTGGCCAAACTTGAGTTAAAGGATTCTACACTGACATGTTTCCAATTCAAACTAAATCACTGCATTATAAAGTAAATCTGATTGAAACCAAGTCTCACTCTGTGGAGCAGTGGGCTCTTTTTTTTTTTTATCCACACAGACTTCCAGGCTAGTTGAAGCCTGATTTTCTCCATATAAACATTTATGTTTCAGTGCCATTTTATTTCTCGATCTGTAAACCAACACGCAAGCTATGTGGGAGGTTCACACTAATAAGGCTGAGAGTGTTTATCATTATAAGTAAGCTTGGCTTTATTGGGGAGAGAGAATTGACCACTTTTTTTCTCCAGAAATGTTCACACAAAGAGCCAATACTCTTCTGACAGGATTAGTCTCAGGGATGAGGGTCACTGCAGACTGTGTGTGCGTCTGCACATGTGTGATCAAATCAGTGTGAGTCTTAAAGGTCAAAGGTGAAGCAAACTTCCAGCTGCGCCTTTCTTTCCTTGACCCCTGGAGACGAGTGTGTGTGTGTGTGTGTGTGTGTGTTATTGTGCAACACTTCCACAGTGACAGTCATGAATGTATCAATGACAAAATAGGATGGAGGAACACCTGTTGTCTTTGTACAAAAAAAATAAAGTGTGGCCTGTGTGTGATGTGACAGATCAGCACACACAACAGATTTAACCGACAGCATGTGTGCATTTTATTTTCCTCGTCGTCTCTGCTGTTTGCACCTGAATCCTGTGTCTACATCTGTAGTTTCTCTCTCCTCTCTCCTTTGTTCTGCCCGAGGTCACGCAGTTAGCGACCTCCACCTCAGGGAAGTGACAACAGTAAAAGATGGCAGGAGCGCCTCCTGAGCTGTGAGCTTACATCTGGTGTTGGATTACTCTGATAGTTGTTGACTGTGGAGAGGCACAGCAGCTCCAAAACAGAGGATCAATGTGTGTGTGTGTGTGTTTGTGCACAGTTTTATACTCTGTCTACACACTTGAAACAAGAAGTAGAAAAAACAGCACTCTCATACTGCCTGTGTATCAAAGCAGTCACATATCAAGTAAGAATATACACTCTGCTGTACATAGCATGATAAATGTGACTGTTGAAACACGGGTGAAACACAGGTCAGGATAAACAAGTAAACCACTAACAGGCCTGCGTATGACAGCTGCTGTAACAGCTCGCACTCTTTCTGCTCCACTGCAAAAACAAAAAAACAAATGACATTTAAGTGAAAACATTTTTTATTATAAGAATGATATTTGCTTGAAGTAAGTGAATTCAGCTGCCCGCGCAGTATTTGATTTGCACTGGTTGTCTTAAAGATTTAAGATTTAAAAGCTTAATTTCAGGGATTCTTGTTTGATAATTAAATCACAGGTCATTTAATGCTCCATAGTGCAGGATCAAATCACTTAAAATAAGATCAGCGTCACTCTTGTTTCTAGAGAAAAGAACTCGTGCAGAATGTTACTCAAACTAAATTGATAATTCAGACAAAGCAATTGACATTTACTTGAAGTCAAACAGCCTTACGTGGTCAGCAGTAGAAAATCCAATAATCAAATCAAATCAGACCACATTTTAAGTCTAAATAAAACATCTCACATACTGAGAAGTGTAGGTTTGTGTCTCACTCACACACACACACACACACACACACACACACACACACACACACACACACAAACACACACACACACACACATATACACATACATATACATATACACACATGTGTGCACCAAGCAGCAACCTCTGGGAAATGAAGCCAAAAACTGTAATTCCTCAAGCGGCCACTTGAGGCTGGCTACAGAACATTTCAACCTCCATAAGTCCCCATGTTAAAATGTCCAACTTCACAGCAGAAATAAACATGTTTACAGCCTGGTACAAAAAACAGTTTTGGTCTCTATAGCTAATTTCTCCGTTCATGACAACTGTACTGAGGGTGAATTTTTATGCAACTAACCTGTTCAAATTATATTAAGACTTAAAGTTATGCAGAATTTACAGTGTGGACGCTTTCACTGACAGGTGGGTCATTCCACCCGCCTTAGGTTTACCGATGATCCACGTCTTTGTCGATATCTAGATTAGCCGGGATGGCCGACATGGCAGCATATTTTGACATCACGCATCACGCATGCTCTGTCCATTCTTTATACAGCCATTGGTGTGCACATGTAGCCCCAGGCATCTGAAGTATTTAACCCAGATATAATTATTTTCAAATTAAGACATCATAAATGAAAAAAAGGAGCGAATTAAATGAGCGAATTAAATTTGTTGGCAAGTTGCTTGACAACAAAAAACAATCTATGACATGAGAAACTAGCATGTCATTAGAAATATCATGTTCTCTCACAGTGCTTAAAGCAAGCATTGGTCTCAGCACAAAAAGCTAATTGGGTAGAACACAGTCACCTTTTGGTTATTGCTGTAGGATATAACTGTATGTTCTGTAGCTCCATGTGACATCGTTAATCAAATGATTCTCTGTACAATATCAGCATTTTTTTCAAGGTGTTCTTGCTGCTGAACCTTCAGTATTGTTGCTCCTCTTCGGATATTTGTGTTCTGAATAAATGCAGCCGGCTGTTAACGGCGGCCAAGATCTTCACCAGCTAACAGTACAACCAAAACTACAGTACATTCATGACTTCCTGTTTATGTTACAGTACAGTACATTACTGTACATGGTCATGGTCTAGTCATGTGCATGATTCTGTTAATATTGGACCTCAGACTGACAATGGAGATAAGTTGATTGTGCAGTTAGGAGTCACAGGCAGCTTTGATAACTGGATTAGCCTCTCATTGACCCGGGCCTGAACCACAGCCAGAGTCAGAGATGGGTCACACACTCTGTGACGGTTGAGAGATACATATAGAGGTTTGTCTGTGTGCGTTAATGTTCATTAACATCGGGGTCGACAACAAGATGAGACCAAACGCAGTTAGCAAATTTAATGTTGAGAAGGTTAAACTATTCGGGTCTCACGCAAGACCCTAAAGGTCATGAACTCCAGCTGCTGCACATGGTGTGGACGGAAGATTTAAAGACCGATAGGTACTTTTAAAGCACATAATTTCATTAACCACACACACACACAATCATGCACACTAGGCACCCATACTGACACACAATCTGCTGAATGGTCAGCTTGCAGTCAAAGCACTCACATCTTAATGAATTCTATTGATTAACTTTATTCTGCTGAAGGTTCAGGAGCCAAACGTGTCTGCTCTATACACAAACACACACACACACACACACACACACACACACACACACACGCACATGCCAACAGTATGACCGAGTATTGACTAATTGAGCCATAGCGACATGAAAAACCTTCCATGTACTGTATATGCGTGGAAGGAGGATATTAGACACTGTGATTACATATTCATACACAGCCTGATGGGGTGAAAAACTAGCTTACCCTTGTGAAATTAATTTCCTGACTCTGCACATGTGAGGTGAATACGAGGAAGTCTTGATTCCGAAAGCACCTGTTAACTCACAGTTTGTGTAGGACCAAAGCCCGATACCCAGATTTTTTAGACCGGGCTTAGAAGAATCAGCCAAGTTATTCTCGATTTAAACTTTTCTGTCCAAAGCTACTTCAGATGCTTAAATCATCTTTGTTGTTTTCGTTTATCCGGTCCTCATGCTTTTCATCTGCTCTCATCACTTTCTCGAAAGAGGATTAAAGTTAATTGCTCCTTTGGGTCTGAAACTTTCTCTCTCATTTCTTTCTCCGCCCCTCTGATTTCAGCACAAACAAAAGACAGTCAGTGTGGACAGTGACGGCTCAGCCAAGCAGCAGGGAACCTATTGGATTAAAGAGAGCACCAGAAAAGCCCTCATAAAACCCCCCGAACTCACTTTGGTAAACCAGGCTGTCAGTGATGTAGAGCATCCATTAAAGACACATTCATGTGCACACGGCTAGCGCACATGTGCGCAGCCTTTCTCCCCACTATCATCCCATCCTCCACGGCTAGCTCAGCCAACTGGAATTTCCAAGAAAAACAGGTTGGCCGGGCATGATGCAGCCCCGGGGTCAGAGACACAGCCAACTCCTGCAGGGAGCGAATCAGGCAGGGATGAAGAAAAGGGGAACGAGAGAGAATGTGAGGGAGAAAAAAAAAATGAAGAGGGAGAAGGGGGTTAGCGTTGCACACCTACAGACGTGTGGAAAGAAGTCTTAAATCAGCTGCACGTCCACACTTCATCAGTCAGCTTGCTGGGAAATGATTTCTCAACACAAAGACCTGCTGCACTACAGCGCTGTACAGCACAGTAGTCGCTTCAAACACAAACACTGCAGACATGAACTGGGCAGACACGGCCTGAGCCACAGATTACTCCATTGTCTCCAATAAAAGACTATGAAAGCACACCACAGGTACTCAAAGGAATGTTAAATGCTTAGACAGTTGCTTTATCTGAATGTTGGGAAACTGAAAATCTTAATTGCTCGAACAGAGGCGAAGAAGCGGAGATAAGCTGGGAGGAAGATTAATTTAAAGCTGAATAGAGAGACTTTTGCTTCAAAGAAAGAAATAATGAGGCTCTAGTGACGGATTAATTGAGGCGCCTTTTCTGTCCTCACCACGCCATCTTTCCTGCGATCTGTATCTTCACTGTGCTGAATCATTAACACTGCATCCCTTATGTCATTACAGCATAGAGAGAGAAACTGTACTGATTACCTCATCCAGAAAGTTTGAGCTAATTTGCATGCCGTCACACTCCTCAAGAAAAAGTTGGAAAGATTTTACAATGTTTCCGGCTCAATCAAGGAAGAGAGGAGACCGGCAGCACTGCACATGCTATTTCCTCCATTTTCAATGGAGTCCAACATGTCAGTGGACAGGATCAGCTGCACTCTGCCGTGTAAATCATGATGCACCTGTCATTGCCTTCCCAGAGAGAAAGAAAGATGGAGGTGTAAACAGAAGTCGGGACTGAAAGGGATGAAAGAGAGATTCCACTAATGGGTATGATACAGAGAGATGAGGTGATGATGTGCCGGTGAGAGTGCTGCGTACAACAATGTGTCGGGAGGAGTGGGAATTGTTAGGATAAGACGAAGTGTGCGTGAGGAGAGGTGGATAGCATGGGAGGGAGAGAGGGAGCTGAACTAATGTGGTGTTTTGGAGATGTGAAACAGAGGGTTCAGGAAGACAAAGCAGATGGGATAGACAGAAAGTCAAAGAGACTTAACACTTCAGCCAACAAAGACAATGACAGAATATTATGGTATATATGGTTTCAGGAACTGTGCATGATAAAAGATAGGAACTGTATTTCTGGGATTGTTCTTTAGACGCCGGATGTCTATTTTGGCATCATTTGCAGCCACGAAGGAGGGGAGGACAGGCGATGAAGGTTGAGGGGTTTAGCTTGGGAGTTAGAGGGGAGATTAGCTTAAAGTCACGGGGTAAACAGACCTCCAACACAGTAAGCCCAGGGGTTCAATGTTGGAGGCGCTCACTAAGATGCACTAAGCCACATGGTAATGGGAAATGATGGGGTCCCAGCTATCACATGGCTGGTCAGACCAAGACTGCCTGGGAAGGGTGAGAGGAGGCGGTGGACTGGAGGGGGTGGTGGTGTAGATTATTACCCAGATCAAAGCTACCTTTTAGTGGATTTGGGGGAGGAGAACAGGGGCAGAATGTGAGATGAAGGGAGGGCGGAGATCTAAAGATACAGTAAACAGCACTTCAAGGAGGTTGCTGAAACATCTTGTTTTCAGTCATTAGGCACCTCAGACCCATATTATTAAGTAAAAAATAGGCTTACATTTGCTACTTTTGCTCCATAGCTAAACCTTTAATACAGCATGCACCTGCTATGACAGATTTGCATCCTGCTGCCACCATTTCCCAACCCCCACTTTAATGCACTGCTGCCAAAAACAGCTTCTGCCCACACTTCCTCTCTGTTTGCTTACCCTTTAATATATTTACTTGACCTCTGAGAGGCATCCACATGACAATGTTTTTCTCGCCCTTAAACTCTCCCCACCCGCCCCCACCTCCTCAGCTCAGATAGCAGCACCGTACCTTAGCCAGCAAAGCTCACCATCACCGGGGTCACATTTAGCTCGGCTCAGCACTTACAGAGAAGAACGACAGAGAGACAACTGATACAACTGCAAGAGGGAAAAAAAACAGTGGGAGAAGATACAATGGCAGAATAAGAAAGATGGAGATAGAGATGGTGGGATGACAATGACAGAGTGATGGAGATATACAAACCTTGGGAGGAGGGAGAGCAAGAGGGGGGTCCCTGTTAGCTTTAAAGTCTCATTGGTTTTCTCTTTCATTACACACACTGTGTTGACTCTGCACACTGTCAGCCCCCTGTGGATTAACTACACAGTTTGACACACACACATACACACACAATCCAGGTCTAACTCATATGCATACTAAAACATGCATGAGGATATATGTGCAAATGTATGCGGTGACACCATATACAGCAGCGATTTCGCTTATTTTTCATTTATAATGGCAATTACAAAGAAAAACTAACATCAGCGTGGACTGGATGGTAGCAAAACCCCAGCATGCACAGATTTGCCGTGTGAAAAGGTAAACATCCCTCCTGTGTCTCCTATGAATGAAGCATGACAGGAGAGCGTTTGCACTGGAGGAAAAGACAGCAGCTTCTTGGACGATGTAGAAACAAAATGCCCCTGTAAATTTCTATCTCCAACACATTGCTCCCCGAGGGGCAAGTCAAAACAGGCCTGTCAAACCCAGTTAGCAGGCCACTATAGATGCACAATGGTGCCTTGTGTGCGGGGGCCAACTCAAATGTTCCCCAGGTCGTTGGCCCATCTCTGCACTGACAGGGCATTTCCCTTTAAAGCTGCTTCCTTTTTTAAAGCTCCATTTCCCTCTTATCACTTCCTCCTTCTCCTCTCTGAGCCCCTTTGTCGATCCTTGTCACCTCAGTCTCATCTTCATGGCCTCTTGCTGTCTTTGCTCCTCTCCTGTCTCATGTCTCCTGACTCTGTTTCATTGACAATATGTCTCCAGTGGCTTGAAATCGTCAGGCAACGCGTGCAATATTCTTTGCTGAGAGTAAGTCCTGGAAAGCTCGGATAATTGGCTGTTTAACTATAATGATTTTTTTTTTCCCATTCCCACTTTTCTCTTTAATTTTATTTGGTAGCAATCCGTTTCTAGAATTTTAATCCTGTCCAACTCTATCTTTGTTCAAGCTTCTGCATTTCAGGTATGTACATTTTTTAATTTTGCATTTTCTGTTTTCAGTTTCGGTCACAGTTTACTGTCCGTTACTTCACAGACAGGGTGTGTCACGTTCATTTCTGGATGTTTTTTTGCTACAGTCCACTCTCATTTTGGTTTTGACCGAGGAAAAGAACCCAAAAATATTTCTGGTTGATTTTTGATTTTATTTCAGTTACTTTAGGGTGCGCTGCATTTCCTCCGCTGTGCATTCACTCAGCGGCGGTGGCAGCGCAACTGCTGCGAGCTTTAAGAGTATCGGATAGATAATCTTCGGTGTCGTTGTCCTCCCAGAAACACATGCACAACTTGTATGTGTACTTTAATCTTAATAAACATTTAAGCTTGTTATGTCTCTGAACTGTGGCCAGCTCTGAAAGTGGAAATAGGATGGTGATGTGGTTTGTAACTGCACCACAAGCCAAAATTGACTCCAACTTCTGCTGTTCCAAAAAGAGAAAACGCACACATACAGCACACACACACACACACATTATAAACAATAGAATTCAGTGATGAACAGATGGAAATGTTCAGTTTTGTTCATGATTTTCCACAAATTTTTGCTTTATTTTGATGTCTTCTTCACAAAATCCTCGTTAGACAAAGATTCTGCAGTAGCTTCAGTATTACAGTTGCTATAAGCTGCTCATGGTGACAACCATGAAACATGTTTTAATTCACTCTAATTTGGTCTTTTACTTCAATTTATATGACAATAACAAGGCTGTGACATGCCTTCAAACATAATCTAACACTGCTGCAACTGATGCCATTACTAACATGAAAATGTGTGACATGTGGTCAACCTAATGGACAAAACGAGGAGCCAAAAAGCAGGAAAAACCCTGTTAAGCCTTCATTCCTTTCTCACTTCTATCCCTGCCAGGTCTTTTTCATCCCCCAGTGTTTTAATCTTTGTTTTTCCTCTTTTGTCTTTTGCTTCCCACTCTCCTCCTCCCTCATTTTCTCCGTACTCCAGTCAGTGCCAGCCTCCGCTCCCTTTGTTCTCCACTAGGTGTGGCCGATGACAGAAGGCTAGGGGGCAGTAAACTCAGGCATTGCTCTGACGCTGCTTCACTGATTCGCTCCTTTGATGCTTTCGCTAATCTCCAACACTCACTATGGCACATACTGGCACAGAGCTACACAAGCTGTGATTGCACGCATGCATACACGGGCCTGTGCACACACAACTGCTGTGAACAAAGGATAAGGATACAAACAGATTCAGGCTGTACTGTATGTACAGTGAGAGCAAGCACAATCAGGAAGGCATATACGGAGTTCTAATGAGGACACTTTCTGTACAAAACAATAAAGCAAAATCTGATCTTTCCATCAGCATAATGCATATGGACAACTCATATTAAGGCTTACAACAGCAGATCTCCAGCTGCAATGCGCCTTCCAATAAAGAACTGGCTCCATCAGTAGATACTGTGTTTCCCTCGCTCAGTGTTTCATCCAGAACAGCGAAGTGAGCAGTGTCAGGTTCAGAAAACAAAGAATGAAGAAAGGCTGAGTGGACACACACACAGACGCAGTTGATTATCTACTGATGATAATTACTCATCTTCATTGACTCTGATGGAACATCTCTAAAGACGGCAAGACCGAAACTTAAATCACAGAAGGGTTGACTTCTCTTCCTCTTGCACTGACAGTATAGAAATATGCAAATCACAAAGGAGAAATCCAACATTTGAAAAGACTTTCTAACTAATTTATGACTAATATTATCATGCATAATGGAACAACTGCTGCGATACCATGACAACACTGGATTTACTGGAATATAAGGAAAAAACTGTCATGGCTGGAAGCAAAATGAATTTTTTCTGACACAGAAAATGTGAGCACACTGTGAGTCACTGTTTCAATGCCA
Source organism: Sciaenops ocellatus (assembly GCA_033000465.1). Classification (NCBI taxonomy): domain Eukaryota; kingdom Metazoa; phylum Chordata; class Actinopteri; family Sciaenidae; genus Sciaenops; species Sciaenops ocellatus. The sequence continues at coordinate 4,203,065 of CP136870.1, forward strand.
ATGGACACAAAAAGTGTCACCTGATGACATCCTCAATTCAAGTCTTCATTCTCCAAGTTGCTCTCTGGCAGACAGGTGTTGTAGATATTGAATACCACAATCACTGCAGCAGCAGAACATAGATCCCGTTGTTGTGGATTTGACCTTTAAATTGAAGTCCAATATGAGTAAGCCTAGAGAGCCTCAAGGCCTTTACTTACAAACTTCCAAATTTAATTGAATTCACTGCTATATTTTTGTCATACTGATGTACTGTTTTGGTATCAGAACTGTCACTTGATTCTCATGAGCGCATACGCGATGGAGCCAAATGTTTTAAATACAATGAAGCAACTCTACATTTACACGATGCCAAACTTCATGATTACACACTGAATGACGGGAGCTAAGATCAGCCAAGAAGATTACACACAATCAGTGCATCATGGTACATGGCAGTACAAAAAGGATTTCATTAGAAAGCTGGGTCCCCAGGCAGCATGAAATGTACGATAAAGAAGAAAACAACGCAGCAAGAAGTCAAGTTCTTGTCATTACCTCTGGTTTCAGTTTGCTTCATATACCTGGCATGAGAGTGAATGTTGGATGAAGAGCAGGACTGAATTAACTTGTCAGCAGTGCATTAGTTAGACCTGTCCTCTTCAGACCTGCCTGTATCATATCCCGTAGCACACAGCTAGTCTTTGCAACCGCAACTGCTGTAAACAAGGCTCCGGGCCAGGTGTATTAGGTGACTTCCCAGTCAGAACCTACAGAGGGACTCAGCCTTACTGGCATGAGTTAATTCAACAGTGACGAAACACAGACAAGTGGAGCACAATGATTTTGTCATTGTTGAATGCTTGCCTTAAATGGGCTTTGAAATAAAACCATAGACGCGGGGGAGAGAGGGAAACGAGCTGTTAAGAGCTGGACCTGAGGATTCATGTGTTGTTTTGGATGCACCAGACCACCCAGCTCATTGTTCCTGGGAAAGCCATTCTTGAGATCCGTCCTCTGCACAGCACACACACAGAAGAGCAGCCATACCTGATCATGCAACCTCATGTGCAATTCTTAAATGCAATCCCTACTCCCCATTTGTCCCTTTTCCATAAATAGCTGACTTAAATCACTACATTTCAATGCAATTTGGCATTGCTGCATGCCATTTAGAGGTGAGATACAGGGGAAATTGTTGCAGAATGAGTGCTACATTTGAATTTTATGGCGAGCTAACACCATGAAGATGACCAGATGCGTTCCTGGGGCTGAATATAATGTGAACGAGGACATGAGTTCATGTTTTCCTACAGTTTCCTACTGAGAAAAGAGAACAAATGCTTTATGGTGTATAAAATCACCAAATTTAATTTATAAAATTAAATTAGTTCTGCCTGATCCTTCAACTTTTACCCTGTCCTTGATTACTCGGTGGGTTAAGGGTAGATTTCCAGTCTCTTGGACCGGACACTGTGGTGTGAGACAGTATTAGAACTGAGACAGGAAATGATGCGATAAACTAGGAAGTTGCCACTATTGTTAGGACCAAAAAACGGAAGGTCTGCTTAGAACGATATGCTCAGGAACTGGATTGCAGGAACCGCACAAGAAAGCAAATGGAGACAGCGAACCCACACACATCTTCACACTCTTCACTCTCTGTCAGCAGAAATACTACGCTTTAAGTGATATATCCTCCAAGAAACTTCCTCCGTGGGCTCTGCATTTGATTACACATCTTCAAGGTCTGTGATTGCTTTTAGATGTGTTTGATCAATGAACAAAACAACAGCTATGACAGAGCTTTGTAACGTAGGAAGGTGGAAACACTGAGGTCATAGCTCATAAATAAAGCCAACAATGAGTTTATAACAATGGAAACGCAGTTTTAACATAGTATGAATCACATAAAAAATATAAAAAGATGATCATATATACAAACATTCCATTGATAGAGGTGACAGACCTGTGGTTTCTGGCTAAGAAAGAACACATTTATCAACTACCAAGCTATTAGAAATTTGTTGAGCTTTTTAATGATCTGTGTCTGGATAATAAACATTATTGAACAGTGATAGTGAATCAAACTGTTGCTGCAGCTGTTTGGTAGACTGGTGACTTAGTTAATGAGGAAGGAAACACGTTAATGACCAGGATTTCTCATTTTCTCACACCATATGATCATTCTTAAAATGTCACACACAGACAAACAATTATGCCTTTGTTCCCTTTTTTAAACCTACAGAATCAGCATGACAGTCTGGCAGTTTTTTCTGGCCTGACTCAACAATTGCCACAGTTTGCTGAATCGCATCACACCTCTCGTCTACAGATTCAATTAGAGCTTTTTACAGTAACGCCCCAGGAGAAACACGCACTTCACTCACACTCTGCTTTTCAATAGACCTCCTCCTGCTCCAGTCCCTCCTGTTACACACACAAAACGAATGGTGACAGGAGTTTTTTTCTCTCACATTCAAGTCGCCATGTTGCATAGCATTGATTTACACATCTGAGCTATGTCTAAACTCCTTATCAACATGCCAAATTCTCTCTCACAGACAGAGAGACATGCAAGTAGAAAATATATCTGGCTCATGCAGCATGGAGCCTTCAAATATAGCTTCAAGAAATCCAATGTTTGCTGCGTTGAGCTGGATCTCATTGCTCTAATAGATCTGCCATTTCTATTCACCAGACAAACCTCATTATGAACAGGACAGAAAGGATGCTTGTCAATCAGCACACAATCAAAATGGAAGTTTTGCATGCTACCTACAGTGACAGGAAACACCGTGCGTGTGCGCACACGTGTGTGTGTGCAGATGTATAAATGTATTTGTGTAAGTGAGTGCCTGATGGTGACAGCCAGACGGTACAAGGCGTCAGGGAATAGGTATGAAAACCAATCTCTACCAGCCGTGACCAAAGCTCTGTGAAATAATAAAGAAGAAAAGCTTTGCAGACAGAGGCTGAGATGAAATAGGTCTTTCATTGGTTCATTATGGGAGCCGACTCACAGGAGAACACATCTGGATTACTCATACAGCCTTAATCAAACAGCTGGACATGAGTGCGACTGGTTCAGAAGGAGACTACAAGGTTAACACACTGTATGTTGGGGTAAGTATTTGCCCATGCACGTTCATGTGCATCTAATTTATAATTAGTTTCATACTGTAATCCTGCTAACTGTGTCAAAATTGATGTTTTAATTATGGTGAAACTCAGAGATGGTAGAGAAGACCCCCTAATGTGGTCATCTCCTTGCTTGTTACTATGGCAACATGACAGCCACACAGTTACGGTCCCACTCACAAGAGCCATGTGAGAGAACTGGATACCAAATCTATTTCTTCTCCTTCAGTTGGTTGTTTTAGTTTATTTAGGTGTCACATGGGTTTAAACAGTAAAAAGAAATTTGAGGATATTTCAGTTCGGGGTATCTTTGCACAATTGAAAACACATCTGACACAAAATGTCTTCCTAGTTAACTATAAATCTTGTATTAAACAAACACATACGTCAGTATTAGTTGCAACAAGTTTATAGGCTCCATGCAGGCCCCCTTCTCAGTGTGTGTTCAATGCAGCTGTTTTCTTATTCCTTGTTCCCACTGTTTTCTGAGGAAGCAGTGGAAGTAGTAGATAATATATACCAAACCTGCTATTTGCTTGCTTCCCTGCACTCTGTGAGCTCCATATCGCCTTAGAAAAATGTTTTCATTGCTCTGTTGACAATGCGTAGCACGATATGCACTGCGTGTGATATTCTCGGGCTCTTCTGTCCTCATTCAAAGGAACTTCAAGGTTGTTCCTTTCGGTTTCTGAATCTTTCAAATCAAAGCGCCACCCTCAGCATGGGGTTCGCAAGTGAAGAAATGAGATACGGAACAGAACTGTGACACAACTTTGATTTCGACAGATTATTTGGAATTCTCTAACATAATGATGCTTAACTCTCCTGACAGAAAACACTCTCTTCAAACAGCTCGTGCTACACAGAGCCAGGAGGGACTGAACGGACTGATTTGTCGTCAGAGTTCAGGGAGTCTTTGAAGGCAAGGGCAATTCCAGGTAATGATTTCCAGAGTGGTTAAGTTCAGAGAAATGGGGGATAATCCTCGTACTTGACTTGCCAAGGTTAAAGCTATATGCTGCGATGCACATGCACTTTGAATAACACGGACAGATGCTGCAACAAGTGGAGACATAGTATAAACATCCAGGGGTTGGTGCTTTGATGCCTTGCGTCTGCTTTTGAGAGGGTGGTCTTCTAAACTGCCCCTTCATGCCGCCACATGATCAATAGGCCTGTAAATGTTTTAGCGCTGGCGCTACAAGGGGCATAAAATATTGAAACGACTGACTGAAACACAACCTTGAGAGGGATTGTGTCTATGCGTCTGTGTGTGTGTGTGTGTGTGTGTGTGTGTGTGTGTGTGTGTAGAGGGGGTGGGGGGAACACTAAAGAGCCAGTCAGCATTATAAACTACCCAATCAGTCACTCTACACCAGTGTTTGTATGAAGAGACAAAGAGGGACAGGGAAGAGCGATCGTACATGTCAGAGCAATTTAGCCTAAGACTGTTTCTCAGCTAGTTTACATTGATCTTTAAGTTGCCGAGCGATTGGTTTCCTGATAAGAAGATAAACTTATTTTCATTTTCACCGCCTCATCAATAATACTTGTTTCTGTCCTCACATGAAAATACACAAAAACATAAGAGATTCAAGGAGATTACGTATTATTTGTTTACATATAAACCATTACATAGCTCAAACTCCGGCTTCCCGTTCAACAGCCGATGACATGAGAGATGACCTTAAACCACTCCTGTTCCACCCTCCCGCACACTTACAAATAATCCACTCGGCTCAGGCTCCACATGATTTACTCCAACGTATATACACAAAATGAGCTCAAACCCAAACATATGCCTGCTCATACACTAACTGTATGTTCCGCACACACTTCAGGTAACTTCACATGCGGCCCAATTGTGCGGAAGCGGAGCTGACCTCAGGTTACGACTGGTGTTAAATGACAACCGGGCATGAGTAACTCAAAGCTGGGCCTGAACGCATGCGAGTCCAATTTTATGACTAGAGTAACATGATAGGCTGTGTTTATGACGAAGGAAACTGATCTCAGCTCAGTAGGAAGCTGGGCAGAGAGAGATGAGGGGATTAAAAATTTGTATTTGACGGAAAATTCTGGTTAATAAAATCTTATGTTATTTTTTTTTTTGTGGTTTTAGCAATCATTTCTATTGGTTATGATAACATTTGACATTACTTCAACAAAGTCTGACAAGGCAAGAAACATGAGCAGTCAGATAGATTAGACAGGTAATAAACCATCCCCAAGTTTAGCCAAACTTACACTGAAAAGAAATCAAAGTTGAGGACACAGTTAGGAAAATAATACCCATGTTGTAATAAAACAGATTTTTCCTTTAACCTGAGACTAAGCAGAAAAGTGACTGTGTGCGGTGTGATTCTCTGCTCATGTCCAAGTATTTCCCAATCCATGGACTTTGCTGCAACCCTCTTAACTTGTGCGTCCCTGTGACGCCCTCCAGGAGGGACTCAACATAAGCACATGTTCATCTTCTCAAAGCATCTGAGACAATTCAACCAAAGTGTAAAAAGCCCAGGTGGAGTTGTGAAATTTCTTTACTCTTTTACTTAGATTTTTGTTACTCCTCTGTTAACAACTCACCAGAACAGCCTTCAGTGCACTGCATGTTCATCCTAACGCTGATGAAAGATGAAAGCCAACATCGAGTAGTTGAGAGAGTAAAAATTTCACCGATGCCAATGCCTGACATCCTCTGCGAAATGAGTTTACACAGGCATTATTGCCATGAAACCCAATCAGCACATAAATTACCGTGTAATATTTCAATCCAAGACAAACCAGAGTTTCAAACTTTTTCCAGTAAATGGCAGCATTATGTAACAGGAGTTTAGTCTAAAAGGTTTAAGTCGCCCCAACTTTCCTCCTGTGTGTGTGTACATTATGTGAGAGAGACAGGGCTGACAGATGGCTTAGGGTCCAAACTCACCACCTCGCGTGAGTAGCGGGCCTCAGACCCAGCTCTCACCCCAGTCCCTGCCCCGGGCCCATGCATTAACCCAATCAGAGGGATGTATAAACCAGACACGCATATGTGGATATTTACATACATCTGTTAAATCTATCCCTTTAGGGAGATAGGATTGAGGGGATGAGGCGGACAGACAAATAGATTGACATGAAGGGGTGGAACAAACCAAGACCAAAGAAACTGGGAAAATATTAATTCATAAGTGCTGTCTCACTCAAGTTTTCTACCATCCCTAAACCAGATCAGAGTCCTCTCATCTTCTCTACTTGTCCCCTCTTCCATCCTCTGTCCCCGCAGCAATGAGCTGCAGCGAACTCAGACCAGTAATTAGACTAATTTCCTCACAGCTGACTCACTCTAGAGGTGGTCAGTATTAAACTGTAAGCCAGATGGAGAATACGGTGCTACAGTGCTGAGATCATTGTTGATAATTCACTTTTTCCCACCAATTCAATACACGAACAGTAACGCTGAGTGATGGAACATGTGGGAGTGTTCGTGTGGCTTTTGTGTGATTGCTTCCAAGTGTGCGAGTGAAAACGCAAAAAGAGAAAATGGGGCAAAGATGAACGAAATATTCAGCTACTTATCACAAATTACTTCTTTTTTTTTTTTACTTAAAAGGAATTTTTTCTCATTAAAAAAAAATAAGGCACCATTGCACAGAAAATTACACAATTCAAATTGTGACAAGTGGAAAAATGGACTCGGTCCTGAATGGAAATAATTAGCAGGATAGTGAAATACCAGCAGTACAGAACCAGCGCCACTGTAGATATGCAGCACCCTAGTTGATATGCGGCCAACATCCAGCTACACTCCTGTCCACATTCTTCATTACAGAGAATCAGGCAAGCAACTGCTCCACTGCCGAATTTACCGTGACGAAAAAGGTCTGAGGAGATGGAGTGAGAAGAGGGGGGGTTGAGGTGCCTCGTGTGAGTATAGCAGCTGTAATTGATCAGGACATTGGAGGGAGGTCGAGGAGGGCATTTAAGTTGAAAACAGGGAGGGGGGGGGGTTACATGAGATTCTGACCTTAACCTCAGAGACCCGACAGGGAAATACTACACGGACCCATGTGTGTACACAGAGACCCTGAGGTTTACTGCATGTATAAACACACAGCATACTGTACTCTATATGGCGGTTTCACTATTAGACTATGTGTATCTCTGGCTCAGAGCACAGGTAGACAGACAAAGTGAGGGACAAGAGCAGACCCAAAGACACAGACAGAGTGTGTGGACTATTTGAGATCTGTACACAGTAAATCACAATAATAGTTCTCTTTGAAAATTCCCATAAGAGAGGACCGACAGAGGGACGCTGCAGGCCAGCTTAATAGCACAGATTAAATCTCTATAGCTGGACTATAAACGGATGGCTCTCTGTTTCCATAGGTCTGCTATAGCCTGCATCTCACATTACCTCTGTCGTGGCTCTGTGGTCTGCCGGCTAACCAAACCTGACTCCAAACTCCTTTGTCTCTCCTAGGTGGCTTTCAGATTAGAACAGTGGTTCCCAAAATGTGGCTCCAGACACCACAAGAGTAGCTTGAGGGGTTGCTGAGGAGTCCACAATCAGATGAGGAAAAGTTTGTCACTTATATTTCAGTCCCAGGAGGTTAGAACAATGACATAATGTAGGAAGATGTTTGTTTTAATGGTTCCTAAGCTGATTCCCAAGCTTTCAAATTCAAGCGTATTTGCTCCAGTCAGAACTGTGAGTTATGTGATGGACCTGGGCCCAGTAAACTCTCTCCCAAATACAATAAACAAAACAGCTGTAAAACAATGAAAAAAAAGGAAAGACGTTACGCTTTGTTCCATCAAACTTTGAGCCATTAGGTCCAAGTCCAATTCAAAACCCATGTAGTCATATGTGTATATTACAGTATTTTTCTACAACCTTAGCCATAAGCCACTTTCATTGGAATGAACCGGAAGTGGATGAATGGGATGCAATCCAAGCAGCAACATCCGTGTCTGGGAAATGAAGCCAGTGCAGAAGTGGCAAAAATTATATTTAGGCTTAAGTTTACGCATAATTAACAGCGTGGCTGCTTTGATTGACAGGTAGGTGTTTCACAGATGTCTTTTTTGAGCACCCAGGTGTCATTAAGCCCAACTTAGGTACACGTCTATGCCGTGTTTTAGATTAGCAGATAATGTGGTGACGTCACGCTTACGCTGTGCATTCTTTCTACTGTCAGTGTTTCAATCTTTCAACACTGTATCTACATCTCTTTGAGGACCAAACCAAGGAGCAACACAAAATTGGGAACCATATACAATAGCTAAAATAACTGCACTTAATAGTAACATAATGTAATTACATTGGAATAAATAGCTAATGACTGCAGAGTTCACCTTGCTTGCTAGCCTCATTTTGCACACTGCAGGCCCTGAACTTTTGGTGCCATAATCAAGGTGGTCTCCATAGTCTTGCATAAATGCTGACTGTAACGTCTGGTAAAATTCCAAGTAAACTCTCTATTCATCTGATATCTGCATGATATCTTATAGCCTACATCTTATGTCATAACCAATATGGGATTTACTTTTGAGCTCATTTGTTTTGACACTAAACCTGGCAACTCCTCTGTGTCAGTCAAAACTCTGCTTCATTCGCATATTTCTTTTCCAGCATGAATATGAATTCGGGTGGAAGCTGCGGCTAAGCCTCGAGGATGGAGCTGTCAGCTGTAATTCTGTCACAGGTAAATGTACCTTTGTCTCACACACCTGAGGAGGTTCAGTACATCTGACACAGTCGTACTGTTTTGCCCAGCTGAGCCCAACCCCTGGCTTTAGTGCAGGACACAGGGAGAACCCCACCCCTCTTCTCTTGTGGGTTTCCAAAAGTGGGACAGACTGATGGTTAAACCAGGCAGCGTGTTTACGCCCCTGATCCAGGTCTCAGATACCCGGTCCTTCATCGCTCCACCCAATAGTGGAATCCAAAGGAGTCTGTCTTGGCCTGGGGACAACCCCGACAGGCGAAGGAGTCTGAACTATGACATTTTTGGTACCACAGTTAAGTCACTTCAGAAACCAGCTGTCAGCGATGAAATAAGTGTGTGTGTTTTTTCTCCAGCCAAGGTGACCTCTCAATGAACGTGGTTATAGAAGCCTCTATTTCTGCGTGCATATGTGTGTCTATATGTGTGTGTGGTGGGGGGATGGTGCACAGCACACACAAAAATGAGTGAATGACTGATTTATTATGTGTATAATTGCCAAGGCTCTCCTCTATCTTGGCAGTAGATTTCTGTTGGATGTTCACTTTGTGTGCATGTGTGTGCGTGCATGTGTGTGTGTTGGAGTGGGCAATGTGCAACATAGCTGAATTAATGGAACACTCAGCACGCTAATTCTACGCAGACCACCAGCATTGCGTTAACCTCATATACCAAGATATTGAGAGAGAAAACCATGAAATAGCGTGTATAGCTGAATATGAGAATGTTTGCCAGTCCACCTGCACGCCTGTCCTTCTCATTTTCGTCTCTCAGTCCTCTTCTCTTTCCTTTTTTTTGCGTGTAAATGTGTAGTTTTTATCTTATAGTTTTCTTCTTGGACAGGACCTGCATTTATCCAACCTCTACTTCTTACACTCCCCTTGAAGAGAATCCAGCATAATTTTATCTGTTACCCTGGCGACTAAATGTATCTCACTTAGGATTCCAGCCAAAAGCTCCCTGGTGTATATCTTGCCTCTCTGATGTAAGTCGAAAGAGAGACAAGCAAAGCTCAAACACACACACACACACACACACACACACTCAGAGCCCCAGGGAGCCGTGCCAGAAGAAGTCTTATTCATCAAACCTAACCTTGTGAAAATGTGGACCTGACTACAGTCCTTTAAATCACTGGGATGAAATGGCAGCAGAAAGAAGAAGCCAAATCACTTTATTACACAGTGCACGGGCTGAGTGGTATTGGAGCCATGACTGAAACCAAAATGAGATGATATGAAAAAGGGTGGTTAGGAAAATAGAAAGCTTTCCTCCAAAAATAGGACAACCTGTTTTGTTTTTAGGATAAATGTAAATCTAACTGAAGGATGCAGCTACATCTCAGTTGCTCATAGACAAATTACCTTTGCCAGATCCGATGATTTATTTGTCTTATTGTGACTCAGTGTTTTTCCCAGTAAAATCTTTCCTATAGTGAAGCCACACCTGCTTCAGAAATACTAAACAAGCCACTGATTGGACTTGAGGCCAAAGTTCAAGTCCTCGCTCCTTTGAATCCTAAACCAACAAAGATGGCTCTGAATTCTTCGCCTTAATTATGTGTCTTCAATGCCGTGCAGCAGGAGGACATTAAGTGAGCTAAATGATCCTTCCTCCACAAAACATCTCACAGCATTCATCAAGGAACAAGCAGGAGAATTGCTCCCACGGTGTGAAATAGGTTTGCATTGTACGAAGCTGTGGGCAGCCTGGACAACGCTACGGGGTTCACATCCACTCCATCGAGAGAGAGGCAGCTGGAAGAAAGGCCAGACTAATGTGTAAAATGGAGGATGTGTGAATGGACAGGACGTCTGCTGAGCAAATAAATATAAAAGAATAATCACAAGAGAGAAAGAAAGAAAGAAAGAAAGAAAGAAAGAAAAAAGAAAGAAAGAAAGAAAGAAAAAAAGAAAGAAAGAAAGAAAGAAAGAAAAAAGAAAGAAAGAAAGAAAGAAAGAAAGAAAGAAAGAAAGAAAGAAAGAAAGAAAAAGAAAGAAAGAAAGAAAGAAAGAATCTATGTTGTAGTTTTCCATTTTGGAGGCAGGACCCTCCCTCCTTCATATTTCACAGACAGGGCTGGGATGGATGGGGCTTTCTAGTGGCACTCTGGGATTAGAAACACACACATAAACACACACATTCACACACACACACATGCTTGTCCTAACATCTACATGCTCGTGAGCGCTACAAATGTTTAAACACACGCGCTCGCACACACAAGCAAGACAGTGAGGCAGCCTGTGAGGTGATTGTTACCAGATGAGGGGGGTCGTCCATCCAGCCTCACTCTGTGACAGACAAAAGATTGCACTGACTTCTCCCCATCCCGTGTGTGTGTGTGTGTGTGTGTGTGTGTGTGTGTGTGTGCGCGTGTGTGAGAAAGACTTTTCATTTCATTTCATTTTCATTTACGTTCAAGTAGTTTTTTTTGGGGGGGGGGGGCTCGTGTCTTAAATGAATGAGGGATAAACCCCCCCATTTCTCCATTGGGTTAGCTGGCAGCTGGCATATGTGGGCCCCATTCAAAAAGAGTGACATGTTTAATTTGACAATTAAGAAAACAAAGGACTCCATTTAGAGCCACAGTTGGAGGCTGTGTATGCTGCGTGTGTGCTTGTCAAGTATCTCTGCTGAATTGAAAGAGACAGAAGGGGAAGTATTGTGGATGCAGTGGCCTAAAAAAGCTGGAGCAAACCTGAACCGTCAGTTTAGATAACCGAGGAAAGAAAAGAAGCCGTGAGTAAAAGCAGGCTAGAGCAGAGTGAACGTGAATTTACTTCTGCTAATTCAAACCACTAGGCCTAACCTACTGCTGTGCCAGTCATTCTGGCTCATGCATGGAGTATTTACAGTTGTGGAAAGCAGGATAAGCATTACCTCAGTTTACCTCAAAGCAGCGGCAGACCACAGGGATTTAAAGGTGATGCAAATAAAACGCGCACATGTTGTTTCTTTTCGGCCCGGCTGAGGATCGTTAACCTCACATTAAGTCACACGTTAGGTGTTGGAAAAGCAAGCCGAGCTGTCACACACGTACACACACACACACACACACACACACACACACACACACCACACATTATCTGTCTTGCAAATGTGCATGAAATTGTGCAAACAAATTGTACACACATGCACTCAAAACAGCACGTTTCATACATGAGGAGATCTGCGCAGCATTAGGGCCTGCAGATAAAGACGTTTTTACATTGCACATCCGTACCCACTTATAGAGGACTGTGGGAGCTGCTAAAAAGCATCAAATTGCGTGTAATTCTGTGTACAGCTCGAAGCACACACTGTTTCCACAAGTTTAAAAAGAGTGTGAAGAGCTGTAGCCCACTCTGGAGTGATTTTTAATTAGCTTATAAATTTAATTTGTCACGTGGCCAGAAGAACCGAACTGCTTTCCATTTTGGCTCCATAAAGTGTAGATTCACATCATCGCTTATCATAAGATGCAGACGCCTACCCCGTTCCCCATAATTCCCTCTGTCTGCCCCTCTTTCCCCTTCTCCTCCTCCTCCTCCTCTCTCTTCCCTCCCTGTGGTCCCTGAGAGTCCTGTTACCATGGTTACCACTGAACGATGGCTCCAACCCTTTGAAAGCCATCATGCTTACACCCTCCACCACCACCACCACCACACATGCTATCTGTATGAAGTAATGGCGGTCATCCTTCACATGGGCGAGTGTTCATATGAAGAGTCTGCTCCTCTCTGTGCCCAGTTACAATAACATGACCCCTATCTCCCCCCTGACAGCAGTGAAAGATACCTTTGGATGGAAGATTCCTGGAAGATTCCTCCTCCCCTACACACACATACAGACACACACACTCATTTTAATTTGCAAAGACAGAGAGCCTCCTCTATTCATTACAGCTATTATCATCTAATCAATAGTATTTCTAGAGAAACCTTGTGGTACCATTCTCTGTCTGCATGTCATAGATGATAATGTCCTGTAAACAATGGAGGGAATGACAGACTGCTTAAGGCTAAAGACTGAAGAGAAACATTTGTCTTTCCCCTCTCTCTAAGGAAAATGCAATGTTAGACGACCTGCACGGCTGCTCTGCCTACTACCAGTCTGCTCCAAATCCAATTCTCCACTGCACTGCTCTACTTCCTTTATAAATGTGTGTAAATGTGTGTGCAAGCAAGGCACGAGAGTGAAAAATAGCCTGTTTCAAGGGCGTACTCAGACAGATAGAGGTGAAGTCACACAAACACACACACACACACACACACACACACAAGAGTAAGCGGTGATGAATTGGCTCGGCCCCACCTTCCCCTGACCCGCTTCTACGTCTCTCATTGTCATGGTAACCATGAGCACCTCCGCTGCATCCTGCATTCATGTTTTCACACCACATGCAGCCGTCCTTTTTTCATCATCGCTCCCTCTTGTTTAAAAAAAAAGTGCCGAGCCCCGCTCTTTCCGGAGCTCTTCATTCATTTACAGCCAATCATCCATATATTCTGCACCTTAAGCTCTTCATCAGAGAGCATTGAGATGCTCATGCGTTAAATTCCCTGCAAATTTACACATGAGCTTATAACAGCTTCATAAAATCTTTTTGTATGTGATTATAGACGTACTGTAAGTGTGCGTATCAGGGACCAAAAAGCCAGGATTTTGATCAGTCAAGATCAGATCCATTGCCGTCATTGCATGCTTCATTACGACATGCAGTATAGAGTGTACATTGCGTTACACGTTATTGGCAAAATAAGCAGCATCATCTGTTGTGCACTTCCTGTGATCTCAGTCTCTCCATCTGCATGACATGAAAGAACCGTTCTTTAGATAAGAAACAAAGGCTCGAGAGAAGAAAATAGTCTTCCATAGATTCACATTAGCCCTTGTATCCGGTATTAGAGCAGCAGATCCGGCACTCCAGGATTCTCGCAATCAAGTAGCTCCTTTATAATCGTCCCCTGGAGCAGGGCACAAAATACTCTACAACAGCCCGCCAGTGGTGTGGGTGTTTACCACTGCACACGTGGGTTTGTAGGGAAGAATGTATGCATGAGCATGCATAAATGTGTACGTCTGCGTCTGTATGTATATGAGTGTTCATGTACTCGACATCAGAAAGCACTTCCAGCTTTCTGAATTGATATTCCCCTACAGAGAGCGGGACGCTGGCCAAGATACCAATGTCTGCATCAGAGCAGGGTTCTTCCATTAACAAGGCAGGCTGACACAGTCCTGAGAGGAAACGGTTTGTACGATCATTAGCAGACACAACCGTTGACTGTCTGTGTTTACGCTGTCTCTTCCAGACACCATACAGCAGACACAGCACAACTGCCATTCAAAGCACCAACTAACCTATTCCGATGCTCTTTTTAGCTTCGGTTTCGTCTGTATTGCCGGCTTTATTGGTCTTGTTTTAGATGAATCACTTGTGATTGGCCTTTAATTTGTGTATTTGTACTGCATATTTATCTAGGCACGAGGTTTAGTTGGGGTAGTTTGGATGAGTTGCTAAAGCAAATCTCCTCTTTACAAAACCTTCTTTATTATGACATGGGAACAGAAACCATTTTTTTCTTCCCCTCTGTGTGAACATGAACGAGTAGGACATCAGATTCAATGAAAAACGTATCCTTTTTCATCTTCCAACCGACCAACTGCTCCCACTTGCCACAACAGTCCCGCTCTGCTGAACCATGATGTGAAAACATTAAGCTGTGGTGAGTGACAGCAGCTTGGACACCAGATGCCGACATTTAAAGGTGGATGGTGCAACTCCCTCCTGTTGTCAATTCCTTTGATCGCGTTGGTCAGAGCAAAGCGACGTCTTCAAGCAAAGAGAGCCGAGTGTCTGATAGCTCCAAAATCCAGATTCAGCAACACCCGAACACCTCGTCTTTCTTTCATTATGTCTCATGTCTGAGCACCGTGATTTGATCATCTAGTAGCACTTTTACTGCTAAATTGCAAGATGGACGTGTTATTTCAAAACCATGAGATTTATTCCAAGTAGTATAAAGAACTTCCTAAACTGCGCACTGCACACCAGGGTGTGTTAGGCCGCAGTAAATCTGATCCAAAACCACAGAGCTGAATTTGGGCCACATGCACCAGAAATGTTGGTTCTCCTAAATTGACATTAAATCTGACACATCCTTACTCTAAAAGTTAAATCATTTACAACAGCCAGACAGAGCACAGGCCAAATCACATGATTTACCTAACCTCAGCCAACACCTATCGCCCAGGCCAAATGCCTGTAAATGTACTCAGTGTGAGGTTAAAACAACACATAGCGACTACTGTTTCATGTCAGAGAGATTCATCTCGGAGTCCTTACACGACTCCAACACAAACACCTTATGTATGATCTGACTGTAAGACATGCTCCTATAAAAAAAAAGAAAGCTTCTGTCATAGTCCGAACAAACTGTCCTCACAGGAGCTTTGTCCAAATTGCAGGGTGGAAATACTGAAAGGCACAGTGACAGGAAAGATGAAGAATCCCTTTTCCTTAATAACGAGTTACAGTACGGTTGGTCTGAAAAAGACAGACCACCCTGAAGCAGATGAAAGTGGTCTAAAGCAAAGTTTTCAAATGACCAGAGTACGAAACCTGCAAGCCTTGTCAAGAATGTTTAAAACCCATGAGCTTAGAGAAATAATCACAACGGTTATTGATGAACGGCAAACTCAGAGGCATAGATTTATAGGCATGTTATTAGTGCTAATGTCAGTGGAGCAATATTACAAATATTGTGAGTCATTGAAAAGAATATCAGCGATTTGTGCTGAAATGATCGATGAATTAGTCTTTGGAGACAGGATAGATGAGACTGCAATAAGCACAGTGGTAGCTTCGAAAAAGTCCAACCCAGACTGAGCTGGTTGTCGATTTAAAAGGGAAAAACACTGAGGTTTATTCCTCATCCCAAGGCTGCTTATTAAATTAATTTTCTGCTTGTCCTGCATGGATGGGTTCACTGAGTCCAGAAGGCTACAGTGCAGAGGAACCTCCAGAGTGTGTCTGAAGATGGGGCTGGGGGAGGAAAAGACAGGAGTTTGGGATGGTGAAAAAGTTCAACAATCCAGCTCTAAAAATACATTTTTCTTGTGTCTATTGATTTTCTGTTCCAACATTTTATCCCCTTTCTGATCACCTCTCCATTCGTTGTCATCGCTCTTTAACTCATTCCCGTCCCGCCGACTTCGCTGCTCAAGATTTGTACAGTTCATCGAAACAAATCACAGCAGTTGCCCATGCAAACAGTAAGTTATTTCCACTCCTGTAGTCCTTCCAACCCTGTCTGACAGACCACAGCCAGCAACCACAAACACACATGAACGCTCACATGCACGGAGGCCCACAGTGGAAATAAGTCTCCGACTTTTCTGTGGTTTTTATCCTTAAAGCCAATGCACTAGGATTTCATGCTGTGCTCCTTTTCTTCTCTGTACATGCCTTTATTTAAATGTATACATGTACATATAATGTTGTTTAAATACATAATATATAAAGTATACAATATACTCTATATATGTACAGTGAAATGCCCCACTTCAGCCCATGAATAGCTCAGTGAAACCAGACAGCGATCCAAAAAAAAGGAAGACGAGGTCAGAGTAGGCAGGTGGGAAGTAGTAAGAGATTCTCTTAAAACATTCCACTCTGGAGGAGTGGAAACTTTCTTTCACTCTTTCTGCTGTTGCTCTAACCTTTAATAGACATCTCATGGTGAGAACTATCCTTATAAAAGCTGAAGTCTAAAGAAAAGACAATATGAGGTGCATGAAGGCAGAAATGCATCTGGGAGATGTAAAGAAAGTGAGAGACGTGATGTGGACCATATTGGATATAAAATGCTCTTTTGTTGGTCGCTGCCATTTCTGTGATCTCACATAGACCAGGCGAAAGATCAGTGGTATTGTTTAATGCTGTGTCTTTTGGCACCGCGAACGCAACACTAGATCCGTAACAAGAATGTCTCCCTCTCCACTTCTCTCAGCATCTCTCCACGTTTGAGTTCCTGAGGTGAGGTGGAAGACGAAGAGGACAAGTGAGATGATTAAATGGGTGATTCATTTGAGAAAACAAACATCTGTAGCCGCGCAGTCTTTGACCCCCGAGAGGGAAAATAAATAGTGTGGAGAGAGCTGGGACAGACACAACACCAGAAAAGCATCCAGATAACAGCACACACACACTCACACACAGACACACAAACAACATCCCTAAAGTCATGCCCTGGACTAGTGTGAATAAAAGACAACATAAAAAAATTAATTAAATGACATTCATATCTTTTAGTACACCCGCTTTTGGTCACACCCAGCTGTGACTTCAGATCTATCTCTCTGTAAAGCCGAAATGACAGAATCTGATACGCTGGGAAACCAGCGCCTTTACCGCCCTTCACCCCTAACTTATTGACCACCTGCTGTCCGAAAGTGCAGAACCTCTCCCAAAGCAAATACAATCTAGAGAAACACAGGAAGCATACTAATTTACACCAACTTAACTCAATGTGTCATGAAATTAGATTAGTGTGACCAAATGAACTGTGGAGAACCTCAGGATCACCTGCCGCTGGTCTGTGGTGTGTGTGTGTGTACATTCAAGCATAATGTGGGACTGTGTGTGTGTGTGTCTGTATGTGTGAGCTTGTTCCTTTTCACTCTCAAACTCCAGTGTAGCAGTGAGAAGCAATAAGAGACAGCGACAAAATGGAGGCTCAGACAGAGAAAGAGACGACGTCTGGATGGCAGATAAGTTTGAAAAGAAACACAATGCAAAAGCAGCCCAGGAGAGCTGGAATAGAGAGATAGGCTGAAGGCAAGAGACAGATAGAGAAAGTGTCCATGTGTGGCTCCAGTTTTGTCTGTGTTGTGTACGGAGGATCCTGTGCCTGCAGCTGTTTGATATAGCACAGTGTAGCAGTGTTATCTTAACTGTGTTCTTGCTCAAGCCAAACGCGTCTAGTACAGTTTTCAGATTGTGGAAAGAAACTCGCTGCACTGAAGTCAAACTTCTTTTCTGTACATCTTTATCTGTCATCTGTTGATATTTGGGAACTCTTTCACATTTGAGCCCAACACAACAAATAGTGTTTCATGCTTAGGTCTATTTAGTTATACTGAAACCATAAACTGTGTCCAAGTTCTAAAATGTGAGGAGTTGTTGATTTCATTTGTGAATTGATTATCTTTGACTGTTTGTTGGACAAAACAAACTATTTAAATATAATGATTTGGGGCTAATTATGACGAGATTAAAGGTCCAGTGTGTAGGATTTATTGGCACCTAGAAGTGAAGTTGCAAATTGCAACCAAATGAATAATCTCCCACGCCTCACCCTCTTCTAAGCATGTAAGAAAAGCTCTGTCTGCAAAACTCACATAAAAAGCAAAAGGGCATATCTAGATCAGTGTAGGAAAAATGGTGGTCCAACATGGCGGACTCCATGGAAGACCCGCTCTCACTGTAGATATAAAGAGCTCATTATGAGACAACACAACGATTCTTATATTTAGGTGATTATACACTAATGAAAACATCCATCCATTATCTGTAACCACTTATCCTCATCAGGGTCACAGTGGGGCTGGATACTTCTACACTGGACCTTTAATCACCATTTTCTGACATTTTCTGGAATAAATGATTATAAAGTGAGTAAAAGTCCCACAAGGAGTAAAACTACTAGATCAGTGGAGTAGTGCATTAATAAATTTAGTCATGTCATATTGGCATGGTTAATATTAAAAATGGTCCAACGGTTGCAAAGGTTGAATTCACATTTAATTTATTTTATTTTTAGGAAATATAAACACATGAGTGTCACTGAACCAGAACAGAGAAAAAAATATGCCAGTTCTGCTGCTCAGGGCAACTGAAGCAACAACAAGCAGCAAAGTACAAAGAAAAAAAAAATACTTTCCATACTTAGTCTCACTCACTGATGGGGGATTGATTTCTTTAAAATAGCAGAGGAAAAGATAAAGTTGAAACCAGTGCAAGAGCCAAAAGTGTAAAAGCCTGTGAGACATGAGGTAAAAAAAAACAAAAAAAAAACATAAGAATGGAAAGTGAGATACTCACTAACAGATGAGATGAAGAAATTAAATAGAAACCAGTCATACCAGAGAGAGACAGAAAGAAAGAGTGAGAGAGGAAAACCCTCGCTGCCATATGGTACAGAGTATTGGGCTTAATGAGGCGTGAGGCCATCCTCTCCACAGAGGCACTGGCCAGTCAGATCACACATGAATGAACACTCTGATAGGTTTAAAACACAGCATATGCCAACAGCTAGTGATATGGAACCAAACTACTGCTTCTGAGGGGAAAAACAAAGACAAAAGACTGATTTACCAATTCTGGGCCACAATCCAACACCCACCAAAGAGTTCTTGCAAAAAAAAAGAAATCCTTTTGAAGCTGATTGGTACTGAAAATATTCTAGCAGAAAGATAGATATTGTCAAGATCAGCAGGGAATCTAGGCTCTGAACCGGTGCCTCTGCAAAAACAATTAAATAAAAGAAAAAGGGGTGCACTTTTGTGATATATAGCCCGTCCAGTTTAAGCTTTAGCAGATTTGGCAGCACCTGTGGTTAGTGGAGGTAACAGGAATCAACCACTGGGGTCAGAAATCTGTCAGTAATGCAACAGAAGAAGAAGAAGAGCACCTTGTGTATCTGTAAAACAATGCACCTCCAAAGACTTTGTGAGCTTTGTGAGCAGCTTTATGAGGCTGTACGACTAACATTTGCTACTTGGAACTAAACTTTGTAGGTATTTGGTCATTAACCAGAGTATTGGATCTGAACTGATCTGATGATGCCGCTATAAAAAAAAGTCATGACTGTGTAGTATCAAATAAATGTCAACCTCATGATGGCACTGAAGGAAAAGTTCTAGGATCTCTGAACCCAGTAGGTTTCATCTTGTAGGGTGAAATGTTGCCATATCTAAAGCCACATAATAAAAATCTCAGGATTGTAACCTTGATATTTCTAAAAGCCCTCATCACTCAAACATTCTGCTCTTTTAAAGGCCCATCTCAATATATAGCAAGTTTAGCACTTGAGCGTAAAACCAAGATGGATCTCACTCATGGCATCTGAGTCTCCAGTAGCAAACAGGTGATGAATTCACAGCGAGTGTTGATGGATGTTATGAGAATACTTCACATAGCAGACACACCACCCTGATCCCTCGTCACACACATCCTGTCAACATCGCTGGCAGCTGAGAGATGCGTGAGCCGGTGAGAGAGAGAGAGAGAGAGAAAGGCAGACACACAGAACCAGGGCGAGCGTAAGAGCGTGTCAGAACAGGGGCCAGCTGTTAACAGCATGAGACGATTCACCAAATTTTCGATCTCGCTGGTGTCTGTTTGTGCGCGAACCGGACCATTTGTCATCGCCGATCACCTGTTAGATGCAACCGAGGCATGTGGTGAAAGCGACCGCTCCAACCTGCGGCCTTTCTTCAGCTCAGCTGTTGATCCGAGCAAATGAAACACTGACAGATTAATTAAAAAACACAAAATAAACTTTCAACAGAGCAGGGCCGTATTAAAGCACAGCTGCCACTGTGAGAGAACAAACAGGAGGGAAGACATCAAGCAGACAATAAATTTCATCTTCCCCCCACATTTTAAAGCTTAATAAAAAATAAAAAAAAGTGTGTGTGTGTGTGTGTGTGTGTGTTGTGAATCTGGGCTAAAGGAGAGTGTGTAAGTTCCAAGTGGAAGCTGTGGTTTGGTCTGGCTCGGGTTTTCACAGGGTCCCGATTCAGCACGACACCAGCAGAGAATGGCGGTGTTACAGGAAGCTTAAGCTGAACACCTTCCTGTTTTCAACGCGTCAGATTATGGCGCTGGCTCTGTTGGTTTATCAAATGCAATTAGTCTCAGTATGCATGTATATGTGTATGTTTCCAATATGATTAGTCTTTCTTTATAGAGCCATATAGACTTCATTCACGGGGTCCCAGACTTTGGACTTTAGACCAAAAGGGCTGATTTCTCTGACAGGCAGACATGCTGTGTTTATTCAAGTGGTTTTGAGGGAAGTTCAGGAGAACTAAATCCACCTGTCAAAAGAAAGCCGTCTCCTTTCTTACATGTTTTTGCTCTATTTGAGTCACCTTCACCCTCACATGTCCTAACCCTAACCCAGATAGATTGTCTGTCTGGTGGTCCAGAATAAGATATCAACACATTTGACTGGTGAGACTGGAGTGAAATCAGCACCGTCGGGTCAAAAGTCTACCCTTGACAAGCGGTTTGGTGCGTGGCAAATCTCAAAAAAGAATAGATTTCCATGAAATTTGCTGTGGAGAGTCGCGGTCTCTGATGGGCAGCTCTAATTTAAGGGAAATATTGTAATTACATTTATTGAGCACATCTATGTTCCCCAGAGAATGAGCCATTTCCGTTTTGGTTACTCTTAAACCACTGTTGTACAAGTCTCAGGTCAGAATGTCAACTTAATTTGAGAACTCCATCATACCCACTTTATGAGTTTATGGCTCCTTTCTGCTAATGCCACCCTCTCAACAAACTTAACAGTGTTATCCCCAACGCTGGCAAAGATGTGCAAATGGCAAAATCATCAGTGTGTTTCTCACTCTGTTTAACATTTTGTGCTGTGGGGCGTAGAGAAATTTATAGCCTCCGCTGGACCCTAGCGTGGTTTTTCCAGATTTTTACTCATGTTTCCGATTTATTTCTTTTCGATTCTCAAAATGATTCATTTTTAAAGCGTGGTGTCCAACCGAACTCCGCTAACAGACAGCGCAGTACCATGTACCGCAGTTCACTGTGCTGCGATGGCAGTAAGACCGTCTCCACGTCTTTGTACATCTCCCAGCTGCGCACATCTGTGTGTCTGTCGAGATGACTGAGTGTTGTTTAACTGGCTTGACCAGGAAACCACATGCTGAACATCACAGGGGAGATGCATCACCTGCTGAAAGTTCTTGGCTTCAGTAGTGTACACAGGTACACATACACAGATGTATGACACACAGGCATTCGCATGCACATATATCACACAAGCAAACTTTTGCTTTCTGTTTTGTCTTTCCCTTTTTTCCAAGGTTCTTTGATTTGAAGTTCAGTTGAACTGATTTTTTATTCTTTAATCAGAGTTTCTTCTGGATTGCAGCTCATCTGTTGGTGCTACATTTTAGTCTTGCACGTCACTGCTTGAGAGTTCAGCGGTGGCTTCCCAGCAGTTAGGTCATGCTGGAAGCAAGCATGTCATTGGATTTGACAGACAGTCTGTAAGGCACAACCCACACAGGAAGGAAATATGCCTAGACTCAGAGAAACAAAGATTATGCCCAAGAAAAAGAGCAAGAAACCTGAAAGTAATCACATCAACTCAGTGGCATCAGCACTCAGTGAAACAGGCCCCCCACACACACGGATGAGATGATTTCAGCAACATTTGCATGCAAATCAGTTTTTAAACGATGTAAACGCCCCGCTGTAAAATATGCTTGTCACTTTTCATCATCGGCCGCAGTTCACACTGTTCTCATGATCTCTACCTTCTCAGGATATGAACCTAAGTCAGATGGATGTGCATGCACACAAACACACACACACACACACACACGCTGAGGCACCATAACCTCTCCTGCCTGGGAAATACTTTAAGGAAGCAGGGGAAGAGGAAAACGGGGAAACCAAGAAATAAATAACTCCTTTGTGTCGCGGCTACATAAACAGTGCGAGGCATTACAGATTACTATAGTAGCCGAACTGATAAGAAAAACTTCCTACTAAAATATTACTGCATTTTTGTGTGTGTGTGTGTGTGTGTGTGTGAGTGTGTGTGTGGCGAGTGAGACAAAGCAAAAGAGACATCATGAGAAAGCCATAAAGAAAGAGAAACAGAAAGAGAGAAAATAAATAAGATGAGATCACACATGAATGAACAATGAGAGAATGAGAGAGAAAGAAAAGAGAGAGATGAAAAAAAAGGAGGGGGAAATTAGGACAGGCTGGTTTCGACAGAGGAGAGAGTGAAACCACTGCTTACCTTATATGCGTATGTGTCCCATTCCTTCAGACACTTCTTCTGATAACATTTTTCTTTGTTTAGATATTAAACATTTGCTGATTTTCCCCAGATTTTTACACAAAGTGTCCAAAATGAACACTGAGCCAGCCAGCCTAGTATAATAATTTCTAAAGCCAAATAGTGATTGTTATCTATTGTAAATATTGGTACAATTCTGAGAACATTCTGCCTTCGTCTCGACTCTGTTAGCAACGTGACGAAACTTCACAACCTCATTGTCGTGCCAAATAACATCACACAAAAATGTAAATTGGGCCTACTGGACCACCTGACCCAATTTTTCACTTTGTCACTATCTTGACAGTAGTTAAATACTGAATGCTGCACAATCTCGACAGTTGGTTGGCAGGCAAATGGGAGAAAATACAGAATGAATCTGGAACGACATCCATTAGGCCATGATGTCAGGTCTAACATCATTGTGTGCGTGTGCCCTATCTGAGTAGCTACATATTCCACCCAGAAAAAAAGTTTACTCCAACTACCATTATCCTGCAAATAGCAGCCCCCATGGGGGGGGGGGGGGGGGGGACTCGCTTGGTGAATCTTGGCTCGGTCCAAGTGAGCCTTGAGGAACGTGTCGGAATGAGCAAATCAAGCCTTATTCACTCACTCTGGCATTCTGGAAAACCACCCGTGATGTCTGGCATGGGATTACGGCTGCACCTAGTGCCAGAATAACTGCCGGCTAGGATTAGAAAAACGACTAACAGTTGATTACAACTGTTGCAACCACTGGAATCAAAGTCCAGGGGGTTCATTTAGTTGGTTGAGGGATGCAATAATTCAACAGGGCAGTCTAATTAGGAGCAAATTACAGGGTTCAATAATTCAGCAACGGACAGGCTGTATCTGTGATTGTAAGGACACCTCAGTTATAAATCATTCCAAGGCTGCATCACTCTTTTTTTCTTTTCTCAGTCGTTTGACAGGTCAATCCACCTTTCTTTCTACGTTTTATCTCATTTTCATCTTCTCATTTTACTCCACTTACTTCCCTCGTATCCCGTCTTCCCTAAGGAGCAGGCCCATATGCCAGTTTCCACAGAATACCAACCAGTCATCCTTTCCAAAGATATGTTAAATGAACCTACAAGAATGTGAAATTCAACTATTTATCTAATTCCAGTTTTGTTGGTGTGATTAGGGGTCCAAAGCCTTTTATTAGAGGAACCACTACGCTGTTAAATTCTAGCAGCAGGCTTTCTTAGAAAATGCTGATAACCATCCACTTCACAGCAGAGGGCTAAAAACCAGCCTGTAAAAACAGTTGGTCTGAACGGTGCATGATGCCAAGTTAAGACTTTGCTGGAAGACAAACAGCCAATCATCCTTTTTCATTTCCCAGGAGAGGTGCGCCTTATACTAAGCTGGAGTCAAGATAAAAGCAAGACAGCCAAGCTGCCACAAGATAGTGCGCCGATACAACCCCCCCCCCCCCCCCCCCCCCCCCCCACGCTGATGGCTTGGTTACCATGGAAACCCTACGAGGTGAGAGAGAGGACATACCAGCACAGAGTAAATCTCCTCGCAGTAGCTTCAGGAATGCAGGTGAATTCTCCCTGCCTGCCTCTGTTTCTTTTTCTCCTACCTTTATAAATCATTTTCCTTTAAAGGAATATGTTGCTTCGCCTCTCCTCTCATAACCCAGTTTTTATGAATCGCACCGCAAATGCATCAGTGCTTCCAAGTGCACTATCTTCTCTGAAATAGGACTTTGAGGTAGCTTTTCACTTCAGACAAGACTTTGATTTCCAGACTCATTTATGTTGATGTATAAATCAGACTTTTGCCAGGGGAGTAATCAGAGAGGGCTTAAGGGGAGGGTGTGAGTGAAAAGAGAGTGAAGAAAGAGATGAGAGGACGAGGAAGACAGTGAATACTTGGTTTTGGCTGCATAAGTAGGACAATAGTGCTGCGGCCAACACGCTGCGAGATTGAGCACCATGAGAATTAAAAACGTCAGTTCAACTGCAAAATGAAGAAGAGTAGAGTGAAAGAGCGGTGGATTAAAGAAGACTGAGAGAAAAAAAAAAGAAAAACTTCTGCAGGCTTTCTCTTACCTCTAAGAAGCAGGTCCCAGCTGGGGTGTTCTCCTTGATGGAGACATTGTAGAAACTGCTGGAAAACACTGGTGTGTTATCGTTAACATCCTGCAGCACAATGTCCACTTTCGCTGTGGATG